>CM032365.1:20354347-21707266 GCA_019023105.1 Diglossa brunneiventris
CTCTTCCAGGCTGCTGCCCAGTGCATTCTGCGCTTTGCTTCCACCTCACCCTGGGCAGAGCTCCCAGCTGTGATTCCAGCACGGAGGAAAGCAGCTGGAAGCGTGTTCAGTGCTGACCAGAGGCCACATCCCTGTGCCAGAGACTCTCCTGCCTCCCATATACACCCACCCTTCTCTCCCCATTGCCATAAGAAACAAGACCCCAACCCTGGGGCCTGAGTTGGTGCCTACAAGGTAAGAACATAAACTCTCCAATTTTTGCTTTTCAGATATTTTCTAAGCCTAGTTCCTGGTCTTTCTGTGGGTCTAGCACACAGTCCGACATGGCTATAGGAGAAAATCTTGCTCCTTACCCACACCCTCACCCTAAATCTGAGTAACTGGAATTGTAAAGCAAGAGGGAAGATTATATGCTTGTACAGTACCTACAGCACTGCCCCCTCCCCTCTCTCCCAGCTTGTCTCTCTGGGACACCAGGGTTACCTCAGCCTGTGCCAAGCCCCACATTTTATACAGGGAAAAAATGAATAGGGAGAACATTCAGTTTTCCTGAACCGAGAGCCCAGAGGTGGTGCATGAAGTGGTGCAGGAGCAGGCCGGGCAGACAGCGTGAATCAGAGGTTTGGGTGACTCCAGGGAGCAGGAAAGCCCTGGTGGCAGGCAGCCAGGCTGAGGCACAGCTCCTGCGGCGCATTCCCGCAGCATCCTGCCCACCCCTGACAAACCCCTGCAGGCACCAGTGAGTAACACGGGGGAGCTGTGACCAGCATCCCTCAGTCAGCGGCTCCTCTGGGGTGACTGTCCAAGGTGCTCTCTGAAAGTGAATGGCCCTCACATTCACAGCTGGGGTTCACCTTGTGATTCGAGCCTGTCACCCACAGACAGGAGCTGTGTGTGACGTACAACTGTGTGTGAACAGACCAGAAATATCAGGGTGCCACCTCCAGAGATGAAAAGCACCTGGTTTCAGTTCTGAATGCCCTTGAGCACAGGCTCAGCTGCTGGTGGGCAGCAGTGGGTAGGGCCCTTCACTGCTCCCCAGTGCCGTTGTCATTGTCTCCAGGTGCAGGTTAAATTGGGCTGGTGACGCTGGGCACGGCTGCTGACCTGGCTGCTCACCTTTGTACATCATGTTTACAGTAACCACGAGCTGGCTGATGTCTAAAAATTATTGCTCTTGTGTTACACTCAGTCCTTACTACACCTTTTTGGGGACGAACTTAATTTTTAACTCCAAATCGAGACTGATATAAATCATTAAGCCATCCATCCTGCCTAAATTAATATATTGCAGTCTTTTAACATATCCAGGGAGGAGCGTGCGTGAGCTGCCTGGGAGGGGTTTGGGGAGGAAAGGGCATTTCTGCTCTGGCTATTCCGACGCTGTCCCCCGCAGCAGCGGTGACCGTAAAGGTTAAGCCTGCCACAGACTATTGTACCCAGCGGCACTGCTTGGCTGGGCTTTGCAGTCTAATTGCCACTGACCCCGTGACAATGAGGTAATGTCTCTGCCTCCCGGGTCAGATAAATACTGCTCATTTTATAACCACCAGACACATTACTGAAAAACAGATAGGAAACGACCCAAAGTCCCATGATCACTGGAATATAAACTCTACTACAGCTGTTGCTCTTGTCCTTCATTTGAATGCTCAGGGGTTTTTCTCATAACACCCACCCAGAGGCAGAGTTCTTGCCCAAACTCCAGCCGGGGATCTTCTCAGATGGCCTCACCCGAACTGAGAGGGAAAGGTAGGAAAATGCCAGAGTGGAAGGATGCGATTGGTAGGAAATAACAGGGCTAAAATTGTCTCCTAACAGATATCTAAACCTCAGCCACCAGAACAACTGGGATGGGAATTCAAGCAAAGAGCTCAACACCGCGGGCTGCAGTCCTGCCGGTGCAGGCACGGTTCAGCCCAAAGTCCTCGTTCCCACCTCTCTCCCTCTGCCCCGGTACAGCTCCCTAACGACGGGGCCTTTGAAGATAAATGCCCGAGTGACGGCAGAGTGACGAGGAGGACTTTGCCCCACTCCTGCGAGCACCAGCGGGACACAGGACAGTGATAACCCTCACTGCAAACCCATCCGCTGTGCTGAGCCAGCCCCAGGCTCCCTTCTCAGAAAGCCACGGCAGGGGGAATGGAACAGAATGCTGAAGTTGTTTTCTGCAGTAGCAAAGCAGCTTTTCTCCCCTGTCCCCAGAAACTCCCTCCAGCACTGCCCTGCATCCTCAGCTGGGAAAAACAGGGTTGATAAACCCTGCAGCCTTACACCAGAACCTCTGTAAAATGAACCCCAAAATATTTAGAGACATGAACCCAGAAAATCATGTCCTTTTCATTGATATATTTTTATTTTATATAAAATACCCCCAGAACTGATAGCAGGTTTTGCTGCTATTCAGAATTTTACCCATCTACTCTGCCATACCTCTGACTTTAAGAAGTTGAGGGCTTCTTTTTTAAGCTGTTGAAAAATGTTGAGATGAAAAATATTTTTGCAGTTCCTTACCTGATATTTACAATAATTTGGGCTTTATAAATGTTTGATTAAAGTTGTTCTAGGCATTTCTTATCTCGAAATACTGTCCCCTAATTGTACGCTGTGACTGTCATGAAGGAGTGGTTCAAATTTCAAACTCAAAAGATTTTTCTTTCCCTCACAATGTTCTCGGGTCACACTTTAAATTACCTTTTTTTTTTCCCCACTCTGGCCATGACTCAGCAGTGTTGATTTGCATCAGGCTGGCACTTTGCATACAAGCTACAGAGAAGTAGTTTAAATACAAAATGGTCAAATACTTCATAGACCTTCTTTGACCTTCTCCATTCCTGTACTATCAATTTCTCTTCCACACGTTTTGATGGGAAGGATGATTCCTGACAGAGGATGTTAGAGATTGTTCTAGGTTTCTCCCCATTACTATCACCTCTCTGCACCAGCCCCACTGGGATTTGGATTTGCCATCTCTTGCACTACGGAAAAAGCTCCCTGCTCATTCTGAAGTTACACATGTGCTATAAAAAGTGGCCACTGAGTAGAAGATTTGGTACAATGAAACAAAAAGGCATTAGGAAAGTCACTGGTATTTAGGAAAGCCACTGGTACTTGCGGCAACCGTTTGTTGATGCACTTAAAAATTTTATTTTAATGTAAGAAGCTCTGTGTTGTAGTCAACTCACTTTTTAATGGTGTTTGTGTATAAATACCCCAGACCCCTCCATGCATCCAGCGGGCCAAGGGCACCCACCCTGGAACGCTCAGGTTTCACCCACGGATGCTCCTGGTGCCAGGGCGAGGCAGCAGCAGCCTCTCCAGCCCCCTCGATGTCATGTGAAAAAGCAGCAGAAAACATTTTCCCTCTTGGCTTGGCACGACCTCAGTTTGACTTTAAAAATGACTGTGCCGGGGGTTTTTCTCTTGGTTCTTGTTAACCACCACCACCTTTCCCTCGTTACTGGAACAAACACGAACACATTTGGACCGCATTTCATATTGTTTTAAAGAGAGATCGTATCTCTCTGTGCCCTCTCAGGGCTCAACTTTTACTTAAGGTATCACTTATATATTTGGCATATTTTATTTAAGAACAACTGTTTTTTCAGGATTATATTGGGGAAATACAATACCTACAGCAGATTAGGATGCATTGAATTAAAAACTCTGAAAGGTTTCTTTCTTCAAGGAAGAAAGACATCGATTGTGCTAAATTACCAGCTTCTGCTGAACCACTATAATGCACTGACTGGGGCAGATGAAGCATTTAAGACCAGCCCAGAATGCCACTAATGGCACTGGCACACCAGGCGTGATGTTGCAGCCATAAATTGCCCCCTGGTTTCCAGATATATAAGTCCCAACATAATAAAATCTGGAAAATCACATTGTCCTTGCAAGCCTGAGTCAAGTGGATCAGTCAGATCCCAAGTAACGGCAGTTCTACGCTGATAAATAATAAACTGCAAGGTAACAGCTTGAGAAGCAGTGTTTTTAATTTTTAAAGTAAAATATTATCTATAAAATGTTAAAAAGAAGAAATACTAGTTTCTGCAGAGTGAAGTTCTGATTGAACTTTTTAATATTGTGAAAAGTAAAACCTAATGTAATTACAGGGATAACACTTGAATATTATGCAAGTGCATGCTTAGGCCTTTTGGAAAAAACAAGGTCTCGTATGTTCTTCTATTTTAAATGCCTGCTGCACCTCCCGAAATCCCCGGGGAGTGTGCTTAGCGAAAGGTGAGCTCAACATTTCCAAAGGCACCGAGCCTCTCCGCTGGGCGGGGAATTCGGGATTTCGGGCATTGGCGCTGTGTGGGATCGGCACACGAGCGCGTCCAAGGCTACGCGGGAGCCCGGGATCACTCTCGGGGCTGCGGGTGACATCCCTGCTCATAAGGCAACCCCGGGATAAAAATCCAGCAGTGCTGTGTTTTTATTTTATCTTAGAATGGCTGAGAACAGCCGTGCTGGCGGCGGGCTCAGGGGACGGGCGGTGATGCGCGGCAGCCGCTACCCGCACCCCGTCCGTCCCCAGCCCCTAACGGGGCTCGGCCGAAGGCGCTCCTGGCCCCGCGGCAGGCGCAGCTCGTGGTTTGGGGGCCTTTCTCGCCTTTTGGCCCCCCCGTGCTGGGCGCGGCGGCGGCGCTGGAAAGCCCCGCGGGGCGGCTGCCAGGCGACGGCGGGGGCGGCAGGAAGGCGGGCGGACACGGGCCGTGCCGCGGGGGCCGGGCTGACGGGAGGGAGGGAAACAGGACGGGAGCCGGCTGCCCGCACGCCCGCGACACGCCTCGGCCGCCCGCCTGTGCCCGTGCGGAGCCGGGGCTTGGCCGGGCCGGGCCGGGCGGGAGGCGGCGCTTCCCGCGCTCCCCCGGCGGCGCGGCCCCGTCACGTTCCGCTCCGCATGGCCCGGGCGAGCCCGCCCCGCATGGCCCGGCACGCCCCGCACGGCCCGGCCCGCCCTCGGAGGCCGCCGCGGGGGCGGCTCGGGGCCGCGCAGCGCCCGCCCCTCACGGACCGCGCCGGAGCCAACGTGCTCTCAGAGCCGGCCCGGTCCGCCCCTCACGGACCGCGCCGGAGCCAACGTGCCCTCAGAGCCGGCCCGGTCCGCCCCTCACGGACCGCGCCGGAGCCAACGTGCCCTCAGAGCCGGCCCGGTCCGCCCCTCACGGACCGCGCCGGAGCCAACGTGCCCTCAGAGCCGGCCTGGTCCCGGGGCAGTCACACAGCGCCCGCCCCTCACCTCACCCCCCCATCAGAAATGGTGTGAATTCCGCTCCCCAGGGACACAGTGGATGTCCCGGCCGGGCAGCGATCCTGCTGATGGAAGAGCGTGGGAAACGGTGTAAAATGAATGTGACATTTCCTTCTTCACACCTACGCGTGTGTGTGAGCGTCCTCAGCTCTGCGTCGCTGAGTGTGCTGCGCGCAAGGGACGCTCACTGTCCTTTCCAAATTCATGGAATCATAGAATGTTAAGGAGTCGGAAGGGACCTTAAATCCTGTCCATTCCCACCCCCTGCCGTGGCAGGGACACCTTCCACCTTCCACCATCCAACCTGGCCTTGGATGCTTTCTGGGTTGCGGCAGCCACAGCTCCCCTGGGCACCCTGTGCCAGTGCTCCCGACCCTCACAGGGAAGAAGTACTTTGTAATATCTAAACTAAATTTTCCCTCTTTTGATTTGTACCCATTATTCCTTATCCTGTCACTACAGGTCATCGTTGGGTCCCTCCAGCTTCTCTGTAGCCCACTTCAGAAACTGGAAGGTTGCTCTGGGGTCTCCATGCAATCTCTGACTTGCTTCCATGAGTCATTAGTGACCATCCCTCACCCACCTGTGGTACCTCAGTGTCCTCCTGCCACTCGTACCCACTTGGATCTTTTTTTTATTACACAAAAGTGGCTGCTGGGTCTATTTTGCCACACATAAATGCCTCCTTGGTCATTATTGTCCCCACTTGTACCACAGCTGGCACAGTGAAGGCCCAAATAATTAAAGCACAGACATGAAACATTCCTCAAAGGCCAATTCTGTGGCTGCCAAATCCGGGACTGAAAAGAGATGCCTGTGCAAAATTAATTTGGCTTATCTCTGGGCATGGATTAGAAGCCTTATTAGATATTCATCTCCTGCTTTTTGCACAGAGCTCTGTCTAGCCGGTGAGCAGAGTAGAGGGTGTTTCTTAACGAGCAAGAACTCAGTGTGCTGCTTTACCTTTGTAACTCAGGGTGTTGCCTCTGGCTGGGAGACCCACATGCCCCAAGCCAGCTCTGGGGCAGTCAGCCACAGCTTTTTGCACGGGGCCAGAAGGTTTCATGGACACTTGCAGATGGTGGAAATGCAGCAGGAGTTAGAAGATTTAGGATCTGGTTGAAGCTCTGAAAGGGAACTGCCAGACATTGGGCTTGAGCCCATCAGGACTTTGTCCTTCAGCCTGTTCCTCTGCCTTCCCCTCTCACGGCTGTTTGCGCTTACATCCTTGCCTGGCCCCCAATCTCTCTTCCAGCCCTGCTGCTCTCTACTAGTTTCTGAAAAAAAAATAGTTTGAGCTAAAACAAACTGTAGTTTCTCAAACACAAATGCAGGTGTTGCCCTTCTGGTGCTTAAGTGGGGCAGCTTCCACCCACAAAGATCCCTAGGAAAACAAGGAAATTAAATATCCCATCTTCAGCCCAAATGCCCAGGCTGAGCCCAGAGCACCTGCAGTTGCACAGGAGAGCCCACTGGCCCTCACATCGATGAGATTCTCGGGGAATTCAGCTGGGAGCATCTATCAAACCTCTGCTGAGAAATGCAACAACCGCAGCTTCTCGGAAGCTTATCAGTTATTAGCTTATCAGGTCAACGACCCCGTTAAGATGGCAGAACTAACTCTTCTCTCCACTGCCAGGTTTTGTTGGCATGTTAGAATCAGACCTTTCCACAAAAAACTATTTTAGAATTATTTTAGCATGGATAAAATATTCCTGCCCCCTTGCTTCCTTGGCAGAGAGAGCCAGTGAACCTTTACAAAGTTGTAATCAGCTTGAGACAGAGGATTTATGGTGGAGAGTGTTGGACAACCTTTGTGATCGTCTGGAATATTCATGGAACAAACAAGAACAGGGTGGCATGCTAAGGATGTGTGTGAGTTATTAAGATAAACGTCTGGAAGGAAAGTTCAATCACGGTGCTTTCTGCAGCCTAGGAAATGTTTGTGCCAGGCACCTTGTGGGCAATGACAGGGGTGGTGTGGCAGCGAGGAGAGGCCAGAGTCCACTGGGAACACCACATCTGCCAGGGAGGCAGCACTGCTGTGACCTCTGCCCGCGGCCGTGTGCTTGCTGAGCACGTCTGTGCTGGACCAGGCTGTCTGGACAGAGAAGAGCTGTGGGGCTGAACTTTGGTGGAACAGGTAGAGAGACATGCAGTTGTCCCAGCTGGAGAAGAAGCAATATGACAGCCTTTGAGCACGTAAATTTGTGTGTCTGTCAATGATTTATGTGCTGTGTGTTGTGACTCCCCTCACCTGGGCAGGGACCTGAGCCCCAGGCTCACCCAAAGGTCCATCAAGCAGGTCTGCAAATGCATTAGAGTCAGAATAGGAAGGAAGAAATAAATCTTTATACAACCAGATGTTTTCATATACCAAGATACAGCCACCTCTTCTGTGTCCTCAGCGATGATAAATGTGCTTGTTTGGGTGAAGTTGTGCCCTTCAAAAATCTGTCTTGCGGTGATTATTACAAGTTTGATTAAAAATCTCATGCTCTTTCTGACAAACATGGCCCGCATAACAAAATAAATGTGACAGACAATTGGCTTGCTAATAAGTGCAATTAAGCAGTATGGGGGCTTGGTTTTATCACAGTTTATTGGGAAAGCCACAGAATTTTTTATGCAGCTGGTTTCATGGAAATTAAATCATTAATACTTTTGTACGGGAATGCCAAGGAAATCCTTTTGTTTCCTGGCTCAGAAGACACACACCATTTTTCAGAGTGAAGGAATTAATTTGGCTCCTCTTTGTTACTCACAATTATTTTTCTGAACCCCTCACACAGGGACCTCTGTGGGGTGGTCTCACTTGAAGAACACCTCACCACTGGGTCAGATAAAGTTTACATCAAAGCTGATCAAAATACAGCTGTTTGTTAATAATGCAGTGAGGGATCAGCCAGGATCCAAGAAAAATTATCCATCTTGCTTGATCTGTGGAGTCTGAAAATGCTGTAGCCCCATGCTGGCATTGTCCCCAGTGCTGTGGGAAAATTGTACAAGGTGTTATAATCCCAAAGAGAGGTTTTCTTTTATTTCTGTGTGGCTGGTGGGCTCCTCATCAGGAACAGGGAATGAGCCTGGATCTGAGCCCGATCCAACCATCTTCAGAACATTTTGTGTTGATGAACTTATTCAGGGACTCCAGCATGCCATTTTTAGGGCACATTTTCTATTAAAAGGAAATATTTGCTGGAAATACAGTACCTGTACATTAATTGGAAGATAATTCTGAAGAGATGAGGAACCCATAAGGTGTTGTGCTACAGAAGGTGAGAAATAGAAGTAATTGGTGAAATAAAGCATAGACCACCCCTATGAAAAACTGTTGTGTGATCTGTGAATGAACCCAGGCAAGGGCAACAAGCAAGAAATCAGGATGGTTAGCAGGTCATGGATTCATGGGAGGGCACAGCACAGACAGCTGTTGGCACAAAACTGCTGCTGGAATGATCAGATCAATAATGACCTGGGTGGAAAGGGGAAAGGAGAGGGAGCCAACCTTCCCATGAAAGCAAGCACAAACAGCAGGAGAGAGGAGCACGCAGCTGGTTGGGCTGGGGCTGGGTTGTTTTTCAGGAAAAGAAAACTTCATCTAGTGAGAATCATAAAAGGTTGCAAAATCAAAGAGCCAAAGACTGGAAGGGCTTTGGTAAATATTAACAAATAAAGACGTGCATGCTTTGAAAGACTAAATTAAAGGCAGTGGGAGCCTTTGTAGGGATTTGAATGGCTGGGGGTCAGTTCTTAGTGAGGTTACACAGGGCTCACAGCCGAGGGGTGCCCGGGTGGGAGCTGGGATCCCTCCTTAGGGCATGTCAGTGGCTGCTCCAAGGAAAGGGCTGTGCCAGCAGCACATCTGTGAGAGATACTTCAGAGTGAATCTTCCTGCAAGGCACAACATGGGAGCAAAAAGGCTGGAGAGGAGTCAGGAGCTCAGAAAGGGTTGTGAGGCGGACCTGGGTGGAGGGGTCCATTCACAAAGGCTGGCAAAAGCATCTCCCACCTCTATCAATGAAGGATTGTCAGTTCCGTTTTTGAACTTTGCCCTCCCTTGATGATTTGGCACTTGCACGGTGGCTGTTCCTGCTTGTCTTCACCTCAGCAGTTATCTACCAGCAGGGTCTGATTATCTTGGGGCAGCGCTCCGTGCCTCTGACGTCCCTTAATTAAACTATGACAGTTGCTAACTATGGAAAAGAAAAATACTGGAGGGAAAAAACCCTCTCTGCATTCTCATTAGACCACAGTATTCAAGAGACTTTGGGTGCCACACAGGAGAGCAGTACAAAGGATATTTTTAATGAGCTTCAGTAAAGGTGCCCTTGATTTTGGTTTGTCTCTAATTGTGCGAGCTTTGATCTTGATTTCTTCAAGAGATATTTTACTGTGCACTTAGCACTGAAAAACCTGAACAAATTTTCTTTGTCCAGTTTCTAAGAGAGGAAAAAAGTTTCCACTGGAAAATGGTTCCAGGGAAAGTTTCACCAGGGAAAGCAGCATCTTCAGGATCTGTCCCTCTAATTGTCTCCAAAGAGGTTCTACAGAAGGAAATGTGCTCAAGTGATATGGAACACATGCATTGGGACAGGTGAAGTCAAATGCTGACTCCAGGGATGTGTTTCATGCTTGGCTATCCTGTGCAGGGAGAGGAAGGCTTTAGAAAGGCAGGAAAGCAGCTGAGGAATATTGCAAGGCTGTGTAGTTGCACAAACCCAGCTCACGGCCTGGGACGTCTTGGACCACTCACTCTCCCTCAGATTATGGCTCCAGTTAGGACTGGAAGCCTCGTGGGAGGGAATTTCTGCATTTATCACTTGGAGTGAGCTCCTGGCCTCCCTGAGAAGACTGTTGAAATCTCTTTTCTAATATGAATTATTTAGTGCTTTGCTTATTAGTAAAGCAAGAAAGAAGATGCAAACTCAAGGTAATTGTAAAGCTGTTTTTAAATTAATCTTGGCATTTAGCTGCTTGACAAATCTGAAGCCTCTGAAATCATTGCACAGCTGTAACAAATGAAGTTTTTATTCAGAAGAGAACAAGTCTGGAGGTTTTTGTGTTTCCAGCCATGGCTTTACAGCTAAGGCTGCCAGGAATTAAGCTTTCTAGAACTAGACTGAGCTCACAGAGGGAAGAGCCTTCACTTCAGAGGGAGCTCAGGCTGCCTCAAATTAATACTTGATTCAGTGGAGCCTCAGAATTGAGCTTAGGCATAGTTGGCATAAAGGCAATGCTGGAGAATATCTGTAGTGTGAGAACAGCTGCACTCAGGCTGTGAACCCTCCTCTTCCCAGCAAGAGCACAGGATAAAACCTGCTGAGACATCCTTGGTACCCTGCCACGAGCTCCCTTCTTCGGTGCCTTTTAATCTCCCCCCTTGCATGAATATTAACAGCAGTTGTTTCCCTCTGAAGAGCTGCAGTGCTAAAATCCAGCCAGCGGTGCCTCCTCAGTCGTGGCAGAGCCCAGCTTAGCAGAGAGGAGCTTGCTCAGAGCCCGACAGCCGCTGTTCTGCAGCGGAGCCATGGACATGTGGGACACTGGAGCAATGCTGGTGACTTCTTGCCATTATTGAATTGCGCTGGATTTAATCAACAGCATTTCCAGCGCTGCGCCCTCAGCGCCGGGTGCTTGGAGGTCACCGGTGGGAGGAATGCCAGCCTGGAATCCGGGGCTTCCCTGCCGAGAGGCTCACAAAAGGCAGGGGGAAAAGAATTCATCTGAAGCTTCACATGTTCCCTGGAATAACGTTCCAGCATAGTGAAAGTTTAGCTGCAGTGTCTGCAGCTCCTTCATCATGAGTCAGGGGAAAACCTCCTTTTTATTGGTGGTGTGAGTGAGTGCTTTAAGGAGCAGGTCTGCAGCTGAGGGAACATCCTGCTCCCAGGTACAACACTAACATTTAGAGGTGCTGTGAAAACACTTTTGGCTCGTTGTCTCCTGGCTGTTTATTTACCCCTTTTTTTCTTTCTTTTTTTTTTTTTTTAATTTTTTGCTTTAGTTATCTGCAGATTCCTCCGACGAAATTACTCAGGGAATAAATCACTGCCCCGTGAAAAGCACCTAATCAAACAGATAAGTCTTGCGTTTCACCCTTGCCTCTGTCACTCCCACACATGACTTTGCATGTGAATCTTTAAGACCTGTATGCCCTATATTTTTTCACTCTAATGCTGCAATTAATCACATTACATAACCAGCCTACTGCTGTTTCTAATTAAAATTTTCGGGGAGGGTGGGGAGGGAAGAAAGAACCCTGCATTTAAATACCGTGAAGGGTCTGTCTTGAAATGACAATGCCAGGAAGCGGCGAGGGAAGGCTCCCTCCATCCTCCTCCTCTCACCCCCGTGCGCCGGGAGCTGCGGCGCAGGCCCGGCTTATGCAACATCCCACGCCGGCGTCTGACTCACGCGCACTTACCTCACCCAGGACAGGCTAAAAATAGGGATTCATTCTTAACTCTGCACAGCCGGGCTCTGCCTCGCTCCCGAGAAGACCCTTGACGGGATTAAAATAGAGCGCGCCGTGCGCTGTGTTTCCTGCCGGGGCTGCGCGCCCCGCTCCGTGCGCTGGGCTCGCCCCGCTCCGGGGAGCGGGCAAACGCCTTCCTCCGGCCGGGGCTTCCCCCTGCTCCAGACAGGAGAGCCACTGGGAGGGGTGGGCAAACGCCTTCCTCCGGCCGGGGCTTCCCCCTGCTCCAGACAGGAGAGCCACCGGGAGGGGTGGGCAAACGCCTTCCTCCGGCCCGGGCTTCCCCCTGCTCCAGACAGGAGAGCCACCGGGAGGGGTGGGCAAACGCCTTCCTCCGGCCGGGGCTTCCCCCTGCTCCAGACAGGAGAGCCACCGGGAGGGGTGGGCAGCGGGGCGGCCACACGTCGGGGAGCAGCGCTGTAGGAACTGCGTGCCAGCAGCTACCGCAGCTTTGGGAAGGGACGCCGGGCTGGAGGATGTGAAATCAGCCCTGGGCTGGCTGGGAGGAGGCTGTGGGTCCCGGAGTCGGGATGCACCGGGGCTGCAGGAACAAGGCTCCCTCAGAACTCGCTGCAGCTGAGACCGGAGCGCTGCTCCATGTCCCCTCTCGCTCCGGGGTGCAACCAGCCCTCTCCCCCACACCTCCCAGCTCCTTTTGGGAATGGTCCAGCACAGGACAGGGCTGACACAGCTCATCACTCCCAGGAGAAGAGAACATCCCCTCCTCGACACGGGGACGTTCCCACCTTTGCTGTAGCAGCACTGCCCCGGCTTTGCGAGGCTCAGGGCATGTGCAGAGCCCCCACGCCTGGTGGGGGATGTCTCAAGAGCTCTGCTGCCAATTTAAAACAAAGCAGTTTTCGTGCTGTCCTGGTGCCTACAGAAGGATCCAAAGTGCAGACAAGCATCTCAATACTCAGAGCAAGTAAATTTCCAGATGAATTAGAAAACTTCAAAAATATTCTGGCAATTGATACATCACTCCAATGAATTTTCTGGGTGCCCTGATGAAAAAGTCCTGGAGTCTCAGCTTGGTGTAATTGGCACCGGGCTGCTTCCCTTCCCCTCTGCTTTCTCAACACATGCATCTTTGGCTGAGAGTCATTTAGAGGGGCTGGAGATGTTTTCCCCTACAAATTCTACCTTAAACAATTTGAGAGTGAAAAAAAAAAACATACTCATTTTACTTCCATTGGCCTTTTGGAAAACATTTATTTCTAGGTTGCCTTATTTTCCCTGGAATTTCAGTCTCAGCCCATCTTTAACCTGGCAGTCGGGATGAGCAGCGAACCAGAGGCTCTTGTGGCAGCGCTAACCCAACCGGACACATTCTTCATGGATTTACCATAACAATAGAATTTCTAAAACACAAATCCTTTGCTTGAGGACATCCATGACCATTCCCTGATTCCAGAGCTAACTTTAAAGTGCATTTGTAAGGAATTTTAAGCAGATTATAATGAGCATATCTAATTCCTAAAGGCCACGTGAAGACTTGTCTTCCTTAGCTTTCTGCTCCTCCCCGAGGGCACGGGCAGTAGCGGGGCAAGGTAGCTGCGTCCCGGTTATTTTGCCTCGGGCACCCGATCCCTGTGAGCCCTAAGCTCAGCCCTCACCCTGTGGCAATCAGCATCATTCACTTCATTCTGTGCCTCACAGGAGCAGCAGAGCTGCCCTTGCTGGCCTGAAGAGATGCACAGGAGGATGTGGTTTGGTCAGCCAGGACACGGTCCCCCAGAGCAGGGTGGTGGCTCTGGGGGTGGCAGCGGGACACGGCGGTGCCTCACACACTCAGTCACCTCGGTGCCATGGGAAGCTGAGCTCCTGCTTCATGGAGCCAAAGTTCAGTGGGATTTGGGGAACGGAGGTGGCAGGAGGCTCTGATGCCATGCGGATGTCTGAGGTGTTTTCCCGATTGCTGCTAAATTGAAATCTCCTGTTTGATGTGATTGAGAAAGAATGCAAATGGCCTTACAGGAAAGCCCAGGGAAGGAGGCTCTGGTTAACTGTGAGAAAGAAAAGATGATAAGAAAAGGGAGGAAGGAGTAAGACAGAGAGAGAGAACTATTTAAGGAAACAGGCACCTTGAGCAGATAAAAAAACCCCAAAACAGTGGGACCAGGGTAAGGGACGGCAACAAGAAGCAAAACGTTTAAACAAGCAGGGAGCAAAGCTCATAGACCAGAGCACAGAGTAGAGGAGGAAAATTAAAAGCAGGGAGCTGATTTATATACAGATAAAGAAAAACAGCCTTGTGCAACCAGGGTTTTCACAGCATCACATGGCACATGTCCTACATCAGTGGAGCAGTCAGGAAAGGGTGTAGCTGAGCGATGCTGCTTTGGAGTGCTGGAGCCTAATTACTACCTCCTGTTATTTGGGACAAGTGTTTTAAATTTGCATTCTGCCCTGAGAGGCATTACTCCCTCTAATAATTTCACATCTTGGTTTGGAGCTGGGAGAAGGAGATTTCGGAATAGCATCAAAGTAAGTCGTGGGCCTTGGAGGTGGGAGTAGAGCTGGTGTGAGTGCAGCAGGAGTCAGGTGCTCAGGTTTGGCATTTCTTCAGTGCTGGCTCCTGGCCAGAGGAGAAACTTCTTCTTGTGCCTGCCTGGCCACCACCTGAATCCAGAGCAGGGAAGGTTAATGGAGCCCTTGTTTCATGTTGAATTTTCATGCTTGTGGGCCAGGTTCTGTCATTTTCTGTGTTGGATGTGCTGCTCTGTGTTGTGTAAAGCAAAGCTAACCCAGCCAGAGAGTTCCAGAACAGAAATTTCTGTTTATATAAAACTGAGAGAAGCGTCCTCAATGCTTCCTGCAGTGTCCAGACAGTTTGTTGTGACATAAGGGACAGAAAGTAGAGGAGCAGGGCTGTCAGTGCTGATGTGACAAACTATGGACTGGTTACAAAGCCTGGAGATGTGGGACCAGCATCCTTGAAGGTTCAGAGTGAGTGTTAGGAAGAAATTCTTTACTCAGAGACTAGTAAGGCCCTGGCACAGCTTGCCCAAAGCAACTGGGTCTGTCCCATCCCTGGTAGTGTCCGAGGGAAGCTTGGATGGGTCTTGGAGCAACCTGGGATAATGGAAGGTATCCCTACCCATGACAGGGTCCTTTCCAACCTAAACTCTTCTTTGATTCCACAGTTCTGTGGCACAGTTTTCACAGCAGTGAGGCGGGAATTGAGGAGGCAAAGCCTGTTCCTATGGGCTGAGGCCCATGGCATGCCAGCCTATGGAGAACACAAGGCTGAGAACCACTGGCTGCCAGTGGCCTGGGGCCAGGTGCTGGCTGCCCAGCTCTGTGCACAGCCCTGCTGAGATGGGTGATTTCTCTCACAGAGAAGGGCGGTGCTATTCTCCTGTTTTCCTTGTCAATGCAGCGTGGCCTGATGCTGCACTGGTTTGGAGGCCAGAGATTGCCCAGACACTTGTGGCAGGTCTTCCTGAGATCTGTGTGTATCCCAAGCACAGATCCCACTCTGAGTGTCCTAACTGGGCCATTAAATAAACAAACACGGCATAAATCCAGTGTGGGTAGTAAACTCCTCAAGCTGGAGAGCCCAGAGACATTGCATTGCTGCAGGGTTCTTCTCAGGGCAAGGGAGGGAGTTTGGAGTTAATGCACGAGAGGAGGAAAAAGCTGATGCAAGGCTGGAAAGGAGGAGGGAAACAAAAGCAGGGAAATAGCTTGCATTTCTTTAGTATGCATTGGACTCTGCAATGCAATTCACCTGTAACCCAGAGGGGGTGGGTGGGGGGAACAGCACGTAGCACCCTCCCAGTGTGAATCCCCAGCAGCTGCTTGGGCAGTGGGGCAGCCTCCTGCCAGGGAGTGTGGGCAGCAGTGGGGCACAGACCTCCCCTGGCTGGGGGACACCAGGGCACTGTGCCAGGGGCCCCTTCAAACAACCAAGCACAGAACCAGAGCTTTTCAGCCCCTCTGGGCTCGAGGGCCTCTGTCACCAGAGCTGGTGCTGCAGCCCTCCCATGGGTGAGGGGATTCCCTGTGCACAGGGGTCCCTGGGCTGTGTCAGCTGTACAGGCAAACCAGACAGGGAGGGCAGAGCAGCTGTCAAGGCCTTTGTGTGCCCATGGGCTGGTGTTTGGCCCTGTCCTATCCCACTCCAAGGGCTGTGCTGGAGGGTTTGGGACTGTCAGCTGATGGCTTTCCTGCCTGTGGTGTGGCTGAGCAACGTTCTCAGCCATTCGCTCGGGGCTGGGTAAGAGAGTTTGTGGCATTACTGTGAATAGAGGTCTTGTTATAAGCACTGGGAGGGAAAAATAGACTGCAACCCCCCAGAAAAATAGCAGCTAAACTCTGTTCATGACCTGAAGGGAAGGAGGATATCTTGGGAGTACCATATAGGCAAAAAAATCCACCTCTGGCTCCGGTGTGGCGTTGCTCACCCTGTTGCTGTCACACACAGAACTCCACAGGCCATTCTGCCACCCAGCAGAACAGAGCAACTCCCCCTGGAGCAGGTTTTACTCAAACCACATATTCCCAAGGAGTCTTCATTCATTTCTGAGAAGAACATTTGGGAAGGTTTGCTGCTATTTCTCTGCAGAGCAGCCCATTTTTCCCCCTTTACAGTAACCACTCACTGTTCAGCCCATGAAGGTGTTTGTCCTGCCAGGAGCTGAGGTCTGTCCATGCTGGCCATGATCTGCAGCTGTGTCACCTGGCAGGGAAAAGCCTGTCCCATTCCAGGCTGGGCTGCCCAAAATCCCAAAGCCTGATGGATTGGCCTTTTCACTTGAGGATTCCTGTCCTGACTTGTGGACACGAGTCAAGACATTTGGAAGTGGAGGAAGGTACTGCTGATTGGTACTGATTTATCTGGGACTGACACTTAGTCTGAGAATGTTGCTGGATAGAATTTGGAGAAGATCCCAAAAGTGTTGCTGCTAGCAATGGAATACTGGGATATATGGCTAGTGGGGGAAAACTCCTCCACTGAGAGTTGAGATGTGGCAACCACAATTGCCAGTCTTGGGAAATTTGAGCCACCCATCAATCTGTGATAGTTGTCATATTTATGAACTTTTTAGGGGAAGTTATTTTGGGATGAGAAGCTGAAAAAGTCCTTGGCTTAATGTAAACACTGCTCAGCAACAACTAAACCATCAGAGCGTTATCAGCATTAGTCTTATCCTAAATCCAAAGCACAGCCCTGTATCAGCTACTGGGAAAAAAGCTAACTCCACCCCGGCCAAAACCAGGCCATATGATGGTGAAAGCTTCTTCAGGCAGCATACTTTGTTCATTTAATATCATATGCAAATGTAGAAACCTGAATTGGAACCTCAGAAAACCCCCAGAGAAGTATTTATCTGTCTTATCCACAAGAGGGTGAATGGGAAGCTCTAGCTGAGGAAGAGGTGCTTAGAGATTGTAAATTAACTTATGCAGTCTTCTTCTGATAAGCTCAAACTTCAGTCCACATTTCCAAGATTTCATCCTTGAAGAGCCTGTTCTCCCACTTGCCTGACTTTTGTCCCTTGAATGAGGAGATTGTTCTGCATCAAGGTCACACAGATGAGGCTCAGAGTGTTTTACTCCCAGTAGCAAATAGGGAGTCCCTGTGCATTTCTCTCCTGGCCCTGCCATGGGACTGTGGCTGGGTGGATTTGGCAGTGCAGGTGCTGGAGCCCTGAGCATTCCTGCCTGGTTTCACCCGTTCCCCTTGCGCTCCCCAGGCACCAGGACTGTCTGGCATTGCTTGCTTGCTCAGCCGCTGTGATTCAGCTGTTGATGCTGTAGTTAAAGCAGCATTTAATATCTTCCTTCAGAACTTTGATTAAAGAGAAATCTATCTGATGTGTGGCACTGGCAGAGGAGGCAGCTGGGTGGTCCCAGCCCGGTGCCTCAGGTGGCAGCAGCTGGCCTGGGGCAGCCTCCACAGCTCCAGCTGTGGCAGCAGGGCTGGCGTGACTCTCGGAAGTAATCTGGGGAGGGTGCAGAGCATGAATCAGTCTGGATTTCTCTGATGGTTTCCTAGCCAGTCTTCAGGCAAATATGTACTTTTGCATCATAACAGCTGCTGCCCTTTCTGCCAGTTCCTAACACTTGCGGTCGCCGGCTTGGCTCTCGCTCGTCCTTCCACCCAGTGTAAACAAATCCCACCCATGTTATGTTTGGGAGATGAAAGCAGAGATCAGTGTGTGAGGCAAGGAGCTGTGAGTGGGATGTGTGCTGCTCAGTCATGTGGCCAAGCGTGGTTATCAGGAAGCACGTGAGCTCCTCACCACACCATCCCTGCTCCCAAACCAAGGGTTAAAGGTTGGGCTGGGTGATCTTGGAGGTCTTTCCCAACCTGAATGATTCTGTGAAACCCAAATTCAAGGTCTTTAACAAAAGGGCAATGTTATTGTTAATGCAAAGTCGTCCCTGTTTAAAATAAGAAATCGAGACGTCTTCATGGCTTAAACATCATAGCTATGGTTTGCCTTAAGTTTTCCTGGGCAAAGGAATCCTTTGTCTCCTTACTTCAGGGCCTTGGAGAAACTGTTCTTAGATGTCTTCTGATGTCTTGTGCTTGTGACTTGAGGGAGCACTAAGCAATTACATCTGTGAGTAATAACTGCTCCAGAGTGTCTGCAGAGAAAAGTATATGGCAGTAACAGATGAGATATGAGAGGGGATTGGGAAAGGGTCAGGGAGGTGACAGCAGATGAGAGAAGGATGCTGCTCCTCTGATCTAGAAACCAGGACAGGAGCTGCTGGGAGCGGGAACTCTGTAGGATCACCACAGCTTCTCCCTGCCCTAAGAGGAGTGCGAATGTTGGAGTTCCTTACCACATGTGTATGAGTTGATCTTGTTTTAATGATGCTCAGTATTTGCACACCCTTTTTCTCTCCAGTAATGCTTTTTTTTTTTTTTTTTTTGCTGTGTAAGGCCTTTAAGTGGGTTAGGAGAAAAAAAGTGACGATCTCCTATATTTTGATTTTGCTGCACAGTGATTTCTGCATCTGCACTGGGGGTTTCATTGGTGTTTGTACCCTGGACTGGGTTGGAGCCTGATGGAGCCAGCCTGGAGGTGCCGGCTGGCTCCAGCCGTGTTGGCAGCTCCCTGCAAGGACATGAAGAGGAATATGTTTGAGGAATGACAGTCAAAGCTCTCCTGTGACAGTCCCTGAGCCTTTATCCAAAGGGAATTCCCTGCATTTGGAAAGATTGTTCAGGCTCAGGAACTGCAGCCAAGATCCTGAGACAGGCAGCAGAGGTCCGGGTAGCTGTGATGGTAATGAAGGAGCAATAGGGACACTCTTTCCCTGGCTGCAGTCCTGAAAGCATTGCCAGATCAATTCCCAGAGAAAAAAAAGGCTTTATACCTCAGAACAAATGGCCTTGGGAGGCAGTTAATGCTGGAAAATCGGCCAAGGCAAAGCCTTGCTGATGGGAGGTTGGTGGTGCCACTGTCTGGTCCCAGCCTCAGGAGCAATGGGAATCAGGAGCAAACCAAAACTGGGGAGCAAGGGAAAGGTGGGGAAGGAAATGTGAGATGTGAGCAAACTAATGGCAGTTCTGTGTAGTGTTTTGCATCATCAAAGGGGTCATTTTGAGCCCTTTTGCATTTTACTTTGGGTTTTTATGCCCCTTGACTCTCCTGTGAGATGCACACCCAATGTGTTTCTGCAGCCCATCATCACAAGGAAGTTCCACAGAAACTGTGGCTTGTGCAATCCCTTTGCCATGGGTCTGACCCATCCCGACTCCAAAAAATTATAGAATGGTTGGGTTGGAAATGAGTCATAGAATGGTTTCATTTTAAAACTTATCTCACTCCCTGACCTTGGGTACTTTCTGGGATGGGGCAGCCACAGCTTCTCAGGGCAGCCTCACCACCCTCACAGCCAAGAATTTTTCCCCATATCCAGTCAAACCCTGCCTTCAGTCATCTTAAATTTATTCCTCCTTGTCCTGTCACTCCAGGCCACTGTCCAAAGTCCCTGTCCAGCTCCCCTGTAGGCCCTCTAACCAAGGCTGATGGGAGCCTCCAGAGACACATCTCAAATTCAGCAGAGGTTTCCCAATTATTTGAATTTTTTTTCCCAGAAAATGTTCACTGGTAGAGAAGCAGTGCCTGGCCACCATTTAGCAGCACTTTGGAGTCAGCCACAGCCATTCCCTCACTCCAAATATGTGCAGGAAACGCTTGGAGAGACTGGCAAAAGCAAGGAGAAAGCTTTTTAAAATTATCTGGACTTCTGGTTTGTTGTGGTCCCTCTCCTGGTTCAAGAACAGCAGCAGCAGCCGCCGGCCAGTGGCGCCGTTAAATGTCTGCATGACTCAACTGGTGTTGGATCTGCTGGGTCAGAAGGGGACAGGTTCATGCCTGGGGCACGAGGCTGCTGGAGGTGATGTCCTGGCCAGGAGACAATCCCCTGAACACCCTCCTGCCTGCCCTGCTCACTGCCCACTCGGCAGCTGCACAGCCCTTGAGGCTTTTGGAGGGACACTGGCATAACCTTGGCACCCCAGAGCCGTGCTCGCCCTCCTCAAAGCCACCTTTTGTACCCAAATGCTCAGGTCAGCCTTGGTGATGCTTCCAGCTCTTGTTCCCACTTGCTCTGTCCCCTTAATTTAATGCCTTTTAAATTGAATTTTATTTAAATTTAACTCCTATAACAGTCGCCCACTAAAATTCTTTGCTGTCCTGTGGATATCCAAGGATCTGTGGGACACGAGGCTTTGCTGGAGTGAGGGTGAGGAGGAGCTTTGAAAGCAGAGCTATTGATTAAATAATTAAATGGATACAAATGAGCTTTTCTTGGGATTTTGTTTAGCTGGTTCTTGGGTGGAAAAAAAAAAAAGTAGGTGGCCTGAGAAGACCAGTGCTCTGCCAGGTCTCATTCCTGTTTGGAAAGGGTCTTTGGAGTTTCTCACTGCAGGAAATTGCATTGCCATCAATAATTTATTTCTCTTTAGCAAGGAGACCTTTTCTATAGTGGCGGGGAGGACGCTGTGGGTCTCGTGGCTGTGCTCCCAGTGCAGGTGAACACCCTGCAGTGCTTTCCATGGCAGCCTCAGCCCCCCAGGTCCCCGTGTCTCCCAGGAGGGCAGGGAGTCGTTGGCTCTGCGGGAATCTGATTTTCTGTGCAGTAATGCAGATGTGATCAGTGATATAAAGATGGACTTGGGCAGCTTTTAGCAGCTGTTAGAGAAGGTTTGTGTTTCCTGGTGAGGTCTCCGGGTGCCGGGGCGGTCCTGGAGGCACCGCCTCACATTCTTGGAGATGCTTCAGGAACCGCTGGGCACAGGAGGGTCCATGGAAAAGGTGGATCAGCCCTGGCACGCCCCAGTGTGAGCTGGAGCTGTGCTGACACTTCCCACAGCCTGAATCTGTCCAGTCCTTCCAGGGCTGGCTCTCATTTCGGGTTCACCTGTTAAAAAGTGAGACACATAATGAAATAGGATTGGTTTTGTCTGAACATGCACTGTTCCCTCTAAAGCTTCTTTGGAACCCTGTTTTACCATTAAAAACAGCTAAAATGAGGAAAAAATTGCAGAGAGATTTCAATATTAAACCAGGGTAATTTTTACTGTCTTTCCCCCGTTTTTAATTTTGTTTAGAGCTGATGGGAACTGTTTGGGAAAAAAAGCTGGAAAAGTTAATCTTTGAATAGCAAACGTCCCTGAAGGGAGAAAGGGGGGAGAAAAAAGGGAGAATGGTCCTTTCAAAGAATCATTGACCTAAATTGCACTTTAATGCACATACCACGCTGTCCACACCACCTACGTGTCTCCAGGAATCCTGCTCAATAACAAGCACTCAATGTTTAGTCATTTCCTGCAGCACGTTTGCAGGAGCCGGTGGCTCCGTGCGATCGCATGTGTCAGTGCTCGGCGGCTCCAACAGTTGCTTTCCATATCAGCAGCTGCTGGCTTCCATCTCCTGTTGGGAAAGATGCCACGGCCAGCCCAGGTTAATGTTTCAGCTGCCTTCCAGCAAGAGTTCCAGCAAGGGCTGCGGTGACGTGGTGACACCTCGCCCCAAACCTGGGCTTTTCAGCTCGCTCTGGGAAATCCTGGCTTGGGAGCCCAGCGGGCTGCACAGCGGGACATGGGTTTGTCCTTTCCCTAGCAGGGCTTTTAAGGAGGTTTTATTTGTGTGTTTATGAATCGGCTGAGTTTATGGGCTGGGTGGCAGCGAGTCACGCAGGGCGAAGCAGGGGCTGCTCTGACCTGTGCGGCTCTGGCTCGCTCAGCCCCGGCTGCCTGCCAGGGATGCCAGGGCCCCCTGCCTGTGCCAGTCCTGGCTTCCCACTCCTCGCATCAGCCCCAGCTCACTCCCTGCTGCATGCGGGGCCGGAGAATCAGGAATTTACACAGACAGGTGGTGCCAGGACAAGAAGGAATGGTTTTAAACTAAAAGAGGGGAGATTAAATTAGGTATTAGGAAGAAATTCTTTCTTGTGAGGATGGTGAGACCCTGGCGCAGGTTTCTCAGAGAAGCTGTCGCTGCCTCATCTCTGGAAGTGTTCAAGGCCAGGTTGGACAAGGCTTGAAGCAGTCTGGGATAGTGGAAAGTGTCCCTGCCTATGGCATAGGGATGGAAAATGAAATAAGCTTAAGGTCCCTTCCAGCCCAGACCATCCTGTGATTCTGTTATTTTATAGCCATTAACTCAGCCGTGCAGGGAGGATGATCTTGCCCAGAGAGATTTGCAGTTTGTGCACTGCCCTTTCAGACAGGCATTGGAGCTGCTTTCTGCCCAAGGAATCGAGGGCTGGATCCTCTCACTTTTTAAAGCGTCTGCCTTCAAAATGGTGGCTGCTTCTCACTTGAAGTTCATGAGAACAGATGGCTGGATCTCAGAGACAGGAGTTACAAGCTATAGGGTGTTTTTCACCACATGTCTTGCTAGTTTCCCTCCTAAAAAAAAAAGATCTGTGTGAGAACCCTCCCAACATGCCAGGCCAAATCTGACCGTCTGTTAAGTTCACTTTATATAATCTCTGTTTAGAGCTGAGTGCCCTTTAAAAACCCGGGGAGGGCTCCTCGCTGGGAGCTCCCAGGGCAGGCAGCAGCTGCACAGCCACCCCTACCCAGAGCCCAGCAGCCTCTCGGCATAGATATTTGATTTTTAGCTCTGGAGGAGGGGGGAGCCTGTTCAACGTGTGGGGGGACCCTGTGTGCGTGCTCGGGGCACAGCCAGGGCTGGTTGGCAGCGTGTGCATCCCACGGGCACATCCAGCAGGAGAGCACGGCGGGATCTCACAGCTCCAGAGCAGCATATGCTCCGGGAGACCTCGCTAGGTTGCATAAGCCTCCCATCCCAGGAGCTGGCTGAGCACAGCACATGAGTCAACAGCACAGCGAGACTTGTGCTGTGGGAGTCACACCTACTCTTGGCTGCAGAATTATCCAGAGAAGCAGAAGGTTAATAGGAACAAAATAAAGCCTAAGGAAGCCTTAAAGGTTAGTTGCAGGATTTGATTATGCTGGAAAGAGAGAGGAAAATGGGTCAAGCCAAGCAGGGGAAAGCAGGGTAATGCAGAGCCATGGTGTCTGTCTCCTCAGGAGACAGTCCAGTTTGGATCAGTAAAAATGTGATCAACAAAACATTTGTACCTTCAAATTATCTGCTTCTGGAGAGGGCCATTGTTAATCACAGAAGGAATGAGAAAGAATGTGGAGTAAAGCTCCAGGATGCTCAAGAAATATTAACACTGCATGAAAGCAGTTCTGCAAGACAGGGAATGACTCCTCAAAGTGTGTAAATACAGGCACAGCAAACACCTGACGCAGGGCATCAGCACCACCAGCACAGTCCTTGGCTTTGCTTCTGCTCTATAGATCATTGCTTCATCTAGAGATCATTATTTTATCTTGGGACAGTTTCAAAACTTTGATTCAGACAGGAATCAGAACCAAAGCAGGAGCAGGTCTGTCTGTGGCATCCGAAACCCCTGAGCATCTCTGGTCTATGCAAGGCAGGGCTCGTGCTTCTGTGCAGTGCCAGCAATGCATCCACAGAGGAGGGACAGCAGGCTGGGCTCCCCAGTTCTCACCAGTTTGGCCTTGGTACCCCAGGACTCTGACTGGTCTGCTGCAGTTTGCAAGTTGAGTCCCCACTCAGATCTGATCCAAATTTTCCAGTGGGCTCTGGAGCAAGGTGGGAAATGGGGATATCCTGGAAAGATGAATTCACAAGATTTCAGTTTATAAAGATGCTCCATTGAGTAAAATTTATCTTGATATTGAATCCTTATTGTAGGCTCATGTAAATGAGTTTGGTTTATTGCATTTGTATTTGTCAAGTATGCATTGGGGCCTCCCTGGCCTCAGGAGAAGAAAAAGGGAATACAGAAAGTTGTGTTTAATTTCCAGGATGCTATCACAGTTTTTTCCCCCTAAAACAAGATTCCCATGGCCAGAGCTGATATTGCTTGTGATGCAGACTTGCCTGTCTGAGGTTCACCTCAGTCCCAAATCCGTGCTGTAAAAACTGGGGATTACCAAGGTGGGAGTGGAAGCCCTTGGAGGCTCAGAGCTGCCTGGGAATTGTGTCCTTGTGCAGGGTCCTGGCTGCCGGCCACGTCCCAAGGCCTGAGTGGAGCACGGCCGTGGGGGAGGTGTTGGGCAACACAAGGGATGTTTCATCCCTCACTCCCGGTGCTCTTGCACAGGGAAAGATCATCTTGTGATCAGGGCACGAGACCAGGAGTCAGGCGATGTGGGTTACTGCAGAGCTGGATTTGCCAACAAAAGTGGAGAGTCCCGACACCTCCAGAGGCACAGGCACTCTGGTTCCCTTCTGCCTCTTGGGGTTCTTTGTGATGGTCTTGTTGGGGAGTAACAGCTCGAGGGATTTAGCAAAGTAGTTTAAGTGATGAACTGTACTGTGATGGAGCCAAAGAACACTTAGTGGCCTTGGGCTGAAGTTTGGGAACAAGGCCCTTAGGATGGTGGAGAGGGGTAATGGAGGGAGATGAATCAGGTGTGAATAGTCATCCCAAGTGAGAGGGCACTTGCAGGGTGTTTATCTCACCATCAAACCCTGCACTCCAGCTCATGAAAGTTGTTTCTCTCTCCTGAAGGTGCCAGAATGCCCTTTCCTTTGCAGGAATGTGGGATGCTCGGGGAGCCATCACATGGGGAGCACGGGGGTGGCTCCCCACCTGCCGAGGCTGTTTGGGCTGGACGTGTCACCCTGTCCCTCTCCCTCACTCTAGCTGTGGTGGGAAGGGGACAACACACCTGGCCAAGCTTCTTCTCTGACATGCAGGGTCCCTCCACAGGCACTGGGCAATCACAGGACTTCCAGGTGTGGCCATCACCTGTCCCCCCACTCAGGCCCAGATGAGGGGATCCAGCTCAGGTATTTGGGTGCAGACCCCAAAGGGGTCCCCAGGAGAGCTGAGCACAGCCTGTGCTGCATCCCTGGCAACGAGCACAGGCTCTGAGCTCCATCCCTGCCATCCCACAGCATCTGCCATGGGTCCTGGCACAGGAGACTGCTCAGTTTTTCCTAAATCTGGCTGATCTGTCTCCCGGGAAATGGGAGTCAGCTTGCTTGAGCTCCTGCTTGCATCAGTCCCAGAGTGGCAGCTGGGAAGTCAAAGTCCCTCTTTAGCTGTAGACACACAGAGGAGCTTTCATCCCCAAAATGTGCAAGGTTTGAAAATGTTCATGGAGGAAAAAAAGAACATTTCCTTATAGGGAAAACAAGGATAAAATTCAGTAAATCTGTTTGGTTCCTCTGGGCCTTCTTTCAGGTGCAAACTTGAGGAGTTGGAAAGAGGCAGAAAGGAGGGAGAAATCCCACCTGAGAAGGTTCTGTGTGGTGTGTCCAGGTGGTGGGAGCCTGAGCAGAGGTCCCTGCTTGGCTGTGGGCTCCCTCCCTGCACCACCCAGCTCCAAACCACTGGTCTTGTGATTCTTCTTTTTTTTTTTTTTTTTTTTTTTTTTTTTTTTTTTTAATTCTTATTATTTCAGTCCCATGATTTTGTTTTCGCCATTCCTAATTCTTTGCCTTGGGGAAGGGAGGCAGGGAACAGCACAGATTTGTACTGCTGTGATTTTCGGGATGTCGTGGGCCATAATGTGGCATTGAAGTGATGTGGCATTGCCAGCCAGGCTCCAGAAATCAGATTTTTGATGGAAAGGGGGTAATGCACTTCTAATGAAACTATGTGTTTACTTCTGTTCATTTCAGTATTTCACTTTTTCCCTTACTTTACCCAAGCAGTGAAAATCCACCAGTTGTGAGCCCCACAGCAGAACCCTGGAGTGGTGTCACTTCAAGTGCTCACACACCTTGGGCAGCACAGGGCTGTGCCTGCCCAAGGGCAGGTAAAGATGAAATCCTTGTGCTGAGGTTCCAGAACTGAAGGGGTTATTTTATTTCTAGGTAATTTCAATGGCACTCAGAGCTAGTTTCAAACTTACACAGGGCTTTTCATCCTAAAGAGTCCCAGAGAAGAGAATTCCTTACAGAAACTGCATGGAGATAAAATATTGCAATAGAGTGATAGTGCCTGGCAAGAAAAGTAAAGAACAACTTTCTGTTTTGGATGCTGAGGGAGGGGAGCATGCAGACAGACAGATCTTTGTGATATCTGCACAGGCACACCCCACACCCTCGTGAGAGACATGAGAAGGAGCACTGCTTCCCAAACACCAGCTGGAAGGCAGCCCAGCAGTGCCCCTGTGCCCCCCTGACCCAGGGCCTTCCCCGTCCCACTTGTCCCGTGGCCAGGGGGACTGCAGGGACCCAGTGACCAGGCTGACCTGGAGCCCCCTGCCCTGAGTCACGTCTGTCCTGCTCAGCTGCCCTGGGGGCATGGCCAGGGCAGGCTCCAGGGGTTTTCCTGTCTTGCAATTGGAAAGAAGCAAGAGAGGACGGTGGTGGATCATCAGTGTCCCATGGGGAGTGAGGTGTCTGTCACCTCCTGCCAGCCCTGGTGGCATCACCGTGGCTCCATGGCAGCTCTCAGTGTCACACAGGGAAAGCTGTGTGTCATTAAAGGTGCCCCTGAGCCAGCTGGGAGAAGTTCCCCAAATGGCTGGTTGTGCTGGGAGCGTGTGATGGAGGTCAGGCCTTCCTTTGGCCGCTGCGTCCTGTCCTTGGCTGGGGCTGGAGGAGATTCCTGCTGTGGGAGTGCCAGGTCCATGTGTGTCCATGCTCTCCTCACCAGGGATGGAGGCTCTGCCTTCCACCTGTGAGCCCAGTGTGCTGTGGCAGGTGTGTCTGTGTGTGCAGGGGAGGTGTAGGCTGTGGGGTGCATGTGCACCCACCTCTTGACAGAGCTGCTCCTGCAGTGGAGCCCAGGAGCATCCGCGTGCAGGAGCTCAGGGAGCAGCGTGTCCTGCAGCTCAGCACCAGCACCCACGGTCCCTGGCAGTGCCCACCCTGCTGGGGCACATCTGAGGGGTCTGAGGGACTCCCGAGGGAGGCTGCAGCTCTGGCACCCCTAGCTCATCTCCCAAAACCCTCCCCACCACGTTTCCCAACAAGACACAGAATAGAAACAGAAGCTTCTGCCAGGGAATTTCCACCCCAAATCAGTAACGTTTGAGTAGTGGGAATAAGCCGCCAAAAGAGTGGATTTTTTTTGTTGTTATTGTTTTTTTTTTTAATTTCGATTTTCTGGAAAGTTGGCTGTGCGGATGTGTGATGTGGTGGTGGGTGTGGTGACCCCAGCACGGCACAAAGCCTCGCTCATAAGGGCTGCTCAGTGATGCCTCAAATGACAGCCACGGCTGGGAAGAGGCAGCAGCCTGAGGGCAGGTCGGGCTCCCAAATTGTTTTATGGCTAAAGGATATTTCAGAGTTTTCTTTGCAAACGTAAACAGAATTTATCTGTATTCTTAAGTCCCATAAGAAAAATAAACCCCAAGATCTCCCACTAACTTTTTGAGGAAGTTACTTTCTGATGGAAATAGTTTGGTATCCAAAATACACAAGGCTCGGCGGCTCGGGGGAGGTCATGGCAGGCAGCTGCGCTGGTCCTGTTACTCAGTGCTCTGGGAGGGGGTTGCTGGAAGTCTGGAGGAGGTTTCATGATGGAAGATTGGGCTAAATAAAGGTCTTCCACCTCCATAATTCCGGCAGCTGCATTTCAGCACAGGATCCAGTCACAGTGTGACACGGCGTCTCGGATGGAGGAGGGAGCCTCAAACCTCGCTGCGTCTGGGGGCAGCCAAAGTGATTAATGGAGCAGCCTCTGCTCAGGTGGGTTGTTCCTGAGGTCCCTGTTCCTGAAGATTACCTCCACTGAGTCCTGCTCCTGGTGAGCTGGCAGTGATAGCAGTTTTTATCCTGTCTGTCCCCAGGAAGTGCCTCTTGGTGCACGTTAGCACCGCGAGGGCTGGAGCCTGGCAAAGCCACAGCACCCGGATGTCCAGCCCAGCCCTGTCATTTCCAGTGAAGCTGGGGTTGTCGGGGGCATTCAGCCAGTCATGTCATGGTCTGGGCATCCTGACAGCTCCTGGCTGCTGGCTGGGAACAATACCACTGTTCCCAAGGGATGGCAAACCAAAGTCAGGGTATTTTAGTATTTCCGATGAGTTTGTAAAGAGTAGCCAAAGTTGACAGGCTCCAGGCAGCTGTTTATAGAGTCATGGAATGGTTTGGGTTGGGAGGGACCTTAAGAACCATCCCATTCCACTCCCTGCCATGTGCAGGGACACCTTGCACTGTCCCAGGTTGCTCCAAGCCCCATCCAAGCTGCCCTTGGACACTTCCAGGGATGGGGCAACCACAGCTTCTCTGGGTACCCTGTGCCAGGGCCTCACCTCCCTCACAGGGAGGAATTTCTTCCTGATGTCCAATCTGAATCTCTCCTCTTCTAAGTTTAAAACCACCCCTCCCTGTGCTATTGCAACAGGCCCAACTGAAAGGAGAATGTGGTGGGATGTTTTGTTTCCGTGTGCAGTTCCTCATGCCTGGCTGCCTCCTTTGGTTATCCATGGGGTCAGGAATCAGCCCCCACTGATCCCCTCAGCTCACCTGGGGCTCCCCGGTCCAGGCCATGCAGCCAGAGCAGAGCAGGGTTAATGGGGTGCTTGGGCTGCTGTGAGTGGAGAAGAGGAAAGCCCATCTGGGGCGTAGGAGAGACTTGGAGGTTGTTATTCCCATCAGGAGAGGTCGGGAGAGTGGGACAGCAGGCCAGGTCCCACCTTCTGGCTCAGCCTCCACAGGGAGTTGCTTGTGAGGCCAACTTCCTCTGGGAGGAAGAGAAAGAGAGCCATGGAAGCTGTCCAAACCCTCTGCTGAGAAAGAGGGTGAGGCCAGACAGGGTTGATTTGGGGCTTTATTTGGGTGTGCTTGGAATTGCCTGTGCCGGGGAAGCACCGGGAGCCAGAGGACGCAGATAACCCGAGGCTGCTGCAGGGTGAATCACCCTCCCACACCTGCACAGCGCACCTTGCTGGCTGCAGGGCCAGCAGCGCTGCTAAACTGGGCTTTTTTGGGATGTAAATAGGAAATGAGCTCTGCAGCTGAGCCTCCGCAGGCACCGGGGCGCAGAGGGCTCTGCCGGCAGGGAGGAGGCTCGGCCAGCACAGGCACTTCGTTAATAAGCAAATATATGTGGCTCCACAGGGTTTGAATAACTCCTGGAAGCAAAGCAGTTCTGAGGGTTGAGTCCTTTGCCTGCTCTAAATGACTGAAAATAATTGGGTTTATTTCTCTTCCCAAGTCACAGAACCCACACATTTCCTGTAACACACCTGACCTGGCTGGCTCCTGAGCCTGAACGTGGATGTGTTGGCTGGCCCTGGGGCTGGACCCCACTGACTGTTTCTCGAGGTGTTTGTGTGCCTGCTCTGGCTGGAAAAAGGCTTGGAAAACCTGAAACCTGCAGCCTGTGGCTGTGGGAAGGAGCCAAAAGGGACAGCTGGGGGCTCTGGCAGCTCTGCCCATGCTGGGCAGGGGCTGGGGGTGACACTGAGGGGCTCCAGCAGCTCTGGAACCAAACAAGGGCTTGGCTTGTGGCCACTGTCGTGACCAGGGGACCCTTTTCCATGACACTGTATCATAGGGGTGATTCAGCAGCTTTCTAGAAATGCAAGGATCTAAAAGAAGTGAAGAAGGAAGTTTTCCTTCTCTGTTTTCCTTCTCTGTCTCTTTCCACATTAAGAAATAAGGCAACTTGGGTTCTCCCTTCAGGGAAGAGGGAAATTTGGCACCAAAAAGCCCCTCCATCCCTTCCCACATCTCTCCACCACATGTCTCCGCTTCACTTCTCACTTGTTTTGACATCAAGTACTTTCCCCAAAAAATATTAGTCACAACTTTGGCTTCAACCAGCCAACTCTTAACCTTCCTCAAAGTGGTTTGCAGGGGTGACGTTGGTAATGTGTGATGGGGATGGGGACGGGTGGGCGGATTCAGTGTTTCTGGAAGGTTCTGCATCCAGGTTTGGGAGCCCTAAAGCTGCTGCCTGCTGCTCTAAGGGAATCCCAAAGGACCTGCCAGCAGATCCAAGGAGCTTTGGTGGGTCCTTGGAATAACACAAAGTGTGAGGCTGGAAAACCAGGACATCTGGTGGGGGTGAGATTGTCAATGGAGGCTGAATGAGCAGAGTATGAGTACAGTGTAAAGCTGACTAATCCATGTTGGGGGGTGTCAAATTTGAACCAGCTGCCTAAAATCTGGGTTTGGAGCAATAACAGCTCTATTGAGCACTTCAGCACCAACAGGAGGGAAAGCCCCAAGTGACATGTGGGATCAGGTATGGGTTCCTGGGAATTCCTGGGAAGGAAGGGGTGAGGGATTCTTGGGTTGGGCAGAGCTGTGAAATCGTGTTCCAGACCTGCAGCAGCTGCACATGAGGAGCCTGCAGTGGCTGTGGGATCCAGGGTAAACCCAGCCCTGCCTTCCCCGTGCTTCCTCAAGTAATTATTCACACACCTTGCACCTTAATGAGAACCTGCTCCATTTTTCCATCCCTCTGCTCCGTGGCTCTTCCCTTATGGCTGCTCCTTCAGAGCTCTTTGTAAACCCCATCTGCTAAAGGGCTTGGATTTTCTTTTTAAAAGGAGAAATCATTGGAAATTAGTAGTTTCTCTGTGTGTTATTATGCTTATAATCCTCTAATTTGGTAATGGGGCTGTAATCACAGCCGTGTAGGGTGAGGAGCAGAGCCAGCCCGGAAAGGTGCCCTGGGGATTCCCAGGCACAGCAGGCACAGCATGCCTGGACAGAGCGTGATTCCATGGCAGGAAAGGCAGGGAGAGAGAGGGTGGGACTCCCCGTGATGGAAAACCAGAGTCAAACACAGCTCCTGGGTGAGGAGCCTTAAACAAGAGATGTCACCATGGGCAGCAGCAGACCCTGTGCCCAGAACCTGTGGCTGTGAGCAGCAATTGAGCTTGACAGCCCCATCCCTCCCCAAAAAGTGAAAACAACAAAGTCAAGGGAAAACAACAAATGCTGTCCCTTTGCCAGGGATACTTCCTGCTTGGGAACATTTTTCAAGGCAGGTGAGTTACCAGGATGCAGAGGAAGGTGAGGTCAGAGATGTGAGTGAGGCCCTTCCAGCCCCAGATCACAACCTGCTGCTCCTGAGGCTGCTGCCCAGCCCAGCCCACTCCCACTGCAGGATTTCCCCCCTTCCAACCCCATAGTGAGGGAAATTGGTGCAAATATGCAGCTTGCTGAGGGTAGTGTGTGGTGCTGAGCCACACCTGGATAAAAAACCAAGCAGAGACTTCCAGATTGTTGGACTGGAAAGGTGAGGGGAGCTAATTGGGATCTGCAGAGCCTGGCTGTCCAGGCAGGAAATCCACCCGTGCTGGGGCCGGTGGCTCTCAGGGAACTGCTCATTCCCACATCCTGTATCCTGGGAAAGGTCTCCTGTTGTGCCACCCTTCCAGGCTGCAAGGTGCTGGCAGCAGGGACCTTGCTCTCAGCAGAGCTAAACCCTGAGTAAAGCCCTGGTAAGCACTGTGGAAAGGAGACTGGAGCAGGTCAGGCTGATGTTGGAGATGTTTTATATTCCAAATAATGCTGAAACTCAGTCCCTGTGCAGGAGAGGTGGATGGGAGAGGTTCCCAGGGGCTGAAACCTCAGCCCTGATGGGCAAACTGGAGTCAGGGATGTCTTCACTCAGCACAGCTGGCTCACAGATCTAGGGAAAACCCTGAGCCTTGAGAACCAAGGGACTAGAATGCAGAGCAGGGATGAAAATGATGAAAATGAGACAAAGTCACCACTTTCCCAAAACCTTCACAGTGAAGGAAACACCTCCCACTGTCTGGAGGATCCATGGGAATATTACAATATTTGTTCCAAAAACATGACTGGGTGGATCCAGACTCGCTGACGCAGACACAGGCAGCTAATTGAATTCATACGTAGGAGCCCTGGCCACCATCTGGCCTCAATAAAACGTGGGTCCGGAGCTGCTTCTTAGCAGATGGTTCCTCATTTTCATAATCTGAAATCAAAAGATCATTTTTCTATCTGGAGATCAAAGGCACCTAATGTCTCCTTGGTGGAGGGTTACAAAGGGAAACCTGTGCCCTCTGGTTTGGCATTCGGTGCGAGGCAGTCGGGGGTTTTCCCCTGAAACCTCTGCTCAGGCTCCCGGCAACCACATCTGGGCAGCAGCTGCAGATGTTCACAGCTCTCCAGGGCTGGGCTCTGTTTCCATGATAGGGACGTGCAATTTATAAAATCAGAAGGGACAGCTGTAATAAGCTTGTGTGGCCATTTCTGTTTCCCCAGACTACTGCACTATAGCCCATGTGAATATTTGGGGATGAAATTATTCCTTTGCCTTAGCAGAAGAGCTCAGAGCCCTGTCTGACCTCTCAGAGCCCCCCAGCCCTGCAGCCCTGTGTGTGGGGCCAGCACGGTGGCCACTCTGATGTGGTGGTTGGGGTGACCTGTGCAGGACCAGCAGCTGGACTCAATGATCCTTGTGGCCCGTCCCAGCTCGGGATATCCTATGATTTTCTGATGCCTGTGGGAGACACCCCTGCAGAGGAATGAGATCAGCCTGGAGCAAAGGAGGCTCAGGGGGGACCTTGTGGCTCTGCATAACTCCCTGATAGGAGGGGACAGCCATGGGGGCTCTGCTCCCAGGGACAGGGACAGGAGGAGAGGGAACAGCCTCAATTCAGGAGGAATTTCTGCATGGAAAGCGTGGTCAGGCCTTGGCAGGGGCTGCCCAGAGAGGTCTGGAGTGCCCATCCCTGGAGCTGTCCAAGGAGGGGCTGGATGGCAGGGTGGGGATCGAGCACAGCTTGGACTCGATGATCTCGGAGGCCTTTTCCAGCCTCGGGGGTTCAGGAATCCTGTGAGTCTGGGCTCCTCCTGGGTTGGTGCGGGTGGGCGAGCGCTCGCCTCCCCGGCGACGTCAGCGCCGCTCCGCGGGCAGCAGCAGGGGAGGAGAGGGGGCGAGGTGGCTCCTGCGCTGTGGAAAGCGCTTCCACACCCACCCCGAGCCTCCGGGACAGACGTGATCTTTGCCACCTCAGAACCAGAGCTGTGTGGTTACTCCGAGCAGGTTGTAACAAATTGAGTCCTGCTCGCAAACCTCATTTTCCAGCGGGTACCTGTGGGCTCAGGGCCGGTCTCATCGGCCCGGGTGGAGCCCAAAGCCCCTCCCGTGCTGCCAGCCCGCACTGCCCCAGCGCTCCCTGCATCTCAATCGCTGATGCTCGAGGTGAATATTTGCGCCGGGATCAGCTCCCAGAGGAGCTGGAGCTCTTCCCTGCTGTGCCTGCTGCAGTATGGAAATGATCCTCCCGGCAGACAGCTGAGTCCCACCTCGGTTCCCATTCACCTGGAGATGAAAGTGCTCTGGCTGCCAGTGTAGGCGGGGCAAAACTATTTAAAAACCTCATTAGAGAAAGTATTTGGGGAAGACAGCAACACCCTCAGTTGTGGTTTGCTCCAGGACTTCTCAGCCAGATCCCTGCTGATACAGAGGGAAGGGCACTATGAGAGACATTCCTGTCAAATACTACTCCTCGTGGGGATGCCTTGGGTGTCCTTTGCCTTTCCCTCTGTCCTGGTGGGCTGTGTTTTACCTAAACCTAAACGTTCCCCTCCAGGTGGTGTTCTGGGGGCTGGAGCCAGGGCTGTATTTGGCACAGAGGGATCCAGGAGTGATGTAGGAGGGTCCCCACAAGCAGCAGAACTATGTGTGATCTTGATTAGGCAGAAATCCACCATGAATATTTCCTATTCCATTTAATTCCTGTTTGTGCTTATTTCAGCTGAATTTGCAGCAGGAGTAATGCCCAAGCCACATCTGGCTCGTGATGCACATGGGATCAGACTGGGAGTTTGGGAGGAGGTGGATCTGGATTCAGAGGTTTGGCTTCTTATTTAGAAAATGACGGGTTGCATTCTCCCACGGCTGCTCCAGACTGCCCCAGAGCTCTGTGATATTCCTGGCCAAGGGTTTTTTCAGTCTGCCTGACGAGGAAACAATGTCATGTGTATGGCTTGTCTGGCCTCGTGCACCTGCACTTCCCCTTCTTCCTTCATTTTCTTTGCATCCCATTTATTCCAAGGGGCCAAATATTCATTAAGTGCTGATGAGTTGGAGTGCCAGGAATCCCTTTTCCTCCCCCAACACAGCCACCCACCCACCTTAAGCAGCCCCAGTTAATTCAGAAAACTGCAGCCCTCAGCCAGCTGAGGGACATCCCGAGCCCCCCAAGCAGGTCCCATGGGATCACACAAAGACCAGACTGAGCTAAGGAAGGCCACGTGCAGCACCTGGGCTTGCTCTCCCTTGGCTCCAGCCACAGGAGCTGGTGACATCTTGGCAAAGCCCACTGGGTTCCCGGTGTGCCCCTTCCCAGAATCACATTGAATCACAGAATCAGCAAGGTCGGCAGAGATCTTCAAGATCATCCAGTCCCACCATAACTCCTAAACCGTGTCCCCCATCCAGACAGCTCTTGAGCACTTCCAGAGGTGGTGAGTCCACCACCTCCCAGGCAGCACTGCAGCCCCCAGCTCCCCACACTGGCCTGCCACTCTCCCACCCGTGCCCCGTGCCCTGAGGAGCAGCCCATGCTCACCCCTGTGCTGATGGCTTTTGCAGCTTGAACCGACTCCCCCCAGCCTGGCCCTCGAGTGCCTCACACCCCATGGGCAGGGAGGTCACACAGACCTTGTCCCAAAGCCTTGAGTTGAGAGGTCGAGGTTTAGCTCACTCACATCCTCACATGAACTGCAGGAGGAACACACTCCTGGGCTCTTCTGCTGCCTGTCCCGGCTTTATTTTATTATTATTTTTAGGGGTGGGTGTGTAATTTTTTTTTACTCAATTAGCAAGTTGAGAATATTCTCTATGTTAATATTTGAGTCAGACATGATGCAGTTCAGCCCCGTAGCTGTTGTTACCTGCATCCCCCGAAAGAACAACATCTCCCCAGCCTGGGAGCCTCAGTGGTGTTGATTCCTGCCGGGGTACGTGGGTGCCAGTGGAAAACAAATAACGTGGTATTTTCCAAGTGGCAGATCTGAAGGCACCCTGCTTTCCTTGCTTTGCATACTCACAGAGCACCATCCTCTCTGCTTCCCAGATCTGAAAGCTGAGGCAGAGACATCTGATGGGGCTCCAGCGCTGACTCACTGTTTGATGTGCGGCAGGAGGAGGGATGTGATCAGATCCCATTGTGCAGAGCATCCACCAGACAGCGCCATCAGCGGGAGGAGAAGCCATTCCTCATCCTCCCTTCCCCTCCAGCCCCTGCTGTCACCCGTCGCTGTCCCCTGCCCCACCTGCAGCAGCCAGGATGTCACTTCTGAAATGGCTCTTGGGTTGAGGACTCCCATCCCTGGAAGTGTCCTAGGCCAGGTTGCAGGGGAGCAGCCTGGTCTGGTGGGAGGTGTCCCTGCCCAGGGCAGGGGTGGAGCTGGATAACTCCAAGGTCCCTTCCAAGGCAGCCATTCCATGAGTCCCTGATTCCGTGGTTAGGCTGTGCGCAGGCAGAGCTGAGGCCTGTGCAGCCCCGGGGTGTGCCGGGTGTGCACGCCCGGGGTTCTTTCTCACGAGATGGTGCAAGAGCCGGGGGGGAACTGGTTAAACAGCGTGAGCTGCCGGGGCTTGGCAGGGCAGCATGTCACCGGGAAGCCAGTGTTTTATTAAACACACTATCAAAGTGGGCTAAAGTCTCTTATTAATGTCCACAAATTCTGCCACTTCCAAGTAGTTTCCACCTACATGTTCCTCCCACTGCTGCGCTGGGTGCTGGCAAACATCTCTGCTCAAAGAGGGGAATGGCTTTCATTTGAATAGTCCTCGGGCGAGTTTCACTGAGCGATGCCAGCGTCATTCCCCGTTCCCGCAGCTCTCACGTGCCCGGCAGCGCTCCAGGGTTGTGCCGGAGGGAGGGCACAGAGACAACAGCTCCTGCTGTGTTTTCCCAGTGCTTTATCCAGCCAGAGCCCATGGCAGCCTAAACCAATGCAATTAAGCAGCGATGGATGCACATATTTGCAATATTAAATCTCGACTTCTGACTCGTGACAGTTCCTGACAGTTCTGCGGCAGTGAGCGCGGCCAGCTGTGCTATCGAGAGTTGCACACAGCTGAAACCACCCGGTTTCACACCAGATCAGGCTTTTGCAACTCCCAGAAGGCTGAGGCAGAGCCTGGTGGGTGTCAAACTGCTGCTCACACCCTGCGCTGTGAGGTCCCACGGTGTCCCTTGGGACCGGCCATGGCTGAGGGGTGTGAGCTCTCCCACGCCTGCCTTGGACACTGCAGGTGGGAAAGGAGACGTGCAGCTCTCCTGGGAGCTCCTGGCTGGCTGCATCCCACACTGACCAGGACTGTGCAGGACACAAACCCGCAGGGATGGAGGCCCACACTGACCAGGACTCTGCAGGACACAGACCCCATGGGGATGGAGGCCCACACTGACAGGACTGTGCAGGACACAGACCCCATGGGGATGGAGGCCCACACTGACAGGACTGTGCAGGACACAGACCCCATGGGGATGGAGGCCCACACTGACCAGGACTCTGCAGGACACAGACCCCATGGGGATGGAGGCCCATGCTGACCAGGACTCTGCAGGACACAGACCCCATGGGGATGGAGGCCCACACTGACCAGGACTGTGCAGGACACAGGGGATGGAGGCCCACACTGACCGCACTGTGCAGGACACAGACCCCATGGGGATGGAGGCCCACACTGACCAGGACTGTGCAGGACACAGGGGATGGAGGCCCACACTGACAGGACTGTGCAGGACACAGACCCCATGGGGATGGAGGCCCACACTGACAGGACTGTGCAGGACACAGGGGATGGAGGCCCACACTGACCGCACTGTGCAGGACGTAGACCCCATGGGGATGGAGGCGCTGTCCCCCGCCCGAGCCTCCCGTCCGTCCCGGGGGCGGGAGCAGCAGCTGCGGAGCTGCCGGGCTCGGAGCGGAGCCGTCACGTTTGCTGAGCACAGGAGAGAGCCCCAGCTCCGTCACAGCCAGCCTGGCTCCCGCAGGAACTCTCCCTGGTGCGGAAAGCACGGGGTGTTCCTGCCGGCGGCTCGGGGCCGAGGATGCCGAGGGCTGAGCGCATCCCGGCGCGTCCAGCCTCGGCAGGGCTGAGCTTTCACCTCCGGTGCCAGTAACCCGAGCCGGGATTGCTGGAAACGGGAGAGAGGGAGAGTCAGCGATTTGATTACAGGCCACAGGCACATGCCTGGCCTTCATGGATATATTAAGTAAGAGACATTTTAAAACAAAACCACCCTCAGTAACCTTATCGTAAGCTCGAATCCACAACCCATCTGTTAACTCCCGGCGCTGCCCACATAGGCTTCCATCAGACAGCAGTGCCAGGGATTTTTGGAACGTTTTCCCCCAGATCCCTGCGGTCGGAAGGGGACAGTCCCGGGGAAGGGGCAGATCCTGAGTCTCGGATTCCCAGCCCACCCCCAAACTAGCCCCCAAATTCTCACCTTCTCGTGCCTCTGTAAATAACTGCAAATCCCCTTGGACACGAGCTGTCGCGGTCCTGTGACTCCCAGCCCTGTTGGAGGAGCGCTCAGGAGAGCTGCTGCTCCACGGATGGCTGGAGGGAATTCAGCCTTTTTAAACATTTTGTTACTGCCTGAGTCGTGTGGTGTAAGGGAGTTCTCCATGTAGAAATAATTCAGCAAACACAAGCGAGAAAGCGAATTGATGATTGCATCAGTCCTTGCTCATGAAAGCTGATCCCCAGGAAAATGTAACTCAACTCTCGAGCAATCTCACTTGATGCCCAAGAACGCAATAACTTCATTTGGATCCTCCTTTTAGGGGGACTCCTAAATCCTTGGCAACATCCCTTAAGGTCATGAGCAAATCCTGATACGGAGAATTGTTTGGCAAGCACGAGAACAGTAAAAGGGCTAAATAATTGGGGATTACCTCTGACCCTGATTTGTGGCTCACCACCCACTGCAGGAATGTACTGAATATCTGAAGGAGCATGCAGGAGTCAGACAATCCACGGGCATGAAGCTGTCCACGTACTCTTGTAGCCTGAACTTCAAATGCAGAGCAGGTTTGCCCCAAACCTCATTTTTCATCAGCAAAAGGCTGCAGGAAGCTCTAATTATTTCTGTTGCCTTGGACAAAGGGTCAGTGATGGGACAGATGAAAAATTGTCTGTGTTTTTTTCACCCTTTGTTTGGAAAATAACATCTTTGGTCTTGGGGGCACAGAGAGAACGAACCGTCTGCTCCAGGGCTCCTTCCTGAGGCTGGTTACGGTCCCCTGAGCTGCAGCAGGGGAAAAACTCATCACCCCCACGTCTCCTGGTGGTTATTGCAGAGTTTGTTCAGTGCCTGCAGGAAAGAGCAGCTCTGCTGTGGGAGGTCACAGCTTGGAGCTGTGGGTCTGTGCTACTCAGAGCTCGTGCTCAGCCCCAAGTCCTCTCCTCATGGTGCACCAGGGCTGTGGCACACAGAGACCCTCAAGGTCCTGTCCATGGCAGGGGGTTGGATTGAAATGTCTTTAAGGTCCCTCCCAACCCAAACCATTCTGGGATTCCATGATCCTGGCCATAATCACCAGGTTTGCAGGCTTGGATGTCAAAGACTGAGAGGACCATGCTGAGTGGGACAAGCCAAACATCTGTTTTGTGGGAGCCCCATGTCACTGATACAGTGCTGTGTGTTCACACTGCAGGTGCAGCTGGGAGCTTGTAGAGGGGATTTTGGGGTTTTATAGACCTTACATTCATGGCTAGCATCTTTCTAAGGCTCTGACTTCCCTCGGGATTCTTCCTGGTAAGAGCAGACACCTTTGGACGGGGGTAAGCCTTAAACAGCCTGTCTCCATCACCCATGTAAAACCTTTCCGTGCTCTCATGTAGCACCTCCTGCCCTCGGATTCCTCCCGAGGTGGAGCAGCCAGGACTTTGCAGGAAATAGCAGCAGCTCAGTGCTGGAGCTCTGCTGTTCCCTTATCTCGGTAAATGCACCTTTTATCAGCTGAGCCTGCCTCTACTTGCTCAGCACTCAGCAGGGAAGTGACCACGGCCCTTGAGGAGAGCTCTGCCTTGGCAGGTACACACAAACCATTATCATTGCTCAGCGTTGTGCAACCGCTGGCGTCCACAGGCTGGCACAGGCATGGCATGTCATGGAAGGGTCTGGGCTGGAGGGGACCTTAAAGCTGTCATCATTCCACCCCTGCCATGCACAGGGACACCTTCCACTAGACCGGGTTTTTCCATGCAACACTTCCAGGGATCCAGGGGCAGCCACAGCTTCTCTGGGAACCTGTGCCAGGGCCTCCCTGCCCTCACAGTGGAGAATTTCCTGCTGATCATAGAATCACAGTATGGGTTTGTGTTGGAAGGGACGTTAAAGCTCACCTGGACGTTAAAGTTCCAACCCCCTGCCATGGGCAGGGATGGATACCTTTCACTGGAGAAAGTTACTGCAAGCCCCGGATACCCCCAGGGATGGGGTCCTACCACCCCAAAACTTCCCTGCAGCCCCACCACTTCCCCAGAGCCACATTTTATCGACTCTCACTTATTTTATTTTTCCCCCCACATTTCCAAACTTCTGCGGCTGCAGCTTTCTCCGGGTCCGTGTTTTGTGCCTGTGCTGCTTTTGGGGGGGGTGATTTTTTTTTCCCCTCCGCTATCTCGGGACGCAGCAGCGATACCGCACGGTATGGCAGGGCACGGTATGGCACAGCATGGCACGGTATGGCACGGCACGGTATGACACTGTATGGCATGGTATGGCACAGCAAGGGATTGTATAGCTGTACAGCAAGGCACTGTATGGCACGGCAGTGTGTGGCGTGGCACGGCACGGCACGGCACGGCCCGGCCCCACGCCGCCACCGCCGGCCCCGCCGCGCCGGGACACACGTGCGGGGGGGCCCGGAGCCGCGGCCCCGCCTCCCCCCGCGCCGCCGCCACGTGAGGCTCATGTGACGGCGGGGCGGGGGCGCCGGGGCCGCCAGACGTGCCGGCGGTCACAGGGCTCCGCACGTCGCTCCCGTCCACCCACTCGCCCGCATTTAACCCGGCCCGCGGCCGCCCGCCGCTCCTCAGCCCGCGCGGCGCGGGCGCGGCATGAGCAGCAGAGGCAGCGGCACCGGCCCCGGTACCGGCAGCGCCCGCAGCCCCTGCCCGCCCTGAGCGCCCCTGCCCGCCCGCGGCCCCCGCCATGGAGCGCATCCCCAGCGCGCAGCCCCCGCCCGGCTGCCTGGGCAAGCTGCCCGCCCTGGAGAGCGGAGACCTGCCCGGGTAAGCGGGGCTTCGGGGGCTCGGGGGGCTCCGGGGAGCGGCCCCGCCGGCTCCGGGACGGGGGTAACGCGCTGCTTTCCTCTCGCCCGTGCAGGCTGGACTTCGCGCACATGTACCAGGTGTACAAGCCCCGGAGGGGCTTAAAGAGGAGCGAGGACAACAAGGTAAATGGGGGGTGACTGGGTACAGTGAGGGGCGATAAGATAAATTGGGGGTTAACGGGGTGAATGGGGGGTTAACGGGGTGAACGGGCCGGTGCGCGCCCGTGACAGCGCTCCCGGGGCGGGGGCTCGGCCGCTCCCGGCGCGCTCGGGACGGGAGCAGCGGGGCCGGGCGGGCTGGGCTGGGCTGTCCCCCCGCTGACCCGCTGCCCCGGCCCCGCAGGAGACCTACAAGCTGCCGCACCGGCTGATCGAGAAGAAGAGGCGCGACAGGATCAACGAGTGCATCGCGCAGCTCAAGGACCTGCTGCCCGAGCACCTCAAGCTGACGGTAGGTGCGAGCGGAGGGACGGGGCTCCCCGCGGCCGGCGCTCTGCCGCCGCTTCACCGCCGATCTGGGGGGGGGGGGGTGTTATTTTTTGTTTTTAATTTTTTTCTGTGGCGCCGCACGCCCGGGCAGGCTGTAAGAGCATCCCAAAGTTCCCCGGGAGCTGCGGGTCCCTGCGGGAGCTGCCCGCCGGGCCGTCCCTCCGCACCGCCGCCGGGCGAGAGCCGTCCCCAGCCGGGCTCCCCGGTCACGGTGCCAGCAGGGGCAGCAGAACCGATGAATAAAACGCTTCCCTCCGGGCTGGTCTCAAAGTACCCACAGGGTTCCCTGAGAGCCTTTTCCGCAGCCTGCTTTTTAACTTATTTCCGTGGAATGTTGCCGGTGGTGGTCCTGCCTGCTCAGGTCTCACCGTGCCCGTCCTCCCGCGGCTCCCGGGAAGGCGCTGGCAGCTCCTGCCTGCGTGGCCGAGCCGGCGACGGGTGCCAACCTGTCCCTGTGCTCCCAGACTCTAGGTCACCTGGAGAAGGCTGTGGTTCTGGAGCTCACCTTGAAACACGTGAAGGCACTGACCAATCTCATCGAGCAGCAGCAGCAGAAGATCATCGCTTTGCAGAACGGTCTGCAGGCGGGTGAGTGTTGAGCTGGCAGGGCGAGAGCCTCTGTGTGTGTGTGTGTGATGGGCTTTCCCTGGGGAGCCTGTGAAATGCGGTTGTGACACCTTGTTCCCGAGAAGGGAGGAGGCAGGAATCCTGGCCTTTCATGCTGTCGTTTTCTCAGGCTTTGCTTGTGAGCTTTCACAAAAAAAGATGCATTGCTCAAGATGGTCAGTGCAGAGTGCCCTGGGAGTTGTTTGAAATTAAACTGGGTTTGAAGTAGTTTTAGTTACAGCCCAGGTTTGCTGTGAGGTTCTCTCCAAAGCCATTTGGTTCTTCCCATTTGTGTTTGTGAGCTTTAGATAACCCAGTCTGGTTTATTTGGCTGTTTTCTCTGGAAATAGATGTAAATCTGCTTTCTATACACACCTTTTTAAGTTTCTTTATAACCGAGCTGGCCTGTGCTCTGCAGGCAGAGGGGACCTGGTGCTTCAGCTTATCAGCCTCAGATGCACTTCCTCCTGCTGATTTCACATGTGGCTCTCACGTGAATCGGATACAGCAAACCCGAATTTTTCGGAGGCACGGTCCGTGCCCCGGCAGCCACAGGGGAGTGCAGTGGAGCTGCGGGAGCAGCTGAGTCCCCTGGGGCTGGCGGAGCTGCCGGCAGGGCTGGGAGCTCCCTGCCCCGAGGTGCAGGGAGAGGTGCACCCTGCCTTCCCCGGGGGTTTCCTGGAGAAGCCACAGCTTGGCTCACTCCCCTCTGTGCACTCCAGTACCTGTCAAAAGTGGATTTTACAGTAAATAACAAAAAAGAGCAGGCAGCACTTTAACTTATTATGTAAAAATGGACAGGTGGATGTCCCAATGGAATTGCCCATTTCTGCAGAAATCTGGGGATTTCTGTTCATAAAGTCCAGCTTGGCCATCGCGTTCCCCTCTGGCTGTGCTGTAACCCAAGTCCAGCATCGCCTCCGGCCCGCCTCGGAGCTGGAAATGGAACTATTTAGCATGTTGTTAATTTTTAATTTCTTTCTGTTAATGTTTCCTTAGGTGACCTGTCATCGAGAAACCTCGATTCCAGCCAGGAAATGTTTCGATCCGGTTTCCAGATGTGTGCCAAGGAAATGCTGCAATACCTGGCAAAGCATGAGAACGGCAAGGAGCTGAAGTCGTCGCAGCTGGTCAGCCACCTGCACCGGATGGCCAGCGAGGTGCTGCAGGGCGGGGCGGCCCGCAAGGCCGGGGACATCCCTCCCAAAATGCTGGACCTGAAGGAGAAGCCGGCGCCGCTGGGCGCGGCGGGCGAGGGCCACGGGAAGAACTGCGTGCCCGTGATCCAGCGGACATTCGCTCACTCCAGCGGGGAGCAGAGTGGCAGCGACACGGACACGGACAGCGGGTACGGGGGAGAGCTGGACAAAAGCGACTCCAAATCGGAACAGCCCTATTTCAAAAAGGATACCGACCTCAAGTACGCTGTCCAGGAGAGAATAAGCTCTATTAAGCAAGAGACTGAGGACCCGCCAGCCAAAAGGAGCAGGCTGGAGTCGCCGCAGGACGAGGGCCCTTTTGGCAGTGACATGATGGGCTCTGCCAGCAGCTTCCTGGGCCCCCATGCTCACCAGCCTCCCCTGTGCCTGCCTTTCTACCTGATCCCGCCGTCCGCCACCGCCTACCTGCCCATGCTGGAGAAGTGCTGGTACCCGGCCTCGGTTCCCGTGCTGTACCCCAGCCTGCCGGCCTCTGCCGCAGCTCTGACGGGCTTCATGAACCCCGACAAAATCTCCCCCCCTCTGCTGATGCCCCAGAGACTCCCTTCTCCTGTACCGGCCCATTCCCCCATCGACTCCTCGGCTCTGCTTCAAGCTTTGAAGCAGATTCCTCCTTTGAACTTGGAAACCAAAGACTGAGCGCAGTGTGACTGGTTTTTCTCTTTTTTCCTTTTTTTGGTTTTTTTTTTTTTTTTAGTTTGAGAGACTGTTTCACTTTTATATATTGGCTGGACTGAGGTGTGGGGACGAGGTTCACTGTACGTAGGAAGCTAAATCCCCTTTTCTCTGACTTGTCAGGTAGCTTGGAGAAGGATGAAGGATGCGCCCAGGTTAGCAATTGACAACTACTTCCAAAAGATTAAAGAAGGATTTTGTGCTTGGCCCCTTCCCTTCTTCCCTCTCCACATCTACAGAGCAACAGTTGACTTGGTCAGCTGCGAATCTATTGCAAAGCTGTGAAGAAATATTCCATTGGCAGACCTGGTTTGAGGGTCTGTGAATATCAAATACATTAATATAAACCACGGTACTTCCCTGAGCGCTCTGGAGGCAACGGCCCCACTGGCTCATCTGAGCTGGGCTGCTGTCCCAGTGACCCCACAGGGGTGATGGTGGCAATGCCACTGTGAGCACAGCAGGAGCAGGGCAGCGGTCGCTGGTGGTGGCAATGCCACCATGAGCATGGCAGGAGCAGGGCAGTGGTCACTGTGGTGTGGTGGTGGCAATGCCGCTGTGAGTGCAGGAGGAGCAGGGCAGTGGTCACTGCAGGGGCAGCGATGTCACCAGGAGGAGCAGGGCAGTGGTCACTGCAGGGGCAGCGATGTCACCAGGAGGAGCTGGGTAGTGGCCACTGAGGTGGTGGCAATGGTGGCAGTGCCACCAGGAGTCCAGGAGGAGCGGGGCAGCGGTCACTGCCTGGTCACACACAGATCAGGCAGACAGACCCAAGACGGGTTTCTCTCCACACCTTTGCTGATACATAGATATTTTTTTAAGAAATAAAAGGTAGCTGCTGCTTGGAGCTTTCCATGGCGTACATCTAATAAAATAATTAACCTGCGCCCTTCCTGTAACTTGAGCTGCTCCGTTGGGCCGGCTCGGGAGGAGCTGTCCCGGGATCGCGGGGTCGGGAGGAGCCGTCCCTGGGATGGCCAGGTCGGAAGGAGCTGTGCTGTCCCCGGAGTCGCCTCGCTGGTGGCACCGGCTCCTGCGGCTGCCGCTCCCTCGGGAGTCACCGCGGCTTTCCCGGCCGGAGGGAGCGGCTCAGCCGGAGCCGGCAGCGCCGTCCCTGCCCATCCCTGCTGGATGTGCTCCTGGCAGTGCCTTTGGAGAGTGGCAGGGCTGGGATTTCCCCAGGAGCCTGATCCCGGCAGAGTTGGAGCAGCTGGATTCCTCCTGGCACACCTGGCTCACGTCCGTGTTAAGGGGAGAGGGGTCGGGTGGTGACTCTTGTCCTGTGAGCTGCAAGGGGCTTTCTCCACAGAGGAACATCCTCTCCAGTTTAGCTTCCTTTTAATTAAAAACCCCCAAACTTCACTGCTAAAGGCAGTGCTCTTTGGTGGTTTTTTTCTTATTGGTTTTGAGAACTGGTGAGCAGAACCCCTGTCTGGATCCTCATGTCGCCCTCCCATTGCACCAGCTGTTGAGATGCACTATGCTTGATTGCAGATTGTGTTCTAACGTTTATTTTGTTGTTGGTTTTTTGGGTTTTTTTGGTATACAGTTGTTGCCTTTATTTGTAAAATCCTGTTATAAATATATATATATATTATATAAATATATTAAAAGTTAAAACGTTTCAGATGTCTATTATTTGTATAACTACTTGAGCATAAAGAAGTGAAAAATATGAATGTATTCTTGTTTCTGGGTTGTCTTTTTTTTTTGAAGAGAAGAATATTCCGTTTTTCTCTCGGGAGAGGTACAGTGTTTATATTTTGGAGCCGCCTTCAAGGTGGGATATTGTACATATTTTTATCTCGAGTAAATGTTAAGTAGCTGTTTAAAAATGCTTAATAAAATAATTCTTTTCCTGTGGAAGATAAGGGTTTGCCTCCTTTGCTTTGAAATGTTTGAGCAGGGTCATTCTGCATGGTCTGGTCCTGCAGGGGATGGCACAGGGAGGAGCAGGATCTGGGGGTGCAGGGGGGATGGGGGATCTCAGGGTGCAGGGAGGAGTGGGGATGTTGGGGGCCAGGGGGGATCAGGGCTCTCCTTGCTCCCCCCACAGCTCCTCTGCTGGCGGTGCCTGAAGGAGCTCGGGGTCCCATTGCCCGTGTCACCAGGGATATTTATTTATTTTAACTCCCTTGGCACCTTCAGGGATCTTTTTCCTTCCAGACTCGAGGGAGGTGCCAGGAGAGCCTGGCTGGCTTTCCTGCTCTCTCCTGATGTCACGTTGTGCTCCTTGTGTCTGGCATTTGGCTCCTGGGCCTCAGGCTCTGTGGGGAGGAGGCAGCCTCTCACCCCGGAGGATGCAGAGAATCCAGAGGCTTTGCCCAGTTCCTGGAGGAAAATGGACTTGCTGCAAACTGCTTTTACTTCAGCACCCTCAGCCTGTGTCTGAGGTGCCCAAGCACTGCCAGGGATGGTGCCCACCAGGCCCTGGCGCTGAGGGGTGCCAGGGTCAGGTCCTGTCTTTGTGGAGTGATCCCTGCCACCCCCAGCTGTCCCAGGTGTCCCTGATTTGGGAATTCCAGCAGGCACAGTGGGTGGTGGAGCAGCCATGAACCAGAGGGCAGGGTCCTCATGGTCCTCATCCCACCACGGCTCCCCCCAGCCTCTCCAGCAGCGATGCTGGTTTCTGGTCTCCAGATGAAATGACAACAACCCCAAACCTCCCCCAAAGGCAAAGAGAGGTGAAACAAAGGGATGGGTGGGAGGACTCTATTTCCCAGTGGTGCTGCCTGTGTGTGGATGGGCAGGGGCAGTTCTGAGGGGATATTTGGGATTTTCACTGTGCAGATGAATCACAAAACGTGGGGAGTGGCCCAACTGGGCCAGCACTGCTCAGGTCTGGGCTGAGCATCTCCAGGACCCCACGTGGAGGGGCTGATGCTTCTGTTAGACTGTGCTTACAACTTAAGAAACCTCAGCTTAAGTAATGCTAGAAAAAAGTGCTGCTTGGTTTAATGTGTTTGGGGTCTCCACATGTCTCAGTGTTCATGTTATGTTTACTTTAATTAGGGGTAAATATTGATTTTACTGAGGCTGACTGTGACAACCCCATTTGGGGACAGCATTTGGTGCTCAGGGCAGAGGTGTCTCCAGCCTCGGGACCCCCTGGATTTCTGGCTCCTTTCCATGGCTCTCACTCCCCTTTGGTCCTCATATTCTGCCCCCCTTGTCCTGTGGTGGGACAACTTGCAGGATTTCCAGATCCTCAGTCTTGCAGGAAAAAATTGCAAAAAATAACGGAAGAGAGAACATTTACTCGGGAAGCAAAAGTTTATTATGGGCTGGGAATTTTCTCTGCCTCTCTGGCCTGGTGCCAGCAGGGCAGGTGAGTTCTGAGGGGCAGAGTGGGGCAGGGGCTGCACCCGTGGTGGGGACCCCAGCAGCCCCTCCCAGCCCTGGCAGAGCTGCATCCCCGGGCTCTCCATCCCAGCCCGGGAGGATGGAGGGATGGATGGATGGATGGATGGATGGATGGATGGATGGATGGATGGATGGATGGATGATGGATGGATGGATGATGGATGGATGGATGGATGGATGGATGGATGGATGGATGGATGGAGGGATGGATGATGGATGGATGGATGGATGGATGGATGGATGGATGGATGGATGGATGATGGATGGATGATATGATGGATGATGGATGGATGGATGGATGCATGGATGGATGGATGGATGGATGGATGGATGGATGGATGGATGATGATGGATGGATGATGGATGGATGGATGATGGATGGATGATGGATGGATGGATGCATGGATGGATGGATGGATGGATGGATGGATGGATGATGGATGGATGGATGGATGCATGGATGATGGATGGATGGATGGATGATGGATGGATGGATGGATGGATGGATGGATGGATGGATGGATGGATGGATGATGGATGGAAGATGGATGGATGGATGGATGGATGGATGGATGGATGGATGGATGGGGATGGATGGATGATGGATGGATGGAGGGATGGATGGATGGATGGATGGATGGATGATGGATGGATGGAGGGATGGATGGATGGATGGATGATGGATGGATGGATGATGGATGGATGATGGATGGATGGAGGGATGGATGGATGGATGGATGGATGGATGGATGGATGGATGGATGGATGGTGATGGATGGATGGGATGGATGGATGGATGGATGATGGATGGATGATGGGATGGATGGATGGATGGATGATGATGGATGATGGATGGATGGATGGATGGATGATGGATGGATGGATGGATGATGGGATGGATGATGGATGGATGGATGCATGGATGGATGGATGGATGGATGGATGGATGGATGATGGATGGATGGATGGATGATGGATGGATGGATGATGGATGGATGGATGGATGGATGGATGGATGGATGGATGATGGATGATGGATGGATGGATGGATGGATGGATGGATGGATGGATGGATGGAGGGGCGACCCCCGGCACGGCGCCAGCCTGGGACAGCCCGTGCCGCCTGCCCCGCCGGGGTGTGCTGAGTTCCCGGGCTTGTTTTCATGGTCTCACCCAGCTCTGACCTGCCTCAAATGTTGACACAATGTCACGTTTCCGACTGCAGTCTTTCATGTGCAGCCGGAGGCTAAATACGGCTGCTGGTTCCTGGAAAAAGACGTGCCTGGCACCCTTTCAGCAGAAACCCGATCCCCATGCAGGCTTGGCACAACAGCTGAATAACACAGCAATAACTCTTTCAGCAGCATTTCAACCCATAAATAGGGCTTCCCGAGCGACTCCTTGAAGTCAGACAAGGAGGATACAATGATTTTGGGCAAAAAATTAAAAATAAATGAAGTCAGTGTGCGTGAAGAGCAGGTGGGAGGGGGCAGCGGGGTCAGGCAGATCAGAGGGTGCCGTGGAGGTGCTGAGTGAGGTTTGCTGAGTGGGAGTGCAGGATTGCCTCAAAAGGAAAGAAATGCTCCTGAATTTTTTAATGTCTCGGTCCTGTTTCATACCAGCCCCGTGGAGGCACAGGGAGAGCCTTCCTGAGAGCCAGGGCCTTTCCTAACCCCGGTGAGGACACACAGACACATAATTTTAGCTTTTCACCACCTGTTTGGAAAGCTCCCGTAGCCGGGCGCTGTGGGACTGGATGGTTTTTACAGGCATGTACCCCGGGAGCTGCTTATTTGCATTATGCATGGACCAGGGCCTAAAATAATCTGCAGTGACGCACATTTTTTTTTGCTGTGATTTTCATCCCCCCCCGCCCCTTTTCCAGGACTCTGTTTTTCTGAACGTGCCGTGACTTTTGAGGACCACGCGTGGCTGCCCAGCCCCGGGGCTGCCGGGCCCAGATTCAGCAGCCGGGCTGAGCCGGGGGGAGCTGCCCCGGCCCTGACACACGGAGGGAGAAGAGAAGAGAGAAGTGCCCTTGTGCTCCGCCTCGGCTTTCATCTGCAGAGCGTGTAGCTGCAAGTGCGGCGTGTTTACAAATGCAGGCATTGCAAGATCCCTTGAACTGTGTCCTAGTACAAAAGAGGCTTTGAAACGAGAAACACGTTGTCATGGCATGTTCCAGGCCAGCAGCACCAGACTGAACCAGATAATTGCTGTTTCTGCTTCAGCGTGGAAAAAGCAGCAGGTCTTGAGCAAGTCCTTTTTTCCCCTTAGACATTTCGTGTGATGCGCGGGATGGGAGGAGGGGGCTGGGAATGCCCGGGCAGGGGGGGCAGAGGCGGGATGAGCTCCCCGGGGCTGCCGGCAGAATGACTCTGCTGGGCTCAGCCCTTGTAACCGTAGCCCGCGGGGCTGGTGACACTGACCCCGGCTATGTGACACGGGCTGTCCGTGTTTTGTAACCCTGGCGTGCTGCCGGGGCCGGGAGATGTGGCTCCCGCTGCTCCCTCGTGTTCCAGACCTTTCCCACTGCCCTTCTGCGAGCAGTTCATGGCACTCGAGAACTCTCCGGGTGCGTCCTGGTGCCAGAGAGAGCTGCTAATTGCAGTGAGCATTGCTGGCCCTGGGCAAGGCGCCTCTGCCCTGGGAGCACTGGGCACGGCTCAGGGGTGCCTGTGCCCAGGCGCCCTCACTCCTGGGTGTTAGAAATGGAGGGTAATATTTCTACCTATTCTGGAATTATTTATTTCTTAGATATGCGTCTTTCTCGCAGGTGTGTTTCTGCCCCAGGCACATCACCCCGTGGAGGCAGTTATTGCCATCACAGCCAGGGCCTTTGGAAATGGCCAAACAGGAAAGCTCTGCACGGGAAGGGCTTTTCACCACATGTGCCTTGTTAAAACTGCAAACGGGGCAGGCCGGGTAATACCACACAGCTGATGGAAACAGGAATGCCTGGAAATAAAAGGCAGCTCCCCCAGCTCCTCTTGTGCTTGTTGGTGTTCTTGGGCTGCTGGGTTCTGCCTGGGCTCTGCCCTGGGCTCTGCCCTAGGCTGGTTGTCCCTGGCACCCAACTCCTTGCACCCACACAGAGGTAGGCCTGGCTGAGCAGGTGGGTGTTTGCTCTGGGGTGGACCCTCATGGACCCTGCCCATGTCCGTGGGGTGACAGTGCTGGTGGGAAAGGTCTGGCTTCCCATTTCAGCCCTGGCCTTGCCCCCCGGGCTGTGCTTCACCTCCTCTCTGACCTCTGCTCTTTATTCCAGGAGCCAGGAGGGGCTCCCACGTTGTTGATTTCTGAACACCGGCTCAGCCCAAGGATGATGGCCACAGTCTGTGGCTGCCAGAGCTGTTGCACCAGAGGAATAATTAGTTTTCTCTCTGGAGCACAGCTTTATCCTCCCTTCAGCCTCTGGTGCTGCTGAAGTGCAGCAGCTCTCCCTCCTCTCCGGTCGCCTCCGTGCCGTGGCAGAGAGAGAAAAGGCCAAGCTCTACCCTGCTTTGAAAGGACTGATGAATATGCAAACTATCAGGGCTGAAATATTGCTTATCCACCTCACAGGGTGTGCACGGAGCTCTGCTTGTGCTGCTGCCTGAGGATGTGGACACCACCGGAGTGCAGCTGAGCAGCTTAGGGAAGATTTAACTCTTATTTCTATTCTCGACACCGAATCATTAGTAAGGTTATGGCTGTGTTGGGGGCTTTTCCCAGTGCCCTCCTCCTGCTGTGGCAGGGCCTGGGGACCTGCTGCTGGATTTGGCTGCAGCTATTGATCAGGGTAAAGCTCCAGCCCCCATGGGAGCAGTCACTGATGATTATCTCGTGCTATTAGTGCACGTATTGTGAAATTGGTGTGATCTGAAATGAAATGTGACCTATGGGCATAGGCAACATGTTCTAATGTATTCAGAAATGCCAGGGCTGACGAGCTGTTGCTGCTGGTACCACACTGATTAAACCCCAGCTCGCTCTGCTCCCATTGAAATCAGTGGGAGGTCTGTCACTGCCTTCCGTGAGTGCTGGACTGCATCCAGGCTGCACTTCATGGGATGCATTATTCCCCAGGATTAGAGAGGCACAGGGAGTGGGATTCCTCTCTCTCACTGATCTCTGTGCCAAGATGTTTGCCTTGGAGCTGGCTGGGACATTGAGCACCTGGCCTGGTTTTGGTGTCAGCCCAAGGAGAAGATGAGTGGCGTTTGCTCCCAAAGGTCTGCCAGGGCTGCTCTGGGAAAGGTGAGGGGCTGGGCAGCCCCCTGTGATCCTGGTGGCATGGGGATAAAGGCAGCAGGCTTCTCATCAGCATTGCCTGTACCAAGTGTTTGACCCACCAGTGCTGGAGTCCTGGATCAGGAATGAGAAGCCCAGTCCCCTCAGAGGGGTCCTGGCTCTGCACACTGCTCAGGACGTGGCTGGGGAGGGGTTTTCTCAGCTTCTTCATTTCAGACAAACGTTTGACCTCAAAGAGGTGCCAGTTGCCCCGGGGCTGGATTCCCCCGTGGCACGGGAGGTGCTGGGGCACCTCTCACAGCCCATCCCAGCCCCGCCACACCGGCCCCGGGCTGAGCCTTGGGGTGGAGGATGACTCAGGGCCCCGTGGAGGGAGGGGGTGGCACTGACCCCCCCAGTGCTGCCGGGGAACTGAAGCAATCTGTTTATCATGGAAAAACTGCTCTTTGCAGCAATTCAAATGGAAACTTCCCAGAATGAGTGTTGCAGAGCTTTCCCCTTGAATCACCGGGCCTCCCAAGGGCCGCTTGCTAAGACGATGCCCTCGGGAGAGCTGTCACCGTCCCTGGTCCCTGCCGTGCGTGCGTGGAGCTCCCTCAAGCAGCACAGCCGCTCTCGATCCGTCCTCGGGCCCCTTCCCACGGGAGCAGTGCCCTTCCCCAGGCGGGACAGCCCCGGGGCCCCCACCCGCAGGTGTGCCCGGAGCTGCTGCCCGGCCGGTGCTGGGGGGCTCTGCGGTGGTGCCACCCCCAGCCCGGTGGAGGCTCCCAGGGCAGCACCCGCTGCCACCCCGCCGGGCCATTTGCCCCTTTTCCCTTCCCTCTGGCTGCCCATCACCTTTTCCGTGGCTGAAATGAGTGTCCGAAGGTCACGGGGAATTCAGGCGCTGCCGAGTGAGTGAGTGAGTGAGTGAGTGAGTGAGTGAGTGAGTGAGTGAGTGAGTGAGTGAGTGAGTGAGTGATGCCTGACTCGCTCCGCGCCCCTCCCGAGGCTGCCTTGCCTGCCCTGTGCCTGGCCGTGCCAGCCCCGGTGCTGGGGGCCCGGAGCCCGGGTGGTGCCCCCCGTGCCGCGCCTGCAGCTCGGCCCGGGGATGCTCCGGGCAGCGGGCACGGCACAACCGCAGCTGTGTGTGAGCCCTGAGCTGGCAGCCCGGCAGATCGGCCGAGATAGCCGCGGGAGGTGTCGCAAGGGCTGGGAGGGCGCCGGGGCAGGCAAGGGGCAGGGAGGGACGGCAGGTTCGGGCACCTGGTGATCCCACTGCCACCCGCGGGGCGAAGCTGCTGATTTTTATACATTTATTCCTGTCGGCCCCGTGGCGCTTGTCCCCATAGTAACAGAGCAGGCTGGCACTGCAGCGCTCGGTGACATCCCTGTCCCCAGGGAGAAGCCAAGGACCTGCGTGGTCCTCGGCGATGTGCAGGAGCCGGGGACAGCTTTCCTTTCCAATTCTTTGCTTTCCCGTGTCAGGCTTCACCGCGTCCCTGCAGCCCCGGGAAAGCAGAGAATTGTTGGCAGGAAGGGCAGGTGTGGGGCTGGGCCAGGACGTGGCAGGACCGTGCTGCGGTGGGGGCTGCCTTGGTGGCAGGTCCCTGTCCCCGAGGCTGCCTTGGTGGCAGGTCCCTGTCCCCGGGGCTGGCGGCAGCGGCCGGGATGTGCCGCACGTGTGAGAAGCATGGCCCGGCTGGGGCAGGAAGCACAGAGGGGTTTTCCGGGCTCCAGGGAGCACCTGGGCACTTGAGGTCAGGAGGCATCTGCAGGGCGAGCTGTTTGAACCCAGCAGCAAGGCAAAGGTGTTTTGAAGGAGACCGGCAAGACAGAGATCTCTGCTCAGATCCCGGAGCCGCTCGGAGGATGAGTCAAAGGATTCCTGAAACAATTAGAGCTGTGAGGTGCAGCAGCAGCAGCACATCCACCGTCAGCAGCCCTGCCAGGCGCCCTCGGCCAGCTGTTCGTGCCTTCCCTTTAATAAGGCACATTAGGCAATTTCCCATTTAAAAATGTTTATGGGAATATATAAATATTCGCTTATACAGAACCCGCCTGGCCCTTTGTGCGCAGAGCGGTGGCGAGAGTGACTTGAATTGTTATAAACCTATCCAGACAGCCTGAGATGGAGCCTCCAGCATGGGGAGAGGGATGTCTCAGAGCCCCCTGGGCACTGAGTCCTGCAGGTGCCAGCGTGGGACACCCTGCTCTGTGGGACACAGTGTCCCACTGGGCAGGACAGGCCACCCCAGGCTGTGTCACATCCCCCGTGCCCAGCCCCAGGCAGCGTGGGCAGGGTTTTCCCTCCTGTGATTTCCCGATGGCCACAGGAAGAGCTTGCACAGACCCGATCTGGATTTAATCAAAGGAATTTTTTTTTTCATTTGCTGTCTTATGTGCTGACCACCAAACCACATCCTTCGAGCCTGAGCCCAGCACAGTGAAACAAAAACTAGGCCAGGGCTTTTTGCTATGGTTTTTTTTTTTCTTCTTTTTTTTTTTTTTTTTTTCCCTTAGTGCATCAGTTGGGTGCAAAGCTGGCACACACCTCTCCTGCAGCCCCTCTGCTCCCACACAGCCCCTTCCAGGGCAGCCTGGCATTTCCACCCCCTGAGCCAGGCACTTGCAGCTCCACGTGAAACCTGGGAACTATCCAGATTATGTGCACTGAGCACAGTGGCAGTGGGAAGCGAATACAGAGGAATAATGAGTAATGACGTGCTGGCAGACCACGTCGGGACCTAATAAGGCACAAGGTGGGGACTGTCCTTGGCTCTCTCTTGGTTGGTGCAGCCTGGCTGTGGGGTCAGAGCAAACCAGAGGGGCCCCTGGTGCTGGTGGGAGCAGTGGCTGTGGTGTGACTGTCCCTGGCAGCATCCCACAGCATCCAGGGGCGAGGTGCCTGCGCAGGGAAGTTCTCACGTTCACAGAACAGAGAGCAGCTTTATTGTTGTATTTTGCAAACCAAAACCAGCCGGGAGTTTCTGAAGCGTCTGCCATCCCCACAGAGAGCTGTTTAGTCATGCCTGGTGTGTGTGTGCATGTGAGACAGCGAGGGGAGGGAGGCTCGAGGACTTTGCAAAGATTAAAGATTTATGCTGACCCTTGAATCTGATCCAAGGCTACTAATCTGCCCTGATCCTATCATCTGCTCAGGGTGGATCTATTTCACTTTCCTTTATGGTACTCCTGACTCATTCCACTCCCACTCCAGGCCAGTCCAGTGGGAATGGGAAGCACTACCACATATTTGTTTGGGTTTGCATTTAAAGCTCTGGACCTGTAGTGGGTGCAGCTCATAAAGGAAACCAGTGTGGATAAGATATGGGTGAGCTGAATGCTTGGAAACCACTCCCAAACGCAAGCTGAAGTGGTTTGAAATCAAGGTGGAGTGATGTACTGAAGGCACAATACTTGGCAGCTACGCCCAGCGTGTGAGAAAGGCATTTAAATCCAAGGTGGTGAGGTAGGCAGAGCACCCCGTGTGCTTCCAGCAGGACAGCCCGTGCCTTGCAGGGTGTGCAGGGCCGGGGAGCTGGTACCCACCCCTGTCTGCTCTCCTGCCCTCTCTGCCTCTGTGCTTTGCACCCCCGTGAGCCCCCCGTGGGCCTGCAGGAGGCTGTGCCAGGGTTCTGCTCTGCCCTGGCACTGCTCCACCCAGGAAAGGCCCACTCGTGCTCCATCACCCTGCACTGAAACGGCTGCTGGGGCTTCGGTGTAAGGAGCAAGGCGTGGAGAAGAATACAGACCTGATTGTTTGGAGGGCAGAGTAAATCTCCTCTGCCTTCACAAAAAAAAAATAGCGTGGCAGAAAGAGAAATGGGAGCTTTCCACCCCTCAGCTCTTCTCTGCTACAGCCACACGTGTCTGGAGGGAGGCTGAGGATGCCACAGCAGCCTGGCCTGCGTGCCAGCCGGGCTGGGGTGGGTGGCACACACCGGGCAGCCCCGGCAGACGGCAAAGAGCATCAGCCACAGGGCCCGGCCGCGGCCGGACCGGCCGGGAGATGGAGTGTGCTGTATCCTATTTCAGATCCCCTGGGACATCCTGTTCTCCTGATAGCTGATGATATGTAAATATAGCAAATACAAAGCCAGGCACTTTCCTAGGGTGCCCGGCCCGGCTGCTTATAGCACAGGGCTGAGCCCCAGCGGCGCGCTCGGGAACGCCCATCTGCAACTGCCGCACGGGCATCAGGCTTTATTTTTAGTTTAAAACCAAGTTCCTGTTTGTAAGGCCAGAGGGGTTACAGGAAGAAAAATTATGAAGTGGGATCATTTACTGCTATTTTCTTTTCACGTGTCCTTCCTTCCTTCCTCTCTCCTGAGAAATGGGATGTAGCACATCGCTATTCCAGGCTGTGATGTTCGCCGGTTCCTGCTCCCTCTGAAGAGGCCCATTAAGCCTCGTGTGACAAAAGGCTCCGTCCTCCCAGCCCCGCCAATTACCCCTGGTTTCTGCTGCTACACGGAGGCGCTTATCTCATGGCGCTGACTCGCAGCTCCTTTCTCTCCGGGCAGAGTTTTGGGCCGGTCCTGGCAGGCGGGGTGACAGACAGGGCATGGGGATCCCTCCTGGCTCATCAATCCCTTCCTCCCCGCGCCGCTGAGCGGCCCCAGCAGCCACGGGACTGAGGGAAACAATGGGAACTATTTGGTCGGGTCAGCCAAAGGAGCCTCTTTAACGAGCAGAGCCGAGCGCTAATTAGTCTGAGCAGCCCCCTGCCCCATGCCCGTCCCTGCGGCTCTCCTGCGGGCAGGGTCACCGTGCGGGGGGAGCCGCAGGGATGAGCTTGGCAGCTGCCCACGTGTTTTTCTCCTTCCCTGCCCTGTTAGGGAAAGGTAATCCCGAGCTGACAGGAGGGAGACTGCGAGCTGCTGATGGGAATTCCCAGCTGAGAGGTTTTGAGAGGGGTGGGAGCTTTGGAGTATGGATTAGGTTGCTTATATACACTATAGTGTGAAGAAAAGGGGCGGTTTTGCTAATTCCCTTGCACTTTGGTTTAATAAAGCAGGATTTGTCTGGTGGGAAAGCGTAACAGTGGGATTTGAGCTGTGTGAGTCTCATGACTGGTGCTCGCCTGGCTGGGTGGGAAGCAGGGAAGCATCGATTGCATTCTGTCTCTCCTGTGTTCTCGTGTTTTTAAACATGATTTGAGTGCCCACAGCTTCGGATGAGCTTTATTTGGGATGAGGTTTATTTAAAAAATCCATACGCAGATGCTTGCACTAAATTCTGTTTTCCGGAAGTGTGGTGCCCTTGGGAGAACCAGGACTCCTCGGTTTGTCAGTGCCTTGTGACAAAGACTCATCTAAAGTGAGCAAGGATAAAGAGGGGGTGGCCAGGACACAGGGGGAGAAGGGACAAGTTAATATCTGGTACAGCCTCTGTAAGCAAATGAGATCCTTCTGCTTCTGGTTTTAATGGGAAAGGCCCCAATGGAAATTTAAAATCTGGATCTGCATCAAATCCTCAAAGTTCAGGCAGTTTAGAGCGAGGACTTTGGTCCATTCCATCACTCATCAGAGCTGTCTGCAAAATTCACATCCCAATACTTTTTTCCAATCATAAATTCTGCCAAAGATGTGTGCTTGCATGTGAGATATTTTTCTTCTTTTTCATCCCTTTTGTTAATTTAATTCCCAGGTCTAAATCAAGTTTTCCATGTCAGACTTCCAGGAGCTGGGATGCCCTGTTAGCAGTCGGGGAGCTTTGCTGTGCCCTGTGTGGTGTGGTAGGGGCTGGACAGGGTCACCTGCCTGCAGGTGACCAAGGGAAGGGGAGGCCTCGGGGTCAGGCTGCTTCATTGCCAGAGCCCAAGTTTTGGGATGTGTTAGGGAGCAAATCATTACAGTGCTCCTGCCCTTCTCCCCCTTATTATCAAGAGGATAAAACCCAAGCCATTTTTGGGATATGCACAAATATGCTCCTGATGACGGCCCTGAGCAACCAGGCAGATTTTCTGAGCAGCCTTGAAGCAGCAAGGCACAGCAGCCACATGCTGGGCTCTCCCTTATTCTTATTCTTTTCTGTTTTCTTGGGTGTACAATAAGAGCTAATCAAAGTGATGCTCTCCAGCAGGCTTTTGTGTATGGCATTACAGCAAAATCCTAAATTCCCCTTCCTGCTCATGCATACAAAGCAGGAAGAACGAGGATGGCTGCAGTCTATTTTCAGATGATTTAGCCAAGGAGAAAATAACTGGATGGCTGGGAGAGGAGCATTTGATAGGAAATAACCTTGAAGCACAGCTCTGACATGATGGTGTGAGGTGCCCAGCTCCCTGTGATGGCCCTGCTCCATGAAATGCCAGCAGGGAAGGGGACTTCCAGAGATGACAAAGGACAATACAGACAAGCAGAGCACCCAAAATCCAGTGCAAGGGAGACTGCAGAGTGGGCTGGGTGCTCCCTTCTGCTCCTGATTTCAGCACTGACGTACACGAAGGTCCCCTGCTCGGTTCAGGACTGTCACCAGGTGCTGAGGCAGCAGGTTGTGTGTTTGGCTGGAGTAAATGAGTGCAGCTCAGCTGGCTGGGCTTGTGGGAGCCTCTTTGTACCTGTAGATTGTTCATTCTTCCCTCACTAAAGGCAAAGGCACCAGCTGGGATTTGCTGCTCACAGCTGAAGCAGGTTGGATGCGCCTTCAGCACAAGGCGAGAGTGTGGTGACACCTGAGACACCTCTGGGGACAGCTCCCCTGAGATGTTCCTGCCAGCCCGGCTGGGGCTCACGCGGGATTGGCTTTGCTGCTCCTGCTGTCCATCTCTTGGGAGCTGCTGATAACACCCCTCAGTTTGGATTTATCCCGAAAAATAGAGAGGAGGATTTGCTGCGGTGCCCGTGTGCCAGGAGAGGGCCGGGTGTGGGTGCTGGCACTGCCAGGCCAGGGGCTGTGCTGAGCAGGGAGCCCAGCCAGAGGAGCGAGAGGATGAGGAGGAAGGTGAGGACACAGCTAAATCCTTCGGGGAAGGAGGACGGCTTTGCTGAGGCTGCATCCCCCTCTGCTGGAAAATCCAAGCAAAGGCAGCAGAGCCGCTGGCCAAGGAGAAAACCTGAGAGGAAAAGGGGAAATTAATGTGCGAGGAACGCAAGTGGGGACATCGCAGCATCCAGTCTGGGCTCTACTGGGGTTGATCCCGTGCCCGTCACAGTGGGAGGGCTCCTTCTGGGGACAACCAGACCCTTTGCAGAAACTGGGACACATCACCTTCGTGCCAGGCACAATCCCATTTCCCAGTGTGGGAAGGGATCAGTGAGGCAGGGGCAGCGCCCACAGCCGTGGCTCAGGCTGGTCCCGGTGATGTGGCAGAGTCTCACAGCAGGCAGAGAATCCTGACTGGAATAAACAGAGTTGCACAGGCAGGCTCAGCACTGTGCTGCTGGGCTCAGAGCTGCTCCAGAGCCTGGGTGGTGCCCAGGTGTGCCCGGAGGCCACGGCTGATGGGCATGAGCTGCAGGACACCTGGTGGGACTGAAATACACAGGGCAGCCCAGACTGTGGGCACTGGGGTTTGTGGGGAAAGGGGCTGCAGCAGTGTTTGGATATTGCCTGGCAGCTGGGAGGGAGCTCTACCCCAAAGCAGAGGCTGCAGAAATGCCTGCCCTGGCCTGGCACCATGTGCATGGTCACTGGTGGGCACCTCATGGCTCAGTCTAACCAAGGAGTCCCTGCTGTGGCCTTCCCAAGGTGCTGCTCCTCCTGAATCTGCTCATACAGGTGTCTGTGCAAAGCTGGAGCCCAGGACTCTGTGCCCACCTTTCAGAGCCTCGCTGGGAGGCTGTTTGTGCTCAGGCTGGAAAAATGGGTTTGTTTCCGTGTAGGTTTAAAATCTAAATTACAGAAAGGGTGAAATGTGGTGACTAGGCTGGCCAAGGCCCTGACTGTGCACTAAATCTGCAAGCGTGGGCCTGGCTTTTGTGCAGGGGGCTCTGCAAGTGCCAAGGTCACTGCTAATAAATCTGACTGGAGGACCAGGAGAATTTTATTTAACTTACTGCTTAACAGCAGGCTCCTTTTTAACTATCTTTTTTTTTTTCCCCTGCTCCCTTCTGCTGATTCATGCTCCTGCTCCTTCAGCACTGGGAGATGCCAGCATTCCTAAAGGTCATCACTTGCATGCAGCAGCTCCTGCCGGGGAGCGTTTGCCAGCACCTACAAAACCGAAATGCTGAAGCGAGTGCCATCATTTATATTTTCCCTGGCAGTGACAGACACTTGCACAGCTTGCCAGCCACCAAGCTGCCACGTTTCCAGCCGTGGGGACTGCTGCAAGGTGAAGGAGGTGTGTGGAGAGCGGCGCCTCCCAATGAAGCTGACACCAGGTCACCTTGAGATGAGGATTCTCACCTGGGCTCACCTGCAGGCAGTCCTGGAGACACCTCAGTGTCCGAGCACGCACCCCCTGACTTACACCCCGACCCTCCTGCAGGGCTGTGATCCCGTGGCTCCGGGAAATGAGATCCTGCTGCTCACGTCAGGCCTCACGCAGGAGTCACGCTGCTGCCCTGGCTGCCGGGGGAAGCGGGGCTGGGCTGCCCTCCCTGCCACCGCCCTCCCCTCTCCTCCCCACCTGGCGCTTTCCTGGGCTGCAGAAAGAGGCAGGATTTTATGGCATGCTGGCAGCATGCAAACATCTCTGGGGAAATAAGTTATGGTTTAATTTTCACGGTGTGTCTCGCCCTTCATGGCAAAGGAATACTTCTGGTTTAGCTCAAGCAGTAACAGCACAACTGACACGTTTATTTTTTCAGGAAAGATGTGAGGAAGGCACAGAGAAATCCTTCCTTTGCCTCCTCAGGTTATTTAATGACTGTTTATGCTGTGGCAGTACTAAAATGCTGTATAAAATGACAGGAGGACAGTTCCAGGCTGTGGCAGGTTTAGGAACCGGTTCTTTAATGTCCATCTCTTCAGAGGTGACCACTAACCTTACCCTTTCCTTTAAGAGTCTGTAACATAAGAAGACACATATCTTGTATCTGCTATCATCTGCCTCCGTTTCTTTTGATATTATTTTCAGTGAGCCTTGAAAGAGCAGAGCGGGAAAGAGCCCCCAGCTGCCTGCTGGCACGGCAGAGTGAGGCTCCTGTTTGTCCTCACAGCCCTCAGATTCCCCAGATCCAAGAGCTTCTTCTTCCCTCCACAAAGGAGGATCCTCACCTGGGAGGCACCCACAGTCTCTAAGACATTTTATAATATTATTACATTTTACATAAATTATATTAGTAAATTAAAATATTATCTGTTTTATAATAATTTATATAATTTATATTATTTATATAATTGATAGAAATTTAATTTTATTTATTTATAAATTATTATAGTCATAATATCATTATTAATTTATAAATTGTTTTATTAATAACCTATATTTATATACAACAGAATTTTTATTATGTAATCATTTATAATTTATATACATGTATTATATATTTATAAATATATAATTATATACTATATTATATTTTATTATAATATTATTATATATAATATATAATACAATATATAATATAATATAAAGAATATAATATAATATAAAGAATATAATATAATATATATTATATATTGTATAATTATATATTATATATATAGTACATATTAATATATATTATATAATATATAATAAATATTATATGTATTAAATATGTACAATAGAAATATATATATTATAAAATTAAAATTTACATCATTTTATATTATAACATTTCATAACCCAGCTGAATCCCTGAAAGAAAGTCAAGACCCAAAAGAGCAGAGGGCACTACCAGGGCATGTGTGTTTGCCTCCTTAGAGCACAGACTGTGAGGAAGCAGAAGAGCAGAACCTGAGAGCAGTATTGTCACTGTGTTTTGGCTGCAGCTCCTTGCTGGGCAGCAGGGGAGGTGCCACACAGCAGGGTCTGTAACTCATCAAATCAATTAGCTCCTTTGTCTGTGGGAGGAGGCGTCAGCCAGACACAAATTAAAGGAACGGGCAGTAAGAGATTCTGCTCTGAGAGGAGCTGTCCTATTTTCTCATACTAATGACAGGCTCCAAAATCTGTGCACAACTTAGCTCGTTATTAGAACTAATTGGTGCCAGGCATTCCATCCTCTCTGATAGGGCTAACCATGGGGATGAAATTTTCTGAGTTAATGAACCAGAGAATGGATTAAGAACTTTCAAAGTGCAGTTCATATCTCAGCTTAATTGGAAGGAGTATATTAGTTGGCTTTTTTTTATGGATACAAAGGAAAGCCGTGTTTTGGGGTGGAAAAGCACTGGCACAAATGCCTTCCCTGCCACTGGGGAGCTGGGGATTCCTCATTTCAGTGTGGCAGAGCTGTGGTATTTGAAGGCAGCTCTTTCCCCAGCCCTGTGAGCCTGAGGAGGGGTGGAAATGGGATTTATTCTCTGCATGCAGCACTCGCTGCTCCTCCTGTGCAAGGCCCTGTGAGCAGAGACCAATTAGTACCATCCTGTAGGTTCCTTGTGATTTATTTTCTGCTACCTCTCCATTCGTTCCTGCCTGGCCTCACAGTGCACAAGACACTGTGTAACTCCCCAGAGAGCTGGAGCCACAAAATTTGTGAATTTGGGCATACTTTGACAGGGAATTGAAATAACCCCAGTTACAGGGACAAGAACCCTGGTAAATCACCCAAAAAGTCCATGCAATGTGTATTACTCCTTTAACTCCACTCGGAAGTGCTCCTGCTGGAAACTAAAGTGACCTCAACTAAGTTATAAATGCACCTAATGGAGTGCTTTGGTCAGTGTTACCTATTTATATGCTACTTATCTATTCATAGTTTATTTGGCTCAAGCAGAAAGTCAGTTTATCAAAGGCTATGCAAAAGGCAGGAACTTCTGGAGAACATCTGGTTTATGCGAGGGTAACTGGGAATAACGAGGTGAAGTGGGCTGTCCCTTCAGTTTTGGGAGTTCTGTGAGCACACAAAAGTTTTGTATTTCACTTGCTTAAAACGTACTTGGGCTAACTGGGAATATTGCAGTTGAAGTTTTTTTAATCCTAGTTCCTCTGCAAACTGGGATCGGATATATGGGTGGCCCTGAGGGGACCTCGCAGCACCTCAGGGATGGCACAGGCGGGGTGAGTGTTGACACTTTGTCCCCATCCCCACCGTGGTAGGCAAGGACGAGAGGACACAGACGGAATCTGTGCCAGGGGACGCTCAGGTTTGACATCAAGGGAATTTCTTCATGGAAAGGGTGGTCAGGTGCTGGTAGGGGCTGCCCAGGGTGGTGGAGGAGTCCCTGTCCCTGGAGGTGTCCAAGGAACGACTGTTCATGGTGACAAGGTCTGGGTGACAAGGTGGTGCTGGACTCGATGACCTTGAGGGTCTTCCCCAACCCAATGGAGCCTGTGGTGGAGTGGGCAGAGCCTGCTCTACGGCGGGGTCGGAGGTGTCACCACTGCCTGCCCTGCTCCATGGCAGGCTTGGGGTGACACAGCCCTGCTCAGCACACCCAACATGGGGGGATCGGGGGGACACATCCTTCTCACCACACCCAGTATGGTGGGCTCAAGGGTGTCCCCACTGCCCACCCTGCTCCATGGCGGGATTGGGGTGACACAGCCCTCCTTACCACACCCAACATGGCGGCTCAGGTGTCACACCCTGCTCACCACACCCAACATGGCGGCTCAGGGGTGTCACACCCTCCTCACCACACCCAACATGGCGGCTCAGCTGTCACACCCTGCTCACCACACCCAACATGGCGGCCCTGCCCCGCTCCGCCCTCTCCCGCCGCGGGTCCTCCGGCCGCCAGGGGGCGCTGCGGGTTGGGGCGGGGCTGGCGGGGCCGGGTGACCGCGGCGTCACGTGAGGGCGGCGGGGGGAGCCGGGCCCGGACGAGCGCGGCTGTCCCGGAGCGGCCGAGAGCAGCGCCCGGCACGGCCCAGCGCGGCTCGGCACGGCACAGCCCGGCACAGCCCGGCCCGCAGCGTCCCGGCCCGCCGGAGCCATCGCCCGGCCCGACCCGCAGCGCCCCCGGCCCGGCCCGCAGCGCCCCCGGCCCGCCCGCCCGCCGCCACGATGCTGGCGCTGCTGTCCCGGCTGCTCGACTGGTTCCGCTCGCTCTTCTGGAAGGAGGAGATGGAGCTGACCCTGGTGGGGCTGCAGTACTCGGGCAAGACCACCTTCGTCAACGTCATCGCGGTGAGCGGGGGCGGGTGGGGGCCGCGCCGAGCGGGGCCGGGCCAGGCCGAGCCGGGCCACGGGGATGGAGCCGGGCCGGACCGGGCCGGGCCGCGGGGATGGAGCCGGGCCGGACCAGGCCGGGCCGCGGGGATGGAGCCGGGCCGGGCCAGGCCGGGCCGGGCCGCGGGGATGGAGCCGGGCCGGACCGGGCCGCGCCGCGGGGATGGAGCCGGGCCGGACCGGGCCGCGCCGCGGGGATGGAGCCGGGCCGGACCGGGCCGCAGGGAGCACCGTGTGAGCCCTCGCTGGAGGGATGGCTGAGCCTCGGGGGCTGCCGTGCCCCCGTAAACCTTTGAGGACACGCGGAGCCATCGATCCCACAGCAGGGTCGGCCCACAGCGGGCTCTGAAGGCGCCTTTCAGTCAGGGTGTCGGTGTGGCGGGGCTCTCTTAGCAAATGTGGAGATAACATTGGGTGTCTTCAGCTGCCGTCTCCTTTTGACTGCTTTTCGGTAGTCCTAAATCACTTAAGTGTTAGCACCCAGTCACGGTTCTCCTCTCGAATATTTGCTTATCGGTTGCTGGAACCCATAGCAAATAATCTCCTTTCTCTTAAGGTGTAACTTACCTAAGAAGTACAGCTCACAAGCCCATCAGCAGCCCATTAGCACTGGGGTCTGCTGATCTGGTGATGTGCCTGGAGCAGGTAAAGGAAGGGTGTGGGAATACTCCTACACGAAGCTTTTCCATTGTTGAACAAGATAAAGAGTGGCTTTGCCTAAATGGCGTGTTCAGCTTCATCAGTGTCCTGCTCTGCTGATGTATGGGGTGGAAAACATTCCAGGAGACAAGCTGGACTTTGGCAGTTCCTAAAATGGGCAGCCAGGGTGTCTTGGTTTTTCAGGGAGTGCAAATGACCTGAGTGCAGTGCACCTAGAATTAGAAAGCTGATATTTCCAGCTTTAGAGTGAGCACACCTTCAGCTTGTCTCTTGATTTTTGAGGGCTGTGTCCTTAGCACCATGGAATACTTATTTATTTAAGTGCCAGTTGAATGAGTTAGCGTCTGGGAAAAGGACTTTCATTCTCTTGCAGTTATGCATCATCCTTGCACACTGACAAACATCCTGGCAAACCATAACCAAGCCCTCTTGTAGCTCAGGTGTGAGCACTCAGTGGGCTCCTGATAATCGTGGAAAATGGTTACTTCATGAAAGGTAACTTCTCTGGCTTGTTGTCAGCTAAAAGTTGCTGGAGTAACCCAGGAATGCCAGGAACCTTTTCTTTCACACTTTGACACTACATCTGGGCTTGGATTTGTAGAAATGGAGCTCTGAGAGTGTTGTACAGACTCAGTCTGTGGCTGCTGAGCTGGTACTGTTTGGAGTGTTTCTGCAGCTGGGGGCTCTGGGGAGGCTTTTCATCCTCTGGAGTCCTCCTGGTGATGGCACTTGACAAAAAAATGCTTTGCCTCTATACAGTAGCAGCAGCACGAGTTTGGGGAGTTACCTGTGAAACTCACTGCAGGTGTGTGCAGCAGTCAGAGCTGTAGTAGCTGCACATCGGTTGAGTCCATCTAAGTTGTCTCCAGTGGGAGAAGTTTCCCCAAGTAAAGCTGGAGTCTGTTTCCAGCCTCCTCTGCGGGGGTTGAATCTTGCACGGTTTCAACCACATGTTAGGATCACACCCAGGCATTTATCTGAGTGAGTGCCATTCAGGGAGCCTTGCAAAACCCCGGGCAGGGAGGAAGCTGCTGAGCGTGCTGACACAGCCTCCTTAGCTGGTTTAGTTTGGAACCATCAGGTCACATTTCTGAAGCTTTTAATTAGGAAATCTGGTGAGTCTTTACACAAAAAAGTAGAGGGAAAGGGTTTGCCCAGGTCTGTATTATTGGTTTAAACAAAATAATGGCATAAGCTTCAGTTTCCAGTGCAAAATCACTTTTTAGAGCAGCGCAGTCCGTGGCATGCAGAGCTGTTTTCTTGTTTGCTTCCTTGACTGACTTTAGTTCAGGGTCTGCATCTGGGGATGAGTGCAGGAAAAGAACAACTGCTCTCTGCAGGCCAGTTAATGGTTTGGGTGGATGAAGCTGTTGGGATTCCTCAAAACTGAAATGAAAGGAATGACACAGCAAGATGTCCTGTAGGACAGCTCTAAAGGCTGGAGTGCACACCAGGAGCTTGGTGAGGCTCAGAAGGTTGTGTGCTGCCTAACAAAGGGCTGCTGCCGGTCTGACAACAGCGGGTTTAATCCAATATAAATGTCTAATGTAATCTCTGCCCATCCAATCAGGCATAGGGAACTAGAGGGAAAACTCAACCAGTTACACAGGGAAGCTGGTACAAGGCCTGACTGCTGCTGAAGTGGACAGGCCACGAGAGGCAGACAGTCCAGTTCTAGAATAATCCTTTTCTACATTGGTTGTGGGTTTTGATCATGTTTATTCCTCCAGTGTAAACAAACACTTGATTTGTAATCAGGCTAAACAAGGGCCTGGAGAGAGGGCAAGAGGGAATGGATTTGAACTGAGAGATGGAAAGGTTAGATTAGATATTAGGGATAAATCCTTCTCTGTGAGGGTAGGCAGGCCCTGGCACAGGTTCCCAGAGCAGCTGGGGCTGCCCCTGGATCCCTGGAAGCATCCAAGGGCAGCATGGACAGGGCTTGGAGCAGCCTGGGACAGTGGGAGGTGTCCCTGCTATGGCAGGGATGGCACTGGATGGGCTTGAATGTCCCTTCTAACCCCAACCCTCCTGTGTTCAGTTTGATTAGGAGGTTTAAAACCCAACGTTAGCAGTGAAATCTCGTTAGAGCTGGATTCAGCTAATGCAGCTTCTGCTTTTCTAAGGCTCTGCATTAGTCACTGTCTCTAATTAGATATTAAGCATAAGTTTTCCATGTGTGTGAGTAAACTTGCTCACAAGGGAGGATATCATTTCTTCCTGGTCCTGATTTCCCTAATGTGGATGGCCTGTGGCTCTTATTCAGAGAAACTGCATGTCATCCCGGGATTGTATCTGGAATTGTCGGCTCCTGAGCTGAGCCCTGGAAATGCCCATTATTTACAGCCTCTGCAGGATCTGGTGGTGTTTGCAGCTCGTGGCCATTCCCACCTTCCCTCAGCCTGGCAGCTGGAGCTGGGAGTGCTGCTGTGGGTAGCACGAGGGGCTGCTGGGGCCGTGTGAGGCCACTGAAACACGACTCAAGTAAGCTGAGCCTGCCTGCGGCCCTGCAGCCGTGCAGCCGGGGGACAACGGGGCACTCGTGTGGGGCACCCCTGCAGCTGGGGGACAATGGGGCACCCCTGCAGCTGGGGGAACAACGGGGCACTCGTGTGGGGCACCCCTGCAGCTGGGAGACAGTGGGGCACCCCTGCAGCTGGGGAACGGGGCACCCCTGCAGCCGGGGGACAACAGGGCACCCCTGCAGCTGGGGGAACAATGGGGCACCCCTGCAGCCGGGGGACAACGGGGCACCCCTGCAGCCGGGGAACAATGGGGCACCCCTGCAGCTGGGGGAACAACGGGGCACCCCTGCAGCTGGGGGAACAACGGGGCACCCCTGCAGCTGGGGAACAATGGGGCACCCCTGCCGCCTCCACAGCCTATTGCATGGAAGAGTGGCGTGGCCTGAGGTTTCTGTAGAAGTTTTTCCCGACCCCTGGTAGGTTGATCCTTGATCCAGGTGTTTGGCACTGAAGCTCATTTGCCTGCTAGTCAGTGAGCAGAGGTCTGGAGGAGTGGGAGAAGTTGGACTTTTCTGATACAGTTATCGGGTGCAAGAACTAAACTCAGCCTGTTTGTGGTGACAGGGTAAATAAGGTCCCTCTTTAGGATGTGTGTCAAAGCCTGAATTAGTGTGGTTGGTTTTTTAACTTTGGAATATTCTGGCAAGTGTTGGAATGAGACTGTGGTTTCTAGAGAGAGGCAATTCCTGAAGTGCCTCTCAAGGAAAGATTCGTTTGGCCAGCTGGGAGCTGCAACTTGCTTGTGTTCTCATGGCTGTTAGAAGTAACTTTGACTTGAAGAAGTCACACCACAGAAGTGCAGAAAAATATTGCTCTGAAGAGCTCCACTGCTGTTTTGATGACTTTTGAAGCACCCAGGTAGGCCATAAATCCTGTGTGCTGTCACTTCAAACACACCGTGGCTAAGGGAGAAGGCTGATAAAATTTGAAGTGTTTCTTAATGGCAGAAGTCTCTTAAAATGCATTGCATCACTTCATTAGCTAATAAAGCTCCTAGGAGGTGACTCAGACCCTTTCTTTGACGTCCTGCTTGCTGTACCCTAGATGGGCTAAAACAGGTGACTGAAATCAGAATCTCCTTTTTGCATCTTGGTACTGAATTCCTGTAGAGCACTTTGTAAGCAATGGCAGAGCTTTAAGGGTAACATCTGGATAAGGACACTTCCTTGAGTATCAGAAACATGAAATGTCCTGAGCTCTTACATGACTGCCTTCTAGACAGGCATATGCCTTCTTTAGGGTTGATATTTGCTGAGCAGTCAATGTCCTTTTAAATATTCAGTTAAACTCAGGGCTGGGGAAATAAAAATGTCTTCTCTTGTCATACACCACTGTGTTGGTTTCTGCAGGAATCATTCCTGGAAGTGCTGTTGGGAAGCCTTTCAGGAATTGAAGTTTCTAATCTGGAGTTCAGACTTCTGATCATGATCACAAGTAGCTGGAACACTGAAGTATTTCCTAAAGAAGGAAGCTGGACTGTAGAAAGTTGATTTGTCCATTTATGAGGCACTGCTTGGTTGAGGCTATGAGTGTTGCAGAGGAGGCTTAGTGTAGGGGTAGCTTGATATAATGCTAAAATTGCACTGCTTTTTAAATAATTTTTTTAAGAAGACATTTTGGAGACATGCAGCATTTTTTCTTAGTGCAAAAAAAAAGAAATTTTTAGGATGAGCAGCAGAGTTTAGTGTAATATTCTGGTTCAGGTAGATTGGGAGTGTCCTGGCTGGATTCCATACGGCAATGGTGTTCTCCTAGTTGGTTAAGCTTGTTTGTGATCTCATCTAGCTGGATGAAAAGCATTATGATTAAAGATAAAACAATCTTTCCTGTGTGATAGCAAAATCTGTATGAATTGGTCCTATAACAGTAGTGAATCATGTCAGCTTTATGAGATGCAAACTAAAGGCTGCCCTGACCTTCTGTGATGATACAAAGAATGTCCTTGTGCAGGCTGTGGAGTCAGAATCAAGCTGCCTAGGGGGCTGACAGTCCCTAGAGCTGTCCAAGGCCAGGCTGGACTGGGCTTGGAGCAATCCGGGGTAGTGGAAGGTGCTCCTGCCCATGGCAGGGGGTGGAACTGGATGGGCTTTGAGGTTCCTCCCAGTTGAAACCACTCTATAACTCCCTGGAATTTGGGTTTCTGGCTGTAGCTTATGGTTTTGGAGAGTGAGATGAAGAAACCCAAATGTGTTTTGTTTGGTTTATGGTTTGACTCAAGATGACTGGAAATGGTAGGTTTAATAAGGTTGTTGTAGTATTAATTAAATTATAAAAGAGACTAAACTTGCATCCTTTATACACTTCTGGAATGTCAGGGGATGACAAGTTATCGCTTGTCCAAAGCTTTCCTCTGGGAAATGAACTGTACCTGTAGCTGCCTTGTTCACAAATGCTGCAGTCTGTGATCTAGTGCTGCCACTGATACAAGGTGAGCTGAACCCAACTGATCCATGGAATGAAGTCCCTTAGTTCAGTCTGGGTGCAGTTTTGCTGCTTTGAATAATAAGTACTCATCCGAGTAAGTGGGTTCATGCTGCACTAAAATCTCATGTTTGGGTTCTCCAGGAGCTTTGAAGAGAGCAGCTCTCAAACCTGGAGGCTGAAGGATTAGTTCTGGGGGTTCTTGGTGCATGTGGCCTCTGTTTAGTCTCCCTGGCCCTTATCTCCCACAGGCTTGGAGTTAACTTCGTTTGGTGACCTTCGGTTTGTGCGGGTGCTGTGTGGTCTGTGTGACCTCGGGGCTGAGGCCTCCGGCAGAATCCCTGCTGGGACAGCTCCTGCCCTTCCAGGAGCCCTGCAGGGAGCTCAGGGTCTGCCTGCTGGGGTGGGCTCCAGTGATGAAAACTAGGCTGCTGTCCTTGATGAGTGTTTGAGCAGTGCTGCTGTGTGTGACAACAGCCAAAGGCTTTCCCATCGGGAATTGAAAATATTGCTGTGCATATCAAACTTGTTTTAAAGCTGATGTTTCAGGAGAAAGCATCTTATTGTGATCGCACAGTCGTAGCACCGAGTACTTTCCTCTGGGAGGGAAGGCTGATTCAAACCAAGTGACAGCTAGTAAAAGTATGTTCCTTTTGTGCTGCTCTTTGAGTAGCTTTTGCATATGAATACTCTAAGTTGAAGCTGAATTCCTGGCTTTTTTCCTCTGAGGAGGTAGTAAACAAAAGCCCTCTAAATTCTGAGTGTAGAGAACAGTTTCTGGGCCAAGGCAGTTGAATGTGGTAGCAGAATCTATCAAAGGAGATCACTGTCTGCTGCTTAATTCCTTTACAATCGTTTTAACCAATTTTTGACCTGTCTTAAAAGAGAAGGGGACTTCCAATAGCTTTCTCTGGGTCCAGTGAGCGCAGGAGCACCCACACTCACATCAGGGGAAGGTCTTTCAAATGAAGACCTGAGCTGACCCATGTGTTTGTGTCAGCTCTGGATCATCCCTCTGCAAAGCAGAGAACAGCTGAAACTCAACTGAGTGACTGCAGGTTTAAGGGTTTGAGGTTTTAAGCAAGTCAAAACAAGTTAGGGGATGTGCAGTGTGGGTAGTGAGCACTTGGGAAGGAATCAGATGCAGCAGCTTTCCTGAAGATTCTGTAAAAGTTTCCCTGTGGTGGGTCACAGTAATTTCAACGTTACATTAAAGATGTGGCAAATGAAGTGCTGCTCCAATCTGCAGCAATCTGTGTCCTGAAAGAGCAGTGGGAGAACATGAAATGGGTACTGCAATTAGTGGGATGACTGGCACAGGGAGTGCTGCAAGGGAGGGCTGTAAACTCCTCACAGGGATGGGCGGGGAGTGTTTGGGCAGCCTAGAGCTTGATGAGGATCACGATAAGGTGGCTTATGGGTAGGAATCAGGCCAACAAGGCAGATATCCTGGTGGGAGTCTCTTCTAGACCACCCAGCCCAGGATGAAGAGGCACCAAAATCCTTCTTAAGCTGCTGGGAGAAGTCTTACTGTGGCTAGGCCTTGTTCTCATAGGACACCTCAGCTTCCCACATGTCTGCTGGAAATAAACCCAGCAGGGAGGTGATGAGTCCAGGAGGTTCCTGGAATGTGTGTTCCTATTGATAAGAACAGCTCTTGAGAGAAGGATCTGGAAGGATCTGAGTGGGAATAGTTGGCAGCATCTGGGATAAGGCTCGGCAGCACAGAGATGGAGGCTCAGGGAGTGCTTGGGAGACGCTGGGATAGGAGCTGTGGGTGTGGGGTGTGACTGTGGAGGCAGGAATGTGGAGGCAGGAATGCTGTGGTGCTTGAGCAACTGGCAAGTGACCCTTCAGAGGCAAGATTGGTTGGAGGAGCTGAACTGAGCTGCCCCAGGCGTGGCAGCACGGCTGACCATGGGCTCTGAGCTGTGCTGGTCACTCTGGCTGCAATGGGCAGCTCAGGCCCTGGCATTTCGGGCAGGAATGGGCAGCTCCTGGGCTGGCATTCCCATTGGGCACCCACCCTGCCACGTTAGAAGGGGTAGAGTGGCTTCTGAAGCAGTGCTGCAGGGCCTGACCCAAGCTCCTCGTGCAGCTGTGGTCCTGCTGCCCACACTGTTCCTGATACAAGCCAGGAGCCCTTGTCCTTCATGGCCACCTGGTCAGGCTCAGTTGCTCCTTGCAGCCTGTGGGCAGTCAGGCCCTAACTCTGGGGTGGTGGGTCTGCTTCAGAGGTCCCAAAAGGCTTTGAACCCCAGGGAACTCCTCTGGCCAGTGTCAGGGGAGAGATGCAGACTTTGCTGCTGTGATACCAAACCCTAATTAAACAACTGAATGCTTTGGGATCAACCCTAGTTTTTCCAAATGTGCTTGACTGTCTGGTTCTATTACACATAATGGATGTAGTGAGCTTCATAATGGCCACTGTGGCTGATTCACCTTCTGCCAAACAGCCAAGGGAGAAATCTGTAGTAGTGTTGAAAACTCTTGTTATGGCTGCAGGAGCTAGTTGGGAACTTGGCTCTCAAGCTGCTGCAGATGAAGTGTTACAGGCAGTAAAACATCTGCCACTGGAGAAGCTCTCCAGTGCAGTGCTGTTTGCAGCAGTTCTGTCCCAGCTGGGAGTGATGTTGGAAACAAGCTCAGATCCTCTGGAGCTGCATTTGCCACTGCTGCACACGTTGGACACTGGCCCTGCAGGAAGCTGACCCAGCAGGTCCTTGCGCTTTGCAGCCTTTCACACTCCTCAGGGAGTCACCCCATACCTGTGGGTTGGAGGCTTCCTCCACAAGAGTGATTTATTGCTGCAAAGGCTGGGCAGAGAGCAGCTTGCATCACAGGGAGCCCTTCTGGATATTTCTAGCTCCCAGGTAACTGGGAGATCCTGACGGGCAGGCCTTGGCTCCAGCAGAAGTAGGTGAATGGCTCCTTCCTCCCCTTGCCCTGGCTGTCCATCTGCTAAGCTGTGCAAAGCACTTTCCCAGGTGGCTTTGCTCCCCTGGCTGCCTCAAGGCTTGAAAAACGATTTCAGCGCTTGTAAGAAATGAGTTGTCTGACTTCACACAAGCTCCAGTACACATGGATTTAACATCCATGACTTCTTGGCTGTAAAACCTTCAGTTGGAAGGTGGATGGTTAGAAAAATCTTGTGATATTTTACTATGTAAGCCAGTTGTGTCAGATAAGCGCTAAATTTAACTTTCTTTTTTTCTTTTTTCCAGTCAGGTCAATTCAGTGAAGATATGATTCCTACTGTGGGTTTCAACATGAGGAAGGTTACAAAGGGTAATGTTACAATAAAGGTATGTTGCCTTTTTGACTGTTTTCTTTAGGTTCTAGTTTGAAATTTACATGTTTGCTCTGTTTTGCTTCCAGCCTTGAGGCAAATATAGAACACTGAAGAGGCTCAGCTAAATCTGTCGAGTAGCTTAAGAAGACATTTATGTTTATTTATGGAGTTTCTGAAATGAGAAGCTGTGTGTGATTCCCGGGTTCATGGACTAGTTAAAGCACTGTTGTGATAATGTTGTCTGGCTTAGATCTGAGTGCTTGAGACCCAGAGATGCTGCTTTCCTGCTCATCAATTGGCTTCAGGGAAGGATTTTTAAGTGAATACATTGTATTTTCTTGTGTAGCTCAGTATTTAACCTTCATACATGGATGTTGTTATATCTGGTGCAAGGTACTCCAGTTTGCACCTCCTGCTGTTGGTTCCTAAGCTCTGAGCAGCTGTGCAAGGAATTATTCCTGTTTTAACATGGGAGGGGTCAAGCAGCTGCTTAAGGAGAAAGGAAAAACTGTAGTGATTTCTTGTCTTATCTTTGCCTGACATGTTTAAACACAGTGCATGGCTAAATTGTCTTTCTCCCCTTGCCTTAAGATTTGGGATATAGGAGGGCAGCCCCGATTCCGGAGCATGTGGGAGCGATATTGCAGAGGAGTTAATGCTATTGTGTAAGTGTCCTTCCTTCAGCTCTGCTTCCTTCACACGGGCTTCTCTTCTCTGGGAGCCTCCCTAACGCTGCATGCCTCACTCTGTAGTTCTCCTTGTGGTTCTGAACCTGCACTGCAGCCACACTGACCTTGTTCACCCTTCAGTTCAGGGCTCAGGATGGGTTATTTTATCAGTATCTGATCTGGAGTACTAACTCCTCCCTGTCTGAACTGGGTGGCAGTGCTAACTCAAAGCATCTTCCTTCTGCTCTGGTCTTAGAATATTTTTTTTTAAAGAACTAAATTCTTTGCTCAGAAGTCCTAGCTTTGTTGAATGCCTTGTTGAATATGCCCAAACCTGGGCAGTGTAGAGGAAAGAGTGATTCTGCCGGAGCTCAGTATCACTGACCTAATCTGAAATTCTCTTTAAAGCTACATGGTAGATGCTGCAGATCGTGACAAAATAGAAGCCTCTCGGAATGAGCTGCACAATCTTCTAGATAAGCCCCAGTTACAAGGAATCCCTGTAAGTAACATCACCTTAAACACCATTAAATGTCTCTGAGGGATGTGCATCACTTGAGCAATTCTGAAGTCTGCCTTGAACTCTGAATTATAATGCCCAACCTTACTGGTCAGTATAAGCATGGACAGTGCCTGCCCCCAGTGCCTTAAACCAGTTTTTGACCTTCAGTGGTCTTATTTCACTAGGTGCTCACAAAACATAATAAATACAATTGAAGCAGTAGTTTAGATGATTGCACAGTTTGAGTTTGTGCTATTGACTAAAGGTTAACCACAGTGTAGTACAGAACTGTAGAGTAAGTTTGAGGAATCTCAATGAGTATGCTGCAAATGTTCTGAGATTTATCAGCTGACATATTGTCTTGCTTGCTCTTTGCATTTGCACAGAACAGTTTATTTGTACCCCCTCTTTCCCCGTGACTAGGTCACTCTTCTTTCTTGATCTGGTTTAACTGTGAATATCTTGTTCCATTAGATTTAGTAGGCAGATGCCCACTGCTCATGAGACTGCTTTGAAGTTTGTTGGTTTTCTGGTTTTGGTTGGGGTTTTTGTCTGTTTGTTTGGGGTTTTTTTAAGCAAAGCAACAACCATTTCCTTCTCTGGATTTCAGGTTCTAGTACTTGGAAATAAGAGAGACCTTCCTAATGCTTTGGATGAGAAACAGCTAATTGAAAAGATGTAAGTCGAACCCTTGCTAAGAAACATTTCTCTTCCTCAATAATTTCATGTACATAGCATTGTTATTAGATCAGGAAGCTCGCATTTATGAGTGGAAAACCCAGCAACAGCAGGTAACTGAATATTTTACAGAACAAGTTGTGTGGGGAGGGGAAGAGGAGCAGCTCAGACTGTCAGTAAGAGCCCTTGTGTCAGTGAAATGTGTGCTGACCGGTTCTCTCTTTCCTAGGAATCTTGCTGCTATTCAGGACAGAGAAATCTGCTGCTACTCAATTTCTTGCAAAGAGAAAGATAATATAGGTAACTATTAACCCAAACCACCGAGAATCGTGATGTGCTGTCAGAGGATGGACTGGGGGGATTTTAAGTTCTTAAACAAACTTCCTGTCTTCAGGAAACCAGGAACAAATCAAAGACCAGTGTGTGAGTGCATGGGTTAAATTCAGTAAAACTCCTGATGGCAGTGAGGAAGCCTGACTGATGTTAAAGTTTTAGGGGTTGTAGTTACCAAAAATGCCAGTCCCTGTGAAATCTGCTCCTTTATTCAGTCAGTTTGCAGGAAAGAGCTGACTAGTCCATTGGCTTGGCCTGAATGATTTTATACTTCTGTCAGGTGCTCTCACCTCTGCCTCACTTGGTCAGGATGCCGAATACTCGCAGCAAGTTTTTTCTCAAGTTTATTCCCCACGATTATTTCCCTTGAAATAATCACCTTCCCTTGCTGTGTTATCAGAGCAGTTTGTGTTGTGGCATCTGCCAGTCCCCTGCAGCCAAACAGTGCCTTTTTCTGGCACAGACATCCTGTGCCTCAGAACTTGAGGAGTTCATAGCAGAAACCATGTCCTGTAATCTCTGGTATTTGCCATAAGCTTTGTGAGTAAACTGAGTAATCTCAGCTGAGTGAAAACAGAGTTTAACAACACTTTCCACCCTTTTCCTGATGCCTTCTATGGCTGCCATGGGATTAACACTAGTGCATTGCCAGGGTAACAGGAGTTTGCTGATGAGGAAACTTCAGGGTGATGCTCCCAGGAGAAGCTCTAAAGGATACCAGGATGGTTTTATAGGGAAGAAAGCTTCTTTCTAGGAAAACAGAATAGTCTGTGGAGCAGTTGTGGCTTCCAAGAAGCCCCTGTCACCTTAACATCAGTTAAATGTTCAGACATGCTGGATGGAAGCAGAGACTCCCTTCTGTGGAGATCCACACAAGCTCCCAGCACAGCTGAGCACCTCTGGGGCTCTGGGGAAGGAGCTGCTGGAGGGGAGCCAGGGCCTTTCCCTTCCTAGGAGAGCCTCTTCCAGGCAGAGAGGAGCACAGGGCCTTGTACCACAGGGCTAAACCAGCTTTGTTCTCATCAGGGCAGGAACTGCAGGCTGGCTGAATAGAGCAGTGCTGATCTAAAACTAATTATTGGAGCCACAGTGAAGTGTCCCATGAAGGAATATCTTATTCCTAGAAATGGACTGAACTGAGGAACCAGGATGTGTGGGGCACTGCCTGTCATTGTTACCTAAAGGATACTGAACAGTTACAGGATCAAAGCATGGACAGCAAACATCCAGAAAATCATTGTGTTCATCTGCCCTGGGCCATCCTCTAGAGAAGGGCTGAGATATTCCTGTCCTGTGTTTGGGATCCTGGAATACCAAAGCCTTATCACATACCAGTACAGACACTTGAATGTGGAACTTCTCTTCTCTCTCCCTGTAGATATCACGCTTCAGTGGCTTATTCAGCATTCAAAATCTAGAAGAAGCTGAAGTCTTCCTGGAATCTCCAGTACCAGTTGGCCATAATCTCAATTGTCCACTTCCCTCCATAATGAGATACTACCCCAAAGTCCTGTATCAAGAATCTGCCTTTTCACGGTTCATTTCTCATGTGCACTGCTGAAGACTTGTATTCCTATTCTGTCACAAAACAACTAGAGTTGTCATGATAAAGTCAGCACAAATATTTATTTTACAACCATCTGTGGTGGGAGGGTTGTGGGGGGGGCTTTTTAAAGAAATATCTCTACCATGTTAACTACGATGGTACACTCTGTTCTGGTTTTTCAGGGCCAGGTTTTTATATGATTTTCAGCAAGTGTTTTATTTCTAGTGTTTAGTGGCTTGAAGATGCTGATGCTTGACAGCATTAAGATTCTGTAAGATGCCACATACAGTAGTTAGAAAACATTTAAGCGTGAATTGTGGGATACTGATTGATCTCACAGATGCATGTGATGTGTGTATGTAAGCAGAGAAATGGAAACTGTTTGCAGAGGGGAGCACAAGGCATAGATCAGCATCACTAATCTACAGCTGAGATCTTGTCACTTGAAAAAGAAAACTCTCGTGATGAATTAGGAAAGTCATCTGTTTAAAATCATTCTGTTGCTTCTGTTTAACATTTATGTGGGGGATGGGAATGGACTGTTCTGTCAAACTTTCAAAAATTGGAGTATTCCAGCATGAAAACAAATCGCTAGGAACATCAGGCTGTGTGCAAATACATTTTTCTATCTCCAGATACTCGTGGTCTCTCTCTGAAACCAGAACATGCATTCTGAGCAGCTGCATGACACCCAAATTACTGATGCTCTTGTATCGAGGCAGTTGTTGACCTTTAGCACAATCTGTGTGTAACTGTCAGTGTCTCTCCTGCTCCTGGAATGGCTGGGCACAGTTTCACCTGGTGCTATGGAATACCTGGGCTATTGTGACAACTCTAGACCCGCCTGCTTTCTCGATGTAACCATGTGCAAAGCCTGTCACATGCAATGAAATGTTTTGCTGTGTCAAAGCACAAGAGAGCCAATGAATCGATCCTGTCTCTTGACTAGCTCCTGCAGCTTAGGGATGTGTGTATAAAGTCAAGACTGTAACGTTTCTGTAGCTTTACTTTCTCAGTGACTTCAGCATATTTAAAGGGACAGCCTTGTTAAGGCTGGTTTGTTCATCCAGCAGTGCCAGTGTAGCTCCTCGTGTGTGCAGATCCATGTGCAGCTGCTTGTGTTGCCTCACACTGTGTGTGACTCCTCACCTCACGTGGTTTGCACCCCTGGGAGCCCCGGGCTGGGAGCAGCCTTGTCCCCTCCGTTCTGAGAGCCAGTGTTAATGCAGCCTGCCATGGCCTTGCTGTCCTGTCCCAGCTCTGGCACTGCTGCACCGACACTACACGCTGCCTGCCTTCAGTCTGAAGTTACATTTTAACTTTCTGTCCCCTTTCAGTTCTCTGAAGCATGGTTTCAATTAATCCATACTCTGGTGCTGTAGAGGAGAGGGTGTATTAACTTGCTACTGTAGTCCCCAGTTCTCCAGAACTGCTACAGTTACTTTTATTTAGCAAACTTGCTTGTGCCTATCATGAGGAAACTAAACTAGAATGTGTGAATCTTTGTGGGGGACCAGGTCACTGTTTAGTTAACTGGCCTATAGCTAAACTTGATGTGTTTGGTGTTTATCTACTTCACTGCTTTCAGCGTTTATGGCATCCAAACACTACCAACTGTTAACCTGTGCATTACTCTCTGCATGTGAACAACTTATACAATTACTGAACTTTGTAAATACGTGATTTTTTTTTTTATTTAGGTGGATGCATATGTTGGTTTACTGCTCTTCAGCTTTATTCAATAAACTTATGTTTTGAGGGTTGTATTGACACTTAACTGCCTGACTTGAGTTGGTGTGGCTCAAATCATGGAAAAACACAATGGGATGTTTGTCTCCTCTGCCAAAGATTCCAGTGGGGGAAGAAGGATTGGTAAATACTTGAGCTGATTTATATTCTGTGGTTCAACTATTCCAGTGAAATGCTCCCAGAACTACCTTTGAGGCCTGGGGCTTGCTCACCTTACCTGAGCAAGCTCAGATAGTCAGTCTGAGCAGATTTCAGGGCTTGTTTATGTTTGTGAAAAACACTGGTCAGCTGCAGGGTCTGAAGCAGGGGCAGCCTTCTGAAGCTCAGTTTTCAGGAGAGATAGAAATGCATGTGTCTGCAAGCTTGGTTCTTGTGTCGAGCCTAGAGTAAAACCTTTGTTTTTCTACACAAGTGTCAGATCTTGCAGTGCCTGATCATTCACTGCCAATTAAAGCAGAAGGATTCTTATCTCAGTGGAAGGTGAGGCTTTTGTTGACTGAGGTCTTGAACAAAATCTTTGCTGTGATTTTAATCTGAAGTTTCACTGACTGTTCTTCCTGAAGGTTTTTGTTGTATTAATTTCTCTTAGGACACTGATTAATTAATAGGAGTGTCTGTCAGCATCTTCCAATTAATGGTAAGAAATTGGATGTCTTATTTCAGGCTTGTCTCCATGTAAGCTTTCAGACTTACTGAGCTGTGTCAGGTTAGTTTTTAGTCCTGAGTGCAGGTCTTTGAGCATCCTTCATGTGTAACTTGGCTGGTGGGAAGGACTAGTGACCTGTTAAAGATCCTGTGCATATTTCTTTGGGAGTTTCCTGCATGCAAAACAAGCTCCCTGCAGTTCACAATCAAAGTAAAAGGTCTCTAGACACAAATGTGAAAACAGTGTTAGTGCACTAAGCCTTGTCAGCCTGGTTGGTGTGATAGCAGCACCAGTCATTCAGTAAATCAGCTGTGGTATGAACTGCCCCACAGCTCTTTGCTTGATGTGGTATCTCAGTACCACTTTCTGTTTCTAGGTGTAAATAGCAGGGAGAGGCACAGGAACCCCCATGATGTGTGTGCTCTAAAAGGTACATTTGCAATACTCCCCAAATGCCCCAGCTGGGTTTCACAGCTGGTGTGGCACTGCTCTGCCAGCTGCCCTTGGTTACTGCTGTGGCAGGAAGGAGCCCTCAGAGTGGCTGCACTTGTTGTGTTTCTGGGCTTGAGTAACTTGCCAGGTACCTTTTCTTTGAAAAGGGAAATGGAGGAATTGCTTCCTTCAACAATCAACACCTTCTCAGCCTTGGACTGAAAACAGTACTCATCTGGCACTTTATGTCCAAGGTTAAATCTTTTCTGGCCTAATAAAGGTGTGGAGCCCAGCACAGGCATTAGCAGTGGTGTTTGCTGAACTTGGGTGCTGCAGCTGTGTTCTAGAAATGTAATCTCACCAGGATTACTTGTCTCAGGCTCTGTAGTGAGCATGGATAGTAAAAAGAGGCTGATTAAATTTCCCATTCTCTTCACAGAAGTTGCTTTTGGGAATGCATTTTAGTTTATTGCATTTGACATCAATATAGCCATACTTATGTCACATAGTCCTGAAACTCCCCTGATGCAGGTCTTGACTGTTGGCATGTGCAGAAAAGCAGCCCTTGTGAAAAGGCAGACACTGAGTGTGGTGGTGAATACCTGGGAGCTGGACAGCAGTCCTGCCTCTGTGACCTGGTGGATGTGGGCACTGTGTGCTGTCCTGGGGTTCAAATCAGCTCTCAGCCCTTGCTGGTGGCTCTGTTCAGTGCAAGTGCTCCTGGAGCAGCAGAGATGAGATGGGCAATGGTTGTGCTTGCCCCCACAGCTCTGCTGCAGGAGTTTCCTTGGAGTGTCCCTGTCCTCCAGCTGCAGTGTGGGTGGTGGCTCCTTAGGGTGCAGTTAGAGCAGGGGAGCTCCCATCACCCAGGGACAGCTGCACAGAGCAGCTCCTTCCCACCACTTGGCAACAGGAAAGATGCACAAATGTGGAGCTGCTCCATCATCTGTGGACCCAATAATCCAGTTCCTCAATGATTTATGTTTTCACTTTGCATCTTGATGGTAACAGGTTGGAAAGATTTTGGGTGCTGACAAATCAAACTGCGTAATCTTCACTTTCTGGTAGAAGTAAAGGCCAAAGAAAATGCCTTAAACAGTCTGTCTGTTGAATTTAGGAGTGTTGTGCAGGGATCCATAATAACCTGAGGCATGGCTTAGCAGGATTATCAAGCTTTGAACTCCCTGAGGTTTCCCTTGTCGTTTGTGGCTGTGCAGTGGCACGTCCTGGTTTGCTTTGTGCAGGAACTGTGCTCCCCCCGCATGCCCACACTGCTGCCCTGCCTTGCTCCTGCACTCACCTGACAGTGTGGATCCCAAAAAGGGCTGCAGAACAGGACATTTAGCTGTGTTTCTAAGGTGACAGGGACAGTGAATCGTGTTAAAGGAGAAATAATGTGTGAGTGCCTGAGCTTCAGGGCTTTAGTTCCCAAAATGTGAGTGCAAACTTGTCTCACCAGGGCACGACCCTTGAGAGAGGGCTCTGCTGTTTCAGCGCTGCACTGCTGATGTTCAGCATGTCCTGGTGAAACAGGGGCTTTCTCTATGTAACACTCCAATGGCAAACACAGAATGGCACTCACAGGGGCTTTGCACATACTCTGTAAAAGGAGAAGTGAAATACTTGATGTTTTTATTTCCCTCCCAGTGGAAGGTGGGTAAGTAGACCTTTGTGCCAGGATTAGTGCCTTTTAATTATGACATGACAGGTTTTATTCTGTTAAAGGCAACATGTATCATTGTGATAATTTTGAAGTGCTTCAATAAAGTGTTGTTGAAAACCACTTTTTTGCATATTCATCTGTAGTAGGATAGCAGATTTATTATTGTTAGAAATATCTAAGAACCCTCATTACCGAATTTAAATCTAACTACATAACTTCATCTGGAGAATGGCTGTAAACCTTGTGCTCAGTGGGGGCAACTTTGAAAGGCCGGGCTGTGAAATTCCCATTCCTGATTGTTTTTGTTCTGGTACTGGAAGCATTGGTTGGTCTCATTTGTGTTTCTCTCTGAAAAGACCCATTAGGTTGAACCATATTATTCAACAGAGTAAATTTGTCAGTAGAGGAAGAAAAAATTGTGGTGTGTGAAATTTAAAGCTGAAGTTGGTTTTCTCAAGAGTCTCAGGAGTAAGTAAACTGTTAAGGTGCTTTTGTGTAATTGTTTTAATTTGGGGCGTGGATGCTTCACAGTCTTTGCAGCAAGAAGGAATTTCCCTCTTTTTAGAATCAATAATGAAGTCCTTTCTTGGTTTGGATAACATTTTAAAGATCCATGAATTCTGCAGGCTGAGGAAGGGAACTGAAAGATTGTCCAGGCCAGAGGATTTTATCCAAAGTCAGCATCCAGAAGTCTGGGTGGACCACCAAGTTGTGATACTTGTTTAGATTTATTCATTCTACTGATCCTGTTACAATAATTGGAAAACAAAGACCTGACTTTGGTACTACTCTCCAATACAGGCTGGAGACAGATCATTATTGTCTACTTGGCTGTCTATGCATAATAGTCCTTTATTTTTTTTCTTGTGTAGGCATTTTTCTCCTTCTGTCCCATTTCCTTGTAATAAACCAGGCACTTTGGTAAAAGGATGCAGCAGCAGTTCACAGCCAGCCAGCCACTCGATGCTGCTGAGGTTGCTGGGGTAGCTGGGTTTCCTCTTTACCTCCCTTGGCTGTGGTTTCTTTCTGTTCTTTTGCTTATCTTCAAGAGGTTTGGTTTTACCAGTACTGCCGGAGTGTGTTCACACATTCGCATCCACACCTGGCATCTGTCAGCTCATCTCTTTCTGCAGCTCTGTCCCCAAGCCCGTGCCCGGGGCCACCAGTGCTGCGGTCACACCTGGTGCTCTGCTCGCCACGTGTTGTCCTGGCACTGCTGGCACTGTGGGATGGAAATCCCAGCGTCCATCTCCTCCAGGATCCTGGCCCGGGAGGCTGCCTTGGCTTCCTCCCACCGCAGCTCCCGGGAACGCGGCTCCTGCCCCGCCGGGCTCCTGCCCCGCCGCGCTCTGTGCTCCGGGCCGGCTGCAGGAGCCGCGGTCACAGAATCCCGGACAGCCCTCCCAGCCCAGGGAGTGCCAGCTGTGCCGATGCCCGCCTTGTTCCCGGCCCAGAGCACCGCGTGCCACCTCCAGGTGCCACCCCCAGGGATGGGCACTCCAGAGCTCCCTGGGCAGTGCCAAGGCCTGAGCCCACCTTCCATGGGGAAATTCCTGCTGCAGTGCAGCCGCCGCCCGGCCCCGCCCTGACCCTGCGCCGGCCGTGCCACGACAGCCCGGCGCAGCCCCGCCCCTTTAACGCCGCTGGGCGGTGCCTTTGAGTGACGCACCGCGCGCCCAATGGTCGAAGGTCGGTTCCGCCTCCGTGCCGGCTTCACCAATAGCAGCGCGGGGTGGGCGGGCCTCGCGCACCTCCCAACCCTTGTTTCCCTTCCGCTCTTAAAGGGGCCGCGGCGCGGCGCGGGCGGCGCCGCTGCGCTATGCGCGGGCGGCCATGCGATGGCGGTCGGTGGTGCTGGGGCTGCTGCTGCTGCGGCTCGGGCTGCAGGCGCTGCTGGCGCTGCTGCCCGCGCTGGCCCGCGGGCTCTGCCTGCACCCGCGCCTGCCCTGCCCCGGCCCGCGGCCGCCAGCCCTGCCCGGCCCGCCTGCGGGCGCTGCGGGCGCGGGGGCCCGGCTGTGGGGCGCGGCGGCGGGCGGCGATGAGTACGAGCGGCGCTACAGCGGCGCCTTCCCGCCGCAGCTGCGGGCGCGGCTGCGGGACGCGGCCCGGGGCATGTTCGTGTTCGGCTACGACAGCTACATGGAGCACGCCTTCCCCCGCGACGAGCTCGACCCGCTGCACTGCCGCGGCCGCGGGCCCGACCGCCGCGACCCGTGAGTGCGGCCGGGAGCGGGCCCGGGGGGAAACGGCTGTGGGGGAACGGTGGGGAACGGCTGTGGGGGACCGGGTTGATGAATGTGTGCTGGGGGGACCGGTGGGGAACGGCTGCTGGGGCCCTGCGGGGCTGGCATCGCTCCGTGTGAGCCTCCCTGGGGGTCAGCCTGGGCCCAGCCTCCTCCCGCTGCTGCCCAGCCACAGGACAGTTGGTAATGGCCATAAGCTAAAATACTGCAAGTTTCACCTCCGTTTGAATCGTGGAATGGTTTGGGTGGGAAGGGACTCTAAATCCCACCCAGTGCCACCCCTGCCATGGCAGGGACACCTCCCACTGTCCCAGGCTGCTCCAGCCCCAGTGTCCAACCTGGCCTTGGGCACTGCCAGGGATCCAGGGGCAGCCACAGCTGCTCTGGGCACCTGTGCCAGGGCCTGCCCACCCTGCCAGGGAACAATTTCCTGTTAATATCCGGTATAAACCTATTCCCCTTAAGTTGGAAGCCATTTCCTTTTGTCCTGTCACTCCAGTCCCTCTTCGTATTTCTTGTAGTATCCCTTCAGGTGCTAGAATGAACTTTCCACAGTGAAGCAGAGCTGTGGAACAGCTGCCCAAGGAGTCATGGATCCTCCCCCTTTGGAGACATTCCAAACCTACCTGGATAGTTCCTGTGTCACCTGCTCCGGGTGACCCTGCCTGCACAGGGGGTTGGACTGGATGATCTGCACAGGTCTCTTCCAGCCTTAACAATTCTGTGATTCTGCTCTTCCAGCTCCAACCTGAACATCAATGATGTGCTGGGGAACTACTCCCTGACGCTGATTGACGCGCTGGACACGCTGGCGGTGAGTCCTTGGTGTGGGGACACTGCCCTGGCCACCCTGGGACCTGCTCTGGCCACCCTGGGACCTGCCCTGGCTGCGGCAGCTCCCCAAGGTTTGCCCAGGTCATGCAAACAGCTGGATCACGAGCTAACAGCTGGATCATGAGCCAGCAGTGTAATGTGGGGGTAACAGAATGAGAGTAGTTGGAGATGTCAGCAGAGATTTCCAGAAGGGACAGAAGAAATTTTGGAGCGCCTCCCCAAGTTTCAGATGAGATCTCTTTGGGATATGCCCAGGGTGGGTGGATTTGAGCTGGAACTGCTGTGAGTTGCTGAGAGGTCCATCCGGAGGAGGGTTCATTGTGCACAATGGCTGGAAGAGCTCTGGTTGTTTCGCTTGGCAGAGAGGGCCTGACTGACACACAGGTCTGTGTGAAGTGGTGAAAGGAAGGAGGAGAAAACCTGTAAAGCTGCTTCTCGGCTGCATTTCTGCTAAAACTGGAAGATAATGTGAGGAGCAGCTCATTTCTGTGTTTGTGCCAGGGTATGGGGTCATGAGGAAGAGCATTTTCAGAGACCCCAGCAGGTTTGACTGTTCTCATCTGTGCAGCCAGGGCAGCTTTTGTGCCTTCTGGAGTGTCAGGGCTCACTGATGTGTGTGAGATACACAGGGATGTGTATCTCCTCTGGCTCTCTGGGATATAAAATCCTTCCCATTCCACCCTGGGCTGCAGCAGTGGTGAGGAGCTGCTTGAGCAGGGCAGCTCTGAGCAGAACTGAAAGCAGAAGTGAGGGAAATGTTGGGTTTTACTGAGAGAGAAGTTTGGGATCTGTGCTACGTGCCTGGTAATGGTGCCTTCCTGTCCTCCATCACCAGTGGGGCAGTGCTTAACTTCTTTTCTCAAATGTAAAGGTTCTGGTTGCTAAACCTCTTGTGTTTCAGAAGCTGCTGCATGGGGCAAGCCTGTTCTGCTCCCCATTGCTCAGACCAAACACACGATGTTTCCCCACTGGGTCTGGGTAATGGGGACAGCTGGCACCTGGTGCTTTGGTTAAAAATTTAGCTATGTCCCGGCCTTTTCATGAGCTCAGGCAAGCAGGAATCTGTATTTTCCTTACACATTCCCGCTCCCCAAAGCTCAGGCTGAACTTACATCTGTCTCTGGATGCAGTGGAAATAACTTCCTAGGTTAGACCTGTGGGAAGCAGGCACAAGGGAACTGCTGGGTGTGCAGTGCTGGGTCAGGAACCTGAAAGGTTGGACTGGCCTTTGGTCACATAAACATTCAATCAAACTTCATTGTTCTGCAAGCTGTGTTACGTTTTAAGCTAAGCTTAACGCTTGAACTGATAGTTCAGGCAGTTTGAATACTCAGTGTGCTAAATCTGACTGCTGGACTAGGCTGTGGACTTGCCATTCTCTTCCCCAAGCCTCTTCTGAAGCAACAATTGTACAAACTAGCTTTGTTTTTCTGTAAAAGGTAATGGGAAACTCCTCAGAATTCCAGAAGGCAGTGAAGTTGGTGATTGACACAGTTTCGTTTGACAAAGACTCAACAGTCCAAGTTTTTGAGGCAACAATCAGGTATGTGGTGCTGTGTTTCTGTCTTTAAAGGTTAAAGATTTGGTGTGTGTAATTCAAAGTGAAGTCATTGATTAGGAGGTCTTTGGCAGGCTTTATTCCCTAAATGGCTCCTCAAGTAAGCTGTTTCTTAATCTCCTATGAAAATATTCCATCCTTTCATATAGGAAACAATTTTAATCAGTCCTGTGTGACCTGGAGCAGTGAGGCAGTGGTTGGCTCTGTGCTTGCAGACTCTGCTTGCAGCAGAGACTCAGATCTGTGCCCAGCAAACAGCCCTGGGACAGCTTTCCCTGCTCTGTTTTTTGTTTCATGGACTTCTGCTCATTTTCACTTTCATTTTAGATGAAAAAGACTCTTCTGTGTTGGAAATGGGTTTAGATACTGTCTGATTTTAAAGGGTTTTGTTTTCTGAGTGCCTCAAGCAGTGTTTATTCCTGCTTCACTTGGCTAGGCTTTCTTTTTTCTGAGTACTAAGTTTATGTAACACCCTTCCTGCCATTTGCAGGGACAAGGAGTCTTCACTCCTGAACAGATTTGTTCCAAGAACTCCTGGGTTAGGTAAATTTTGCAGAACCAGATTTTGGAACAGTGGCTGACAACAGCATGACTTCTACATGTGTTCACTACTGCTGGGGGAAAACCAGGTCATTTTGTATAGTGCCTGTAAGGAGCACAAAGTAATAATTCTGTCAGACATGACAGCAGTAAGGTGTTTAGGTGAAGAATGAGCTTCAGAACAGACTGAAAACCTGAATTTTCCTTTTCCCACAGGGTTTTGGGAAGCCTGCTGTCTGCCCACATCATCATTACGGACACCAAGCAGCCCTTTGGTGACATGACCATTAAGGATTATGACAATGAGCTGCTGCACTTGGCTCATGACCTGGCAGTGAGGCTGCTGCCAGCCTTTGAGAACACCAAAACTGGCATTCCCTATCCTCGGGTGAGTGACACAGCAGCCCTGGGGAAACAGGCTCAAAGCAGAGTTTCACCTGTCCTGCACCTTAAATTTTGTGCCCTTTTATGTGCACTTGGGGTATTGAGCCTGCTCTAAGTTATTCTGAAGTGACACAGGGGAAACTGCCCTGAGTTTTGGTGATGGGGATAGTACAAGTTGCTCCTTCTGTCTAGTAAATGTTTTCCCTGGGCTGATTTTCACTGTGTTTATTGTTCCCTGTGGGTCAGGAGTCATTTGTTCCTGTGCTGGTTGGTGGAGCATTCCCTGCCCTGTGTCACACAGCAGCAAACAATACTGTCAGTAACAAGGAGTACTGTAAAGGCAAAGAGGAGGAAAGTGACTCTATGGGTGACTTGCTACTAAAACAATTCTATTAGAATAAAACTCTTCTGAAATATTTATCATACTGGGCTGGGAATTTGTAATTTTCCTGAAGACTGCTCAATGGGTTCTCGATACTCTGGGATTCTTGGATGCTGCAGCCTCTTGTTTTAAGCAGATGCAGTTGGCAAGGAGGAGGATGTCACTACTACTGGAACAGTCCTAAATTGCAAAACTATAATTAGCACTTGCCTGGCTGCTCTTAATTTCTGGAGACAGGAGCATTGCTTTTCCCCTTGTAGAAATGTGAATTTTCTCTTCTGTTCAGGGCCTGGTAAAGCAGCTGAGGGTGCTGTAACTTCCCTTCAGTGCTGTGTTCCATGGGGAAGGGGAGGAGCATCCACTGAGGAAGCTCTTGGTTTCACAAACTGAGGGGCAGCAAAGAAGGAAAAGCCTGAATGTTTAGTGGAAAGCATGAAGAAGTGAAGCTTGCAAGGGTTAGCAAGTATAAGAGAAAATGAGGCTTGCCCACTTCAGGCATGATGTAGAGCTGGAAGAAGAATGTCAGGAATTCCACAGGAAAGCTTTCCAAGTGTGCTGGTTTTGTGTCTCTGCACATTCCATGCTGCACATGGTGCACAAAGCACCAGAAAGGCTTGTGCTAAAGGTGAGGGTGCAGCTGTGAGCACAGCTGTGAGCAGCTGTGAGCACAGCTGGTGAGCGCAGCCTGCCTGTCCCTGTCCACAGGTGAACCTGAAGAAGGGGGTTCCTCCAGACAGCCACAACGAGACCTGCACAGCAGGAGCTGGGTCCTTGCTGGTGGAGTTTGGGATCCTCAGCAGGCTGCTTGGAGATTCCACGTTCGAGTGGGTGGCCAGGAGAGCTGTGAAGGCCCTGTGGAGCCTCAGGAGCAATAACACTGGACTGCTGGGTAATGTCTGGGTGCTGCTGTGTTCTCACCTTTGTCCTTCTGCTCCCTCTGTAGCTGTTCAGTCATGTTCTCCTTGTGTACCCAGGGCTTGTGTTGAACTAATGGCACTTTGGGGCTTTCCAAGAAAAATGGAGTCTCTGAAAGATTCCTTAGGGCACAGGTTATCAACTCAAATTTTTCACAAAACTGGGGAATGGAGCTGAAGGCCCTGATTTGTGTCCCCATTAATATAATTCAGATTGGCAGATGACTCAAAGTACTTAAAATAACTGCGTGTGTGTGGGTGTTCCTCAGATGAATTCACCACTGTAACACTTCATCTGATATTAATCTTTGATTCTTCCTCCTTGGGAATTTCTGAACCTGTGATATTCCCAAGTCTTGGCTGGATTATTTCGCTCTGATATACTCAGCAGCCTCAGACTAAACTTGTTGTTTGTTCTGAAAGGAAATGTTGTGAATATCCAGACTGGTCACTGGGTTGGAAAGCAGAGTGGACTGGGAGCAGGGTCAGATTCCTTCTATGAGTACCTGCTGAAGTCCTACATCCTCTTTGGGGAAAAGGAAGACCTGGACATGTTCAACTCTGCTTATCAGAACATTCAGAACCACTTGAGGAGAGGGTATGTGATTCATGTCAGCATCAATTCCTTGAGCAGTGAATCCTCCAGCAGGATCTGAAACACATCTGTTTGTAGTGCTTTGTGTCAGGCTCTAGAAAATCTGTTCTCCTTTTTACTGTAAGAAGCAAAATCTCCTTTCTAGTAGTCTCCTCATTCCTCAGCAGCTGATGGGGTGCAGAGAAGCCAGACTGCTTCCTGTCCCATTTATAAATGTTAAGGCTGAGAAAAGTCTGGCACTGCAAAAGAAATGTATTAAATTGGCTACTTTGTTCTTCCAAAAGCCTCATCTTGCCTAGCATGACTTTTGGTAGAAATTCTGCTGGCAGAGCTCTAAGATAGGATCCCTGTGTGAATTAGCATCCCTTTATGAATTAACTCCTCTGAGAGCATGACAGTGTTTGGGTTCCTTTCACAAGGAGCCCAGCAGAGCAGTGGCTGCCTGCCTGAGCTGTGGCAGTGTGCTGTGTGCTGCCCAAGCAGAGGCAGTGCCCTGCATTGTTCCTGCATTGTTCCTGCATTGTTCCTGCATTGTTCCCTGCAGCAGGGAGGCCTGCAATGAAGGAGAAGGGGACCCTCCCCTCTACGTCAACGTCAACATGTACACGGGCCAGCTGATGAACACCTGGATTGACTCTCTGCAGGCCTTCTTCCCTGGGCTGCAGGTGAGCTTTCCTGCTGGGAAGGGCCCATCCCACTCCTGGCCTGGCAGTGAGTCTGAGTCCTGAGCTGAGCTCCCACCTGTGGCTTTGCAAAGAGTTCAGTTCAGCTCTGCATTAACACAACCATGTGGGGAGGCCTGGCCTGCTCTCTGCTAGGTCTGAGACTTCCAGCTTCCCTCTTTTAGCCTCAACATGTGTATTCTGTGCTGTGAGGCTCTGCTAGAGCTTTTACTGCAAAGAATGAATACATTAGTACTTTTGGGGGGTTATTTTCTGTGTGTTTTATGGGAGAAGAGTTGTTTTAGGTGCCACAGTCTCATCTTTGCTGGCCTGCAGCACTAAGTGTATGTATTTCTGGCTGCTCTCGTGCCCAGGTGTTGATAGGAGATGTGGAAGATGCCATTTGCCTCCATGCCTTCTATTATGCCATCTGGAAACGCTACGGGGCTCTCCCAGAGAGGTACAACTGGCAGCTGCAGGCCCCAGATGTTCCCTTCTACCCACTGAGGCCAGAGCTGGTGGAGTCCACATATCTTCTGTACCAGGTATCTGACTTCCCTGAGCTGCACATCATGGCTGGGACAAAAAGCTTTTGTTCAGAAAGTCACTTTATCCCCCTGACCTCTGGCCAGCTGAATTTTGGCAGCCCTGGAGCTGCCTCTTGTCCTGTGGAGTCTCTGGGCAGGCGCTGCAGTGTTGTGCAACGTTGTTGCTCTGCTGTTTGCTTCAAAAACAGCCTTTTTTTGTAAGGCAGGCAAAAACAACACTAAACCACCTTTTCTAAAAGCTGCTATCAGATTTTTACAAGGCAGAGACCTGTGACTGCTCAACCAAAATTGTTGAAGTAAATGTAGCAGCTTTCCTTGCAATACTGCCCAGGCACAGATAAATTAACTGAAATAACTGTCTGCCTACAAGGAAGGCATCAGAGAGTTTGGATTTACTGCAGGTTTTCTAGGATTTGCTCTAAAGCAAATGTGAGAAGCTTGCACTGGCTAATCCAAGTCATGCTCCCATAAAGATAAGTTTGCTGTGATACACAAGACTCTGGTACCAATAGGCCTTTGTTGTGTTATTTTTACAGGATTTCAAAATTGCTGACTCTAACTCTTGTCTGTCTTCCTTATTTAGGCCACAAAGAACCCGTTTTACCTTCATGTGGGAATGGATATTCTGCAGAGTTTGGAAAAATATACAAAAGCAAAGTCAGTCTTCAATGTTCTTTTCTTCTCTCAGTGCTATATATCTATATTTTATTATACAAATATTGTATAGAATCCAGTCTGCCACATGTAGGTAAACCAGAAAACCCAGCCCTCCTTGAAAACCACAAGTGATGATTTATTTATTGAGCACTTCTTTTTTTCCCATCTGAAAATGAAATTATAGTCCAGTGGCAACTTTATACCTTTGGAATTTTATCACTGCCTTTCAAAATGCATTGTTGATGATCAGCTGCTAGAAACTGCTGAAAACAGTAGTTGGGATTTTTCCTAGGGATCCTGCAAGATTATTTCTCACCTCCTGGTGTTTAGCTGAACTGAGGGATGGCCCCTAAGGCAGATGCTCTTGGGTATCAGCTGCCAGGTCAAGACAGCAGCAGTGAATCCTTCAATACTGAGTAGCTGAACTTCTTGCAAGGCTCAGGGGGAAGACAGTGAATTTTTGTTCCTTACTTTTGATTGACTCATTTCCTAGACAAATGTGTGATGACTTGCCAGGTCAGACATTGCTGGTGAGTGGGGTTCAGGTGATCACAGACCAGTAACCAGTGATGTTGCACAATGCAGCTGTTCCATTTGAGCTTCCCCCTGGCAGCTGGAATGCTCTGAAGTGAGGGGATATCTGAGAGCAGGAGAGCTGGAACTGAATCCAAACCCTGTCCAATGTTGCAGGTGTGGCTATGCCACGTTGCACCACGTGGTGGACAAGACCAAGGAGGATCGAATGGAGAGCTTTTTCCTCAGTGAAACCTGTAAATATTTGTACCTGGTACGTGTGTGCTCCTCACTGCCAAGGCACTGCACAAAAATGGCACAGGAGGGGGCAGGGGGTTATTAATTATTAATTAGAAATTGGGTTGGGGGCAGGGTATCATTAATGACGGCCTGCTGGGCTCTGGGGTTTGTGTATGGGGGTGATTCAGGCTGGGCTCTGGGGTTTGTGTATGGGGGTGATTCAGGCTGAACTCCTCTTCTTTGACCTCACCCCACTCTCTGAATTGGGCCGCTGCCCAGGCATGGTTCCTGCACCTGGAGAGCTGCAGATCTTTGGGAAGAGGCTGGAAAGGAGAGGGAGCAGGACTGGAGGGAGCTGCTGCTCAGCTCTGAGTGCTGCTTGCAGCCCCCTGCCTGGGGCAGCCTCTGATTTCTCCCCACTGGTCTTTGGCACACACAGGAGAAAGCATTTGGGCTGGCATTGCCTAAGCCCCTGTTCTCAATCTCCTTTAGTGCAGAAAACCAAATAAATCTGTGACTGAGTGGATGCCAGCCTAGAAATGCCTCACAGAGCAGCTTAGAAAAATAAGGGCACTTTCAGCTGTGTGAGAAGTTTTTCTTCTGCTCTCTTCTTCTAACTGCTCAGATCAATCCCTTGCATTAAGACTATTTATTTCCATTTGCTCCAGCATAATTTAGCACTAAAAGGTATTTTTGTGTGATCCTTCAAAGCATGAGTACCTGTTCCCAGCTGCTTGGTACTGGGAGGTGAAGGATGGGGCACACCTGCAGTACCTGTCTCTGCCATCTCTCCTTCAGCTGTTTGATGAAGAGAACCCAGTGCACAGGTCTGGGAATAGGTTCATGTTCACTACTGAGGGCCACGTGGTGTCTGTGGACGAGCGGTTCCGGAGCTCGCTGTGGGAGGACATCCTGCCTGCAGGGGAGGACAGCCTCAAAGCCAAACCCTCCGAGCTCAAGGCAGCCAACTTCAGCTCCAACGTAAGCAGCACACTGCCTGGGCCTGGGGAGGGGCAGCCAGGACACACAGAGCCCCTGGAAGGGCTGCTCTAGAGAGTTCCCTTTAGAAGTGTCAAACACCCAAGGAGCTCTCCTGAAAAGCACTTGCAGCAGCAGCATAAATGGGATCATGTGTGGGGTGCTGGTGAAGGTGAAACATGTCCCCTTTGAAGTGTTTTGCAGCAATTGTTTTGTTCTTGGTTAATTTACTTCCAATTATTTTTCCTTTCCCCTTTTCTTTGCCCTTAAAACTCTCCAGTGTTGCTGTCAGGGGCAAAGGGAGAAGCAGAGGGTCGTCTAAACCAAGCTTTGTCTTCCTCAGTGTGGTTTTGGGGGATGTAAAAGGGAACCTTTCTCAGCAAGGCATCAACTGACCCCAGAACTGTGGCTCCAGTGCCCATCACCAACCAACACAGATCTGGTTTAATCACAGAATGCTGGAGTTGAAAGGACCTTAAAGATCACCTCATTCCACCCCATGGGCAGGGACACCTGCCACTAGAGCAGTTAAGGACAATTAAAAAAATATCTCCTGGTAGGTTCCGGTGTGGTTCCTTCCCTCCTCCCCACAGAGCTCCAGCAAAAGAGCATTATTGTAAACGTTCACAGTTGTCATAGTGAAGGAAATCTCAGTTGCACAACAAGCTGTGCTGTGTGTTTGGAAGCTGCAGCCTGCAATGAGGAAACACTTGCTGCTCATTTATGGGATTTGTGCTGCAAGTCTGCAAAGAACGAGGGAAAGTTGGAGGAAAAGTCTTATTTGGTACAGTTTTCTGTGCTGGGAGGGTCTGAGAGGATTGCGTAGGGGATGGGGTTGCCTCGGTTTGGATCTGAGTTTTTAAAAAGATGTAAATTTTCTCAACAGTGTAACAGAGTCCCTGATGAGAGGAGGTACCAGCTGCCCCTGAAGAGCAACTACATGAGACAGATCGACAGAATGGTGGGACTGATCTGAGGGACTCTGCAGGGGAACGTGGGGGAGCTTGGCATCCTCTGCAGACATTCCTCCCCTTCAGCTGCTTCCTGCAAGACTGGGTCCCCCAGGTGTCCCCAGGTGTCCCCCAGTGTCCCTGGGCCTGTGGCCAGCCCTGGACACCAAGGAGATGGAGCTCAGTCCTCCGAGTTACATGGAGGTAACCTCCCGTGCCACCTGAACAAACAGCTCTTGTTTCAGGACTTCCTATGAGAAATGTTGTTGCAAATGAAGGCTGAATCTATTTTAGAAGAAAAAGAAGGCAAATTGGCCTGTGCCACGTAGCTACCTCCTTGTAGCTGTGTAACAAATGTCCCTCTGGAGCAGGGTCTGCTATTTAATTTGAAATGATCTCGGGGCTTGGGGAAGGAGTGGGGAAGTGCAATTTTTTACACCAAGTTGAATTATTGAATTTTTCTGACTAGCAATACACAACCTAAAGGTCTACTCAGGTAGGAACCCACTGGGTTTGCTGAAACAAAACTGCTCTGTGTACTCTTGGAAAGATCACTGCTGGTGGTGTAAGAGCTGCTGGTAGAGTGTGACATCCCTCCCAGCTGATAGAAGCTGCAGGGCTGTGAGAGCCTGTGGCTGCAGAAACCAGTGATCAAACCAATCCAGGTGCCTTTTTGGAAGGGAAGGGGGAATTGCAGAGCCACTCAGGCAGAAGTTCCCAAAGTTTCCTTGTTTGCCAAGTTTTAGTGCCTTTTCAGGAGAGATGCTGCTAAGAACTGCTGTCACAGTACATGAAGAACAAACTATTTCACATTCCTGACAGGATTCGTGTGTTAGTGCCTTAAGTTCTCTTCACTACCAGGGAAAACAGAGCTTCCTTGGAAGATGGAAAAGTATTTCTGATGAGCGGGTTGCAAAATACAGTGGAACCCAAAGTCACTTAAAAAGAGGTGTTTGGAGTTTTTTTGAGATACTGGAAAAATATCTATGAACTTTCAGGAAGAAGGCAGTTAAGGGCTTGAGGGATGACGACAAAATGAGGCCAAAACAACTATTTGAAATATACCAAGTTGGGTTTTTTTTTGGTGGTTGTTTATATACTTCTAACTTTTGACTACAGTTGAAGTAGTAGAATGTTATTTTTGGGTTAATGACTTTTAAATTGAGGCATAAATACGAGGGCAACTTGATCTGCTGTATTTTCACCTTCTTACAACAACATTGGTTTTCATAAACCACGTGTTGCAACTCAAAACATTTCTAATAAATATGAAGTTTGTGCTGGAGAGGTTTTGTTGGAATCTTTCAATGTACAGATGCATCTCAGGGACTTTGTTGTAGAATCTTCTATTCCATGATAGTTGAATCTTATAGTCAGGCAAAAAAAAAAATCATCAAGTCTTCTTAGTGTTATTATGTATGTTTGAGGGGCTGAAGGGTTGGAGGGGGGAGAGGGAAATAGGTTAAAATTTCCCAGAATATTGCAATAGAATGGGTTGCCTTGGTGTTTGAGGCAGCTGGCGATTCCAGCTCCTGTAGCACTGGCTTTGCCAAAGGTATTTCTGCAGTGTCTGGGTTGTCTGTTTCAAGGGAAAGCAGGAATTGGAGGTGTTGTGATGCAGAGAGGTGTTGGCAGAGGGTCAGGCTGTGCTGCCAGTACAGGGTGAGGAGGGCAGGAGGATGGCAGGGGCAGAGCTCTGGGCTCTCAGATGCTGCTCCTGGGCCAGCTGGGCTCATCCAGCCCTGCAGTGAGCAGAGGTGGGGTGGGAGCCCAGCCCAGCATCCCACACTGGCTGGGTCAGCTCGCAGGGTGGGCAGCACGTGGGGATGGCCAGGACACCAGGAAGGACAGGACAGACACACCCTGAGGGTACTGGTGGCTTTTCCTGCTCCAGGTTTGTCCCTGGATCCCAGTTTAGCTCCCTGGGTGTGACTCTGGCCACTCTCCCTGTGATTGTGCTGTCTGAACTCCTGAGCCCAGGGGAGGGTCCCAGCCCAGCACTCTGCACAGGATCCATTCCAGAGCTTTCCAGAGAGAATCCCAGGACTGTGAGGAAGTTGCACAGCTGCTTTGCCATTGTGTTTTCCTTGTGATTGCTAGGAATGGTGAAAGGTGGCTGAGAGTGAGAGCAGCCCAGACAGGAATTGCAGCCTTCCAGGCAAACATGCTCAGCTTCCCTTGGGAATTGGTGTGGAATTTCTGCTGCCAGGTGATGTGACAGTCATCTTTCCATAGGAATGCTCTTTATCCTCACAGAAGCTGCTGGGAAAAGACTCTGTGTTCCTTCAGGAGCCAACTTTTCTTCCTCTTTGTTCTAAAACTGCTTGGATCCATTTTTACTCTGTAAGGACAGGGCACCTGTTGTGCACTAAAATGAGAGCTTTTGTACAAGTCAATGGCATCAAAATGGAGCTGATAACAGTGCTGGAATCGTTTGCTGAAATAGACTCTTGTATTTCTTGGTATCATGTGCAATATCAAGTTTTCTGAACTGAAAGTGCCATGTATGCTTAGTTGTTATTTATCCATGAAGTATTTAACTGAGGAAACTTGGAAGAGGACCAAATGTGCTTTCATGAAATGTCCTGAATTTTCAACACTTGGCTTGCCTTTTGCAAATCTCCATTAAAAATAGTGTGTTTGACTACTGTGATGTGTGTTTGTCCTGTAGGGGATCTCCCTGCACCTTCTGTACACTGGGAGTTCATCTGGTTAGAGTTGGGACAATCCCGTTTATCCTTCCTGCAGGAGAATAAACCCACCCCAAAACAACAGGGCTCTTTCTTCTCCCCTGTCCCCCTTCTCTCCATGAGGGTTTGGGGGCAGCTGAGAGCAGGGATTGGTGTGGGGTAATCAAGTGTGGCAGTTCTGGTCTCATGAGCAGGTCCTCACCTCCCTGCTGGGATTCCCAATCCTTTGTCCAGTCAGTCCATGAAAAACCTGGAATTCTGCACCAAGGGCCTTGCTGGGCTCTCTCCAGCCCATGGAGAACCAGCCTGGGAAACTGCTCGTGCTGGGTTTGAGAGCAGGAACATGGAAATGAGCTGTCTGACCATCACTTTGATTTACTGGCTCTCCTTTGCTGCTTGTCCCTCCTGGATTTGTTTTCTGTCTGATTGGCATTATCTCTGTGCTGTTTCCTGGTCTGCAGTCCTGGTGCAGAGGCTGTTGGGGCTGGCAGGACATTTGCTGTGTCTGGATCAAGCTCCACATTCCTGGGAAATGTCTGTTGAACACTGGGGATGGGGATTTTGCAGTGGTTTTAAAGTTCCTCTGGGTTTTTGGATAATGAGATCTTTGCCTTGCTTTACTTTTGCTGCATTCAGACTTCTAAGAGTCAATTCTAAAGTGAATGTAAAGGGGCTGAAATGCTGATTTTGGGGCAAGCACCCCAGCTCTGATGGTTTTTTCCCTGTGGCTGCACATTTAGCAGTGGAGTCACTGTTTGCTGTCATTCCTTAGCTTGTCTTGCTGCCTCACCTGCTCCCGGAGGGTTGAGCAGCTCTGAGTGCTTTGCTTGCAGCTTTTCCAGCCCACATTTAAGAAATTATCTCCAAAAAAGCCACTCTGCCATTGTTGCTTTCCTGGGAGACTGGAGTGGAGTAAGATCCCTTGTGAGGCAAGATTTAAAATGCAAAGATGTGACGGAAAACTCACCTTTTTAGGGTGAAATGCACGGGACCAGCTGGGTTTCCAGCTGGCCAGAGGTGTGTGATGCTGTAGCTCCGGTCGGCTCCAGCAGGGCCCTCCCTTGTGCCACGGTTCGAGGCTTTGGCTGAGCACTGAAACCCCGCTGGCCCCAGCGCTGGGAAAAGCAGATTTACAGCGGGGAAAATGTGGGATCAGCACTGCCCAGAGCATCTCCGAGAGGGAAAGGGACACGGCACTTCTCATTCCTGGAGATGTTCACCTTTGTCCAGGCTTGGAACTGCTTTTCAGGAGGGATTTTGTGCCCCCGATCACCTCTTGTGTGGTTTATCCACCTAAAGACACCAATAAATGTTCCCTGGAGCTGCTGTGTGCCCCTTCAGCCCCGTTTGTGCCCACCCTGATGAGAGGCCACTGCTTTGGAACCATTTAGCTGAAAAGCACCTTTTTTCCCCAAAGGTGTTTGTTGCTTGGCATTTTGCAGGGCTGTGGAGGAGCAGAGCTCAGGAGCAGCTCCAGCCCAGCCTTGGTGATCAGGGCTGGATTTCCTGGGTCCAGAAAGGAGTTCCAGTCTCCATGGGGAGCAACTGGTGAGACTGGGAGTGCCCCAGTGCTCCCTGCCCTGGGAACAGTGGAGGTGGTGGGAGAACTCCCTGGAATTGGGATATTGTGGGGAAAACTCCCTGGAATTGGGATATTGTGGGAAAAACTCCCTGGAATTGGGATATTGTGGGAGGAACTCCCTGTAATTGGGATATTGGGGGAAAATTCCCTGGAATTGGAATTATTGTGGGGGGAAAACTCCCTGGAACTGGGATATTGTGGGGAAAACTCCCTGGAATTGGAATTATTGTGGGGGAACTCCCTGGAACTGGGATATTGTGGGGAAAACTCCCTGGAATTGGGATATTGTGGGGGGAACTCCCTGGATCTGGGATACTGGGGGAAGAACTCCCTGGATTTGGGATATTGTGGATTTGGGATATTGTGGAATTGGGATATTGTGGATCTCCCTGGATTTGGGAGATCATGAGTACAACTCTCTTGGTTTTGGAGATTGTGGGGAGCACTCCCTGGAGTTTAGAGATTGTGGGGAACAATCCTTGAAATCTGGAGATCATGGGGAGATCTCCCTGGAATTTGGAGATCGTGGGAAACACTGCCTGGAATCTGGAGATGTGGGGAGAATTCCCTTGGCATTGGAAGATCATAGGGAGAACTCCCTTGGCTTTTCCACACTCGAGGCAGGTGCTCTAAAATACAAAAAACCCAGACAAATTAAGTGAGGGATGAAAAAAAAAAAAGAATATTTCAGTTTATTAATACTTTTGAATAATTGAAATTACTCGCTGGGTAAGGCCCGAGGGCTTTCCAATAATGGCAATCTGCATACTGTTAATTATTCATGATGTTCACTGGGGCTAAGTCATTGCTAACATGAGTGGCTCTTGGAAAGCTCCATGAATCACCATCCTGGTGCTGTGACAGCAGTGGCAGCAGCGTGGCTCTGGCACAGAACTCATGTGGAATCCAAACCTCTGGCCTGAAAAAACACTGCTTTTGCCCCTGCTGTGTTCCAGAGGAGATGGAGCTTTTACAGCAGCCTTCAGGAGGAAAAATTAACTCTAGGAGGAGTATTTAAATAAGCATTTTTAATAGATCAAATATCCCCATGCTCGTAGACGCTGCTTAATGAAAAAACAAATTATGTGGGAGCTACAGATTCTCTTTTTTTTAATATTTATGTGCAAATGATTCCCTCTTCTTTCCTTTTTTTTCCCTGCCTGCAGCTGAGTGCACCACAGCAGAGCTGGGATCTGGGGGAGCTGGAGGAGAGCAGGCAGGATAATTATCCATCATTTGGTGGCAGAAAAATCAGATTCAACACAGCTGGGGTTGTTTGGGTTTTCTTTTTTCTTTTTTTTTCTTTTTTCCTTCACTTTATTTTCCTTCTTTTTCCTCTCTTCTTCCCTTCCTTACCCTTCCTTTTTCCATCTTTTTTTTTCCTTTTCTTTATTTTTTCCCCTTTTTTTCCTGGCTGGGAATGTGTGATAAGGAGAGGAGCAGGAGGTCTGATGTCACATCTGGGATTCCCTGGAGTTCAGGCTGTTTGTGTGAGCTCAGAGATGTTGGGATCATCCCCTGTGGTTCAATCCTGGTTTATCCACTCCCTGCTCACCCTGGGGATGAGGAGATGGAGCACAGGGCAGAGCAAGGATGGGTCCCTGGAAACGGTTAGAAAGTACATTTAAAACCTCAGAAATGCCATTTAAAATGGCTTTAACTCATTATTTTACCTTTATTTCTGCACTTTGTCAACTGGACTGGCCATGATCATCACAATCCCAAAGCCATGCTCAGCCCATCCTTCCCCTCTCTTTTCCAGCTTTCTCTCCAGATTTACCCTGGGATGATTTCTCCTCAGTGCAGAGGAATGCTTCAGCTCAGTGATTAATTAGTATTGCTATTAATGCAAGATGCAATTCCATTGGACTAATCTATCTTATTGGTCAGGCTTTAATTAATTAGGTAATAAAAGCAACCCTAAAAAAACCCCTTTGAACGCTGGTTAATGAAACCCATGGATCTACTTATTAAGAATTAAAACCTTTCTCTCTTTGATACTTCTCTGCTTTATTAAACTCTGCTCCATTGCTTTGTGTGGTTTGTCCCATCAATAACAAGGCTCTTTCTTCTGAATTGCTTGGTGTGAGCCAAGAAATCTCATATTATCTAATTAGGGCCAGCTCTGCCTGCATAATGAATACAGCAGCAGCAGAAGCCACTCATTCTGGGCATTTTGTGGTGGTATTATCATTTAAAAACTCCTGTCTCACACACCCTACACCTGTTTAAATATAAAAACCAACTCTGTAGACAAAGAGCTGGTTGTACCCTGGGGCAGCTCCAGTGGGACACAGCCTGCCTCAGCCCCAGCGGGGCTGGAGGAAAACCCCCTGTCAGGGATTTGGGGTTTTGGGTTTTTGTTGTTGTTGTTTGGTGGTTTTGTTTGTTTGGTTGGTTTTTCTGTTTGTTTTTTGTTGTTTTTTTTTTTTTTTTTCCTTTCCTTTCCTTTCCTTTCCTTTCCTTTCCTTTCCTTTCCTTTCCTTTCCTTTCTTTCCTTTCCTTTCCTTTCCTTTCCTTTCCTTTCCTTTCCTTTCCTTTCCTTTCCTTTCCTTTCCTTTCCTTTCCTTTCCTTTCCTTTCCTTTCCTTTCCTTTCCTTTCCTTTCCTTTCCTTTCCCCCCTTTTTCCCATTGGGAATGTGTGGTAAGGATAAGGAAGGAGGTCTGAGGGGTTTCTCTGGGATTCACTGGGATGGAATTTCAGGGAATTCTCTGCAGGATCAGCTTGGAGATTTTTTAGGAAGAATCCAGAGGTTCTCTTTCTGAATTTCACCCTCTGTGTAAAGACATTTCTGGCCACAGCATGGAAGGAGCTGAATTCCCAGGTTTCTGGATGTGTCCTGAGGGATTCACTCCTGCTCTTCCCCTGCCTGGCTCCTGCAGCTTTTCCAATCTGGAAATCCACAGTTTGCCAAGGCCACGCTCTGCCCGTGGGGACAGATGAAGTGCAGGAAAGCTTCTTTCAAGAAACAACAAATTCAGAGAAAGCCAAGGAGGCACAAAATGATTGTCAAGATGTAATTATTGCAGGGAATGAGAGGCAGGCGGGCTGCTTGAACCTGCCTGCTCAGGGTTGTATTAATATGGAGCATTTAATCGTTAGGGAGATGGAATTAGTTCACCCAGACTGATCTCTAAGCTGAACTGGAAAGTTGGACACAATAATAACTCCATAAACTTCCTCAGAATAATAATTCTCCTGGACAGTCATGCTGAAGGACATCACCTTGTGGGGCTCTGACTTCCAGGTGTGCTTCACCTGGGAGGAAAGGTGGAAAATGGAGCTGCTGCTTTGGAGAGGAAAGAGGGGCAATGTTTTGTCTCCTGCGCTGAGGCTCAGGCCTGGGGGGAAGGTTTCCTGGATTTTCAATGTTTCTGCTTTATTTATTTTATTGAAGGTTTGGTTAGGGAATATTTAGGGGAAATGTCTTTCTTCTCTCAGTTTTTAATTTCCAGGCAGGAACTGTGATTTTAGCAGCTCCTCTTCAGTTTCCAATCCCAAGTGTAGTCAGGTTCAACTGCCAGAATTTGTCTGAAGGATGGAAAAAATTGGGAAAATAATTGAAGCAAATGTTTGGGAATTGTTACAATGAAATAATGAGAACCAGGGGACTGTAATTAACAAGTAATTGTCAGAGGGTTTTTGCAGGGGGTCAGGACCTGCCCTTCCAGCTTCTCCTGGCTTTGAGGGACATTTCATAAAGCCTTTTTTGGGGTGAAATGTTGTAAAACTGCCCCTCATCACTGCTGCTTGTTCCCATCCCTCTGATACAGGTAGACTTGGCTGGACTCTGCTTTCCCCACCTAAAATTTGGGGACACAGCTCTGAGCATGGCAGATTTCAGACCCTTTCACTGGCTTGGGTGTTTGAAATGGGGGAAGGAGGTGCTGGAAATGCTTTGGAAAGGTGGGGATTGGCCAAAGGCTGCACTGATGGTCTTGGGAGTGTTTTCCCAGCTCAGTGAATGAGACGTGAAATGAGAAATGAAGAATCCATCAGCCAAACTGGGGGCTGTGTTCCAGGGAGCAGAGCCTCCCTGGCAAGGACAGGGACTGGAATTCAGGGCTGGCCTCACCTGTGAGCTCTGTGGATCAGGAGGGGACTCCCAGTCTGAACTGGGAGCCACCCAGTTTGCCAGTGACCCATTAGGAGCACAGCCTGTTGGTTGGCTGAATTGTCAAAGTGGTTTTCAAACTCCTCTAATGTGCAGATGTTCTGTTTGTCCTTGAAGTTTACTGTAAGAAAAAAAAAAAAAAGTCATTTATAACCTACAAATGACTCCAAGTTTTAAAAAATGAATGCAGGAGAATGCAGAGCAGGGCTGGGGAATGGGGGCTCCTCCAGGACAGAGCAGCTGTGCAGTCTGCAGCAGCTGCAAATGGACCCCAAGCGCTGCCCTGCCAGAGCTCCACTGCCACAGCGAGCGAGCTCAGGGCAAAAGGGAGCCTTGAACAGCCTGCAGGAGCTGCCAGGCACCTGTGGCAGAGCAGGCAGCCCCGCAGGGCTCCAGGGGATGCTCTCGTGTGCAGCTTTCTGCGGCAAACAAAGCAAGCCTGTAGCTGGCTACTGCCGGATGACTCAGAATAATGACACTGTGAGCAGTAAACAGTTTTAATTTATACAGGTGACATTTAAAATGCAAATCAGACCTTAAGATAATTGCTGGAAAGAAGGGAGCCTCTGTTGGTTTAGGGAATGTTTCCAGTTTCTACGGAAATTGTTTGTAATGCAGTGAGAGGGAGGAAGGAGCTGGTGCCTGCCAGGGCTTGGCTGGAGCTGCTCCTGCCTGGGCACAGGAGCTGGGGCAGGGGAGCTTCTGGGGCAAAAAGTTCTCAAACCTGTTGGAAAAAGACCATTTTTCTTTCCTCTTGACATTGCAAATGCAGGTGGACCGAGATGAGGTGGTGTCCCCATAAATGTGAGTGCCTAAAGCTGCTGGGCAGGGCAGGGGCAGGGTTAGCTGGGCTTTGGGAAGGAGCCCTGAGCAGTTTCTGCTGCTCAGTGGCTTTTTGGGAGCTCTGCCCTGACCTCCCAAAGCAATCATTTCCTCTTTGTGCTCAGAGCATCTCCTGGGGACCTCAGCATCTTTACCTGGTTTAGAGCAGATTTGTGCTCTCTGTACATCCCCCAACCCTGTTTTCTGCTCTGATCCCATCTTTCCCTCCTGGAGCTGGACTTGCAGCCAGAGGCTTTGGGGATTTCTTGACGGGAATTACCTGAGTGCTTTTTTCCCCGATTAACCTCCCACAAACCCTCTAAGCGACCTGCTATGAATCCCCTTTGTGCTCAGCTTCCAGGTCTGCTGTTCCCTGCTCCTGCTCGCCCAGCCGGCTGGGAGATGCAATCTCCTCCTTCCCGAGGGTGGGAATGTGGAGCAGCAGCTCTGGGGGTGCTCCCGCCTTGCCCTGGAAATGCAAGAGGTTCTTCATACATTTTTCATTTTAATGTTACCTTTCAATTCTTTGGATCACCTACCCTGGAACTGGAGCAACAGGCTGTTATGCCTGCTCTATCTCTAATTGGGCCTTCTTAGCAGGTTTAAAGAGGTTTTCATACTCAGGTTAATAACCTGCACTTGCACTTCACTCGAATGTTTTTATTCAGTGATCAGTTGTTGGTGCAGGTTTGAGAACTCAGCAAATCCCGAAGTTATTTATAATAAATCCTGTAACCACCTGATAGCTATTACAGACTCTTTAAAATTAATGCCACCCTCATTTGCTGCTGTTTGTAACAGCCCCAGTTCCTTAACCGCTGATAAATAATGCATAAAAAGCAGTGTAAGGAGCAGATTGGTGTCTTTACCCACCTTGGCTGTGCCGGGGGCTGTGGGCAGAGCTGGGCTGGGCTGGCTGGAGGAAGGCTCTGCTGCCCCTCAGGTGTCCCTGTCACCCACAGGGACGGTGCAGAGGCCGCAGAGCCTCCCTGGCAGCCTCAGCACTGGCTCAGCTCACAGGGGAAGGGTTTGAAACTTTCCAATGGAGCTTTTAACAACGAGGGAGGTGGTGCCCAGGGCAGCTGAGGCTGCCCCTGCATCCCAAGGTCAGCCTGGAGATGCTGGAGCAGCTGGGATGGGGAAGGTCCCTGGGGCAGCCTCTGGCCCTTCTCTCGTGGCTGTGTCTGAGCTCCTCCCCAGCTGCCCAAAGCTGGGATAAAACTGAATTCCAGGAGGGGAGCACGGGGTGCAGCTGGCCCCGGCTGGTGGGGTGGCCCTGGCACAGGTGAGCACAGCTGGGGCTGCCTGGGAGCTGCAGGTGAGCAGGGCTGTGACAAACTCAGCCCCAGCAGGAGCTGCCAGGGCTCTGACACCCCCTTTGTCCCTCCCATCTGAGCACACACACACTGCACAAGTGATTTAATTCAGGCGTGGCAATTAAGGGAACAATTATCTCTCGTGTCTTGGGCTGATCTCTGGGTCATCCGAGCATTATCCCTTTTGATCTCATTATGAATTTAAAATATGTAATAAATTGGCTCTTGATTCAGTGGGAAAGGTCAGGCTTGCTTTCTGCAGCAGACAAGGGTGGATTTAATGGGAAGATCTCAAGGACAAGGGAAACATTTGCTCAGGACGCAGGGAATGGGCAGCAGCCCCCTCTGGGAGAGCTGTGCAGGACTTGTGCAGGTGCAGGACCTTTCCAGGGGCCAGCCCTGCCCCAGGATGTGCCCAGGAGGTGAACCTGGCCCAGGTGGCAGCTGAGGGCTGGTGCCTCATCAGAAGCTCCTCTTTGGGGATCCAGTACAGGGGAAGCCTGATTGGCTCAAAAGGGGGACCTGAGGAGCCCCAGCTCTTCATTCCCTCTGAGAGCCTCGGCAGCCTGCTGGAGAAGGTGGGTGAGCAGGTGGGGAGCAGCTCATTGTGTGGTCACTGCATTGCAGGAGATCCACTGCACCCAGCTGAGCTTAGCTGACTCCCCCACGTTAAATCTGATTTATGTTGGTTTCGTCTGGTTCTTTTTGATACATTTATACCATTATGTCATAATCAAGGCATCCACTCAAAAAAAAAAAAGCTCAGTGTAAGCAATAAATAACTTTGTTTTGCTCTCTCCAGGTGTGTCATTGCAGCAGAGCTGCAGGGCTGGCAGCACCCACGGCATCCCCACCTGGCGGGGGCACCTCTGGGAGTGACCCAGGTGGGGCAGGCCTGGTTCTCACCTGGGGGTGTTTCGGGGTGGGCTGGTTGTTCTCTGCCCCGAGGTGAGTTGGGTGGTCCAGGGAAGGGCCCCAGGCTCTGAAGGACGAGACTGGACTCTCTGGAGTTCGGTCTTTAGGTTGTTTATTGAATCTTATCTATAGAAATGTTCTCCCAGCCGGACAGAGGTCTGACCAGCAAGGCAGCCACGACGCTCTCCACGGCCCTCGAGGCGGTGTTACCTTTTTATACTATAAACTACGTACATCATATTTACCTTTATTTCCCAATGTCTATCACCCATGTTGGACAGTGACCTTCTACTCTAAACCAATGCCCAAGTGCCAGCATCACAGCAGAAGATGGAGAACAAGAAGAAGAAAGAAGAAGGACGAGACACACCCATCCCCTCCATCTTGTCTCCATTACCCAGATACCAAAATCCTAAAACTTATATTTTCACCCTTTGTGCTCTCTATAAAAACACCCTTTAAACTTGTGTGACCTTCCAATTCTCATACAGAGGTGGCAAGTCGTTTACAGGATCGAAATCCACCCACCAGATGCTCTGGGCACCGTGCCAAGGTCTCCGAGCCCCCTGACGGGGTCTCTGCCCTTGAGGTGGTCTCGGGAGGCTCCGCACATCAGAGGTGATGTGCTGAGCTCCCACAGGGGTGCAGAGCAAGGCTGGGGCAGCCCCTGGATCCCTGGGAGGGCCCAAGGCCAGGCTGGGTGGGGCTGGGACACCCTGGGATGGTGGCAGGTGTTCCTGGAATGGGATCATCCTTGGGGTCCCTCCCGACCCAAAGCACCCCACAGCTGGTTCAGTGCTCACTCACTGGCCCCTCTGGGTCTGTTCTGGGCTGTTTGTGGAGTGTCACCCTGTGGGAAATAGCAAAGGTAAGAAGATTTGCAGAGAGCTGTCAAAGCAGGCTTTAGAAACAGGAGGAACAGAAAGCTCAGAGTTAGCTGCAGCTGCAAAGTCTCAAAGTAGAAAGAGTTACAATGGATACAGTAAGCAAGGATATAAAACAACAGCTTGAGTTTTAGGCTTGGTTAAGATAGACCTTAAGACTGCAGGAAAACATGTTCAGTAAGATAGTAGAAGGTTTTAAACTTAATAATGGTGTATTGTGTGTTGTTTCTAGAAAGAAGACAAGCCTTTTCCACCTGGATTTGCTGACACACAGGGCAGAAACCATCTCATCTCTGGTACCAATCCAATTCTTAATGCCCAACCCCAAGCTCCCCTTCATTGTCCATCCCCATGCAGCATCTGCCCTGGATTAATTAAAACAACTTGTGCTGCAATTTGGCAGAGCAGCCTTGCTGGGCACCTGTTTAGTGAAGAGCTGCAGAGTTTTATCAACATTAATGAGTGATGGGAGGCTCTTGGTGCCCTTTTCACCCAGGTCCTGCTCAAATCACCGTGTGATCAGCCTTAATTACAGCCAGTTAATTGGCTGTTCCCTGCCTGGCAGATGTTCAGGCAAACCTTCCATAGCTCAGGGATTGGTGGGAGCCCCTGCAGCTGGGCAGGGGCAGGCAGGGCTGGTGAATGGCTCTGCAGGGCCTCACCAGCCACATCCCGCACTGACCACCCCCAGCTCTGTCATGGTGGCGTGGGATTCCAGAAAAAATACAAATAGCAATAATAATTACAACAATAGTAATGAAAATGATGGGGAAATAAAAATCCCAGTCTGTACAGGATGTGTTCATCACCAGTCCTGTGGCACTGCTGGGTCTTTGGGGATTCCCAACAATGCAGAAAGATCCTCCAGCTGTTCCTTGGTGCAGTCCAGCCAAATCATCCCCATTGCAGCTCTGCAGTGTGGGGTGGCTGTGCAGCACCCACAGCTTTCCCAGGCTCTCCTGTCCCTTTTGGCCCTGGCTAAGAGCAAAGGGCATTATGGAAAATCCCAGAAGAATGGGTTGGGTGGGAAGGGACCCTAAATCCCACCCAGTGCCACCCCTGCCATGGCAGGGACACCTCCCACTGTCCCAGAGTCACCTCCAGCCTGGCCTTGGGCACTGCCAGGGATCCAGGGGCAGCCACAGCTGCTCTGGGCACCTGTGCCAGGGCCTGCCCACCCTCCAGGGAAGGATTTCTCCCCAGTACCCACCTAACCCTGCTGTCTGTCAGTTTGAAGCCATTCCCTGCGTCCTGGCTCTCCAGGTGCCTCTCCATCATCCTCACGGCTCCCTTCAGGAGGATCCCAAATCCCCTTGGGAGGAGGAGACCCCTCTGGGACATCCCTTGTTCTGAGTGAAGGTTTTCTGGGCTCCCTGCTGGCTGGGAGCAGAGCTCTGCTGTCTCCCATCCCTGCTGGGGTGCTGTCCCTGCCTCTGATGCCCCAAGCCCCCTTCCCACAACCCAGCCCCCAGGAGGGTTCCAGGCTCTGTCTCGGGGTCTCTGCTGCTCAGAGTGACTTTGAGATGTGTCACAAAGTCTCTTTTCCCAGCCTGGCAGTCGAAGGAGTCAGAGCTCTTCATGTCTCAGTCTCAAGGTTGTTTATTGTATCTTATCTATAAAATCCTTTCTCCTGTCCAGCCCAGGTCTGTTCATTAGGACAGTTCCAGGCACTCTGCCTGCCCCAGGCAGTGTTATCTTTTTATACTAAAAACTACCTGTACAATATTTACAATTACTTCCCAATACCTGTCACCTATGTTAGACAGTGAGCTTCTACTCCAAACCAATCTAAAAGTGCCAACATCACAGCAGAAGATGGAGGCTGAGAAGAAGGAGAAAGGTTGGACATGCCCAGATTCCTCCATCTTGCTCCTGAACCCCCATTCTAAAAACCCCAAAAATCTATTTTTTCACCCCGTGACAAACGAATCGTTCTTCTACTTAACCTGTCGTGGCTTGCAGACCCTCACATAAGGTTGGTAATTTGCTCCATGGGTTACAATCAAACCCACAACTGTCCTGGGCTCTGTGCCAGGGTCTCTGAGCCCCCTGGCAGGGTCTGGCAGTCCAGGACAGACAGAGGGATGTCCTGGACTCCGACAGGTCTGGTTTTGGCTGTGCTGGGAGAAGTGCTCAGCTCCCCACGGAGCCCAGCCTCAGCAACCCCGAGGGAAAATCCATCCCTGCCACCAGCAGGGCTGCCCTGCCTGGCAGCGCCTTGCACAGGCAGCTCAGGTTTATCCCAGGCCAATAATTCACATTTATTTCCGCCTGCCATTCAGTATTTGCAAGCCCCAAGGGGTCTCTACCCCGAATTAATTGGCAGTAAGTGTCAGATGTGTTGCTGCAGGCCCAGGGCTGTGGCTTGGAGGGGATTTTCCCCAGCCCCTGGGTGCCAGGCAGGCAGAGGGGTGGAAAGGGGAGGGAACAATCACAACTGGCTGCTTTTCCTTTTTCCCCTGCTCTGGCAAGAAGTCCTCTACATCTTGTAACTCTTCCCAGGGGAGAGCGTGAATGCTGTGGCCAGATTAAGTCAGCACGAGCAGAATCACATTTTCTGGGGGGTTTTGGGAGGCTGTAGCTCATTCTAATTATCCAGAGGGCGCAGCCAAATTGTTTAAACACCCTGAGAGTGTCAGAAAATGAGCTGCAAACTCAAAAAATGAAGACATAAATAGTGATAACAGGCTATTTCAGACTTGTTTTCAGAAATGGATGCCTGGATTTTGGAAAGGAGTTTTATAAGGGCTTTATAAGCCTTATTTAAAAGTGATTTTTGAAAATCCTTTTGAATAGTTGCTGAGACTCATCCACTGATAATTACATCTGTGAAAAATGAGAATCAGGAGGAATCTGCTGGAGCTCTCCTGTGCTCTGGGAAGGGTGGGGAGGGATGCTGGAGCCTGGCTGGGAAGCCACAGGCGCTCAGCAAGGGGACAGCAGGACCAGAGGGGACGGGGCTGCAGGCTGGGAGCCTCTCCTCTCCTCCCTTTCACGAGGAGCACAGAGAGAGCGGAGCAGAAAGGTCACAGGCTTCACTAAATCCTAATTATCCCTTGATTAAGCCCACAGCAGGGTTGAAGTTTTCAAAAGTGCCGTTTCTGCAGGAATTCCAGGGATTTTGGCTCCGTGGTTCTGCAGCTCCATCCTCAGCCACGGGGCTGGGCTTGGGGCTCTGAGACGTCTGAAAAACCAGATGGTGCCCAAAATCGGCTCCCACTCCCAAATCGGCTCCCACTCCCTAAATCTGCTCCTATTCCCAAAATCTCCTCCCATTCCTCCATTCCCCAAATCTGCTCCCATTCCCAAAATCTGCCCCCATTCCTCCATTCCCCAAATCTGCTCCCATTCCTCCATTCCCCAAATCTGCTCCCATTCCCAAAATCTACTCCCATTCCTGCCATTCCCAAAATCTGCTCCCATTCCTGCCATTCCCAAAATCTCCGCCCATTCCTCCATTCCCAAAATCTGCTCCCCTTCCTGCCCCTCCCAGAGCTGAGGAAAGCTTTTTCACCTCCCTTTCCTTCCCTGGCCCGGGCAGGAAACCTGCTCAGCTCAGGCAGTGTCAATAATCCTGTTTATTTAGTCTGGGATTTAAAACTCCTCATGATTTCTGCTTCTCCTTTTTGCCCCTTTTTCTTTTTTCCTCAATCCTCCTTTCTTTAGCACTGAGGAATCTCCAGAGCCGTTTAGAATAAACTCCAACCTTTCTGCCCGAGGATGAAGCTCTGAGCTCCTGGTCCCTTTCTGCAGGTACTTGAATTCCCTGGGAATAAGCCCCTGTAAAAGGGATGCTGGATGGCTCTGGCTGCAGTTTGCTCTGTTCCAGGCCCCTCAGCTGTCCCAAGAGCTCCGTGCTCACAGGATTTTAGGAGAGTTGAGAGATTTGCCGGGGTGGAATTCCCTGAGCTCTCCCTGCTGGAGATTTCTGGCTTGGTGCTGCTTATTCCCAGTGCCCAGGCAGGGGCACAGGCACCCAGCCATCCTCTGCCAGCCCTCAGAGACCAGCTCCAGGCACACCAAACCTCCCTCTGCATTAGAAAGGACAGAAAGAGCAGTGGCTGACAGGGATCTGATTCCTCAGGCTGACTCTCAGATAAAAGTGCATCCTCCAGTGCCCACAGCCCTCTGCCTGGCTCAGGGAAGCAACACCCCATAAAAATAATGGCATTTGCATGTTTTTCTAGTAGGAATTGCCCAGAGTGGTGTTTTGGGCAGGCTCCAGGAGCGCTGTTCCCCTTCTCACTGATTCTTGCTTTGTTAGGCCCTGTAATTCCATGGGGTTCTTGAGGCTGGAAGAAGATCCTGCCCAGGCTGGCAGCACCAGCTCCAGCACTAATGGCAGCAGTGCAGGGCTCTTAATGAGCTTGGGTTTATTTACAGCTGGGGAAGAGGGAAACAAACTGAAAAACCTCCTGGCACTCTTCTCACAGAGTTAAATAAATAAATTGGCTGCACACTTAAATGCAACAAACACGTACAAATACAGTTAGCACATGGAATAAATACAAATTATCTCTGGCCGCTGACTCCTCTGATGCCCAGGGAGTGCAGTCAGCTACTCAAGGAGCATCAATGCAAATAATACAAGAATGGTAATTATTAGAGCAAATAATTACAAGGGCAGTGAGAGGACAAGGGGGAATGGTCTCAAACCGACCGAGGGCAGGGTTGGACGGGATATCGGGAGGAAATTGGGCTGGCTGAAAGAGCCAGCAGCAGTGCCAGCTCCTGGGCTGCCTGGAGGGGGAGGCACAGCCTCAGGAACAGCAGAGCCTGCGAGGCAGAGCCCAGCCCTTCCCAAATCCCGGGGAGGATGAGGAGTGCCCGCTGTGGGCGCTCACCGGGGGCACCGAGTGTGCCATCCCTGCCCTGCCATCCCCGGCGCTCCACATCCACCGCCCGGGCTGCTCCTGGCCACCTCCCCAGCCAGCTCAGCCAGCTGCAGGAGCTGCAGGAGCTGCAGGGATTGCAGCGATTGCAGGGATTGCAGGAATGGGATTGCAGGGATTGCAGGGATTGCCCCTTTTCTCCACCAGTTGTGACCAGTTTGGCCGTTCCAAGGCTGTTCTCCAGAGCTGTGACAGCAGAGCTGAGTAAGGAACATCCTCACCCCAGCTTTGCCTCTCATGCCCACGGCTGCAGCCAGAGGGAATGGGATGGGATTTGTGAGCAGCAAGGTGGGGTTTGTGAGGGCAGCTTAATGACAAAAATAATCAGTGCTCCGTGTGGTCATGGCCTGCTGGTCCTTTGATAACAGGATAAAGCAGAGCTGTTACATGGAGAAGGAAAAGTAGTGGAATGCAGGTTTCAACAGTAAAGATGGCTTTTTAAAATTAACAAAAAAAAAAAAAAAAAGTTGAGATCAAAATGTTTTTGCTCAGTAATTAGGAATTTCATTTTTCCTGTAGCTAATGGTGTTTGCGAGGCAGTGCCTTGCTGGGTAATTTTTAATTAGAGGCTGGGACATGGATTCAAGCTCCAAAATTATCTTCTGCTTATGCTCATCCATTTTCTCCACTCTTTCTGGAGATAATGAGTCCTGCCTCCCTTCCTCACTGTCAAATTTTAGTTCGACCTTTTTGCGTGTAAATAGATTAGAAAAAATTAATCCCAGGCTGTAATAAGGTCTTTCATTATGCTGTGGGGAAGGTTATTTATGCTTTTAAGGCTTGTTCCAACCTAATAGGTGTGAAAGGAAGAGCACTTAAGCTCTCCAGTGCTGACAAGGATGTTGGATCTGAGAAATGGAAGTCACAGTGGGTTCATCTTGCTGCTGCTTTTTAAGATGAATATCAGCGCCACATGCATGAACTGGAAGATAAATCTTGAGAGAGAAAGGAAATGCGTTTTCCACCATTCCAGATGGAATTACAGCTGCACATGGCTGAGGGTGAGCAAAGGTGGGGATCTGGGAGAGGTTTCCTTCCAGCTGGGCGCTGGCAGCGGGTGGAAGCAGCTGGTTTGTGCTGCATGCAGTGCTCCCAGCCTCTTGGGCCATTGCCCCCAAAATATGTGAAGGGATCTCTGCAATCTCAGCTGGTCAGGGTGACTGAGGGCAGAGGTGCTGGTGCCTCTGCAGGAATGGGATGGGAATGGACAGGAAAGCAGGAAAGGTCCCAAGGGGCTGCCCTGAGCAGGGTGACATCTGCTTTTTGTGGAGGGGGAAATGGGAAAAGGGAGCAGGAATCCTCTTGGGGACCCCGTGCACTGAGAGTGCAGCACCTGGCACTACAGGACACGAAATAACACAATGAGGACACGCAGCTTTCTTAAGGTAAAAAGAGAATTTTTAATTTCTGACTCCAACATTTATAGATTTCCAGAAGTGACAGTGGACTGGTGGGTGACAGTGCCCCCTCTCCAATGATACTGGACAAACCAACATTCCATCAAATTTCTCTTCTTCCATAAAAGAATGCAAAACAATAAGTTATTTACAGAAAGTGTGTGAGAAAGTTTGTTATAAGAATGTAAACATCAGAAGGCTCAGAAAAACTTAAAAAATCAGGGTGACACAGCCACGGCCTCTGGCTCCATGTTCTGCAGCTCAGATCTGGCTGGGAGCAGAATGGGCTGGGGCTGTCAATGGCGCTGGCACTGGGCTGGCACCTGGGGCTGGCACACCTGGGGCTGTCACTGGGCTGGCACCTGGGGCTGGCACCTGGGGCTGGCACACCTGGGGCTGGCACACCTGGGGCTGGCACTGGGCTGTCACTGGGCTGGCACCTGGGGCTGTCACTGGGCTGGCACCTGGGGCTGTCACTGGGCTGGCACACCTGGGGCTGGCACACCTGGAGCTGTCACTGGGCTGGCACCTGGGGCTGGCACACCTGGGGCTGGCACCTGGGGCTGTCACTGGTCCTGTCACCTGGCCAAAGCAGTTGACACAGGTCCCTAAACCCAAGTGCTGCCCCAGGGCAGGGGGGAGCTGGGAGGAGCAGAGGAATTAATGACAGATGTGAATAAAGCCTGGCCTGGCTGAGCCTTGCTTGGATTGCTCATTGCACCTTCCACCTGGGCTCTTTGTTTCCTTACAGCTGCTCTCTTAAAGAAGACATTTGTCCTACACTGTCTCCCAGAAGGTGGAGGGAAAGGCAGCTCCAAGAGTGATCTCATCACGGGTAAGCCCCAAATCCTCGGTGAAAGCCACCAGTGAGCACTCACTGCCCTTTTAACCCTTTTTGTTGGGAACTGTCTGGGAGAAGCTGCACAATGCCTCTGGAAAGGTGAAACCTCTGCAGACTCAGGTGACTCGAGGTGTTTGAAATTCGTGTGAGGTGGTGCCTCTGCTGCTGGGCATGAGCCTGGAGTGCTTTGCTGGGCATTGATAACATCACTGAATGCCCGGGCAGAGGAAAAACAGGCACTGCTTTGTCTGGGGTAAGAAATGTATTTACATCTTAACTGAGTTGTTTAGATGTTGCTTAAATTATAATGAGTAAATTGAGGGTGCTCTATTAATATAATTGATGTCACCAACTGGAATTTATAGCTACTGGAGCAGTCACAAAAAGTAACTTATAATAACCAGATAATACTACATAATCTTTGAGATTACATTGGATAGGCTTTAACATCCCTTCCAACCCAAGCCATTCCATGGTTCTGAAGCCTTGAAATAATTAGCTGACAGCCTGTGGGCATCCCACCCTCGGGACAGCTGAGATATGGGGCACTCCATGTTCAGGACTAAACCCTGTGAAGTCAGAGCCCTGGGACAGGCTGGCTGCTGGCACTGGCCCAGCTCACACCAGTTTTGGCTCCAGCTGTGCCTGGGTTATTGCTGCTTTACCAAGAAAATGCTCCCCCAGTCAGGCTTTTACCCCAGGGCAAAGCCTGAGGGGTGGCTGAGCCCAGACCTGAGCCCAGCGGGGCTGGACCCGAAGTCCAGCCTGTCCTCTGCTCCTGTTCTCCTCTCTCCTGGGTTCTATTTATACCCACATTGCTTGATTCATTACGAAATGTCTCCCCTGGCAGGGCAGGCATCTATCATTAAATCAAAATCTGTCTGGAAACAGAACAGAGGCTCCAACTTCAAAGCCTGCCACTGCTTTCTGTGGAGCTCTCCTTGCTGCTTGCCTGGGAGGCTTATTGGAAATCATGCAGGGAGAGGGGCAGAGAGAAATGAGTTCCAAAGTCCCCATAATGATGCCCTGGAGTGGGTGAGCCCAGGAAATGCTCGGGATGCAGCAGGGACAGGGGCAGAGGCAGCTCCATCCCTGCACCCCAGAGAGAACCAAATCCCCCAGAGAGGCCAAACCCCAGGGATGCTTCAAATCCTCTGGGGACAATTCCCACCCTCTCAGTCTGCAGACCACCCCAGGAGCCCTTGTTTTATTATCAAATCGTCTCTCTCTGGCTGGAGAAGGCTGGGGGTACAAAGATAACAGAACTCTATCTGCCCTTCCAGCCCTCTGCCAAAAACATCCTTGCTTTATTTCCACAGCCTGCAATCTCAGCCATGCTGGGCCTAAGAAGTGTTATTGAAAGGCCATTTTGGCTTGAAGCATTTCCACTTTTATAGCCTTAAGCACCCAGGTCTGTGTGCTCCCGTTGCTGTAATCAGATGCAGGGAAATGGGAGGTGATCCAGTGTCAGACAGAGTTTTCCAGTGCCTGGGAGGATTCAGTGCTGGGGAAACACAGCTCCCACCCCATCAGGTGGGGGTCAGGAGGGTTAATTCTGAACAAGTTTTAAGGGCTCATTAATTCAACCAGTGATGCAAAATGTATTTTTTAATGTACACAAGCCTTCATGTGTATTGTGAGCTGCCTGGTACAACTGTGTGTGTGCAGGTTTGATTTGGTTTCCATGGAATATCCTGAGCCCAGGATCAGGTCACAGGGCCCAAGGAAACAGTTCTATGGTTTTGCTGGGACTTTGTGTGCTGATAAACAGTGGGCAGACAGGTTCCAGCAGCACTGTGGCAAAAAATGGAATGGCTTTATCATGTTTTGAGAGACTAACAGGCAGTCAGACACTCTGATCTCATTAATATCTGCTTAATTAGGCTCAAGTGGATGATTTCAGAGCACGGGGCCCAGTGGAGGTGGAGTTGATAACAGAGTTATTTAGAAAATGCAGTGCCCAGGTTTGCCTGGCTCCATCTCAGCACAGCCCCATGGAATCACTCTCCATGGGCAGGGAGCAGGAGAGCCTGGCTCCTTCAAATGATCCCTGCTGATTCATGAGCCAGTCCTCAGCTAATGCCAGAGTTATAAGATATTTATTCACTCCTGGCTACTTGGGCTGTCCCCAAAGTTCACCTTGGGGGATTGTGCTCTCGCTGAGGGTTTTGATAAAAAATTGAAATGCCCTTTTTGTTGTCCTGCAAGTCATTATGTTCACCTGATAAAAATGATTTCACACCTAACTCCACCCATTAATCAAAAAGGTCAGTACAATAAATAGTTTTTATCTTTCCTGCCAGAAACCTTTCTTCCCCGTGCTCTTAGGAGCTGAGTGCAAGAGAAGATGTAGACAAAAGAACAGGATCTCAAAGACTGGCTGATCAATGCCATGCAGAGACATGAATTATTGTTGAGAACTTTGGGGAGAAATGGAGTGCTCTGATGCCAGGGAGAGGCAATATTGCCTGAGTTTCCATCCTCCAGGCACTAAAGGGGAATGAAGTAGCTTCATTCATCTTAATAAATTCATGTCCAGCATCTGGTTCTGAATGAGATGGATTTTCCTTTTCAGGAGATCTATAGGTGTGGGAATATATCGATATAAAATATGTATATATCCCCCACACCAGTGCTCTCACAAACCTGGCACTCCTGACTTGTTCCAGTGTGTCTGCCTGCGAAGTTTGGAGCTGGAGCTTTTGCTCCTGGGCTTTGCATTGATTATCCTGCTCAGTGCTGGCTGCAATCCCCCAGCCCCAGAGCTCCTGGTGTGCTCAGGCTGGGCAGGGATGTGTTCCTGGGACAGCTGTGGAAAGGTGGGATTGGCTTTCCTGGGCATCAGCACCTCCTCCTCATTCCATGGGCTCTGTCCTGTGCTCCGTTGGTGTTTGCTCATCTGCAGTGACCCCCATGTCCATCCCCTGCAGTTTCTGGAAGGCTGTAGCAGTTTGGACACGCAGAATGTCCAGCCAGGGCAGCTCCTGCAAATGTCACGGGAAATAAATCCCTGGGGTGGCATTTACCTTTGTGATTATTGCCTCTCATCCTGGCACGGCGTGCACGCTTCCATTCCAGGATCCTGTGTGACAAGGAGGAGTTAGATTTGCACTGCAAATGGATTTTTAAATGTCCTCACATCCTCCTGGAGCCTCTCCAGGCACAGCTGTGCCCTCCTGGGAAGGGGAGCAGCACCTGCAGCCTCTCCTTGCTGCCCAGCTGCCTCCCTGAACATCTGCTCTGCGCCCCAAATCTGCAGGAACGGCAGGAAAAGAGGTCACCCACAGATGGGGGCAGATCTCCCCTTCATCCCCCTGCTGGGTTTGCTTCATTTCATCCCACAAACCCAGCACGGGGCTCAGGGCTGGGCTCCAACACAGAGTAACTTAGAGCAGGGAGCTCAGGGTCTGTGCAGCACTGATGGGCACAGTGCTCAGGGCTGGGCTCCAACCCAGAGTAACTTACTCAGAGCAGGGAGCCCAGGGTATGTGCAGGTGTCCTGATGGGCACAGTGCTCAGGGCTGGGCTCCAACACAGAGTAACTTACTCAGAGCAGGGAGCCCAGGGTCTGTGCAGCACTGATGGGCACAGTGCTCAGGGCTGGGCTCCAACACAGAGTAACTTACTCAGAGCAGGGAGCCCAGGGTCTGTGCAGCACTGATGGGCACAGTGCTCAGGGCTGGGCTCCAACACAGAGTAACTTACTCAGAGCAGGGAGCTCAGGGTGTGTGCAGCACTGATGGGCACAGTGCTCAGGGCTGGGCTCCAACCCAGAGTAACTTACTCAGAGCAGGGAGCTCAGGGTGTGTGCAGCACTGATGGGCACAGTGCTCAGGGCTGGGCTCCAACCCAGAGTAACTTACTCAGAGCAGGGAGCCCAGGGTCTGTGCAGCACTGATGGGCACAGTGCTCAGGGCTGCACCCAGCTATCTGAGAGCAGCCTGCTGCTGGCAATGAGACACCAGCTTGCACCCAGCTCCTGAGGAACAGATGGGTGTTTGGCTGTGTGATGCAGCCTAGCAAACAGATTTGATTTAGTGCACCATGCCTGTCTGATTTTAAACTTGCATTAGCAGGATCTCAGCAAGGCAGACTCCACAGAAAGCCCTCAGCGAGCGGAGCACCGGGCAGGAGGTTACAGAGCTCTGAAAATTATCAATTAATTCTCCTTTCATCCAGAGGGGCAGATGGGGAGGAATATTTATTTACTTTGACATCTTTTATTAGAGAGGAAAAAGGTCTTCATTATGTGTTTTGATTTCACAGCACAATCAAGGAAATGAGTACAATGCATAAAGCAGTAATTAAGGCTGCTAAGTTTGTGAACTCACACTGACAAGGCAGATCTTCCCCCGTGCAGGGCTGCTGCTGCTTCTTGCAGAGCTCCTGGCTCTGTCCAGGCACCGAGGTCATTATGCAGTGTCAGTTCATCTCTCTTCCAGGCTGGATTTTGTGGTTTAACCACTGAGGAGCTGTGTCCAGGTGCCCTGGCCCTGCCAGCCTGGGGAAAGGCTCCAGCTGTGCCCTCATTACCTGTGCTGGGAGCTCTGCCTGCACATGCCAAAATAATGGCCAATTTACAGGTGTGTGATGTGGGCTCCTGCACGGAGGGCTGACCCAGCTGGGCTGAGATAAACGGAGGGGCTGTCCCAGCCTTTGCCCCAGATGTTCATTTATTGGCGTTCTGGGGGCTCCCTGTGGTTCCTGGGCTCGTTCCACCGACGTGATGTGAGAAATTCCTGTGTGGTTCCACAGGCGCTGCTCAAAGGGCTCCAGACCCTGCTGAATATGTGGTAAATATATTAAGATAGACCATATCTATTAATCAGCTTACAAAAAAATGTATTTATTCATTAGATAGCTTCCTAACAGGAAAAATGGTGTTTTAGCCATCATCTGGAATCAGAAAAAATAGGGAATTATCACTGCAAGAAAGGGAGAGTTGAGATCAGATCCTTTATTCTTCTGGGCAGTGTCACTTTGGGAAGGCACCATATGTGGTTTTTAATGTTGCAGTGAAGTGGGAGAGAGAGGAAGAGCGGGTTGCCCTCGATTTGGCAAATCACAGGGCACCAGCATGACCTGTTTTCACAGCTGAGAACCTTCGGCCTGCAAAGTTCTTGTTTAAAGACTTTATCTCACTGACCAGATGGTGCAATTTGTCTGCCATGGACATTTGGGAATATCTGCTGAATTTTGCATAAGGACAAGTGTTTTAATCATCCAGTGTCTTGCTGTGCTAATCTCATTTGTCTGCAGTGACCAACCCTGCTCTTATCCCTGCAATCCTGGAGCTGTTCTGGGGTGCAGCCACCTCCCCATGCCTGGCTTTTTACTGCCTGTCCCTTGGGAACTCCCTGGGGTTTAACTCCTCCCGTGGAGGTGGAATGGAGCACTATGGAAAATACAGCAGATGTGTAGGAGCTGGGATACTTAAAACGTCTCTGCCAAGTGAATCCCTTCATCAGAATGAATTCTGCTAGAGATGGCAGCAGCATTAGGGCAGAGGAGGAGCTGGGAAGCTCCTGGATGCAGAGGAGGTGTGTGCATGCCCAGTGCCCCTGCTCAGGAAGGATGCAGGGAATTCCAACATTTGAAGAAGTGTTAAAACCAGCGCCATGAGAGATGAAAGTCATTGACCTTCCATGCACTACCTGAAGGAAAAAACTCTTCCTGAGCTCTCAGGTGCTCTCCCAGCCGTGGGGATGGGCTGCAGGGATGGAGGGGCTGCAGCTGGGAGCATCCCCTGGCCTGGCTGACACTGCCAGTGCTGTGCTGTGCCAGCTGTTCCAGCTGTGCACAGCGACCCCCAGCCCTGTGTCCCCAGGGATAAAGGAGCAGCAGGTCTGTCCCACAGCCCCTGTGCTGCCCGTGGTACCCACCTTGATTTGGGATGCATGTTCCAAAGTTTATTTTTTATTTTATTTTTGTTTAGGAGGCTCAGGATGGGGTTTGAGCCTTGCTGCAGTTTAATTGCTGGGATTGCCTGGAGCAATTCCTCTGCATTGGTACAGCACAAGAAAGTGGCACCCTCAGAGCAAAGCTATTTGCCCTTGATTGCAGTGGGAAGGTTTATTGTTTATTGTTTATTATTTAATATTTATTATTTAGGCTGTGTTTGTGGTGGTGCAAGGCAGGGAATCCTCCAGCTCCTCTCACATCCCAGGGCAGCTCTGTGCTCACCATGGGCAGTGGGGCTTGTGGAGCCCCTGTGAGGGACACAGACCATGGTGGGTGTCAAAGCAGCTCCCTGTGTGCCAAAGCCATGGAATTCCATGGCTGAGGATGTGTTAAATGTGCTGTTACCCCTGGAAACTGTGATGGATTATGTGCAACAACTCTAGAGCACAACTGAACAAGCAGGCAGTTAATTACTGCAATGATAACATGTTATGGGAAGGAGCTGCACTCGTGGCCATTCATTATGATGATGAATTTCCCACAGCTCCTCGCTGGTCATCTGGAGCACTTGCATGACAAATGGCCAGGGTCCCATGCAGCAGGAAATCCCTCCCCTGCCCTGCCCTGCCCATCCAAGGAGGAGGTGCTGTTAATGTGACAGTGCAGAATTGCTCCAAGTTCAATATTTCTATCCATTTGTACACACCACTGACATCAGAGCGTGCTGGGACACACTGCAGAGCTGGCTTTCAGAGAGGAATTCATTCTGGGCTTCCTCTGACCAGGCAAATGCATTCCACTGCTTTGAAACCCTTGGAGGGCCGAGGCAGGGAGAGGATTTGGCAAACTGTGTGGAGCACGTGCAGTGGCAGTGGCTGGGAAGTGGGAGCACTGCTTGGTGCAGGGTCCTTGACTCTTGCTGGGGATTTGCCAGCACTAAACAGCTGGCACAGTCTGTTACACGGGTGATGGGTGCAGATTCCCAGCTGCTTGGATGGCATCAGCTGCAGGGAGGGCGGCCCAGGGCAGGGCAGGGCTGGAACCTCTGGGTGCCTCGTGCAGGACTGCAGCAGCAATTGAGTGTGTGCCTGTTGGCACCCAGGAGAGCAGAGGCACCACCAAAGCAGGGTTTAAAGGGGAGAAATTTAGCTTTTCCCAATAAGGACCCTGATCACAATATCAGAATGCCTCGTTAATTAGAGCCAGCCTGTAATCAATAGCTCGGCTTCCTGCTGCACTGAGGTCCTGGTGCTCAAAAAAAAAAAAAAAGGCTGCAGTGATGTGATGTGCAAACCTAAAGGGATAAATATTTTAGAGAGGATATCGAGCTCTGTGGTTGGAAAAATCAAGGTGAGACCTCCTCAAATGCTTGGCTGACCCCCCTGCCCTCCTCATCCCTTGGGGATCCTGCCCCTCTCTCCGTGTGCTGGATGCTGCCAGGGGCAGCTGCTGGGCCAGGGCTGTGTCTGGGCTGGCTGCTCGTGTTCCCCTTCTCCTGCAGGGTGTGCAGGGTGTGCAGCTCATCCCCTGAGTGTGCAGGGTGTGCAGCTCATCCCCTGAGTGTGCAGGGTGTGCAGAATGTGCAGGGTGTGCAGGGCGTGCAGCTCATCCCCTCACAGCAACTCCTTCTCACAGTCATTTATTTCTGGCAGCCAGCGTGCAGAAATTCCGAACCCAAATGATATTAGCTCAAAAATGCCCCTAACGTGAATTTTCAAATGGTATTAGCTCAAAAACGCCCCTAATGTGAATATTCAGCAATGGAAAATTTTCTCTCTTCTCCTCCAAGCTGAGGAATGTTGAAAGTCCCTGGATTTTGTCACTCCTGCACCCAGCCCCAGGTCTGTCCTCATTTTGGAAGGTCAGCACCTCCAGCCCGGGGCAGGTTATTATCCCAGGGATGTTTTATTCATGCTAATGCTGCCACATGGAAATTATCTTTTTCATGTTAATGAGGAGTAATTTGAGAAATCAGAAAAATCATCATTTCCCTGAGAAAGGCTGGGGGAGGCACTGACAGGAGAGGGAGCAGTGGGTGACACCTCCTGGGTCACATCAGGCTGGGGGAGCTGGGGGAACTCAGAGCCCCTCCAGGGCCTGAAGGGGCTCCAGGAGAGCTGGAGAGGGACTGGGGACGAGGCCTGGAGGGACAGGAGCCAGGGAATGGCTGTAAGCTGAAAAAGCAGATTTAGATTGGTGTCAGGGAGAAATTCTTTACTCAGGGAGTGCCCAGAGCAGCTGGGGCTGCCCCTGGATCCCTGGCAGTGCCCAAGGCCAGGCTGGACACTGGGGCTGGGAGCACCTGGGACAGTGGGAGGTGTCCCTGCCATGGCAGGGGTGGCACTGGGTGGGATTTAAGGTCCCTTCCAACCCAAACCAGTCTGGGATTCTCTGATCTGTGCTGCAGGATCCCTGTGCCATGCATCCCTGTGCCATGCATCCCTGTGCCATGCATCCCTGAGCCATGCATCCCTGTGCTGCAGGATCCCTGTGCCATGCATCCCTGTGCCATGCATCCCTGTGCCATGCATCCCTGTGCCATGGATCCCTGTGCCATGCATCCCTGTGCCATGGATCCCTGTGCCATGCATCCCTGTGCCATGGCTCCCTGACGTGCAGGATCCCTGTGCTGCCGGAGATGTTTCCAGCACTCCTCTCAAACCAGGCTCCTGCTCCTGCCTCCCAGCCCAGGGGATGGTGCTGCCTGGAGGCACTGCCATCATTTCCGCCACTTGCACGGCTGCTGAGGTGGTTTCTAAATTCTGACTTTGTTTTCCACGCGTCTGCTGCTCCTCTGCTCTGATTCCTCCCTTTCCTTGGTAAATGCAGATTGACAGCTGCAAACTTTCTGTGCCTCCATCAGCACCTCCTTCTGCAGGAACTCGGGTGATTTCTGGGAGCTTTTTGTCTTCCCCAAGTCTCATCTTAGACAATAAACAAAGCCAGACAAACGCTTTTTCCAGTCTGGAAAGGCACAAATAAGCAACCTGTACTTGTTAAATTAGGCACTATAAAAATGCTGAGCTTTAAATCATTGTCCCAGTAATTATTGTCATCATTGTGGTTATTAGATGACATAAGATTTTATTGCTGATAATTTGGAGGCTTTGATACGTTTATTTGAACTGACTGCTCCTTTGGCTAAGAATAATTGCTTAAATTTCTCTCTTGGGTTTTTGCTTCTATAAAAGGATTGTTGACCTTGAAGCTTTTGCTTTATTTTGGATTCTTGTTCAAATGCAAATACTGAGAAAATACCTAGAGAAAAGAAATGTGACTTTTTCCAAGCAGAAAGTGGAATTTGGAGAGCTTGGACAGAGAATCCAGGTTTTGGGTTGTCGGAGACCCCCAGCTTCTCTCTTACTCCCTTTTTAATATAATTTTAAGAGTAGAAAGTAAGGTTTGCTTTTCCATAAGCAGCTGTTGATGTGTTTGAGTGCTCTGGCTGCTGAAGGTTTGCTCTGGGGGTGGAAGGAGTTGATGGATCTTTTGTGGAGCTGCAGGTTCCATGGCCAGGAGCCTGCCCAGCCCGTGCTGTGTTTGGGGGATGGATGCTCCTATTCAGCTGCGGGGAGAACAAAGAAAGAGTTAGGAAATAAATTAGGGAGAAAAAAAGAGCTGGGTAACAGCGAGTAACGGTGCCAGGCAGGGTGACAGACTCTGGAGAGCTCTGAAATGTCATGGTTTCATGCAGTGTGCAAATAAGGATGAAATTGAAAATCAGCTCTTTTAGGAGAGGTAACTCTTAATTTGCATGAAATAATAATCAAATCATTATCAGGCCACCTTAAACAGCCCCACTGAAGGTCACTCAGCTGCACAGACAGCACCCAACAAGCTCTGTCTGGCATCACTTGGGAAGGAGAAGGATAATTACCCATGGGATCTGTTAATTTCTGTGTCCATTAATCAGGTGTGTGTTTCCAGCTAATGACTGCCTCCAGTCTGCAAACACTGACAATGTTTGACTCTCAGATGGTTTTGCAGAACAGGTCTTAGCCTGAAGCTGGGAGAACCTGAGGCAAAGCATGAATGGGACACAAAATTCCTCAATAATTCTCAGTCAGGTGAGTGAGATCAGAGAGTCCAGTGCTGAGGAGTCTCCTTGTGGGTAACAGGCAGATGAGTCAAAGACCTTCCATCCATCATTTAAAAACACCTATTTTCTGTGGGAAAGGGAGGAGGGCACCTTTGCTGCGGAGAGCTGAAGTGTTGAGGGCTGAGCAGAGGCTTCCAGGGCCACTCTCAGAGCCGTCAGTGGTGACATTCTCACCGAGCTCCTGGCCAGGAAAAGGTTGCAATCTTGGCAGCACAAAGGAATAATCATGTCTGGTCAAGTGTGGCACAAAGGAGCTGAACTCCAGCAAAGGGGGAAGCCACCTGTTTCTGCATGATTTATGGCCATGGCAGGAGAGGGTCAGGCTCAGCTCCAGAATCAAAGCTGGAATAAGCACTGAACAAATGTTTTCTGTTTGTACTCACTGATTTAAACTGCATAGCCCCCATTAGGCTCAGACAGAAATGTGGGAGTTATCCCAGTAATGTGGTCTAAGCTGTACATTTTCATTGTTATTCTTCCTATTCACGCCTCAGATGGTTTTCCTATTGGGTTAATGGCAAATACTCTTAAGTAATGACAGGGGTGCAGGTTAATTATTCAGTAAGTGCTGTTAAAGACAGCAGAGTTTCCTCTCCTGTTACAAAAAAGCTCCATTTCCCACCATGTCATTAAACATCCTCACTTAAGAGGCCTGAGAATGAATCATTGCCTCTGATTTAGGATCATCAAAAAGCACATAGCTGCTGCCTTATTTAATTGACTTGTGATTTAATGTTAATGACATCCACGTGGCCCTGCTCTCAGGTGTTAAAGTGGAGCCGGTCTGGGGCATCTCTGTGCTCATCTGGGGGTCTCTGAGCCGGTCTGGGGCATCTCTGTGCTGATCTGGGGGTCTCTGAGCTGGGCTGGGGGTCTCTGAGCCGGTCTGGGGCATCTCTGTGCTCATCTGGGGGTCTCTGTGCTGATCTGGGGGTCTCTGAGCTGGGCTGGGGGATCTGTGAGCCAGTGGAACCCAGCTGTGCTTGCTGGGGATGCCCCACACAGATCCCAGGTGCTGGAGCTCCCTGGAGCAGCACATGGAGGTGTGGGCAGCCCCGGCTGCAGGATAAATCCCATCCCTGAGCAGGGGTTAATTAAAGACCCTGCATCCCTGTTTAAATCTGTGCTGGGTTGAGCAGCTAAAGGAAGAGTTGCTGTGTCAGGATGCTCAAAGGTTGGTGACTGAGGTCTGGACAGGATGACCTTGGAGGTGTTTTCCTGACTCCCTGCAATGTGTTTTTCCTGTACAACAGGGATGCACTGGAAGCTCAGAGCAAGGTGTTCCCCCAGGTGAGGGGTGAGGGGCTCTCCTCTGCCTCCCTCTGCCTCTGCTCCCCCTCGGGGCTGCAGGAGTGCTCAGGGATTCTCTCCTTCCAGGGCCAGGCACTGCTTAATTAGGAGTGATAGTGATAATAGTAATAACACTTACAGTAATAGTAATAGTAATAATAATGATGGTAATGATAATAATTTAAAAAATCCTCTCAAGCTGCCCGTCTTCCACAGCTTACTGAGCATTATCCCACAGCCTGCCTGGGGCACTGGGGTTAATTAACCTGCTCTGGGCTGGTGCTGGAGCCTGAAGGGACCTTCAGTCAGGAGAAACCCACAGCCAAACAGCAGCACTTGAGCAGTGCTGGGCCAGGGCAGGCACGGGACCAGCAAAATCACATTCATGTGCAAAACACCAGCAAATGAGGGGAAAAGGGGGAAAAAGCTCTGAGGAGGAAGGTGGGGTTTTTGTGGGGTTTAACTCCAGGCAGAGGCTTTTCCTGCTCCTTCCCCCTCAGCTCCGTGGTGAGGATGGTCCTGCTGGGCTCCCCCAGCCCCAGTGCAGGGAGGTTTGCTGGCAGAAATTGGGGAGGTTTGCTGGCAGAAATTGCCCCCATTCCTCCCACCCTGGTGAGCAGTGACCAGCGGCACCTCCAGCCCACCCCAAAGCTCCCCTGGCTGTGCCTGGCGTGGGTGACATTCCACGGGATGATGATTTCTGTTTCCTCTCTGAGTTATTACCAAAGTGTAACATTTGTTCAGATTAACATCTCAGCCCCCTCTTCTATTTTGGGGGGCCCTGAAAGCCTGGGTGATACATCAATGACCAAATGTAATTGCTTTCTCTAAAATATGGCTTTCCAAAAGGAAATCTGACTGGGATGCATGTAGTGAAGGATTTAATTTATGTCGAAGCAATGGGTCTGAAAAAGGAGGAGGAGGAAAAGTTGTGATAGGGAGGCTGAATTCATCTTCAGTTATGAATAATAGATGATTCACTTGGGAATATTTTTTGCTAGATTTAAATGAAATCTCATCAAAAACATGATAATTGGATGTATTTATAAACCCGCAAAGCCCACTCAAGGGGGTTCCAGTAATATTGACAATACTAGAGGTTAACCATAAAACCAGCCAGAATTTATTGTTGCAAGGAGTTGTACCTGATGGCAATCCCTGCAAACTGAGGGCTTGACAGACTTTCTCATGGGCTTTGAACCAACCCACCCCACTCAGGGCTCCGTGGCTGCCTCCTCCTGCTCCTGCCAGGGAGGAGCTGCTGGGCGGTCAGGGGGAGAGAACAAAAGATTGAGCTCAGCTTTCAACCTCAAGCACTGACCCTTCCAGCATTGGTCTGGGTTTTCTATGGGATTTCTTCCCCCAGTCCCACTGGATGTCCTGTTCTTATATATTTTATTATATATTTTATTTTATATTTTTATATATATATATATATACACACACACATATATATGTACACATATATATATAAAAATTATATATATATATAATTATAGATATAAAAATTATATATATATAATTATATATATAAATATATAGTAATATACAATATATTATAATATATAAAAACATATAATATATTATTATATTTTCTGAAAATTTTTCTTTGCTCAGGATTCTTCTCCTGGGAAGCCGAGAAGCCTCAGAGAAAAAAGAAAACAATAATTATCTCATTTGCTTCTCCTGTGTTTCGCTGCTTTAGAATGTAGTTGGGAGAGTGTTTATCCAACAGGTGGTTGTTTGATTGGTTTCATGTGAATTGTTTTTACTTAATGACCAATCACAGTCCAGCTGTGTCAAAACTCTGGAGAGAATCTCGAGTTTTTCATTATTATCTTGTTAAACCTTCTGTTTGTATCCTTTCTCTATTCTGTAATATAGTTTTAGTATAACATTCTTTTATAAAATGTAATATAATGCAGTGTAATGTAATGTAATGCAACGTAATGTAATGCAATGTAATATATAATATAATATAATATAATATAATATAATATAATATAATATAATATAATATAATATAATATAATATAATATAATATAACATATATAACATAACATAATATAACATAACATAATATAACATAACATAATATAACATAATATAATATAATATAATATAATATAATATAATATAATATAATATAATATAATATAATATAATATAATATAATATAATATAATATATAGAAATAATAAAATAATAAATTAACCTTCTAAGAACATAGAATCAAGTTCATCTTTCCTCTCCATAACAGGAGACCCCAAAACCATCACAATGTTCCACATCTGCCCCTGCTGCGTTTTCCAGAAGAGAGTGATGGTTATTCCAACACAGTCTACAAAACTCTGGTAATTTGGCCTCTCTAGGTCATGCTGGCCTCATCTGCATGCAGGGAGGCACCTCCTCCTTGGTTTAAGGGCTGTAACATTCTCTACTGATGAAAATACTTTGATAGGGTTGTTTTTTTTTTCTTTCCCTTCACAAATTATCAGGTCATTTAAAGAAATGAGCTCATTTTAATCTAATTCTGCATGTGCAACTGTCTGGAGAGTTATTTTCAGCTCCAGTAGTTGCAGCTTGCAATTATTCTGCTTCCTTTAAGAAAAGAAAAGTAACAGCTCTATATTTTATGCAAATTACTGGCGATCTTTCAGAGCAACTTGTGTTTAGGAGAAGAAATTGGAGAAATAAGAGGCCCAATGGATGGTAATGTGGGTTTGAAAAAGCACAGAGGAAGTAGGAAAATGTGTAAAGATCATTAAAATATTAACATTTGACCACTTAGGCAGGAATATTTCAATTAAAAGCCATGTAATTCTTGTAGAAGTGAAATGAACAATTCCTAACTAACCGTGGCTTCTGTGAAAAAGCAACTTTTTAATTTAATTTCCTTAATTGCTGTGGTTCAGGTGTGCCCCAGACACTGCTGCAGCTCCCACAGAGGTCACGGAGTTGAAGTGGGGTGCAAAGGGGAGCCCAAGCACCTTCACCATCCCCACAGGGCTGTGGAGGTGGGAATTGCTGTTTCCCTCTGTTTCCATCCTCCTTTGGAGCCCCTCTGAGCACAAGCTGCCAGTTTGTGCACTGTGCTCAGTGCAGGCACAGCTGAAGGTCCTGTCCAGTTCCAATGTGCTTTAAATTTGGTGCTTATTTTGTGCATTTCCATGGAACCTGCACTGATCTGAACACAGCTCAGCAGCATTTTTGCTGCTGGAAAATTTTTATTTTTCCAGTTTATTCGCTGGAAAAAAAGCTGGTGACTGAAAAATCACCTTACGTGCCACGATTATTGCTGTTTAAGGGCATAAATCAACTTTTCTGTCCTTTGCAGAAGAAAGTTCCTCTGATAATATTTCCCTTGGAGCTTTTCTCAGATCCATGGATGACCTCTGTGCCAGCTGGTGGCTCTGGCACAGAGCAGCTGTGGCTGCCCCTGGATCCCTGGCAGTGCCCAAGGCCAGGTTGGACACTGGGACAGTGGCAGGTGTCCCTGCCATGGCAGGGATGGGATGGGATCCATGGGATGGGATGAGATGAGATGGGATGGGATGGGATCCATGGGATGGGATGGGATGGGATGGGATCCATGGGATGGGATGGGATGGGATGGGATCCATGGGATGGGATGGGGTCCATGGGATGGGATGGGATGGGATCCATGGGATGGGATGGGATGGGATGGGATGGGATCCATGGGATGGGATGGGATCCATGGGATGGGATGGGATGGGATCCATGGGATGGGATGGGATCCATGGGATGGGATCCATGGGATGGGATGGGATGGGATGGGATCCGTGGGATGGGATGAGATGGGATGGGATGGGATCCATGGGATGGGATAGGATGGGATGGGATCCGTGGGATGGGATGAGATGGGATGGGATGGGATCCATGGGATGGGATGGGATGAGATGGGATCCATGAGATGGGATGGGATGGGATCCATGGGATGGGATGGATGGGATGGGATCCATGGGATGGGATGGTATCCATGGGATGGGATGGGATGAGATGAGATGATCTTTAAGGTCCATTCCCACCCAGACCACTCTGGAATTCCATGATTCCATGACACAAGCACCATCCCCCAGGCAGCAGCCAATCTCCTGCCAGGGACCAGCCCTCCAAGGCTGAGGAATGACCCTCCAGAGAAGCCCCAGCACTGATATTGCAGAGGAACCTCTGGAGCACCTGCCCCAGGCTGCTGGAACCTGCTCTTGCAGGATGTGAACGCCAGGAATTCCGAGGCTGGGAAAGAAGGGAGCGAGGCTGAAAGGACCTGGGAGGTTTGAGGCTGCCACTGGAACAGAGGCAGTAAATACTTCTGGCTGCTCTGATGAGATCCAGGATTTACTGAGGAGGTTTTTTAAAGTGTTGTCTGCGGTGCTAAGGCAGAGGTTTTTGATAGCAAAGAGGCACTTTTGGAAATTTACTGCCCATTCTCAGCAATCTGTCTGTGTTCAGCAGAGGGAGGGGGATAACCCAGGGAGAGCAGGACAGGAATGTGGGATGGGAAGTCCCAGAGCAGCTCTGGGAAGCAGAGGAGGCAGGGAAAGGCTTTTCTGTGGCTTTGCACAGGGTTTTGTGGATTTGCTGAGCCTGGGTAAAGCAGGTGCCTGTTCCCTTGAATCCCTCCAGTCCTGGTTGGAATGTGTGTCCCTGAACTTCATTCCTGCTCCTGGTGTAAAGCAGCAGTTCTGCTGTAAAACTCCCCAAAAGCTTTGCTGTGCTCTGAAAACTGCCTTACTGTCATCCCAGCCTGAGAATTATCCCCCAGCTCAGCAAGAATTCAGTTTATTGTTCCTGCCCCCATCCCTGCCTTCCTGCACCCAGTCCCTGAGTGTGGGGCAGCAGGACCAGAGAGGAGGCTGGACATCCCAAAAGTGTCCAGGTGGGATCCTGCAGGCACCTCTCACTGCAGATCCCTTCCTACACCTCGTGTAAGCCCCAGCACAAACGAGCTGATGGGTTCTTAATTAGATTTGAGCATTCTGTTGTTAATTAATTGCCTGGAATGTTTCAGGATGTTTCCCCCCCACACCCCTCTCCCCAAGGAGCACACGTAGCACAAATTAATCTTTACAGCTGTCACATGTCACTTCCTCAGCCGAGGAACAGCAGCCACCATGGAATATTTGTTCCCTACAAAATACAAAGTGATGGAACATCTTCCTTAACAAACGGATAATTAACTTTAAATAACGATGTCAAAATGCCCTTTTGAAAAGTTTCTGGTTTTGCTTGGCTAATGGTCGTAGTTTAGTGCTTCAGTGTTTGGCTTTCCTGCTGAGGAGCTGGTTTTTGGGAGCTCACACAAGATCCCAAAGGGCTGGCTTGGATTCTGCAGGGTGGAAATTTCCCCCAGGACAGGGGTCCTGAGGGTCCCTTCCAACCCAAACCATCCTGGGATCCTGTGATCCAGGAGGGTTTTGTCCTCTCTCAGTGGTTACTGGTTAAATGAAATGCAGCCCAAAATCACGAATAGCTCCTCATATGATAAAATACAGTGTTAAACTGTTCCCAAGAAGGAATTTCCCAGAGTTTCTGAGGGGGTTTCTGGAAAGCCACCGTTCATCGCCCTCATTACTCCAGCCAAAAATCAGGGCCATGCACTCCCCTGTAGGAATGGGAAGTGAAATATTTAAAGGCCCTTTCTGCTGTGTAAGCTCCTGCTAAATCACCTGCTTGAAATGAGAAAGGTTTAAAAACAAGGTTTAAAAACATGGTCATTGAAACTCCTGCCCTGTTTGTTTGATTTCTGTGTGTTCTTTCAGGCACGTGGCAAAATGAAAGAGTGTTCAGAAAAGCAGCTCCTACACTCAGAGAATCAGTAGTTTGTTCTCTTAACCCTCTGAAATTCCTGTGATAAGGAGAAATCCCCCCCTTTATCTTTTGGGGAGCTGTCCAGCTGGTAGTAGGGGATGATGATGGTGAGGATGAGGAGGGAGGACCCTCAAAGGAACCCAGTTTGTTATGGGTGGTTGGAACCGGTCTGTGGAACAGCTGAAGGATTTGTTTGAAGCTTAAAAAGCCAAAGTTAAAGACACAAAAACTTCAGGATGCCACGCGACTTCAGGGGTGAGGATTTGGGAGCCTTTTGGGTTAGGTTTGGTTTGGAATCCCAAATGCAGGGGAAGGAGGAAGTTTTATGGAGTCTAGCACTATGACAGGTTTTAGTCTGAGTTTCTGAGTGATGGTAACTGTCGCAGACATCCTTTTTATGAAAAATCCTTTCTTTAGGATTTTTCCTCCTGAGAAGCTGAGAGGCCTCAGAAACAGAATGTAAACAATGGCTATCTGCTGCTGTGGAATGCATCGGTGTGTCTGTGGTTGGGCCATCCTGAGTGTTTACAGTCATGGCCAACCACAGACCAGACAGCTTGGACTCTCTGTCCCAGCCACAGATCTTTGTTATTCATTCTTTTCTATTCTTAGCTCAGCTTCTGAGGAAACCTTTCCTTCTGTTTCTTTTTAGTATAGTTATAATGTAATATATATATATATATCATAAAATAATAAATCAAGCCTTCTGAACATGGAGTCAACATTCTCATCTCTTCCCTCACCCAAGAACCCTTGTGACCACTGTCACAGGTAACCTGCAATTTATTCTATTTTAATTTACAAAAAGGACTCCCCAACCAATATTTTGGAAGAAGAGGAAGGAAGGATAGAAGAGAAAGGATAACCCCACGTTTGGTTCAGGATGCCAACGGACAAGGAAGAAGCAATTTGTGGAATTCTAAATGGAGGAGTCTTGAGAATGGGCAAGGCAAACGCCAGAGAGGAAGAGGCTTTGGGCAAGGGAGATAACTGAAACCATAATAAAACATTTCTTTGAGAAATAAAAGAATTAAAAGACAAAATACACTGTCAGGAAGAACTTTGGAATCCAAATATTTGGACAAGTTAATAAATGATCTAAAACACACTGACAAGAGAAAACTTTAGAATTAGGACAAGAAAAGTGATGCCCCAAAGCAGAAATGAAAGCCAACAAGTCAACGCGACCTGACAAGTGACCAAGACCAAGCCAAGTACCACAGGAAGCTGCCCAAATTAGGAAAAGTTTAAAATTTAACTAAGAGAAACTAAGAATTCCCCGGAAGACTCCGCCTATACTCCTGCCTACCTATGAATATGCATATAATAATGATGTAATCCTTGTTCGAAATAGTATAAAAACCTGCTTTTGTTGCTAGTAAGTTAGAAAACCACTTTCCAGCTAGAGCTGCGGTTTTCTCCAACGCGTTGCCAATAAATACCTCCTGCTTATAGACTTGGAAACCTAGTCTTTGAGCAGTTATTTTCGCCTTTTGGGGCAAAATTTGGCATCATAACTGAGCTGAGATGGAGATGGGATTTTTGTGTGTGTAGCCAGGCACTGTTTGCTCTGGCTGTAATGACTGCTATAAATCACAGCGAGGGCTCTGAGCCTGGCACAGAGCTGCAGCTGCTGCTGCTGCTCCAGTGAGGGAGCAGAGTGAGCTCTCCTTGTCCCTGCTCCTGCAGGGCAGCGTTTGGGACACCCCGGGGCAGCTGCGCTTCCCTGGCACCCACACCAAAAGGCTGCAGGAGCCTGAGGCAGAGTAGAAATTTTCTAGAGTAGAAATCTATTCGGATTTAGGTGAAATGTACATCTTTGGGTTAAATCTGTAGTTTGAAAACATAGCTGTTTGGTCTGACTGCCTGTTCTCGTAAAAAGCCTTGGCTCAGAGAAACTGCTGCAGCTGAAGATCAAGAAATAAGAGAGGAGCAGACAGCCTGACCCACTCTGGAATTCTGTGAACTTTCCTAAGGCTCTCGGAATTTTAGGATTTCAGAGTTTCCTGTTTGGCTCCGTGCTCTGCTTGAATTTAAAAGACAAGCAGCAGGCTCTGTGGCTACTAAAAAAAATAAAGCTCTTTTTTTTTCCTTTTGTGTGTGAAAAATGAGTTGCCCATTGAAAGAAGAGCCTGTTCCACACCACTACATGTGTTTCATACATATTCACAAAGAAGCAGTTTGAAAAATACACCGCTGTGCTCTTGCTGCTGGAGATGGAGGAGAATATTACAAATTTCATTTTTTCCCTACTGCCTCACTTCTGCTGCTGTGCAAACACCGAGTGTTTGTTGTGCTGCTGGGATTAACTGGTGTTTGTTTAAGGTGGGAGAGGTGTTTTTAGAAAACAGATGGATTTGGACTGTTTGCTTCCCCCAGGAACTGCAGGGATGGAAGCTCATTTAGAATTGCTCTCTGTAATTTTTGCTGCTGGCTCTGAGGAGGTGCTGAGAGTCTGCATTTCCCTCTGTCCTCTCACCTCCCCTGCCTCAGCTGCAGCTCCTGCTGCTGCTCTCTGCTTGTGGGACTCCAGAGGATGAGAAATGCTCTGGAAATACACTCAGACCTCACCAGCCAGCTTTGGGGGCATTTTTGATCTTTTATCCTGGGCTGTGTTGGGGAGAATAACCCACACAGGGTGGGTGTGCAGATAAATGAGGAAAGGCAATGGAGCCCTGTGGGGGTGTTCACAGGGGTCCCAGGACCAGGGAAAGGATGAGAAATCTTGACTCCATGTTTCAGAAGGCTCAATTATTATTTTATGATATATATTATATTAAAAGACAATGACATATTAAAACTATACTAAAAGAATAGAAGAAAGGATTTCGTCAGAAGGCTTGAAAGGAAAGGAATGGAATGATAATAAAATCTTGTGACTGACCAGGGAGTCTGAGACAGCCGGACTGTGATTGGCCATTAATTAGAAACAACCACATGAGACCAATCACAGATGCACCTGTTGCATTCCACAGCAGCAGATAATCATTGTTTTTCTTTTCCTCCTCTCAGCTTCTCAGGAGAAAAGATCCTAACTGAAGGATTTTTCATAAAGTATGTCCATGACAGAGCACTGAGATAACGCCTGGTGGAAGCCACGGGAGAAGCCCACAGGGAAATTCCTGACTCAGAGCATGGCCAGGACAGAGCACAGCTCTGGGGCAGGCGCTGAGCTCCGGGGAAGCAGCAGGACCTGGCACCCCTGGCTGCCAGTGCCAGGTGAGCTGAGCAGCTCAGGCGTGCCCAGCAGCAGTGCCAGGCTGCAGGCCAGGGGCAGAGAGCTCATTTCAAAGTTCAGTGCCCAGAACTGACCAGAGCTGGGGCAGAACCTTCAGAGCTCTGCTGCTGATGTGCACCCACTGCCCTTGGGAGTCCTCAGGAGCTTTCCAGAGGTCAATCCCCGTGTGACATTAGGAACAAAAAGGTCCTTTGGTAACTCATTTATAGCACTGAAATATCCATGGTTTAAGGAAAAATTCCTTTCACATGGACCAGGAGGGGAAAGCCCCTGCTTGCTGTTTATTTTAATTTTCAGGACACATGGAGGGTGATGTTGGCATTGCCAGTGACATGAGGAGCCCACAAATCCCAGCCCATCCCCTCCACTGCCAGCACAAACAATGAAGAAAACAAAGAAATAAAATTTCAGGCTTCCTTTCAGCAGAGGACACTCCAAGTTTCTCCTCTGTTGTACTTCAGTTCTGCTCTGCCAAAGGAAACAGTTCCTCCTCCTGCAGAGAGGGCTTGAGGGATGCTGAACATCAATTCTAGGGGGAAAAAGAGAGAAATCATTAACAGCAGAGCAAGGGAAGGTGCCCGGAACTGCGTAACTTTTTCCAGCTTACAGATGCAAAAAGAAAGAGAGCTTCTTGGAGGCTGATGGGGTTAGCATTGGCCCTGGGGGTTTATTTGATGTATGATCTGCCTGGGAGCAGGCAGGTACTGTAGATTTCGGGGGCAGTGGAGCACGGCCCCGTAATTCAGGGGAAGTTTAACCCCAGTGGGGGTTGGGGGTTAAGGAGGGGGCTGTGCTGGGGTCCCTGGGGGTTTTGTGGGGTTTTGTGGGGTTTTGTGGGGTTTTGCTCCCAGGCTGGGAGCTGTGCTGCTCAGGGGTTTTGCTGGGGTTTTGCTGGGGTTTTGCTGGGGTTTTGCTGGGGTTTTGTGGGGGTTTTGTTGGGGTTTTGCTCCCAGGCTGGGAGCTGTGCTGCTCACACCCCTCTCCCCGTGGGGCTGGGGGAGCTCTGTGCCCTGCAGGACCTGCTGAGCCCTCCCTGGCACCTGGCTGGGGGTGACCCAAACTCAAACAGGGCTGGAGAGCTCCTGCTGATGGCCAGGGGAGCAAAGCCACGGATTTCATTGATGTGTGGCACCTTGGCAGCCCCAGGATCAATCATCAGCAACGACCTTTTGGTTTTCCCTGCTTTCCTGGAAGCTGTGCATGGGCTGGCAGGTTTGCTGCCATGCTATTGACTGAAAACTGCTTATCCAAGTCAGCCAAGCTGAATTTATCCCCTGCTCTGGGCCGTGAGTGGCCATGAAAGCTCGGGGGGTGTCACACAGATTAGAGGGGGTCAGTTGAGCTCAGCATCCCTGAGACTCTGGCCTGACATCTCCAAGGAAACCTCCTGGGCCCTGGAAATGTGGGGTGATTTCTCTGAGCCATCATCAGAGGGATCAGGAGGGAGGAGTGAAGTGGCTGCTCTGAGCTCCAGCAGGTCCCAAGGTCCCAGCTCAGGAGGAGGGAAGGCAGGGATGGATCCTCACATCTGTTCAACCCCAGCACCTGGAGGCACAGAAGTGTTTGTGTCACATCCTGACAGAGAGGGAGCGAGTCCTGACTGAGATTCCAGGGGCTCTTCAGGAGATAGCACTGAAAGCAGGTTAAGGGAAGCATTGCCACAGGATTACAGGCCAGGAAATTGAAGGGTTTAGAATTGCTTGGGCTTTTTTTTTTCCAAATGAGAGCTTGCTAAGAACATGGCACAAAAGAGTGCAAAATCCTGGTTTTATTGTGAAGAAAAGGAAAATGAATTTTAAGGTGCAGTAAGCAGAGCATGTTCAGACAATTCTGAGTTTCTGATATAACCATGTTACACTGGAGGGCCAGTCACCTGCATTTTAGAATTTTGTGTGATGCTATCAGAGCTGGTGAGAAGTTTGGAACATTTGTATTTCTGTCATCAAACAAGAATTATATTCAGAAGCAGGAGGTGGAAGGGGTTTGTCCCTGTGTGGCTTAGGGACAGTGCATTGCACAGATATAATTATGTTCCTCTCATTTAGACATGACAGCAGTGCTGCTCTCACTGTTCTGCTAAGAAACTTTTTAATTTAAATGGAAGACATAAAACTTTTTTCCCCCAATATATATATATATTTTTTTTTTACTTGGAGAAAACAGTAATTCTGAATCTATCCTGATATTCAGCCAACTTTCTCTCCTTCTCTCCCATTCCAGCAGAGCAGGGACTACAAAGCTCCCAGAGTGGCACTTCTTTGATCACAAATATGAAGATGGTGCATGAGAGTAATTAAATTTTTCCTCTCAACTAATTGAATTTGTTAGCCAAAGAGGGGGAAAGGCTTCGTTGCAAACAGGAAGAGGCAGCTTCTTCCACCTGACTTTACTTGTACTTGACTAACTGCTTCATTAGAGCCCAGGCAAGTCCAGTGACACATCATTAATTTCCAGGGCTGCAATCTGAGAAGAGAAGAATCAGGAGGGGCTGCTCTGCCAAACCCAGCCTAACTGAGTTAATGCTTATTAAGGCTAAGCCTCAAGTCTGTTCTTGTGCTGCCTCTGTCATGTTATGGATTAATTAAATGTATTAAGACAGCAAATGCAAAGTTGCAAAAGCAAATGCTTTTTTTTTTTTTTTTTTTTTGCAAAAAATGCAAAAGCAAATGCAAATCACTGTGGGTTTATCAGAAGGATGTGGCTTCCTGCTGGAATAGGTGATGGCTGCTGAAAAGTGGGGCCAGAGCTTAGGGGGGGTGTGGCAAAAGCAATTTTATTTGGCCTCCATGGTTTTATGCCTTGCATCCAAATTATCCAAGTTCCCATCCCTGGAGGGGTTTAAAAGCCACATGGATGTGGCACTTGGGGACACGGACTGGGTGACCTGGTGGGTTTTGGCACTTGGGGACACGGACTGGGTGACCTGGGTGGGTTTTGGCACTTGGGACACAGACTGGGTGACCTGGTGGGTTTTGGCACTTGGGGACACGGACTGGGTGACCTGGTGGGTTTTGGCACTTGGGGACACAGACTGGGTGGGTGGGTTTGGCACTGGGACACTTGGGTGACTTGGGGACGGACTGGGTGACCTTGGTGGGTTTTGGCACTTGGGGACACGGACTTGGTGACCTGGGTGGGTTTTGGAGGTCCCACCCTCTGGGTCATTGCCTTCCAGCCCCAGCTCCTGCAGGACGTGTGAAATTCACTGACGTAACAGAAACCTGTGCAGAAATGCACAGCTGCATTTCAAACCAAATAAATTCATTTGAATTTATTAGATTTATTTAATGTACATAACAATTCTCCTGCTCAGCCATCAGCTCGTTAGGGCCTCTGCTTGTTTGTGTCTCTGCACATCCATTACTGCAAGCTGAGGAAATTGGGCTGGCACTGCCTTCCTCTGCAGTTACCTGTTGCTAAAACCCTTTTATTTGGGCTGTAACTTTTTTTTTTTCTCTGCCTTTATTGCGTCTGCAAGGATCCAGAGCAGCTGCCAATGACCCCGTCGGTGGGACTGGAAGGTTGTTTGCACAGAGGAGAACACCCTGCCCAAACCTGCTGTAAAACCAGGACAGAGCCTTTGTTTTCTGGAACACACAGACATGAAATTTGATGGCAGCACTTCCAGCTTCATTAAGTTCTTTCCAGGGCCTGATAAAAGTGGCATTCATGGAAGAGGCTTCTGGAGGAGAAGTTCCGTTGTTTGTTTCAGTGGGAGCAGGGGGCACAGCAAGAAGAAAATAACATTTATTTCATGCACAGGCAATGGGTGAAGCTCTCCAACGTGAGGCACGTGGAACAGGGAGCATTTTGCAGGATTTTTCCATCTCACAAACCTTGCCATGTATTCACTCGTTCCAAACCTAAAAATGCTTTACAGATTTTTGATGTTCATTCATTTAGGCAAAGTTACAAAGGCCAGGAGAGGAAAAAGTGAATCACTGGGGATTCAGAGAGCTTCCATTATTTCCACAGCTGTGCAAAGCACGAACCCATGGGGAACCTGCCAGGTTTGCAGGTCTCTCACCAGGGGGAGGGGGGTTTAAGTGCTTTACAAGATTGCTCTCAGAGTGGTCAGATGATGTGTGATAGAAGCCAATCTGGAGCTCCCAAAGACTGGGGGTAGTAAACATAATTCTGTTTAGTGTTCTGCAGCTTCACAAAAGGATTTGTTGATTCCCACAGTGGTTACATTGATTTTATACCTTTCTGAGCACACAAAATAGCAATTAGTCAATGCTGCACATTGCATTTCTGACAGGTATAAAATTATAGTGCCAATTATTCTGCACAGGTTGATGAACAACAGTAGGGGTTTCTGAACAGTCTCTGAGAGAGTGCTGGCAGAGAAATCTGTCACTCAGTGTTTGAAAGGTGTGACTGTAATTTCCAACACAATTGAATAAAAATCTTTGTGATGTGTGCATGCTGTACAGTTATTATAAGGATGGCCTCCTCTTTAACTGACACATAATAACATTTGTTATATTTTAACCACTGCAGAGTAATTTAGTAGTATCTGAGGTCTCTCTGACTTTACCCTTCCCAGAGGAATCATGTAAGGAGTTCTGAGCTTCCAGTTAGAGGGAAATAAATCTGATCACACCTGACCACAGAAAACCTTTACCCATTTGTGCCACTTATTTCACTTCCAGGCATCTGAAACAGAACATTTTGCTCCAGGGCAAGTGGAATTCCACACCTCCAAAAATGTGGGGTTTGCACAGAGGTTCAGTTTATTTATAACTTTTATTTATTTGAATTATTTCATCTCTCTGTCAAACGAGTAAATGACAATTCCAACAAGCTCTGCTGCTGGCTTGGGCTGCTGAGAGACAGCTCAAGAGTTCTGCTCTGTCCTCCAAGGGAGTTTTCCAAGCAGGAACGCCCTGCATGGGAGCTCACACGCTGTCATTGTCATTGCAGAGCCCATCAGTGAGAGCAGGGTTGGGAATTCCCTGTTTCACACACTGTCATTGTCATTGCAGAGCCCATCCCTGAGCAGGGTTGGGAATTCCAGAACTCCATTTCATGGCACAAATTCCTGCCTGGCTCCGGCAGATCCTGGGGCACATCCCAGGTGTTTTCCATTCCCTTGTTGTCCTCACGGGATGGTCCCTCCCAGGGGTGGGGGCAGAGCAAATTTAAGGCTCCCAGTTTCCTCCTCCACTGTTTTTCTGAGCTGGGACCTTATTTCTGCTTCCTTCCAGCCAAGGACCTCATCCAGCTCCTTCCAAAGGTAATTTTTTAGGTCTTAGGTTGTGTCAGCTAACTCAAGTGCTGGGGTGAATTTATTTAACCCAAACTGAACAGTAGTATTTAATTTCTGTACTCTCAAAATCCATTTTTGTAGCCTGAGTTTGCCTGCTCTGTCCCCCTGCAAGCAGCTCTGTGGTGTAGGTCACCCTTTAAGGAAAAGGGAATGAGGTCCTAAAACTTTCTTCTTTCCTGATGGCATTGTAACAATTTGATAAAAAATTATTAGGTGGGAATTTGGGTTGAAAATATAGATGTCTCCTGAATGAAAGGTTTTCATAAATGTGTTTAAAAACCTGAACTGCACCCAGCCGTTGCCCTTTGGTTAAGGGGAAGGTTTTTCTTGTGCCAATAAAAGTAAATTCTCTTCATTCCTTTCACCTTTATACTCCTTAATTTAGGAACTGTGTTTAGCAGCTTGCTGAGTCTCTCGGGTTTTATAGAAATCGTTATTTTAGCCTTCCTTTTCCTCTGGGAGAGTTGGAATTTCTGGGAAGAAATCTTTGTGCTTTCGGCCTCGAGTGGCTGAATGGGGCTGTGCAGTGTCTGCTTTTGGGGGGGCAAAATTTGGCCCCATTTATCCATCCCCAGCTGGGGCCCCTGGAGATGGGGCTGCTCCATGGGGAGGGATGGGATGGGATGCTCCCTTCCCTGCTTGGGGCACTGCCCCGGGCTGCTGACATGGGCATTTTAAATCCAATATAACCCAGTAAAAGAGTTATGTAAAAAAGAAATCCCTGTAAAGGTGATGGTCATTTAGAGACAAACAATCTTCTGATTTTTGCTGTTGTTTTCCTGCTGCATTGATGATGTGTAGCTCGACTCAATTCAAGCCCCAGCTATTGTTTTTCAGGTCGACTTTTGATTTTAATGAAGTGGAATAAGTGGTTTTGAATCGGTTATCATGCTTAGGGAAGAAAGGCCAGGGAAGTGTTCGGTTGGTTTGACGGGTCAGGTGAAATATTTCACAAATTAGCAGCACGTTTAGCTCTAAGGAGAGCCGGTGAGTGAAATTTCCCTGCCGATGTTATCGGCCGGGCGGGAATGACAGCAGCAGCAGCACTTGGCAGGAGCTGCAGCCCGAGGTTCCTACAGGAGCCAGGTGCAGAAGGAGATTTTGGGGATTAGGAATGAACCTGCCCAGCCTGGGGGGCTCAGCACACCTGGCTGTGGAACAGCTCCGAGCTGCAGCTGAGCCTGGCCAGGGCCACGTCTGGGATTGCTCCTGTAGTACTCAGAATCATAGAATCGTGAGGTTGGAAGAGACCTCTGAGATCATCGAGTCCAGCCTGTGCCCTGACACCTCACCCAGACCATAGCACCCAGTGCCATGTCCAGGCTTTTGTTAAACACACCCAGAGATGGGGATTCCACCACCTCCCTGGGAGGAGCATTCCAGTGCTTTGTTATTCTTTCAGTGAAAAATTTCTTCCTGATATCCAACCTGTACCTTCCCTGAGGTAGCTGAGACTGCGTCCTCTGGTTCTGTCAGAGACCGACCCCACCTGTCTGCAGCCTCCCTGCAGGAAGGTGTAGAGAGCACCAAGGGCACCTCTGAGCCTCCTCTGCTCCAGGCTGAACAGCCCCAGCTCCTTCAAGCGTTCCTCAAACTCGGGACAGAAATGAAGGAATTTGGGACTGGGAAGGGTTTTGTTCACTCGAGAGTTTGTAATTGCAGCCACCTGGATCTCGTGTGGCTTCTGCGGGAGATCTTAGTGCTTGATTGGTTTTCTACATTAACCACAAAGAACTTTCTCACTGAACTTTGTTCCCACGGTGTCTTTTGCCAGAGCAACAACAACAAAATTTGGTAGGGAATTGCTCGAGGGGGTTCTTGCACCACTGAATGTATTTTATTTGTGTCTGACAGCCCATGGCAGCACCTGTGCTTTGTCCCTGTAGCAGCAGAGGAGGAATGGAGCAGATTCTGTTCCCTACCAGCCCTGCCAGGAGTGCAGAGTGTGGTGGGCACCTCCTGCTGCTGGAGTCACCAGATTTACCCTGCTCATGGACGTTCTTCAGCCTCCTTAGTTGTAGAATTCATTCACAAAGCTCTCTTCAGGAACTGCTGCTTTATTGCTGAAAAAGCATTTGTTTAATTTGTTTTTGAAGCATTCTAGTTGTCCTGTGGGGAGCCCAGAGTCTGGGTTTGCAATTCCCCTGAGATTTTGGGGTTGGTGTGAAGAGGAGCAGAGCCAGGGAAAGGCAGGGGTGACTCCAGCACCTCATTCCAGGTGCTCTGTCCCCCTGGAGGGGGAAGGCCAGGAGAGGGATTTTGGACGTGGATGTTTCTGCTGGCTTCCATCAGAACTCTGCTGTTACTGCATCAGGAGGAATTGCTTCCCTTCTGTTTGCTGGGTCTCAGCAGTTAAATGGAAACAGCCTGTTCTTATTTTCTTAACAAAAACAATCTGAGGCACTTCCCAGAAGGTAGGGATCATGAATAATGAAAGATTTTATTTTTAATTTCCAGAACAAAATAAGACTATGAAATGGTTAGGCAAAACACTTGAATCCAATTAGGAAACAACTCGGTGAAGAAGAAAACATTGACACTTATTTTGAGTATTTGATTCCCTACAATATCAATTTAAATGTAAATTGTGCTTTGGAGAAGAATGCTTCCATCAGAGGCTAAAAGCATGTGGTTTATGCTCAGTGTTTTACAACTGGATTATCTCAGACCTGGGTTTATAGTTACTGCCTGTGGGCAGAATTCCACCTTAGCACTCAGAGCACAGGCAGTAATGCCCTTGTGCATCTATTTTTTCAGCAGATTGGTGATAGAATTGTGTGATTAAATAAGAATTTTATGATTTCTTTTCCCATGGTAGATTGCAATAGGTATATTTAGGTTTGATTTCGGCTATAAAGTTTGTAGCCTGTGAATAAGTGGGGTAAGGAGTTGCAGGTTGAATTGTTACTGTCAGAATTGAAGTGCTGAGATGTCAAATATTTAAAGATGAAAGGTCTTGGGGGAGCCTTGAACTGTGTTTAGTGCCAGGGGGGAGGTGTGTTCATGGCTGTGTTTTATCATCTCAGAGCTGGGCTCTGTTCAGCTGGACCCTTCCAGAAAATTCACTGTCTGTGCTCCCCATGGCAGCTGCCTGGGATCCCTCTCAGGTGCTTCAGGCACCAGCAAGAGCCCTAAAAACAGCCTGAGCCTGCACCAGCTCCTGCCCGGAGATCAGAGCACCCCCAGGTAATTTGTGTTGTGAGAAGTGTCAGAGTGCCTGCCAGGAGATGCTCTCAATAATCCAAGGACACGTGGTGTACCCGGAGAGGGAAGAAATGTCAAATAAAATGATGCTGACTGTTGTTCCCAGCATCTAACAAGGCTTTTTAAAAAGTATCTCGAGTGTTTGAATGCATTTCAGACAAGCTGTTAGTGCAGGGCTTGGATCTCTTCAAATGCAGGTTCCTCACCAGCCTGGCTGTGCCTGGCTGGTTCAGGTCTGGCTTTCAGCAGCTCCATCCAAATATTAAGGGTAATAAATGGTCCTGTATGGCTGCACTTGAAAAGAATCTCTTGAAGCAGTGAAAATTTGAAGGCTTGGTGGTTCATATTTCACATTTCTGGTGTGAAATGCAAGCAGGCAGTGCCATGGCAGGGAAGGGTGGTGACCCCTGCCAGGAGCTGAGGAGCACCAGCCTGGCAGCCCCCTCACCATGGACATGTCCTGTGTGTTATAGATGATTCTCACACGTGCACTCAGCCTTTTTTTATTTTTGAAAAGGAGATTTAGTTCTTCCTATTTTCTCTCTATTTTAATCAGTGCTTTAGGCCTCATTTTTCCTTGTGTTTTCCCCAACAACCCCGTGGCTGCTGGGTGTGGGGCTGAGCAGGGGCTGGGTCAGAGCTGTTCTGCAATCCAGGAATTGCCTTGCACTGCCCTGCTGTCACAGACATCTTTTATGAAAAATCCTTTCCTTAGGGTTTTTTCTCCTGAGAAGCTGAGAGGCATCAGAGGAAAAGAAAAACAATAATTATCTGCTGCTGTGGGATGCAACAGGTGCATCTGTGATTGGTCTCATGTGGTTGTTTCTAATTAATGGCCAATCACAGTCCAGCTGGCTCGGACTCTCTGGTCAGTCACAAGATTTTATTATCATTCCATTCCTTTCTATTCCTTTCAAGCCTTCTGATGAAATAATTTCTTCTGTTCTTTTAGTGTAGTTTTAATATATAATTTTCTTTTAATATAATATATATCATAAAATAATAACTCAGCCTTCAGAAACATGGAGTCAAGGTTCTCATCTCTTCCCTGGTCCTGGGACCCCTGTGAACACCACCACATCCTGCAAACAGGGATTTGTCCCTTCTTATTCCCAACATTTGTTTGTTACACCTTGGATTGATGTGTCAGGGCTTTTTTCCCCTTTTCCTTCAGAAACTTTCCTCTGTCTTGGCATTTGGCAACTTCGTACTTCAGCCTTGTTGTTCTGCTCTGTTCATATTTTTAAAATGTGTGCTCTACAGGCAGAAAATAAATTCTGAGGTGGAGGGCACCCGTGTGGAACAGCCCCGTGTCAAAGGCAGATAAAATATCTCCCACTCACTGACAGCATTAGATTTTTGTCACCCTGCTAATGCTGCTTCCATATCACTCAGGAGGAGAAACACTTTGCTTCTTGATTTATGGGCCCCGACAGGGAAGTGTCCGGGATGATTAATTACAGCCCTAAATGACAGTGCCCTCATTCACACCTCCCTGGCCTGATGATTGAAATTAATAAATATATCTGTTAGGCTGTGGAATTTGCCATTGCCTGTTCAAATATTGATACACTTGACATGCTGGGAAGGGATTGAGCAGAGGCAAAGCCTTGCAGTCAGTACCTTGCTACATTTAATAGCAGTTGGTAGGGAGGGAAAGAAGCAGAAGATTCTGGAACTGATTGGAAGGCTATGAATAATTTTCAGAGAAAATGTTATGACATTTCTTTGGCAGTTTAAACCCTTACTTTCTGCAAGTGTTTTGATGATTTTGTCTTTATATTTGTCATTTATTTTTGAAAATATTGGCTTTGAAAGTCTATAAATTATTTTTGGGCTGTGTCTGGCACGTTGGGACTCTCATGAAGCTCTGCCTTGCCAAGAGGAGAGCACAGCCACTGGAGCATCCAGAATTATCTGGTCCTTGTCTAGACACCTCCTTTTAGCCTTGTTTGGGTGACTCTGATGGGATTCAGTGAACTGGGATGTGAGCAGAAGGAGCAGAATCCCCTCTGGAGCCAGAGCTGGGGGCTTGTGGTGACTCTCAGGAGGGATGCTGGGCTCCCTTTTCCAGCTCCTCCAGGTTATTCTTGCAGCAGCTCTTGCCCATGCTGGGGGGAGATTCCAACTCCTGAGAATCTGCAGTTTGCACTAAAATTCTCACCAGTACCCCTGGGGTCAGTCAGGGGGTGCCTCTGCCTCCCTGGTGGCTGCAGCAGGGCTGAGGGGATCCCCTTTATTCTGTTACTGCTTTATTCTGGTGGTGGAGAACAGGGGAAAGCGAGTGCTGACCCCACAAAGCAGCAGCTCTGCAGGGCAGCCTGCCCAGGGATGCAGCAGGGGCTGAGGGGATCCCTCCTTACCTGAACTGGGAGAGTGGTGTTTGCTTCTCTATCAGCACTGAAACCTTTCCTTTAGATCCCTTAATGCTGATTTTTTGGGGCTGCATGGATCCCTCCTTACCTGAACTGGGAGAGTGGTGTTGGCTTCCCTATCAGCACTGAAACCTTTCCTTTAGATCCCTTAATGTTGCCTTTAGATCCCCTTAATGTTGTTTTTTTGGGGGGGCTGTGTGGATCCCTAATTGCCTGAACTGGGAGAGTGGTGTTGGCTTCCCTATCAGCACTGAAACCTTTAGATCCCTTAATGTTGTTTTTTTGGGGGGGCTGTGTGGATCCCTAATTGCCTGAACTTGGAGAGTGGTGTTTGCTTCTCTATCAGCACTGAAACCTTTCCTTTAGATCCCTTAATGTTGATTTTTTGTATCTGCTTCACTTCCAATTCCATCCATGCATTCACATGGGGAGCCCAGCGTGGAGCACCCAGTGTGGGGCTGGTTTGGGCTGCTCTGAACCAAGCTCTGTTTTCAAAAGTGTAAATCCAAGCCTTCAAAGGCTAAATGGAAATTTTCTGTGTTCAGGCTGTTTTGTTCTGCATTCACCTGAAACCTGTGCTTGTCCAGGTCCTCCTCCCGTGCCCTCATGGAAAGGCAATGCTGCTTTTGGAGTTTGTTTCAACCACAATATTTTTGTGGCGTTTATGGCCAGCTTTCCTTTCAACTTGAACTCTCTGCCTCAGCCCCCTGTGTGCAGAGTGGAGATAATTTTGCTGCCTTACCTTGTCAGTTTAATTAATGTTGTGGAGCATTCAGATAGCGACAAACAGGCGAGAAAAGCCCAAAGGAAATGAAAAATTCTTTCTTGGGAGCAGTGTTTGGACAGTCGGCAGCAGATAAGGCTCAGGCACACACTGAAAAATGAGGCAACCCCGAAATATTAAATCCAGGCTGGTTTGGGAGGGAGGATTGAGCTCGGTGTGCTCAGGGAGCAGTGAGGAAGGGCTGAAGATGTAATTAAAGACTTGCAAATGAGGGACCTGCACAGGCAGGTGGGGCTGAGAATGGAAAGACAAAGTTATGCCATGTCACTAATTTCTGTAATTATTGAGGGCCTTAAATGAGATGTTCTGGCTGGTTTTGCCCTGAGCTTGTACTAAAATCACCAAAACCACAAACACTTTTATTTTAAGAAAAGGAACCACTTAAACTGCAATTAGGAAAAATATTTCCCTGTGAAAATCTATTTTCTTATTATTTCTGGGTGGCTCCTGATAGGCAAATGTGTTATGGATTACAGGGACAGATGTTCTACAGAAAAAAAAAATTTATTCTCAATTGAATCTTTAGAGAGAAAAATAAATATAGACAGGCACTAAATCTGGGGGTTTTGATTGGGTTTTCTTTTTATGAATATGAGACTATCCCCTGGTGTGCCTGAAAACCCACCTGCTTGAGGATGAATTAATTTGGCTGTGATTTTGTGCTGGTGACATCAGGGAAACGATGGTCAGTGCTCTGAGGCTTCCAGGAGGACTCCAGCAGCTGGGAGGAGATGGGATGAGCGGCTGCCACATGTGTGAGCTCCTGCCTTTTATTGGCTGCCGGGGCTTCCAGAAGCTGCTGACAGCTTCATTCCCGGGCAGGGGAAGGGGAATTGCAGCATGATTAAGTCCAGGTCATCTGAGGGTAAAGCTGAACATCTAAATTCGTGTCGGGAGCCCTTGGCGTGGTGGAATCCACACCCAGAGCAGTCGTTGTCCTTCATCTGGCTGCTGAAGGGCCCTCCAATGCACAGGGCTCCTCCTGGAGACGAAAAAAACCCCGAGATTAATTGCAAATTCCATTCACATCGTTCCCCAAATGATTTTTAATTTCCTTTGAATGACAAGCAATTATGGCCTTTTTTCAGGGCTGCATCGGGAGATAAAATGTCTCTCAAATTCTTTCAGGTATGTTGTTAAACTGTGCTCATAATTGAGGGCTACAGGAATTAGTGTGAAGTCTAATTGTGAGTAAAGAATGAAATGAAAGATTCTGTAAAGCATCAGAGCTGTTGTTGAATTGTTCAGGTTTAAACAGGTGTGGCACGTTCCTTCAAGGGCTGGGAAAAATAATCTGGGATAAACTGTGGAGGAAGGGAGTGAGCTTGTGTGGAGCGATTTACATTTGTCTTAGGGGTCTTGGAAAAGACAAAACTGGAATAAAATCTCCTGCTGAATCTCCTCCTTCTTCTGAGAGCCTTCCTGCTGCTCTTGCCTTCATCAGCTTTAACTGCTAGGAGGGGCTGGTTCAGTGTTTTTTGTGGGACAGCATAGAGCAATTTGCCAGCCCCAAAATCCCAGAAGAATTTGGGGCTGGAGGCCATGAAAAAGCCCTTTTCTATCAGCAGCGAACCCCTGTGAAGCCCTGTGGGTCCCACCTCTCGTTTGCCTGGAAGGGATAAATGCCAGGAGCCCCAGGTGGGGAGGCTGCCCCAGGAGAGCCAAGGAAGGAAGGAAGGCTCTGCTTGGAGGACAGATGTGAAACGCTGGGGAGAATCCCCATCAGTCTGGAGCTGCTCCAATGCAGCGGCAGACGGCAGGGAGGATAATTGCAGTGCTGGCTGTGTGCGTGTGAATGGGCTCATTCGCACAGCGCTCCGAGGTCATCAATTGTTACCGAACTTCAGCCTCCATTTGTGCCAGCGCTGAGGGAAGGAACGCAGCAACCTCTGCACTGGCTCAGGGAATAAAACTGACTTTTGTTGGAATGAGGAAATCACCCAGGAGGGGCCAACAAGGAGTTAATTGTGGCTCGTTCCTTGGTGGGGCTTTTGGCGAATGGTTCTGGTGCCCACTGAGTGGATTTTCGTGTCTTTGGATGCTGTGATCAGCGAGTTCCACTCCAGTGTGATTTGTGAGCTGTGTGAGGCAGTGGAGATGCTCTCCTCTGCAGAAATACAACCCTCAGGAATCTCCTGAGGCTGTTACCGCTCATTTATCCTCTCGTGGGACCACTGGATCAGCAGAGGTTGGATTCCAGTGTAAGTTATGGATTCCTCAGGGACTCTGGGCTGGGTCTGTGTGTGTGCACATGGCTTCTGCTCCTCACAGTGACCCTCCTGCCCCCTGAGAGGGATGGACTGCCCCAAAATGCTTCACCTTGGCCTGAGCAGAGCACTGTGCCCATCAGTTGTGACGGTGTTCACAGGGGTCTTAGGATGAGGGAAGAGACGAGGATCTGACTTCATGTTTCAGAAAGCTTGACTTATTATTTTATGATATATATTACATTAAAACTATACTAAAAGAATAGAAGAAAGGATTTAATCAGAAAGCTAGCTAAGAATAGAATAGCAAAGAATGATAACAAAGGCTTGTGTCTCAGACTCTCTGTCTGAGCCAGCTGGGCTGTGATTGGCCATTAATTAGAAACAACCACATGAGACCAATCACAGATGCACCTGTTGCATCCCACAGCAGCAGATAACCATTGGTTACATTTTGTTCCTGAGGCCTCTCAGCTTCTCAGCAGGAAAAATCCCAAGGAAAGGATTTTCCATAAAATGTGTCTGTGACAAGCAGTGACCCATCCCTGCTCCTCACAGTGACCCTGCTGCCCCCGAGGAGCATGGACTCCCCCAGAACGCTTCACCTTGGCCTGAGCAGAGCACTGTGCCCAGCAGTGACCCATCCCTGGAGAGGGGAGCCTGCAGGGAGCTGCTCCTGCGTTTCCTGCAGCCTGCTCTGGTGCTCCAGTGCTTGGGTTTCCTTATTCTGGCAGGGATGTGCCTGGAAGGAGCCCCACAGGCTGCCCCAAAGCCCCCAAACCCTGCTGGCCCAGAGGAGCTCCTGTGCAGGGATTGTCTTCCTGCAGTTCCTGGGATATTGGGAAATTTGGTGAGCCCTGAAGGCAGACAGGGGTGCCAGCACTGCCCTTGCCTGTGCTGGGAGCTCTGCTGGGATGAGCAGAATTCTGGCCCTGCCTGCTTTGGAGGGAGCAGGGGGGTATTTGCTGGGATTTGGGGTACAAGAGAGACCAAGGGTGCCTGGAGAGCAACTGCAGAGGGGAAATGGAGGTTATGTACAGAAGGAATTGTTCCCTGGCAGGGTGGGCAGCCCTGGCACAGCTGGGGCTGTCCCTGGATCCCTGGCAGTGCCCAAGGCCAGGTGGGACATTGGGGCTGGAGCAGCCTGGGACAGTGGGAGGGGTCCCTGCCATGGCACTGGATGGGATTTAAGCTCCCTTCCAACCTAAGCTGTTTGTGATTCCAAATAGAATTTCTTGCCTTCTCTGTCAGTGCTTCCACATGTTTGACAAACAGCTCAGCAGCCTAATTCTTATTTTTACAGTTCACTGCTGTTTCATATTGACAGTGTCCATCTCCCTCCCTTTATAGTGAACCTTTCATTGATTTATTGTGATGGTTCTTTAAATCCCTTGTGGAACAGCAAATAAGCTCTTGGCATTTCACACACCTTTTAATTATAAATAAGTTAAAGAATGGAAAATCGCTCAGAAGCAAAAAACACCTGCGAACAAAACCTGCAGTTACATCTTTTGGAAGAGAAGAAGTGATTGTAAAGAAAGGGAAGAGTCTGTAGGATCATAAAGGAGCTCACTCCGAGTTGTTTATTCCCTGTGTGCCTGGTGTGATGTGTCAGTGAAGCTGAACTCTGCATTTTATGGATTCCTCCCTGGGTTGCCTGAGACACGTGTCCATAAAACCCTGCTGAGTTACAGAGGCTGAGGAGCATCACTGCTGCTGCTCTGGAGCTCTTTAATTCCCTGGTTCTTCCTGAAGCAGCCTCACCTGTGCTTTGGGCCCTGCAGGGAGGTGGGACCTGAGCCAGGGGGGGCTGTGGGAAATGGAATATCCTGAGCTGGAAGGGACCTGGTGGGATCATGGAAGGAGAAGCTGAGAGGGGTCAGGAACAGCAACATCAACAATACCTGGCCATGATTTAGCTCTGGATAACTGACATGGAGGGAGCTGGCAAACAAATGCAGTTATAGATTCACTTTGGCCATAATTGCTCAGTACAGCTCAATGCTGCTCACTTTGCTCAAATCTGCTTTGCTGCAGGATAGATGAGGCTCTCTCACCCACTGAGGCAACACTTGAGCCCTTTTAATTGTCCTTTTGGAAACAGAATTTCTTGTTGTACCCACCAGTACTCCCAGTTATCCTGTGCCCATTCCTGAATGGGTTGGAGTTCTGGTTCAGTGGGATTCTGCTGTTAGATCAGCACCTGCTTCCTCTTCGGGGAAATCACAGGGAATTTATCTCTGATTTGGTGTTTTCCTGAAAAATCTGCACATCAGGAGAGAGAAAAGAGCCCTGTTATAACTGCTTAACAGATACCTCACAAAGTAATTCCTAGAACTTTTGGTTTTTCCATCAGGAAGTTGCTCTCAAGGAAGTTCTCAGTGGGGCAAACTGCTCTTGCTGCTTCCATGAGCCTGAGCATCTCCCAGGAATTCTGAGTGAAGAGGGAGGGGAGGGCTGGGCCTGCAGGGGAATTACAGCAGAAATTCAACAGCAGAAATTGTGGGGAATGGGGACAACGGGGGCCCTCTCTAGGTGGGGGCGGCAGGGATGTGGTGGGAGAGGAGAGCAGGGCTGGTGGGATGAGCAGCACTGGGTGGATCCCTCAGGGGTTCCAGAGGGTCCCTCGGTGCTGGATTAGCTCCTGCCCAGCTCTGGGATGGCCCCAGTTTGGTGAGGGACGTGCTCCCCTCTGGTGCTGGGGTGATGGATTTCCCAGCCTGGCCCAAGCTGGCGTTTAGCAAAGCAGTGTGGAAGGATGTCAGTGGGATGACCCTGATCCCATGCCCTGGAGCTGTGGGATGGGATCAGGGAACAACCAGCCAGGATCTCTGCCAGCTGAGCCTTTCCCCCTGTGCTGCACAGATATTACCCACAGACAGCCCAGGGCTGAGCTCTCCTGGGTGCTGTGGTGCTCTCATCAGGCTTTTGGCTGATCTTTAGGCTTTGTTACATCCCTGCCCTTCTGCAGAGGTGAAATGGACAAATAATTCCTGCAAAATTCTGCTTAGCTCTTTGATCTCTGCTGTTCCTGACTGCGCAGGGTCTCTGTTACACGTGAGATTCTCCAGTGTTTCCTGTCTGTGACTTGGAGTCAAACTGAAATTTAAAACTTGTGTTGTTGCCTTGGATGAGTTTCTCTCTCCTGAGCAGCAGGTTTTAATCCCAGCCCTGCAGAGACAGGCACAGTTCTGCTGTGTAAATAAATTCAGGGTAAATCCTGAAAGTCCACAAAGTCCTGTGTGTCTGGAGAGCCCAAATCCTGCCTCACAAATCCCTCTGATCCCTCCCGTGCCTCAGTTTCCCCCAGCACGTTTACCTGGCCCTGTGGCTGGGAGGTGAAGCTCAGCACTGTTTCCATGTGGCTTGAGCCCCATTCACTGAGATCAACGAGTTCCTATAGAAACAGCCCTGGTAAAATGACTCATGCCTGGGAGGTCCACAAAAATCTTTATAGACACACAAGGTAATTAATTAGAAATAGTCCATTACTGGGGAATTGGTTTAGGATTCAATTTTTAATTTAGTATTAAATTGCTTAGGGACTATTTTCTTTTACATTTTCTTATATCCTTAGCTTGCTCTGTAATATTTGCTACTCTGCTGTCCTGCCATTGGAGAGCAGCCCAATCCCTGGGTTCCCAAAGTGGGGAAATGAGACCCCCAAAGCCCAAACCTTACCAGCAGGGTTTGGACAGAGCTGTCATTGGCAGGGCTGGGGTTGGCAGAGCAGTTCTAAATTCAGATGTTTTATTTAATATCGGTGATATCTAAACCAGCAGCAAAGCCACAAGCAGAACAGTCCAGCATTCCTGAGGAATCCTGACTCCAATAAGGGACTGAGACTTTGGGAGGAGGCAGACCCAGCTCTGTGCATGTGCAGACAAATTCTCCTCTTCTGCCCCTGGGGGCTGGTTGCTGATTATTTGGGGTTGTTGCTATTCTGTCCCCTTGTTCCATGATGAGTAAACTGACAGAGAATTGCCTGCTCTGTCTTTGTCTTTTCACAGTTTTAAATGCTTGGATGAAGCTGATTCCAGCCCTTTTTAGCAAGGATTTTCCTTCAGTTCTTGAGAAAGACTAAACCCCAGACACTGATTGGAACCAGCAACTTCATCCTAAGTTGCCCTTCTAGGTGGGGATAAAATAACAGGAACAATCCACCAAAGAGGTTAACTCAAAATTCAGCATCATTTCTGTACCCTGGGCTTGTGCTTTGTACATAATGTAATTTAGTGTAGCTCATTTAAACTGTACAACACACATGGGAGCTTCTGAACACTTGATTGGGTTTTGAGATCAACTGAAAGAGTAAAACAGGAAAAAATGTTGCATTTGGGGTCAGGAGAGTGGCAGGGTGATGCGGGCTGTGCTGCTGAAGGACACAGAACTTTGCATTAATAACAAATAACAGAGAGCTCTGGGAATAAATCCCTCTTGCTGCTGAGGTCGGGGGCTCAGCCCGAGCAGGTGAGCTGTGTGAATGAGGGTGCTCTGCAAAAGGTGACCCAGGAGGGCAGGACCTTTACTGGGAGCACTGGGCAGGGCTGGGATCCAGCATAGGACAGGTTCTCCTGCTGCCACAGCTCCCACAATGAGCTCAGATTGCAGAGGAGCCCATCCCTGTGACAGAGGCAGCCCAGGGATGCTGCAGATTGGGCAATAACAGCACCAAGTGCCTCGTTCCTGCTCTGCTTCACGCTCACCTGAGCAGTAGAGATGGGCTGCATTCCCACTCACTGCTGCAATATTGATACAGGCTGCTCAAACCTTTCCTCGGTGCTCTATTGAAGGGGTTGCAGCACGTACTGGGAGGGGTTTGTGTGAAGGGATCTCTTAATGAATCCCTCCTGCAGTGATAACCTGTCACTGCTGAGCTCAGTGCATGGAGCGGGCCCGGCGCTGCGGGGATGGAGCTGCAGCCTCTGCCAGGCACAGAGGAATCCCCAGCAGAGCTCCTCATGCACCTGGGCTCTGCCTGCCGGGGCCCTCAGCTGGGGACCAGCTCCTCTGCTGCCCTTCTGCGGCCACCTCGGGGAATGAGGCTCCAGGGGCCGATGGAAGGATGGATGCACGTTGCTTATGGAAATTCTGAGGTGCCCACAGGGAATAAGGCTCCAAGGGGTGATGGAAGGATGGATTCACGTTCCTTATGGAAGTTCTGAGGTGCCCACAGAGGACTTACAGGGAATGAGGCTCCAGGGAGTGATGGAAGGATGGGTTATGTTCCTTATGGAAGGATGGATTATGTTTCCTATGGAAGTTCTGAGGTGCTCACAGGGAATGAGGCTCCAAGGGGTGATGGAGGGATGGATTCACATTCCTTATGGAAGTTCTGAGGGGTTCTCAGGGAATGAGGCTCCAGGGGATGATGGAGGGATGGATTCACGTTCCTTATGGAAGTTCTGAGGGGTTCTCAGGGAATGAGGCTCCAGGGGATGATGGAAGGATGGGTTTATGTTCTTTATGGAAGTTCTGAGGTGTCCACAGGGGTCACAGCAAGGGTTGTCCTGTGCTGTGTTTTGGTGTGGCAGTGCCACCTGTGGGAACTGAGAGAGAAGAAGAGGAAATGTCCTGCTCCACTTCCAGCTCAGTGGCTGCCAAAGCTGGATCCATGTGGATTCAGGAATTGTGCAGAAATTCCCTCTCACAAACCCCCCCTCTACTGTGGGGCTGGACCTGCACATCAACCACTGAAGCTCATCCCTTGAAACAGGATGGTCGAAAACGTTTGGCAAGCCCTTGTTCCAGTGGGATTTCCCCCATGCAGATGAGGCTGGTGCTGTAAATTGCCCTTAAATGCACTCAGATGTGGGGCTGGGGCAGAGCCTGAGCTCCAGTCCTGGGCTTCCCATGGGCAGGTTCTGATGCTGGGACATCCTCCTGCTCCCTGGGGAAGCCCAGCAGCTGCCACAGCCAGCATCCCAGCTCTGCTTTTGGAAGGGATTTGGAAATGTGGAGATGTGTTTACTGTTTCCTAAACTGGTTTAGAACTGGGATTTATTTTTTTCACTTTGAAATGCCGTTGTTCTCTCCTTGTGTTGGTTCTTGCTCGTGAGCTGCAGCAGTTCCAGGGAGGAATATTTTATCAGCCAGGAGGTTTTCCTGGGGCTGCAGTAGCTTTTGGGATGTGGGCTCCAAGGCCACTGCTACATCCCAATAATGTGGTTTGGTTTGCTCTTCTCCTGAGTCCCTCAGGCTCAGCCTTCTCCCTGTTGAGTTCCCTCTCCCCAAATCCAGGGCACACCTTTCCCCATGCTGCTTATCTCAGAGATGAATTCTTGTTATTATGTAATGACCTTTCTACTATTCAGACCTGTTTTTTGAAAGGTTTGAAGTGTTCAGAGTGGATCAGTGCCATGGCTGGGTGGGATTTACTGGTGGGAAATGTGGGCTGAAATGGCAAATATCCTTAAAAATACAGCCCTGTGCCAAAGAGTTCCTGCCACAATGTTCTGTACAACCTGCTGATGCCAGGGCCACTGAAAGCCCTTCTGGAAGGGCTACTCAGGGTAGAGCCAAAGTGCACGGAAATGTTTTGGAAAGAGCATTGCAGAATGCAACAATGTGATTTATGAATCAGTGGAAATGGAAGTGATAGGCCATATTTTCACTGAGAAATATCATAACTGTCAGGGAACAAAATTGTCTTTTGATTGTAGCAATATGCATTGAAATCACTGCTGGGGAAGTTCATCTCCTCAAGGTTATGGGATATTTTTTTGGCTGAGGATACACTTGTAAAAGCTGTGGTTTTGTTGAGTTGTTTCCCCCATCTAAATTATTTAAGGGTGAAAGGAAAGGACAGAGACCCAGGTGCCCTGGTGAGGTGTTCCTCCAGGAGAGGGGGCAGGCTGGGTGACACCCCTGCCTGATCCCTGCAATCCCTTGGGTCTGGGAATTGCTTTGTACCCTGATCCTGGAGAGTCAGGGGAGCCAGGCATGGGGTGGCTGGAGCTGAACAGATCCCTGTGCTTGTCCTGCAGGATGGGAACAGGCTGATCCCTGTGCTTGTCCTGCAGGATGGGAACAGGCTGATCCCTGTGCTTGTCCTGCAGGATGGGCACAGGCTGATCCCTGTGCTTGTCCTGCAGGATGGGAACAGGCTGATCCCTGTGCTTGTCCTGCAGGATGGGAACAGGCTGATCCCTGTGCTTGTCCTGCAGGATGGGCAGAGCCTGATCCCTGTGCTTGTCCTGCAGGATGGGCAGAGCCTGATCCCTGTGCTTGTCCTGCAGGATGGGCAGAGCCTGATCCCTGTGCTTGTCCTGCAGGATGGGCACAGCCTGATCCCTGTGCTTGTCCTGCAGGATGGGAACAGCCTGATCCCTGTGCTTGTCCTGCAGGATGGGAACAGGCTGATCCCTGTGCTTGTCCTGCAGGATTCCCTGGAGCTGAACAGGCTGATCCCTGTGCTTGTCCTGCAGGATGGGGAACAGCCTGATCCCTGTGCTTGTCCTGCAGGATGGGGAACAGCCTGATCCCTGTGCTTGTCCTGCAGGATTCCCTGGAGGTGAACAGCCTGATCCCTGTGCTTGTCCTGCAGGATTCCCTGGAGCTGAACAGCCTGATCCCTGTGCTTGTCCTGCAGGATGGGAACAGCCTGATCCCTGTGCTTGTCCTGCAGGATGGGCAGAGCCTGATCTCTGTGCTTGTCCTGCAGGATGGGCACAGCCTGATCTCTGTGCTTGCCCTGCAGGATTCCCTGGAGGTGAACAGCCTGATCTCTGTGCTTGCCCTGCAGGATGGGCACAGCCTGATCCCTGTGCTTGTCCTGCAGGATGGGCAGAGCCTGATCCCTGTGCTTGTCCCAGGATGGGCACAGGCTGATCCCTGTGCTTGTCCTGCAGGATTCCCTGGAGCTGAACAGGCTGATCCCTGTGCTTGTCCTGCAGGATTCCCTGCAGGGCTTTAAAGCCCTGTGGATGTGGCACTGGGAACATGGGCACTGTGGGGGTGGCTGCAACTGACGGCCTTGGTAACTTGCCGGGGAGCTCATTTTTAATAGAAATAACTTATTTATGTGCTTAGTTTTTTCATCACTCTAATTTAGGAGCATGTTACCCCTGAGCTGTCTCTTAACCAGCTGAACTCCAGGAAATTCATCTCCCCTGGCCTTGGAGGGCTTTTCCAGCCTCAGTGATTATTCCATGACCAGGAGCAATCCCCTGCAGGATTGGGGGAAGTCCTGCAGCATTTTGTTTTGCAGGGTTTGTTTTTTGGAGGCCAAGGCAGAGCCCAGGATGTCCCAGCCCACAGGAGAGGGAGCCCCAGGGGATTTGTGCCCTCCTCCAGCCTGGGGCAGAGGGGACAGGTCCAAATCCCATTTTGTGCCTTGCTGGCCGACTCAGAACGGGCTGATTGATATTCAGCATGGAAATTGGATTTCCAAGTACCTTCAGGAGAGCTGCAAGGAGGCAGCTGGGCCGATGGGGAGATTATCCTGTGATATCAGTGATGATGGAGCTAATGAATTAGATCCAACCACCTACGGTGAAGTCTGTTTGCTGTGTACAAAAATGAACAGGAAAATGAGGTTTTTATTAAAAATATCACAACTATTTTTTCCTTCAGCCAGAATGTGCAGTGCATCAATACATCACCCATAGAGCTGTAAGAGCAATGCTGTTACACCGCAGACATTTCATCTAAATAACAAAGTTAATATTGAAATATTATTTTTACCAACGGCAGGGTTGTTTTTAGCAGCCCACTGACATCAAATCATATGAACAATATCCGCTCCAGCTGCATTTTTCACCTCTTCAGGCAGGTGGGGAATTCCCTTCAGGCTCCATCTCTCCTCCCCAGACAGGGCTGGGCCACCAGGTCCCCTCTCCTCCTGCAGCCCCCTTGGCTGGGTGTCAGGGGAGGGGAGATGAGAACTGGCAGTGAAAAGAGCCTCGTGTGTTTATTTCGCTGGCAGTTGTTTGGCTGGTGGAGGCATTTTGATGTTTTTGGAGGGTATTGGTGGGAATTTGATGCTGTTTGTTTTGTCATTTTATTCAGGAATTGGATTTTAAATGTAAAATCATAACCAGAACTATATTTAAACAAAACAAATATATGTGTAGAAATGGGAATAAACAACTTTTATTTTTATATATTCGGTCTATATTTAAGATTTAACATGTAACATAAGTCATTATATATTACAATAAGATATTATGTTTCTTCATAGAGTATTGTGTATATTTATAGATATATAAATAGACATTATCAATATAAACACAACCCAAACCAAAATATAAATGTAGAAATGTATTGCAAATATATGTCAGGGGTGCAGGGGTCCTGGCAGTGCATTAAACCTCTCTGGCTGGGTTTCACAGGTGGGAAATTCAATGTTTTAAAGCAGCTGAGGCCCCTGTGTGTCCCCAGGAGCTGGGCTGGGCTGGATGCAGGGAGCTGAATTGTTGCTGTGATGTGGAACCCACACATCTGGGTGGAGCTGGAGAGAGCAGACAGGGCTGGCTGGGTGAGATGTATCCTGTACATAACATAACCCACAGTTCTATTCCCATCCCTGAAACAGCCCCTGGGATGAAGACAGTGATGCAGCAGGCACTTCATGGCACAGAGGACACCCAGCAATCCCAGATGGATTTTGGATGTTGACATCAGAGCTTGAGCTCTCACACTGGCAGAGCAGGGATGTTTCCTTTGGAATCAGCAGTGTTGGAGGAACTGAAGGCTGAGAGAGCAAAGCAAGCAATGGAATTAATTATTTTTAAAGAGGGAGTACAGGGTGTAAGAATAATTCCGGTAACAGCACTCAGCAAAATTTCATTTGCTTGTAGCGTATTTTGCTGGAATAATCACTGTGGGCTCCTGCTTTTCAGCAGGTATGTTTATTTGCCTCAGTGAGAGAGCAGGGACCCAAAACACCTGGATGTAAACAACTGTTTTCCTAAGTTTTCAAGGGGAGATCAGAGCTATTTGTGTAGTATTTTATAAATAAAAAACTGTGTGGGACACTTGGTTTCTGTGTTTGGTTGTGCCATGAGGAGAAAAACAATTGTTCTGCTGTCAAAGGCTTATTTCCTGGGCAGATTTTACATTTATGTGACAGTGCCACCAAACACTGTCAGCTCACAACTGGCTCTTTTTGCAATTGTGTTCAAGGGGGATATTGGTGGAGGTTTGGGCGCTGGTCCCAAAATGTGCTGGGGAGCTTATTTTTAATAGAAATCACTTATTCATGGGCTTATTTTGTGTCTCACTCTGCATTGCAGGAGGCTGTTACCCCTGAGCTGCCTCTCAACCAGCTGAACTCAGACTCCTGCTCACCTGGGCTCCAGCCAGGTGAGAGCTCTCCTGTCTCACGTTTGCTCTCCTCAGAAACCTCTCCTGACAGCTTTCCCAGCTCTCCCTCTTGGTGGGGCTTTGCTGGAGGCTGGGGCCAGACCTCAGCGTGGCCTCAGCAGGACATGTCCCTCTGAGGTGCCATCCTCAGGGGGTTTTCATCGCTGCCCAGTGCAAGGTGCACATGAGGAGAGCCTCCAGAAGGTTTTGTGCTCCCCTCCAGCAGGGCAGTTTGTCTCATGGGATGGTTAATTGCTGTTAAACAGCAAACAGAGGTTTCTCTCTGATTAACCTGGCCTCCAGGGATTTGCTTTATCTCTCCCCAGCCAGGGGCTGAGACCCCCAGCTCCTCTCTGCCAGGGAAAGGTGGGGATGCAAAATAGCCAGACAAGCCTCAGACTTATTCAAATTCCAGGAGAGGAATGAGCTTTGATCAGATAGAATCTATTCTCAAGCTCAGGCTAATATCCCTGGATGGCAGCTCTTTCCTAAATCTCTTTTGGTTTTTTTTTTTCCCTCTCTTATTTTATCATGAAATTTTCTCATGAACTTTCTCCTTTCTCCCTGCAGGACCTTAAACGTGGAGAGGTTTTTTACAGTGATGATCTTAAATAGGGATCAGCTGTGCCAGAGGAGGCTTTTTGGGTGCCAGAGGAGGAATTTTAACCCATCCTGGAGCTCAGCCCACAGCAGCTCTGTCCCTGCTGCCTCTCATGCACTGACTGGGTATTCTGGACATGCAGAGCCTTTCCACCTCCCGGAGGTCTCAGCCCTTTGCTTTGTACCTGTGCAGCTTTACCACAGGCAGCTGAAGCTGACAGTCTCAAAATTCAACATTTGAATTTGATCCAACATCCCTGCCTGGTGGTGTTCCACCAAACTGCTCCTGATCCAAAGGTGCTGCTGCATCCACAGGGACACGGTTGGCTCATGGACCAGGCAAGAGTGTGGCTGCCATGGCAACAGCCTGAAATTAGGAATCAATTAGAGCTGAAAAAAGTGCTATCACTTCAGCAGACTAAATGCTCTTCCCTATCTCCTCAGTCTCTGTAGCTTCTCCATTTTGACTTGCAGGTAATTGAAGTTTTAATTTGTTACTGTGTATCAGGTTAATGAAAGAAGTTGGAAATGAAGCTGAATTCCCTGGTGCCCCCAGAGTGTGTGTGAGAGCTCCAGCTGCTTGGGGAGGAGCAGCGCCCTCCCCGTGTGCCTGAATCCCTGCAAAACACAGCCTCCAGGGCTGACTTCTGAACTGAACCTGGGAAAATGCTCATTATCAGGCAGGGAAGGGGCATCCAGGGCCTGTTAATGGCTCAGTCAGTCTGCAGACAATTTGGGCTAAAAAAAAAGGAATTTTCTATTTCTGCTGATTTCAGAAAAGGAAGAATGTGCTGAGCAGTGACAATAATTGGCTGTAAGCAGGCAGTGTTTGCTTTATGAACTGTCTGGGAGTGGGGTGTGGAGCACAGCTCTGGAGCAGCTCCCTGGTTATCCTTTCCAGGTTAATAAACCCTCTGGCAGAGACTCCGGCTTCAAAGAGCAGCTTGAAATTGCTCCAGGAGCTTGGATGGCCCTGCAGGTGCTCAGGGCACATCCAGGTGGAATTGTGGCATTCAGATCTTAGCCAAAACCTGCTCCTTGCTGGCTGCTTTATCTGGCATTCAGAACGGGATTTTCACTGCCCAGGGAGATCAAGTTCCACAGAAAATCAATGGGATTTTACACTTCTAATGACTTGAAGCACTCAGAAATCCCATCTTTAGGGCTCTAAATGACTCTCTCATTTTCAGGAGTACTCGGTGGCTGTGGCTGGGTTTTACAGCTCCTCACTTCCACCTGGGCCTGTCTGACTCCGCTCCCTTAAAGGTGAGGAGGGCTCTGGGAGCTGTGCTGAGCCCACACCTCTGGAGGGGTTAAATGGTGTTCTTGGAACACTTGATACAAACGTAGAGCATAGAGGTGAAGCTCTGTGTTATTCCCTCATCCCTCTTTGTCAAGGCCTCCATTCCCTGTTTGATTTCCAGGATCTAAATAAATCAGTGTCTTTGCCTGCCCTCCCCAATGTCTAATTAAATATGGAGATTGCAGATGTGCTTGGTACCTTTTCATTGAGATCTGGGATTAGAATGAAATTATTTGTAACTTCCAAACTGGAAGCATCGAAAGGAGCCCCAGTGTTTGTGCTGGCTGCAAACTGCTTTGTTTGCATCTCGTTTTTTGTGCCACCACCTCCCTCTTTGGTCAGAGACTGCCCTGAGAAGGTGGCATTGCCCATGTGAGACCTTCCTTTTCTGACTGAAGCTTTTTCAGAGAGAGCAATGCCTCAGGGAGTGGCTGAGCTTTAATCTCTCACATTTCTGGTTCCAGTCGTTGAACTCAATCTGAGGCTTGAAATGCCACACTAAAAATAACATTTGGGGCTGCTACAGCTCTTCTCCTGCCTATAGTTTTAACTTTGGCTGACTTCCACAAACTTAATTTAACATCAGTATCTAGTTTGATGTTTTTTTCAGGAATATCTTTCAATTGTTCCATAGGTTTAGAAAGTGTGTGGAGGTCAAAAATGAAATTCTTGCCGAGGTGATTATGGTGACATGATAAATTTGGTTGTAAATCCCAATTTATCCTTATGGCAATGAGATGACCAGGGCAGAGGGTTGGAACCAGAGGCCCTTTAAGGTCCCTTCCGTCCCAAACTGTTCTGTGGTTCTGAGAAGAAAAAAATACATCTAAACACTAATGGGATAAGTTATCTGCAATATTTACCAGATAGTTGACAAATGAGATTAAGAAAAAGACTTTTAAAATTTAATTAAAATCCATAAAAATTGTGTAATTTATTAGTGAAAATCAACTCTTGTCATCTTTGCTTTGGGTTTACCATCATCTGGCATAAAATTAATGTGTAATGTAAATGTTTATACCTTGGTGGGTCTCGTTAAGCCATTTAAAGTTAAGTAATGTTTGCCTGTTTCAAAACTTTAATTAGCATTTAACAAGAAAGCAACAGTCTAGCCAATTAGAGATTTAAGCAATAACACACACTCACTCCCATTTTCTAGCAATTAATTGATAAGTAGTTTACTCTGGGCTAATAATTAAAAGAGAAAACATTCTGAGCAAATTGAAAGCATTGATGCAAAGGAGTTCTGCATTTCTTCTTTTCAGACTCACTGACCACGGTATCTAATCTGCTGTGAGCAGAGGAAGCTGAATTATCCCAACCCTGCTTGGGCTGCCTGACAGCGTTAAAGGGACAGCAGGGAGCAGAGCTGGAGCTGGGAATGATGGATGGATGGGCTGGCTGGGAATGGGAATGGCCTCCTCTTGATGCCTCAGGTTTGAGCTTTTCTATTTTTCCATTCTGTGCTGCTTTGGTGTGCAGTCTGGGATTCATATCAGGGCATGGTGAGCTCTGTGCACAGAGCAGGGAGACAAAACAATTCCTGCTCCAGCTGGGCACCAAGGACAAATGACCCAAATCTCAGCCCAGGAGCACAAACACCGTGGGCTGGAGAGAGAAAAACAAGCAGGGTGGGACTGCAGGGGCTAAAGCTGGAATGGGACAATGAACTGCAAGATGCAAATGGAGCAGAACTGATCCCAGTGACAGACCCCGTGCCCGGCCGTGCATTTTGGGGCCATTTTGGTTCATCTTGGGTGCAGCCCTGGCTGGGCTCTTGTGCTGCCCAAGGTGGATCCATGGAGGAGATCCTTGGAATAAATCCCTGCTTTATTCTGTGACTCTGCCCAGCCTAGGGCAGCCTGCACAGGCATCACTCTCCTTGTGCTTGGGATCGGGGCAGAAATCGTGGTGCTGCTGGGGCTCTGCACCCCCTGTCTGCCCATGGTCATTCCCAAGGGGAAATCTCCCCTGTGCCTGGCTCCAAGGGCTGTGGTTCCACTGAGCAGCAGGCCTGGCTCTCGCTGCTCTGCCAAGAGCAATGGAATGTTTAACAAAGAAGGATCTGAGTTGGCCAAATCACTTGGTGCATTCTGGCGGTGGAAATTGAAGGCATTTTTCTCCAGAATGCAGCAGTGATCACTGGGAATAGCTCCTTACAACCAGGAAATATCCCTGGCTCCTGCACTCCAGGTGCAGCAATCTCCCTGGATGGAGGAAAAGGTCTCATTTTGTCTCGGAGTTCACCCATTTATGAGCTCTTCCTCATCTGGACGGGCAGCGAGGTGAAATTGCCTGAGCTCTATTAAGCTTTAAATATGAGCTATCCATCCCTCCCAACAAAACACTCCTCAAGAGATTGTGATTCTCAGTTCCCCTGCTGCCTGCTCCCAGTGTTCAGGAATAAACCCAGGCCAGGCCATGTCCACTGCTTCTCCAGCAGGATGGAGCTGTGACACTGGGGGGTGACACCAGCAGCTCCCCGTGGGATTCCTGTTTGTTTCTCCTCTCTAAAATAACAGCTGCTGCTTTTCCAGTGGGAGCTCAGTGTGTGGGACCTCCTGGCTGTACTTAATTAATACTTAATTAATACCTTTAATCTGAGCAAGAATTGCCCAAAATATCCATTTGTGTTTGAATTTTAATGCATTGTGTTTAATATTGTGTTTTCCCTCACTAGGCTGGAGATGATGGAGAAATGAGAATGTCAGATGTACTGAGTTGCAGGTTTAAGGCTTTAAACAGATCCTTCTGCTCTCCCTGGAGCAGAGCCTTGGGAGAGGAGCTGAGGAGCAGCCCTGGAGCCTCCTGTGAGTGACCATCCCCTGGTTCCCCACCTTCCTCACCTCCTCCTGCCCTTTCCTGGCTCTTTTATTCCCAGAGAATCCATCTGCTGCTTTTCCCTGGATTGCTGTAAATACAGCTTCTCCCAAGGCTGCTGTGGCCATTCCCAGACCATCTGAGGCAGGACCTGTCCCTTCCCAGTTATTTAATAACCAGCATTTACTGGGATCCCCAGTAAGAGTCTCTGGCTCTCCCTGAAATGCTTTCTGAGCTGAAAACCAGATAATATTGGGAGTAACTTGGACATTTTGGGATATTTCATGTCAGAGAAATATGGTAGAACTGCACAATAAGTATTGGTTCCCATTTATCACTGCTTCATAATACTTTTTTATTAAACTTTATTTAATCCTTGCTGTCCAACTCATTCCGTTGTCTCTGGCTGCGCCAGGCTTTGATGATTTATTATCTCCTGTTAATAGATATACATTTGGAGCTCCAGAGGGGAGAGCCAGATTAGTTCCTTCAATCTTTTCCAGTGCCCAGAGAGGATTACTTAGGGGAACACTAGCCTGAAAACCCTTCCTAAAGCACATTTCCAGTTGGAAGTAACTCCAGTGATGGGTTCAGAGCAACCTGAGCCAGGGTTTGAAGAAAAGGTTCCTATCTGGGAATCTGGATAAATGGAGATTTTAGAATAATTTGTTTTTTATTCCTGCAGAATGACACTTTCCATAGGATCTGGGGTTATGGGGTTGTTTTACATGGAAATAAGGGCAGAGCAAACCTCATCCTTCCAGTTTTCCCCTCCTTCCCAGCAGCTGTTGGGAACACAAATATTATCCTGCTGTATATGCACAGCTATAATTTGAAATTATAAATAGTGCCTAATTTTACTGGTATTTACTCCACAGACATAAATAGAGCTCAAACGAACTGGAAAATAAAAATAAAAGAATGTTTCTATCTCGTGGAGATGTCAGTGCTAGGTTGAATTTATTTTGATCTGATTAAGTATCACATATAATTTTTCATCACACTGTATATTTAACAAAATCAGTCTGTGATTTAATATTTAGAAGAAAAATAGTGACAAATATAAATGCTATTTATTAAGAAGCAAATAAGCATGCCCAGTCACCAAAAGGGTTGAATTTTATAGTGAGTGAGTGTCAAAGTAATATAAATAGTATGGATATTTCAGGTAAAAATGTATTTTTTATGGGCAGATTAAAAATTCTGAAATTTGGCAAAATAATTATTAGCTATAATGCTTAGGAAAAAATTTATTCAAGAAATAGAGCTCTTCATTTGTGGAGTTTTGAGACATTTCTTGAATTTATTTGCATGTTACTGATTTATTCAGATGTCCTTCAGATTCAAATGTCCCCTCTGTGGGGTGGAAGGGTGTCGTGCCATTGCCATGTGCAGTGAGGGACCCCTCCAAAAATCACCTGTGCTGGGTTCATTCGTTGATGCGACAGCCCCTGAATGACTTTTGCTCTTTTATTTTCAACTTGCTCCTTTCTCCTGGAGACATGGCTGAGGTTTGTGATTGTCATCACCCAGTGCAGCGTTTTCAAACCCAAACCACGTCCTCCAAATCATTTCAGGGAGCAACTGAGACAATTTGTTAATGAGCTGATGTCTGGAGTGGCTCCTCATATTGAGTAGCACCCTAGAGCATGGAAAATTTTCTTTATTCCTGGCTGTTAATAAGTTATTATCCCCCCCATTATCATCACTATTATTTATTAATGGCTGTTCCAGTGCTTTGGTCATGCTCATCATCCCCTTTTCCAGCAGCAATGCTGGGCTGTTGATGCTGTCCCACTTTGCCTGCATGGCTCTCCTGCAAACGCAGCCAGAGGTTTCTCTGCTGCAAGCCAGGAGAAAGTCCTGCTTTGTGTCCTGGTGACTTCTGGGGGTGGAATTTCCTGGGAGGCACGGTCTGAGCCACTGCTGGGAGCTTGGAGCTGCTCCTTAAATTCCAGAGAGCTGCTGAGAGCTCGGAACGGCCCCGAAGCGCCTCGGAGCCCCTGGAGCTGTCCCTGGTGCTGATGGGCAGGACGGCACAGGGCTCTCAAAGGCTCCTGGGGAGGGGAGTAAATCGTTTCCTGAGCTGAAAGGTAGAGGGGATGAAGCTTTTTTTGTACTTTTGCACCTGTTTGCTGGTTTTTGTCACTCAGGAAGTGTGGTGTTTGAGGTCCCCAGGACGAGGTGAGAGAGCAGAATTTGACTCCGTGTTCTCAGAAGGCTGATTTAGTATTTTATGATATTATATTAAAAAAAATGATATACTAAAACTATACTAAAGAATACAGAAAGGATACATCAGAAGGCTGGAAAGGAACAATAATGAAAACTCGTGACTGACTCAGAGTCCAACACAGATGGCTGTGATTGGTCATTAGCTAAAAACAATTCACATGGAACCGATCAAAGAGGCACCTGTTGGTAAGCATCACCAGACCACATCCTAAGCAATCAGATAATTATTGTTTTCATTCTTTTCTGAGGCCTCTCAGCTTCCCAGGAGAAGAACTCCTGGTGAAGGGGTTTTTCAGAGAATACCCTGGTGACAAGGACGTGTCTGATCAGCTCCTGCCCCTCTCGGTGTGCTGGGTGAGCTGTGTCCTGCTCAGGGCTCAGGGCACAGCTTTAGGAAGGCAGCACTGGGAGCTGGGGGTGCCAGAGCCAGCAGGGCTCGGGGCCGCTCCCCTGGCATCAGCCTCCTTGTCTGCAGGATTTCTGCTCTCCTCCAGCAGAGTGCATTGCAGCAGTGCTGTTCAGCTCTCCTACTCTGCTCTCCTTGTTTTGCTCGCTGCACTGTTGTTGATTTTGTTTATTTTTATTTATTTATTTCCCGTGGATTGCTTTCAGGGAGATATTCAGCAAACACATAAAGAGCCGTGGGACTGTCCTGCCCGTAGGATATGCAAACTCCAGCTGAGATGGGACGGGCAGGAGCTGCTGCTGCTGCCTCAGACAGAAGGAGCCTCTTGCATTCCACCTGTGGGAATCGTTTCTCACTGTCCATTACCAGGCTCTGCCCAGCTGGGCATAGGGAAGGAGGGACAGGGGAAGAGGGGGAAGGATGTGCCAGGAACCCCTCTGCTCCCAGCAGAGTGCTGATGGACAGCTGGCAAATCCAACAGTGTCCCAAAGGTGGTGAGTTCCTATTTACATTTATGAAAATTCCCTACTCTTCTGCCTTCTGCTGGGAATTTGCTTAGTAACTCAAAGCATTTGGTGAAACTCTTGAGTTTCCACATCAAGAGAGCTCCAGGGGAGGCATCCCCTCCTGCCCAGCCCTGCATGCCAGCACCCTGCCTTTCCAAGCAGAAACACTTGTTTAAATAGTTTGATTTGTCTCTGCTGACTCACAGCTTAATGGGATTTTAAATCTGTTTGTCTCAGTGCCTTGTTCCAGTGTCTGGGTGTTCCATGGGCCAAACTCCAGCATCTCCCAGGACACCCAGCCCAAGGGCAGGTCAGGGTGCAGGGCCATGGCAGGACCAGCCTGCAGAGGGAGCGAGGGCATGGATGGGGAAAGGAGCAGGGGTGGTTTGTGCTCTCTGCAGGAACCTCTACAAGGCAGGAGATCTTCTCCCAGTTTTTTTCCACTTGACTGCACTGGTTTTTTATGGAGGGGAAAAAACCCAAGTACTTTTTAATGTACTGTGTTGTTTTTAATAGCTCAACGCTCGCTGGATCTGTGCAGTGTTCAAGACCTCATGAATTTTTAAAAAAACCCAACAGAAAACACAAACAGAACATGTTTGTACCCGGGAGGGTTTTTCACGCCTTTTCTGACTCCTCTGTGAGCTCCTTGGGGTCACAGCTCCTCCTGCGAGGCTGGAATGCTCCTGGAAATCCTGGGGCTTCTCCTCGGTGCTTTGAGCGTCACAGGAGTCACAAAGCACCGCTGGCTTTGCCCTTGCTGATGGGAAATCTCAGCTTGGAGTGCTCGGGATTGCCAGCAAAGCTGGGATTTGTTGGGGGCCGCCGAGGGACACCCCAAGGCTGTCACCCACGGGCCAGCACTGCCAAGCAAGCAGGAGCAAGGAAGGTTTCTTCCCATTAACCAGTGGAGGTTCCAGTAATGATTTCGGCGATCTCCTACAAGGAGCCTTGGGTTCAGAGGGGTTCCTGATCTGCTCCAAGTGTTTCATGTTAGGTGAGGCCCTGGCACAGCTGGGGCTGCCCTGGATCCCTGGCAGTGCCCAGGGCCAGGCTGGATGGGACTTGGGGACACCTGGGACAGTGGGAGGTGGCACTGGGTGGGATTTAAGATTCTGTCCTATAATTCAAATTTCTCCAAGGTTGTGCCTGCACCAGGCAACTCCAAGGCCTCTCCTTTCCCTGAAACAGTTCCCAATATTTCTGCCTTATATTATCATTCTTCAGTGAGAACATTTTCTCTTTTCAGCAGTCTTTCTGATATGGTTTTTTTTTTCATTCCCTTCTGGCCCATTTTGTGAGAAAATTGAAGCACATTTCAGGACAGGTTGTTTTGACAGAAGGGAAATAACCCTTCTCTTCCCTGGTGGAAGCAGCTCTGTCCAAATTGGTGAGATTCTTTCCCTCCCAGACATTTCTGCTCTCCTGGAAGAGAAGCTGGGCAGTCATTCTCTTGCCACATGGAAAATGAGAGTTCTGCTGTTGGATTCTAAAGTGAGAACAGGATGCAGATGCCTCCACGTTTTGGGAAAACAGTATTGCAAAATCTGCTGCAAACAGCTCCTTGGGAAAAACTGCCCATGACAAGGGACAGGCACTTTTAACCTCATTTTCTGAATTTATAGGAGATCTGTCTGCCTTAAGGGGCTTCTTGGAATACATCGTCCTGTGCCAGAGGGAGGGTGCAGGCAGGAGGAGGGACTGAGTGAGAGGTGCTCTGAAATGAAGCATTTCAGCTTCTCTTTGGGTCTCTGGATCTTCAGAGATTATAATTTTCTGAGCCATGTTCCTGAGATGGAATTTAGGGGGTTCTGGGCACTGCCCAGGCTCCCCAGGGAATGGGCACAACCCTGAGGCTGCCAGAGCTCCAGGAGCTTTGGGCAGTTGAGATTGTTATGGGGTTTGTGCAGGGCCAGGGGTGGGACTGGGTGATCCCTGCGGGTCCTTTCCAGCCCAGCACATTCTGCGATTCCAAACTTTTTCCAGTTCTCCCTCCATCAGTAATTTTCTACAGGAGGGAGTAAAGCACTGCACTGATGTGAGGTGAGCTGCTTGTTTTTCCCTAAATGTCCCCAAATCTTGTACCAGGCAGGAGCAAACCTGTCCCAGGTGCGGCAGCAGGTCCTGTCCCTCAGGGTGCGTGGCTGTGCCGGTGCCACCAGGCTGCTCCTGTTCCATCAGGGAGCCCTGCACTGCTGCTTTCCCTCACCCTGTGCCTGCACAGCCCTGCAGCCACGTGCCCAGAGCAGCAGGTAGGGCTGGAGAGTTCTCCTTCTCGAGCAATTTCATCCTACAGGCCAGAAACTCCTTGGGATAGCAAAATCCAGGAAAAATACAGCTTTTATGGCCTTTAAATCAGAGATTCCTGACAAGCTAATAATGGGCTACTGTGCTCCTGGTGACAAGGATTTTGCAGTGGCAGCGTTAGGAATTGCCTTTGTCATTGCTGCTGCTGGCCAGGGCTGGGTTATGGATGGACCTTCCCAGGGTGCTGCAGAGCAGGAGTGATGCCTGGATAACCCCACCTCCTCTCTGGGAGCTGGGGAGCCTTGGCAGGGTAATGACAGGGCAGAGCACTGCAGGAGTGCTGAGCAGCAGCTCGCTGCCATGAGGGCTTTATCTGTAGGGTGATGTGAGCGAGGTTTTTCTCATTGCCAGGACTAATTGTTGAGGATTTCCATTAACATTTGCTCTGCAGAAGGGAGAGGGTCAGGATCAGCTCTTCAGGGAGATGTTCTATTAGGAAGCTGCTTTAATAGGCTCCCTTGTATTTTTGAGGCTTCATGAGGAAAGGTTGTGGGTATTCTAGCCTTGATCTTCTCAATTGCTTTTTAGCACTGTTTATGTGACATCATCTGTGTGCTGAAAATTGCCTGGGTGCTGGAGTGCCCTGCTGGACCGAGGCAATGGGCCCTCCATGGGGACAAGGCCCCTCTTTCCCAGCACCTTTTGTTTCTATCAGCTTTCAGAGAAAACCCCAGTGAAAATCTCTTGAATCTTTCCCTGGCTGGGAAACAAACAAACCTATATTTAGAATATATGTTGAGGAGGGTGGAAGGAGGGGAGATTGAGAATTTGCATGTTGGCCAGGCTCTGTGTGTGGGCAGGGCCATGTGTGGATGGGGAGGAGTGAGAAAGTTCCTCAGCCAGGTGTGTTTTCCAGGCCAACTTTGGAAAGTCTCCCAAGCAAACTTGTTTATCCCATGCCATTGTATTTCTCTTTCAATGTGCACTGGAGGTGACGTCAGGTATACATCAAGTAAATGGCTCAGGAGAAGGAAACTGTCAGGCAGCCATAAATTACTGAGAGTTATGGTCAAGTTTATGGTTCTTCAACTCTTAATACACCTTGCAGCTTTAGCAGAGCACTTGAGCTCTCAGTGAGACAACAGTTGACAGGATTATATTTTATTTTAAGAAGTTTATATTTTAAGAAGCCCATTTGCTGCTTTCTTTTTCTCCTGCTTCAGTTTTTGTCTTGGAAACAAATGATTATGGAATTTGGGCTTCCTTGTCACTGTCTGAAGTGCCCCCTCAGGTCAGTTTTCTTTTTCTTGCCTCTTTTCCTGCAGGTTTAGGAGCACCTGGTCCAGAAGATGAAGTGTGGGCTTTGTGGGTGTTGTGTGGGATGCTGGGTTTGGAGCTGGGCTTTGCCTCTCCCAGGCACCTGCAGGGTCAGGATGTGGAAGGAAGGTATGGAACAACTCAGAGCTGAGGTTAAATGTGTGTCCCACGCCATCTCCATGGGATAAATTCAAATATCCAAATGGCTTCATGATCTATTCAAAAACAGATGTCCATAAATATTTTCATTTGTTATAGATGCATGGATGGAAGGAGGTGGTTCTGCCCCTCTGCTGCCCCTTCCCACCTTTGCTGGGGAGAAGGGGGAGCAGGACAGAGCCTTGTCCCAGGTGATCCCTGGTGCTGGAGCCTGCAGGCGTGCAGGGCTGCTGGAGCAGGGCAGGGATGGCTCCCAGCCCACTGCTGCCTCCTGACAGGCAGAGATTTGGCACTCTGCTCTCATGGCAGGCTCCAGCTTCATTTTCCTGTGCTTTCAGCCACTTCTGACTCATTGGAACATCCTGAGCAGCACAAAACTGACTGAAAAAAGGACAAAACCCAAGGACTGTGTGTGGTTATTTACCGCAGTTTGTGCCTGGGGCCCTGAAGGAATTCAGCTCCTTGTCCTGGCACAGGTGAGAGAGGGCAAAGCTGGGGTGAAGATGTGCTGAGGGATGTGCCTGGGCACTGGGTGACCCCTGGGGACACAATTGAGCAGCTGATGTGAGCAGGTCTGCCCGAGGTTGCTGGTAGATCTGCCAGAGCCAGCAGAGCCTCTTTGCTGCTGCCTTTCTGTTCTGGAGCTCTGCTCCTCACTGCCAGGAGCTGCAGACCATTTCTACAGAAATAGTTTTGAGCCATAACAATATCCTGTAGAACAGCAGGCTCTTGGGAGTAGGGAGAAACAGCATTTAAAATTAAAAAAGAAACTGTATTCAAATAGAGCAGTTTATGGTTCTCACATTCATTTTTAACGGAGCAAAACCTCACGAATTCACCTTTCTGCGTACTCCTGCAAATTGGAACACCCTGTGCCTTGTTTATTTGCAATTCTCCCTGCATTTTTTGCAGGGTGAATCAGCTTGGATGAAAGGAGAGCCAGCCTCATTCCTGCCAAACCCTCGGGGACCTGGAGACAATTAAACTGGAGCTGGATCCCGCAGGATGAGCAGAGCTCAGAGGCACAGCTTGGGTCCTGCAGTGCAGCCCAGCCCAGGGTGAGTCTAACACTGACGTGGGTGAGCTCTGGCGTGGGGACAGACCTGAACGTGCCCTCCCCATGCAGGGCTGCTCCTGTTTCCCTGCCATGGGCAGTCCTGGGGCTGCTGTAGCAGGACTGGGGAGGGCGGGAGCTGCTGCTGCAGGGCTGGGGGGTCACTCATGCTCAGGCACCTCCCGGGTGCTGCCAGACCCCTGCCCAGCCTGGGGGTGCCCCAGGCAGCAGTAGATGGAAGGTCCTGGCCCCTTGCAGCCCTGCCCTGTAGGGGGATACAGTGTGGGTAAATGAAGGTGCTATAGAATGTAATCTAACCCCTCACCGAGCTGCAGCTGGACCAATTACTGAAGATTAGGAGCAGGCCTGAGCTTAACAGGCCACACCTGTAGCCAGTAAGAACAGTGTTATAAAAGAGTGGGTTGGTGGGAACTGGAGTCAGATGAGCACTGCAGGGACCAGGAACAGGCAGTGCTCAGAGGAGCTGCCTACGAGGAACATCGAGGAGGTATGGGACTCTGGTGGTGTGAAATCCTTGCACTATAGTGATAATAGAACTCTTGTGCCCCAAGGGCTCTGGCCATGCAGGATCAGGGGCTGGCCCTTGCAGGGTCACTGAGCTGTGCCCCCAGTCCCTTTACACTCCTGGTTTGTGCTGTACATGGTCTGTAATGGATCATTTACACAGAAATGCAGCTGCTTTGGGTTACAAATGAGAGCTGGGGCACGTCCATGGTCCCTGCTGAAGTTCCTGAGCAGTGCTCTGATAAAAGCAGGGAGCAGAGAGCTCCTGATCTCTACTGCCAGGCTGGCTGCTGACCTTTGTCTGCCAGGGCATGAGTGAGGGATGCTGCCAGTTCCCAAATGCAGTGCTCCACAGGTGGATTTGTAGTCAGGAATGAACAGGGAGTGTGTGAGAGGCCAGTGCAGCTGGGTGCTTTCTGCAGAGGAAGCACTGGCTGATGTGTTGATTATCCCATTTTTATCTTGTCTGGCTAATGCCCTTCAAAAAAATAAAATCCTGTCAGGGCAGAAGAGCCTGAGGAGAGCAGTGTGTGAAACATGTCCACTCACTGGCACAGCTCATCAGAGGGAATGTCCTCGTGGGTAGCTGGCCATGATAGTGATGATTACCTGGGTGAGAGAAGCAGGAGCTTCTCCTTTACCCCATGTTTGCTGCCAGCCCTGAGTTTGAGGGAGGAGCTGAGCCCTTCCCAGCATTGCTTTGCTGTTGGGTACAAATAAAACTGAATTAACAGCAGAGCCATCCCCACCAGCTCCCATTTGTGAGGATGCCTTTGGAAACTCCACGGTAAATCAGTAATTGTGTATTGGGAGATGGCAGAGACAAGTTCATGTACATTTGTTACGCACAGAGGCCTCTCCAGGTGCTCCTCTGCTCTGCCATTACTGTAATACATGGTTTGTTTTACCAGCTTGTGTATCTCACTGAGAAATGGAGCTATCAATTTATGTAGGCATTGTAGTCCTCTTTCCATTCCTGTAATAGCTGCTGTATTTCAGCCATTTATGCACTGCACTAAACTCTTTATTTTTGTTCAGAAAACATTTTTGCCTTAAAACACAAGTTGCAGCTGATACAGTTATAGAAAGGCCCCATTCTCTGGGAACCTGCTTGGAGTAAAAACTCATTTTAGTGTAGGTTTTTGGAGATGTCTCTAAAGGCAATTAAAAAAGCAAAGCCTAAAATTCTGTGGAGTTCTGAGGGGCCCACAGTGGGAGTTAAAGTGATTTTTAGCTGTGCCTGGGATTTTTCTGATCTAAGGGTATAATTGGCTGATTTTCTGTCTACTCAAGCCTGATACTGGTGGGCCTGAAGTACCCAAGGCCCTTTGGGATGTTCAGCCCTGGTGCCCCTTAGATTGACCACATTTCTCCCCTTGAATTTTTCCATTTAAAATTTTCCAGGCCCATCCCAGCACAATTCTGGGATTTGTCTCATTCCTGAATAGGCACAGTTGTAGCAAAGTCTCCAGAAACTGAGCTAAAGATGTACAAAACTAAGGTCAAAAGGATTTCTGTGGAAAAGTGGGATGTTTGAGTCCTTAAAGAGAGCCCAGACAAAAGATGGTGTGCCCAAACTTCGTTTGTTGTCTGTCTAGACTTTGCAGCCCTCAGGATGTTTTTGTTTCTGCAGCTCTGAATTATGAATGGCCTTCACTTTTTCTACCTTACACTTCAACAAAGGAGCAGGAGGCACAAAGCAGCAGGAAGAGTGATCCCAGTGGGAATGGGTGGAATTGTGGCACGTCAGTGTGTGACAGTCCAGGACATTTCTGTTGTCTCTGCAGGGTTACGACTGAGCAGACAAAGCTGTGCAGCAGGGAGCGAGTCCAGATCCCCCTGGATGCATCCCTTCCCTGCAGCAGCACCCACCTCAGTGTCCTGGGACACCTGGAGAGGCTGTCCCAGTCCCCCTGTCTGTGCCAGCATGGGAGGTGTCACACAGTGCCAGGAACATCCCTGCTCTCCCTGCATGGGCATGGAGCCCCTGGAGCAGACAGCTGAGATCCCTGCAGTGAACATCCCTGCTCTCCCTGCATGGACATGGAGCCCCTGGAGCAGACAGTTCCTCATCCTGAACTGTCCCTTTATCCCTGAGCAGTGAACATCCCTGCTCTCTGCTCTCCCTGCATGGGCATGGAGCTCCTGGAGCAGACAGTTCCTCGTCCTGAGCTGTCCCCTTATCCCTGAGCAGTGAACATCCCTGCTCTCTGCTCTCCCTGCATGGGCATGGAGCTCCTGGAGCAGACAGTTATCCTGAGCTGTCCCCTTAGCAGTGAACATCCCTGCTCTCTGCTCTCCCTGTATGGGCATGGAGCTCCTGGAGCAGACAGTTCCTTGTCCTGACTGTCCCTCTGCCACTGTAGGACACGAAACAACACGATGCAGACTCGCTGCTTTTTCCAAGGTAAAAAGAGGAACTTTTATTTTCTGACTCCAACACTCACAGATTTCCAAAAGTGACAGCAGATTGGAGGTGACAGTGCCACCTCTCCAATGACACTGGACAAACCAACAGTCCATCAGATTTCTCCTCCTCCATAAAAGAATGCAAAACAATAAGTTATTTACAGAGAGTGTGTGAGAAAGTTCATTACAAGAACGTAAACATCAGAAGGCTTAAAAACTGTTAAAAAATCAGGGTGACATCCCTCTGGGTCCAGCCTCCATTCTGGGGACAAGGCTGGCACGTGGGCAGCACGCAGCGCTGGCACAGCAGCTGATGCCACTCACTCCTCCCTCCTCCACCCACGCCAGGACTCCCTCGCAGAATGCCACCAAGTCTGTCAGCTCTGATTAACCTCCTGCCTCCTCCTTTCATCTCCCCTGGACAGCTGGGGGATAAAAGATGTGCTTACGATCAAAGGAAGAGCACCACCACACAAAGGCATTAAAGCTCCCCGAGCTCAGCAAGAGGATGGAAGGTTTTATCCCAGCTGGAGCATTTCCCCTAGTGAAAACGTGACCAACGTGGGACTCACTGCAGCCCCAGCCCTGGGGAGCTGGCCAGGCTGCCTGGAGCAGCACAGCCACTCACTGGGGTCGGTCTGGGTCACAATAGGACACAAAATGAACAGCATGCACAAGCTGAGATGTCCAAGGTAAAAAGAGGGCAGTTTATTTCCGAACTCCAATATTTATAGACTTTCAAAAGTGACCATGGATTGGAGGGTGACAGTGCCACCTCTCCAGCCACACTGGTCAAACCAACAGTCCATCAATTCTCTCCTCCTCCAGAAAGGAATGCAGAACAATCATTATTTACATGAAAAGTGTGTGAGAAACTCCATTACAAAATGTAAACATCAGAAGGCTGAGAAGAGCAGGGCAGCAAGTCTGGGTCTGGCTGCCTGGGGAAGTGCAGTGACAGTGAATGGCTGGTGCAGGGGTGTGAAGCAATTCCCAGGGATCTCCTTGGAGGCTGCAGCTCCATCCCAGCTGAGCAGGGCTGTGCTGGCAGAGCCCTTCCCTCCATGGAGCGCTCCTGCCTTGCCCTGCTGCCTTCTGGGATTCTCTGCAATTGCTGCTGCTGCTGCTTCCCTTTTGGGCAAGCCCAGAGTTTCTGGGATGCTCTGCTCACCACAGTTGTTGGTTTGGGTTTTTTTTCCCTTTCCCAGTAAATCCCTGCAGCACCAGGGGATCACCTTTGTCTCACCAGCAGTTCAAGAGGGAAATGAGGTCCTTGGAAAAGGGGGAACGTGGGGCTGTTGGTGTTGGAACTGGGGCTGGAGATGGAGCCCAGTGTCCCCCATGAGGCAGGGGCTGTATCAGACTCAGCTGCCCAAAATCCCCTGGAACTGCAGGAGCTGGGAGAGGTTTGGAGCAGTCACCTTGGTAACAGCATGGGCTCAGGATTTACCTGCAATTGAGGGTGGGTCAGACCCGGGGAAATGGAGCAGCCTCTTACACCAGTATTGATCTAGAGCAAGAGATTCCTTCAGGAATGTGTGTAACTCAGAGCTGTCCGACAGCATTGCAGAGCTGAGGCTTCCAAAAGCTTCAACATCTGTTTATAAATAGTGGGGGATTTCCTTTAAATTTAACTGACTTTTTTTTCCTTTGAACTTAGGGGATGTTCACAAGGCTGTGCTCGCTCTCCATGGAGGATTTTGGCTGCTGTGCTTAAGAGTAAGTGGAGCTGCTTTGCCACTTCCTTCCAAGTTTTAATATAGCAATGAAAAAATGTTTTGAATGATCACATTCTCTGATGGGGCCTTTCCTTCTAACCAACATTAAGATCTGCATTTTCATGCTAGCAAAGTCTCCACAGGTAAAACTTTGATGTACAACATATGGAATATATATTTTAATAATTCAGTGTAATTGTGATGGAAAAGAAACCATTGGTGCTGGTATTTGAGCCTTAATGAATATTGTGGTGCCTTTAATCACCTTGATCTCATTGGCATTTCAGCAGAGCTGGGTCTAGAAGAGGTGATTATAATATTTTAATATTACCATCAAATATTCATGGAGCAACAGCAGTAGTTAGTTCTTCCACATTACAACTTTGATATTGTTGTAGTACTTACTCCATTGTTCTGGAGATGGTTGGACTCATGATCCTAAAGGTCTCTTCCAATCTTAATAATTCCATGATTTCTGACACCTTCCAAAGCATTGCTCTGATCCCTTCACTCAGTTCTAACAGTCCCAGTGACATCTGTGAATGAAATTAATTTATATTTGAATGTGGGGTCAAAGAGCAATTAAACAGATCCTAAATAATGAACAATTACTCAAGAAATAGCCATGGTTAGATATAACAAATAACTATCTGGTTGTTTTAATCTTATTCTCAGATGGCAAACAGTTGTTCTTTATGGCTCATGAAAGAAATGTGGCTCAAAAAACCTCAAGCACTTGGTATAAAAATAAATATATTTGACTGATTAAGCAAATTAAATTATCATTTCTTTTGGACATTTTGTGCTGTGCTACAGGTATAAAACTAGGAGCTCCTTAGTTTACATTCATACCTCTCCCATCATCTCTGGGCTTCTGAGATGATTTTGCTGTTCAGAGCGGCTCCAATCAGCTCCTGATTTTACTGTCAGCCTGAAAAGAGCATATCTGAACTTCAAAAAAGGAGTCGAGGGGGGAAAAAGAAGAAATAGATTCAAAAATAGGTTCCTGCAGAGAGTATAATCAGGAGTAATTTTCTTCCTGCAGAAATACTGCAAAACAAACCGTGCTTGTTCTAAAGCAGGGAAATATTGGAAGATCACTCTCTAGTGGTAGCAGCCAAATAGGTTTTTGAAAGTGCAGTGAGTCCACAGCAATTTTACATTTAATTCTGTGTTCTCCTCATAACAATTTACTGTTTGTTTTCCCCATCTTTCCAGCCTGGCTTGCAGGGCTGCTGGAGCCATTTTCCCTGACACAACAGCGGCACTGAGGTGCGAGGAGGGGAAGGGAGAGCTGCAGGGCAGGGTTTGATCTCCAGAGCCAGCTCTGCTCCTGGGGAGGCTCTGATACCCCGGGAGCCTTGGGCAGGAGCTCTCTGGGGGGGGCAGGCTCACAGAACATCAAGGAGATGCTCTGAGCCTTTCCTTTGAAGCTGTTGCTCTCAGATTTTGTGTTATTAATTCATTATATTGCTCATTAATAACATGATCCACCACTGGTTATTGTGAGGTGATGGGTCCTGAGCGGGCTCTTGTGGGAGCATGTTGTGTTTGCTGTCGGTCTGGGGGGTCAGCACTCCATCCCCTCCAAGGAGGCATTCAGGGTGTCCTGATTTAAACCAGCCAGAGCCCCAGGAATCCTCAGCCAAGGGTGGTTTTAGCCATGTTTGCTGTGCCAGGCTGCCTCCTCGGGGGGTTTATTGCTCTGCCTGCCCTGTGAATTCTGCCTGGGTGGAGAATGGGAACCAGTGTTGGTCACTGGCAGTGAAACTGAGAAAAGATCTTTTCTGACATGGCCCAGCCCATACCAAACATTGCTGATGGAATATTAAAGGAAATCATCAAGAATTCCCAGTGCAATGAGATGTCTGCAGGAAACTGGCCACAGTTAGGCTGGGCTGCCACAAGAGCTGGAGCTAGAAGAGAAAACCTGTTTGCTAAGCACAGAAGGATTTTTTCCAGGTATAAACTCTGAATTTAAACTGTAATATTTAAACTAGGTTAGTCCTGGTGAGGAGCAATTTAGTCTGGGAGGAGATTTAGATTGAGTTAAAAGTTATTGCATTCATCAAACCAGCTCTGGCAGACTTGTTCTTAAAGGCACCAAATATAATTTTCAGAAGTGTTTATCTAATCATATCAACAGGATAAATGCTTGGGTACCTCTCAAAATAGCACTGGGAATGCCAGGAAACAGTTAAAGTGTCTGGAGCATGGGTGGCTGTGTTTTTATGGTCATTAATACTCAATTTCATACCACAGGAGCTGCTGGCACTGCTAATTTGTCACAATGTCACATTCTTGTTGTACCTGGAATATTTAAGGTTTGTGCCAGTGTCATTGTGGGCACCTCAGTTTGCAACCTCATTTCAGATTCCCTTTGTCCACTGCCTGCCAGTGAAACATCTGCTGCTCATCTGAAATGATTTAGTCACTTAATCACCCCGGAGCATTGATCTGTCCATAACCTTCTGTAGAATAAAGATTTAATGTCAGTCTTGGAGGCTGTAGCAGATACCTCCAGTCTGGTCTTGCTGCAGTTTAGCTAAGCTGTTAACACATTTTTATCTTTTGAGAGTTCTTTTTGAATAAGAAAAGCAAGCAAAGAAATCTTTTATCTCAGTTGTCTTAACAAGTGTTTAACTTGGTGTTGAATATTTCAATAAAAAGCAGTCAAATATTATGCAGAGGACACTGGTCTGCTTTTAAGACCTGAAACTGAGTAAAGCAAGATGGTCAAACACCCAGAGCAGGTCTGACCCTTTCTGACTGTGAGGAGGTGAAGTGACACCATTCCCACTTCCCTCCTTGCCCTGGGCTGCTGCAGGTCTGGGGTCAGGACGGTGCCCAGCAGCAGTGAAAGGGTTTTGTGGGAGGCTGCAGTTCATCCCTGGCATCTGGGGCACCCTCCTCAAGGCTCTGCAGCCTGGAGAAGCACCTGCATCCATCTCTGCCTCTGAGTAAGGTCTGCATGGCAGAATTGCTCTGTCCTGGAATTGAGTTAACATGACAGCCAGAGCTGCATTGTTATTGGCTGAATGCCATTAATTTTGATGTGACATATTTCTTGCTAATAGGAACATTCATATTATCAGTATTTTCAAAAGGCAGCAGGAAGGAAAAAAGCTCTCCCACAACACTATCAATATTTCCAGGGCAGGCAGTGCAGGAGGGAGCACTCTGCCTTCTGGAGCCCTGCCTTTATTGATTGCTAGAGGTCTTAAAAACATTTTCACCTTTTTTTCTGCACGCTTTTCCCCTTCAGAGGCTGCAAATGAAGGGGTAAATTAACATAAACATGTAAAAAAATGGAAAAGCAACACAATTCTGTGAGGAATCCTGAAATACCAGCTCAGTTTGGGCAAAGGGAGCACTCTGGTAGGAACAGCTCAAAAGGGAAATGGAGTTTAAAGCAGATTAAGGAATGACTGCTGGATCTGAGTTATTTGGATTTGTAATGGGTTGAAATCCTGCTTTTCCTTGGTTCTTGTGAGCTGGGAAAAACTGATAGAAGTTTTGGTGTGGGACCAGGTAAGGTGGTCGCTGGGATGGGGGTGGTTTTTAAGGAATGGGTGCAGCTGCCCCCACATCAGCTGAATCTGATTTCCAGCTCTGGATTAGCTCTGTTTAAAATCAGGTAATAATAAAGTAGGAAACTTTGAATAAGAAGAGTAATAAAGTGGTAAACAGGCAAAATGAAGGAGCAAGGTGACTTTGGAGCAGTGTGAGAGCAGCTCTTTCTCTGCTTCCTTCAAAAGAAGTGCTATGTTTTGGTGAAAGAAGATTATGAAAAGAAAACAGGTTTAAAACCACCTAGAAATCCCAAGAGGTTAGGAGACTGATTTTTAAATTATTTTTGTTATTTTTCTCTATTTATAAAATTGGTGGTAACTGATTTCTGGATTCCTAATGGTATTAGAAAATAAACGAACAGACTTTCTCTGCCCAGCTCATTTTAACTTTGCAGGTACTGCCAAAGTTCCAAATTGAGGCTGACTTGAGACCCAACTTCCCTGAAATGAGCCATGACAAAAAGTTAACAGGATCCAGCCACTCTGCTACGAAATACCTCATCTGGGCTGATTTCACAAAGCTGAAGGAGGGAATAATTCAGTCCTGTGGGTGAGTTTGGTCAGAGATCTCAGTGTTATTTCAGCCTGTTATTTCTAGCTCAGCTTCTCAGGTTTGCAATTACTTGATGCCAGTGTGGGAGAGGCTCATGGAGTGAACTGAGCAGCCCCTGGCTCTGCTGTGTCCCTGTGCCACTCCTGGGGATGCTCAGCTCCAATCCCGATCTCAGGAGCTCTCCCTGCTCTGGCAGTGAAAGGGCCACGTGAAATCAGAGCCCTGTGTGTCATGTTGCTGGAGAGGATTGGTGTTTTCTGAAAGGAAAACCCATTTCTCAGCAGAATTAAAGCTAATGTGTGACACCTGAGAAGCCATGTGGAGTTCTGCGTTGTGATTTGCTTCCAGAATGAGATTTTCTAGTAAACACCAGCAGATATCAAAGCTGTAGAATGAAAAGCCCTTCAGATGGGCATCTCCACAAGTGTCAGGAACCATCAGGGAGGCTGGAAAATGCTGGAGAACCCCCAGGGCTTGCAGCAGATCAGCCCCCACAGGCTGAGAGTGTGCCCTGACTGCCTCTGCTCAGGCTGTGCCTTGAGCTGAGCATCTTTAAAAGTTTTATCAAATCTTGTTCCACATAGGAGATACTGTGTGGCTTCAAGGCACACAGTAAGAAAAAAAATCCTGAAATATCCAGGGATGACCTTCAGCAGTTCAGCCACAAATGTATTTAAAATGGCCAGACCCCACTGCAGAAGGGCCAGCACTTCCCCAACATGATCTGATTATTTCCTGACCTTTGGCAGCCCCTGCATGGCTCTGGTGTGAGGAGATTTTATAAATTCAGCTGTTCATGATGCACTGCCTTAGCTGGCCAGGAGAGAACACTGAGTGGGCTCTGGTGGCAAACAAACTTCCAGATCCATGCAGGGCATGCCAGGTGGGTGCTCTGTGGGAATGGGGTTTGGGATGTGGGACTGCACGTTCCCCTCACTGCTCCTGGAAGTTAACCTTGCTCTTAAAGCCTGGCTTTGGGCATTCCAGCACCTCCTGGAAGTTAACCTTGCTCTTAAAGCCTGGCTTTGGGCATTCCAGCACCTCCTGGAAGTTAACCTTGCTCTTAAAGCCTGGCTTTGGGCATTCCAGCACTTCCTGGAAGTTAACCTTGCTTTTAAAGCCTGGCTTTGGGCATTCCAGCACCTCCTGGAAGTTAACCTTGCTCTTAAAGCCTGGCTTTGGGCATTCCAGTACCTCCTGGAAGTTAACCTTGCTCTTAAAGCCTGGCTTTGGGCATTCCAGCACCTCCTGGAAGTTAACCTTGCTTTTAAAGCCTGGCTTTGGGCATTCCAGCACCTCCTGGAAGTTAACCTTGCTCTTAAAGCCTGGCTTTGGGCATTCCAGCACCTCCTGGAAGTTAACCTTGCTTTTAAAGCCTGGCTTTGGGTATTCCAGCCCCTCCTCCTGCTGCTCCCACACATGGAATGACAGCACTCCTGGTACCTGTTCCCTGCACATCTGTGGGTTGTGAAAGCCTTCTAAGGCTCAGAATTTACCCTCTGATTTTTAATCCAGTGACAGCTTATCTAACTTTATTTTCATTAAATTGCATGATTCTGTGAAGTGCCTGGGAATATTATTTTTGAGAGACTGCAGGTTAATTATTGAAAACTTGAAAAAGAAAATATTAAGCCAATTATTAAATTAGAGTTGATTATTAATCCCAGAGAGTTAATTACCAAGGCCTGAGGCAATTTGTCTTCTGTTTGAAATAGATTTTTCCTTGATTAAGTTGTATTTGTCACTTAGTCCCACGGTTGTTACTGCAAAGGACTTTATTATCCTGCAAAGTAGAAAACACTTCTCTGAAGCTGACCCCAAATATTTGGGAAACTTTTGAGCTGAATTCTGTGCAAGGGCACACCAGCATTGGGGAATAATCTGTCCTTGCTCCACTCAAAGGCAAACTGCTTCTGAGTGAGTAGGATTTCTACCACAGCAACAAAAAAGAGCAATTTATAAATGTAAAAATGCATAAAATGCGGTTTTTGTTTCAGAAACCCACAGGTAATACTGAGCATTAAATGCACATCTTGTAGTGTAATCAAATGATTGTGGTGAGACTTAAAAACTGCAATAGTAAAAGACAAGATAAGTGATGTTTGCTCTGAGGCAGCATTAAAATTCTGAGCTTGAGTAAAGCAGAGGCTGAAGACATTTTAACCCTTCAGCCAAGGAGCTGAGAATCTCAGTCCATGAAATGGATCTGACTGCATTATTCTGAGTTGTGTACTGGTTGCACTGGGGCACGCTAAATACAAAGGGTCTGGGAATGTTCTGAGCGTTTGTGCTTAAACCCGAGTTTAAATCACGTGTGAAACAGCTTTTCTGGATATCTGAGCCATAAATCTCAATTTAATTGCTGTGGAAATGCTGGAGAAGCGCTTGAGAGTGAAGTGGTTCCAGGAGGGCAGAGCCTGTGGGTACCTGGCAGATTTTCTGAGCTGTGGCAGCACCTGGGTTCTGAGGAGCACTACAGAGGACACTGAGGCTGTTTTCTCTTTAATATTTCTCTAGCAAGGTGAAAATGTACCCATGTTTTCCCTAAAGATGAGGCTTGCAATGCATCCAGCACAGAGAGGATGAATGTTCTCTGCTTCCTTTCCTGGAAGAATCAGCTTGACAGAAGAATCCTGATTCTAGTGCTCAGTCACTTTTCATCCTGGAATTCAAAGAGCATTATTCATAACCCCCTTCTGGAAATTCACCAAAAAAGGCTCCATTTTCTCCTCAGCTTAATTTATTTTGCTCTATGTACAGAAAGAGTGAGGATGCTCAATGTCCATTGTGTCCTGTCCCCCCATCCCTCCCCAAACCTGGGAGGAGACACGTGTTAGCTCAGACTGAGCAAATCCAGGTTCCTCTCCATGGACAGCGTTTGTGAGGAGGTGCTGCAGTGCAGAAAGGGGATGCCAAGAAGGCTTAGATGGACAGCTTAGAGAAAAAATTGAAACTATTTTACTGAAGAAGGCAGAATGCTGTTTATAAGGATTCTGGTCTGACTTTACACTCTTGTTTTTGCAAGGAGCAGCATTCCTGCCACCAGGAGGAAGAGGAAAAGGCTTCAGGCTGTGCCAGGGGAGGGTCAGGCTGGACAGCAGCAGAATTCCTCCATGGAAAGGGTGCTTTGGCACTGCCCAGGGAGGTTTGGAGTGCCCATCCCTGGAGGCGTCCCAGGAATTCCTGGAGGTGGCACTCAGGGCTTGGGGCTGGGGACAAGGTGGGGATTGGGCACAGCTGGGACTCCATGGGCTGGGAAGGCTTTTCCAGCCTCAGTAATTCCGGGATGCTGTGATTTCTGAATGAAAAATAAATCCCAATATAGAGCTTCTCTTCCATTCAAGGACATTTGGCACTCAGGGCAAGGTGCCCTTGACTCCTCTGTCTGTACTGTGGTCATTCACCTGTGTTTGCTGTGGGGGATGACAACCCCAAACCCCTTTTCCATGATGGAACACTCATGGATTGGGGAACCCCTCAGAGGTCATTTGGAGCACAGTTTGCCTGACCTTTGCATTTACTGCTGTGCTGCTCCCCCACTCCAAGGCAATTCCACACTTGGCATTCCCACAGACAGCGAGCAGGCCTGAGGTTATTAAACCTCCCCCCAGCTGTGGGAGGGAGGCAAATATTTATTGTCTCATTTCATGGCTAAGGCAACACGAGCTGAGACAACATAATGATAAATGATGAGCAAACCTGCCGTGGTGCCTGGCCAAAATCCGGCCAAGCCAAGGAACTGGCGAGGCTCCCACTGAGCCCGAACTGTGCAGAATCAGAGCTCTGCAAAGAGCTTGTGCTCCTCAAGAGATTCTCTTTAGGTGTTTTAAGCCCTCCCTGCATGGGTCCCAAACGAGATGTGTAGAACAAAATAACTATTTTTTTTTTGGTAATTTACAGGCTTTGAAAATCTGGTGTCGATTTTTTTTTCGTTTGCTATTTCGTTCTGCTTCAGTGAGGATTTTATATCTTGGCATCTTCCTAAGATGTAAGTACACCTGCTAGAGTCTGAGTCCGTGCCTAGAGGAGGGATTTTGCTGCCCTGTGAGGCTGGGCACGACAGGAGCTGTTTGTCCCTCGTGTGCCAGCCAACACGGGGGCAGCAGGGCAGTGCAGGGTGGCAGCTGGCAGCCTGTCCCTGTCGGGATGGCAGAGGTGCTGTTGGGAATAAAGCTGCTCTGAAGGAAGAGCAGAGCTTTGTTCAGCAGCAGTTATGGCCCCAGGGACACTCTGTGCTTTCCTGGGAGAGCACATCGAGCCCGAATTGCTGCCGAGCTCCCGAGGGACGGAGCTGCGGGAATGGGCTGAGCTCCGGCTGCTCCCGGCTGCCAGCTCCTGAAAAATAACAACACGAGCAGCCAGGCTGGGGAAACAAATAGGATATTATAGAGTTTATTCCTGTGTGCTGCTTCCACCCCATTTGTCAGCATTTCATCCCACCTGCTGCTGGAAAGGATTCTGCTGCTCCGAGATGCCTGCGAGGCGTTGTTGGCATCTCGTACTACACGAGAATATCAATATCTGCTTTGAATAACCTCAATGTATTTTAAACAAGACATTTCCAAATGGTTGCTCTGTAGCTGTGCGTGAGCTCTGTGGAGCTCCAATTAAGAGTCTGTCAGCATTTGCAATGTGATCCATTGTGAAAATTTATTCTGGGTAGAAATTTGGCATGTAATAACCCAGACCTGGAATTCTCTTTTCTCCTTTCTTTCCTGTTTCACTGGTTTTCTTCATCTTCTGTGTTGGAAAACAATATCTGATGCTGTAAGTGCTAAATAATGGAGATAAAAAATTGCTCTGCATGAGAGGGCAGAGCAAGGCAAAGGAATGGCTGTTCCAGGGGTGATCACAGCTCTCTGACTCCATGCAGTGAGGCAGAATGGAAAGGAGATGTTCAAATAGAAAAGGGTTCTTATGAAGTAACAAATAATGGCTTTAAGCTGAAGGAGGGTACATTTAGATGGGATATTGGGAAGAATTTCTTCCCTGTGAGGGTGGGCAGGCCCTGGCACAGGTGCCCAGAGCAGCTGGGGCTGCCCCTGGATCCCTGGCAGTGCCCAAGACCAGGCTGGACATCAGCCTGGGACAGTGGAAGGTGCCCCTGCCATGGCAGGGGTGGCACTGGGTGAGCTTTAAGGTCCCTCCCAACCCAAGGCAGTGTGTGATTCCATGTTTCTGAGTTAGCACATCACAGTTTGAGGCCTGGAGGCAGCTGAAGCAGAGCATCAGAGGTGCTGCAGGATTTCTCCTGGGATGATCAGACTGTGATGGTGTAAGTGGGACAACATGATGGGAGATGCACTCAGTGAAGGGCAGCTGGAGCTGCATCTCCAGCCCTGTTGGGTGCTGTACCAGGCTGTGCTGCTTCCCCTGGGGGCACTGAGTGCTGGGTGGCATTGCAGCTCTGCACTAAGCCACGAACTCTTGTTAAAAACTTAAAAACTGGAGCTGGTCTCACTTGAAGTTGTGAACTTGTCCTTCAGGGTGCCCATGTGCTGCTCCCCTGGGGCTGTCTGGCTGCAGAGGAGGTTGGGTGCCAATGCCAGCATTTTTGGGATGGTTGAATGGCCTCCAAGCTGCTTTGTGTGAAGACTCTGCTCCCTTCCAGCTTGTGCTTTGCCAAGTCCATTATCCACCTTGGATGGCAGTTTGCAAACTGCAGCCACCCGTTATCCCAAGGTGTTGCTGCTGGATTTTTCCAGGTTCTCATCACTGGTGAGCACTCACAGCACATCTGCAAGCAGCAGGAGGGGCTGGCACAGTGTGTTCCCCTGGCAGATGGCATCTGTAGTGCTGGCACAGGAGAGCTGTGCTGGGCTCCTGGACAGCATCCACAGAGGGGAGCTGGGAGAGATCACCTCCAAAATTCAGCCAGGGTGCCACAAGGAGAAAGGAAATGCTGAAGAGAGCTGGCCTGCAGCAAGGTAGGATGAGCATATTTCAAATAAATGAGGCCTTTTTCTCCAGCAGCAGTGGGATAGAAAGGTGTTGGAGGGAGGGAGTGCAGGTGCATGTGGAGCTGCTGCAGTTGGGTCTCCTCATGGCCTCCAGTGCATCTGCAGTAAATGTTTGATCTGAGTTGTTAGAGGAGTGCTGTGAATCTTATTATGCACCTCAGAACCAAGCTCGGCTCTGAAATTTGCAGTGAAGAGTCCCTGATTTCCTCCACATTCAGAAATTAATTTGATTGCATGCTGTGCTTTTAGATGTGGCAGATCTCTGTGGTTGTGGGAATAATTCTGTAACAGAAAATGGAATGGGCATGAAATGGAAAATTTGTGTTGAAAAAACCCAGTGCCCTCCTTTATAGCCCAAATTCCTGTTTGCTGCAGCCATGGGGGTGTGTGTGGAGGCCAATGGATACTGACCTCAGTAAAGACTGGGGCTGGTGATGCCCGGTTTTAACTTCTCATAATTAAAATAATAGTGTTTCTTATCAAAATGATAACAGCTGTGGAGGGGTGCCATGTTCAGACTTTTGCAGGTATTAATATATCTGAAATCTCTCTTCCTGTCACAGCCCCTTCCCTTCTGTCCTTGTGTGTGTGCTCCTTTGGAGAACGCCCTGAGATGTGCAAAGGATGCCCTGGGTGCCTGGGTGCTTTTGGAGAGCTGTGATTTATGGTTGTGAGTGCTTTGCCCCACCAAAGAGCTGTCAGAAAGGCTGTTGCTCCTTTCTGTGGCTCCTGATCCCAGCTGAGCAAAAAGCTGAGAGAAGCAGCTCGGTGCTCGCTGGGCTGCCCGGGCCTGGGGGATCCCCCAGCTGGGCTCTGCACCAGGGGCTGCTGCTGGCCACACATTTGGGCTGTTCACTGCCCTGGTCTCAGGTTGTGAGCTGGAAAACAATTCCTTTGTGCTTGTCTTCCTGCCATCCTTGGTATGGTGTTCCATTCCCTGAGGCAAATGGATCAGGAGTCTGCTGTCTGCCATGGCTGAAAATCCAGTTTAACTTCCCCCTCAAGGTAACGTCAGAGGTTTTAGAAATCTATTTTATACAAGGGAGCTCTGAATCTTGTGGCTGTTTTCTCTGAGGTTTGTCATGCTGAAAGCTGCCATGGCACCACATCCATATGGTGCATTTGGGGACAATTCCTGTGTTTGTGGGGGGAGCAAGGCAGGTGTCCCATGTGAGCAGGGCAGGTAAAACGATGGCACAGCTCAGAGCTGGGCTGATCTTAGGGGACAATTCCTCCTAGAGCTCTTCTACTCTGCAATTCTACTCTTATGAAACCAAAAATCCTCATAAAATAACTTCTAGTCATTTCTCTGTGGGGAAAATGTACAGCAGCAGGTGGCCACAGAGAACTGAGTTAAATATCATGGATTTTGCAGGGAAGACAATGAGATTTTAATGTTGTTTCCTGGTTATTTTTTACGATTTAGATTTGAGATTGGATAAAGGAAAATTGTGGAGGAAGATAAGGATGCAGACCTCCAAGGATGTGGTAAACATCTAGAAGAATTTATTGTATCTAATGATTTGAAAATTATTTCATGCACTAAAAAGGCAAAGGAAAAACAAGTTAGAGACAAAGGCAATAGAGCATTTACTACAGAAATCTTTGTGTAATGTATCTGCAGGCACAAGTTTCAATGACCTTAAGGCAGGAAAAGAATTTACTGGTGTTTTTAATCCTGTGTAACCTCCTGCCTCTGAGCTTGGCACTATTTAAAAAGTCCTAAAGTTCATGTTATTAGAAAATCTGTGTGTCTGTCACAAATACATTTACAGGCATGCTTGGCTTCCTTTTTCCCTTTATAGCTCTCAGGGCACTGAGGGACAGTTTTTGTCCCTTGCAGTATTTGTTGAGGGCAAAGTTAAATCTGCAGTTTGTTTAGTGCAAAGTTAAGTACAGGTTGTGTAAGTAGGAGGAAAATGGGAAAACAAATCAACCTCAGCCTCTCCTCACAGCGAGGATGTTCAGAAAAGAAGCTCTCAGTCCTTGTGCTTTTCTCGTCTGGAGCCAGGGATGCTAAATCGTGTCCTTGTCCCTTGGGAGGCTGGGCAGAGGGATGGCCTGGCAGAAATACGGCCCAAATAGGCTCCTAAATATCTAATTTGTGTCTCCTGGAGGAATCACCTCATGCTGTAAAGCCCTGATCACCCAGGGGATGCTGAGGGTGTCCAGCTTGGCTCTCCTCAGCCTGCCTGGACCCACACCAGGTGCCAGCATCTGCAGCACTCGAGTTTTCATCAACTTCTGTTAAGTACTCTTAGCTCAGACAGTTTCTGGGGAGAGGCCATTTGGACAGCAGTAATCTGGAGGCAGAAGTCTGCAGTTCTCATCCCTGGAAGATGATGCTGGGAGTGCCCAAAGCCAGCTCGTTAAATGTTCGTGTTACTGATGGGCCCTCAGGGGCCCGTTCTTTATAAGCAGCTGGTGGTTCCCAAAATCAGCTGGAAGACTCGGCCAAGTTTGATTGCTTGGCTTTGAGGATATTTAGATCAGACTGATGCCCTTTTTGTTGCAATCCAATGGTTTTGATTTCTCTTGGATTCTTATTTATTTCCTCTTACTAATTTATGTTTCCAAACCTGTGGCCAGCATCCCTGTGTGCCTGTGGCTGACAGGCTCTGTGTGTGTCAGCCCTGCACTGATGGCTGGGTACATCTCACCACAGGTAACCCCAGAAGCCCAGACTGCTTTGGCTGGGAAGCACATTAAGGATCTGTCCCCTTCACTGTCCCCTTTCACTGTCCCACCAGGCTGCTCCAACCCCACTGTCCAGCCTGGCCCTGGGCACTGCCAGGGATCCAGGGGCAGCCACAGCTGCTCTGGGCACCTGTGCCAGGGCCTGCCCACCCTGCCAGGGAACAATTCATTTAATGAATCCAAACTAAACTTACTCTCTTTCAGTTTAAAGCCATAAAATAATTTTCTTTTTTTTTTTCCTTCTGATGCCATGTTTCAAAGGATAATCTAAGGCCGCAAAGGTTTTTCATTTGTATTTTGAATCTTTGCAGGAGTGCTTGTTTTCCCAGAACACAATGTCCCACTGGAAGCAGCACAGGTGTCTGAGAGCAGAGAAAGCCACGTGGAGTGCAGTTAGTCCAAGGAGAAGAGGAAACTGTTGCTTCTGCGTAATTCCTTTGTTCACTGTGCTGAATTATGCTTCATTATGAGAGGCTGCCCAGCATCCCTGGGGGTGTAATGGTATTATCAGCTTCAAGGAACTATAGCAATAATAGCTTACCTTACATTTATGTAATGCTTTTCATTTGCAAATGCTTTGCAAACAGCAGTTCCTCTTCTCCCGACATCTGGAATGCAGATAAAGGTTATTGGATCCATAAAGCAGCAGAGGAAGAAAGAGGGAAATGTTGAGCTTTATTTAATATTGAATACAATGTGCACAATCTCAGATCTGCTGTTATTTCTCAGAGCTATTCATGTCCAAGATCAGGTTTTATGTCACAGTGGAGGGCTGAGATCAATGATGATACAACAGCAGAGCTCCAAAAGTGCCCAAGTGTCTGTGGAATCATGTGGAATTTCTCCTACCAGTGCACAAATCCCTTTGAAGAAGGGGATGTAACTATTGCAGCAGTTGTTAAAAATGGATGTACAGCCCTCACATTAGGCACACTCCATCTGGAATTGCGAGGCAGACTCTGGTTGCACTGGGCAGGGCAGCACTTGCACGTGCAGCTGTAAATTCAGCTTCACCCAGGGCTGAGTTCCAGAACTCTTGGGCCCCTCTCTCTCTGTCAGATGTGCTCAGTGACCCTGGGGAGCTGCTGCTCATCCCAAGGAGCAGCTCAGGAGCTCCTCAGCAGTCCCTGGAAGGAGTGACTGAAGGGCACCCTGCCCCGTAATCCTGTCCCATCATTTCCCTGAGCAAACACTCCTGGGAAGGCTGGGGCTGAGCTGGGTCACAGAGCTCTGCAATTGCAGAGTCCGAGCAATAAAATGTCCAAAGCCCTTCCCGAGGGGACAGCAGGGCTCAGGGCTGTCCAATGCCCAGCCACGTTTCTGAGCAGCTCCCACAGTGAGGAGTGTTTTAATCAAGTGAAATTCCAAGATATTACAAATGAATAATGTCCCTATTTTATGAGCTGGCTTCCGGACACTTGGGGATTTCTGTATTATGAAAAAGACACTTTTGTGATCTAGATATTTGTGTGTATGAATGTAGTGTGCCCTATCACAGGGTCCTGTAGTGACAGGACACAGGGGAATGGCCTGGAGCTGATGGAATAGATTTAGGTTTGTTTTCTTTTCTGTCTCACTGCAAGTTGGTGACTTTTCCTTGTTTAAGCACAAAGGAGGAGAGGACTGGTTGTTGTCTTGCTGTAGGTTCTGTGTGCACTGGATTGAGTGGTAGCTCTATAAAAACCAGGAATATTTCTGAGCTAGCAGCAGGTGTATCTTCTAGGGATGTCATTATCTTCTGCGAGTCTCATTACCCTGACACTAATTCTGCAATTAGCAGCCTTTAGTAAATATTACCTATTATTTCTACTTCCAGCCCTTCTATGCTGGCAGGACCAAGGTTTCAGGAGAGCCATGGGGAGTGCTCAGTTACCTATGGGTGCCATGAGGGACTCGGTGTCCCCAGCAGCCCCTGGGTGTTGTTTCCCCCTGGCCCAGCAGGATTTCCCAGCCCATTTGGAGCATGCTTTGGACCTGCCTTTAGCCAAGGCCCGAGGACCAGCCAGCTGCCTCAGCTCCAGGGAAAACATTCCTGATGTGGCACAAAGCTCAGGGATGCAGAGCAACAGCCCAGCCCAGCCAGACCCAGCTTGTTTAATGCCTGTGAGCCTTTGTATCTCACACAGTGTTTGTACAGCTTTGCTGAACTTTTTAACCCACTTCGGGTGTCCCGCTGTTTCCTTCAGTTGGCAGCCAAAGTTTCCAGGAATTCCCTCTGCCGGTGCCCTGATCATTTGAATTACCTGAATAATCTGAGCAAGCAGTTTGTTTTGAAAGCCAATATTTAGACACAGAGCTGCTCATTTGCATTTTTCCCCCCTGAGGCCTCAGATGGGTTTGTTTGTCCCAGAACTCAGCCCAAACCCTTTGTCCTTGTCCTGCTAATCCTCAGCCCTGGGACCTGCAGCGTGCTGCATCTGGGACTGAACAAACTCAGCCAGTGCAGGCGGTGTTTGCAAGGTGTTCCCTTCTTTATTTACCTTCTGCAGGACATTAAATAAATCTGCAATTCTTCTCTGTCAGAAACCTGTGTGATTTAAAGGAGTGAGGCTGTGACTGCCTGGGGAACGGAGGGCTCCAGGGAGACCTTAAATCCCCTTCCAGCAGTTAAAGAGGGCATAGAAAAAGGAGGGAGAGCAAATTTTTTCCACAGGCAGAGAGTGACAGGAAAGGGGGTTGGTTTTAAGGTAAAAGAGGGTGAAAGGGAATGTCAGCATTTGTTAAAAAATAAAAAAAACAACTCATGAGAAATAAAGAGTGGCAGGATGCTATTTGGGAGCTCAAGTTGAAATCGTTATGACTTAAGAGTGAAATTGTTGCTTGTCAGGATTAATTAGTTAATACAATTCCTAAGAAGAACATTACAGATTCCCTTTCTCTAATATTTTCTCTCTCTGATAATTATACATGAATTTTAGTGACTATAATGAGAGTATAATGCAGAAATCTAGTTTTTCCAGTGTGATCTGAAGATGTGATGAATGTTCAAGGTGCTTTTAATTTTTATCCATTTGAGGTGAAGTTTTCCATGTATGTTTGCTATGAAGGCAGATCTCCTGTTTAATTTACATGTCACATGTTATTAATTTACCAGTGTTTAGTGCATTTTACCTAAGCTTCAAAATTTTGATTCAATTTATTTTTGGAACCTCATTAAGTAGATAATCCTGGTATGCTGTTACTTCTGGAACACTTTTCCAGTGCCTAAATGCCTAATTTTATCACTTTTAAAATTCCTATCCAAAAATAAATTTAGTTTCTCCACTTTCATAAATAAAACCATGTATGCAAGACTTCATTTTTCTCAGCACTTTGTAAAGTAAACTTTAAATATTTCCTTTACTTCTTTATGTGGTTTTTTTTTTTTTTTTAGTTGCCTGGTGAGAAGATGCAAATGTGGCACATATAAAGATCTTTCATTTTAATCTAATTGCTGAACATTTTCTCTCCAGTGCAACCATTATGTGTTTGGCTTTTATTACCTTCTCCAGCAGTTCCACCAGTGAGTCAGCGAGTCCATGGGAGCAGCAGGAATTCTGTCCCTGCCTGTCCCCTGGGTGTGCTCCTGGATTCATGGAGCTGATGGAGAGCTGTAAGCACCCTAAAAGGGGATGTTAGAAAAAGGATTTTTAAAATATTTGTTTATTATTTTAAAGAAAATATAAAAGTCTTTCAGGTGTTCTGAAAGTGGGAGTGAGGAGTTTGTCTCTGCAGAATGAAAATTCTTCCAGCTTCACTGAGGGTTCCTGGTTGGGGGAAGCAGGAGTGAAATGCCTGAATTCTGCACCCAGCTGGGCAGTCCAGGGATTTAAATATCAGATTTAAATATCACAGAATATTCTGAGTTTGAAGGGACCCACGGGGATCATCCAGTTCCCACTCCTGACCCTGCACAGGATACCCCAAGCACTCACAGCTTAAATCCACTGATATCAGCCATGAACAATTTCTCCATCAGATGTTTGCTGGGGAAGAAATGGGCTCAAAAGTAATGGAAAGAAATTTCCTTTCTTTGGAGCAACATTTGGGCTTGGTCCTGATGCTCCTTTCCTCTTAAAGCCCATGCTCTGTTTCAGCCACTGAGAGATGATTTTGCTGAAACATCCCAGCTGCTGAGACTGCTCTTCACAAAGCAGTGCAGAGAGCCCTGTTGTCCTCCTGGTTTTGTCTAATTAATTAATATAAATACTTTTTCTTTCACAGGTACAGAACAGGACAATTTAAACCAGTCTTAGCTTGGAGCTGGCTGTGTCAGTCTTCAGTTTTCAAGGGGAGAAGAAGCCCAGCCCATGGGTTTTGTGCCCTTCTAAACCTTTCTTTGTGTGGTGATTCCACATGGGAGCAGGAATTGCTGCTGCACAGGAAAAGAGAGTGAGTACCCAGTGATCACAGCCCTGTGCTGAAGTGAGTCTTTTCACAATTTCCTTGGCAAAGTGTTGCAGTTTGGGGGGTAAGTGATGCCTGGAGTTATAATATTCTCTTTGATATATAATGTGATGGTCTGGGGTTATAATGTTCTATCTGATATTTAGGCCAGGCTGGATGGGGCTTGGAGCAGCCTGGTCTAGTGGAAGATGTCCATGGCAGAGGTTGGAATTAGATGCTCTTTGAAGTCCCTTCCAGCCCAAACCATTCTAAGATTTATTCTATCGTTTTCCTGTTTGCTGTTCCCTTCCCCTTATTAAGGGAGACCAATATAAACAGTGAATTCCAGTAATAATTCAGTTTTGTGGTGGTTTTATTTTTCTGCCCGTGCAGTTGCCAGGCAGTTGGCACATCAGTGGTGGCCTTCAGGAGGTGCCCTTGGTGACAAGCGAATGCCCAGCAGCTCCTGGTGGGAGCACTGTGGAGTTTTGGTGCTTGCCCACCTCAAATACACATCCTTTGGTCCCATAAGAAATCTCTGGTGAATAAAATGGCTTTGCTGGCTGTGGTGTTGGAATCTCCAGCTGGATTTGGGACAGTTTGAAGGGGCTCTTGAGACAGGCCTGAGTTCACCCAGAGTTTCTCTGTGGCTCCAACGGGTTATGGGAGCTCTTAAATCAAACCCCAGTGGCTTGCACAGCCTTGCAAGGGTTCTGTAAATTACAGCAGCACTGGGAGGGAGCTCTGACTCTGGGCTTTTATACCTGATTTATGGCCCTCCTCAGGAGAGCACAGTGAGGACAATGACTTTCACATGCTGAGTCAAACAAGAAACAGCCCAAACTTTGAATTGTTTTGCTCTTTAGCTACTCCAGGAAACCACAGCACATATTTTGGACCTGTCTGGGGCTCATATATGTTCTCTGATAGATGTTATCTGGTGAGAAATGATGTTCTGGTTCAATAATGAGTGAGAATTCTGGGCTGAGCCCACCCTGAGCCCCTGCTCCCTGTAGGGTCATGTTTTCATTTGCCTTATGAACTGAAGCTGCTCCCAGCTGTGATGTCCTCTCCTGGCTCCAACAGCATCCCTGGTCCCCAGGTGCTTCCCCTGACCTTCCAAATATTTTATGGAATATAAAATATGTTTCTATTACGGAGAGCTGTTTTAGAAGGTTTATTACCATTTTATATAGTGTACAATGTATGAAAGTAATGGTCCAGTTATTTATGTGACAAGATGTCCCTGAAAATGTTCCTGTCTGTGCTGTTTTAATAAGGCACTAAAAATACCATAACCCTCTGCTGCTGAAGCTTCTCTGGGTAACAGCCCTCAATTATATCCCTGCTGCAGCTCCATGCAACATCTGCATTAAATCTGTTTTGTTAAGGTTTTCAGTTAATGCAATTAAATAGTAGCATTAAATCCTGGTGGAGTTTGGATTTTACCCCTGTCCCAGTGAGAAGTGCAGTAGCAGAGTGACAGGGACATGCTGCTGTAACTCTCTGTGTGTAGCACCTCTGATAAGTGTGTTTATTGGGGCAATGAGGGAATTCAGGGTGAGGCTCATGGGGAGCTCGTGTGTCTCAAGCTGATGGAGTCCCCAGCCCTGGGGGTGTCCCTAGAGATGGCGCTCAGTGCTCTGGGCTGGTGACAAGGTGGGGACTCCATGGCCTTGGAGGTCTTCCCCAACCTCAATGGTCCTGCGATTGTGTTCAGGCCATTTTCACCAGAAACCGTATCAGATGATGTCACAGGTCAGCTTTTTGGCCGGCTGGTCACATTACATTACAAAAATATAACTTTTTTTTAAAGTGTTTTTTCAAGCATCTTCAGCAATTTGGAAGTTGTGTTATAAAGAACATTTTCCCTCAGGCAGCAATGGGTATGTTTGTTTATTTCATGCATAGTTGGATAAGTACGTTCCACCTGGCCAGAGGCGATAAATGCAGGTGTTTTTGTCTGAAAGTCTGAACAAATTAACCATGAGAAAAGCCACGTGGAAACAGATGAAATATTTTAAGTCTATCCTTATAAATGCAGGAAAGTGTGAGGGTGCATTTGTTTGACAGTGAGGAGATGAATGAATGGATGAATTGTAGTGGCTACTGCTGGTGGACAATGAAATGCTTTGAGATTCCTTTATGTTTCAGCTTTAAAAATAAAGTGAGGAAAACATTTTTTTTTTGTATTGCAGAGGGGAGGGGGAAGGAAGAAGCAATAGCTATTAAGTGCTGTCAGATAGCTGGTGGGTTTGTGTTCAGGAATCAATCTGGATATCTGAGACAAAAATGAGCTCTGGAGTTATTCCCATTAATGGATATTGGCAAAATCTGCAGCAGTTTTATATCCCTGCTAAAGCAGAGTAAATGAGACACCTCCAGCTCAATTAGCTCTGGAAGGAGTCTCCTGGCCTGGAGGAAGAGCTGGCTCTGAGGAAAGCCTGTGCCAAGCCATTGACTGGTCTCTCGCCTTTGGGCCTTGGCATTGTCCCCCTGGGCAGAGTGACCTGGCAGAGCCTCTGCTCTGTCTGGGGAGGGCCTGGGCTCGAAGGGAGGGAAGTGAGAGAGAGTCGGGACTGTCTGCTGAGCCCAGGGGAGGAGACTGGCATTTCTCTGACTGTGAGAAAGGAGGAAATGCTCCCAGGCTGGATTGGGCTGGAAGGGACATTAAGGATCACCCAGTGCCACCCTTGCCATGGCAGGGACACCTCCCCCTGTCCCAGGTTCTCCCAGCCCCAGTGTCCAGCCTGGCACTGCCAGGGATCCAGGGGCAGCCCCAGCTGCTCTGGGCACCTGTGCCAGGGCTGCCCACCCTGACAGGGAGCAATTCCTGCCCCAAATCCCAGCCAGCCCTGCCCTCTGGCCCTGGGAAGCAGCTCTCAGGAAATCCGAGGATGGAGCTGGCAGATGTGGGAGATGGGAAGGATTCTCCCTGGTCACTCCTGGCCTCCCCATGGTCTGAGATGTCTCAGAGCAGGAGGGCAGCACGGCTGTGGATGGCTCCACCATCCTGAGGACATTTCCACCTGGGAGCCTCCCTGGGCTCTGGGCAGCACGAGGGATGCTCATCCCCGCCTGAAGCAGGAGCAGCAGCCAGACCCTGCTGTGGCACTGAGCCTTGTCCTTCCCTGGTGCTGCTGGCTGGTACCGAGCAGAGAGAGCCCCAGGGACTGCCTACAAACTCAATTAGCACCTGGCTAATCACCCTCACCCCATTCCCTCTCCCTTGCTGCATTAGCCTGGCGCCACATTTCTCTGCACAGGGAAAAGCAAGCCACAATTCTTCCCAAGAATATTTCTGGGTTTCACATTCTCTGAACCTCAGAGAAAGAAAAAACAATTCCAATCTCATTTGCTGTGCCTGTGTTTGTGCCAAAGTAGAATGTAATATGGAGATTGTTTTCCCACAGTGATGGTGTTTTGGTTCCATGGCCTGTCAGGGCCTAGTGTGTAGCCCCACATATCTCTTCACAGAGAAAAGCAAGGCACAATTCTTCCCAAGAATATTCTTATCTCATGTGCTGTGCCCGTGCTCGTGCCAAAGCAGAATGCAATGTGGAGATTGTTCACCCACAGTGATGGTGTTTTGGTTCCTTGGCCTGTCAGGGCCAGGGGTGTGTGTGTGTGTGTCGGGACTGAGGGTGACAGTCATGAGATTCTGGGCAGGGTGTGCAGGGTTGAGCGCTTGGCAGACTCAGTTTAGATGTAATGAAATATAATGTAATATAGTATAGAATAATATAGTATAATAAAGTAATTAATTAGCCTTCTGATGTCAGTGGAGTCCTCCTCATCATTCCTCCCTGCCATGGGGAACCCTGCAAACACTATATTAGCCAGCCTGCCTGGAAAAGAGGAGAATCCAAGTCCCTCTCACCGTTCTGTGGCCCTGCATAAGCAGTGGGATGAACTGCAGACAGGAGTTTTAGTGTCTGATTCAAATCACTTTTAAAATTTAATGAGCTCACAGCTGTGCCACCCATGTGCTTCAGCACTTGTCCCTTCCACAAGTTATTTTTGTCCTTGGAGTCTGGTCAGGGAACAGCTGCTGGAGTGGTGGTTCTGCATTGAAGTATCCGAAAGCTGAATTTTTAGCAATATTTAACTGAGAATACTGGGGAGAATCACCCACATTTCTGAAGGTTTTACTGTTTAAGAAAGAACTACTAAATTCAGGATTACACAGTAAATCTCCTTTTCCTCTGGAGGCTATTGTATGTGGTTACATCACAATTTATACTGGTTTTTGGGGGTGAAAATCTGATCCTGAATGCTGCTTGTTGTAAACAAATACATAATTCCATTTATGGTGGTTAATGTGAATAACTGAGGTAAGTCCATAATTCTGGTTATTATGGAAAAGAAGTGCACGTGAGAAGTATTTAAATGAGACAGGTAGAAGTAGAAATGCTAAATTTAATCAGTTAAGAAAAAGTAAAGGCAGGACAAGGGGTTAATATGAAATCCTGGTTGGTCTAAATGCAATAAATCTTATTCTGAGGGGAAAAGCTGATTCTCTGAATGTGGGGCATGAACCAAAGCAGCTGAGCAAGAACTAAATCAGAACCCATTTTCCTGCTTGAAGATTGAGTAAATTCTGCAGTGTTTTCTCCATGTGGGAGCACATGGGAGCACAGGAACATCTCTGGGTGCCTGACACACACCCACAATAAATTACCAGCAGTATCTGTGGCAGCAAATGAGGATTTCTGTGGGACACACTGGATTTGAAGCTTTGAATCCTAAAATGGATTTTTCTGTGGTGATCCAAGGCACTGCTGGTGTTAGAATATTCAAAGGACACTCCTGTGAGTTGCCAATTAACTTAAGTTTACCAAGGGGGAAAAAGAGAAGTTCTAGTGGTTTGGGAAGGGGTTTTGCTTGGCTTTTCCTGTGGAGTGATTGCAGGTGGAAGCTGTGGCCATGAGATGGAAGAGCTCAGCAGGCACGGGGCAGTGTGGCAGCTCAGACCTGCTTGGAGCACTCTGCAGGGGCAAGTTGAGCACAGCTTGGGAGAAGTGTCAGGTTGGCTGGGAGTTTGTGACCTTCACCTGCAGGTTTTGCCTCCACCTCAAACCAAATGCTCTGATTTCTGCAGCTTTCCAATAAACCAGCACAAATGCAGCCAGGCAGTATCACAGCCATTTAGAGACCTGGTAGCTCTATCATATTGTCTGGCTTCACATTAGAATGAAGTATTTTGAAACTGGAATTTGTATAAATGTCTCTTGTAAATTATCATCCACCTGGCTGCTTTACATAGCAGCAAATTTATTTATTAGTGGATTATTGATGATGTTCTTCCCTTTATTCCAACCCTGACATTGACCATAAAGAAAAGCCCAAATCAATGATTTGCAATGACTCTGAAATGCCTGTAGTGTGTTTGTGAGGATGTTTCTGAGACCCTTTTTGTGAGCTTTAATGAGATGTCCTAACCACTAATGAAGTGTGTTTTTCCAGAAGATATCACAGCAAAAGAAGCAGCTTGTTGTGGTAAATACCATCTCTGGTGAAACACTGGAAAGCTTAATGTGTGCAGCAATTTCAAATCAAGTTACAAGTTAATCAAATAACATCAGCTTTGCCTCATTTCAGTCCTGGAACAAGCTCTAAATTGTGGATTTTAAACAAACGCGAGCACACGGCTGCAGCAGGTCATGTCCAACCTGGATGTGTGTTCTTTGGCTCCATCAAACTCTCATATTTTCCACCTGGATGTTGTTTTCATTGGAGCTCTCCCAGTTTGAGTTTGCTGGCTCCAGAAGGGGGGGCTGATTGATTTTTACGCTAATCCTAGGTGAAAAGCAGCTGTTGTAGCCACGGCTTGCACTCGGCTAATCCAGCTCGTCAGGGCTGTAAACAGGCAGATAAAGCCGGGGGATTTCAGCCTGGAAGGTGCTAAATCCCTGCAGTCTGGGGCTTTCCTGAGCTGGGATTTGCGCCCCTGGCTGGGCTGGGGCCCTGCTCCCTGTCCTGGTGCTGATGGAGGGGGACAGAAAGGATGGAAGGGTTTTCCACCCAGCTCTTCCCAAGGAGGAGAATTCCTGGGATAGAAGGGCAGCCCCCTGTGCATTGCTGCTGGATTCCTGCTTTTCTGTGGTGTCCTTCCTGTCCCTCTTCCCCCAGCCAGAGCAGAGCCATGCTGTAACGAGGGAGGGATTTACAGCCCGCTCTAAATTTGATTTGTTCCCACAAATGTTGTATAAAAAGGAGCTTGTTCTTTTATTAAATACTCCCAGCCTGAGGGCACGGTTTATACAGCATCATTACACCTGGTGGGAACGAGTCAATCCTGTTCCCTTTCAAATGATGGATGGCAGGGGGTGTATCCAGGAGAAAAGGGTTGGGCTGCTCATTCATCCACCTGCTAATGAGCACTAGTGGATTTTAATATGTTCTTATATATATATCTCTATCTATCTATCTATCTATATACATATATGTTTATATATATATATGTTTTTATATATATATATGTTTATATATATATATGTGTGTGTATATATATGTGTGTGTGTGTGTATGTATATATATGTGTATATATATATATGTGTATATAAAATTTTTGGTTGTATACCGGATGGGGGCTCTGATTAACCTGTTCTAGTGGAACATTTCCTGAGCATGGAATGGGGTTGGAACTAAATGGTCTTTAAGGTGCCTTCCAATGCCAGCCTTTCTGTGATTCCATGATTTCCTCTGTACAGGACTCAGGGATGTATCCCCACAGTCCCCCTCTTCCCTCCACTTAATTACCTCTACATTCACTCAACACCTCTAAACTGCCACACACAACACTGAACACAGAATTAACTTCTTCTAGTGCCTATAACAGAATTAAACCCCAGCTTAAGCAGGGCAGGCTTCAGTTATTAATCCTCCCATGAGGAACTATAATTATTTTTGTCAGCACTAATTTCATTTGCATATGTGTTGTTAAGTTGCAGATCACAGGGAAGCAAGGGCGGCTTGGGGGTTTTGCTGAATGAAGCAGCGCTGTCAAAGCACAGAGACTGGGGGGAGCAAAGTGCTGACTTAAAGGAGGGAAGAAGCAGCAATGCTCTGCCAAAAAGAGGCAAATGAACCCCTCGGAGTGTTTCTGATCTCTCTGTTTGTGAGAGGATTCCTGGGAGAGGTGGTTGTCCTACATCTGTCAGGAGTGACTGGATTTGACAGTGAAGGTGACAGGGTGGTGGGGCTGAACAAACACAGCTCAGTTCTGCTTTCAAACCCAGCAGAAAGAATGACAAAGAGCTCCAGTTAAAGATGGGAAATCTGTTTTATTGGACTTTGCCTCTCATCGTGTGTGCTCGGAGTTCTGAGGTGATACCAACACCTGACTGTCGGACAAAGGACAGGAGCAAAATTTCATTTGGGCCAGTGGATGTGCCACAAATTTTCCTTCAGAGATTTTTAGGAAACTTCAATCTGTGTCACTGTGCTTTGTTTTGCAGGTTGTGGTGGCCTTGGCTGTCAGAGTGTGGGGGTTTGCTGGCAATAATTCCTGTTCCAAGCCAAGAAAAGCACTCACGTAAGTCAGCTCAGATGGTTCCTCCTTTCCCTCCTTTCTCACCACTTATTTTTGGGTGCTAAAGTTGTCACTACCAGTTGGATGGGACAGCACAGGCTTTGCATTTTCCTTGTGCTGTAGTAGGAGAAACAATTTCCATAATTTTTGTTGGGATTTGCCTGGAAATTTATTCAGTGCCAGCTGGTGAAGGAGAGGTTTGGGAAGGACGTGGGTTGGCTGATGTGTGTCCACCTTTGCCCCTGTGGGCTGTACAGCAGATAACCAGGCTTCCCTTTCCCTGGAGCCCTGAGATCCATGGGTGTCTCTTCAGTTCTTGCTGATAGTTATTTTTGGCGAAACAGCTCAGCTTTCTGTGCTCAGGGATGACCTCGAGCAGCTCTGAGGATCAAAAATGTGAGAAAAGAAGCTACAAATGCAACAGAGCTCACCAAACCTCTGCAGGGCACCCAGCGAGCACTGTGACACTGAGACACCATAAAAATATTATTAAAATATTATAAAAATAGGCATGTTCATAAGGGAGAGAAGTTGCCAAGAACTGGGGAGCAGCAGTATCTCAAAGCCACAGCTGGGAGTTGCACAAAGCTTTTTTTCTTGCTCAACAGGCAGAGTGAAATAAATTTATTTTATTAATGGAAATCTGGTTTTCCAATAAGAGAGCTCAGAAGGCAGAGGGCAAGAAAACGGAATGGTCAACTTAAGTTCTTAATGCATAGCATTTTAAACCTCGTGCCTTTTTACAAATGTTTAATTCATCACTAAATATTCCTTCGTTTAGTGCTGCTGAAACTGAGTCAGAAATAAGAAATCCTCCAAGTCATAAATGTTCCACATGATTTGTGTTGAAATCTTCAGTGCTGGACAGCTCTGTACATTTAATATTGGACTCTTGATTTTCCAGGTTGTTTCCTAAACTGCACAGTGGGTTTATGTGTCAGTCCAGTTCTCCCACACTGGGTCTAAATTCATCTAGTGAATTTGCTCAAAGCCAAATGTTTATGTCTAAATCAGCCTTGTTATTTAATTAAATACCTTCCCTCTATATTTCTGCTCATAAAGTGAATTTAACATTAAAATAAGGACCACATTATTTTTGTCCCAAGAGCTCTCAGTGGTTTCTAGAGCTTCTGTCAATGCAGTCTCCTGTCACTGTGGAACCAATTAAAGCACAATTCACCCATTTGTCTGAGGGCTTCAAACACAGACCTGGTGTGGGACCCAAACGTTGGGCTGGAAGCAGCTGGTGATGTGAAGGGAAAGGGGAGAGGAGGGTTGGGAAATAAATGAAAATAATATTGTTCAGTGAGGTGTTAATGAATTTCAGGTGATGTTTGCCATGACTGGGTCTGGCTCTGGGGTGGGTTTCCATCTTCCAAGCAAAGAGCCAACAATTCTGCTGGCCCATCCTTTGTGGATGCTTGCTGTAAAACTGCTGTCCCAGCTTTAGTATCCCAAAGCTCTTTGCTAAGTGGAGAATTGTTCTCAGGCTGAGGAATTAATAGCAAAGTTTCCCTGACAGAAAGAGCCAGGCATTCATCCCACAGCAATTGTTCCCAGAACTGGCAAATACAAATTAAAGCACTTTGCTGCTGCATTTCTTTTTTCTGTGAAGGTCTTTATTTATAACATTTGCTGTTTAGGTTTGCAGTCTCAGCCCTATATACAGTTACACACAAATTACACATGAAAACAAAATGTGACTGGAGACAAGAATGAATGTTATCACCAAGAGGAATGATTGCTTTCAGAAATATATCCAATATATACCCTGTTTTCTTGTGTAAAAACTGAGTTTTGCTCCTCAGGACCTTTGTCAGACTGAGTGAAAAGATGTTCTGGCATTAACTCTTTTGTGCTGAGGGTTTTTCCTGTTCTTCAGGGAAGGAGGAGGCTGCACCCTGATCTCCTGCGATCCTCACGTGCCAGGGCCAGCGCTGGTGTGTGAAGAGCCACCCTCAGTGTCTGAGGAGGCCACAGGGACACTCTCACCACTAATAAAGGGTTCTTTGGAAACCTCTCCAACACAGCTGGAGTGCCAAAATTACTTAAAGTGCTCCCAAACTCCACTGATGGGGCTGTAACTCAGCCGAGAGCAGCTCCTGGGTTCTCCACAGTATATGGGAGCTGTTCCATCCCCCCGCTTTTAATGACTTCATGGTAAAAGGAAAGTTATTTCAAAGGAAGTTAAACATTTTCACTTCCACCAGTGAAAAACTTCCCCCCAAGGTCTAATCCATGGTTTGAATGAGCTCTCTAGACCAGAGCTGCTTGAGGTGTCTGCTGGTTGAGGGGCAGGGGAGCAGCTTTGGGTGGAAACAGCTGAGCTTTGGTCACAGATCTGTTCTTGCTGTTGCCTTCTGTTTAACTTCAGTGCGTGCTGTTATGTAATGGAAAGAGAAAAATACATCTGAAAGCAGCAAATATGAAAGGTAAGAATGCATTAAAATAATACCAGGCAAACACTGTGCAGGAGGAGGAGACCCCTGAGCCAGAGACTGTCACCTCTGAGGAGGTTAAAACTGAGCAACTGGCAGGAGTTCAACACTCTCCATTTTTGTTCTTCAGTGACAGAGGTATTTGTTTAATTTTGGACCCGAAGTAACAATTAAATAAGCTTTTCCAGTTTTTGTAAGAGTCAGTTTTTCAGGCCTTTTTAATTAATGTCTATTTGTCTGAAAGTGCCAAAGCCAGGGAAGGATCTGGCAGTGCCAAAGCACCTTTCTTATTTCCCTGGCTCGAGGTGTAGAGGCAGCAGAGAGAGCCTGTCTGCCCTGGTTAGGCTGATCTAACCAGGAGCCTGAATTCAGCTGACACACAGATGACACCCCCTGCCAGCTCTTCCCTTCCCCAGAGTTATTCCCATCTGTTCCTGAGGAGAGGAAAAGCAAATCAGGTGCTGGGTCGGTGTTGTTGCTGTTTTGTTCAGGAGAGAGCAGGCTCTGCTTCCTCCAGGTGCAACATTCATCCACCAAAGCAGATTTATTTTCTTCTTCAACCTTTAGGCTTTAATGTGGGGCTGGAGGGATTTCATCCCTGTAGCTGTGGGAGCAGGACCTGCACAGGGGTTCCAGCATCCCCTGCTGGAAATTCTTCATGGGTATCCAGGTTCAGGGCACATGGATGGTGGCTTGGCCACTTCTGGTTGTGTCACCTCCATTTGCTCAGGGCTGAGGGCATCAATTGGTCATGGGCTTAGCAAAACCACAAAATAGCCCAAAATGAAGGGATTTCCAGGGGCCAGGGTGGCCCTGCAGCACCCAGCTCCCCCTGACCCCTGCACAACCTCAAAGAGAGGATGGGGAGAGGTTTGGGAACATCTCCCTGAAATTCCTCCCTGCTGATGCCCAAATTTGCAGCACAAGGAAAATCACAGTCTTTATGCAGCACTGAAGAAAATAAGCAAAACTTTCTATTCCTAAACTGTTAAAGTAAGAGCTGAAAATCCTGAAAATGTTTCATACACTTAAAAAACCCAGGATTCCATTTCTGTATTTTTCTGATTGTTGCTGCACTTTCAGAAGCTCTCATTTCACGTGTGGAAATTGGTGATGAGTAGATTAAGGGATTTCCTACCACCTGTGGAGTTATTAGAAAGAGCAGATGCTGGTAATGCTGGATAGAGAATTCTGGCTTGGAATTCAGACTTCTTTCATTTGCACATTTCTGAGAAATGGAATATATGTGACTCCTAATAATCTAAGTTATTAGGAAAAGAAAGCTTTAAGGGATCTGCCCCGAGACTGTGTCCTATTAATTCTAAATGTAAAATAATTTCTCTGATGACAATGGAAAACTGCACAGTAATTACAGTGGCCCAAGAGAAGAAATTACTGTGCAGTCTCAAGTTATCAAACAGCTCCAACCTTTTTTAATATCACAGAAATACTTAGGCTTCATGCAAGAAAAGCAAAGTACCCCAAGGTAGTCTAATTTCATCTCCCAGCAAACAGATATCTTTTTTTCTGTGAATGCAAATCACATTTTTATTACAGCAAAGAGCAATGAGTACTTGATTTTTTTTCCCCTTTTAGCTCATTGGAAACACAGCTGCTGTAATTGGACAATTGATGTAATTGCAAATGCAACTGCAGTAATTGCACATGCAAATAAGGGATTGTTCTCAGGGCTATAAAACTTGTGGGAGCAGGTACAATGCACTCCTGCATTGCTTGGCTCATAATTGGATGGGTATTTTGCACCAAGGCTTTAATGCAGCTCCTACCTCCTTATTTATCTGGGAACAGCTCCGTTCCCTAAATATGAAATATCCTTTACACAGCAAGCAATAAAAATAATGGGTTCCCCATAATACTCAGGGCTGGGAATGCATTATTTCTAAACTGTGGTGCCTTTTACTTTATGGAGAGTGAAATAAACACTTACTGCAGATAAAACCTCCTTTAAGCTCCACAGCCACCAGGAGCAGCCAGAACATTTGCTGGTTCCATGGCAGTGGGAAGGGAACGTGGCAGGCAATATTTATGATGGTTTTTTAAAACCTGTTGGTGCTAATGATAACATTTTAAATGTAATAACTTTTCCTCTCACTCCTTATCTTTCCAGTTTCCTTGGCATCAGCAGCTGCTCCGTGGTGAAACCCTCCTTTGTGTGTGAGGAAAAGGCAGCAGTTTGTGCAGCCCAAGTGTTTTACAGCTCTGTGCCCGAGCTGCTGGAGCTCAGCACGGAGCTGGGCACACTCAGCTCATTCCTTGGGCTGGGAAAACACCTCTTTTCCTTGTTTGCCCCTCCTTTTTTACCCCCTGACTGCAGTGGAGGCATCAGCAGAGTGTTCCAACAGCACCAGGCTTTAAGGAACTGCTGGAGCCAGATCCAGGTAAAATGAGCTGAATACATTGAATTTATTGCTTTTATTGTTTCTATTCCAGAGTAGGACTGCACACAAACTCCAAATCTGCTGTGAAAGAAAACTTTGAACTTTTCCATACCATCCCAGAAATATCTCCTCCAATATGTATTTAGAGCTAGAGGGATCCCCAGGAAGAGCGATGACATTTTATTTCCAACAGTTTGCTGGGCCAAGAAAGGGCCAGGAAATAATACCTTCCAATTCATATAATTATGGCCCAAGGAATGAATTATTCAGATTAAACCATCATTTTTATCCTGGTGTGGTCGCTCTGCATCCAGAATTGGTGGCCTGGCACTGCCAAGTCTGGGTTACTCAGATTTTTGCTCAGTGCAATTCTTGTCTTCTCAGTCTGGCAATTCTTGTTCCCAAGCCACACTCTGCAAGCCCAGAGGTGCCCAGAGCCCCAAAGTTTGCCCTGCACAGAGAGGGGTGTGATCTGTGTCACCATGATAGCTTCTGAAAAATCCCTTCGCCAGGATTTCTTGTCCTGGGAAGCTGAGAGGCCTCAGAAAAGAATGAAAACAATAATTATCTGATTGCTTGGGAATGTGGTCTGGAGAGTGTTTATCCAACAGGTGCATCTTTGATTGGTTGCATGTGAATTGTTTTTAATTAATGACCAATCCCAGCCAGCTGGGTCAGACTCTGAGTCAGTCACGAGCTTCCATTATCATTCCTTTCCAGCCTTCTGATGTCTCCTTTCTATAGTATTATTTTAGTATGGAATTATAATATTATTATATTATATTATATTATATTATATTATATTATATTATATTATATTATATTATATTATATTATATTATATTATATTATATTATATTATATTATATTATATTATATTAGCCTTCAGAGAACATGGAGTCAAACTCTCATCTCTCACCTCATCCTGGGGACCCTCACAACACAGATCTGCACAGATCTGCAGGGCAAAAACTCCTGGAAATGACCTGAATAAGGTGGGCAGCTCCAGCTCTGGCCTTCAGCAGTGCTCTGTGGCTGTCTGGACAAGGGAGGGGTTGTGGCACTGCCCTGAATGAAATTTGAGAGCAGGATTATTTGCAGGTCCTTGCTCTGTTTAAGCTCCATGGGAAGGCCCTGCCGTGCTTTGTAGAACAAACACTTCTGTGAGATGGGAACTTGATCTTCATGTGACATTTATAGCTTGATAGGAAGAACCTCTGGCTTAATCTGTTCTGCTGAGAGATGGGGATTTATTCTATTTATCAAATTCAAGTACTGTTTTGGGGTTAGTTCTTCAGCTGATGTGCTCCAGTGTGGAATAGTGTCAGATCTGGAGGAGAAATTCTAATGTAACAAAAGGCTTTAGGATTCCCTCATTTCACCTGCTCTCATTTTCTTTATCTTAATTTCCATAGAAAGACAGTGTGTTTTACCTTGGATCATATTTATTCTCAGAATAAGAGCTTTCAGTGCTCACCCACAGCTGTCCATGGATTGGGAATGCCACTCCTCTGGATCCAGGGTATCCTCACGCTCCTGCTGGGCAGGTGAGCTCATTTTTCCATAGAGTAACTGAGTGGCACAATGGGTTGGGTTGGAAGAGACCTTAAAGATGGTCTGGTTCCACCAGAACCTGCCCTGGGCAGGACCTTCCATGGAGCAGGGGACGAGGGAATAGTCAGTGGCACTGATCCTTCACCTGCAGCAGAGCTGGAACGCTGCAGTTCCAGACCCACAGAGCTGTGTGACACCAATGGGCGAGACAGGAATGGAAACAATGCCAAGGGGAGCAGTAGTGCAGGTTTGTAAGGGGAAGGAAACCCCAGCCCTTTGTGGCACAGAGCTGTTTGTGTGCCTCAATTCCCAGAGCTGTTCCCCTCCTGGGCCCGAGGCTGAGCTGAGGCTCCAGCAAGCTCCACCTGCAAAACCCCAAACTGAGCCTTGTATTAAAACCAATCCCCCATATGGTGGCAGCCTTTTGAAGGAGATGGGGAAAACCTCCCTCAGTGTTTGTTTTAATGCAGTCAGAAAGAAAAACAGAGCGTGTGGAATGGCTCTCCTCGGGTCCATGGGGAGCAATGGGCATCTCTGAAGCACTTCCACAGAAACCTGAGGGAGGCAGAGGCTTTCTAATTGCTTTCTAACAAGATTATTTCCATTCTTGGCCTTATATCAGGATGGGAGTGGTTTTAATCATTTCCATCACTTCTCAAGTGCTTACAACAGTCATAGTCTTAGATAAATACAATTTTAACCTTTGTATAATATTCTTATATTTTCATAGAGTAGAGCTATATTTTAAGTTAAAAAAAAGAGCTGAAATTTCAAATGGGCAGTGCAAAGATGCAGTTTTAATGTACTGAGAGCTGTAAGGACACAAACCCATAAGCACATAAGCAAAATCAACCAAATGTGTCTGCATGCACAGGTATAAAAAATACCGGCTTCATTAGCAAGGTGAAGACTTTGTGTGAGTCCCTCTGGAGAGCTGCCAATACAACAAAATAGAACCAATATCATAAATGCAGGACCCAATAGAACAAATCCAGGTTAACAATATCATAAACGCAGGACCCAATAGAACAAATCCAGGTTAACAATATCATAAATGCAGGACCCAATAGAACAAATCCAGGTTAACAATATCATAAATGCAGGACCCAATAGGACAAATCCAGGTTAACAATATCATAAATGCAGGACCCAATAGAACAAATCCCACTTCTGTTATTGGTGTTGTGCTTAGTTCCTCAGCAGAGGCTGCACGGTGATGTTGGAGGAGTTTGTTCCTCTTCCCTGAGCCGTTTCTGCTGCTATTCAGCAAATTCCAAAATTAGGTGTCAGCAGAGTCCTCCTTGTTCCCAGCAGCTTTTCCAGAGCGAGGAGCCCTGTGCTGGCAGCTCCTCTGCTCTCTGCTGCTCCGGGCAGGGAAAGCCAGTCTGTGCCCTGAGGGGAGCAGGTAGCATCTCTCTGCTGGAGACGGAAATCCTGTAAATCAAAGCCATGAACTGGAAAGCAGGCTGGGGAAAGTGGGGCTAATCCCTTTAACTGCCCATTAGGCTTTGCTCCAATGTTCCATTGCTGAGGAGAAGGGTCCTGGGGAGCTCTGCCCCCCCTGGAGGGTTTGGGGCTTTCCGGGGAGCCTGCTGGGCACGCTGCTCTGCTGGAGGAAAGGCTCCATCTGAACTGCCTCAGTGCAAGGGAGGTTTCTCTTTTCTCCCCTTTTCCCTTTGTTCAGCGAGTGCTGCCCAGCAGAATCGCTCAGCCCAGGCGAGCAGGGGTGTTGGGAGGCAGGACAAGCCCCAGCACACGGCACAGTGACAGCGTGTGCCCCTGAGCTGTGGCAGGGAGGAGCAGAACACCAGCAGAGCTTCTGAGGGCAGGTTTGGAGCTGTGGTGCTTGACAGTGTTTTGTGTTTCTCGCTGCTGCCCTGGAATGACCTGCTCCTGCAAGCTTTGTCCCAGTGGAAATAAAGGGGAAGGAGAGGAATGCAGGGTGATGTGCAGCGTGGGAGCTCTGGTACCTGCAGTGCCAGCCCCACCACTGGCACCCTGCAGCAGCTGCCTCCCAACAGCTCTGAGGATGTAAAACACGATTCAAGGGAAAATGGAGAAATCCAGGAAAGATGGAGAGGGACTTCTGACAAAAGTGTCGAGTGACAGGAGAGGGGGAATGGTTTAAAGCTGAGTGGTAGGTTTAGATGAAATGTTGGGATGAAATCCTTCCCTAGAGCATGGGCAGGCCCTGGCACAGGTGCCCAGAGCAGCTGTGGCTGCCCCTGGATCCCTGGCAGTGCCCAAGGTCAGGCTGGACAGAGCTTGGAGCAGCCCATGACAGGGGTGGCACTGGGTGATCTTCAATGTCCCTTCCACCCCAGAGCAATGTGAGATTCTGTGAATACCCTGAGTTGGAAGGAACTCCCCGGGATCACCAAGTCCAGCTCCTGGCCCTGCACAGCCCAGCAGTAACGGGCCCCACACCCAGGGAATGATTCTTGTCCTGGACCCCTCTCTGAGCTCAGCCCAAAGTCCCCTCTGTGCCCAGGGGAAGGGACCTGGTTCCGTGGCCTCTCTCCACCCCTGGCTCATGGAAATGCAGTGTCTGTGCTGACTGGCGGCTCACAGAGCCCCAGCCTGCTTATTGTTTTAGAAATAAAGATATTAGCATGCAAATGACTCTGGGAGGTGTTTCTCCTCATTAGAGAATGGAGATCATTTGATAAAAGATGCAGCATGCCTCATCTGTAAAAGGGTTCAGCAGATTTGTCTTGTCTGCAGGGCTCCCTCAGCACCAGAGCTCGGGGAGCGCGGCAGGGCAGGCTCGGGAGACAAATGGTTTGTGACACTCGGGTTACCTTTGCTGTGCAAGGTGGGCGTGAAATGTTTTATGGGGAGACAAAAAAGATGATGGGCAATTAACTACAACTCATGCAGCAGGTTTATCATATGCTCAGCTCATCCATCTGTGTCTCAGTCTCCAGCAGACTCATGAGTTTCATCAAGAAAGCCATTTTCAAACTGGCAGAGCAAAACTGATCGGTTTTGCCTCCGAGCTCCGCCGAGGCTTGCAGTGCTTTTATCATATGTTTATGGTTTACAGATGCAAAATACACATGTAGGAGGAAAGAGGGGGGCAGATGCTTCTCCCCTTGCAGGGGGCATGTTTTGAAATATTTCTCACCCAGGGAGCAGTTGTGCAGATGCTCGTGTGCATGTGAATGGCTTTACTCAGATGGAGGCAGAGGAATCCTTTGGGACGGGATGCTGAACAGGGAGTGGAGCTGCACTGAAATCCCAGCCCCTGTCCTGTGGTGCTGAAAGCATGGCTCAGGGACTGGGAGAGGAAGGATGAGCTGGGGTTAACCACTGGATTGCTCTGATGTTGGTGCTGGTTTTGCCTCTGCTGCAGATGGTTTGTGTGACCCTGGGTGAATCACTTGGTCTGGCTGTAACTCGGTTTTGGTCTGTAAAGTCACAGAATTATGGAATAGTTTGGGTTGGGAGGGACCTCAAAGCCCATCCAGTGCCACCCCTGCCATGGCAGGGACACCTCCCACTGTCCCAGGCTGATGTCCAGCCTGGCCTTGGGCACTGCCAGGGATCCAGGGGCACCATAGCTGCTCTGGGCACCTGTGCCAGGGCTGCCCACCCTGACAGGGAACAATTCCTAATTCCCAATATCCCATCTGTCTTGCCCCCTCTCACTGTGAAGCAGCTCCCCATTGTCCTGTCACTCCATGCTCTTGTAAAAAACTCTTTCTCATCTCTTGTTGACTCCCTTCAAGTCAGAATAGTTGTTGTTTGTTCGACCTGTTTGTGCTAAGTCAGTTAATACTTCACAATTACCCCCTCAATATTATGCCAATGAATATCCTATTGGAGACATTTAGGTACTAATCGTACATAAATAATTTTTTCCTTAACTAATTACTTGGACGCAGTCTTGCCAGATTGGTTAAGAAAAGATATTGATTTTCAGAATCAAAGGTAATTATTTTTATCCTCTGGATCTTCAAGGGCCTCTTCTCTTTTCAGCCTCTAAATGTAAGTGCTGCACAGAAAGCGCACAGCTCTTCCCTGGGGAGCAGCAGGGGAGGGAATCCATGGCGTGGGAGCTCGGGACTGCTCAGTGCCAGTGCCCCAGAGCCTGCCTTGGGTCCCTCTCACCCTGCACTGGGAGGCTGCTGAGCCCTGGGAATTGCCCTGAATTTGATAAAGAATAGAGTGGTGCAAGTCCCTGGGTCTGCCAGGGGGTCACTGGTGCTCAAACACCTCCCCACAGCTCCCAGCTGTGCTTTTCCATGCCATGCTCCGCTTTCCTTGCAGGAAAATCACTCCAACAAAGCAGTGCCCTAATTTTGTATTAATTTGCCCAACACATGTACATTTTTATTGCCTTAGAACGCTGCTGCTGCTGGAACACTGCAGCTCTGAGGCTCCAGTGAGTGAAATGCTGCCTTTAAAGCCCTCCCCTGGCCGCTGGAAGCTGCTGGAGGAAGGGAGCTCCTGGAGGAAGATATTGGCCTTGTGGACTTTGCTGACAGTCCATAAATCCCAGCTCTGTCAGCCCAAGGAGGTGCCATAAAGAGAGCAGATTAAAGGAGATTGGTTCTGCCAAGTGCCTGGAGAGAGGATTTACAGCTCCCCCTGCCCTCCCGGGAGCTGCAGGTGGGGCCCAGGGGTCAGGAGAGTCCTCCTGCTCACTGGCACCAGCAGCAGATCTGCTGTCCTGGGGAGGCCAGGGAGGGATCAGGAGAGGCTGGGGTTATTCTTCCATCTCTGTGTTGTTTTTGGAAGAGGATCATTCCTGATTTTTGCCACCGTGTTTGCAATCTGTAGCACCAAAGCTGCTGGGATGGAACGGAATGGGTTGGGCTGGGAAGGGAGGGACTTTAAAGCTGGTCCTATTGCAGCCTGCCCTGGCAGGGCCACCTCCCTCCCTGTGAAATGGTGATTGATCCCTCAGGGCCCTCGTGGGACGCCCAGGACAGCGAGGGCAGGATGTGAAGGCAGAGGAAGAGGAGAGCTCCCCAGCAACCAGCAGTTCAGGTACCATCATCAGCTGGGCTTGGCTGAACACATCCCAAAAGCAGAGCTCCGTTTGGTTCTTGTGGTACCCCGGCATCTGGGCACCAGAAAAGTTGTGGAAAATGCAAATTCCCTGTGGGAATGACAATGGGGTGTTGTCCCTGGATTTGTGCTGGCTCATAAAGGCTTCACAAGCCTGGGTTTCATGGCTCAGAGCTCCCTGTGCTGAGTTTGTGAGGGTCCCCAGGATGAGGGCAGAGATGAGAATCTGACTCCATGTTCTCAGAAGGCTGATATATTATATTATCTTATATTATCTTATATTATCTTATATTATCTTATATTATCTTATATTATCTTATATTATATTTATTATATTATATTTATTATATTATATTATATTATAGTGTATTATAGTATAGTATATTATAGTATATTATATTACCATACCATATCATAGTATATAATAGTATATTATATCATATCGCTATACTAAAACTATACTAAAGAAAGAGAAAGGATACAGACAGAAGGCTCAACAAGAATGAATAATAAAAACCCATGACTCCTTCCAGCGTCCTGACACAGCCTGACTGTGATTGGTCATTAAGTCAAAACAATTCACAAGAAACCAATCCAACATGCACCTGTTGGATAAACAATCTCCAGACCCCATTCCAAAGCAGCCAAACACAGGAGAAGCAATCAGGTAATTATTATTTACATTTTTCCCTGAGGCTTCTCAACTTCCCAGGAGGAGAAATCCTGGCAAAGGGATTTTTCAGAAAATGTGACAGTGACACCCCTGGACTCAAACAGAAGCACCTGGGAGGGGTTAAGTGCACCCCCCCCAGAAATCACCTGGGAAAATGGGATAGAAGAGTCAGGAATTCCGAAGGAATGAGGAAGGGAGAGCTTTCACTGGGGAGTCCCAGAGGGAGTGAGGGCCATCACAAACTGGCTGTACTGAACATGGTTTGAGACCTGGCAGAGCACAGGAGCTTCAATCCCTTGGCTGGGAGCAAGAGCCATTGACTCATGGAGCCACTGCCAGCTCAGGTGAGACAAAATGTGCCTTTATTCCCTCCCTGCTGCACAGAAAGGCAGGAGAACCTTGTCCTCTGCTGGAAAGCCTTGTCCTCCTATGGCCAGGCTTTGATCACCCCCTGCACGATGCACCAGGAGCCTGAGCTCTGTGTCTGCATCCCTAAAGAGCGCAATAAATGCGTCTGCTAGGATTTCACCTGAATTCTGCACGGGTAAAATGCCTCTCATCCCTCTTTTTCTGCCTCATTTTCAACCGCAATTTCCTATTTTCCAATATAAATGCAGATATTTGATAAGTCCTGATAATGGGATCCTGCAAATCTGTCAGTGTAATGACTCCTCTGCAGTCTGGAAAGTGCCACTGTGGTTCTTGTTTTGATCACAGGATGCTACAGAGAGAAAACCCCTGGAAAAAGGAACTATGAGCCTGTGGGAGAGCACCTTTCCCATTTTCCTGCTTCTCTGTAATTTTTTTGTAAATTCTTTGGAAAATCCTCTTTTACACTATTTTAAAAAGGTATACAGGTGAGGGCATGGAAGTTTAAATGTGTGGTGTTAATAAATAAATATAAAATCAGAATTTAAATAGAAATATTATTGTGTATCTTATCATTTCAGAAAGCTAGTTTATTTCTCCAGTCACTTTGAAATACTTGGAGATAATTTTCCTTTCATATTTTCCATTTCTAGTCTATCATAGCCATGAGAATTACTTGATAACCTGAATTTCCCTGTGGTTTATTTATCTGTGGAGGAACTGGTCTGGAGAGCACAAATTCATCCAAAAGTGTCTGTTTTGCTTGATGGGGCATTTGCTCCCTCCCAGAGATGGAATATTCTGTCCCCATCTGACTCACTGAAGAAAATGAAATGCACAATAAGCAGGGAGAGGGAAGCTGTGATGATAAAATATGAGATATTTGTTAATGTGCATCATGCACATGTTCAGAGCCTCCAAATGAGGCCCTAAAATTTATCAGAATTTATGCTGCAGTCAGTGTTCCCTCCTTGCTGAGGAGTGACAGCCTCCCCCAAGCCAGCAGCACAACACGGGAGCACAGGGCAGGGAAATGGGCTGGCGGCTCTTTCCAGTGGTTCAAATTCCAAATAAATAATCAAACCGTTCTCAAAGGGGTCAGCTGTTAATGTGATGTTTTTTGAAAAATTTCTTTGCTAGGATTTCTTCTCCTGGCAAGATGAGAACCTCAACTTCTCCATGTTTTGCTCCCCTGGAACGCGATTTGGAGAATTGTTCACCAGCTGTGAATTGTTTTAACTTAATGACCAATCACAGCCAGCTGTGTCAGACTCTGGTCTGTCGTGAGTTTTTATTATTCATTCCTTTCCAGCCTTCTGATGGCTCCTTTCTCTAGCATAGTTTTAGAATATAATATAATATAATATAATATAATATAATATAATATAATATAATATAATATAATATAATATAATATAATATAATATAATATAATATAATATAATATAATATAATATAATATAATATAATATATATATCAACCTTCTGAGAACTTGGAGTCAAATTCTTATCTCTCACCTCATCCTGGGGACCCTCACAACACTGCAACAGTCAGCTGAGTGTATTTTAAAGTAATTAATTGCTGGTTAATTGCCAGGCAGGTTACTATGCTGTACAATAGAATTCCTGGGCATTTTGGTTGCCACAATGTGAATATTTGTGTCTGGGCTGACAACCCTAAGGCAGCTGCACAGCTTCTGCCTGGTGTACAAATCTCAAAGAGGTGCTCATCAATTTTTTAAAAACATGAGCTGGCACTGGTTCAGTGAAACGATTGAATTGAATGAAAATCATGACATTGGGAAGCTTAATTAAAATAACTGCTGATATGAAGTGCTAAGGGATAAGAGCTATAATAGCAAAAACAATTAGAAGTCTGTGAAGGAAACTTTCCAACCTGCTGGCCCCTGGCTTTCCATGGTCACTGCAGCTCTGGGAATGTGGCAGTGGAGGTTTGGACTCTGTCAGCCACGCTGGGATAACTCTGAAAAATCCTTCTCCAGGATGGTACCAACCCCTGATGCTTCAAACTCCTCCTGGAGCCAGGAACTGCTTCCCAGGGAAGCTCTGCTGGCACCTGAGGAGCCTCTGGATGGAGAGCAGCCCGATGGAGCTGCAGGTGTGAGGCCTGGCTCAGCACAGGTAAAATGCAGATTTTCCTCTGGATGCAGCCTTGGCCATAGGAAGGAGCTGTGCTCTGTCTGGGGAACATCCAGAAAAGAGGCTGCAGACATTTTAAAGCCAATTCTGGTTGTTTTTCAAACCTGTGCTGTGCTTTTGTATGTACTTGGATCTTTGAAAAGCCTAAATTAGCATTCAGAGAGCTGTTGGCAATTTGGGGGCCAGATTTTGCTCTTATTTCCCTTTGTGCAAGGCAGGAATGCGCAAGGAGAAATTGGCAGCGCACCAGGCCAGATCTGAGCTTGTTTAAATGGAGTTTCTGGAATTGAAACTTCCAGAAACTCTTCTCCAGGCTGTGTGAGCCCCCAGGCTGGTGCTCCACTGGGCAGGGATGGGTTAGGGCTGGGCTGGGCTCCTCTGGGGCTGCCCTGAGCTCTGAGCACATCCCCAGCCCAGCTCCTGGGGGTTTCCCTGGTGAAACCCTCCCAGCTCCTGCACTGCTGCCACTGAGCTGCCGTTTGCTGCTCCCCTGGCTGCTGCCAGAGGTGTTCCAGGTGTTCTGTGCCTCCTGCCAGCTCCCCAGCCCTGTGCTGAGCTGCTGCAGGGCACCGCTGGCACTGCCACCCTGGCCAGAGGCTCCCGGAGCTCCTCCTGGGCTGGGGTTGCTCATTCTGCGTTTGGGCTGGAAAACACAGAGTGAGAGCTTGTAGAAGCAGAGCTGAATTGCTGCAGCAGAAAGGAAATGGTGGAAGTTTGCAGCTCCTCCATCCCTGGCAGTGTCCCAGGCCAGGTTGGACCCTGGGGTTTGGAGACACCTGGGACAGTGAAGGTGTCCCTGCCATGGGGGTGGCACTGGGTGGCCTTTAGGGTCCTTCCAACCCAAACTGTCATTCTGTGATTCTATACAATCACAATTTGCAGGTTGTTGAGCTTTTGGGCATCCCCTTTGTGTCCTTTGCTGTTTTCTGCAGAGGATGGGGGATCTGCAGCGGGGTGGGGAGGAAAGGAGGGGCTGAGGTTTGGCTCCAGGCTCCAGGAGGGTTTCACTCACAGGCAGCCACACAGCTTTGGAATTATTCTGGGAAATGTTTGGGCTCCGAGACCCAAACCCAACAGACTGAAAGCCTGTGGGACAGGAATGAGCTTGGAGCCCCCGAGCTGCCATGGGCAGTGCCAGCACCCCCCTCTGCCTGCAGGGAACAGCCAGAAATGCTTTGTTCCTCAGTTTCCCCACCAGGAATGTTCCTCAGTTTCCCCACCAGGAATGAGAAACATTCCTCATTTAGGAGTTCATTTTCATTGTTCACAAGACAGGGATGATTTTTAAGGTCATTATCACGTGAAGCATTTCCCTCAGTGCAGTCACAGGGCTCAGGTTTGAGAGCTGGGGGGCTCCTGAAGTGAGTCCTAAATGGAGAATTAGGGCAATAAATGGATCATTCTTTGTTTTGATGCTAACAGAGGTTCTGGCTCCTCTGGGTTGTCAGGGGGTGCAGTGATTGGGTCACTTTTCCCTTTCCCACCACGGTAATGAACTCTGGATCAAATGCTGCTGTGTTTGTGTCTCTAGAGGCTCCCACTGGGGGAAGGAGGTTGGGGAAATACTGTTGTTCAAGCAGTTTAGGATTGAGAAGGGATGAATAACTTTTATGGGAGAAGAAGAATATGTTTAATTTTGAATTTGCTATTCCTTGGGCTTGGTGCAGCCTGCTCTGCTCTCCTCCTGGGTTTGTGGCACGGGGAGACAAGAGCTGCTGCACTGTCTGGGATGATTAATGCCCGGAGGAACCCAATGGTTATGGAATTACTGCATGTTTGAAGGGTCTGACATGGCAGATAATTTCTCCCTGCTCCCCCTGCCCTGGCAGCGCAAGATTCAGACTTGCTGATGCTCCTGAGGAGCTGTCCCAGGCCCAGAGATGGTGGGGATAAGGTAAATAACCTCTCTGGCCACGGGCAGCTTATCTAAATGAAAACCCAGCTCCAGGCCCCTGGAATCTCTGCCATCGCTCCTGCAAAAGCCCATATTTAAAAAAGAAAATGACATGTTGGAGTTTTCAATTTCAAGTGGGTGCAAGTATTTCAGTTCCAAAAAAAAAAAAAAGTAAAAAATTAGATGGTAGATTGTTAAAAAAATAAATACTTCAGTGGCCAAAAATGACAGAGTGGAAAATGGCACATTTTATTCAGAGCAAACAAAACCAATCAAGGCCTTTCACAGGATGTGAATGGAAGGGACCCACCAGGAGCTCTGAGCCCAGCTCAGCCTGCTCAGAGCCAGCTCTGGAGTCCCACCAGTGCCTCTGTGGTAGGGAATGGCAGCAGTAGCATTAAAGCTGTTCATTCCCAGCTCCCCCTTTTCCCTGGGGTGCTCTCAGCTCCCTTTCCCCACGGCAGCAGCTGCCCACGGCTCCCACCAGGGAGAGAATGGAATAATGGATTTTTCACCTGGATCAAACTTCTGCTACTTCCAGGCTTGTCTGGGGCATAAATTAGAAATCAAACACCCAACAAGTTCCTTCCATCCCTGCTGAAGGCTCCAGGCTTCGTTTAGTCAAGGCTCAGAATTAATTTTCCTATTAAATGAATACTTTCTTAAAATGAGGAGGGGGGAAATGTTTTCACTGGTAAGATTGTTCTGTGAACCATTCCTAATGAGCTGCTGTGTCATCCCCTTCTGCCTCCTATTTGTCTTGTTTAGATCCCTTCAGTATGAGCTACTCCAGTACTTTGCTGCCTGCTAAGAGTTTGTTTTGTTTTATTTTAACTGGGAGCCTCAAATGCCTTTTAAAAGCTGTTAGTGAAATATTTTATTTATTTCTTTACATTGGCACTTTTTTTCAGGGAAGTGGTTATAACATATATCTATATATATATATATATATATACTTTTTATCTATTTCTGTAAGGCTTATAATCTAAATTTCCATTTTAATACATGGCCTTGCTTATTTCCCAAGGACATTTTCTTTCTTGCCCTGGGAAAGGGCTTGAACCCCACCCTGGCAGCTGTAGGAACACTTGTGGGGCTGCCTTTAAGGTGACTTTTATAGGAAAAGGGTATTTTTGCCCAGCAGAGGCAGATTTTTACCGCCTGTTGTGCAGCAGGGGCTGTGTGGGGAAGGGTCCCCAGCATCACCAACACCCAGCAGTGGGGTTTGGCAGCCCTGCACTCCTTTCACATGACAAAGCACTCTTGTGGATAAAACAAATACTTACAACTTCTCAGAAAACATCTTTTGAGGTGCCTTTAAAGCAGGAGAGATGAACACTGAGGGGGAAAAAAAATCCCTCAAGATCAAACTGAGTCATTGTCAAACACTGAGGCCAAACAAGGCTTTTATTGTGTGACTGCCTTGATCAAGGGGACTCCCAGGGCCCCCAGCACCTTCAGGCACTGCTGGCCTTGGGATTTCTTTCACACAGGGGGATTTTGGGAGCGTTTCTGGGGTTCACATGGTGGGATTCACATTCTGCTGTAGGTGGGGTATTGCTATTTATCCTTCTTGTCCAGCCCAGTGCACCCATTTCACACTCTGTGGGCAGAGCTCAGGCTCTTGCCCAGGGCTGTTGGTGTTTGTTGGATACCATGGAATCTGCCTCTATTTAATCCCAATTTCTGGGTTTGTTGGATTCCATGGAATCTCCCTCTGTTTAATCCCAAATTCTGGATGCAGCAGCTCTTGGTGTTTGTTGGATTCCATGGAATCTCCCTCTATTTAATCCCAGATTCTGCTGTGTGTTGGGTTCCATGGAATCTCCCTCTATTTAATCCCAATTTCTGGGTTTATTGGATTCCATGGAATCTCCCTCTATTTAATCCCAATTTCTGGGTTTATTGGATTCCATGGAATCTCCCTCTGTTTAATCCCAATTTCTGGGTTTGTTGGATTCCATGGAATCTCCCTCTATTTAATCCCAGTTTCTGGGTTTGTTGGATTCCATGGAATCTCCCTCTATTTAATCCCAATTTCTGGGTTTGTTGGATTCCATGGAATCTCCCTCTATTTAATCCCAGATTCTGGATGCAGCAGCTGTTCCAGAGGTGCCCCTGGGTACAGGGGGATCACCCTGGGGTCCCTGGGTGGTGAAGCCCAGCCTGGCTGGGGGACCACCCCCAGCACTGAGACTCCCCTCTGCCTCAGAGATGTCAGTGGGACGTGTTCAGCTTCCCAGTGTGTTTGAAGGAATTGAACCAATTAGAAGAACTATTGAAGCAAGAGCTTCCCTCTGCCTCTGTCAGGTAACGCCGCGCTCGGAATTTATCTGAGGGAAGAAGAACTTTCACAGCCCAGTGATCCCACCTTTTATTCTTTCTACACTGTGAAGTATCATAATATTCTTTAATAGTGTCATACTTATATTTCACGGTCTAATCCCCTTTTCTCCTGCATTCCATTGTATTTTATCCAGCTGGAAGTCAGCAGCGTGCTCACCATCAGCTGCTCGGGGCTGAGGCAGCCTCAGCCTCTCATCAGGAATTGGCTCCTTCTCTTCAACTGAAACACTGCAAACTTGGTGCTGCAAAGAATGACAATGTCCTGTGCATAATGTACATTTTCTTTACCTTTTCCACTCTGTGCCTCGCAGCAGAGCACACTTGTCACTGGTTTTCTCTGCTCGTGCCTTAATGAGAATCTCGGGTTTGGGAATGTGCTGGTTCTGTCCTTTGTGTCTAATCTGTGCCCTCTATTTCTCTCCCCCTCTTGGAGATAAAAGTGCATTTTGCTGCTGTTGCAGTTCCAGCTGAATTTGATCAAGATAGAGGAACTGACTCATCACCTTTCCCTGAATCTTTAGGAGCTGCTGTGGCACACGTGGCCAGGGCAGCGTCTGCTGGGGCTGCTGAGAGGGAACAAGAGGCTTTGCTGTTGTTTTCACCCCCACTGGGTCTCCTTTGGATCCTGACTCTCTTGATTTTATCTTTTATAAGTGGAGAGAGAGGGGAGAAAGCTGAGCTGATGGCTGGGAGAAGGACACAAAGTGTAAAGCTTCCTTGGATGTTTTCTGTGCCTAATGGGCTGGGACAGTGGCTGCTCTCCCCAGGGAATTGTGCTGGGAGCTGTGCTTCATTCTCTGTCCCAGGCAATGCTGGATCCTTCACAGGAGTTGCTGCAGGCACCACTTTTCTTCTGGCATAATAACAGGGCTCAGAACTCCGGCTCATAATTCCCTCATCACTCAGCCAGGATCAATGGGAAGTTCCTAAAGGCCCCTCAGCCACACCAGGGCACTGGGAAATGGAGTTTAAATAGAAATTTAAATGAAGTGTTCACCTGAGGAAGTGCTGCTTGACAAGCAGGGCCACTTCTTTCCTGCAAAGCCATCTCTGAGTGCAGCAGGGGTGGCAGAGGTCAGCCTGGGCTGCCAGGGGTTGGGATGGGGATTCTGCAGAGATTGTTTCTGAGCACAGCTCCTGTCCCAGCCTGCAAACAGCACATTCCCCCTCTCTGCCTGGCCTTTCCTGGGGCTCACTCCAGAGGCTGGGATGGGGGAGTTTCCTGCAGGAGCTCAGAGTGCTGGAGCTGCTTTGGGCCAGCACCCCCTGACGCTGGTCCAGGCTTGCAGTGACAATTTGCTTTAGAGCAGAGCTGTGTTTGCTCTGGGCACTGTTCAGGGGGACTGCAAGGCCAGGATTTTAGAGGATTTTACATTATCTTACAGCCAAGCATTTCCCTTCCCTTCCCTTCCCTTCCCTTCCCTTCCCTTCCCTTCCCTTCCCTTCCCTTCCCTTCCCTTCCCTTCCCTTCCCTTCCCTTCCCTTCCCTTCCCTTCCCTTCCCTTCCTTCCCTTCCCTTCCCTTCCCTTCCCTTCCCTTCCCTTCCCTTCCCTTCCCTTCCCTTCCCTTCCCTTCCCTTCCCTTCCCTTCCCTTCCCTTCCCTTCCCTTCCCTTCCCTTCCCTTCCCTTCCCTTCCCTTCCCTTCCCTTCCCTTCCCTTCCCTTCCCTTCCCTTCCCTTCCCTTCCCTTCCCTTCCCTCAGGATCTGTTGCCTGCCCCAGCTGCAGTCCAGGGGAGTGTCTGGATATGAACCTCCCCACGCATCACAGAGCCATCCACATCCACTAGTTTGGGTTGGAAGGGAAAACTTTGACTTATTGGATTCCAATCTTCCCAAGCTAACTGCTGTGTTTAAATCCATGTAACAGGAATCTGCCTTTAGTGGGTCCATAATTAGATTTTTTTATCCCATGCTTTCCTGCTCCTCATAATGGATGTTTTTCCCATACTGCCATGACACTGGGTTTGTGTCTTCTTTTTTTTACTTTACTCCTTTAAGCCTTATCTCTGCTCCTCTAATTTAATAAATTACTGTAATGTTGTGTTTGTTTGTTTTTTTTTCCCCAGTGCTGGAGTTTCTGAGCATGATGAAGTTTTTCAGTGGAGATGCAGATCCCATCTTTTTATTACTGCTCAGGCCAGGTAAGCTGAGCTGGGGCTTTTACCAGGGAAACAGCCTTGGCTCTGCCAGGGCTGCTCTGCTTCCACCTGTGCTCTGCAGCACCCTCCACCTCAGATGTTCTCGGAGTTTATTTGGGGCAAACTCCTTGAAATCCAGAGGTTTTCCTCTAGTTTGTTTTGCTTTGCTGGGTCAGGGGTTACTGCTGCAATCTCTGCTATTGCAGGGAAATTTAAATGGGGTTTTTCCCTCCTACTGCAAAAATCCAGGAAAGGAAAGTGTCTGTGTGGAGGGGAACTTGGAAAGGGAAAGCTGTTGTGTTATGCAGAAGAATTTCCTTGCTTCTTTTAACTGCCTCTTGAGATTAGAATTCTCTGCCTTTATTTTTAGCAGCCAGGCTGGTGGCAGGAACAATTCCTCCCCTTGGCTTTGTCTATAGGTAAATACCACATTTATTTTATTTAAAGCAAAATCTGGATGCAGAGGAAATGCAGCAGTCCTCAGAGGGAAGCCTGGAGAGCTGGGAATGCAGGCACAGCTTTCCTGCACTCATAATATTGCCATTACCACTGAATTCCTGAGCGCTGGCTTTTATTTAATGGTAACTTGGTGCTTGAACAGATGGGGCTGTGCAATGTAAAGACAATCAATTCTCATACCAAAAAGATAAATGAAGAACAGAAAAGTGTGTCATATTTTGAAGAAGTTTTAGTGTATTTATCTCTGTTACAGTGCAAGTTCTTCTAAAGAATAATTGCTGATTAAAGCAGGTTTTATCACAGGTGAACTGAACTCTCCAATAGGTAGAGGAATGCTGCCTTTTAGTTTTGATTTGTCCTTTCCTAACCCACCAAATCCCACTTGTGATTTGTGCTTTTACTGAAATAGAAAAGGATTAAGTGACATGGTGGAGCTTTAGATGTTGTGCAGCAAATCACACTGTCACAAACTGGAGGAAAACTCCCAGGGATGTGAATTTACACAGAGCTGGAGAGAGCTCTTCTGGGTTGCAGGGTTTAAATATGATTATGAAAGGGGGTGGAGAGAGGCAGAAAGAAAGCAGAGAATCAGAGGAAGGCTGGGATTTAAATGTGGGTTATTTTCTATTTAAATCTGCAGGCAGATTCTCCTGAGGGAAGGAGCCCAGGCTGAGCCCATATGGAAAGGCTCCTTTGCCTCCCCACGGGAATGTGCTCTCCAGCAATTCCCAATATTTACTGCCAGCACTGAGGGAATTAGTGCAGGTTAAATCAGGCCATGGCTCCTCAGGCAGCTCCTGGGAGGAGGAGGAGGAGGAGGAGGAGGATGAGGAGGAGGTCCCAGCCCCAGGAGAGCCCAGGCTGCTCCCAGTGCTCTCTGAGGGGACAGGAGGTGACAGTCTGGGAATGGGGGCAGGCAGAGGTTGGGACCCACTTGGGCTGGGCACGGTGTGTCCTGCTCCAGTGTGAAAGCAAAACCTCTGCTTTGCTCAAGCACTCAGCAGGGCAAACATCGTTAATATTGAATATTGATGCCTTTACCCCTCCTGCAGGAGGGAGAGGTGTTGGAAGGAAATTCCCTGCCCAGGCCACAACAAATAGGAGCCCAGTGTGTGATGTCCGAGTGCCTCCAGCACAAGGAACAGTAAAATTCCAGGTCTGGGAATTCCAGGTCCTCTCCCAGTGCCATTTGTGCCAGGCTCACCTGGGGCTGGGCAATGGGTCCCACTGAAAGGCTGCCCCTGCTGAACCCAAGCTGATCCCAAAATCTCCTATTGATTTTCATTCATCTTTGCCAAGATATTTATTACCTGGGCAGGCCTGACCTTGCTTTGCACTTAGGATCTGAAATTGACAGTTCCTACCTGGCTGCAGCCCAGGAAAGGGTGATACTGTGAGAAAAGGGATGAGGATTTCAGTGGTGTCATAAAATCCCTCAGAACATGTGGAGCCTCCATGGCAGTGAAATCCAAATCACCATCCCGGTGCCTTATTAACCAAACCATTGCAGCTCCCAGCTCCTTCCACGGGTTGGCTTTGTGGGGGCTGAGGAGACAGAATTGGAAAGGAGAGCTAATTCCCCCTGTTTGGTAAAACAAACAAGCAGGTCCCGAGGATGTGATGCTGTGTGTCACATCCTGCTCTCTGCTCCACCTCCTGGGCTGGGGAGCCTTTGATGTCCTTCCAGATTGTTCCTCTCACACAGCTTTGTCTGGGAGGGGAATTCCTGCCTGACAGCTGCTCACACTCCCACATAGCCACACTGTCAAAATATTACATTCTGCCCTAAATTATTTGGTAGCAATGGGAAAAACACCTGCTTGCTGAGAACACTTCTTCCTTTTCATTATCCGCAGGAATTTGGGGGAAGATGGGTTATTTCCAATGGTAATGACAGCCCTGTGCAGGAGCAGGGAATTTTTGATTCCTCTTGTTCCACTCCTTGACATTCAGGTGCGTTGTTTGATTCCCTTTCCATCGTGTGGGAGCAGCTTCCCGAGGTGAGGGAGAAATATCCCATTATTTATCCATTACATCCTGTAGCATGTGATGCACAGAACCTTTTTGGGCTAACACTGCAGCAAAGGCTGGTTTTTAATTATAAATACACATCTAATATGCAGGCAGGCAAAATTGACAGGAGCAAGAGGAGAGCAGGAGCAGGAGGAATGGCTTGGAACCACTGTGCTGTGGGAAGTTTGCAAAATTAGTGTTGAAATATTCAGAGGTGTGCTTTAATTTGATTGAGAAATGTGACATTTAGATTGACAGGCAGTGCCATTCTGAAAAGGCATTTTTCTGTCTGACTGTCTAAACAGTTGCTATGTAATATTTGTATTTGTCATGTGTTTTTCTAGATACAGGAACTCTTTAGGTACTTAAATTTATCACATGAAAACCCTCTTAAAGTTCTTATATGTAAGTTGTACTAGTATTTGGTGATTTATAGGGTTGGTTGGAGTGTTTTAGATGATTTTTTTACAATATTAAGGTGTCTGTAAAGTGAAATACCCAATCAGGGGCACTCTTGCATTCCTTTCAGATCTGCTCCAAGGGGAGGAGCTGAGCTGGCCACAGGGCATTTCCCAGGGCTGTGCTGGGGTGCCAGGCAGAGTTCCTGCCAGGATGGGGCTCCTGCCTGGGTGGGAATGGGGAATGTGGGGATGGGGCTGGATCCTGTGTCCCCCAGAGCATCCCCTGTGCCCTGGCAGTGAGCACAGCAGGACAGGGTGGGAATGTGGGATGGAGATGGATCCTGTCACCCCCAGAGCATCCCCTGTGCCCTGGCAGTGAGCACAGCAGCACAAGGAGGTAATGGGGGATGCTGAGGGTGCAGCTGGATCCTGTCACCCCCAGAGCATCCCCTGTGCCCTGGCAGTGAGCACAGCAGCACGAGGAGGTAATGGGGGATGCTGTCACCCTCAGAGCATCCCCTGTGCCCTGGCAGTGAGCACAGCAGCACGAGGAGGGGCAGTGTGCCCCTGGGGCTGCCTGCTGGTTTGGGGCAGACACACCTGGGCTGGTCCCCAGGGGCAGAACTGGCAAACCCCAGCAGGGAGGGAGCAGCCCTGTGCCACCCCAGCCCAGCTGTGACAGGCCAGGCTCTCAGGGGGACCCCGGGGCTTTGGGGACATTTCCATCCCTTGTTTCTCCCAGGTTTTGGATGGGTTTGTGCTTTTCTTGCTAAATCAGAATAATTTAGGTCAGGCAAGAACCAACAATACCTTTTGCCTACAACCCCCTTGTGAAGAGCAAGGCAAAGCTGTTGGGTTTGGAGTGGGATCAGCCCTCAGTGGGTGCCAGCCCTGAGCGAGATCCCATGCACTGCAGAGCTCTCCCTGCCCACAGCAGAGCCTGCAGGAGGGCTGGGAGCAGCTCCTGCTGGCAAGTGCCAATGGAGATGTTTTTATGACATCTGCCAGCCATAAAATCTCAGCTCCTTCCAGGGAAAATGGCACTTCAAAGCCTGTAGAAATGACAATTCCTTGTAAGACACACATAAATAAATAAATACATGGACGTGCAGCTTTGATCGACACACCAATATATATTTATTGTACTGCACTTTAATGTTCCCCCCCATCTATTGCTTCTGCTTTATTGCATATTTATTATCTGCAGGTAAAGATGAGAATATTAGTAAAAAAAAAAAAATCTATAAAATATTGAAGATGGGGGGGAAGGAATATTTATTTAGCCAGGAGATTTATTCAATGCTAATGTGAAATATGTCAGCACAAAGATGACATTATTTGGCCCCTGTTCAAAAACTCTTGAGGTTACAGCACCAATTTTCAGTACATTCAGCCCCAAAGCAGGAGCCAGGCTGCTCCTGTGCCTTTGGAGTTGTCCTTTCAGGAGTTCCAAACCAGGAGAGGATTCTGCTGCAGGCCCTGGCAGGGGATGGGGCTGCTTTCCTTTCTTCCTGGCCCCAGGAAATGCAGATTTGCTGTGCCTGCTCTGATGCCTGTAACAGCACTTTGGATATGGGGAGAATAGGCTGTGGCAATTAAAAATGCTTCTGAGGCTGCAGCAGGCTGAAATTGCTGGAAATATTGGGCTGATAATTGACTTGAGCTGGACTGAGCCCATTGTTCACCGTGGTTTTTACAAAATACCCACTCCAAACCCAAAAGCTTTGTCATGCTCCTCACAAGGGGTTTGTAGGCAAATGATATTGTTGGTTCTTGCCTGACCTAAATTATTCTGATAGCAAGAAGAGCAAAAACCCAAGTTAAATTACTCTTTAGCAGAAATTCAGGCAATGGACACTTTCCCATGAATATTTCATGGCAGGCTATAAATAATTCTGTTGGATTTGGAGGAGCAGAAAGTGACTACAGGGATGATGTAGGGCATTTATGTAAGGCTGATTGCCTCGTGCCTGCTGCAAGAGAGAGATCCATTCATGGAATTCAAGTAATGTGTGGGCAAATTGGGCAGTTGCCCATGAATTTCCCTTCAATTGCTCTTTGTTTCAACTGTTCAGGCTGGAACAGACAAACACAGCCCTGTCATTCACCTCTGATGGTACCTGAGAGCAAAAGGAGATGTTTTCACAAAGCTTTTCCTTTTAGGAATGTTTTATTCAATATTCTGATGCCAGTGCTGAATGCATTGCGCTGATCAAATACAAGTTTGGTAAGTGCTGAGGGGTAGGTCCCTCTGAGCCTTCACTCATGTGCAAAAACCAGCTCCACCTGATGGAATGATCTTCCCCAGGAGCTCACTTGGATGGGATTTTCCTCTGGCTGTGGCGCTCATCTCTTCATATCAACCAGGGGAAAAAAGAGAAGAATTGGAATTGTTTCCTCTTTATGTCCATCCAGGATGGATCTCATGCAAAGAAATCAAAATTTCCTGTGTCCCAGGATCGTTCAGGCTGGCCCAGCCCTGTGGGATCCCTGAGTCCAGCTGCTCTCCCAGCACTGCCCATGTCCCCAAGTGCCACATCCACAACCTCTAAACCCCTCCAGGGATGGGGCTCCCCCACTGCCCTGGGCAGCCTGGACAGATGAAACACACTTTAATCCTTTTGTTCCCCTCCTGGTTTGTATGATTTGTTCCAATCACACCCTGCTAATTTTCCAGGGATCACAATGCTCGTCTGCTTTCCTTTCCCTACAACGTCAGTTCTTCTTTTCCCCTGGTAAAACAAGGCTCCTTTATCCAGCTCCCCAGCTGTGTTTCACTCCCCTTTTCACCATCTCTGTGATCCCTTTTGTAATGCCAGGAGTGCTGCTCCTCCCTGAGAAATCTGGAGAGCAGCACAGAACTTTCCTGTCTGCCATCAGGAGTGTGGCAGGGCTGGCACACAGATCCCATGGATACAGGGGAGAAACAGGAGAGAGGAGCAGGAGCTGGGGAGTCAAGAGGAGATTTGGTATCAAACAGAAATTCAAACAGCTGGGAAAGCCCATGGGGGGGGCAATAAAACCTTCCCTGATGGAGCCCTGAGCTCAGGGGGGAAGGAGCCATCCCCTGGCAGCTTCCAGGGGGAAAGCAGGAGCTGGTGTGCTGGGATCACCATCCCTGGGGGGAAATTCTGTCCCATTCTTTGCTGCTGCCATTCAAGCTCCCCCTCTGCTCCTTCTGCAGCGGCTGTGCAATTGCCTTGCATTGGAGTTTGCCCAAATTCCAGTTTTCCCAGAGTTTTTCTGTTTTTTTTTTAGAGCTTTTCCAAGCGGTTCCTTGCAGATGTGGAGTTCTGAAATGCTGGTGATGCTCTGGATCCACCCTGGGAGCTGGTGAGTATCCCTGCCCCAGTGTGGCTGGGACACCAGGCTGAAAGGCAGGGATAGCTCTGGGAGCAAACCACAGGGAAGTGTTCTGGATCTTCTAGGGGAGCACAGAAGGAGTTAAATAAACCAGAGCTGGAAGGACATTCCCAAATCCATAATGCACAAGATTGGCATTCTCTCTGCATACAAATAACTTGGATTAGCAGGATGTGCCATTGCTTTCACCATAAAAATATCCACTCTCACATTATTTTAAGACACTTTCAAAATAGAGCGGAGTTAAAATATTTGTTTTAAACTATCCAGGGATCCCTGCACAATCTTTTTGATGGCTTTTTATAGCCCTTCTCCACCCTGAGTCATTTAGCAGTTCCCTTTCCCAAAATACCAATGGTAACTCCATCTCTGTGATGGATGTTTGTGTGAATTCATTTCACTCCTCACAGTCAGGCCCTTCAGCTCTGCCTCTGCACTTTGGGACAAATGCAGCCCAAACGGGGGGTTTTAGATAAAATATTGGGGAAATAAAGTTACCCGAGCAGCTGGGGCTGCCCCTGGGTCCCTGGCAGTGCCCAGGCCAGGATGGGCATTGGGGCTGGGTGTGGTGCTGTTCACAGGGGTCCCAGGACGAGGGGAGAGATGAGAATCGTGACTCCATGTTTCAGAAGGCTGATTTATTATTTTATGATATATATTATATTAAAAGAAAATTATATATAAAAACTCCACTAAAGAACAGAAGGAAGGATTACCATCAGAAAGCTAGCAAAGGGAGGAACAGAGTGATAAAACCTTGTGACTGCTCACAGCCTTGACACGGGTGGCTGTCGTTGGTCATCAAGTAAAAACAACCCACACGGGCCAGTCACAGATGCACCTGTTGCATTCCACAGCAGCAGATAACCATTGTTTTTCTTTTCTTCTGAGGCTTCTCAGGAGAAAAACTCCTAGCAAAGGATTTTTCAGAAAATGTCTGTGACAGCTGGGAGCACCTGGGACAGTGGGAGGTGTCCCTGCAGTGGCAGGGGTGGGATTTAAGGTCCCTTCCAACCCAAACCTTCTGGGGTTCCCTGCTCACTCCCTGTGGAGGTTTTTAATTTACCCATCTCATGTTCCACACCCTTTCTTTTGGCCCTTGACATTTCACTGTTGGTGCAAAAGCTTTGAATGGCAGGAGGGGCTGCACGAAGCTCCCTCCTGTCCCTCACAAGAGCTGGGAGCGTGTCTGGGAGCTGCTCCCTGAGTCTGGCCCTGTCCTCGTTCCTGCCTCTCACAGCCAAAGGTAACACCACGATGTGTTCTTGTCTTGCTTTTATAAATTGAATATCCAGTTCAATAATCCATATTCTCCTGCTTTCCCTCAGGAGCATCTCAGTGAAATTGTTTTCCCGTCCTGCAAAACTCTTCAGAAACTCTCCCTGCCCAAACTGAGCTGAGTGGTTTTGCTTCTTTATTGATGCTTTTCCTGCAAGCAATAGGTTCCATTTGCTGGGTATTTCAAGGCACTTTGATCTGTATCAAGTTTGAATTTAAACTTTCTATTTTGGAATGGAAGAATTTTTCAGCTTTGTGTTCTGCCAGTTCTGGACGTTTTCACATCAGCCCTTTCCCATAAATATTTGTTTGTGCCTGTTGGATTTTAAAATGGAAATACTGGGTTGAAATTGTCACAGATGTTTTTTGTACCTCCCCCTCCCTGACAGGTGAGGGCCAGAGTATCTCCAGCTGTGGGGACCTTTTCCTTGGATTCTCAAGGATTTCCAGCTAATTTTAACATCTAAAATAGTTTCAAGTGCCCTTCACACTCTTATTTTTCTCCTTTTATCTGCCCCAGTTCTCCTGAATTCCACACCTGTGCATTTTCTAGATTTCCCTCTTGTCCTGGATTGTTTTCCATCTCTTTCTGACACACAGAGTTCCAGTAAGAGATTGGTAAACTCTTTAAACAGCTCAAAGAAATTACCCCTTTTCCTCGCTTTCCATCATCTCTTAATTCTTTACCTTTTGAGCAGTGTAGAATTTTCTCCTCCACCTGTCAGGCTGTGTGTAATTAATGCTGTCTTGCTGTTCTCCCAGCTCCCACATCCCTCCCTTCCCCTCTCCCCCTGGCTCTGTTTCCTTTGCCATTTGAAGGCACCCATTATTCTGCCTAAGAGGCAAAAGAAGTTCAAGCTGGTTCTCACATGACAGCAGCAACATCAGCTGAAGTTGTGCTTGAAAAGTGCTGCAGGGTTGCCTGAGAAGGGATTGAAACTTCTCCATTCCAGTCCTCTCTGGGAGATAGGAAGGTGCCCGTGGGGTTGGAATGAGATGGGATTGAAGGGTCCTTCCAACCCAAATTCACCTGGGATTTTAGACCCTGCTGCTCCCTTCCAGCCTAAATCTCATCTAGAGTTTTAGACCCTGCTGCTCCCTTCCAGCCCAAACCACTCTGGGATTTTAGACCCTGCTGCTCCCTTTGAACCCAAACTCATCTGGGGTTTTAGACCCTTTCTCTTCCCCTTGAACCCAAACCATTCTGGGGTTTTAGACCCTGCTGCTCCCTTCCAGCCCAAACCATTCTGGGGTTTTAGCCCCTGCTCCAGGAGGGGAAGGCAGCCCCAGCCTGGTCCCTGGAGGTGGGGACAGTGCCCTGCTGCTCTCCTGCAGGACCCAGCTCCCATTCCAATGGATTTTGGGATTTGGAATAAACTTGCAGGTACTGAGTGATGACGGGTAGTAACAAATCTTTTGCAGTATTTATATGAAATTCCTGCAGTCCAAGGGGAAGGGATCTGAAGCTGGGTGTTGGTTTCAGGAACTGAAAGTTGTTTGATTTTATCTTTTATTTTTAAGAAATCCTTTAAAAATGAATGTTTGGTTTTTATTTTTAATCTGATGATAAAGATTTAGAGCAGGGAAGGTGTTTCTGTGCAGACCCCACAGCCAGGAGCTGCTGTGGCACTCAGGCTGTGCAGACCCCAGAGTTCCTCTCTCATCTGCCAGGGCTGGGGTGTCACTCTTCAGTGGGATGGGAAAGGAAAATCTCTTGGCAAGAGCAGGCTTTTCCTTCTGTTTTCTGCTTTTCCAAGATGTTCTCTGAGTGTTTCCAAGTAAAACACATCCTGATCCATCTTCCAGCAAGCAGCAGGAGGGATTTCAGTGTACATGGGGATCTGGGGGGAGACAACAACCCAGGAACAAAGGGAGAGTGGCACCCCAGGTGATGAATTCTCATTGCACAAAGTGGGGTGACAGCTCCACACCTGCCAGAGCTCCAGGCGTGCTTGGACAATGCCTCAGGGCAGGGTGGCATTGTTGGGGTGCTGGGTTCTGATCCCTGGGCGTCCCTTCCCTTAGGATATTCCCCAGTTCTACGAAAGGCTCCTTGCATAGCACCCTGCTGGGTGAGAGCTGCCTGACTCAGCTGGAGGGAGCAGTTGTGCTGGTGCCTCCACTTTCCTGGTTGTCCTGAACATATTGGGAACACTGGGTTACTTAATTTCTTCTATTAATAAACATCATTCCTGCCTATGTGAGCGAAAATCAGAATAAAAGCCAAAGCAGGAGCTGCCTCCCTGCTGCTCCCTTGGCTGGACTCCACAGGGATCAGCTGTGGGGTGCAGCCAAATCCTGCTCTGTGTCAGCACCCAGGGCTTGGGAAAGGCTGGGAATTCTCCTCCCTGCACATCCTGATGCTCTGCAATGAGATTTGGGCTTCATACAGTGGGGGGTGCCTGGGGTGGGCTGGATGGGCCTCAAAGTCCTTTCCAACCCAAACCATCCTGGGATTCTGTTATAAAACCACATTTTGGAAAGAAAAAAGGTTACTAATTCCCCTGATGGAAAGAGAGGAAGAGGAGAGCAGAGCAATCTGCCAAATCATGTTTTATAAATGGTTTGGTTCTGTTTTCCTGGACAGCACTGGTTGCAGTCCTGGTGCCAGGCCCTGCTGCTGCCGTGCAGGACAGTGAGGGGGCAGGAGCTGCAGGGGGCACGGGCACTAAAACTGCCCCAGGAGGCCAAAGCACACTTTGGAAGGGCCCTGGGGAGTTTCAGTCTCTGCAGAGGTGGAAGAGCAAAGGCCCTGGGCAGTGAGTGCTGGTGAGGAGAGCTGGCAGGGCAGGATGTGCTGCCCTGTGCCACACTCTGCTCTCTCCTGCACCCCTGCAGTGACTGGGGACCATCACCCTGAAGCTGTGTCCAGTCCCAACTCAATAATAAAAGCAGAAACAAACAGGTTGGGGTTTAACAAGGAGGAAAAAAACCTAATTATACAAAGAGCTTTAATTGATAAATGCAAATCAAGGTAGCAGAAGCTCTGCTTGTAGCAGTGCAGAGTCTGCTGTCAGCTCTTCTCTCTGAGCCAAGGCTGCCCTTTGTGTGCTGGCTTTTGCACCAGGTGTGCTCGAATTTAACATGAAAATAAATCATTACCTGCCTTTTTGAGCTTCTTGTCCTCCTGAAAGGCAGCAGAGAGCAAAAGCCCACACAGGCAGGAGGAGCAAGGCTTGGGTAAGTCAAGTGCTGCGTTCCCCAGGAGCCTGGCAGCTGAGCAGTATTGATCAGCTCAGGGTCACCTATTCCAACACTATGCACTTCTCAGGACCTCAGATTCAAAACAGCTGCAGAAAATGAGATTATTAGAACCAACTTGCTGCTCCTCTGTCACACAGATCCCCAGGCTGGGGTTCACACTGGACATAAAGGAATGAACCACCAGGAGAGCACGTCAGGAATTTCCACAGCAGTGCCACCCTTGACTCCTTCAGCGAGGGAGGGGAGGTTCCAAACCCCACCAGCAGCTGATCCAAGTGATCCCACGTGGCTCTATAACATTTAAAAGCTGCCACAGACTCTTTTCCTGAAAGTTCAGTATATTCCAAATGCTCTCTCACTTTTGCTTTCTGCATCTGTTGCTCAGTTTGCCTTTGGTCAACTTCTGCTCACCTAAACATCCTTAAACCCACCAGGTATGAAACCAAAACTCTCTGGTAATTCTTTGGAGAGAATAAAACATTTTGACAAGACAAAGGGGGATGGCTTCAAGCTGACAGAGAGAAGGGTTAGATGGGATATTAGGAAAAAATCTTTATGATGAGGGTGGGCAGCCCTGGCACAGGTGCCCAGAGCAGCTGGGGCTGCCCCTGGATCCCTGGCAGTGCCCAAGGCCAGGCTGGACACTGGGGCTGGGAGCACCTGGGACAGTGGGAGGGGTCCCTGCCATGGCAGGGGTGGCACTGGGTGGGATTTAAGGTCATTTCCAACGCAAACCCGTGTGGGATTCTATTCCACGGTGAGAAAGAGAAAATGGGAGGTTAATGGTGTGTTGGGATGTATTTCCAGCATCTGAGAGATGAGCATACCAGGATATTATTTATTCTGGTTTATCTGAATAAAATAGAGACCAAGATATTATTTATTCTAGTTAATCTAAATAAGATAGAGGCCTTAGTTGTTAATACAGCCCCGCTTGGCAAAAAAGGCCCTCTCTATCTTCTTAGAACCCTCCTAATTTTTAATCTTATGTAACATGCTCTCATTTCCCAGTGTTCTACATCTATTTCCTTCATTCTGCCAGATTTCAGCACCTCCCCTGTTTATGGCCTCTGGAGTGATGAGCACAGCTCATCAAGCAGCAAATGATGTTCTCCAAAAAAAGGGAAAAAAGCTCCTTATGTCTAATTACCCTGAGTGGAGAGTGCCAGGCAGGAAGGTGCCCTGGGGTGCCCAGGGCAGGGCTGGGCTGTGCTGAACCTGTGCCACACACACAGGGTGAGCCCAGGGCTGTGAGCAGAGCTCAGGGCTGCTGTGCCTGAGCGAACACGGGATGCGCTGGGCTCTGCTCATGCCCTCCCTGCACAGCACTCGGCTCAGCCCGGCCCCTGGGCCCGCCCAGCTCAGGGAAATGCACGTCCACAGCCCTGGGGGAGTCAGGGTCTGATTCTGGGGGCAGCCTGAGGAGGCTGGGCAGGGCTGGGTGGGGCTGGGTGTCCCCTGAGCCTGGGGCTGCTGGGGACAGCTCAGCCCCTGCTGCCTGCAGCTGCTCGGCAGCATTCCCTGGGAAGGGATGGGGATGGGGTTGGGATTGGGATGGGATTGGGATGGGACTGGGATTGGGATGGGATGGGTTTGGGATGGATTGTGCTGGGATTGGGATTGGGCAGGGATTGGGATGGGATTGGGATGAGATGGGATTGTGCTGGATTGGGATGGGCTGGGATGGGATTGGATGGCAGTGGAATTGGGATGGGATTGTGCTGGAATTGGGATGGGATGGGCTGGGATGGGATTGGATGGCATTGGAATTGGGATGGGATTGTGCTGGATTGGGATGGGCTGGGCTGGGATTGGATGGCAGTGGAATTGGGATGGGATTGTGCTGGAATTGGGATCCTCCATCTCTCTCCACCCACGGCCAGCACAGGGGTTAAGCTGGCCAGGGCACCATCCCTCCTGCAGGAGCAGGGAGGTTGCTGTGCCAACTCCCAGGCTCACTCAGGCCCAGTTTTAGGCTCAGCTCTGGAGCTCCTGGAGCAGGGAAAGGATCCCTCGTTGTAGCAAACGCTCCCATGCTGTGATTACCTCTCATTTCCCTCGCTCCAGCCCTGCCAAGAGGCACCAAATGAGAGCAGCCCCAGGCTCCTGACAGTGCTGCACCCTCAGCTGGCAGCTCTGCTCCCCTGGGAGGGGTTGGCCTGCTCCTGTCAGGCGCAGGGAGGGTGCTGGGATGGGCAGTCATACATCAGGCATTTCCTGAGCACATCCTGCTGCTGGGAGCTGATTCCCTGACACATCCGTGTTTTATCTGTTTGTTTGGGAAAGGTGCCAGACAAAAGAGACACAGGCATTTAAATAAATGCAGGTTATCTGGAAGACAGGATTTCATATTCACTGCAGGCATATCAAGATGTTCCAGAGCTGAGAAGAGCACAAGGAGTGATGTGAGTGTTAGGAGCACTGATAAATTAGCTGTGCACAGCACTGAACCTGGCTCTAAAGATGATTTTTTGCTGTAATTCGTGTTCTACAAGCACAGGGAGAGCTGCTGCTGGAGCCTGAGCCAGCGGTGGCTGCTCCTGCACAGCAGGTTCGGGATGGATGGGCTCTCCTGGGCCAGGAATCATCCGTTCCACTGCCTTTCAGCCTGAGCAGCTGCGAGCTCGGCATCCAGCTCCCCTGCAGGGGCTGCTGAGGGCTGGGCTGGCCAGAGCACCAGGGGAGCCCGAGGGCTTTGGGCACCGCAATCGCCTCCTTTGGCTCCGCGGGCCTGGCGTGGCCGGGGTTCATAAATCACTGCCGGGAGGGGAGATCTGATCACACAGCGCCGTGAGCAGCCCCACTGTGCCTGAACAGCACCGTGAACAGCGCCGTGAACAGCGCCATGAACAGCGCCATGAACAGCGCCATGAACAGCGCCATGAACAGCCTGAGCAGCCTGACCTGTGCCTGAACAGCGCCATGAACAGCGCCGTGAACAGTGCCATGAACAGCGCCATGAACAGTGCCATGAACAGTGCCATGAACAGTGCCATGAACAGCACCGTGAACGGCACCATGAACAGCGCCATGAACAGTGCCATGAACGGCGCCATGAACGGCGCCGTGAACAGTGCCGTGAACAGTGCCGTGAACAGTGCCATGAACAGTGCCGTGAACAGTGCCATGAACAGTGCCGTGAACAGCGCCATGAACAGCGCCGTGAACAGCGCCATGAACAGCGCCGTGAACAGCGCCGTGAACAGTGCCGTGAACAGTGCCATGAACAGTGCCGTGAACAGTGCCATGAACAGCGCCATGAACAGTGCCATGAACAGTGCCATGAACAACGCCGTGAACAGTGCCATGAACAACGCCGTGAACAGTGCCATGAACAGTGCCGTGAACAGCGCCATGAACAGTGCCATGAACAGTGCCATGAACGGCGCCATGAACAGTGCCATGAACGGCGCCATGAACAACGCCGTGAACAGCGCCATGAACAGCGCCATGAACAGTGCCATGAACAGCGCCATGAACAGCGCCGTGAACAGCACCGTGAACAGCACCATGAACAGTGCCATGAACAGCGGCGTGAACAGCACCATGAACAGTGCCATGAACAGCGCCATGAACAGTGCCATGAACAGTGCCATGAACAGCGCCATGAACAGTGCCATGAACAGTGCCATGAACGGCGCCATGAACAGCGCCATGAACAGTGCCGTGAACAGCGCCATGAACATCCTGAGCAGCCTCACCTGTGCCTGCACAGCACCATGAACAGTGCCATGAACAGTGCCGTGAACAGCGCCATGAACATCCTGAGCAGCCTCACCTGTGCCTGCACAGCACCATGAACAGCCTCACCTGTGCCTGAACAGCCTGAGCAGCCTCCCCTGTGCCCGTTCAGCACCATGAACAGTGCCATGAACAGTGCCATGAACAGCACCATGAACATCCTGAGCAGCCCCACCTGTGCCTGCTCAGCACCATAAGCAGCCCCAGCGTTGGAAGGAATTGAAGGAATCTGACTCCATGTTCTCAGAAGGCTTATTAATATAATATAATATAATATAATATAATATAATATAATATAATATAATATAATATAATATAATATAATATAATATAATATAATATAATTACATCAGAAGGCTTAACAAGAATGATAATGATATTTTACAGTAATAATATTTTATTATAAGAATATTTTGTAATATTTTATAAGTTTATAATGATATTTTCACTGATAATGAAAGCTCGTGACTCCTCAGAGTCTGACACAGCTGATGGTGATTGGTCATTAAGTCAAAACAATTCACATGAAACCAATCAAACAACCACCTGTTGGTAAACAATGTCCAGACCACATTCCAAAGCAGCAAACACAGGAGAAGCAATCAGATAATTATTGTTTTCATTTCTCTCTGAGAATTCTCAGCTTCCCAGGAGAAGAATCCTGAGCAAAGAGGACTTTTCAGAGAATGTGACAGGGACATCTCTGCGTCCTGGGAGGGGAACTGGGACTCTGTCATCAGGAAGGCTCCAGGGGGATCACAAAGCCCTGGATCCCTGGCAGTGATGAGGGATCTGCTGGGATATCCCCAGAATTTGCTGTTTCTCAGCACGATTTGAAATCCCAGTTCAGCCCATCTGGGGAGAAGAGGAAAAAATATCCATGGAGCTCCACAGTGAGCCCTTGGTGTCACAAAACCATGGAATGGGTTGGGGACCCTAAATCCCACCCAGTGCCACCCCTGCCATGGCAGGGACACCTCCCACTGTCCCAGGTGCTCCCAGCCCCAATGCCCAGCCTGGCCTTGGGCACTGCCAGGGATCCAGGGGCAGCCCCAGCTGCTCTGGGAATCCCAGCCCCTCCCCAGCCTGCCAGGGAACAATTCCTAATTCCAATATCCCACCCAGCCCTGCCCTCTGGCACTGGGGAGCCTCTGAAGTGAGATTACAGAATATTGCTCTCTTCTATAGAAAAATTCTCTTTAAATGCTTGTTTGTTGGGCACAGGAAAATGGGGTTTAGGTGCTCAATTCACCCAGGGCTCTCTGCTATGGATGACTGAATTTTGAAACTAAAATCTCTCTCTTGTGTTTTCCTGCCCTCTGCCTCGTGTCCCTGCTCTCCCACTGCAATTATCCAGTTACTGACTCTGCACATCAGGTGTTTAATGTGGGGGAGGAGGGGGCAGCACACTTCAATTAATTAAGCCAACTTGTAGCAGATCATCATCATTTTTCAAGGTGTCAATTGAGAGATCTCTGGGAGTGCTGCAGATGAGCCAGGACCAGCTGGGAATTCAGGCTCAGTTCCCACCACAGCATTTCCCAGCCCGTGGAAATACCTGTTGGAGCTCCAGGTCAACCCCCAGCAGCTACAAAGGATATCTGCAGTATTGTCCTGAACGTTTTAATTTCCATTCCTGTAATGCAGAAGAACCCCAGTGAACCCCAGAATTTTTCTGCTGTTGTGCAGGGAGGATTTCTGTGGGGCTTTGAAAAAGTCAGTTGCAAACGAAAATTTTAGCTGTAATTAAACCATGGAATGCTGCAGTTGGAGCAGGAAAGGAGAGGAAGGCAGTAAAGCACATATCTCACATGAAGCACAGAGATAAATGTGAATTCAGTGGGGTTTTTTATGTGTCCAGGTAAGAAAACTCTCTGGTTTATGCCCAGCTTGATTAATATGAAGCCACACAAATTTCTGGTTTGCATCTCTGCTTTATCACACCTGAAAGCAGCCTGGAGCTCAGTCAGTATTTGCTGGCTTTAAAAAGCAGCAGCAGAGGCACTTCCAGCCTGTGGCTCTGGGACTGGAGAGGTTTTATGGGGTGTCTGAGTGCCCACAGGGCTGGGGGACATCGCGTCCTGCCTGGCACAGCTCATGTGTGGGAAACTTCTCTGCTGAGGACTGCAGAGATCCTTCATTCATCCCACAAGCATAAGGGAGGGTTTCTCATTTTTAACGTTCAGCTCTGCTCCCTTGATGACTTTTTCCAGCACAGCTGTTTTTTGGCCCTTTTGTAAATAAAATATTATTCCATTTCTGTCTCTGAGCACAGGAGTCCTGCAGGGCACCCCCTCCTCTGTGTGTTCTGCATCTCTGTGACACAGCTCACTGGTTTGCTGCTTTACCACCACTGACCTGCAGCTGCTCCTGCCTTTAGCACCATTATTCTGCAGCTGTGGGTGCCAAATCAGGGGCTGAGGGTGGGGCAGGGCAGCCCAGGGATGCTCAGCTGCACTTTGGGCTCTCTCTGGGGTGAGGAGGGCTCTCACCAACACCCCGAGGGCACAAAAAGCCTTTTCTGGGCCTCTGGAGGCTGCTGGGATGAGCAGGAGGTGTGAGCAGAGTGAAGATAACAAGCAGGTAGGTTTATTTGTGTGTTTTCAATCTATTTTATTGTAGTAGAATGTATTTTTTTCTCTTTGGAGAGCTCTGTTGTGGTGGTTTGCTGTCTAAACAGAAGCGGCAGCAATGTCTTTGATGTCTTTCTATAAAGTTTTATCTCTGTGCCCTGGCTGACTCAGAGCCTTGTCACAGTGACTTTTATTTTAATTAACCAGTGTGGAAAGGTTGGTTTTGAGGAGGGCAGGGCTCCTGGGCAGGGGCTGCTGTAGCAGGATCAGAATTTGCTGGACTGCACCCACAGTGTGAGCATCCCCTGCTCCTGCCCGGGGCTCTGGGTCTGATCCCTGCCCTGTAGGGCTGCGGCTTTTCCTGATAAGGCACAATTGATCAAAGCCTTTTGAGTCAGGAGGGTGTTCTGGCATTTCACCTGCCTGGCTGGGCTGGGGTTTGGGGTCTGTCTCTGCACCAAACTCCAAGAGCAAACAGGGAATTCAAGGGGAGGCATTAAAAGGCCATAATAATAATAATAATAATAATAATAATCCAGGTCTGCAGAGAGGCTGTGGGCACAGCCAGCAGCAGTTCAGGAGGGAAGCAAGGGGATGGCAGGTGGAGCCTGACCATGGAACCTCTTCACTCCCTTCCTCATCCCTGGAATTGGAAGTTTACTCCAGAACTTAATTTTTGTTATTGTTAGAAACCTTGATTTGCCCACTTTGGTTGTCAGGCAGTTCACTTTTCCTTTGTGCAACTTTGTCCTACAGTAGAACTGTTTCTTCTCTCTTATTTATTTACTGCCACCAAACCCAGCTAATTTCCCAGGCTAAATAAGCAATTCTGTTTTAATCTCCACCTCTGTTCCCACTCCTTGATCATCCACACAATCCTTGCATACACTGAGACTCATCTGTCTTGAGCAAAGATGTACAAAATCATACACGAGACTGAGAACTGAGCTCTTTGTGTTCTGCCTGTTGGAAAAATGATGTGTAATAGGATTGAACTTCTTTAATTGCAAATTCTACCTAAAGCACGCCTGGTTTGCTGCTCTTTTCCTTCTGAGCTCCCGGTGTTTGACAGGAATTCCTGTTGTTGAATTCACTTAGCTCCAGGCAGGGCTCTGTGTCCCACACCCAGCAGTAAAACTGAGTCACTGTGGCGCACGTGGTGGGCTGGAGTCGGGTTCCTGGGCTTTGAGGGGAATATTCCCATGGGACTCCTGGGGTTTGAGGGGAATATTCCTGTTGGATTCCTGGGGTTTGAGGGGAATATTCCCGTTGGATTCATGGGGTTTGAGGGGAATGTTCCCATGGGACTCCTGGGGTTTGAGGGGAATATTCCTGTTGGATTCCTGGGGTTTGAGGGGAATATTCCTGTTGGATTCCTGGGCTTTGAGGGGAATGTTCCCATGGGACTCCTGGGGTTTGAGGGGAATATTCCAATGGGATTCCTGGGGTTTGAGGGGAATATTCCTGTTGGATTCATGGGGTTTGAGGGGAATATTCCAATGGGATTCCTGGGCTTTGAGGGGAATATTCCCATGGGACTCCTGGGGTTTGAGGGGAATATTCCTGTTGGATTCATGGGGTTTGAGGGGAATATTCCTGTTGGATTCATGGGGTTTGAGGGGAATATTCCCGTTGGATTCATGGGGTTTGAGGGGAATATTCCCGTTGGATTCATGGGGTTTGAGAGGAATATTCCCGTTGGATTCCTGGGGTTTGAGGGGAATATTCCCGTTGGATTCAGGAGAATCTCCCCGCTGCTGATTGCTGCTGCTGGCCTGGGGCTGTCTGTGGGGTTTATGCTGGTGGGGAAAGGTTTGCTGTGTTTAGGGTGGGCCTCTCTGGGGATGTGTGGGGTCTGCAGGAGCTCCTGGCTGGAATTGTGGCCTTGGTGAGGTTGGAAAGGGGAAATGCAGGAGAGAAGAGCTCTTGCAGTGTCCCAAAGAGCTGTGGGAAAGGAGAAAACCAGCACCTTCACCAAAGCCCTCAGAACAGGGTTATTTCCTCCTCTGGGGTCTCCTGTTCCCACCTGGGCCAGACCCTGCTCAGCTCCAGCCCAGGGATCAGCTCAGGCTCCAGGGCTGTCCCCAGGGCTGTTCCCAACAGGTTTTGTGCCTCCTCCCTCCCAGCCCAGAGCTCTCCTGGGTTGAACACGTCTTGCATTTCTCTTTTTGTTGGCTCAGGCACCCCTGGGCTCTCAGTGCCACCAGGTCCTGTTGTATTTGTGGGGTGCCCATGGCAGGGAGGAATGATGAACTGACTCCATGTTCTCAGAAGGCTAATTCATTATTTTATGATCTATATTATATTAAAGAATACTAACCTATACTAAAGAATACAGAAAGGATACTTACAGAAGGATACAAAGATAATAATGGAAGATCCTGACTCTTTCCAGAGTCTGACACAGCTTAGCCCTGATTGGCCAAAGAGTGAAAACAACTCACAGCAGAATCCAATGGAACAATCACCTGTGGGTAAACAACCCCCAAACACATTCCACATGAGCACAACACAGGAGAAGCAAATGAGATGAAATTCTTTTCCTTTTTCTCTGAGGCTTCTCAGCTTCCAGGAGAACATCCTGGGCAAAGGGATTTTTCAGAGAATGTGATGGTGACAAGGTCCCTCCTCAGAGAGGTGGAATCTGTTCATGCTGCCTTTGCCAAGGCGCTGCCTCCCCCAAAGGGGCTTTGCCCAGGTTGTTCTCCATGGCAGACTTTGTAGGAGTCACTCAGTCTGTGACTCAGGAGGATCAGCTCTGCGGCAGCCATGTATTTATTTGCCACGTGTTAATGTTTCTCCTTTAATATTCTGTTGTCTAATTGTGGCTCTTAATTGTGCTCATTACCTTAAATCATGCTCTGCCAGCCATCCTTTCTGTCAGTGGCAATAAGGGGTTTTTTATTCTCCCTGCAAGGTGCTTGTAGTTGAATATCAGTGTCTCAATAATGAAGATTTATGGGCTCAGGCCACACAGGACTGTGTGGCTCTGTGGGGAAGCCACACTCTGGGTTATAAAAAAAGGCAGAGAAAAGTCAAGGCCTGTGAAACACTTCAGTGATGGGCATGGCAGTCAGGAGAAGTTTAAATCTCTGCCCAAACCAAAGGCTGAAGGAAAACCCTTAAAGGAAAGCCATGAAGGGTGTTTGGCACCTCCCACAGCAGCCAAATCTTCCAGGACTTTCCATCCTGAATTAATTTGCATTTAATTCAATTTAATTTCATTTAATTTCACTATTCCATTTCCAATCAGCCAGGCCCATCACCACATTTATTGATTGTATCAGTCTGGTCCAAAGGGGTTCCAAAGCTCTTTAGTGTGGGGTGTCTGAGGTGGCTCCTGCTGACCAGCACAGGGCTCCTGCAGGGTTTGAGGATTGAATGTTTTGAGCAGATTTCCAGCTGGATGATAAAATAAATATCCCCACCCCACAAATACATTCAAATTGAGCAGCACCTGCTCAGGTATTTTTGTGCTTATGGGGGCTCTGAGGGGTCAGGTAACTCCCATGAAGTTGAAAATATTTGTGTTCAGAGCAGGTACTGAGCTGGCACACCCTGCAGAATGCAGATTTGCAGCTTGGGCTTGGGAAGAAGAGCAGAAATAATTGAGAAGCCACAGAAAACAGAGTCAGGCTGTGATGGGACAAGTTAACAGCAGTGGGACTTGTGAAGAGATGACTGAAATCTCTTTTTGATGATTACAAATGAGTGTATGACTGCTGGAGTTGTAATTCCTGTCACTGACACTCCAGATTGTGGCACGAGTCACAGCTGTCCTTTGCAGACTTGAGAGATAGTTACGTTTTACTGGAAGAATTAACATTTTCTGTCCAGTTTTGTGGAGATTTCGGTTCCTTTGCATAAAAGCCACGTCCACTCTGGGCCTTGGCTTTCTGCTGAATGGATCTGTTTGCTCTCCCCTGTTCCCACACACCCCAATTTGTGCGGCCAGGTTTGTTTTCCTGATGCTGGCTCGCTTTGGGCAGATGCTCTCGTTCAGTGCATGACTGAGCAGAGCTCTGGAAAGTTCCCTGCTCTGCTGGGGCTGCCCAGATTGACAGGGGCACTGACATTTGGGCAATTTGGCTCCCGGACCTTTGATCATTGCGGGCTCAGCCCGTGGTAAATGTGATTTTTGGCTCAGGGACAGGGAGCTGTGGGTTTGGGAAGCTGCAGGTTGGAGCTCAGGGGTTTTCCTTCAGACCACTGAGAAGGTGATTTGGGGAACTCTGAATTCCCCAGGATTTATTTAAAAGCTTTTCCCCCCTTCATTTATTTATTTCTAAAATACCTTCAGCTATGGATGGAATCTATTTTGAGGGGAGCTGTCTCTGTGTTCATTATTTTATCATCCAACTGGAAAACTGCTCAAAATATTCAATCCTCAAAAATCACTAAATCTTGAAGAATTTCCAGACCAGTCAGTTTTATCTGTTTTCACTTAGTTGCAGAACTTCTGAAAGAAACGTGTTGTTAAGAAAAATACCTAAATATTTATAAGAATAGGAAATGATGTTGGAAGGAGCACAGGGATCATGGAAAGCCTGCCTTGACTTGCTGGAGGGCAGAATATGGCACTGGAATTATAAAAAAAAAAAGAAATCAAGGCTTTCTTTCCTTTTAAAACTAAGAAAATTGAGTTGAGCCCATTGCAAATGTGGAGGTTTAAATGAAGTTGAGTCAGGACACTTCCCCACAGAAAGATGAACTTTTCTTTTGGAAGTATCTTGAATTCTGATTGAAGATGTGTGACAGTGGTCACAAGGGTTCTTGGTTGAGGGAAGAGATGAGAACGTTGACTCCATGTTCAGAAGGCTTGAGTTATTATTTTATGACATATATATATATTACATTATGCTAAAAAGAAAAAGAAGGAAAGGTTTCCTCAGAAGGCTAAGCTAAGAACAGAAAAGAAAAGAAAGATAACAAAAGCAGCTGGCTGACAGACAGCGAGAGCCAGCTCTGCTGTGAGTGGTCACTGGACCCAAACATCCACATGAGACCAGTCACGGATCCCCCTGTTGCATTCCACAGCAGCAGATAATCAGTGCTTACATCTCGTCACTGAAACTTCTCAGCTTCAGCAGGAAAAATCCTAAGAAAGGATTTCTAGTGAAAAAGATGTCTGCGACAAAGATGGATGTGAATCACTTGGGATTAAATATAATTTGTATCAGTTTTAAATTAATAAGTACAGATTTGAGCAAGAACTTCAGTGTTGTAGAGGCTGAACACTCCTCTGCTGTTTGGGAGGGTGCTGAGCTCCCTGAACCTCTGCAGCCACTGCTGCCCTTTGGATCTTCCCCACTTGAGGACATTTATCCCCCTCGTGGTCCTGCTTTATTAACACTTTGTCCATAACTTTTTTGACTCTGTGCACAATAAATCTCCTAAATTACGGGGCTGTGGTGGAGTTTTCAATTAGACATTACACAAAAGCTAACAGCTCGCTCTTGTGCTCCTCTGCATCCTCTCTGCCAATAAATCCTGGGCTCTGGCATGTCCTTGTGCAGACACTCTGCTGCCTCTGAGCAGGAATGATGTAATGGGGTTACTAAAAAGGGCAATAATATAGATTTTCTCCAGGCATTTTGTCATCAGAAGGGTGTAAATCTGACCACTTTGAAAAATCCAAATCAATTTATTGTGCATTATGAAAATTCCTTGATATATTTTCTGTATCGCAGAACATTGTTGCTTCCAAGTGCCCTGCTTTGAAAAACAGAGCTGTTACTTGTAAAGGGATTTTCCTAAATCAAAGCTTGGCCATAAAAAACTGAAGGTGGCAAAGGACATAATTCCCCCCCCCAATTTTGGATCAGACATCTCGTGTTTTAAGAAAAGGAGACAGTGCAGAAAAGTTTCCCCAGTGGTGATCCCGGTAAATTCCCCATGAGTTATGTGATACTTGACTAAAATGATCACTTTGGATGACCAGAAAACATCACTGCAAATCTCAGTGCATCTTGTGTTCCGTGGTCAGAGCCCTGGCAGACTGTGTAGCCTTCAGAAAATGGCATTTTCCACTTCTCAGGGATGAAACACCCTGTGAGGAGTGTGTGGCCCTGCAGGGGTGATGTGGGACAGCCCTGCAGCCCCCACTCATCCCTCAGTAACCCAGGCGTGGGTTATTCCCTGTCCCTGAGTGTTCTGGGACACAGCAGTGGGTCCTGCCTCTCTCCCCCTCAGAGCTGGCTGGGTGAGAGGGGGTTACCCAAAATTCAGGTGTTTTCACTCTGCTCCGAGAGGGGCACTGGGGGTGCAGCCAGGAGTGTTTGTGGAGCCTGGACTGTGGAGTTTTCCTGCCTTGTTGCATTTCCAGTGCTCTGTGTTGTTTCCTGGGACAGTCGGTGGGAACTGAGCTGAGGCAGAGGATGATGTGCTTGGCATCCTCAGGAGAGAAGTCATGTCATGCACATATTTTATGAAAAACCCTGTCGTTAGGATTTTTTCTCCTGAGAAGCTGAGAGGCCTCAGAAATGAAATGTAACCAATGGTTATCTGCTGCTGTGGGATGCAACAGGTGCATCTGTGATTGGTCTCATGTGGTTGTTTCTAATTAATGGCCAATCACAGCCCAGCTGGCTCAGACTCTCTGTCCAAGACACAAGCCTTTGTTATCATTCCTTCTTTTTCTACTCTTACCTAGCCTTCTGATGAAATCCTTTCTTCTATTCTTTAAGTGTAGCTTTAGTATATAATTTTCTTTTAATACAATAAATATCATAAAATAATAAATCAGCCTTCTGAAACATGGAGTCAAGGTTCTCATCTCTTCCCTGGTCCTGGGACCCCTGTGAACACCACCACAAAGTCAGAGCCTGGGCTGGCTGGACAGGTCTGTCAGAGGAGCTGCAGAGCCCAGGCATGGCCATGGTTTTGTAGATCTGGAGCTCCAAATATCCAAATTACACTGGAAACACCAAAGGAATTGAGCCAGGCCAATGGCAGACATGTGCAGGCTGATCACAAACTCTGTCTCCTGCTCCAGCATCCTCTGGGTTTCCTTTTGTACCCAGTTAAATTTCCAGCCCAGCAAACTCCCAGGTGTGGCAGGAGACTCCCAGCACCCAAAAGTGACATTGTCCTTTACTCAGGGCAGAGGTTTTATTCTAGAGCTAACACAGGAATTTCCAAACAGGCAGAGCTATGAGTGCTATTTATAATTTTCCAGCAATAAAAATGTACTTTTGATGTGTGGAAAACACTGACAGTAATTTACAGCACTACCATTGTAACACTGATGTTACTGCAGTAACATTGAGGCTGCTGAAAACCCTGCCCAGCAGGAGCTGGGACTAATGAGCCAAAGCCTGGATATTTATCCATAAATTCCATGACAGCACTTCCAGCATTTCTTGTCTCAGAAATTCCTAAAAGAATATAGATTTTTATTGCCCAGTAACGTGCTGCCTGTGGCTCCTCTCACAGCCTGTTGAGGATGAGACACATCAGTGGGATGTGTTTGGGAATGCCCCAGAGGGCTCTGGAATGGGGCTGGGCTGGTGTTTCTGCAGGGTCTGGTGTGTGTGCCCTGGGCTGGTGTTTGTTTCTGCAGGGTCTGGTGTGTGTGCCCTGGGCTGGTGTGTGTGCCCTGGGCTGGTGTTTGTTTCTGCAGGGTCTGGTGTGTGTGCCCTGGGCTGGTGTGTGTGTGTGCCCTGGGCTGTGTTTCTGCAGGGTCTGGCACTTTGAGGCTTTGTAGGAGCTTCACAGATTCTCTTCTGGGCAGGGCACTGAGCCCGGGCCTGCTGGAGGCAGCTCTGGTGGGTTTCCCTGTGGGATGCTGGAGCTCAGGGATCCCCCCTGCTCCAGGGACAGGAGCAGTGCTAGGAGCTGTGATCCTGAGGGGGGTGGATTGAAACAATGCATTTCTGGGTAGCAATTACAGTGCTTTTGGGAGTTGTTGCTTTTGGGAGCTGTTCTGTACAACGTGCCCATGCCTGGGGGGATCTGCAGGCTGGGTGCATGGCCTTGGCAGTGTTGCATTAATGACCGGATTCCATCTTAAACGGATTCCCAGCCCAAAGATTCTATGATTCCCTGGAAGCACTGGTTTAATAAAGTTCTGCTTCATGGAAATCCTTCAGGAGCGAGATTTGTGAATCCCAGTTTGGGAGGGCTCATTGCACGCTGGGAAACCGAAGGTTTGGGGGAATAATTGGATTTCACTCCTGGTTTGCCATCACAGAAGCAAAGCCATCCAAGAATGGAGTGGTGCTTTCTGCTTGGGTGAGTGCCCAGCTCACAGCTCCAGCTTTGCGCTGGCAGAGATCTGATTTCCCTTCTGCTATGTCCTCTGCACTGCAAAACTGGCATACAGGGAAAGAAGCTTCCAAGGTGTCTTCTTAAGTGAACCCAGGAACCCTTTTATTTTTAGATTAGCAAAATGGGTTAATTCTAAGAGTTGTTAATTGCTCAGTAGCTTTTATTGATAATTTTTAAATTTCTCAACTGTTTTGACTACCAGGCTTTTCCATTCCTCCGCTGTTTGAAATGATTTTAGAAGATATCTACTTAGGTGATTATTATGAGCTAATAGATATTATGAACTAATCACAATTCAGATTTCAAGGCTTGCAGATGGAATTTGAATGAAGTGATGAAAGATTTCTACCGTGTAAGGATAATTTAAAGGAGAGGGAAGAAAAAACCTAAACCCATCAAATGAGATATTAATTGCAAATTATTAACGCAGATTTAATCAAAAAGGATTTTTTAATATAGGAAGTAGCAAGTATATTAATCTAGTTTTTAAAACTGTCTTATGGAAATGAATACAGAAATATGTTCTCAATGGGAAATTGTAATGTTTCAGGAATACTGTGTTGAGAGTAATGAGTACATTAGGAAAGAGTAATTGCATATTTTAAAGGAATTATCCAACTAATCATAAAATTCCTGTTGGAAAGAGTGATTAGGAAATGTTTGGATTTATTTAAGTACAGAAATTGCAAATTGACAGCAAAGGTCAGAACCCCCTGTGATGAGGAACATTTGAATATTTGACTGGTGGGTGACCCTTAGGATTCCATAAACAACTTTTAGGAGTTCTGGTGTTTAAAGATGGGAAGGGAAGAACGTTTCCTTCTGGGTGGCACAGCCTGGGAGCTGAACTGGAAAGGTGAGGGAGGGATGAACTGGCAATTTCCTTGGGAAAATGTCAGTGCCCAGCCCGGGCTGAGCCTGCCTGGCTGTGCTGTCCCTATTTCCAGTTCAGATCCTGTTTTCATGTGCAATTACCTCCTCTGGGATGGAGATAATGTTCAGCCCTGATTGCAGTGGAGGGCCTGGCCCAGTTCTGCTCCCCTGGCACAGAACCAGGGCTCTCCTGGAGCTCTCAGGGCAGATGCTCCAAAACCTTTCATGGAGCTGTGCTGGAATTTGGGGAAATTATCTGTGATTTTCTGCCCTAATGGCTTAATTGCCTGCTGGTGGGTGCTGTGATGGGCAGGTAAATAACCTGCAATTTTTGCTTCAGTAGCTATTTTTAGAACAGGTTCTGTGTGTGTTATGTGTGTGTTTCCCTTGTGCAGGGTTCATCTGCGTAAAACATTTCTGTGTTTTTCCCTCTGCCATGCTGTGGGACTGGAAATGAGGGGTTTAAACACTGGGGTCAGGCCGACTGAAAGAAAAGGAGGTGCAAAAAAAGGCAGGGGGAGAAAAGGGGTCACGCCCCATTGAGTAAAAGAGTATTGATTTTTAATTCAATTTTTTGTGTGAACTTTGGCTGTTTCTCCATGAGTGGATCACTCAGGGGAGGATCAGAAGATGAAATTCAGGAGTGTCCATCCACAGTGCCCATAGAATAGCTTTTCCTGCACAGTTTGGCCCCAGGACCAAGCTGCAGGTGTAGTTCAGAATTCCCAGGAACTGGTTGAGATCACACTCACCTGGCCCTTACCCACAGCTTTCATACGGCCCAAACCAACCCATTTTTTAGTACTTTTGGAATGAAGATTCTAATTCAATTTCCTCTTCAAGAAGCCGAGATGGTGTTCACCAGAACTGCTCTGTGCCTTGCATTAATGCCTGCTAATTGGGATTGATGAGAGGATTTGTTTCTGATCCACTCAAACAGCAGCCCTGGGCACGAGGAGCCCTGCCAGGAGCTCCTGGTGGCAGGCAGGGCAGTGGCTCTGGGTGGCACTGGGACCTCCTCAGGACACACTCAGCCCCAGCCTGTGAGAGGACAGCTCAGGATACTGAGGAGATTCAGCAGATTTAGCTGTGCAGGGCCTTACCTGGGGTTTTAGGAAGCATTGTCCTCACCTGCCCCTCTCACACAAAATTCCACTCCCTCTCTGCTGGGCACAGGGCCCTTGAGGGAATTTCCAGGGACTGAGGTTGTGGGAGGGAATCCTGTCTCCAGCTGGCACTCTGTGTCCCCTAGGAGGGTTTTATTGTTCCTGCTGTGACCTGCAGACCCCTCCAGGCTGCTTTGTCACCCTGGGCTCTGGGGGTGCCCTGGGGCATCAGCACAGGGATTGTCATGGTCACTGTCCCCAGTGGCTGTTGGATGTGACGTCCAAGATCAGGGGGCTTTTTTAAGCCTTTGTGTTGGCAGGATTTTTTGGAAGCTCACTGAACACCTTTCCCTCCTGTGCTCTGATGGAATTTTAGCTTGGATGGAGCTCTGAGCACCCTGGGGCAGTGGAAGGGGTCCCTGCCATGGCAGGGGTGGGGTGGGATGAGATTTAAGGTTCTTCTAACCCAACCCATTCCATGGCTCTCTGCCCTGGGCTTTGCTCATCCCCAGAATTGAATAAATTCAGTGCTAGGCCTGAGTTTGCCCACGTAGCACCACGTCATGGCTCTCATTTCATCCCAGGCTGGAATCTGATCTCTCTTCCCAAAGTGAATTATTCAGCAGTGTCTCCTGGAGCTCAGCAATGTGTGCTGCTGTGTGCTCAGTGCTGTCATCTGAGAAATGCCGTGGCTTTGTGGGGTAGGCAAGGCAGGGAGAAATCCTTTGATCAGGCAGCTTTGTTGCTGGGAAAAGAGAGCACAGTAAATGCAGAGTAAAAGAACTTTTTTTTTTCCCCCTAAAAATTGGCTATCTTTCCAGATAAATTTAAATAATTCATGGCAGTTTACTGCAGATTTTAATTTAGAACTAATTAGAAGCACTGGTTCATCACATGTGCTCTACCTCAGAACAGTTTCACCTTCTTTATGAGATATTTTTATATGGTTATTTTTGGCCTGTAATTAATGTGGATTTAAAAAATATTCACTTTAATATTCTCTGGGTAAAGCTTAAAAAAAAGGGGTGTTTTTTCTCCCTGGGGACTGAGTGCTCTGAATCAGAAGCAGCATCCACTGGTGAAAGGTTAAAGCCTTTAAAGCTGTTCCTGGGAACCTCTGGGATACCTCTGCAGTCTCCAAGTGTCTATTTCTGTGCTGGCCCCTTGTGACAGGAATTAGAGCAGGCTGAGTTAATAACCTCCCTGAGCAGCCTCTTTTGCTGAGCAGCACATCCTGACACGTTTTCATCTGCCAAAGCAACGCCCCAGCCTGGTTTGTTTGCACCTCCTTGTCCTGTTTCAAACACCACCATGGCTCCCATGGCCTGGATCATCCCTGCAGCCCCTGGAACCCCTGCTTTTGGGGCTGGGAGGTGCCCAGGGGCTGCTCTGGTGGCCCTGGCTGTGTCCTGGCCCTCAGTGCTGCCAGCTGGGAGCTCTGCTCTGGGTCCCCAGGGTGAACAGCTCAAACACCGCCAGGGAAGTGTGGGTTGGTCATTAACAAACATTTCTTCATGGAAAACGTTGGCGAGAGCTGGCCCAGCTGCCCAGGGTGATGTGCAGTCCCTGTCTGTGTGTGGCACTTGGGGACAGGGGCAGGGGTGGCCATGGCAGGGCTGGGGGTGGTTGGACTCTGTGAGCTCAGGGGGCTTTTCCAGCCTTCCAACCTCCCTGGGGTTTGGTGTTGCTGGTTTTATTGCTAGGTGCTGCCTGGGAGTCCAGCTTAAAGTCTGAACTTCAGCTTCTCCTGAATTTTGATAAACCCATGTCGTGTATTTATTCATTTAAATGTTTATTTAGCTTAGTACTCTTGGTAGCACAGGCTGAGCTCTGGTCTCCAGGTCTTTATTGTCCTTACAAAAATCATGTTCTCTCAGTCAAAAAAAGGAGAATTGTGTTGGACAGAATTTGCATCCCAAATCAAAGAGCGAGGGATAAAAAGGGAGCCTGTTCTGTCACCCTGTTCCATTGCTGTCCCTGTGCAGTAGGAGACATTTCCCCAGTACTTAACAATAAATTGAGTATAAAACTTGGGCTCTGTGCTGGATGTGCTGCCTGGGTACAGGAGCCTTTGGATCCCTGGATAAAGCAGAATTCCTTCAAGGTGCACTTTCCCTGTGTGAGACTGTGCCACTGAACAACAATAATCCACTTTCATGGCCAGCAGCAGAACAATGGAATTGTTCCATTAACTTTAGTCAAGCGTAAGAACTCCAGCTAATAAATTAGAAAAAGAAAACAAAAAGGTTCTTGTGGGGGATGTCCAGTGGAGCCAAGGCCAGCCTGCCTGAGATTCTTGTGGCCTGTGCACTGTGGGGCTTCAGGGCGAACTTTTTAGTTAAATTGCTGAAGTCTGGACTGAAAATGAAAAAGATTTGAACATCATCCTGGGTTTTTATTAAGAGATGGGCAGAAACCTCTCCTGAGCACTAACCACAGGATGGCACTTGATGGAATAATCCATTTATCCAACATTCCCTGGGTAAGGAAACATTTCCAACCTGGGACTTCGGGCAGCAGAGTTAAAGGCCTGAGGAGCTTTGTAGGGTTTATGGATTTAGCAAGATCACACCTGGGGATATTTTCTGTGACCCACCCAGTGTTACCTTGGTTTGTATCACCTGTACCTCAATGGCCACCTCACCTGTGCAGCTCCAACCTTTGGTGCTGTCCTGATCACACAACCTCACACCTGCTGTGGTACCTTTCCTTCTGTCTGGTCATCATACACTAATCCAGATACTCTTAATGTATAGATCCTGTAGGGAACTACAGAAATGTTAGGAGGAAATGATAAAGAAAAGCAGAATCAGGGAAAATGCAGGGGAGCCCTGTCCTGTCCCTCAGCTGGGTGACTCGGGTAGAAAAGTGTTCAGCTGGTTCTGAAACAAAGCAGCCAACTCCAAAAGGGGAGCACTTAATGGATTGGGGGGTTTGGAATTTTTCCCCCCTTATTTCCTGTTCTCTCATCTGTGCTTGACTGGGGAAAGTTCCTTGAAAAAGTGGAGCTCCATAATTGGATTGGATTGCTCGTCCTCTAGCAAAGACTCTGCAGCTCCCCAGGGGCTGGGACCAATACACAGAGAAGGATTAACACCAGCTTGTGTGGCTACCAAGAAGTTAAAGCATTACTTAAAGCAGTAAAAAGGATGTGAAGATTTAGTGCTGCTGTGCAGGGCCCTAAATAACAGCAAATTAACTCATAAAACATGTCAGGCCTTGGTCCTTCAGCCCCTCCATCTGTGTGGAGCTGCCCTGGAGCCAGGCCCTGGGACGTGGCTGGAGGAGCTGCTCAGAGGTGCAGAGTGTTTGTAGGAGACTTACGTAAGGCAGAGATGGAGGCACTTTAAAGAACTTACTCCTTTTTTTTTTACTTTTTAGATATTTTAATGACCTTACTGTAAATGGAAGTGTCTGTTCTCTGAGAGGAAGATTTTTACACTGGGACTGGGAGAAGGAAAGAGCAGGAAAGCCCTTGCTGGTGCCAGCCTGGGGTTTGTTACATAAATCCAGCTCCTGGGGAGGCTGTTGAACACCTCTCTGATGGCTGAGGCTGCTCCTACAGGAGCTCTTTAGGGTGTTGGGGAACTTTCACTGCAGTGAGGATTTTCTCAAGTATTTCCAGGCTTTGGGCATCACCACTGCAGCCTGGCTGCTCTTTGCCTCTCCTCGCTGCCCTGGTGCTGTCTGGGGGCTGCAGTGACCCCCCAAGAGTTTCATGGCCACGTTTCTGGGGGTGTTTTCCCAGTATTTTACTGGCTCTCTGTGGGACAACAGGAGCAGGGATGCTGTTGGCTTTGTCTTCTTTTGTGACCCACCATGACCCCACTCCTTTGGCTCCAGTCCCTGTGCTCAGTGTGGCCCCTGTGCTGTGGCTCCAAACCCTCACTCGGGAGCCTCTGGAGCAGGAGGATCCCACCCTCACCTCCAGCAGGGCCTTTCCTGCCTCCTGGAACATGGACTGGAGTGTTTGTGGAACTCCTGGTGCTGCCCTGGATCCCTGGAGGTGTCCCAGGCCAGGCTGGACATTGGGGCTGGAGCACCTGGGACAGTGAAGGTGCCCCTGCCATGGCAGGGGTGGCACTGGGTGGGCTTTGGGGTCCCTCCAACCCAAACCATCCTGGGATTCTGTGATTTTCTCAGTCTCAGACCAGGGCTGAGAAGTGTTTTTGTTTCTGTTGTGCTGAGCAGCGAGGCCCCCAGGAGGAGGTGCAGCTGCAGCCACCAGGAGCTGGGCTGGGCCCTGGCAGTGCCAGGCTGGCTCTGGGCTGGGATGGCTGTGCCAGGCAGCCCTGCAAGGACAGGGCAGCACTCAGTTATCCTTTCTGAGCCCCAGTTATCCATGGAGCCCTGCTCCAGGGGGCAGAAGGGGTGGGAGTGGTCTGGATGTCATTCCCAAAGTCTGAGTTGTTTGGTGTCCGCCTCAGTGAGGGCCCCGTGCCCTGCTCTGCAGATCCAACACCAGGAGGGCGTTTGCTTCACCTCAGAGAAGCTGATTCACCTGGGTAATGAGATTATTTATTCCCTTCCAACTGGAGGTTATTTTGTTCAGCGAGCTGTGGCCACTTGGGTGAACTCATTCTCTTGTCTGGGAATGCGAACGCTTTCCTGTCGTTAAATAGTCCTAAAATATTTTTGTGGTGATCAATTTCATTTAGGGCCAAAGGAAGACTTCACAGACACTGTGAGTTGATGATTTCCAGTGCTGTGAGTTCATTTGTGGTTGGGCAGAGAGGCTGTGGAAGATCTCTGTTGCATCCTGAGCTGGTTTGTTTGCTGTTGGAGCACAGAGATGGGCTGGGTCACCTCCTGGCAGACCTTTCATCTCCTGCATGGGGACAGGTTTGTCCCAGACCATCCCAACTCAGAGTCCTGAGGATGAAGGCAGTCAAGCTTTCATGGCAGTCTCGAGTTTGCTCAAGGCTCCCTCTTTAAAATTCTGGAGCTTTGCTGTTTTCCTCCATGGGATGTCAGATCCTATTAATGTTGTATCTGAGCATCTTATTAAGGCAGAAATTCCCTAATGTGTGTGTGGCACCAGAGCTGTCCTCACAGCACCCTGGCAGGGCACTGCTGGGGCAGCTGGCACAACTGCAGTGGCAAGGGTTGATGGCAAACGGGGTTGGGGGGCATTTTGCCCTCCGTGATCATAAAAATCCCTCTTTGGAGGCTCTGGATTTGTGAACTCCTTCAGCCTCAGAGGTCCTCGCCTGTCTCCAGCTGTGCCCCGAGCAGCTCAGGGGGGCCCTGGGGCAGTGGGGCTGAGACACTCCAGTGCCTGCTGAGGGCACAGGGCACCGTGGGTTTGTGCATTTTCCTGGATTTCCCCAAGGCCAGAGGTGTGAGCAGGCTCCTGGCCACGCTGCTGGGACAGTCCCTGGCAGCAGCAGGCCTGGAGCTCCTGCTCAGGAGGATCTGGGGGGGTTTCTGCCCTGCCAGAGGCAATTCCCAATAGGAATGTGCTTCTAGTCCCATCCCTTCTGCTCCCTGGGGCTTTGAGCTGAATGGAAAGAAGGATAAATTATTTAAAAATTGAAGAAGTTTATCTATGACATTTAATTAGTGTAGAGGGACTTCTGCTCCATGAAATTCCCAGTGCAGCATAAACATATCCAGGGCTCATGGATGATGGGCTGATCCATCAGCTCACAGCCTCCTTCCTATTATCACCAGTTTATCCTCAGATCTGGCAAAGGCCATTCATAAATTCATTTGAGAGGAGTGTTGTTTGGAGCTGCTATTATCCAGTGTAATTCCACAGCTCCAAATCAAGCTGTGATAACAGCTCCCTATCTGACAGGCCAAGCTTTTCAATCACACTTTATCACCAGTGCAGATGTCTGTAAAGGAACAGGTTTTTCTCAGAAACAATAGAGATAAGCAAAGGTGGCTGAGGAGTAATTTAGAGAGGGAAGAGCCTGGGAGACGTTTCCATTTCAGTATCTGGAGCAAGGAAAAGCACACAAACCCCTCAAATTAGCAATGGCTCTGAGTAATTCAGTGAGATGATTTTCAATCCTTGGTTGTTTGCTCCAAAGTAGGAATAAAGGAATTAATGCTCTGCCAGTCCCACAGGGCCTTGCAGAGGGCCCTGCTGCAAGGCCTGGGGAAGGGGAAATCTCATTTTTCCATTCTGGAGAAAGGGGAAAGCAAAAAGTGATGTCCAAAAGCACGGAGGGGTTTCATTACCCTGGGCTGAGCCCCTGGGCTGCAGTCACTGACCTGCACTGCCCCTCCTGCCCCAGCTGCTCCCTTGGCAGCTTCTGCTTCCCATTTGCTCCAAGTCCATGGAACGCTGCGGGTGCTGAAGTTAGCAAGGGAAATAAATAGAAATAAATCCCCCCTTATTTTGTTCTGCTAGAAAAGCAAATTTGAACAAAGCCAGATCTCTAAACAGGCATGAAACACTTTCTGAGGCCTTTATTTAAAATCTTGAACTAGAGGTTGAAATAATGCAGGATTTTTTATTGCTCCAATTAATGCTGTTGGTAGGCTGAGCCCTGTGTTTTCAGTGTGAATTTCAATTCTCCTGGTGAGTCTGTTTCAGTGAAGCTGGAACTGCATCCTGGGGCTCTTCCCGTGCCCCTGGGGCTCCTCAGTTTGGATGTGGCTGTGGTGTTCAGGGTTTTGTGATGGATCATTGTGCAGGAAGAACCTTTATTGGGTCTGTATTTAAATCTGGCCTTGTGGGGGCCTTGGGTTGTGCTTGGAGCCCAAAGAGCCACTCAGGAAATTGTCTCTGTTGCTGAAAAGTGAACCCAACCCTGTTTTTTGGTTGTTTATTGGAGTCTGAGGACCAGTTTAGCTCCAGCTACACTATCTGAGAATTACAGTGTGGTAGGGTTGTCTTCTTAGAGAGGAAGGAAAAAATACAATTGAAATGCATGAATCTGTTGGGAGGGGAAGCCCTGGATTTTCTCTAAGAGAGCACAGAAATTCCCATAGCTGTGTCAGAAAAGGAGGGAATGGGACATTGTCCAGGGCTCAGTGGTGGGAGCTGCTGGGGCTTTCCCAGGAATCTGAATTCAGGCCTGGTTTCCAAGGAAAAAGTGGGGAAACTGCCAAATTTTTGACAATTGAATGTACAGTGCTCAATACTCCAAGATTCTTGGGCCACTAAAATGTCTCTAATGGGAAATGGAGAGTGAAGCAGCTCCTGGAGGTGAGAGAAATGGGATTTATGCCTCAGGAGGGTGAGTCAGTGGGGCTGAGGTGTGAACACATCCCAGCAGTGCCCATCAAAGCGCTGCCCAGGCCTTGGATTCATTAATAAGGAAAGCAAAAACTATAAATCACATCCTGGAGAGAGTAAAAGCAGAATTGGTTCCAGAGCCTGGATCAGAGCAGCATTGCCAGGTTACCTGTTTAACAAAAGAGGTGGTTTTGTGGCAAATGTGTATTTGCACAGAATCACTTCAAAGTGCTTTTCAGGAGAAATTTAACTTCTGTATAATTTAAACAGGCAGCTTTTCTTGGACTTAAATAGGAATTGAATAATGCCACGGGCACTTCTGTATTCATATATGATTTAAGAATTATTAGGATGGATTAACACCTTTACAAATACTGGTAAGAGGTGCCCAAATCACAAGAGCAATCATCACTGGCACGCAGAGCTCTGTAATTGATTTCTAATTATTGATCAGAGCAGAGCTCCTTTCATACAGTAGCAACAAATGTTAGAGGATAATTTCTATTTAGAGGATAATTATTACCCAAACCAGGTGCTGGTCTGTTTATAAATATGATTTGTTTAAGCCCCTTTGTGCTTTACAGAATGGAGAATATTTTTGCAGTGCTTGAATGTGGCCTTGTCTCGATCAGAACCAGCAGCTGTTGCTTTGCCAGCGTTTCAGAAAAATACAGGAAAAGGCCCAGCAAAACAGGGCTGAGCTTGGGAGGAATTGAATGTCCAGGCCCTGGTTCTGTGCACTGCTGAGCCTCCTGCTGCTTTAGTGTGGCTGAACAATGGTGTTTGCAATGGTGGTGGTTTTCATCAGTTCATTTTGGGGCAGATGCTGTGTGTGCACCTGACCTGTGGCTGCAGTCTCAGCTGCTGATCAGGCTGCTTGGGGTTGGTTTTGGCTCACTTTTAGCAGGAATTGCAGCCCAGGAGGGCAGGATCTGTCCTCTCACTGTTCCCCAGGCTGTGTTGTCCTCATGGGGAGCAGCCTGGGTCACCCAGCAGGGTGGGCAGAGCCAGTTCCATCCTGCTCTCCCCATTCAGAGGGACCTGGCACAGCAGAATGAGGATTCTCGAATGGTTTTTCTTCAATGTTGTGCTCGCTGTCTGAAAAACACCATTGCCTTGCTGTAGGCAGGTTGTGGTGCTGAGGAGTGGCAGAAACGTTTGATCCTTTCCATGAAGGACAGAGCTGGGAGGGCGGGGAGGAGGAAAGGGGAAATTCCCGTGGTGGGGATCGAGATGAGCTGGGAGAGAAGGGAAAACAGAGCGGCTCTGGGAGCTGCTGGAGCGCCAGCTGAGCTGAGAGCGGAGGCGCTGGAATGCAGGAGCCCCTCTGGGAGAGGACGGGGATGATCGGGAGCATCCCCGGGGGCTCCCGCACCTCCCAACCCTCCCGGGGAGCGGGGCAGGAACTGTCCCGGATCCGGGGAGGAACTCTCTGGGACCGGGGGAGGGATTCTCCCGGAGCGGGGGAGGAATTGTCGGAGGAACTCTCCCGGAGCTGGGGCAGGAATTGTCAGAGGAATTGTCCCGGTGCTGGGGCAGGAATTGTCAGAGGAATTGTCCCGGAGCTGGGGCAGGAATTGTCAGAGGAATTGTCCCGGAGCTGGGGCAGGAATTGTCCCGGATCCGGGGAGGAATTCTTTCTCCCGGCGAGCGGGGCAGGGATTGTCTCGGAACGGGGGTAGGACTTGTCCCGGGGAGTGGAGCAGGAATTCTCCCGGAGCGGGGGAGGAATTCTCGGAGGAATTCTTTCTCCCGGAGCGGGGCTCCCAGCTGGCCGGGGGAGGGAGGTGCTGCTGCATCGCCATCTGCTCGGGAGGTGGCAGAGAACAGAGAGGGCTTTTTCCCTGTGCTATTTCGAGAAAGGGAAAAAGGGAATTCGTGTGTTTCTGTGTCAGAGTTTGCAGCTTTCGGTAATCACGGCAAAACCCCCTGGAACAGCTGAAGACGTTCCCGTGCAATGGGAAATAATTATTGCAGTCAATTCTTTTGAAGGCTATTGTAGCAGTGTTTGCTTTTCTTGCAGAGCAAGGCTCTGTTATGGATAAAGAGTTAACAGTCCATTCTGGGCTCCCATATCGAAAATTTATTATTATTATTATTACTCTATTGAATTGGAATTGTTGAGCCACAACATAAAGGAAATAGGAAGCAATCAGTCAGTGCTGCTACAGGCAAAGGCAGCCGGGGCTGCGGAGAGGGAAGGGGCTCATCCTGCCAGCCCGGGGAAGGGCAGCAGAGGGGGAACCGTCACCAGAACTGCAGGGACAGGACGTGGGCTATGGGTTCAAACTGAAACAGGGGGATTTAGGTTGGATATTAGGGATCAGTCCTTCCCTGGCAGGGTGGGCAGGCCTGGCACAGGTGCCCAGAGCAGCTGGGGCTGCCCCTGGATCCCTGGCAGTGCCCAAGGCCAGGTTGGGCACTGGGGCTGGGAGCACCTGGGACAGTGGGAGGTGTCCCTGCCATGGCAGGGGTGGAACAAATCATCTTTAAGTTCCCTTCTGATACAAACACAGTCACAGAAGTTGTGTCTTTCCTTCCATGGCCACCAGAGCTGATGGTGACCAATATCTTCCATTAACAAATCACATCCTGCGCTCCTAACCGGGCTGTGAAAATCAGGTCGCTGAGGCTGCGGGCAGGGCTGGCAGGGCTCGGTGCCGCTCTGGGTGTCAGTAGGTGTCACCCTGCGGTCGCCGGAGCGCTGCTGGCACCGCGCAGCTCCTGCCGGGCGCTGCCACACCCGCTCCGGGGCGAACCGGGACGAACCAGCCCGGAGCCCCGGGATGAACCGGGGTGAACCAGCCCGGAGCTCCGGGACGAACTGGGGTGAACCGACTGGGAGCTCCGGGGTCAGCCAGCCGGGCGCTTCTCGGTGGGCAGGGAGGACGCGATGCTCGGAGCTTCACTCGCTGCCCAGCGCTGCTCTGCCCAGGCGAGCCCCTGGCTCGGGTTGGGTTTGCAGGTGCCGGTCCCGGGGCGTGGGGTGCTCAGCCGGAATCGGCTCCCGAAATCTCCTTCGGGAGAAGCTGACTCCCGGCTGAGCCCCTGCCATCAGCTCTGTGCGGGGCTCCCGAGGCCGAGCCTCCCTCTGTAACGGCGCTGCAAACCCAGCTCAGCCCCGGGCTGTAAACCCGGTTTAGCGTCTGCTCGGTGGGCTGGGACTAACGGGGGTGGGAGCTGGAACCGCCCTGCCCGGGGATGCTGCAATCCCATCAGGGCACCGGGCAGCCTTCCAGAAGGGACTGGGAGGTGTTCCTGAGCAGAGCCTGCCGGGGGAGTGCAGGGCAGGATTATCCTTGTGCTGCTGCTCTGCCCATCACCGGCAGTAAATCCGGGGAAGAAGAGCCCTGAGGCTCCACAGAGTGCCTCAGTTCGGGCCCCTTGGAGCAAGGGAGCCCCACAGTGACCCTGGAAATGACCCAGGTGCAGGCTGAGCCCCGCTGGAAACCAGAGTGGCACAGAGGAGCTGAGCTGGGCTCTCACAGGGCTGCAGGTGTCCTTACATCCCCCCTTTTGCTGTCTGACTCTGCCAATGCCCAGCCCCTGGCGGGAGCTCCAGCCCAACCCAGGACTCTCACCTGGATGGCAGTGTGGTGGAACTGATCCATTTTCCCTGGGTAAGTGGCTTTGGCAGGAGCAGAGGAGCCTCCAAACCCAGCTCCAGTGCAGCCACTCTCACATCCACCCTAATGCTGCTCCCTGCAGTAGGAGTGGAGATTTAAGCCAAATCAGGAGGGCTCAGATGTGCTTATGCTCTCTATCCCTTCCCTCCTCTCTGTTCCCATCTCTGTAACTGCTGACATTAGTTAAACAGTAGGTAATACTTTTTCCACAGACCTGTGGAAATGACACGGGGTTTATAAACCTCAGGAGGGTTTGCTGGCCTTCCCAGGCTTGCAAACTCAGCAAAAACCCGCCTCAGCTGCAAAATGCCACTGCAGGAGGGATGTGTTGTGGCCAGAGGATGGGGCAGGGCTTGGCCAGGGCTGGCTGCTCCTCTGCCTGCTCCTGGCAGTGCCAGGATCTCGTGTTGGGCAAGGCAACGTCCCCCAAGCTTTAAGGGTCAATGAGGGATATTTTTGTGTCTTAAGAAAAATCCTTGACTGAGGATCACTTTATGGTCCCCTTTATTCCCAGTTCTAGGGTGGCTTTGCATACCAAGAAATTCCAGCCTTGAGGGATTGTCCCAAGTCCATCCCCTGCCCTGTTGGGGATGCAGCCTCATCCCACCAACCCCAGCCCCACAGAGAATTTGGTGTCATGCAGGTGAAACGTGAGGGTAAAATGTGTTGTTATTGTGAGCAGAGGTGAGGCAGTGCAGGGATTCTCATTCTCATTACTCACTCACAAGATGGGTGAAGAACAAAATAATTACCAAACCATCCTGCTGCAAGAATGGAGCTGGTGCTGGCAGCTAATCTGCTTGTAGACTTTTGTGAAAAATGCAGGATTATCCCCTTCATTTCACCCATTCAGCTCGTTTCTAGCTCATTTTGCTTTGCTGTTTCTCTGAGGAATGCCAGTTGTGGTTCATGGCTCCGTCCCTTCCTGGCTGACACATTGATCCTTCCTCAGGAGGCTCCCTAGTCTGTTCCTCAGTAGCTCAATATTATATTTTACTCTCAGTCTAAGGATTTTAAATAAAATAGAGACCTTCTCCCGTGCACATTTGAAACCTGTGGCACTTGGCTGTGGTACAGCCTTGCACTGAGCAGCCCAGGGCTGCCTCAGGCGGGCTGGGAAGGTTTGCAGGATGAAGTTTGAATGGAATCAGTATTTGTACACAGCAGTGGCGTATCCTGCTGCATCTGGGCTTTCCCACTGAATTCCCTTTCTCAGACACTCTCAGAGGAGGAGGAGAGAAGTGTCCTGTGAGCTCAGAGATGGGGTGGGGCTGGGGAGGGTGTTTGCCACACTTAAGAGGCATTTTTTGTGTCCCCCTGTGCATTGTGCTCTGAGTGTGGAGCCAGCCTTGGCAATCCCTGTCTGTGCCAGGGCATGGCTGGGAATGACAATTGATTTTGCCAAACACTTTGTGATCATACAATAAAACCAACATGATGTTCAACTGAACATTAAAAAGTGGAGGCTTTGAAAGGAAATGTGAGTTAGGGTTTGGATTCTCCATTTTTTTAGTCTTGAGTTGTTTATTCACGCACTCGTTTTGGGGAATTACACCTGACTCAAACAAGTGCTCTGCTTGTGGGGTTTTTTTTCCCTTTCTCCCGTATTTTCACACAATGAGAAGTGGGAACTGTGCTGGGTTCTTCCCTTGCTGCTGATGCCCCCTGGGCTCACCCTCCCAGGGATGGATTTTGCCTTTGAGGAGGACAATCCCTGCCCTTCAAACCCGTAGTAAGTGGAGATTAGCCTTGGTTGTAGGCACCCTCCCAGAACTGGGGAGGAGCTGCTGGTGTGTTCCCTTCTGCAGAACCCCAGAGTCCCTCAGGTTCCTCAGCAGCTCCTCTGCTGCTCCTTAAACCCATCAGTTCTGTGACACGCTGGCAACATCAGGAGAAAACTGAGCGAGGAACCCGCCTTAGAGCAGAGCCCTTGTGATATTCCCTCTTTTCCTCCCTCCCTCAGTGTTTTGGTTTCTGCCTTCTGTGCTTTCCTGCCCTTGCACAGCTGCTGGTGCTGCCTGGGGTGGGTGCCTTGCATTGTTATTTCAGCCCGTGCTCCTCCTCTCCAGCAGCAATTGGCTGGCACGTGGTGCTTTGCTTTTCCTGGCACCCCACTTACATTTCACTTCTCTTATCAGCTGATTTACTGCCTCTAGACAGAAGATGAATAGTTTGCACTTTGTACTCTTAAATCAAAGCAGAATGGGAAAGACTGCTTTAATCATATTTTATTCCAACCCCACTTATCTGAATCACCTATTGCTTAGCCCTGTCAGCAGTGATATGTCTGCAATTTCCTATCTTTGCTGTGCCTCAGCACAGCACCAGGGCTGTGCTTATTCATGACTCCAGCATTGTTTAATCCCCAAGCTGGGAGAGGCTCCGAGCAGCTCCACACGACCCCATGGCTCAAACAGTGAGACTGAGCTCACAGGTTTATTTTGCCATTGTTTTATTTTATTATTATCATTTTATAATGCTTTGTTTTGCCATTGAAGCCAGGTTTGGAACAGGGCCTGTGAGCTGGGCTTAGCTCAGCCTGACATTTCTGTCTGGGCTTCACATGAGGTTTATTCCAGGCTTTCCAGGCACAGCTCTGTTGTACACAGAGCAGGAGCAGCCAGTGTAGGGGAAGGAGAGAAGGGCAGTAGGCATTGGCCTAATGGTCATTTCACCAGGTAAATGTAACTTGTGGCACCTGGGCTACGTGCACGAAGTGCTTTTCATTTCTGGTTTGAGATTCCTTTACAATAAAAATTAAAAATTAAAGCAACTTGGTTAAAATATTTTATATATATATCACATGTATTTCATGCACTTTTTTTTTTTTTTGGTGATGTAGCATTTTGATCGTTAAAAAAACCACATTTGGAGTGTGTTTTCATTGGACTTTGAATGTCATGGTTCAAGCTTTGTGGACACACCTCCCTAGTGCCTGGGTAATGCATGTGGAAACAAGCAATCCACACCATCCATGGTCAAAAAAAATCATTAAAAGGATTTGGTGCAGCCTGGCAATGCAAAATGGCTTAAATCACAAAGTAATACAGGGTGAAAAAAAAGAGATTTGAAAATTCAATAATGGATAAGGTTCTTCTCATGCCTCCTGTGTGTGCGTCCATGGAGCTTTCCAATGAGTGGGAACTCATGCAGGGGGAATGTGCTGCAGGCAGAGGGGCAGGAGGGGTTTGCTGCTTTTCTCTTGAGCTGGATGGGAGCTGACAGGGTGTGTGAGGAGTCGCTGACCTTTTCAGGGGGCTGCTTTTCCACCTGCAGCACCTGAAGTTTCCTGCTGGGCTGTGCTGAGCCCTGTTAGACACAAAGCAATTTAAGAAATCCTTTCGTTGATAACTGGGGGTAATTTTTATTTTGCTTCTTGCCCGTTGCCAGAATCTGGAATGATTTATATGGCTGGAGCAGAACTGTGTGTGCTGTGAGCAGTTTATTCAGAATTTCCCTTTGCTTCCACCAGAGTGTGGCTGCATAAATGATACTCTGTGGTTTGAACTTGTTTGCTACTTTATTGGATGGAAATCAAGCAATGGAACAGCTTTGGCCTTCGACTTCCAGAGCCTGGGCTCAGGACCAGGGTCTGGGTCACCACTTCAGGCTGGGGACAAAGCTCAATTGAATGATGTCTTCTACCAGGCTCAAGCTCAAACCAGAGTCCTGGCTGAAAAGGCTTCTCCAAGTTATGCAGTTCACTGTATTTGTTATTTTGAAGATTGATGTGGCACCATGTCTGACTTGGGTGTATCAGTGAGATCTTACTGAGTGCTTAAAATGGGGCTGGTGCTTTTGGGCCGAGCATTGCTGGGCCTTGCTTGCTTGATAAATGAGGGAAATGTGCCCTGCTGGGGCTTTTCTTTCTCTGGCATACCAGCCTGATGATGCTGCAGCAGCTGTGGCTGAGGTGGAAAACATCCTCCCTGCTCAAGGGCCACAGCTGGGAGCTGAGAGGGCTGGAAATCTGGAACTCGCAGGTGGCCCTGGGAGTTTTTCAGCTCAGGGAAGAAATCTCCCTAATTTGCATCAGTTCCAGTCCCTCTGGCTTTCTCCTTTATCAGGAAAGCAACAGTAGCTGCAGGATCCATGGCTGGTGTGTGCTTGCTGTCTCTGGAAATAACAGAGGACTTATGGAAATCTCAGTCAGGAAAGTGGCAGTTTTGAAGCGAATCCCTTCGGTTCAGTTTCTCGCAGAACACATTTAAAGAACTCTCAGTAATCATTTTCATGCTAAAGCTGAAATTGTCTTGTTAGATTGTTGCTTTTGAGTGGAGAAATGGATTGACATTGATTTTCCCCCCCCTTTTACACTGATATTCAAGTTTTTTGTGTCAGTCTGATTTGACAGAAACTGAGATCTGTCTTTATTATTTTTAGGCTGCTGACAGCTCAGTGTTTTTGACAGATAGAAGGATATTTTACACCCTTCTGATAGGGATTACCCTGTTTAATGTCCTCTCTTCCCAACGTTTCTCTTGAATGCATTACAAAGTTGCCCAGCTGGATGCTGGTTAAGGCATGCCCTTAATACATTTATTTATTAATTATCCCGCTGTGATTTCTGGGGTCCAGGCACCAGAAATGTGTATTATAAATCCGTATTATCTTCCCTAGCAGAGAACCCCACGGCCCCATCACATCCCCAAGCCCTCAGTGCTGCCAGGACCTTGGGCAGCAGAATTCCTGTCAGGACCTTGGGCAGCAGAATTCCCGTCGGGACTATGGGCAGCAGAATTCCTGTCAGGACCTTGGGCAGCAGAATTCCTGTCGGGGTTCCTGGGCAGCAGAATTCCTGTTGGGGCCATGGACAGCAGAATTCCTGTCGGGATCCCTGGGCAGCAGAATTCCTGTCGGGATCCCTGGGCAGCAGAATTCCTGTCGGGGCCATGGACAGCAGAATTCCTGTCGGGACCATGGGCAGCAGAATTCCTGTCGGGGCCATGGGCAGCAGAATTCCTGTCGGGATTCCTGGACAGCAGAATTCCTGTCGGGATCCCTGGGCAGCAGAATTCCTGTCGAGATTCCTGGGCAGCAGAATTCCTGTCAGGACCTTGGACAGCAGAATTCCTGTCGGGGCCATGGGCAGCAGAATTCCTGTCGGGATTCCTGGGCAGCAGAATTCCTGTCGGGATTCCTGGACAGCAGAATTCCTGTCAGGACCTTGGACAGCAGAATTCCTGTCGGGATTCCTGGACAGCAGAATTCCTGTCGGGACCTTGGACAGCAGAATTCCTGTTGGGACTCCTGGACAGCAGAATTCCCGGCAGGACCTTGGACAGCAGAATTCCTGTCGGGACCTTGGACAGCAGAATTCCTGTCAGGACCTTGGACAGCAGAATTCCTGTTGGGACTCCTGGACAGCAGAATTCCTGTCGGGACCACGGATTCCAGCATTCTACCGGCGCCTGGAGCTGTTTCTGGTTTTTATCAGGAACAGAAGGCAGCGATCCCAGGCCCGAGCACAGATGCATCTCCGGCAGTAAATGTGTCCCAAAGGGGGTGAGAGCTTTGCTGGAAGGTTTTAATTTTCTCTGCAGGTAAAAGCCATTTCTGTGCTGCTTTGGAATGAAACCAAAAAGAAATCGTGCCTGAATGAGCTTTCTGTGTCAGAGCACAGCTCTGGCTGACAGAAACCTGAGGGACTGCAGGGATCTGAAGCTACACAGGTTTTTTGTTTTCTTTAAATTCTTTTTCTTCCGAGTTATTGAGATTACCTTGTGAACTTGCTGCCGTGTCTCAGGCTGACCCAGCCCCATCTCTGCTCCGGTTTTATTCATGTTCTGTGACTCAGCAGAGGCTGGAGCAGCCACAGCTGTGCCTGGGTTTGGCAGGGTTGGGTGTCCCCTGTCCCAGCGGGGAACAAAGCCAGGTGTCCCCACTGCCCAGAGCATGGGCTGGGCACCAGTTTGTCCATGGGAGTGACTTCTGAGCAGCCTTGGTGGCTGTGACGGTCCAGCAGTGGGAAAGTGGCTGGGTTACCCCAGCACCCTCTGGATGAGTATTTACAGCTAAATGGAGATGAACACTTGGTGTGTTACAGCACTCAGTGCAGTTCCTTTTTAATTCAAATATCTTGTCACTGCCTCGCTGCATCTCCAGTGAGTTACTCTGTAAAGCTCAGGTGATTTACTGACACTGCTTTTGCCATCTGTATCACTCTCTTCTCACCATTATTAGGGCTCTGTTACCTCTAATATTTAAGTCTGCCACCACCTGTCTCCCTCCCTTGCAGGTGAAGTTACTACAGACTCAGTGTGATTCCTCAGTGTGACTTTGGAGGTACAGGGGAAGTGTAAATGGGATTTAAACTGCATTGCTGTGATGGTCACTGGAAATTGGGATGTCGATTTTTCATTTACCCCAAAACAAGTAAATCAAAACTTTCAATTGAATTTTATTCCTGTGACAGTTTGATTTCAGTTCTCATTTTGTTTGATGTTGACCAGACCCCGAAGTATCCATTGAAAACACCAGGCTTTGCAGCCAGGATTATGTGTGTGTTTAGTCCTGGGAACTTTAGTTAGAGAGGTTTAGATACTGGGGATAAATCCTTCCCTGGCAGGGTGGGCAGGCCCTGGCACAGGTGCCCAGAGCAGCTGGGGCTGCCCCTGGATCCCTGGCAGTGCCCAAGGCCAGGCTGGACACTGGGGCTGGGAGCACCTGGGACAGTGGGAGGTGTCCCTGCCATGGCACTGGGTGGCACTGGGTGGGATTTAAGGTCCTTTCCAACCCAAACCATCCTGGAATTCCTAATTTGCATTTTGTAGGAGCCCTTTAAAGCCCTCAACCCTTGTGTCCATCCAGTTCCCCCATTCTTCATGGACAAATTTGCCACAGGAAATGGGCAATGTCCTCTTTGAGTGAATTTTCCAAGCTTTTCCTTGGCTTTTATGCCATGGCCGAATGTCTTGGAGCAGGGAGCAAAGTGAGTGTGTTTGCAGGGAGGTGTTCCCTTGTCTGATGGTCCAGCTCTGCCTTGTCTGATCCCAGTTACAACCAAATCCCGTCAGTGTCAGCTCTTCTTTTATGGAAAAGTGCCCAGTGCCCCGCTTTGTTCCTTTTCTCCTTTTCATTCCTTTTTTTCTTTCTTTTTTTCCCTTTCTAGACCAGACTGAGAGGTGCATTTGATCACCAGAAGTTAATTATTAAAGAAGGAAGGGAAGATTCATTCCAGAAGTGGATGGTTCTTAATGCTCCTGGCAAACTGGCAGCGAGTGAGTTTTCCTCAGTCTCACTGGACCTTTAGTCATGTAAAGCTAAATAACAAGTGAAAGGAAGAATGGGAAGAAAATTACCTCAACTCTTTTATTTTCAGAGGTGATAACATATCCCTGCCTTGCCATGCACTGAAGGAAGTTTTGGGACCCCTTTCTGGGTCTGTGTCCTTCACTAATTTCCGAGCCCTGCTGCATCTGCTCATCAAATTAAAGCCATTTCCACAGGGAATAAAGTAAATCAGTACAATAAAGAGCAGCACTTGCCAAACCCGGGATCCTGTGCAATAGAACAACACATTTAAGTTAGTAAACACAGGTGAAATATCCCTTGGAAGAACAGAGTGATCTAATAGTTCTTTGCTTCTGGAAACTGTGTTTAGTGTAGGGGAAATAAATAATCTGAACTAAATGTGCCACTTACTGTGCTTGTGCTGGGAGTCTTTGATAGGCTTTGGATAAAACTCCCAATTCACTGCACTCCAGATGAATTTTGAGTCTTTCAGAGCTTTCACTTAAAAGATTCATTAAGAAATATCCATTCCAGGCAGAGCTCCAAGCAGCTGCAACGCTGGCTACCAACCCCTCCAGAAATAGGATTTAAAGGCCTTTCATGTGTTTGCAAACCAACAGCTCCAGATCTGTGGCCTTTCCTTCCCTCCTCCTCCCATCCCACCTTAAGCATAAAATATCAGATATTTAACCCTAAAAATCACTGCTGCATTTTGGATTCTTGCTGCAAACCTCTTTGCTGGGCAGGCAGCCTCAGGGGGGAATGTCCCCAGCTCTGGTGCAGTTCATGGGTGGCACCTGCAGCAAGGTCCAGCCTGGGCTGAATTCCACCCAGGCACTGAACTTATTAATAAACACAATTAGCACCTTGTTAAACACCCCATCCTCCTGTTTATAGACATCTAGCATGTTTAAATGTTAAGTGGAATTAATTAATACCTCCAAGTGTTTCTGTCATAGGCAGAGATGTAATGAACAAGTGATGGGATCTGCCTTCAATACTGTAATTGCCTCGCTTCCTTTCAGGTTTTGGGGAGTCTCCCAAAGGAAAATAGTGTCAAAGCCATGCCAGCTCTGCACAAGCAAATATTTCCACCTGCTGATAACACCCATGGAACCTAAGGTACATTACTGAGTATGGAATTTGTTATTAAGTTATGGAATCTAAGAGATGTTAGTCATGTGGAAATTTTCTGCATGTGAAATTCAACTCAGGTTCTGTGTGTGGGTTAAGTTGTGTTTTCTGTGGTGTTTTCCAAGGCAGCAGGGGCTGCACAGGGGATTTCTGTCCCCCACCCCTGAGGAGTGTCCCTTTGTCTGTCCCCATTTGTCACTGTGGGTTTGTCCCTGAGCATCTGGAGAGGAGCTGTTTGGGAAGTGTGATCCCAAAAGCTCCATCCCAGCCCCAGAAAGGTTTAATTCATATTTAACAGCGTGGGGACAGAGCTGATGCTCACTCAGACAGTCCAGGAGGCTGCTGATAAAGTAGTTTTTTTGAGTTAGGTCTCATAAGCTCTTGGAGGTCTATAACACACCCAAGATAGCTCAGCCACCCTTGGAGGCATAAAAATCAGCAGGATGGCTTCTGTTGCAGTGTTGGTAACAAAAATACTTAATAAAAGGCAAAATAACAAACAGAGAAACTGAGCTAAGTGCTGGAGGTCCTTGCTCCTGGTAAAACACCTCCCAAAAGCCATTCGTTTCTTTGTTCTCTTCTTTTTCTGGTGAATTGCCATGGGGGGACTTTTTGGCTCCTGCCCAATGAGCCATCCTTAAGTTTGAGGTGAAGTCCCCCAGGCCTATGAGGCGGCTCTTGCACCTAATCCAGGAGAGAAACTTCTGGGCTCCTTTCCTTTCTGAGGGGACAAAGGAGAGTTTTGTCACTCTGTCACCAGAGGACACATTCCCACAGGCTCAGCCTCTGCCAGCTGCCCGTGCCAGCTCTGTCCTCCCTGTGCCAGGCAGCTCTCAGGAGGAGCAGGGGACAGGAACCCTTCTCCCGTTTGTTTTTCCTGCCTTTCAGACCTCATGGGGGTTTTGTTCCATTCCTGTCAGCCCCTGACAAGTGTTGTTCCCTCCAGAAGTGCTTTGGAACATCTGTGCCCCGTTCCCTTCCCTGGTTTAGGGTTTTTATTTAACTGGGCTCCTGCAGACCCAGCTCCGGGTGCTGGGACAGGAATATTTCCTGTCCTGGGGGGGCACTCAGGGCAGGGAGCTGTGCTGGAGCTCTGCTATCCCAGGAGTTGCCCTGTCCAAATCTCACCTTCCCAGCTTGCTGGCGGTGTGGGGAGCCCCTGTTATTTTAAAAATACTGAGTGGAAAAGGAACTATATCCTCTTGCTCCCCAAGGGCAAGGCGAGCAGATGCTTTTACAGGCAGGGTAGCTCAGATCTCGAGGTGAGACTTGAGCTGCCTTTGGAACCAAGGCATGCAGTTTATTGTGCAAATGCTGTGCACTTGGATCACCTGATAACTATTTTCATTTCCTCTTTTCCCCCTTCTGGATTTTGAATGCACATTTTATGATGGCAAATTTTCTACCCTGTAAAGAGTCTGTACTAGTGGGATAGGATGGGTTGTGCCTTGGGCTTGCTGTGGTGGATGCTTCCATACACACAGGGCGTGCCAAGGTCCCAGTGATGAAGTTCCTGTACATCAAAGGTGATGGAATGGAGGATTTCATGTCTTGCCTTTCTGGCGGGGATTGGCATGACACATTGCTTTGGGACTGAAATATATTCCTGCCAAAGCTGGGGATACTCAGAGTCAGATGAGAAGAGATTAGCCATGTTCTGGCATTCCCAGGAAGTGTCCCTGCCTCTGTGCCCCTGCCCTGGCAGCAGCTGAGCTGCTCTGCCAGGGAACCCTGCCCCTCCCCAGGGAATCCTCTCCTGCACCTTTGGAGGTGCAGCTTGCACTAATTTGCAGGAAATATTTGAACTCTCTTCTAGGAGTTAATTTTTTTAAGCCAAAAATTGGGAATGTCTGCTCAGGGTTATGGATAAAATTGTTGCTGATCAATCCCAAAGATGCTCCCAATGCCTGCACAAGGAGTGGCTGGGTTTGGGGTGATTTATTCTGCTCAATAAAAGCTTTACAAGCAGCTTTAAGGATCAAGCAGCTTTAAAGATCATGTTAGCTGATAACTGTTGTGTTATTGTGTCAGAATTAGGACATAAAATCATTTAATTGCCCTATTCTGGTGTTCAGCTCCTCAGGATGTTTTCCCTCTCCACCTCAGGAAATCAGCACATCCCCAGGCAGACTGGAAGGTGTAAAATATAAAATATCCCAGTCAGAGGTGAGGGGCCTCGGGGGTGGGAGTGGGGAAAAGGAAAACCCAAAGTGGAATTTGTTTTTTCTCTTTCTTTGAATTTGTTTACTTCAAAGCCAATTAATTTATCAGGCAGAACCTTTGTGGAGACAGGTAATGAAGAATATTCATGGAAAGTGAATTTTAAATTCAAACATGAATATAAATGTAGGAAAGTTGAATAAATGAGGGGTTGGTGTTTGGTTTTTGTTATTTTGGGGGTTTTTGCTAACTAAGATATACAAACATTGTACTGCAGCTTAATGATGGCTCTGTGCAGCAAAACTGAACCCAGCAGTGAGATGGGATACCAAATATTTGCATTTTAACTGCTCATAAACCATGGCTGCCATTTGGTAATGGTAGTTAAATCCACAGACTGCCTAGTAAATCATACTTTTAATCATTCTTACATGAGGCAGGGAACTCGAGGAGGGAAAAGGATTGCTCATACACTACTGGTAATCAAATTCATTATTATTATTATTATTTCACTCAAATAAGAACTAGTTTTTTCTGTCCCACACAACTTCTGTGGCTGTCCATATTTATTCCAGCTGTCAGTGCTAACAAAAAGAACTGTTTTAATCCAGTGCAAGTGGATTTGGGGCTTATTTGGTAGCTTTTTTCAAACTTTACAGATAGAATCCCACAATTCCAGGCTGGTTTGGGTTGGAAGGGGCATTAAGGATCATCCAGGGGCATTAAGGATCATCCAGTGCCACCCCTGCCATGGCAGGGACACCTCCCACTGTCCAACCTGGCCTTGGAGCTGTTGAAATGTGATGGATGCAGTTAGACCAAAAAAAAGAAGAGCCATATCTCTTGCTGGTCCTTTAAATGGAGGCTCAAAAGAGGGAATTTGGCTGGTGGAAAAATGATTTAGATTGGAGTTATGCAAGGGGGAATGGATTGGTAAGAGCTCCAGCAGCTGCTCCTTCCTTTGAGGGCTTCCTTGGGCTGGGTTTGTTTTAGGAGCTGCCAGGAAAGATCCCTGGGGGGCTGCAGGGATGGAAGGGATGCCCTTGGTCAGGAGAATTCCAATTTCCCTTCGGCCCCCTGCTCCAAGGGAGAGCCTCCCAGCTCCTCCTGGCAGCTCGCAGGGTTCTGTCTGTCAGGACAGACAAACAGCCAGGCTCCCCATTCCCAGTCATGTGGGGGTGTTCTCAGGGGTCCCAGGATGAGGGAAGGGATGAGAACCTTGACTCCATGTTTCAGAAGGCTGATTTATTATTTTATGATATATATTATATTAAAAGAAAATGATATATTAGAACCATACTAAAAGAAGAAAGGCTGGCAAGGAATAGAAAGGAATGGAATGATAATAAAATCTTGTGACTCTCAGTCCGAGCCAGCTGACTGTGATTGGCCATTAATTAGAAACAACCACATGAGACCAATCCCAGATGCACCTGTTGCATCCCACAGCAGCAGATAACCATTGTTTGCATTTCGTTTCTGAGGCCTCTCAGCTTCTCAGGAGAAAAGATCCTAAGGAAAGGATTTTGCATGAAATGTGTCTGTGACAAGGTCAAGGCTCCCCGTTCCCAGCCAGGCTCCCTGCTCCAGCTGCCTCCCTTCCAGAGCTTTCTCCAGCGGCTGCTCTGGCCCCCAGCAAGGTGGGAGCTCTGTTTTATGGATAACCCAAACTTTGGGCTGTTCCTTTAGCAATGGAGAACTCCTGAGTCTCCTGGCGTTCCAGAGCTTCTCAGGGACCATCCAAGGGTTTCAGCAGTTCTTGGGGAGCAGGGGGTGCCTTGGGATTTTTAACACCTACAGAAGAATGTCCTGAGGTTTCCCCACCCCATCTCCACGCTGTGCTCCTGCAGGAATTGCCAGGAGAGCCCCAGGTGTGTGCCCTGCACACCTGGGAGGTTTGGGGTGCCTCCTGCTGCTTCCCAGGCTGGCTCCTGGACACTCCATGGCAATTCTGGAGCTGCTCTGACCCTCCAGGCCACACACTGCCCCTGCCCAGGTGCATTTTCACCTTGGAAATCCATTTACCTCTGTTCAGTGGAGTTGGCAATGTTCACTCACCAGAGTGCCTAAAAGAAAACTCCCCAGCAGCAGCAGCAGCAGCAGCAAAGTGATTTGATAGCACAGATTGGCTTGCTGGGGACTGAGGGAGCACTTGGAGTGTTATTTTCTCAGTGGAATAGATTGATGTGACACCTGAAATGACAGTCAGGAATAGATTCTGAACTGCCACCTTCATCTTTAATTAGTACAAGTAATTCTTTTGAACAAAATATGGTTATCATCAGGTTCATCCTGTCCCAGGGAGATTAAAGAGTGCTTGAAATTCCCTTTTTTTTTGTCCCAGGGGTGGGATAATCCCTGTAATTACCTCATATTATCCACTGATATTCATGTATCATCTCTAGTGATACTGGGATCTTCTGCAGATCACTTTGAATATTCAAACAAGTCTTGCTGAGACACTTCTCATTCAACAGCTGGAGATTCCTCTGCTGGAAATGGTTCCTTTGATATAAAACTCCCCTCCGTGCTTGTTAAATACATGAAAAGGTTGTTAAATGTTGGGTTCTAGACTCACTGTATTTAAATTATTTTAAATATTTTAATGTGTATAAAAGTTTCATCTATTTGTTGCTCCCATTTTGAATGTAGTGGTGCACACTAAGAAGTCTTTTTATAGTGGGCTTTAATCAGAGGAAAAGGAGAAGAGAATTAAGAGAATTTCATTACTTCAGGAAGAGCAGGGAAAGGCTGCTTTGCTTCGTGTATGGTCAGGAGATTTTCACCTTTGTAGAGAGAAAAACCAGAAAATGTCATATCTGCTACGAATTTCAACAACTATTTCTCTCTGAAAGCATCGTGTTCTTCTCACAGCTGGTGTCAGGTGCATCCCCCAGGAGGGGCTGGAGGTGCAGCCCATTCCATGCTGCTGAAATGTCAGCATGCTCAAGCCATTAAATCAAATGTCTGCAGCCCAGGCAGGGCAGCCGGGGGGGTGAAGAGGTGGAGCAGCTGCTGAGGAGCTCAGGTGGGGTTTGGGTCTCAGGTGGGGTTTGGTTTGGATCTCAGGTGGGGTTTGGTTTGGATCTCAGGCAGGGTTTGGATCTCAGGTGGGGTTTGGATCTCAGGTGGGGTTTGGATTGCTGAGGTGTGATTTGGATCTCAGGTGGGATTTGGTTTGGATCTCAGGTGGGGTTTGGATCTCAGGTGGGGTTTGGATCTCAGGTGGGGTTTGGATTGCTGAGGTGTGATTTGGATCTCAGGTGTGATTTGGATCTCAGGTGGGGTTTGGATCTCAGGTGTGATTTGTGCTGGGAGTGTTCTCCTTTGGTTTCCCCACTCCTGTCCCTGCCCTGCCATGGCTGGATTTGCCCCAGGCCCCTCAGTCCCTGGGAATTGGGGCTGGGCATGTGTTGGGAACAGGAAACACCTCCCAGCTGTCTGTCTGTCCTGCCCACCCTCCCAGCTGTCTGTCTGTCCTGCACATCATCACCTCGGGCTGGGGCTTTACTCTGGGGTGTCCACACAGCCCCAGAGCAGATCCTCTGCAGCCCAGGGAAGGATCACACTCGTGCTCCAGCCCAGGAGAGGCACCCGGGACAGGGAATTCTCTCCTCAGAGGAGCTCCTGCCCTGGGAAATGGGATTGAGCTGGGATGGACCTGTGGGAAAACCCAGAGGCTCTGAAGGCAGAATTGGAGAGCTCCCAGCAGCAGGAGGGTTCTGGGGTGCTGCAGGGAGGTGCAAGGGGAGCTGGAGCTGTGGGCAGCCCACGGCGCAGACAGCTGCAGTGTCACAGGTCACTGTCACAGGACAGACAGGTGTCACAGGTCACTGTCCCCAGGATGGGCCCTGCAGATGTCACTAGTTACTGCCACCATGACAGCTGCAGTGTCACAGGTCACTGTCCCCAGGACAGGCAGGTGTCACAGGTTACTGACACAGTTCAGGCAGGTGTCACAGGTCACTGTCCCCAGGACAGACAGGTGTCACAGGTCACTGTCACAGGACAGACAGGTGTCACAGGTCACTGTCCCCAGGATGGGCCCTGCAGGTGTCACAGGTTACTGCCACCATGACAGCTGCAGTGTCACAGGTCACTGTCCCCAGGACAGGCAGGTGTCACAGGTCACTGTCCCCAGGATGGGCGGTGTCACAGGTTACTGACACAGTTCAGGCAGGTGTCACAGGTCACTGTCCCCAGGACAGGCAGGTGTCACAGGTCACTGTCCCCAGGAAAATGCTCAGCTAACTCCTTGCCCCCCTGGACCAGCCTGGCTGCTTTTGAAAGCTGCTGAGATGAGAGTGCAGCTCACAGGGACCCTTCGTGCACCACCACAGCTGAGGAGTTCAAAGAGCTCTGCCAAAATGGGATGCCCAAAGTTATGACCTACCTTTCCTTCCTTTTCACATTTCCAGGGAGTTGTTAAAAATTAAAGATGCCTTTAAGGAGCTTCCCAGAAAACTGGGGAATGTAGGACATGGTGTACCAGCAGGTTACAAAATGAGGCAACTTTTCTGCAATATATTGTGCTGCAATGCAATTTGCTTCCAAGTGGCTCAAGTATTTCAATTAAGAAAAACAACAATCAAGGACAAACAACGTTTTAGTAGGAGGGGATTGGATTATTTCTATGGTTACAGCGCTGGAGATGCAACTGGAATCAAAGTTTTAAGATCAAGGTTATGTTTATGTTTGTTCAAATATTGATGTTAATGGATAGTTTTTACATGCACAAACTTTGGGTTTTTTGGTTTATTGAGGTTTTTAAGGGTAGGATAGTGCACAGCTCGAGCTATGAATTAACTTTATTGGGTTACAGTTCTGTACTGCTGTAGTGTCAAACAAAGTGAAGGATTTTGATTATTCCACTCTTCTAACTTAACATATTTAAATTGTGCTCATACACCATTGGGGTTTTTTTCGTTTGTTCGTTTGTTTTTCATCTAAGTGAAACTCCAGAGAGCAAAGAGGGATAAAAGACATGCATCCATTTATCCTGCTGCTGAACTCCTGCACGAGGGCTCTCAGGGCTGTTTGTTTGTGGGGGGAAGGATGTTTGTCCTTCTCCACCCCTGATGTTTGTCCTTCTCCACCCCTGATGCTTGTCCTTCTCCATCCCTCCTCCCCGAGCATCGCTGCTGCAGGAAGGACAGACAGACATCCCTGCCCCTCCTGAGGCCCAGCCCAGCCCAGGGAAGCCAAAGCTCTGCCTTGGGCCTCTTGCAGCAGAGGAACCAGAGCTGCAGGGGCCCTTGAGGAAGCTGAGAGCAGATTGATGGCTGGAACAAGCGGGGTGAAGCCAAGTGGGTGGGTATAGAACCCTCGTGGGCTCCTGCAGCCACCAGGAAATGGCTTTTCAGAGCCACAGCTGCTGTTCCCACGTGTTCTCCCACGGTAACCACAGCTAACAGAGGGGCATTGCCAGGAAATGGCTGCTGCTTTTTAGGGAGTGGGGGTGGATGTGGCTGCAGCAGCTCTGCTGGAAAATATCTGTAAAGGTGTTTTAAAACATGCAAAAAGAATAGAAAACAGGTAAAATTCTTGCAGACTGTAAGGACAGTGCTTCAGCAACACCCTTGCCTGTAGCACTTGCAGCAGGAGCTGCCTTGGTGTAAGACTGGCACCGATCAGAGCTCTGAGCAGAGGAAATCACCTGGGCGGGGGTGCCTGGACAAGCAGGGCTGGAGGGGCCAGGGGGGCTCTGGGCTGGATCTCCACTCCTGGGTGGGCTCAGCCTGGCCTCGCTGCCCTGCCTGGGTGGTCAGGGCCCTGCTGAGGGCTCCAGCAGGAGCAGCCTGGGCCTGGCACAAAGGCAGGAAAGACACAGAACAAAAATTTTAAAAAAATAGAAAAAAGAAAAAGTAAGGATAAAAGAAGAGGGAAGAACAGAAGAGCTCAGATCTTTCCCTCAGGCACTTGTCAGCTCTCACAAAGGTGGTGACACAAGGACAGCAAAGTCCACTTTCTTCTCCTGCTCTATTAAAAGTTTGAGGGATAACATTTGTGCTCGGGTTTTTTTTAGGAGAGGTATTGAAGTTTGGTGTTGGTGGCACCAGCACTGCCTTGAAGTTGAGATGACTCTGCTTGGGCCTGGTAATGACTTGCTGAGTTTTTGTGTCTCCTCAAACCTAAGAAGGTCTCAATATCTCATTGCTCTTGCCCCACTGCAGCCCAGCCCCAGCAGGAAAGTGCCAGGAGTAGTTTCTGTCCTGAATTTCAAATTCAAATTAACTTCATTAGAATAGCCTGTTGTTTTTGCTGCAGTGCTCGAAATCCTCCCTTTTTTCTATCCCTCTTCCACAACTGAAAATTAAAAGCATTTTCTTGCCATTACCACAGCTGATTGGCAGCTTCATGGGCAGGTTTGGGTGGCACAGCCTGGCCAGGAGCTCCAGGGCAGGCTGGGCTTCCCTGGCCTGCATTGGAGCCTTTGGCTGAATTAGGAACTGGTGCCAATTCTGTATTTCCCCAGGCACAAACCATGTGGGGCAGCAGCTCCAGAGGGAAATGGGAATGGAGCTGGAAAGAGCCTGGAGTGCAGGGTGGGGACAGGGAAATGGGAATGGGGCTGGAAGGAGCCTGGAGTGGCAGGGGGGGGACAGGGAAATGGGAATGGGGCTGGAAGGAGCCTGGAGTGCAGGGTGGGGACAGGGAAATGGGAATGGGGCTGGAAAGAGCCTGGAGTGGCAGAGTGGGCACAGGGAAATGGGAATGGGGCTGGAAAGAGCCTGGAGTGGCAGGGGGGGACAGGGAAATGGGAATGGGGCTGGAAGGAGCCTGGAGTGGCAGGGGGGGACAGGGAAATGGGAATGGGGCTGGAAGGAGCCTGGAGTGGCAGAGTGGGCACAGGGAAATGGGAATGGGGCTGGAAAGAGCCTGGAGTGGCAGGGGGGGGACAGGGAAATGGGAATGGGGCTGGAAGGAGCCTGGAGTGGCAGAGTGGGCACAGGGAAATGGGAATGGGGCTGGAAGGAGCCTGGAGTGGCAGGGTGGGCACAGGGAAATGGGAATGGGGCTGAAGGAGCCTGAGTGCAGGGTGGGGACAGGGAAATGGGAATGGGGCTGGAAGGAGCCTGGAGTGGCAGGGTGGGCACAGGGAAATGGGAATGGGGCTGGAAGGAGCCTGGAGTGGCAGGGTGGGCACAGGGAAATGGGAATGGGGCTGGAAGGAGCCTGGAGTGCAGGGTGGGGACAGGGAAATGGGAATGGGGCTGGAAGGAGCCTGGAGTGCAGGGTGGGGACAGGGAGGTGGGGACAGCTCTGCCACCTCCAAGGTTCAGGGACCCTGGGACTGAGGAGGCTGAGCTGGGACCCTCTGCTCTGCAGGTAACCATGCCCTGATGGAGAATTTTGGGTCTGGGACAGGCTCTGCAGGGTTTTCCACAGGAATTCTTCCCGAGGGGGACTGGAAGAATCTGGTTCTCCCCAAACTGGTGAGTTCTGCTGGTATTTTGACAGTTTGTTTATTGTGGATGCTCAGACTTGTCAGAGAGACTCAGGCAATGTTTCCTCTCTCTTCTCTGGCTATGAAAATTATCCCAGCAGGATATTTGGAAGTTTGTGTTGTTTTTTTTTTTTTTTTTTTTTTTTTTAGTATTCTAGTCAAACTAAAATAAATTTAAAAATTGAAATGATAACAAACTAGGGGATTATAAGATGTTTTTGGAAGGTTTAGATAAGAAGTGGCAATTTCAGCCTTGCTGCAGTAGCTGCACTCTCCCCAGCACACTTTCCCTACCCTGGGAACACAAGAAATGCTGTCATCATCCCTGCACAATTCTATTACTGAATTGTCAGAGCAGAGTCAGGTTTCTGGCAGCAATGATCCAACTCCATTTTCACTTCCCCATGGCTCAGGGTCACCTTGGCATTCCTGGGCAGAGCTCTGTGGAGCTGGCTCGGGCACAGGTGCCAGCCTGGGGGAGATAATGCCCTAAAACTGGGAGCTGGGTGTGGGATTGGCCCTGCACAGCCCCAGGGGCCGGGGCTGGGAGCCTTTAACGCCCAGGCAGCCCTGGACCCTGTGTTTGTGCAGGCTGGACACAGCTGTGGCTGGTTGATGCACTTTGGGTGCTCCTCTCAGAAATGCTTTAATCAGACCCATTATCCAATTTCTCAAATGGACTGTCAGACAAAGAAGGTTTTTAATTAGTGGCAGAGGTGGGATCATTGTCATGCAGGAGAACATTAAAAGGCAGAATTGCCTGAGTAGAGTCCACCAGAGCAGAGTGCAGCCACGAGAGGTGTTGGGAGCTTTGGGGGTGGAAGGATGGGTGCAGAGAGGGATGGATGGATGGATGGATGCAGAGAAGGGTGCAGTCAGGGATGGATGGATGGATGGATGGATGCAGGGATGCAGGCAGGGATGGATGCAGGCAGGGAAGGATGCATGCATGGATGGATGGATGGATGGATGGATGCAGAGAAGGATGCAGGGAGGGACGGATGGATGGATGGATGCAGGGATGGAAGTCACAGATCCCCCCTGTCCTTGCCCTTGCTGCTCCTCCATTCTTGCCTGTGGGGCATTGATGCCTTTCCCAGAGCTGGAAAGGAGCAGAGTGATGGAATAATTCAGGTGGGAAAAGACCCCTGAGATCTCCAGGTCCTGCCCATCACCGCCACAGTCACTGCCCATGTCCTCAGAGGGGGTATCCACATGGTTTTAGGGTTACACAGACTGCAGTCTGGCTTGTTAAGTCTTTTTTTCCTGTTCAACTTGTTGTTCATAAGGTTGTCCCTCCCCACTTTCTGGGCACAGAGGGAAATCTGGGGTCAGTGTGAGATGTGTTCATTTTTTACTCTCCCAGTGCAGAGGGGGAAACACATCTGTGTTTTTCTGTCCATTCCATTCATTTGGGATGGTGATTTCTTTCCTTCTGAGGACCTGCAGTAAGAAAATTCCACATTCAAAGTCCCTGTTCTGGATTTTCTGGTTTTCTTTGCTGGTGGCAACACGGGGAGTTACAGGTGAGCCATGAAATCAGCACCTGATGCAGGAACTTCTGTGGTTTGATGGTTTCTTGGCCTTGTGCAGCCAGCCCCTCATCTGTCAGGATGGTTTAAAAGGTGTGCACCTCCTGAGTGACCCCTCCATTTCCAAGACAAAGTCCAGATGTTGCTTTAGTGACCGTGGATGGCTCTGTAGCCAACCAGTGCCCAGTGCTTCCTGCAGGGTGTTTATTTTCCCCCTCTGGTGCGTGTGCAGCATTAGGATTGGCTCAGGAAGCCCTGGGAGTCCCAGGTGCAGCAGAAGCCCCCAGTGCCTCAGGGGATGCTCTGGAGCTCTCAGGCCTTTCTGGAGGATGGGATTCCCTGGAGCAGCCCCCAGCCAACAGCTCCCTCCTGCAGCCTCTGCCCTGGAAGCGCCTCCCCGTTTGCCATCAGACGGAGCTGCAGAGAGACGAGGCAGGTGCAGGGGCTAACTGGAGTGTGCTTTTGGCTTTGGGCTCAGGAGAATGCCCTGGCAGCGGCTGCAGCCCTGCCCTGCCCTGCGGCCAGAGCTGAGCCGCAGTCACTGCGATGTTCCTTCCCCTCCCAGACAGCAGCTATGCAAAGTGAAGTTACCTGGGCAGGGAGGGAGATTTTCCATGTTTAGCTCGCAGCATTTAATGGAAAGTGATCTATCTGGGGAGAAAGGAGGGGGGAAAAGCAAAATCAAAACCCCCTCAAACACAAGCAGCTTATTTTAGTGCTGTGTCTTTCATAAATCCTAAAGGTTGTTTCGTTTCTGCCAAGAGTGTTTTGTTTAAAATCAGCTTATGTTTAGAATACAAGAAGGAGGAGGAAGAGGAACCAGATTCAATAATTTCCTTCTGCTTCTGGTAGTTGTTCCTTACTTGATTGCTTGCCAAAGTGCCAGAACTGACAAATTATCCAATAACACTGAAGTGAAGGCAGCGCCGTGCCGTGTAAAGCTGGATTAGTTTATAAAGTGTCCCTGTTGTGCTCCAGAAAATGAATAACCAATATTCAGCAAACCTGTTGCAGGTCCTTTCCCCCTTCCTTTCTCTTCCTTCCTTTTCTTTTGGGCACTAAAAGGAGTGGAAAGTTACACATGTATTTACTTGTCAGCAGAGGGGAAATCCTTCAAAAAGAAAAATTGTGTGCTCCCAAAGCCATTGCAGGGTGGGGAAGGGAACACACTGGATTTCAGCCTGCCTGGTGCTGCTTTGGGGAGCTGGGAGGAAGGGGCTTTGGAGGCTGGGGATGCTGCAGTACAGTCATTATTCCCAGAGGACAGTGCTGAGATTTAATCAGTGAGTTATCCAGCACTGTATGTTGAATTGTAAGGAGAAGTTGATTGCACATGAAGCCCAGGACGTGCTGCAGGAGAACAGAAAGGATCAGAGCTGGCAGCTGAGCTTTGCCAGCGCTCCTGGCTGCTTTTATGGGCTTTTATCTGCGGTGCCCTGTGGGCCTGGGCTGCTGCCTCCTGTGTGCAGGTGTGGTGTGCCCTCCTGTGCAGGTTTATGTGCCCTCCTGTGCAGGTGTGCAGGGTTCCTGTGCCCTCCTGTGCAGGTGTGCAGGGTTCCTGTGCCCTCCTGTGCAGGTGTGCAGGGTTCCTGTGCCCTCCTGTGTGGGTGTGCAGGGTTCCTGTGCCCTCCTGTGTGGGTGTGCAGGGTTCCTGTGCCCTCCTGTGCCCGCAGGATGCCCAGGAACAACAGCATTCCCGAGGGTATTACACGTGAGGGAAGCCCAGCCCTGAGCCCCAGGAGGAGCTTTGGGATCAGCTTTCAGGTTTTGCTAACTTGGTGTTTGGGGGAGGCTGAGCCACGGCACAGGGAGCACAGAGAGCCTCAGTGATGCAGGCTTTATTCCCCTGCTTTTACAGAAATATAGATATATATATGTAGATATATAAAATATATATTTAAAATTCTAGAAATATATAACATATAATGCTTACATACAATAATAAATATATATAATAGAAATATAATCTGAAATATATTATACAAATATATAATATAGAAATAGATAGTTTATATAGATGCTCACTTTATATAAATATCTAAACATATAACACAAATATATAAAATATCTAAATGCCTAAATACATAAACATACAAGTATCTGTGCACGTGGAAAGGCCAGCAGTGTGTGCATGAGCACAGCTCCAGGGCAGAGCAGGGCTGGGGTGATGTTAGTGCTGGGGCAGGGCAGAGCAGGGCTGGGGTGATGTTAGTGCCGGGGCAGGGCAGAGCAGGGCTGGGGTGATGTTAGTGCCGGGGCAGGGCAGAGCAGGGCTGGGGTGATGTTAGTGCTGGGGCAGGGCAGAGCAGGGCTGGGGTGCACCTCAGCAAATGGACAGGGGGTGACAGAAACCCCCCCAACCCCACAGGGCTTCGTTCTGCTCCCAGCACAGCCAGCCTCCAGCTGGCCTGACCCTGCAATTCAGTAATTGTGAAAGATTTTGTGCCATGGGTATCAATAGGGAAGAGCTAGTGCAGGTGATGGGGGAAACTCACAGCAATCTGTATTTATTTATCTGTATTTATCACAGAACCCCTGGATGGTTGGGTTGGGAGGGACATTAAGAGATTCCATCCCACCCCTGCCATGGCAGGGACCCCTCCCACTGTCCCAGGTGCTCCAGCCCCAGTGTCCAGCCTGGCCTTGGGCACTGCCAGGGATCCAGGGGCAGCCACAGCTGCTCTGGGCACCTGTGCCAGGGCATGGGAGCCATTCCCTGTGCCCTGTCCCTCCAGGCTTTTGTCCATGCCCTTGGAGGAGTGAATTGGAGCGACCAGAGCTCCCCCAGCCCTTTGCCAGCCCCTGGCTGGGCACTGTTCCCACCTGTGAGTGCCACTCTGGTGCCATCGCTGTGCCAGGCCACCCCGAGCGCCTTCATGGGTGTGCCCCCATAACAAGGCACCCAAATTAATTCTCAGTGTGCTCGCTTACAGAGCAGCAGCAGCGTCTCAGGGCTGTTAATTAATCAGCCCATACTAGCTGGAATGTCCTGGTGTGCAATTAAATTAATGGGCTGAGCCCGTGGGGTGGGGGGGCTGTGAGAGCTGCCAGGGCCACCCTGCAGCACGGGCAGCTCCAGGCTGATTCCAGGCTGGTTCATTCTCCAGGAGCTGCAGGTCCCAGGCAGGGTCAGAGGACAGAACCTCCCGGTCGTTGTGCTCAGGCATTTCTGTTCAGCAGCTCTGTGCGGGACAGGGGGTTAGTGAGGGGTGGTTTGTGCTGAAAGCAGGGCTGCTCTCTGCGGCTGCGCTTGTTGGAGCTCGTTAGGAGGAGTTTGGGGGCTGGCAGGGAGCTGGTGGAACCTGCAGTGCCACAAAAGCTGCCAGGAGCTGCTGGGGCAGGGGAGGTCTGCTGGACGGAGGGAGGGTTGGACTGGGAGGGCTGCGGTGTGAAAATTGGATGGTAACAATTAAAAGGACAAGACTACGCCCTTAGAAACTTAAACATGAAAAAAATTCATGCCTAGCTGGAAAATCGCAGTGTTAGATGAGAGAGGAAGAGAAAAGAGAAGGGTCTCGTGGATCTTCCACTGAAAACCAGAGCCCAGAGCAGCTCTGCCAAGCCCAGCGTGGAGAATGTGCTGTAAGAGCAGCTCAGAGTGAATCAGAACAGGGGTGGGAAAAGCCTCTCCCTTTTCCTCAGCAGCATCACAGCCTGCCTTTCCTCAGGGTCCCAAAGGAGCGGGTTAAAAAAGCCCAGCAGGACGAGAATCCCAGAATGGTTTGGGTTGGAAGGACCTTAAATCCCACCCAGTGTCACACCCATGGGCAGGGACACCTCCCCCTGTCCCAGGCTGCTCCAGCCCCAGTGTCCAGCCCGGGCTGGGACATTGCCAGGCTGTCCTGTGGCCCTGGGCACTGCCAGGCTGTCCTGTGGCCCTGGGCACTGCCAGGCTGTCCTGTGGCACTGGGACATTGTCAGGCCATCCTGTGGCCCTGGGCCCTGCCAGGCTGTCCTGTGGCACTGGGACACTGCCAGGCTGTCCTGTGGCCCTGGGCACTGCCAGGCTGTCCTGTGGCACTGGGACATTGTCAGGCCATCCTGTGGCCCTGGGCACTGCCAGGCCGTCCTGTGGCCCTGGGCATTGTCAGGCTGTCCTGTGGCCCTGGGCCCTGCCAGGCTGCCCTGTGGCCCTGGGCCCTGCCAGGCTGCCCTGTGGCACTGGGCACTGCCAGGCTGTCCTGTGGCACAGGGACATTGCCAGGCTGTCCTGTGGCACTGGGCACTGCCAGGCTGTCCTGTGGCACTGGGCACTGCCAGGCTGTCCTGTGGCACTGGGACATTGCCAGGCTGTCCTGTGGCACTGGGACATTGCCAGGCTGTCCTGTGGCACTGGGCACTGCCAGGCTGTCCTGTGGCACTGGGACATTGCCAGGCTGTCCTGTGGCACTGGGACATTGCCAGGCTGTCCTGTGGCACTGGGACATTGCCAGGCTGTCCTGTCAGTCCATGTCCCCAGCAGGACTGTGCAGGGCTCAGTTTGTCTCTGCAGATGCCCCAGGACAGAGCAGCAGTGACTCCAGAGCCACAGGGCTGGTGACAAACCCAGCTGTGTCCTGGGGATGGAGACCCCCAGAGTTCCCAGAGGACCTGCTGTGTGCAGCTCTGCTGTGCCCTTCTGGGGCTTTCTGTCCATCTGTCTGTCCCTTTGCTAGCAGCAGAGATGGCTGAGATCAGGAGAGGCTCTGCTTTCTCCTCCTGGACCAAGCAGCAGGTAAGACAAACCTGCACAGAAAATCTCCAGGTGTCTGCAGGGGCTGTGGCACTGGAAGGGGAGGGGAAAGCACCGATTTGGGGTTTTGGGGTGTGGTGCATTTCCAGCACTGCTGGGGCTGAGTCCCAGGGCAGAGCATCAGGCAGGTGAGGGCGTTTTGGGGCTGTGAGAGCCATCACATCCCCAGGGCTCTGGGAGCAAATCCAGCAGGTGCTGGCTGATGGCAGCCTGGCAAGTGAGCAGAAATTTGAAAAAGTTCCCTTTTAAATCTGTGCAAGACTGGAGCTGCCCCTGAAAGCAGCCCTGACCCACAGGGAAATCTCCCATTTTCTCCTCACTGTGTAATTTCCCAGCAGGCTGATTGCTCCTCCAGCATTTTCATCACGCTGGACAAGAAAGGAGAAAATTACTGACAATTAGCTGAACTCTTCAGGCTTCACTCAAGTAGAATCCCATTGCCTGCACTGGGAACACTTCCCAGAACTAGATTCCAACTTTTCCTCCACTTACCATTTAGGAAAGGGCTGAGCAGAACCCCTGCAGGGCCCAGCACTGTGCTGGAACAAAAGCTGGTTTTTACTTTTGGTATGGGAGGCAGTGAGAAATGTTTGTGGAGAATGTGGAGCTCTGCTAAGGGAGTCTCTCACACCTGTGAGCAGGTTTGATCAGAGCAGGATTTGCCCTCAGCAATGATCTGGAGAAGCAGATGGGAGCAGCACCCTGTGAGTGATTGGGAAGATCATTCCACTGAAGGTTTTCTCTTTTCCAGTAGGTTTTTTGTGGAGAATCTTTCAATGCACAAAGAAAGCACTGAATTGAGCAGCACTGCTTAATTCAACTAAGAAAATTGTGAAGTGAGGGAGCAAACAGACACACCTGGGTACAAGGATGGGATCTGTTCTGTTCCTGTATAGCCAGACCCAAATGCTTTGAGAGAACCTGGTTGTAAAGCACTTGGGAAGCATTCATCCAGTAAATCTGAGTGACAGCTTCCCACATCCTGATGTCTGATGCATTTGGGATTTCTTGTCCACAGGGATTTCTGCAGCTTAAATAAATCCTCTGTGATAACTTCTGAAGAGGGAAGTACCTGAACTCCACAAAAACAAACAGCTGACCCTGGGCAGGGATCTAATGATGACAATTTCTGAAATATCTGGAGTCCTGCATGCTGGGAGGGCTCAGAGAGACCCTGCAGGGGTCAGGGAACAGGGATCATTGCTTCTAGAGGGTTTGTGAGGCCAGAGGGGTCTGTAGGGATAATTCCTTCTAGAGGGTCTGTGAGGCTCATTCCATCCTGAGGGGTCTGTGAGGACCATTCCAGGCCAGAGGGGTCTGTGGGGACCATTCCAGCCCAGAGGGGTCTGTGGGGACCATTCCAGCCCAAAGGGGTCTGTGAGGACCATTCCAGCCCAGAGGGGTCTGTGGGGACCATTCCAGCCCAGAGGGGTCTGTGGGGACCATTCCAGCCCAGAGGGGGCTGTGGGGACCATTCCAGCCCAGAGGGGGCTGTGGGGACCATTGCATCCAGAGGGGTCTGTAGGGATCATTCCATCCTGAGGGGTCTGTAAGGGATCATTCCATCCTGAGGGTCTGTAGGCACACTGGGGTGGTGCCCCCACACCAGGCAGGGCTGTCTGGGGGCAGCTTTGGACAATTGCCTGATTAAGCCTGGGCTTTTCTGCCCTTGGCCAGCAGCACTTGTCCCTGTGCCTGCCCTTTGTCCCTGTCCCTCATCCCTAGCCAGTTTCCCTCAAAACATTTCTCACAGCTCTTGCAGACGAATGAAATTTGTCTCTTGCTCAGCACCTCCTGTGGCTGTGCTGGGGCGGGCCGGGCCGGGCTCTCCGCTGGGCTGGGCCGGGCTCTCCCCTGAGCTGGGCCGGGCTCTCCCCTGAGCTGGGCCGGGCTCTCCCCTGAGCTGGGCTCAGCTGGGCCGGGCTCTCCCCTGGGCCGGGCTCTCCCCTGGGCCGGGCTCTCCCCTGAGCTGGGCTCCGCTGGGCCGGGCTCTCCCCTGGGCCGGGCTCTCCCCTGAGCTGGGCTCAGCTGGGCCGGGCTCTCCCCTGGGCCGGGCTCTCCCCTGGGCCGGGCTCTCCCCTGGGCCGGGCTCTCCCCTGGGCCGGGCTCTCCCCTGGGCCGGACTCTCCCTGGGCCGGGCTCTCCCTGAGCCGGGCTCAGCTGGGCCGGGCTCTCCCCTGAGCTGGGCTCTCCCCTGAGCTGGGCTCTCCCCTGAGCTGGGCTCTCCCCTGAGCAGGGCTCAGCTGGGCCGGGCTCAGCTGGGCCGGGCTCTCCCCTGAGCCGGGCTCAGCTGGGCTGGGCCCGTGGGCAGCAGGCACATCCTTCGGCAGCCCCCAGCCCTGGTTCAGCTGTGCTGAGGGGCAGCAGGGCTGCTCCGGGAGGTGCCAGTGCAGCTGCACTGCCCGTCCACCTCTGCTCGGTGGGAACAGAGTGTTTTATAGCCAATGCCGGGCACTGCACAGCCCAGAGCCCGCTCTGAGTGTCCTCAGACAGAACGAACTGTTCCTGTCACGGGAGGCGCTGCCTCACCCCTGCCACTTGGAACGTATTTGTCTTTTCATTCATTTAAACTCGGAGCAAGAAAAATCTTTCTGCTAAGCAAAGAGGAATTTGCAGACATGGGCATTTACAGAGAAGCTCCCCTTGCCTGCTCCAGAGCTCTGTGGTTTTTCCTTTCTTTGTTTTCCAGTAAAAATGACAGGAAGGTCGACGTGACCGTGGCTTAAAAACTGGAACCGTGAATTTGACAAATGCTGCAGCCTCACATGATTTTGCTCCCATGAGTAATTTTTTCCTTGCGCCAGGAGCTCCTCAGGAGGAGGAGGAGGAGGAGGGTGACCCCAGAGCCTTTCCAAAGGCACTCTGATAACTCCTGCTCTCTCCCTTCTGCAGGGCCATTTGTCTGGGTGCTTGACATTTGTCCTGGTGCCACCTACTCCGGCTGCCTCTGATTGAATCACTGCTGCTGTTATTATTTCTCTGTTCCTTGACTTTTTTGCCAGTGAACTGAAAATACTTCCATTCTTGTTTGCTATTGATCATATAATTCACAGGTCTGAGCTGTCCTGACGTGGCCAGCACTGCAAGTTCATGTGCTGGAAAATAAGTACATAGAAGGAGTGGTTTACACCTCTGCCCCTGTTCTTACACCGTGTTTTAATATTTGCAGTGCCTTTTGGATGTGTTACAATTGGCAGTAGCTCCATCACAATGCATTTATTGTGTTTCCAGGAGGGCAATTGTACCTGGGAAAGCAAAACAACTCAGAATTCTTCTGAAGTTACTCAGCTCTGCTTTTATTTTTATTTTTCCCCCCCCAAAAAAGGAAAGAAAAAAAGAAAGAAAACCCTGTTGTAGATGAAATAATTGCAGCTGGTGCTTGCCTGAAAATTCACCAAAACTTGGGAGTGTTTGGTCCTGTCCTCCTGCCCTGCTCAGCAGGGAGTGCCCAGGAGCTGCTGCCTCCCCCTCTGACATCCCTGGGATCAGTGGGATATTGGAGGGCAGTGGGATATTGGGGACAGTGGGATATTGGGGGGCAGTGGGATATTGGGGATTCGGGAGCAGTGGGATATTGGGGACAGTGGGATATTGGGGCAGTGGGATATTGGGGATTGGGGGGCAGTGGGATATTGGGGACAGCGGGGTCTGTGATAAGGGCACAGCAGCAGGATTACCTTGACCTCAGCATTTGGGCTCTCAGTTAAGTCAGGTGTCCATGCAAAGCACTCTCTGAGTTAGATCCCAAATACCAGGTAATTCTAACCTCTTCCACATTTTCACGCACCTTCAACCAGGACACAAATATTTCCTTTTGCCTCCACCATTATTGCCGTTCAGAGGGCTGCAGGGATACAGAATTACACAAGTATTTGCTTCTCCAGTCGTGCTGTGTTTTTGCAGGGTGATTTATGGAGCTGTGACCAGGAGACCTTTCCCTAATAACGGATTTTTCCCAATGAATTTGCATCGTTTTTCATAGGTCATACTCCTCACTTCAGTTCCTTTGCCTGCCATTTGCTCTGGCTGTTAAACAGCTTTAAAATTCAAGTGTGATTATTCGGAAATCACTCCATAAAACATGATCTGCCAGGAGGCACCAGGCTCTCCCTCTGCCTCACTCGAGGAAGGAGAAGCTGCCGAGTTTGAATGAGCACTGGAAAGTTCATTAGGGATAATTGTTGATTAGATAGGGAAGTGAATTATAGAAATGAGATCAGAAACATGTAATTGTCTCCACCATGGGCAGGATGCTGTGCAGAGGGAGGGATGGGAGCAGGGAGGGATTGCAGCTAATGCAGCCTGACAAACCCTGAATGTTCCCTGCTGCCCAACATTCCCTGGGCTCAGCTCCTGGCACAGGGAGCCGGGGGGAAACAGCTGGGAAAGGCACAGAGGGGTGGGGAACTGGGATGGGAAAGGCACAGAGGGGTGGGGAACTGGGATGGGAGAGGCACAGAGGGGTGGGGAACTGGGATGGGAAAGGCACAGAGGGGTGGGGAACTGGGATGGGAATGACACAGAGGTGTGTGGGGAACTGGGATGGAATGGCACAGAGGGGTGGGGAACTGGGATGGGAAAGGCACAGAGGGGTGGGGAACTGGGATGGGAGAGGCACAGAGGGGTGGGGAACTGGGCTGGGAAGGCACAGAGGGGTGGGGAACTGGGATGGGAATGACACAGAGGGGTGTGGGGAACTGGGATGGGAAAGGCACAGAGGGGTGGGGAACTGGGCTGGGAAAGGCACAGAGGGGTGGGGAACTGGGATTGGGAGAGGCACAGAGGTGTGTGGGGAACTGGGATGGGAATGGCACAGAGGGGTGGGGAACTGGGAATGGCACAGAGGTGAGGGGAGGCTGCCGGGGCTCTCTGAGGAGCAGCACAGTGGGGCTTTGGCTGTCCCAGAATCCCAGAAGGGTTTGGGTTGGAAGGGACCTTCAGGATCACCTCATTTCCCCCCTGCCATGGCAGGGACCCCTCCCACTGCCCCAGGTGCTCCCAGCCCCAGTGTCCAACCTGGCCTTGGGCACTGCCAGGGATCCAGGGGCAGCCACAGCTGCTTTGGGCACCTGTGCCAGGGCTGCCCACCCTGTCAGGGAGGATTTGTTCAATCCAACCCTGCTCTCTCCCCATCTGAATCCATTCCCTGTCGCCCTGACCCTCCATGCCCTTTCCAAGTCCCCCTGACTGGATAAACAGTTTGCAATAATTCCTCTGCCATTTCCTTCCCCAGGCTGGTGTGACAGTGCAGGTGTGAGGCTGAGCCCCAGGTCAGGGACAGGGACAGGTCCCCCCAACACGTCCAGACTGGGGTGGTTTGTGGGAAGTGCCTTTATGGAGCAGGAAATTGGAGTTGCCAGTGTCTGTTTTCCTTAGAATAATGAAATGCTAAAATAACACCACCAGTCCTGGCTCCCAGTGTCACTGTTATTTGTTTTGCTTTGAGCACAAATACTGGAGCACAAGGTGGCATTTTCTTATCTGAGGGGAGTCCAAGAGTGCAAAAGGGATCTGGGAAGGGATTTTTTAAATTTGGGGTTGGATGGTAACAGATGGAAGAAAAAAGGACTTTAAAACAAAACTTGCAGGTAGGGGAGAAGGAAAAAGCATTTCTGTGCCTTTATGTAACTGAGCTGCTGAAATGAAGCATTCAGTGAGAAATGATGAGGGATATTGGGAGCTGGAAAAGAGACCAGGTGCTCCAGAGCATGGAAATGGGAAAGGGAGAGGCCAGCCACTAAAACAGTGGAAATATTGAAAAACTGAAGGTGTCTGTGGGGCTGCAGAGTTAACCTTGAGGAGAGAACGTTCTGCTGGAGCTCTGGGCAAGGTTAAACCTGGACATATTTCTCTCCCCTCAAACTCTGCTTTTTCCAAGCCTCATTAACTGTTTTGCTGAACATTACAATCATTTCTCTTCTGCCGGGTTAGATCACATTTTTCAACCTTTTAGGTACAAGACCTTAGAATTATTGATCCAATGAATCATACTGACTGAGGTGCTGGCTGCTGCTCTGAGCTCCTGGAGAAACCAGGATGTTGCCTAAATACTGAGCAGATTTCTCTGAAATTCTGTAACTTGGGGGGTCTTTTTCTTTGTGGAAGAAGCAGCAGCATGGGAACATCCCCTCTTTAGGGTTCTTAGGGTACTGTGTGATGGTTAAGGCTTCTAAAGATGCCCAAAGACCAAATGAAACCCCAGTCAGGGATATTTTCTTTGTTATGGTGAGATCTGTGCACCACCAAGGCATTCTGGGCATGGGATGGGTTTGGGGTGTTTTATGTGCCAGCTGGGTGTGCAATGAGCAGGAGTAGGTTTGACCTTTGGGGTCTGCACCCTCCAGCCCAGGGGGGTTTATAAGGATGGAATTGTTCCTGTGAGGGTGGGCAGGCCCTGGCACAGGTGCCCAGAGCAGCTGGGGCTGCGCCTGGATCCCTGGCAGTGCCCAAGGCCAGGCTGGACTGGGGCTGGAGCACCTGGGACAGTGGGAGGGGTCCCTGCCATGGCAGGGGTGGCACTGGGCGGGATTTGAGGTCCCTTCAACCCAAACCCTTCTGGGATTCTAAGAATTTCCTTTTCATTGTTTGAGGAGCTGCAGGAATTGCAGCTCTTGGGGATGAAGAAGTGTGGTGGTGTTCTCAGGGGTCGCCAGACAAGGAAAGATGAGAATCTTGACTCCATGTTTCAGAAGGCTGATTTATTATTTTATGATCTATATTATATTAAAACTATACTAAAAGAATAGAAGAAAGGATTTTGTGGAGGGATAGAATGTAAGAAAATAAAGATAGTGCAGAAGTAGTCTCACCCCTGAGGAGTTGCAGCTGTACTGATCACCAAAGATCAGGGACAGGCCTGCCCTTAATAGGCCACAGCTGTGTCCAATAAGAAGACAAATGCTACAAAAGAGAGGGTTAGGTGGGTGAGGAGAGAGATGGAGCTTGTTGGCTGTGCTGTGAAGAGCGATGGAGTTTGTTGGCTGTGCCGTGAAGAAGGAGGCAGTGCTGTGAGGAGCTGCCCATGAGAAGTCACTGAGAAGGTATGGGGACTTTTGTAATATGATGACAACAGGATTTAATCAGAAGGCTTGCAAGGAATAGAAAGGAATGGAATGATAATAAAATCTTGTGACTGACCAGAGAGTCTGAGCCAGCTGGGCTGTGATTGGCCATTAATTAGAAACAACCACATGAGACCAATCACAGATGCACCTGTTGCATTCCACAGCAGCAGATAACCATTGGTTACATTTTGTTCCTGAGGCCTCTCAGCTTCTCAGGAGGAAAGATCCTAAGGAAAGGATTTTCATAAACTGTGTCTGTGACAAAGAGGAGCCCCAAGGGCAGGGGAGGCAGGGCAGGGGGTGCTGCCTGCCCTGCTGGGCTGGAAATGCCCCAGGCAGTTCTGCCAGGGGGAGAACAGGACAGAGACAGCCCCAGGCTTGGCCATCAGGTTTTTATCTTCCAGCCCCAGTACTTGTGTTTGCTTTTCTTTAAAAACCTTCTTAAAAGTGCCAGAAAAATCCCACTTGGCACCCTGAGAGCTTCAGCATCAAACAGGAATCTGAGTATCCCCCAAATAATAGAAATGAAATATCCTCTTAATTAGCTAAAACGTGATGGTTTTAAATACCAAATAATGATGCCAGTAGATATTGATAAAATCCCATTACTCATGGTGTTTCCTTGTGTGTTTACAGAAGGAATGCATCATTCATGAGCTTCACACCAACCTGGGACTGCAGAGCTGCACAGGGATGTTGGGGTACCACAAAATACAAAATATTCACTGGCAAGGCAGCAATCCTGGCAGCTCTGAGCTGCTCTCCAGAAGGGTCAGGAGAAATGAGCTGTGGGATTTAATTTTTGATAGAATTTGATAATCAAAGATGGACTTGGGGATTTTGAGGTCTTCTCCAGCATTAATGATTCTGTAATATTGAACAGAAATTCCCAATTCACCTCTCTGCTTTGTAGGAATAAGGAGATGGAAATAGTTAATAATTTGGAATAAAATTAACTTTCCTTTAGTGAAACAAGCAGCAGCAAAAAAGCTGTGGTAATTCTCTTGCAGCTTTCCAAAGCAATTAGGCTGTAATGACTGCTGAAGAGATTTTCATGTTGTTTCAAACACTGGTTGGAACAACTGGAAGCTACAAATTTTTTCTCATTGTGACTTTATTATCTGAAAGGAAATGACTAATTTGGAGTTGGTTATTATTGTTTTATAGCCCATGAAATATAAGTATCTAAGTAAACATTTCCACAAATTTAAATATTTAATACACAGAATGTGAAATACATAAGCCCTCAGCCTCTGAGCCAGATTTTACTGTATTACTCTGATTATATTTTTGCCAGAAAATAAATGTTCTCTCTTCCTAGGCCTGTTTTTCACAGTCACTTCTGCCCTGAGGTCAAATGTGTGGTGAGCAGAGGAGAGCAGCGCAGAGAATCCTGGAATCCCAGCTTGGGGTGGGAGGGTGTTAGAGGGGAACCCAAAGGAGGGTTCATGGGTGTTAAAGGAGGGTTCAGTGGGTATTTAAGGAGATTTCAGTGGCTGTTAAAGGAGGTTTCATTGGATATTTAAGGAGATTTCAGTGGATGTTAAAGGAGGTTTCAGTGGATGTTTAAAGGAGGCTTCATTGAATATTTAAGGAGTTTTCATTGGATGTTAAAGGAGATTTCAGTGGATATCAAAGGAGGTCACACTGGATATTTAAGGAGGTCTCAGTGGGTGTTAAAGGAGGTTTCATTGGGTATTAAAGGAGGTCTCATTGCAGCCCCCCCCTCTGCGTCCTCTGGCCAGGAGAGGCACAACCCCCCGAGGTGAAGCTGCTGGGACAGAAAGCACTGGGCAGGTGCTGTGCAGGTAACACATTTTATAATCCAGCAGTGCTGGTTCCTCCTGAAAAACACCTCCAGAAAATACTAAAAACATCCCTGTAACCCATTTCCAGCTGCCCTGTCTCTAGGAATTGCTGTGTGTTGCCTTTCAGCGAGGCAGCTACCCTGGAATGCAGCTCTTCACCTCAGGTTGGGAGTGAAAACTGAGGAGTGAGAGGGAAGGGAAGGTGTTGGATAGAGCACATCCATTCCTAGGGCAGGGATGAGGAGTGCTGTGTCCTGTGAGGATCCTCTGGCACAACTGAGGTCGGGATTTCCAGAGCAGCCTTTTCCCCCGGAAATGCCAATATAACCCTGCTCCTCCCTGTGCCAGCCCAGGGCTGTTCCAGGGGAGCCCCAGTGCTGTCCCTGCAGCTGCCCTGCCCTGCTCAGCCCCCCAGATGCCTGATCCTGAGCCCAGATCTGGCACTTTCCCTCCTCCCCGCTCCCTGCCCGTGCTGCTGGCCCCAGCTGTGCTGCACAGGAGCTTTCCCAGCCCGTGCTGCCCTCACCCAGAGCAGGGGGATCTCCTTCCCCCCAGCACCCTGTCTCTGGGGCAGCCCCCATCCCTGGCCATCCCCAGCCCCTCTCCCTGCAGAAGCTGAGGAACATTCTCCCATCCCACCCCATCCCAGGTCCTGCTCTGCCGGTGCTTCCCCTCAGCTCCTTTATTCCCTGTGCACAGGAAGATTCCATTGTTTTTGTGATGTGCTCTGTTAACCTCAGCATCCTTCTGGGAACCTCCTGTGGCCCGATGGCTGCAGCTCCTCCCTGCCCTGGGAAATGCCAGTTCCACTTCTGGTCCCTCTTTCCCCCTGTCCTGTGTCCTCCTCTCTGCTTTCCCCTGTCCTGTCTCTCTCTCTCTGCTTTCCCCTGTCCTGATTCTCCCTCTCTGCTTTCCCCTGTCCTGTCTCTCTCTCTCTGCTTTCCCCTGTCCTGATTCTCCCTCTCTGCTTTCCCCTGTCCTGTCTCTCTCTCTCTGCTTTTCCCCTCCTGCCCATCCCAGGTTGTTTTCTCTCCTCCTCTGCTCCATTCCAAGAACAGCAGGGTCCTGACTCCAGATTTCCAGGCTGGGGCACAGAGAGTCAGGATTATGATCGTTGCTGCCATTCTGATTTATTCTGTTACCATGTCTCTTTATAACACATGAGCTTCGTGGTGTGGAACGATGGAGATAAATTTTGGCCCCTTATTTTTTCATAGCCCTTTTCCAGCTGTATATCATCGATTTGCCTCTCATTTAGATACTTGCTCCTACTTCAGGAAAAATAAAGAAATCCCAGCAGTGCAGGTAATAAAGGCAGGGAAACAAACTCGGAAGTGCATTTTACAATGGGATTTGATTGTGATAATTTTTCATGTGTTAAAAAAGGAGCATGCTGCCTTTCTCTGGGAACTGTTTGGGTTTATGCTTTGTTGAGAATTTTTTTTCCATCCTCAGCTTGTAGTCACATGGAAGAGTTTTTCTGTTTCAAGGGAACAGAGAGGCATCTCTGCGTTTGTTAGCTGACTTGGTTGAAAAACTGTATTTTATAATTTACTGAGGCTGGAAGCTGCACAGGTAACAGCTGAAACAAGAACTTGAGGCAGTGTGAATTCACATTTTGGAAGTGCACCTCCCTGCAAGTCTCTTGTAAAAAATACTGCAGGTGAATGGCCTGGCTCTCTCTTGTTCTTGTGCTACAGAAATTCCCTGGCTCCTTTGGCAGGTTGGGGTGGGGATCAGCAGATCACAGAATGGTTTGGGTTGGAAGGACCTTAAAGCTCATCCCATTCCACCTCCACTGTCCCAGGTGCTCCAGCCCCAATGTCCAACCTGGCCTTGGGCACTGCCAGGGATCCAGGGGCAGCCCCAGCTGCTCTGGGCACCTGTGCCAGGGCCTGCCCACCCTCCAGGGAGGAATTCACCCCTAATATCTGACCTAAACCTGCTCTCTTCCCTTTGTTGAAGCCATTCCCCCTGTCCTGTCGTTCCCTCTCTTGTCAAGAGCCTCTCTCATGTTTCCTGTGATCCCCTCCAGGCCACCCTGAGCTCACCCAAAGCCTCTCCTGTGCAGGTGAGCAATGCCAGCTGTGCCAGCCTTTCCTCCCAGCAGAGCTGCTCCATCCCCTGATCCCCCTGGAGCCTCCTCTGGGCTCTCTGAGCAGCTCCAGGGCTGGGGCAGCTCTGCAGGTGGGAAATCACCTGGGCACAGGGCAGAACCTGCTGTCCCTGCTCAGATCATCCTCTCAGACATCCTGAGGAGCACCCTGCTGCTCCCCTCTGCCCAGCTCTCTCAGCTCTCCTTTCCCAGCCAGTTCACATGAATTTACCCACAAAACTCTCTGGATTTTATGTGCTCGGTGTGATGGGCAGGAAATTGAAGAGCTTGTGCTGTTGCACAGGCACTGAGGGATCTGTGCTGCCTCTGGGATGTTGCTCCTCAGCTGCAGTCCTTGGGAGCTGGGCACAATTGTTCCACTCAAACAAAAGGAGCTAATGAAAGGATTTTAATTTGCTGATCAGCTATTCAGAGAGAGGAAGGGCCTGCTAGGTGTCCTTGGAGACTGGCAGTGAGCGCTGGGAATCACAATATTCACATTTCTTTACACTCCCCAGGCAGCTCCTGTGTGGTAATGCTGCTGGAGGTGTCCTCAGCCTCACATCTCATTGCCTCCACCTCCCATGGCCTTTCCCTGGGCTTTTTGAAGGTCTCCAGAGGTGCTGCTGGTCCCCATGTCCCAGCCAGGAGCTCCCTGTGTGGCTCACAGTGGGGAGATCCGCTGGAAACTCATTCCAAGAAGTTCATTAGAACTTTGTTAGAAATGTATTATTTACTAGCCTGCTCTGCCAGCCTGAAAACCTTTCTGTGGCTGTAGCTTTTTAAAAAAGGATTTGTTTGAAGAGCTGCATTTCTGATGGGAATCCCAATTTCGGGCATTTTTTTGGTAGGACCCTCAAGTGCTCAATCCCCAGCAGTTTTCTGTCAGGGCAGACAAAACCAGGACAAAAACTCCTTTAGGAATGGGACCCTGGGGGCAAATCCTCCTTCCTGCCATGGGATGAGGATGCCTTGGGTGTGGGAACCACGGGAAGGGACACGAGGAGTGGATGTGGTTGCCTGAAGGAGAGGCTGGATGCAGCTCTGAGGTTTTCAGTGTGAATTCCAGCAGTAATCAGGGTTGTATTAGTTAAGAGCAATTAGCTTCACCCACATGCTCATAGCAAAAGTAAGGAAAGAAGGTTTAGGGAGTAACACAGAAAGAATATATTGAATATATTGAAAGAATATATTGAGTTTCAGTTCCATGCTGTGTTTAGAAAGGTGAAATATTTTCCACTGTACTTATTTCCTCATCAAAATTATATATTTTAAAAAATTTTAAAAAATAAATGTACAAACCAATTTCAGGTAAGTTCCCACCCTCAGCTGTCAGGCTTTGAAGGTGGTGCCAGAGGAACTGGCAGCCACACCGTTTGCTGCTGTGGTTTCATGTACATGGCAGAGCAGAGCAGAAGTGGCCATTGGGACAGGCTGGGTCTTGCTGAGCACTTTCATTGCTGCCATTCCTCCCCCAGTGCCCCTCCTGCAGTGCCAGAGCTGCTGGGCTGTGCCACCAAATGCCTGGGCAGTATCACTTTGCCTGAGGAACACCAGGTACTCACAGGGAAGAAGATATTTTTCTTTGGCTGCAATAGATCCTTAAAAAACATATTCTGAAATAAGTGAAGAGAAAGGACCCACGGTGCGAGAAAATGTCCATGTTGAGAATGCAGATTCTGTTCCTGCTTTGTCCCTGTGAAGCCTGAAGTCCTTGTGCTGCTGTCCGTGGTAAATTATGGATCACCTCTTTTCTGACTCCTTTTACTATTATCTCCTGTTACCTATTCTTCCTTACCCTACTCATCATCTTCCCTCCTCTTCACAGAGTGTTATAAAAGAGAAAATTACCAAGTTGGAGGGTCAGACGAGTAGAAAATGACGAGCTGCTGGTCCACGTGCTCAGCCTTGGCTGTGATTGCATCTGCTGCAGGTGAGGCCAATAATTCTGGGAGCCCTGTAATGGCTGCACAGAGGGAATTGGTTCTGATGGATGGTAAATACTTTGCCAGTCATTTTGACATTATTTTCAAAATTCTGGGTCAATTAATACTTCTTGAATGGATCAGAAAAAGAGCCACAAAGCTCCTGGAGTTGTTTATTTTGTGTAAGTCTCTGTGTGTAGTGGAATATGGAGAGCTGGGTTTTGTTCCTTTTCTTTAACAAGGAAATGAGCTGGGCTCTGGTTCCCCAGGTGGGAGCAGGTCTGGAACTGCTGCTGTGCTGGCTGTGCCTGTGGTTCTCCTCCTCTTCCTCCTCCTCAGGGCCGAATTCCAGCAGTGCCCCCACTGCACCCCCAGACCCACAGGGGCACCCCCAGAGCCAGCAGAGCCCTGTGCCCACCCAGAGCCCGCAGCACCTGTGGGGAGGATGCTCTGGAGCCCTGAGTGTGGGCTGAGCCCAGCGATGGGGAGCAGCAGCAGGCCCTGAGTCTGTGCTCACAAACCCCCCAGGGCTGGGGGCTCCCTCCTCATCCAGCTCCGGCACCAGCATTCCCTGGGATGTGAAGAGTCCTCTTTCCCTCCTTTCAGGGATTTTCCCTATCTGGGATGTGAAATGTCTCCTTTCCCTCCTTTCAGGGAAATTCCCTATCTGGGATGTGAAATGTCTCCTTTCCCTCCTTTCAGGGACATTCCCTATCTGGGATGTGCAGTGTCTCCTTCCCTCCCAGGGACCTATCTGGGATGTGCAGTGTCTCCCCCTTCCAGAGGGCACCAAACCAGCGTAAGGGTTCCCATCAGGACATCAGTGGGTGATGAAGGCCAGAGCCCATGGAGAGGGAGCCCTGAGCTGCACACCCTGAGCTCAGCAGGAGGAGCCAGCCCCAGCACAGAGCTCCCCAGGCTGCCCTCCTGGCCCCTGGCCACATAACTGAGGGTTATTTTTGGGAGCTGCTGAGGGCTGGTGTGGCAGGCAAACCCTACTGACCGAAAACCTGACTGTGCAGTGGGGCTGGGGCTTGGTTTGGCTCTCAAGAGCAGCAACAGGCTGTGCCTTGCCTCAGAGCACCAAAGACTGCAAGGGTTAAGGGTGAATTATGTGCTTTTAAGGGATGTTAACTTGAGATAATGTAACTTCATTGAGAATCCCTGGAATATCCTCTAAATAGATTTTGTGCTTGGGAGCAGTCTGACTGGATCTCATTACAAGTGGATTGCACGCAGAGCTCCTGAATCCTCCTGCAGCAGCCCCTGGAGCATGGCACAGCTGTGCTGCTGCCTGGGCAGCCTCTCCTGAGGCTCAGCCATGGACCTGGGCACAGCCCAGCCCAGCCAGAGCCCCGCATGTCCCTGTGGGATCGCCCTCCTTCCAGTGCTGGGCACCCCAAAAGCACCCAGAGCGTTCTTCCCATGGTGAGTGCATTAAGCCCCCCTGTTTGTGGGGGATTAGTGGGTTGTTGTGTTATTTGGGGTGAAGGACCCTAAATCCCACCCAGTCCCACTCTCCTGCCATGGCAGGGACACCTCCCGCTGTCCCAGGTGTCACATCCCCAGGTCTGGTACATCCCCCCAGGGGTGGGGACCCCTGCGTGGCCCTGGGCAGCTGTGCCAGGGCTGGGCGGCCCTTTAGGCACAGAAATTTTCCCAATGTCCAAGCTAAACCTCCCCTGGTGGAGCTTGAGGCCATTTCCTCTTGTCCTTGTTCCCTGGAAGGACTGATGGAGCCCTGGCTGCATCCTCCTGCCGGGACCTGTGAGAGGTCCCTGAGCCTCTCTTCTCCAGCCTGAACACCTCCTGTGCCCCCAGTTAGGTTTTGTTTTGTTCTAATGGGGATTTAAACAAATCTGGGGCTTTTACATATTCCAGGCTCGAGCTGATCGCTGTTTAGGCTGAGCACAAAACAAATAGAGAGAAGTGACTTCATTACTTGCACTCTGGAAGTGACTTGACAGCCATTTAGAAAAATCCTTAACATTCACCAACTTGCCAGGCTCCTGCTGTCCCCCAGGAGCAGGCTGGGGACGGAGCCATCCATCTCCCTGCCCTGCAGCACCGGAGGCAGCTCTGGAGCTGGGATTGGATTCCTGCAGTCAATGATCCCAGGGCTCTCCTCCCTCCCTGCCAGCCTGGAGTGCCCAGGAGGTGAGGCTGGGGCTGTGTGTGCACTCTGTGCTGCCAGCTGAGTGCAAGCAGCTGATAAACCATGGTATTTTGCATTTCTTAAATCTTTGCTTTCAAGTTGACCTTATTCTCAGTGGGAAATCTGCGCTGGTGCTGCGTGAACAGAAGTAGCAGTAGGTTTAAGCTGTGATTTATTTCTGTCTTTTTCCTCCTTCAGAGAGAAGTTTGTGTTTATTGTTCATTCATTTCCTGGCTATTGGTTGGTTAGAGGGTTGTGTACAACCATGGGATCCTCCAGCCCTCCAGGGAGCCCCACTCCTGTGGCCCTAAAGAACCCAGGATGGTTTGGGTTGGAAGAACCTTAATATATTATATATTATAATATTAAATTTACATCTTTTGTGCTGGCCTATCCCATTTTGCAGCTCTAAGATAGCACTGCAAGATGGTCTTGCACCATAATTTGAAGTCCTGGTAATTTTAAACACCTTTGCAGCCATGCAGGCTATAGAAAAACAAATGAAGAGGTTTTTGCTGCCTCACACTCTCCATGCATGAAAGGTTTGAGTGAGCTCCAGGTCCTGGTGCAGTTCTGCTGCCCAGGCTGGGCTCAGGGCTGCTGTCCCTGCCAGCCCTCCAGCAGCCACTGGGCTCTGGTGGCTCAGGGAGGTGCTGACAGCTTGAATGCCTTCCTGGCAGCTGCTCCTTGTGCTGCTCTCACAGGCAGCCCTTGGATGCAGGGAGGTCCCTTACATGTCTGTTTACACTCGAGGTGGCAGTGGAATGAATCACCTGTGGCTGCTGGCAGTGCCAGCAGTGAGGGATGCTCTGCCCTGGGACCCCAGCAGGACCCGGAGTGCAGCGAGGCCAGTGAGCTCTGATGGAGTTTCCTGCCTGCCCGCGAGCCCAGGCTCCCAGAGGTCTTTTCCAACATAAATCACTCTGTGATTCTGTGAATTCTGCCCTCAGCTCCAGGAAAAGAGATCATTTCCCCTCTTGGGCAGCTGAACAACCCAAAGTGTTCAAACCCTGCATCAGCCGAGACAGCTGGGATGGGCTCTGCGTCCAGAGCTTGGAGCTGTGTCCATTGGATCTGCATCCAGAGCTGGGCTAACTCTGCATCCAGAGCTGGGCTAACTCTGCATCCAGAGCTTGGAGCTGCATCCATTGGATGTGCATCCAGAGCTGGGCTTTGGAAAGGGGAGATGGGCTCTGCCTCCAGAGATGGGCTCTGCCTCCATTGGCTCTGCCCCATCCCAGGAGCGCCCCAGTGCTCCCAGTCCATCCCTCCATGGTGGGGCTGTGCCCTTGCTCTCTTCTGCTGCTGTGCTTTGAACAGATCAAATGGAGGGGCTGTTCAGATGTTAAGATGTGTTTCTCTGTAGCCTCTGGCTGGTTTGGCTTTGCTTTGTCTGGCAGCAAACTCCTCAGCATCCCGAGCCCACCCTGGGGCAGGGCAGCACCAGGCAGAGGGCAGGGAGGTGTCCACGGTTTGGTGAGTGCTCCTTTACCTGGCAGCAAACTCCTCAGCATCCCGAGCCCACCCTGGGGCAGGGCAGAGGGCAGGGAGGTGTCCAAGGTCTCCTCAGTGGAGCACACGGGGCAGGCTGCACTCTGCCTTTCTGCTGCGAGCTTAAACAAAGGTTAATTGCCACGTTTTTATGTTTCCCTTTGTAATTAAGTGTTGAGCCGTCGGTGCTTTTCTCTACAACTCCTGACGACTGAAGTTAATCTTTTTAATCACTGCAGGAGAGAGCAGGAGCTCCAGGACAGACCATGCACAGAACCCAGGGCTTTTCTTCCCTGGGAGTGTGTGTGAAGGCAGGAAAAGCTGCAGCAGTTATTTGGTGTGTGTGAAGGCAGGAAAAGCTGCAGCAGTTATTTGGAGGAGATGCATCCTAGAAACAGCAGTTTCTGGTTTGGTTTCCCTGAGATCTGGTCAAAAGTTCTGGGAATGGAAGGTGATTCCAGCTGGGGCTGTCAGGGGGAAGCAGTGCTTGCAGCCCAAGCTGCTCAGAAATTGTGGTGTCAGAGATTTTGGTATTATGGCCTGCTCTGTTTGCTGCTGTTTCTCTCTTTCACATCTTTGTTGTATTGAGAAATTTCCCTGTTCCTCTTCCATGCAGCAAAATCTCAATCAGAGCTACATCAGTGAGACAAATGGGTTTTTCAGAGTCTCCCAGGCTGCCCCTGCTCAGGGGAGCTGGGTGGGGAAAGCACCAACTCCTCTGAGAGCTGGGGGCCAAAGGGGGCACAGGGACACCTCAGCAGCTTCACAGTGCCCAGACAGTGAGCAAATAATTATCATGACTTCACTGGGGTGGATCACACTGGCTTGCACAGTGAGAACACGCTTTGTTGTGCTAATAAATAACTGTTAAGTTTAAGAAATGAATTCACACGAAAGGATTTATTGTGGTATACAATTAGAGCAAGAAAAATGACAAATTTGTTCCTTAGAGTGCCTTGAAATAATTTCTATCTCATCTGATTAGGAGAAAAGGCTGCTTTGTCTTCTTAAATTATTTTTTCTCTATTTAAATAAATCTGAACTGCTTGCATGTCTGCAAGAATTACAAACGGCTGCTCAGACCTAAATCAAGCGTTCCAGGGTTGCTGCATGAATCTTCCAAGGCAATAAACTTTGGTACCTCTGACAAGTTTATGATCCCAGATAGGTGCACTGTGCTAAGGGCCATATTTCACAGCAACGCCTCTGAATAGATCAGATCAGTTTTTATATGCTAATAATTTGTTTTGGTAGTTTAATACCAAGAGCTATAACTCATATCGATGGCTTGCCTTAGACTGTGGGTAATTTGAGGAACAGTTTGGGAAAAATCACTTTAGGAGCACTTTCAGGATTGCACTTTCCCATTGAGCAATTAAGGCAAGAATAAACCAGGCTGGAAATTAAAATTAAAAAAAAAAAAGGGAATTGAAGCTCATCAGCTCCAGCTCAGGGTCATTCCCTCTGAAGTTTCTCTCTCCCTCTGTCACTGCATTTTCAGTTGGCTGAGTGTCTGGGCTCTTTTCCATTTCCTCTTGGGCTGGCAAATCAATCTTGTTATTTAGTCACTCTTTTTGCCTAGAACTAAAATCTAAATGTTTTTTTCTTTAAATTCCCCTCCAAGTCCCACTGACATTGGTGGTGTATTGCAAACTTTGCCTGTTCTAGTCCCTGACGTGCTGTGGGAGCAGCTGAAACTCAATTTTGGTGTTGCAGACCAAGCAACGCTGGCAGCAGAAGCTGTGTGGGAGGGGTGGGGATGCTGGGGCAGGGCAGGGCAGGTGTAAAACCAGCTGGGAGCTATTGGAGGGCAGCCCCTGCCCAAACCCAGTCTGATCCCTGCGGTTTTGTGGCTTCTCCAAGTTTGCAAACACGAGGTGTGCACATGGAGGGGCTGGGGCAGCAGGGACCCCTCACTCTCCTGGATTTGTGCAGACTTCCCTGGAGCTGCTCCTGCTTTGGGGCCAGTGTTCCAGCCCTGCATTTGGGGCGGGCCATGAAATGGTGTAAATTTGCTATTATTTGGTTTTCTGCAGCTCGATAATTGAAACTAATAGAAGGAAATAGCTAATATTTTCTGGTGGGGTGACCTTGGGAGCAGGAGAGCAGCTCCTTGTGTCTTCCTCCAGGGAAGAAAGTTAGAGGAATTACTGCCAAATAATAATAATAGCAGCAGCAGCACGGGCTGTAATTCTCCACTCTCCTGCTCCAGCGACACCTGAGCAGCAGCAGGAGGAAAACAAATCATTTATCAGGGAAACTTCCTTGGAGCAGGGCTGGGGAGGAACGGGCAGAGCAATCTGCCTCATCCCAGCCATTAAGGATCTTGGATCCAATTTTCCCATTTTGGCAATTCGTGCCTGCTCAGGCCCAGTGTGGACTCGTGTGACTCTGAAGGGAAACGTCCCGTTTCCATTTCAGGCTCTGAGGTGTGAGATCTGCTCCACCTCCGCTTCCTCCTGAGGATCTGACCCGTGGCTCCCCTATGCCTCTGCTCCCCCAAATCACCCCCAGCCCCATTCTGTCCTGATTTCCCTGGAAGCCAGGCTCCTGAGGTACCCCAGAAGTGCTGAGCGTTCTGCAGCTATTTTGGTCTCTGTAAAATCAAGGAGATTTCACAGAGAAAATCACAGAGATTTGACGGAGGGAGGGAAAGCTCCGAGATAATGAAATACTAAAACTCTCAGCAGAGGGGGGTTCGTTGGAGGAAAGGGCAGTTCTAAGGCAAAGCAGGAGAGAGCCTGGGCATCAGGAGCTGCTTGGCAGCAGCAGCTGGCCAGGAAAGCAGCAGGGGGAGAAATCAGGGCACCAGGCACACCATAAACACAGCTGGGGTGACGAGAGGGGTGTTAACTGTGGGGCTGTTGCAGGAACGTGGTTTGGACTCATTCCATACAAAGAGCACAGGAGGAGGGGAATGGACTGAGGAGCTGGGCAGGAACACCTCAGCACAGGAGGAACAAGGGGTGGGGAGAGGCACCAGGTGATTTCTGGGTGCTAGGAGACCATTGCTTGCTAAAAGAAGTAATTCTGCCCCAAGTGAAGTGAACTTGGTGGGTTTCTGTCAGAAAAGGGGCTCAGAGCCCAGTGCCAGGAGGTCCTGCTGCTTTCTGGGGAAGGGAAGCGGTGAAATGCTGGGATGGCTGCCCCTGGAGGGACATGGGGGATGTGAATCCAGCTGTGACAGCACAGCCCAGCCTGGGACGGGGAGAAGGGTGAGCAGGAGCATCCATCCCTCCAGGGATGGGCACTCCAAACCTCCCTGGGCAGCCCTGTGCAGTCCCTGACCTGAGCCCCTTTCCCTGCAGGAACTGCTGCTGCTGCTGATCCTGAGCCCCTTTCCCTGCAGGAACTGCTGCTGCTGTCCCACCTGAGCCCCTTTCCCTGCAGGAACTGCTGCTGCTGATCCTGAGCCCCTTTCCCTGCAGGAACTGCTGCTGATCCTGAGCCCCTTTCCATACAGGAACTGCTGCTGCTGTCCCACCTGAGCCCCTTTCCCTGCAGGAACTGCTGCTGCTGTCCCTCTGAGCCCCTTCCCATGCAGGAACTGCTGCTGCTGATCCTGAGCCCCTTTCCATGCAGGAACTCCTCCTGCTGTCCCTCTGAGCCCCTTTCCCTGCAGGAACTGCTGCTGCTGTTCCTCTGAGCCCCTTCCCATACAGGAACTGCTGCTGCTGTCCCATCTGAGCCCCTTTCCATGCAGGAACTGCTGCTGCTGTCCCTCTGAGCCCCTTTCCCTGCAGGAACTGCTGCTGCTGTTCCTCTGAGCCCCTTCCCATACAGGAACTGCTGCTGCTGTCCCATCTGAGCCCCTTTCCATGCAGGAACTGCTGCTGCTGTCCCTCTGAGCCCCTTTCCCTGCAGGAACTGCTGCTGCTGATCCTGAGCCCCTTTCCCTGCAGGAACTCCTTCTGCTGTCCCACCTGAGCCTGTGTGCAGGGCCGTCCCTCCTGCAGGGCTGAGCCCCTCACCTGGGCTGGCCTGGGTGTCCCCAGGGCTCTCTGCCCCCAGGACTTCTGTCCCAGTCCATTTCCCCAGCTGGGCAGTTGGAATAAATCACTTAGCAGCAGCTGGGGAGGTAAAGCAGCTGGCACTGAGCTGTTTGTCACCTCCCTCTGCCTCTCCTGGAGAAACACCACATTCTCACCTTCACCAAGTCCTGTCTATTAAAATCTAGAGCTGAGTGATCACATGAAGGAGCCTAGGTCCTGCAAGGATGAAGTAAATGTCTGGAGAAGCCACTTGGTGACCTTTCCCTCCCAGCTTCCCTGGTGAGTCACAGGTTTTATTTTTTGCTAAGTACAAAAGCATTTTCCCTGGCAAACGCTCCTTTGCTGAAGGTGAAAATGAATAAAATGAGCCCACAAAGCCCTGAGGGGAGGGCTGGGTCTTTTCACAGCTCTCAGGATTTATCCCAGCCCAGCTGAGGAGTGCTGAGCTCTGGAGGAATGCAGGCATTCCCTGCTCCAGCCCCAACTCCCCAGGTAATTCCTGCCTTAACCATTGCTTGGTGTTGCAGCAGGAAACTTGGGCAGCCTGAGAGGGCAACGTGATCACTTTAAACCTCAGCTCTGCTGCTGGAGGGCATTTGGCATTTGACTCTATTTAAAAATTCATCCAGAATTGATATACTGCATTTTTCATTTCAAAAATTGCGATCAGGTAGCAAAGTCTGAGTATTCAGATGAGAGTAATATCTTTCCAACATTCATTAATCTGAGTCGGTAATGAACTGCAGGTAGAATGGAGGGCTAATTCAGAACAAGTCATTTATTTGGTTATTTTTCTTATCTTCCCTATTATTAAATATCCATGGACAGCTTAACTGACCTTCCTGAATGTTTCATGTCACATTCCAAGATGTTGTTGGTAGATGGTCTGCAGGGTGTTGGGGGTCAGTGTCAGCTCCTGCCTGGGCAGAGTGGGCAGTGGAGGGTCCCAGTGTCCAGAGCCCCGTTGGTCACTCCCAGCCCCGTTGGTCACTCCCAGCCCCGTTGGTCACTCCCAGCCCCGTTGGTCACTCCCAGCCCCGTTGGTCACTCCCAGCTCTGTTGGTCACTCCCAGCTCTGGGGTCACTCCCAGCTCTGTTGGTCACTCCCAGTTCTGGGGTCACTCCCAGCCCTGTTGGTCACTCCCAGCCCTGTTGGTCACTCCCAGTTCTGGGGTCACTCTCAGTTCTGGGGTCACTCCCAGCCCTGTTGGTCACTCTCAGCTCTGGGGTCACTCTCAGTTCTGGGGTCACTCCCAGCCCTGTTGGTCACTCCCAGCCCTGTTGGTCACTCCCAGTTCTGGGGTCACTCCCAGCTCTGCCCCTGGGATTTACCCTCCATCCTCCTCCTCAGGCCATGCCTGTGGGGGACAGCAGCTCACTGTTTGTCTCTGCTGTTACCATGACTGTATTTGCAGTTTCTAAGCTCAGTCCCTGTCTGGTTTAAGGCTCCATCCCCCAGGTTTCCTTCATCCACTGGGGATGGTTTCCAGACCTCTGCCCTCCTCCCTTGGATCCCCTCACATCACTCCCAGCCTCACTAGCACAGAGTGTGTAAAGCAGATGGCATCCCCAGGCAGGACCTGGTGGGACTGAGCCCAGCAGAAGGATAATTCCCATGTTTTGATGGCCACAGTTCCGTTTGCTGTCCCAGAGTGATGGCCTCTCATCCTCAGCTCCTTTCCCCACCTGGAATGCCAGCATTGATTATTTCTGCCCAGGTGTGGGGCTGCTTTGTCTCTCTTCAGTAACAGGTGTTCTTTGAAGGTGATTTCTGCAGTGCCAGGACCTTTTTGGATTTCAGTCTCTTGCTCTCGTGTGCTCACAGTCCCTGTGCAGTGCCAGCAGCCAATTTAAGCAGCTCACCCCTCCCCTGTCATGCAAGTCATTAATGAAGAAATTAATAATGCTCAGTTCAAGGTAGGTCTCTCAGTAATTTGATTCATCTCCTCATTTTCAGCAGGGCTGTTCTGGAACAGTCTCTGCTCTCTGTCACACAGGCCAGTGTGGCACAGAAGCTGAAGCCAAGCTCTGAACCTTCAGTGTCCCATGGGAGGGGATGCATGGGGATGCTGCAGCCCAGCAATGCTATTGCCCACACCTTGGGTGGCTTTTTGCTTTTGTTGAAAGGTTCTTTTTCTGGGAATGGATGTCTTGTGAGCTGGGATGTAAAGCAATATCCCTTCATCCTTCTGGAGAGAGACTGCTAACAATGGGATGGAGTGCCAGGGTAAGGGCACTTCAAAGTGACAGAAGGAGGTTTGGATTAGAGATTAGGATGAAATTGTTCCCTGGCAGGGTGGGCAGGCCTGGCACAGGGTGCCCAGAGCAGCTGTGGTGCCCCTGGATGGCAAGGCCAGGTTGGAACTGGGGCTGGGAGCACCTGGGACAGTGGGAGGTGTCCCTGCCATGGCAGGGGAACAGGATGAGCTTTGAGGTCCCTTCCAAGCCCAACCATTTCTGATTTTAAAGATGTGGTTCCTCTTTGCCCCTCTCTCCCTCTCCAGCCTTCCCCAGGAACAGTTAAAACTCTGATCTTGATTCACACAGTCCTTTAAGCATGCAAAGATAAAGTTCATCAGCATAACCAATTTGCAAACATCTAAATTAGCCAGGCACTCTCCCCTTTCCTTTGTGGGAGATTATAAACTTCCCTCTTTGTTCCAGCATTATTGTGCCGACCATCTGCTCTCAGTTAGCCTTTTCATGAAGATTGAGGCAAGGAAAGCTTATTAAACACTCAACTTCCTTGGTTAATGGCCTTCCCGCTCCTTTTGCAGTTTCCCTTCATTACTGATGCACTTATGGAATGATCTCCTGTTAATTGCCCCCCTCTTTGTCCCTGACCTCTCTGCCCCCGCGGCTGCACGGCTCTGGGGAGGAAATCCTCTCCGAGGGCTGAAGTGCTGTGCCTGAAATTCCTGCTGGGACATCCATGGAGAGCCCAGTTTCCAGGCTCCGGTGGCACTGGGGGACCAGGTCTGCCTGTGCCAGAGCAGGGGTGGCAGGGCCCTGACCCCACTCCCAGCTGGGACCCACAGGTGAGGGAAGGGAAGGAAGGGAAGTTGTGGAAATTTCAAAGTTCTTTCAATATGCAATTTGTTCCAATTTCATTGACTTTCTTCCCAGGTTCTCCTCTCCTGACTCACCCTGTTCTTGGTGCATCACCTACATTATTTCTTAGTTCTCTACAGTTCCCCGGGGATTCCCCCTTCCTGATCCCCAGGCCACAAGTGATTGTTCTCCCTCCCTGATCCTTTTCAAACAGCTGCTGCAGCAACTCTCACCTTTGGATGTGTGTGACCTCGAAGGCACAAGAAAAATCCTTCCCAATTACACTGGACAGCCTGTAAACAGATTTCCAAATGCTTCCAGCCCCAAGTGCACACCCCAGGGCTTGGCAAGCCCAGCAGTGCTGGTCCCCAGGCTGTAGATCAAGAGAGGCTCCTGGGCTGGATCTGCTCGTGGCACAGCAATTTGGATAATGAGATGGGGAACATAATAACACAACAGTTCAGCCTTGCAACTTCATTTTTTCTGCTCTCCCACCAGGGACTGAGGCAATGAAGAGAGCTCTGATTTGCAAAGCTGAATAAAACAAAAGCACAGAGGAACCTGGCTGGGCGTGCTGACCTTCTTTTCAGTTTTCAAGCAACTCCAAACTGAATCTGGCTCAGAACTGGCCGTGATCCTTGTTTTCTCATGCAGAGCCATTAACCTCTCACTTACTGAAGCAAGCAAACTGTTATTTGCTGGTATAAAAAACCACCTCTGGCCTTCCTCATTTTCTCCTGAGACATCTGAAAATGGGTAAGCTTTGGCAGATCCTGATAGTTCCAACCTGCCCGGGTTACTGGGAGAGAGCAGAAATGCACGGGGGGGTTGCAAAACGCAAAATGGCTGAAATGCAGCAGAAATTGGGGACCTGTCTAAGGCCCTGGGAGCTGGGAACAGGGGGGCTGCTTGCAGGGTGCTGCCTTTTGGGGGTGGCTTGTTGGCTTCATCCCAACCCTCAGGTAACAACGTCTGGAGGCAGCTCTGGGCTGTGCCGAGGGAAAAAACAGGGTTGTCATTGCTTCCACTAAATTAAATGGAAATAATTGTCACTGGCAAGCGTTTCCCTGGTGTGAGGCAGTTCCTCACTGCATGTGATGCTTCCATGGAGGGCAGCACCTTCAGACATGGGGTGGGTTTGGGGCTGCCCTGTGCAGAGCCTGGGCTTGGGCTCAGTCCTTGTGTGTCCCTTGTGCAGCAGGGCAGGGGCAGAGTCCCCATCCCTGCAGGGTTTAAAGCCCTGTGGAGGTGGCACTTGGGGACAGGGGACAGTGGTGGCCTTGGCAGGGCTGGGGCAGGGCTGGACCGATGTCTCTGAGGGTTTTTCCAGCCTAAACCTCCTGTAGTGTCTCATCCCTGCTCTCCAGAGCCCTGTCCCAAGGGAGAACCCTCCCAGTATCCACACTGGAGCTGTGCAGAGATGGACAGCAGGAAGGGAGCAACTGGGCACCAAAGGTAACACTTCCAGCTGCAGCTGCCATCAGAACTCTTCCCTTCCAGCTCTCAGAGCCACTTGTAGCTTTTTCTCTTTTCTGGCTCTTTCCTTGTCGCTCTTTGGTGGAGGAGCAGAAATGCAAATCTGGGTCTGGAATCCCTCACTGTGAGCCAGGTGCAGGCAGAGTGCTCCTGCTCAATGCTGTGGGGATGATTTTGGACTTGCCAGACTGCTCAGAGGGAGAGGTTGAGGTGAGAACTGCAGCTGGTGAACAGCAAACTTCTGCCCAGGGGGAGCAGCATTTGGGGGCTCTGGGAAAGATGAATCCATGGAGAAATCAGGTGGTGTTTTTCAGCAAGTGTTGTTTTTGACAGAGAATTGAAATATTGAGCCAATTAAAATGCCAAGGACTTTTCAAAACAGACTTAACAGAGAAAATAGGGCTTTAGCAGCAGATGATGTAAGCAAATAAAAAATCCTGCTCGCTGACATTAACTAAGAATGGTTATAAATGAGCAGGGTGGTTTTCCCTTCTTATCCATTGCTTCAAGCAGCCACTCAATAAAACTGTAACTTCCAGCTCAGTGCTGAAGGGTTTGAGGTCTGTGTGTGCTGTGGAGGGAGTAGCTCGGATGCACCAGCACCTCCTGGTATTTTCTCCTGTATAAACTGAAGAGCCAAAAGACAGATGGTGGTCTAAAGGTCAGCACAGTAAAACAGCTGGATTTACTGATTCCCCTCAGAGTTTATGATCCGAGGAAGATCTCTTGTTTCAATTGATAAGAGTTCCAGAAGCTGCACTGAGCTCTGGGGATGAGGAGCGCTCGGGGTTGGGCACGCTCCATCCTTGAGCTCCAGAGATCACCGACCCAACCCTGGGCTTCTCTGCCACAGCTCAGCCAGGATCAGGGGGAAAAGGAGTTTTCCTCCTCCCCACAGCATGTCTCTGGGGATGTTTGCAGGCAGTGCAGCTCCCACCTGCAGCCCAGCTGTGTGGCAATGCCGCCCTGGCTGTGCCGGACACACGGCACTGAGCCTCACAGCAGAAATGCTCCTGAGCTCTTCTTTGCCCTTCTCACCCTAGAAACATAAATACCTTGCAGTTCTATTAGTTAGTGGATTGGAAACTGTTAAATTGTGCTGAGGCATTGCTTGGGGCAGGAGGGAATAAATGGTTGGAGAGTGGTTTGCTCAGCAGTCAGTCAGGCTGGAGCTGCCTGGCCCTGGAGCCACCGTGGCCACCAGGTACCCCGAGGTGTTTTCCTCCTGAAGGTCAATAAAAAACCCCTCACCTTTTTTCCAATTTTTAGTTTTATGTGATATTAGAAAAGCTGAATCATAGCTTAGTTCCAAAGAATCTTATTTAACTTCTTTTGACAGGCACTGAAGGCCTCCTTGCCCTCACTGCTGCTGCAGGCTCTGTGTTTTATCCCATTGCTGCTGTCCTGTTTCAGCCTTGTTCTCCAGGTGCAGGGGCTGAAAAGCACAGTGAGCTTTGTTTTCTTGTTTCCCTAGCTGCCAATGTTTGTACAGAGCTGTTGAGCTACACTTGCTGGGTTTTACCTTGACACTTTCATTTGGAGGCAATCTAATCTGTTCTGACTGCAGATCTGAAAGTGGAAGTCCCAGTGCACGGCAGAAACAAGGCATAAATTTCATCACTCGTGACCCATTATCAGGGGTTTTTTTAATCTGCCACTTCAGAAACCGTGTGTTGTTCCACTCCAGGTGCTTTAACAGCTCATTTTCCTTCAGCTGACACTGCTGTGTCACGGTTCATGTCTTTTCTGACATGAAGCTATCAGGTTCCTCCATTTACTCTTCCATTTTATCCCTGCTTACAAATGAGGTTTAGAGAAGCTAAAACCTCTCTGTGGCTGAGGTCTCTCATTTGAGCAGTGCTGCCCTTTGCATTTTATAATTGCTGCTGTTCAGCTTCACTTGGAGAGCTGAACATCCTGTAAAATACTCGGAACAATTACTGCTTTAGATAAATACTAGAAAGCCAAAGCTGTTCCAGATGCATCAACGAGCCTTTCGTAGATTTATAAATGCCCGAAAAAGGAAAACATTTCAGAATTTCCCAGCATTCCTGCTTTCCCACAGTGCTCCTTGCCAGATTGGCTTCAAAGCCAGACCAGAATTTGGCCTGCCTGTGGTTTTTTGGGTGCTCCTGGTGTTTCCAGCGTGTCCCCTGGCTGAAGCCAGGGCAGGAGCCAGGTGCCCAAGGGCCAGGCTGGCAGCTCTGCAGGCAGCACAAGAACTGGAGGTGTCACTGTGTGCATTAATATCCCCTCTCATCCTTGTGTGCAGTCATCTGGTGTTTTCCACCAAACTCGCATAGATTTTATTTTAAAATGTGGCAGGAGCATGTTTTTCTCTGCTTGCAGCCATAAATAGAGCGGGGGGCTGGAGCTGTGCCCCCTCTGTGCCTGCTCACCGTGCCACGGCTGCCGAGGAGCTGCGGCACTTTGTCACCTCGCTGGTGGCAGCGTGACTCACCGGGGCCAGGCTCCCCTCCCGGGGGAGGTGTTGGGCAGCCCGGCCCACGGTGACAACTGGGACCACTGGGGAGGGCTGACGTCAGTGCAGGCACAGCCCTGCTCCAGGAAATGTCCCAGCTTTGCATTTTCTCAATGTGGCCCTGCCTGTGAGAGAGAGGGGTGGCTGTCAGTGCTCAGCTCGGCATGGACAGCACCCAGCAGGGCTGAGCCGGGCCCAGCAGGGCTGATCTTGGCCCAGCACAGCTGATTTGGGTCCATCACAGCTGATATGGTTCCATCAGGGCTGACGTGGGCCCATCAGAGCTGATCTGGGTCTGTCAGAACTGATATGGATCCAGTACAGCTGATTTGGGTCCCATCAGAGGGATCTGGGTCCAGCAGGGCTGAACTGGGTCTATCAGAACTGATCTGGGTCCATCACAGCTGAATCAGGGTCCATCACAGCTGAATTGGGTCCATCAGAGCTGACCTGGGTCCATCACAGCTGACCCAGGTCCATCAGAGCTGACCCGGGTCCATCACAGCTGAATCAGGGTCTATCAGAGCTGACCCAGGTCCATCAGAGCTGACCCGGGTCCATCAGGGACCCGAATCAGGGTCTATCAGAGCTGACCCGGGTCCATCAGAGCTGACCCGGGTCCATCAGGGCTGACCTGGGTCCATCAGAGCTGACCCAGGTCCATCAGAGCTGAATCAGGGTCCATCACAGCTGAATCAGGGTCTATCAGAGCTGAATTGGGTCCATCACAGCTGAATCAGGGTCCATCACAGCTGAATCAGGGTCCATCAGAGCTGACCTGGGTCCATCAGAGCTGACCTGGGTCCATCAGAGCTGAATCAGGGTCCATCACAGCTGAATCAGGGTCTATCAGAGCTGAATTGGGTCCATCAGGGCTGAATTGGGTCCATCAGGGCTGACCTGGGTCCATCAGAGCTGATCCGGGTCCATCAGGGCTGATCCGGGTCCATCACAGCTGACCTGGGTCTATCAGAGCTGACCCAGGTCCATCAGAGCTGACCCAGGTCCATCAGAGCTGAATTGGGTCCATCACAGCTGACCCGGGTCCATCAGAGCTGAATCAGGGTCCATCAGAGCTGAATCAGGGTCTATCAGAGCTGAATTGGGTCCATCAGGGCTGACCTGGGTCCATCAGAGCTGAATTGGGTCCATCAGGGCTGACGTGGGCCCCGCAGGAGTTGCCCTGGCAGTCAGGTGAGCCCGTGTTGTCATGAATTACGAGTAGAACAGCCGCTGTCCCTGTGCTGTTCGCCGTCCCTCCCCAGCCCTGTGAATAATCCGAGCCCTGGCAGTGTTTGATGGCCCTGTTTGCCTGCAGCTGCCTGTGCTCTCAGTGCTGGGAGCCTTTCCCTGGGAATTAGATATCACTGAGATATACAAGTGCTGCTCCAGCCGGTCCTGCCTCTGACAAAGGAACAGCAATGTAATGGAGTTTTTCAGTGTTCTATTATAACTCTACCATATATTACTTATACAGTACCTACCTGGGGATAATATATTTATTTTATTCCCTGGCAATTCAAAATTGCCGGGGGGAAAAAGAAAAAAAAAAAGCTTTGTTAAAAGCAAAAATGATAAAAAATTGTTATTTCATCCCAGAATCAACAAGGTAGCCAATCTGACCTCACATTAGATATTTCATTTTAGCTGCTAAGTAATTTACTATTTTTTAACATAGCATAGCATTCAAAATGAAATATTTGACACAAAGTATTTTGATGAGAAAGAAATGCTAGTTAGGCACTAAAAAATTAAGACAACTCGTGGCAATTGATGGACAGCTGTGCAGGATTTGTCAGCCTGCAGTGGGGTTTTTTTCCAAAAGGAGAAGTTTTTTAACAAAGTTTTCCCCAGCTCAAGGTCAGCCCAGCCACACACATATACCATGCTGAGCGTTCAGTCAGACCTGCAGAGATTTATGGGCTTAAGAGAGGAAATTTATCCTCAGTGCCTGCACTCCCTAAAATGTAGTAAATAGTAACCCCCTGAGGGAGAGCTGCTGGGGGAAGCTCCAGAGGTGGAGACGTGATTTCCATCCCACCTCCACCCCCAGCCAGAGCTGCTCTTCATTTCATTTGTCATCAAAACATGGCTGTGTTTCCTTGGGCTTTTTGTGATCACAGAATCCCAGAATAGTTCAGTTCTTTAATTCCATCCATCCCACCCTGCCATGGCAGGGACACTTCCACTGTCCCAGGCTGCTCCAAGCCCTGTCCAGCCTGGCACTGCCAGGATCCAGGGGCAGCCCCAGCCCCTCTGGGCTCCTTGGCTCTCTCCAGGTAGATTTGCTCCCTTTTTCTCTCTCTGCAGCTGAGCCCTGTCCCTACCACGATGCAAAGAACACCTTTGGGTGCCCTCATCCATCAGGAGAGCTGCCCCCAGGTAAAACCAATCCATTTTTGTGGCTGGGAATCCTCATCCAGCATGGCAGGGAGGTGAGGGGAGGGGTGTCCAGCCCTTGGATGGGAGGGAGCCATCATTAAACTGCAGCAAGTTGTGTTTCTCTCACAGCTGGGACATGGTGGCACCTTTAAAAGGAATTATTGTTCAGTGCGTGGGTCTCTTTATCCTTTCTTTACATTTCCTTTTAGAACCATGTTTATCATTTAAAGCCACCTCTGTGTGCCTTAATCTGAGAATTTTGTTTGATTTTATTTTCTATCTGTGATATAAATCTTTGATCCTTATTTTAGCTTTGTCTGGAATGCAACCACTAAGGAACATGCTAAAGACGTCTCTGGTTTTCCGTCAGGATCAGGATTCTCACAGAATTCAGTGTAAGGTAATGCTTCTTCAGTCTGGTTCTCACATTTTAAGAATAAAAGTCAATGAAATGCCACTACAGATATATTTTTTTGGTGCTGTAAATTGCATTTTGATGAATCTTCACTCTGAACCAGCCCTCCTTCAGCAGTGCCAGCAAGCCTCTCTTGTTGCTTCTAGCGAGAATTGTCATGGTGATGCATTCTGTTGACCACATTTTTGAAACACAGATTGTTTCTAATTTTGTTTCTCCAATTGACTCTGGGTACTGCACCATCTCTGTTTCTGGCCTCACTCTCTGTTCTCTGGAGGGTTTTATCACGACACACCGTGACAATCCACCCAGGAGATCTGCCCCGCGCCCTCCCCACGCTGGGAGGGCTCTGAGGGGCTGGGAGGGGGCTCAGCCTGCACAAAAGGGGCCTGGGGGGACCTTGTGGCTCTGCCCAGCTCCTGCCAGGAGGGGACAGCCAGGGGGGACCTGTTCTGCCAGGGAGCAGGGACAGGAGGAGAGGACATGGCCTCAGAATGCTGAGGTGGGACAGCAGCAGGAATTCCCCCATGGGAAGGGGCTCAGGAATTGGCACCAGCGAGCTCTGGAGTGCCCATCCCCGGGGGTGGCACCTGGAGGTGGCACTCAGAGCACGGACAAGGCGGGCATGGCACAGCTGGCGCTGCCTGGGCTGGGAGGGCTGTGCCAGCCTCAGGGACCCTGGGGTTGCAGAGGGTCCCTGTGAGCTCCCCTTGCTGGAGGTGACTCTGCAGCACTCAGATGCACTCGAGATGCTGAATTGCTCTCTGAAGGCAGGAGAGGGGCACAGGGCAGGCAGGGCAGGGCTCCTCAGCCCTGCTGTGCCCCCATGGCAGAGGCCAGGCCGTGCCCTGAGGAGCTCTCAGCCCTCAGAGAGGCTGGCAAGCCTTAAGTGAGCTGAGAGCTCCACGAAGAAATTAAATTTGGCAGTGAAAGTGCAGTACTTAGGTTCCTCTCAAGTAGTCTTGAGATATAAAAGCGTTTCTGTGGGAGTTCTTGGCTGAGAGTGAGGGCTGGGAGAGGAGTCCAGCAGCCTGGGGAGTGCTGCTGCTTGGTTTGTGCCTGCATCGTGGTGGCCACGGCTCCAGGAGGAAGGGCTGGCCTGGATTTCAGTGTGGGGATTTCGTGTGCATCCGTGCAAGGGCAGAGGCTCTCCTGAGGGGCTGGAAGGGAGCCTGGAGCTGCCCACAGAGCCCTGAATGCTGAGGCAAAGCTGGTGCTGAGTCAGCAGCACTGCTGTGGGTGCTTCTGGCTTCCTCCTGCACAGCCCTGGCTCAGCCCTGGATGTGGGATGGAGCATCCTGTCCTGCCCTGGCACCAAGGGCACTGTGCCCTGGATCTGGGATGGAGCATCCTGTCCTGCCCTGGCACTGTGCCCTGGATCTCGGATGGAGCATCCTGCCCTGCCCTGGCACCAAGGGCACTGTGCCCTGGATCTGGGATGGAACATCCCCCTCCTGCCCTGGCACCAAGGGCACTGTGCCCTGGATCTGGGATGGAGCATCCTGTCCTGCCCTGGCACCAAGGGCACTGTGCCCTGGATCTGGGATGGAACATCCCCGTCCTGCCCTGGCACCAAGGGCACTGTGCCCTGGATCTGGGATGGAGCATCCTGTCCTGCCCTGGCACTGTGCCCTGGGATCTGAGATGGAACATCCCCCTCCTGGCACCAAGGGCACTGTGCCCTGGATCTGGGATGGAACAACCCCCTCCTGCCCTGGCATCAAGGGCACTGTGCCCTGGATCTGGGATGGAGCATCCCCCTCCTGCCCTGGCACCAGGGGCACTGTGCCCTGGATCTGGGATGGAGCATCCTGTCCTGCCCTGGCACTGTGCCCTGGGATCTGAGATGGAACATCCCCCTCCTGGCACCAAGGGCACTGTGCCCTGGATCTGGGATGGAGCATCCCCCTCCTGCCCTGGCACCAAGGGCACTGTGCCCTGGATCTGGGATGGAGCATCCCCCTCCTGCCCTGGCACCAAGGGCACTGTGCCCTGGATCTGGGATGGAGCATCCTGTCCTGCCCTGGCATCAAGGGCACTGTGCCCTGGATCTGGGATGGAGCATCCCCCCTGCCTGGCACCAGGGGCACTGTGCCCTGGATCTGGGATGGAGCATCCTGTCCTGCCCTGGCACTGTGCCCTGGGATCTGAGATGGAACATCCCCTCCTGGCACCAAGGGCACTGTGCCCTGGATCTGGGATGGAGCATCCCCCTCCTGCCCTGGCACCAAGGGCACTGTGCCCTGGATCTGGGATGGAACATCCCCCTCCTGGCACCAAGGGCACTGTGCCCTGGATCTGGGATGGAACATCCCCCTCCTGGCATCAAGGGCACTGTGCCCTGGGATCTGGAGTGGGCTGGGCTGGGAGGGACCTCAGAGATCATTCACTGCACCCCTGCCACAGGCAGGGACAGCACAGCAGCTCTTCAAGGAATGGGGAAATCAGATCCTGCAGGAATGAGGAAATCAGATCCTGCAGGAATGGGGAAATCAGATCCTCCGGGAATGGAGAAATCAGATTCATCCAGGAATGAGGAAATCAGATCCTCTCTAGGAATGGGTAAATCAGATCTTCCAGGAATGGGGAAGTCAGATCCTCTCTAGGAATGGGTAAATCAGATCTTACAGGAATGGATAAATCAGATTCTCCAGGAATGGGGAAGTCAGATCCTGCAGGAATGGAGAAACCAGATTCATCCAGGACTGGGGAAATCCAATCTTCCAGGAATGGAGAAATCAGATTCATCCAGGACTGGGGAAATCAGATCTTCCAGGAATGGAGAAATCAGATTCATCCAGGACTGGGGAAATCAGATCTTCCAGGAATGGAGAAATCAGATCATCCAGGACTGGGGAAATCCAATCTTCCAGGAATGGAGAAATCAGATTCATGCAGGACTGGGTAGATCAGATCCTGCAGGCTCCAGGAGAGAGCTGCTGCAGCTCCCTGGGGATGGGAGCAGGGAGCAAGGTGAAATTTGGGCAGTTCCCATGGGCTCTGAACTGCTTCTCACAGCCACGTGGCTGCTGAGGGATGTGCTGTGCCCAGCCACGGACAGGGAAACCCCTGGGACAGCATTTGTGGATGTTGCTGAGAAAAACAGATTTATTTCTGCATAGGGAATGTTATTTCTGCATAGGAAATGTTATTTCTGCATAGGGATGTTATTTCTGCTCTTCCTTATCTCCATAGGCAAAGCTGTCTGAGTTTTTCAAATAATAAACCCAAGCATGTTTTGCATATTGTATTCCCAAGAATATTACGTTTCCTTCTGTTGTTCAAGGAATAACAAACTGAATTTGAGGAATGCTGTTGGTTTTGGCACAGTTTCAGAGAGAACATTCCAAAGGACAGGAAATCCTTCAAGGAGAAGTGGAAGAGGATGAAAGCTGCTGGGTCCTTCTTCCCATTGCCACACGCAGAGCGTCCTTGCTGAGGGATCTGCAGGGGACAAAGCCCAGGAGTGGGGAAGGCTGAGCTCCACCTGTACCACAGGTAATGCCAGGCTGTCTGCACACAGAAGTATTTTCCATATAAACAGAAAATTTGATGGGAAATCTAAGAACATGTGGGAGCAAAGGCTTGAAAGGTGTCTCAGTGGAAACTCAGCTCGTCCCAAGGCTGAGGAGCAGGCGCAGAACCTGACGAACAAGGTCCCAGGATATGGAGGAAAATGTGTTTGTTTTCAACAAAAATCTTGATTTATAAGAGGTGGCAATTCCTTATAGTTTACACAAATGTCCCTAAATTGTTTTTTTTTTTTAAGTTATGAGGACATTTTGACATCAGCTTGGCAGAAATGTAAATGATTCCATCATTAATGCACAGCCTTGTTTGCCAGCAGAGAGGAGTCTGGAGGAGCCCCGTGGCCCTGAACTCCTGGAGTGGTGACACTAATTCTGTGATTTTATTGCAGAAGGGTAAATTGCAGGATTCACCTCGATGGGAATCCGTGGGTTCTGTGGCTGCATCCCTGTGTTCTCCATCCCAGGGACTGCTGTGCCTTTGTGTCCCTGTTCTAGAGGAGCAATAACAATTCCCAAAGCTCCCAAGGTGCCACCAGCGTTGGTGCTCTTCTAGATAAATACTACCACTAGGTACTGTCTTAAAAGCTGGTTTGGGAACATTTGTTGTGATTAAAATAATTCTGAAGGACGTTTTTTTATATATGGCACTGGTCAAGTTGTGGATGTGACAGCTTTTGTGCAAGAATGGCTTTTAAATTGAAAATGTTGAAACATCTGAGCAGTTGAATTATGGTTGGAGTTTTCCACAGCTGGTTTTTGCTCTGATCCCACATTCTGTCCTCACTAAAGGGCTTAACATATTTTATTTTCTTTTTAAATTTAAGTTGTTTTTGATGAAGAAAGCATGTTAAATCCATAGCAGCAATGGGGTGTGAGACCTCCGTTGCTGAGTGTGACCACCCACACGCCCAAATCCCCAGCCTGGTTTCAGCTCCATTCTTCATTCAGTGCCAGAGCACGGCTGGATTTATGTGAGACCCTTGGAAAAATGGGTTTATAGTGAGCACAAACAGAAACTCGCCTGGAATTGATCCTTTCATCCAGAGCAGTCAAACCCAGGCCCCCTCTCTGCCTGTTTTCACACCTTCCTCAGCTCAGGATGGAGGGAACAATCTAAGCAAGCCCAGATTGCCTCAGAACAAATGGCTTTTCTTGTCTGGAGTCCTCTAAACCCCATTTCTGAAGCTGGTTTTTAATTTAGTTTGGAGCTGTTTTCCCAAAAGAAGAGATGTTTCAGGAAACTCCTGTAGGTATTGATAAAGGAGGATTTTCACATAGTTGGATTTTATGTCTGGATTGGATTTTATTGGATGGCCACAGTTTTTCCTAAAAAACATCCCTCCCTTCTGCCTGCCCCTTGTTCCCTGGTTTGGATTTCCTCACCTGCTGAGGAAGGAGTGGATGAAGAAATGTCAATATTTTAATTGTTAAGAGAGGAATCTGAGCTTTGTTGGGAGGCAGTCAGCACTTGCTGGGATATTTTTCATTTGCTGGATGTTTCTATTGCTCTGTAAAGAAACTCCTGTTGGAGAGGTAACTCTGCAGAAGTGTGAGGAGCTAATTCACACAGTGATAAAATAGTTATGGAAATGAGGTGGGGAGGGCTCATTTACCTGAAAGATTACCCAGGAACAGCATCAATCACCAGTATTGGATAATGAAACCCTCCTGGAGAGGAAGGCTGTGGCCCCTCGTGTCTGAGCACAGAGAAGGGGATTTACCAGCTTCCTGGGGGATTTTATATCTGCCATAAATAGATGGCACCAATATTATTTTGCAGTTAGCTTTGCCTTTGTGCAGCATGGGCAAATGATTGGGTTTGCTGGCAAAGCTCAGTGCTCTGGAAAGGTCAGGATGACAACAACAACAAAAAAAAATAAAACCAGAAATGTTGCACTTAATTAAAAATAATATAAAGAGAAGTACTATTTTAAGGTTGAACATAATATGTGTAATATGCAGGAAGTCAATTAGGAACTCTGAGACATAAATAGCAGAGAATCCCAGAATGGTTTGGGTGGGAGGGGACCTTAGGGATCCCTGTGCACCTGCACAGCTGGCTGAGCAGGGATTGCAGGGAAGGGCTGCAGCCTGCCTGGGCCATTCCAGCCCATCCATCTCTGCTGCAAACCAAAGCCAAATGCTTCACTCCCTGCATGCCAAGGGCGGGTCCTGACTGCTGTGGGGCCAGCACAGCTTTCCTTTGGCATGGGAGAGGCTCCAGCTGTGGGACTGTGCTGCCCCCATCCCTCTGGGGCACAGGAATGGATCTCTGGGAGGGAAGGGCAGCCAGAGCTGTGGGCACAGAGGGGATCCTGCCTGGGGCTGCACAGCCTGGGCACCACAAAATCTGTGGAACTCACTCCCCTCCTCCTCAAACTGGGCAAGAGGCACTCGTGGGGAGAGTCAGATGGGATATGGGGCAGGAATTGTTCCCTGGCAAGGTGGGCAGGCCCTGGCACAGGTGCCCAGAGCAGCTGGGGCTGCCCCTGGATCCCTGGCAGTGCCCAAGGCCAGGCTGGACACTGGGGCTGGGAGCACCTGGGATAGCGGGAGGTGTCCCTGCCATGGCAGGGGTGACACTGGGTGGGCTTTAGGGTCCCATCCCACCCAAACCATTCTGGGATTCTGAGAAGCCTTTGTCCATCAGGGACAGAACCATCAAGGGATGGGCAATAAACCCCAGCAGCCCTGTAAAGAATGATGGGATGGGCAGGCCAGCCCCAGCTGAGGCACAGGGGCTCTATGCTGTGTCATTAAACATCTGCCCCAGATGTGCTCTGCAGCACATCCTTCCTCCACACTGACACACAAGATTAGCTCAGATTGCCTCTGTCTATTACTTTTAAGCAAAAAACCCCTTTAATTTCATATTGTTACAGCAGAATAATTGGTTTGATCAGTGACAGCTTCCCAGCTGTGGAGAGAAGGAGGTGTGTGATTGTTCATGTCACGTCAGGCCGTGCTCCCAGGACAGCTGGGCACCGAGGGGAGGCTGCTCAGGGATGGATCTCTGATTTCCCCGCCCAGCTCTGAGCACACTCCCCCAGGACGGAGCAGTCTCCATGCAGGGAGCTGGGCTGCCTCTGATCCCTCTGCAGACGGCGCCGGGTACAAAACGAGGCAGATGATCTAAATTGGAGCTAATAGGTGGAATGTGGGATGCAAGAAGGTTGCAGATGCACCCTGAACCTGCAAGATTAATGAGTGTGTGCATCTGCAAAATGCTGCCTGGCAGAGCTGCTGAAGCCCCAGGCAATAACAGGCACAGGTACTCGACCTCTAGGACCCCCTGTTAGGTGGCAGCATGGCCAACAAGAGGGTTAAAAGGTTTATTTGTAGGATGGAGGAGTCTTGGCCTGAGATCTGAGAGACTTTTCAGGGAGGCCTGTGACAGCCTTTTCTTTCTGCACTCTGCACAGAATCCTTGCTGATGTTGTTAAATCATAGGCAGCCATTCCTTCTTCCTCAGTCCCTTCTTTTAAAGGTAGGTAAAGTTTCATATTTAAACTTTTACCTTGCAAAACTCAGACTCTTTTTTTTTTTTTATTAAATTTTTTTTAGTGCAGGGAATGCCAGAATCCCAGAGTGTGGGTGCTCACCAAGCAAACCAAGGCCGTGTCCTGCTGGAACCCCACATCCCCACATCCCCCTGCCCAGCAGGGCTCCGGTGCCCCCTGCCCTGCCTGGGAGCCTGTCCCTGTGCTGGGGGAGGTGGGAATTGTCCCTCTCGGGTTTCTGCAGCAGCCCTCACTGACACCTGGCTGCTTCAGCCCGTTATTTATGGCCAGCCAAACGCAGCGCGCTGCTCCCCACGGCGCGCACACGCACATGAGCTGAGAACAGCCATAAAAGCTTCTGAGGCCTCTTAATTTCTCCCCTTTGCATCATCAGTCAGGAAGCCTCGCTGGAGATGGGCTGTGCTCACTCAGAGGCACAGCTAATGTGCTCTTTGATGCTGCTGTTTGCGAAATCTCTGACTTATGGGCAATAAATCCCGGGGCCGTGCCTGGCCTGCAGGAAAGGAGAATTTGCCAGCCTGTACATTGCAGGTGGCACTTGATAAATGCAGGAATGCTCTAGAAGTGCTTGGGTGCTGGGCTTGAGGAGAGGAATCCCCAAAAACTGGGGTTTTGGGAGACAGAGTCTATCAAAACAAAGTGAGGAACGCGCTGCTGGCGTGCAGCTCCTGCCAAGTGTAAGCTGAAACCAAACTGGCAAAAACACCAGGGACATTTTTTTTTCTAAAAAAGCTCCACTCTTTGGGTGTAAAAACCTAGAAAATGCGGTTTTCTTGCTGTTTCTGCTCACAGGCCTTGCCAGGCTGCTCCTGAACGTGTGTGACACTTTGGCAGCCGTGGGCCAGGCGTGATCCTGAGCTCACCTGGGGCTGTGCAGGGCAAACAGGGCCACAGGATTTCCTCCCACACCGTTCCTTTGGCCTTTGCTGCTCCTGAGTTTTCCCCAGCAGGATTGTACAACTGTGTACACTTGTACAACTGTGCAACCTCCCCGGAACGACAGGGGCTGGATCCTAAATGTGGGGGAGTCTTTTGGGGAGGGATGGAAGGGCCGGGCACCCCAGCAGGCTGAGAGCTCAGGACAAGGAAATGAAGGATTTTCCTCCCTTTGTGCCATCCAGGCAGACTCTGGCAGCTCTCAGCATCCCCTCGGAGCAGGGGAGGGTGAGAGGGTGTCCTGCCCCAGCAGAGGATGTTTCTCCTTGTGCAAAATCCAGCAGAATTAACATTAGAACATTGTGCCTGCCATTAAAGGGGCACTCATGCTACACTCAGGGTTTCTGGAGGTTTCATCTGGGAATAAAAAGTTTAAATTGGCTGATAAATAGTGATTCATCCTCAAAAAAAAAAAAAAAAACCCAAACAAATCATACTTTCCTTAATTCAGCTCCTGGAATTTTTGGTTAATATCTGACTCCACGGTCTGATCCATCTCCAATTCATCCTCTCTTGTCTGGCTGATTATAATAACTGTAACACCCTCAGCTGTTGTTTTGTTTAGGTAATAGAGAACAATTCAGCCTGAAGAAAATTAATTTTCCTGTTTCACGTGGTTTTGGGTTTCTTTCTTTTCTTTTTTTGTTACTTGTAGTTTCTTAAATGAATTCTAGAAAATAGCGATGAAAGTACGGGAGGGAAGTCTGAAGTAAACATTGATTTTTACAGTGCAATAATTTATGGTACCAACTTAATAAGTGGTGTGACACGAGCAGCTCACCCCCCATTTATCATGCATTGATAGTTTGATTCCAGAACTTTTAACACCACTGCTCACTGTGCCATAATAAAGGACCTGCCAACATTCCCATTAGAACCATGAGACTTTAGGAGTTGTGCTTCAGCTATAAATATCAGTGTTTGGAATCTTTGAATTATTTTGCAGAGTAACAGCCTCGGAATGACGTGTTCCAGCAACCATGAAGAAATCAGGCTTTGACACTTTTGAACTTGAGGAGGACATCTCCCTCCTTCCAGAAGAAAAGGCTCAGGGATGCTTTTCATTATGTCCACCACCAAAAGTTCACCAAGTGGGAGACAGCTCCCGAGCTGAAATAAGTCACTTCAATTCCCCAGCTGGCAGGGGGAGCCAGCAGTTTCCATGAAGAGGTTCTGGTGAGGCTGCCTGGAGTGGGGCTGGTGGGCTCCAGGCTGATCCCACCCTGCAGGGGCTGGGCAGGGGCTCTGCCAGGGCAGGGCCACAAAGAGCAGCTGAGCTCAGCCCTGCAGAGCCCAGCTCTGGACTGCCCAGAGCATTCTGCTCAGGAGGGCACACGGGGCCTGGTGAGGGCCAGTCCTGCTGCAGGTGCCAGCACAACGATTGATTTCAGTGATTGCTGCAGGTGCCAGCACAACGATTGATTTCAGTGATTGCTGCAGGTGTCAGCACACTGATTGATTTCAGTGAGTTCTGCAGGTGCCAGCACAACGATTGATTTCAGTGATTGCTGCAGGTGTCAGCACAATGATTTCAGTGATTGCTGCAGGTGCCAGCACAATGATTGATTTCAGTGATTGATTTCTGCAGGTGTCAGCACAATGATTGATTTCAGTGATTGCTGCAGGTGTCAGCACAACGATTGATTTCAGTGATTGCTGCAGGTGTCAGCACAATGATTGATTTCAGTGATTGCTGCAGGTGTCAGCACAATGATTTCAGTGATTGCTGCAGGTGCCAGCACAACGATTTCAGTGATTGCTGCAGGTGTCAGCACAATGATTTCAGTGATTGCTGCAGGTGCCAGCACAACGATTTCAGTGATTGCTGCAGGTGCCAGCACAATGATTGATTTCAGTGATTTCTGCAGGTGCCAGCACAACGATTGATTTCAGTGATTGCTGCAGGTGTCAGCACACTGATTTCAGTGATTGCTGCAGGTGTCAGCACAACGATTGATTTCAGTGATTGCTGCAGGTGCCAGCACAATGATTGATTTCAGTGATTTCTGCAGGTGCCAGCACAATGATTGATTTCAGTGATTTCTACAGGTGTCAGCACAAGGATTTCAATGATTTCTGCAGGTGTCAGCACAAGGATTTCAATGATCTCTGCAGGTGTCAGCACAAGGATTCCTGCTTGTCACACCCTGTTGTGGTGCTGCAGGGATGCTGGGCCAACAGAGCCCCCCGAGCTACCCCTGCTGAGCCTGGCAGCCTGGCTGGCACCCACAGCCCTGCCCCAGGGGCTCGGGGCCATGGCCAGGGGCTGCACTCCTGCTCTGCCCAGGGAAGCCACTCCAGGTGAGCTGGGTGCCAGCTCCAGCCACCCCTTGGAGCCCCAGGGCTGGGAATGTGGAACATTCCCATTCCTGGCTCAAAGCCCCAGGGCTGGAATGTGAAGTGCTTCCCTTCTGCAGGGTCTGCCTGGGACACAGACAGTCCTGTGAGCTCAGTTCTCACTTCTCAGGGAATCGTGGAGCTGCTAAGGCTGGAAAAGTCATTGTTAAGGCTGGAAAAGGCTCTGAGACCAAGCCCAGGAGGTGATCATTGATCAGTGGCAGCTGTGGCCGCCCTGGTGCCTCTGGCTTGTGCTGGGGAAGTGTGAGGAGGTGGGGGGTGTTCTCACCAGATGTTTTTCCATTTTAACAGTTTGTGTCCATGGAAATTCCTGTGGGAGAAGATGCTGCACTCGTGCCCCAGGTGCCTCCCAAGGTGGGGCTGTGCTGCTTCCTGGGCTCCTCACGCTCTGCCTGTGGCACAAACACTCCCAACAGAGAGGGGACAGCCTGGAAATCCTCACTGGCTTGGAGGGAAGTCTGCACCTAAAAGGTTTTTCAGCTCCTCAGCCTGGGAGCCATGTCCTCCCTTCCGTTCCTTCTGGAAAATGCAGGAATTCCTCTCACGACTGAGGGCTCAAACAGCTCCACCTTCCAGGTTTGTTCGTTCAGGAACTCCTAAAAAGAGATACATGGGAAACAGAACTTGTGGGTAATGGGATAACAATGAAAAATAAGTGAAAAATAAGTGAACTGGTGAGCTAAATTCTATTTATACCCCCAGTGTCTAAAGAACTGTAATGAAAAGGGTGTGTGATTGTGTTTGTCTTAGCCTGGGTTGTAGGGATTTGAGGTGCATTCTGTAAGTCATTAAATAATTTTGTTGGGGCACTGGATCTCCATATTGGTACTTTATGACCACAGATCACTTGGAAACAGGAAAGAGACCTATGGAATTGGAAAACAATTTACAGTTTGTTGTTTTTTTCAGTAACTAGCTCATTTTAGACCCCATTTTTAGCAAGAAATAATGACTTGCTTTATTTAGAGACTATTTTAAATGCTCTCGAGGTATCTGCTGAATATCTTGACATCACAGATAAATCAGGAGCAGACTCAAAATTAGCCCTGCACTGTTCTATATTACAATATGTTCTATATTACGTTACATTATCCAGCCTTGTCCAATGCACCTCAGAGATGGGAGGAGAGGCAGGGTCTGTTCTCAAAGCTGTTTCCAACACCTGATTGTCCTCACCCTGAAATCCTGCCAGGGTTTGTCCCTGAGGCACAGAGCTGGGGGTGTGTGTGGGAGGGTCTGAGCAGCCCCAGCATGCTGGGCTTTTTCTGGGTTGGTGCTCTCAGTGCTTTAGTTACACATCCAGCAGAGAGGTGGGTGCTCATCTGAAGGTTAAGGTAATTAAACTGACCTCATTCCTGTCCAAAATGATCAGGATCAAACCTGCACTGTCCCAACATGGAAAACTGGGCACGAGGGTCTGGCTGTTGGAGCTGCTCTGGGGGATGCTGCTGGGACCTGGGGCTGCTGCAGGGACAGGATTTGCTCTGTATGCCAGAACCATTGAGCTGCTTCCTTAGTTAATTAAAATACGCATCATTAACAGTTAGCTTCGTGCCCTCCCAGACTTGGCAGGTCCTTACTGGGATGGGGGAGGTCCTTACTGGGATGAACAGGAGTTTTCCATCAAAACCAGCAGTCTCTGGTCCCCTTTTCCTGCCATGATCCCTCATCTCCTCCAGGCTCTGCTCAGCCCAAAGGACCCCCAGCCTTTGGGGAGGCAGGAGCTTTGCAGGGAGTGTTTTATCCCTCCCCATGAACACAGGGGTGAGCAGGCACCAAACCCTCCCCGGGCAGTGCTTGGCTGAGCTGGGGCTTGGCTTCCTGAGCAGTTTGGTTTGCAGCTGGAGCCCAGCAGCTCCTACCTGTGAGCAGCTCTGCAGGGCTCCCTCGGGCAGGGCAGGGCAGGGATTCTCTCTCTGTTTGCTGCTGCAGAACATGGGCAGGGAGATGCTGAACACGGAGGGACAGGGCAGGGCAGGGATTCTCCAGATGGACAGGGCAGGGATTCTCTCTGGTTGCTGCTGCAGGAGATGCAGAGCACAGAGAGAGAGCAGAAGGACAGGGCAGGGATTGTCCAGCAGGACAGGGCAGGGATTGTCCCTGTGTTTGCTGCTGCAGGAGATGCAGAACACGGAGGCAGAGCAGAAGGACAAGGCAGGGATTGTCCAGCAGGGCAGGGCAGGGGTTGTCCCTGTGTTTGCTGCTGCAGGAGATGCAGAGCACAGAGAGAGAGCAGAAGGACAGGGCAGGGATTGTCCCTGTGTTTGCTGCTGCAGGAGATGCTGAGCAGAAGGACAGGGCAGGGATTGTCCCTGTGGTTGCTGCTGCAGGAGATGCAGAACACGGAGGCAGAGCAGAAGGACAGGGCAGGGCAGGGATTGTCCCAGTGGTTGCTGCTGCAGGAGATGCTGAGCACGCAGGCAGAGCAGCCAGGCTGCCCCGCACACACCAGCCCCTCCTGCAGGCATTAACCCCAGCTCCAGGAATATTTCCTCTCCTCTGGCCTTGGACCTTGTTGTTCAGGAGAACATATAATAATAATAAAGGAGCATTTGGAGTGATTTGGTTAGAAATCCATCAGACTGTCAGACAGTCTGGTGGCATCAATAATTCCCTATTAAGCCCTCTACACCCATTATGGTTTGTGCTTTTCCTCTTTTTTTTCTCGAAGTTAGTTTCCAGGCAACCAGTAAGAACTGAATTGCATTAAGCTATTAATTCAGCCTTGCACACCAGCTCCAGCTTCTGCAGCCCAGCTCTTCCTCTCCTGTACCAGCTTTCCTCAAAAACCCCTTTCATTGGTTTAATCTCCAGCCCAGAGAGCCGGTGTGGAACTGGCAGGCCCTGGGTTGGGTTTGGTCCTTGTTTGGGTCCCAGCCTGGCTGTGGGGGAGGTTTTGAGCAGAGTTCTGAGGAAGGCTGGTGTTGGTCACCAGGAAATGCACAGTGATCCCTTGGTGTGTTCTTCATGCCCACACCAGAGATGGCCTCGGTAAGGCCTGCATTAAGAATATTTTTGGGGATTTGAAGGTGGTGGGATTGGTGATTTGAGGTTGGCAGGCCCTGGCACAGGTGCCCAGAGCAGCTGGGGCTGCCCCTGGATCCCTGGCAGTGCCCAAGGCCAGGCTGGGCAGAACTGGAGCGGCCTGGGACAGTGGGAGGGGTGCCTGCCATGGCAGGGTGGGCTGGGATGAGCAGAAGCAGAGGCTCATTACTGTAATTTGGTATTTGAGCACGGGCAGATGTTATGTCAGAGATCCCTTCCTTTCAGGGGAACACATGGATTTAGGAACGTGACTTATTAATGAGTCCTTGGATGGGCAGTGCCTGCCATCAGTAATGGAGCAGGGAGGCACAGCAGTGATGAGATGGAACCACCCCGAGCAGGGCAGGGAAAGCTTTGCAGAAGCTGGAAAGGAGTGATTTGGGTGTTGTGCTGCAGAGCTAATGACTGTAGTGCTGGAGAAAGGAACTGCACTGGCAGCTTGGGAATGAACTCCCTGCTCCTTCCCTGCCAGTTTTCCTTCCAGGCTCTGCTGAGAGGAAGCTGGAGGAGTGGGATCCAGATCTGGGCTGAAGTGGCAGTTGTGGCTGATAATCTCAATTATGAGGTGAGAAATCCAGCCTGGACTGAGCTGTGCTGTATCTCAGCAGTCAGAAAGGTCACTTACCATACCCCAGGCTGTGTTACTATTTACAATATATTTTGTATACACCTGTATATAAAAAGGTATAATAATAATAATAATAATAATAATAATAATAATAATAATAATAATAATAATATATAAACTGTATATATAATTTTGTTCTATTATTGGAAAGGTTCATCCCCAGAGGGTGCTGGCACTGCCCAGGCTCCCCAGGAATGGGCACAGCCCCAGAGCTCCAGGAGCTGCCAGGGATGCCCAGGGTGGGATTTGGGGTGTCTGGGCAGGGCCAGGAGCTGGGCTGGGGGATCCTGGTGGGTCCCTCCCATCCCAAGACATCCCATGATGTTCACTGAGTCACACCCAGAGACCTCTTCCATGCAGGCACTTGGGTGAGCTTTGTGTCAGGCTGTGAACTGCAGTCAGGGGGTTGTGGCAGTCACTGGAGAAGCTCTGCTGGGGATTTTTGGTGAGGCTGCAATTAGAAAAATCAATCTTAAGTAAAAGAATTTGTCTTTATCCACTGCCAAAAAACCAACAAAAAATTATAATGAATAAATGTAATACTCAAAAAACTGAAAGTGAAGCACCAAAATAAAGCCATTTCAGATCAAGCTGCCATGGCTTTTGTAGAATAGTTGGCTTGGGATAGAATTTTAAAAAGTGATTTTAAAAAAGTATTTAAAAAAATAAACTACAGTTTTGAGCTTTTTCCAATTTCTGTCATTAGAAATCTATGACATAAGTCTGAATCACAGAGGTGACAAATCCAGGCCCCAAAAGGAAACCATATCTTCATCAAACTTCGCTGGGGAAACAAAATTAATAACACTCTGCTGATTATCAGCAGGGCTCATCACAAATGCCCTTCTCTGCAGCAGCCATAGGAACCTGGGTGGTTAAGAAGGGACTTCACGCCACACTGGTGGCTCGGATTTCTTGGGACAATGATAACCACCAGTCTTAGCAGTGATAACCACCAGCTACACCAGTGATAACCACCAGTCTTAGCAGTGATAACCACCAGCTACACCAGTGATAACCACCAGTCTTAGCAGTGATAACCACCAGCTACACCAATGATAACCACCAGTCTTAGCAGTGATAACCACCAGCTACACCAATGATAACCACCAGCTACACCAGTGATAACCACCAGCTGCACCAGTGATAACCACCAGCTACACCAATGATAACCACCAGTTACACCAGTGATAATCACCAGCTGCACCAATGATAACCACCAGCTACACCAGTGGTAACCACCAGCTACACCAATGATAACCACCAGCTACACCAATGATAACCACCAGTCTTAGCAGTGATAACCACCAGCTACACCAGTGATAACCACCAGCTACACCAATGATAACCACCAGCTACACCAGTGATAACCACCAGTTACACCAGTGATAACCACCAGCTACACCAATGATAACCACCAGCTACACCAGTGGTAACCACCAGCTACACCAATGATAACCACCAGCTACACCAATGATAACCACCAGTCTTAGCAGTGATAACCACCAGCTACACCAATGATAACCACCAGTTTTACTAACTATAGCCACCAGTTATAACCACCAGTTATATCAATGATAACCACCAGTTACACCAATTACAACCACCAGTTTCACCAATTATCAACACCGGTTACACCAATCACAATCACCAGTTACACCAGTGCTAACCACCCAACCAATTCCATTTGTCCCTGGGACAGGGGATGTTCCATCCTCAGGGGCTGTTCTGGTTCTACCAGCAGATCCAGAAACCCCCCATGGTCAAGGTGCTGAATCTAATCACATTCTCCATTTCTGGGCCATATTTTATTAAACATTTTCATCACTTTGAGCTGTGCATTCATACCTCCCCAGATTTATATCTGTAATTAGGGGATCGTTATTTACCAGCTGGTAAAAGACACCTTTCAGCAGCATAATTCAAATGTCAGGAGTTACTGCCAGCTCCAGATTAATAATACAGTTATTTCTTTGGCTACAGGTTAGGAACGTGGCTGCTGTCAGAAACCTTTGGAAACGGTTCAGAAATGCTAGGAAACAACTATTTGTGTTTTTCCAGCTGAAGAAAATCAGTTGTATGTGAAGGAAAGGGATCCTTCTCCCAGATCTAAGTTCAGTAATGAGTTGTTTTTATTTAACGAAGTCTCTAACAGATGGTGTTGCTAAATTTTGAATATTAGGGCTGGTTTTGCAAGAGGCCTCCACACAGGCTGATGGAGCTCAGGGGAGGTTTCACATTTCAGCTCGAGCTCAGGGCTGATCCTGTGGTCACTCCTGGGGCAGGAGCCACCCCTAGGTGACCCCCCCATGTCTGCACCCAAAGCACTGCCCCTGGAGGGGACCCTGCATGAGAGTGCTCAAAAAATTATTTATTATGTGTGCTCTGTAGGGGGAATCACAGAATGGGTTGGGTTGGGAGGGGCACTAAAGGCTGCCATGGCAGGGACACCTCCCACTGTCCCAGGTGCCCCCAGCCCCAATGTCCAGCCTGGCCCTGGACACTGCCAGGATCCAGGGGCAGCCACAGCTGCTCTGGAAAATCCCTTCAGTGGGTGATCTTTGAGGATCTCAGCAATTTCTTGGTTATCTGAGATTATTTGTGTTGGTTTCTGGAAGGTCTGTGTGCAACACCTCCTGTATGGTCAATTCTCTCATCCCAGCAAAATCCCATTAAAGTGGGAAGCTGTGCTTGCCATAAATCCACGTTTCCTGGGCACTAAGAAGCAGACAGTGGTGCTGCCAACCGAGTCTAACCAACATTCTCCTTGTTCCCTAGGGCTGAAATCCTGGAAACAACCAAAGTCTCCCCAAACGCGGCAGCATTGGTGTCACCCCTGCATGGCCACTTCACAGATGTCACCTCTTGGGTCATCTGCCTGTGCCCCAGCAGGAAGCTTTGGGCTGATGATGGTGAGACACTTCCCACGCTTCTCCAAACCCAATTCATACCTTTTTTCTGGTTGCTACCACTGTTCAAACTCTTTGTTGTGGTCCTATAAACGCTCTGCTCCTTTTGAAATGGGGGTCAGACATTTGCTTGGTCTCATTCCTGCAAACCCTTCCCAGTGTCAGAGGCATCCCTGGCTGTTCAGTCATTCCAGGCACTCAGAACCCACCTGGGCAAAACCTTCATCACTGAAATGGTTTTCTCCATAAGCAGCACAGGATGCTGAGGTTTTTCCAACGTGAGAATGCAGCTGATGGAAATGAAGGGTGACTGTGCACATGTAATTCAAGGGAGTAGCTTTGGGGAAACATCAGCCAGGGGAAGGAGGAAAAGAAATTTGAATTCAATTGGATTTTAGTAACTTCAGCTTAGGTTTGAATCATATTTACGTGCTTCTCTCTCTCCCCTCTGTTTGCAAGTTTTATTGCTATGGCTCTGGTGTCTTGGAGCGATGAGAATTAGTGGGTTTGTTATTGCTGAGAGGGAGGGAGCTGCAGCAGCAGGGAATGAGATCGTTCCCTGGAGCCCTGCACAGGAAAAGTGTGGAAAACCTGGAGCTGAACCCAGAGCCCAGGAGACACGAATGGCCCCAGAACGGACGTGAGCTGGGCCAGCAGCTGCCAACAGGAAGCTCCAGTCGAGGTTTAAAACTCAATTAGCATGAGGGATGGGATGGAAATGGGGACGTTTAGGGCAAAATCCTCCCTGCCTCGCACGGGGGCCCAGGAGCTTTGCAGCTTTGCTGTTCTTGCTTCCAGCGCTGCCCAAATGTGAGAATTTTGTGCAGTTTCAGAGCCAGGATGAAAGTGAGAAATCATTTAAGAGCCCGAGCTCCAGTGGGAGCATCAGCAGGAGCTGGATTGATGGAAGTGCCCCAAATTGAGGGTGGTTTCAGGTGATTGTTTTTATTGTTGGTTGCAAGCTTCTGGTGAAAGCTTTTCTGAGTGAGTATTTTGGGACGAGGCAAAGACTTCTCACAGGGTGAACCAAAGATGAAATTACAGGTCTTTAACAAGAACTGCACTGGTAAATGAAAAATATGATGTGGCACAGTAAAAATAAGACCATTGTCCTGAAGTCTTTGGCTATGTCCTTTAAAGTGTACTTTGGGGATTAATCAGCAAACGATTGTGTCCCAGCAATTTGGCTCAAGTGGGTTTTTGCTTATATTGCAGCCTTAGATTGCACACTCACTGTCAATTAAATAATTTTAAGCAATGCAGCTGTTATGGTGTGGCTCTTGGCTGGCCAGGGTTTGCTTCTCCATGGTCCTGTTCCTCCAGCACAGCCACGTTCTCTGGAGGCCTCTCCTCTACAAGAGAGGGTGCAGATTGCCCTTCTCTCTGTAAATCCACGAAATCCAGCCCATTTCCATTTCTCCAGACCCCAGGCCCACACTCCCACTGGATCTGGAGCTCTCCCAGCACACAGCAGAAGGACCAGGAGAAGCTTTGACTAAAGAGAGACCCAACGTGGAGCCTTGACCACAAGAGGAGCTGGGATGGGTCTGCTTCCCTCAGGGATGTTCTCATTGTCATTTTTTCCTTCTGATTTTTCAACCTGTGTTCACAGAATCACAGAATGATCACAGCTGAAAAAGAACATCAGCTCCAACCTTAAATGCTCCTTAGATTTGAACAAATCCACAATTTCATTGGTATAGAAATGGAACATTAACTCCAAAACACTCCAATCTAAAGAATTCAGCCTAGTTTTGGTGGGGATAAGCAGACATTTCAAATAATTAATGGTTGAAATGCCTTGATAACTTTTGCCTCATAAACACAGAAAGGACATAAAGTAATGGTAGAAATTCCCATTTTGGAAGGGAAGATTCTCCTTGCTGGCAGCGAGGATAAAGGCAGTTTGCTGTGTTTCAGGAGGATTGCCAGTGGTTACTTTGATTTCAAACATTTGCTCAGCACGTCCCAATCCTGCCCACTCCCAAACAGGGCTTCGATGGGAATTGGTGATTTATGGGGCTGAATCTGAATTCCTGTTCAGAGTTCCTGTGTTGGTTGGAAGCACTAAAAGCTCCTGCCCACTCCCCAGAGCCAGGGCTGGGCAGGCTGTGCCCTCTGCAAGTGCTGGGGCTGCCTCGTGTGACCCCTGCTGCTGCAGCCTCGGGTGTAAATGGAAAAGTTCCCGAGCAAACACCAGGGACACACGAGGGCTTTCTCCTCCCTAAGTGCTCTCATGGGTTTGCCTGTCTTTTACTTGCTCCTCTCCTCTCCAAAATGCCATTTTTTTTTTCTTTTTTTCCCCCTCAAAGAGCATGAAAAGGAAAATTGCTAATGAGTCAAACCACCAGAAAATCTAGGGGATGTCTTGAGGACATGGATTTCCCCCATGGCTGTGGCAGAGCCAGCACTGTCCTGCCCTCATCAGCCACCCCTAATTAAATTAACTGTCTGCAATTAACACACAGCCCAGCACCGCTCTTTTAATTCATCCTCTGGTTCTCCAAACTGAATTGCTTTTAATGAAAACCTTATAAAAAGCAATTTTATTCTTGTCTGCTCACGCCAACCCTGAGCCACCATTGGTGTGTCTGAAATATTCAGTTTGATTTAGGCAGAGTGGGGCCCTGAGCTAATGGGGGAACCAGAGAGGGAATACAAGACGCCTTCTAAACTTGGAGAGAATGCAGAGCACCATCAAGGTGGGGAATTAAGGAGGAAGGAGAGAAGCTCTCCAAGTTCAATACAAATATAAGTGATGGGTTTAGCCCTGCTGCATGAACATTGCATTTCCCAGTGGTAAAAGCTTGTTGGTATCTGGGTCAAGAGAAAAAAAAGCTGCTAAAATTAAGAAACACTTCTAAGTTTTGGGTTATTAGAAGTGAGAGAGGTTCAGTGAGAAATTCTGGATTGTCAGTGGTGCAAATGAGGTTTTCCTGACAGGAGGGTGACTTTCTGTTTGACTTTTTCCTTAAATATTTGCAAGAAAATTAAGGGCAGCGCTTTGGCTCTGCAAATATTGACACCAGGTTTTCCTGTGCCATTAGCAGCACCAATATTTGCTGAGCTGAACCTGTGACCCCCGGGGCCATCCCAGAGAGAGGGGCCAGGGACCCTCCCCTGCACTGAGGGGTCACACGGGGAGAGCAGGAGCTCAGCTCTGGCTGCTCTCAGCAGAACTGAATGGGGAAAATTGGTTCATTTTGGGCCTTCTCTGTTCAAATACACCAATGCTGGAGGGAGAGATGTGCTTTTCACCCAGGCATCTCCTGATTGTGGCTTTCTGGCTGACATGAGGCTTGCTTCTTCTCCTGTCTGCCTTTGCTTTGGTGCTTCCAAGGGCTCTTGTTGCTTTTGCTGTCCAGGTCTGGTGCTGTGACCCTTGCTGGCGTTCCTCAGCTTTATATTTGGAATTCAATACCCATGGAAATCTGTGGGAATCCTTGCAAGCCCTTATTGAAATGACAGGTAATGAATTCTGCCCTGTGGCGAAGCTCAGCATCCCTTCCTGAGGGGCTGCCTCTGAGGGACATTCCTCCCTCTGAAACTCCAGAACGCTCAGGAAAGGAAAGGCTGCACCTGCATTTGGGCTTGGCTTTGGGTGGTCTTGGAGCTGTAAATTCCCCATTACATCTGCCCATAGGCTGCATGAGTCCCAGGCCTGGCTTCTCCAGGAAATGCCATGTTTCCCACGTGCTGGAAAGCAGGGACAACAATACAGAGTGATTTCCAAAAGGCCCTGCATGGACCAGCTCCCTCGCTTTGGAATGGTTCTCTGTGATTTAGCAGTCAGAAATTCCATCGTATTTTGTGCCATCCTTCACGAATCTCAGCTCCAATTTTTTCCCTTCTCAGAGCTGTCTTGTGAATAACAAACCCCACATTGTTCTTGTGTGTGTTCTTCTGAATTTATTTCATGTCATCTTACAGGAAAGGAAAAAAAAAAATGCAGCTCCTCTCACTTAGCCCCTTTGGGACAGCAGCCACAGATGAAGAGCGAGCAATCAACGTGTCAGGATAAAATTAGATTGCCAGGGAGCACAGGGTTTGATCCAATATCTGTATCAGATCTGGGCTTCAGCCCTGCATATCACAATAAATATATACATAAGCATTTTGACATAATTTTTTCAACAAAATGCCCTAATAATATCAGGAAATTATAATATTTGTTTCCATTTAACTGGAAAAAATAAGGAAAATATTTTAAATGTTCATTCCAATGTGTTTGGTTTGGGTCAGACAAAGTGTTTTGGTCTTGCTGGAGGACCCAAGAGAAGCCAAGTGCCAACAAGCTGGAAAATGTGAGCTCAGTGCAGGCACAGCCCCCTGCCCTGCTGGATTCCATAAAAGCCTTTTTCTAATAATAATTGCCTCCCAGAGGGACTGGTGAGCATGGCTGAGGCTGGGATGAGATTTTTGGGAGGGCATTGAGGCAATTCCCCTCTCTAACCCTCAGGCACTGCCGTTTGTACCGTGGTGAATCCTGAGCCATCAGAACACCCTGCTGAGGGCAGGCCTCGATTTGGGCTAATTGAGGACAAAATCCATTTTCTCTGGGTGTGAAAACATTGCTGCACACACACAGAGCCCGTTTGGAACCTTGTGGCCCCCCAATCTCCTGTGTAAGGAGTTTAACCTGGCTCTGCTCACACCCAGTGCAGGTCAGCGTGGGGAGCTGCCAGGATCTCCTCTGTCCTGCCTCCTTCATCCTCCAGACTGCCTCCCCTGCTCTGCCCAAGGAGTGAACATTCACACTCCAATCTTTGAAATTAATGAGTTTTCATCCACCTGGGTGGAAGTGGATCAGCTTTGAGGCTGGCAGCCCACCCTGCCAGTGCCTCACTGAAGGAGCTCACCTGCTTCAGGGACAATTCCTGCTCCAGGAGTTCCTCTGCTCACCTGTCTCACAATTCCTGCCCAGGAGTTCCTCTGCTCACCTCCTTCACAATTCCTGCCCTGGAGCTCCTCTGCTCACCTCCTTCACAATTCCTGCCCTGGAGCTCCTCTGCTCACCTCCTTCACAATTCCTGCCCTGGAGCTCCTCTGCTCACCTCCTTCACAATTACTGCCTTGGAGCTCCTCTGCTCACATATTTCAGGCACAATTCCTGCTCCAGGAGCTCCTCTCCAGCCCAGCCCTTTGGAGCTCATTGGAGGCTCCAGCGGTGCCTGCTGCTCCTGACAGGGAGGGGTGCAAAAGTGACAGCTTTGATTTTATTCTGTGGTAACTCCAGGTTATTTGGAGCTCCTTTCTCCACTCCTTCTGCTCAAGCCACCAGTCTGGAAAGCTCTCATTACCCAGGGTTTCCTGAGAGAGGCAGTTCAACACCTGCATTTCCCAAAGCCCTAAACGGGGTCAGAAAAATCTGATTTCATTCATTACAGTAGCGAGGCATCTCGAACAGAACAATATTGTTAGAGCAGCTCACAGGTGATGGAGATGTTCCCAGTCCCTGTAAATTGTTTTTTTTCTGTGGAAAATATAGTGAGTCTTGAAGAGGGAGAATCAAAAATTGCAGGGTAGACCCTGAGCCTCAACCCTGTGGTTCTAGACCACATTACCACCCATGGCAGTACCTTGGAGAGGCTTTTCTACATCCAACACGGTGTGGTTGGATGGGACAGCCCCCTCTAACACCCAGCTGGGCCTGTGCCCCAGCAGATGCTGGGCTGGCATGGGATGGTGTGGGCTGGGATGGGATAATGGGCTGGGATGGGATGGGATGGGATAATGGGATGGGATGGGAATGGGATGGGATGGGATGGGATGGGATGGGATGGGATGGGATGGGATGGGATGGGATGGGATGGGATGGATGAGGGGCTGGGATGGGATGGGATAATGGGATGGGATGGGATAATGGGATGGGATAATGGGATGGGATAATGGGATGGGATGGGATAATGGGATGGGATGGGATGGGATGGGATGGGATGGGATGGGATGGGATGAGCTGGCTGATGCAGTATGGCACAGCAGGACCCAGTGCTGGCTCCCCCAGGGATGAGCACCAGGATCCAGAGGCCCAACAGGTGAGTGCTGAGAGAGGTGAAGCCAGGGGAAATTCATTTCATGGAGTATGATAGGCCGTGAAAGAAAGCCATGGTAAAGCACCAGGAAATGGGAATTTTCAGGATTGTCTGGCAGTGTATCAGAGCAGGAGAATAAAGGTAAAAATCTCTACCCTGAGCCCACAGCAGCAGAAAGGAGCTGTTAGCAGTACCTGGGGACACCAGGCTGTCGATGGTTTTTGCCTGAGTTTGCTGCTGATGTACACAGAGTAAAGCCTTGCACAGACCAGGCTTGCTACAAAATGAATGAAGAAGGGCATTAAGGGAGTAAATAAAAGAGATGAGGAAAAGATCTCCACTTGTACAAAATGTGCACAGCCATGAAGGGCCCTTAAAGAAAAAAAGTTAAGACTTCACTTACAAAGAGCTCTCCTGACTTGTGTCATAAAATGTTCCAAAACAATCTCATGACTCAATTCCTGCAGCCATTGAAGTAGGAAGAATTACATAAGATCCTTGCTGTTTGCTTTATTTCATGCTTAACTCATATTCTCAATGATTCATTATCAGGATTTGTCAGGGCTAATTAGCAGGGTGCCAGCTGTGATGGGGCTCGGTGCCACAGCACCCTCCTGGCTGGGGACTCCCCCGGGATCATTGCTGGGGAATGGGGAGCAGCAGCCAGGCTCAGTGCTTGGGGCTAACTGGGCTGGGCTGCTCCAAGAGGGATGAGTTTGGTGCCTAAATCCATGAACTGGAGTTTTCTGTGACAGCAAACAATCAAATCCATCAAGTTCCCAGGACGATTTTCTTTTCTCTGCTAAAGTGACCTCCCTCAGTTCAACAAAAATCAGTAAATTCCCAAAAGTCAGGAAGGTGGGAGTGTGAAAATCGGTGGTTATGGAAGGTGTCCTGTGGAAGGTGTCCCTGCCATGGCACAGGGGTTGGGATGGTCTCTGAGGGTCCTTCCACCCCAAACCCCTCTGTGGCTCCCTGTCCAGGCTTTTCCTGCTGGTGTGAGACCAGCCCTGGGCTCACACACTGGGAGCAGATTCCAGATAAATCCTTTCTGACCTGCACTTGATACAGGCAAAGTCATCCCTCAGAGAGTCCCTGTGCTGTTGTGCACACCTGCTACTAAAACCAGAGTCATTAAGAGTAATTAACTTCAGGGCAGCAATGGCAGAATATCAGGGACTCATTTGCAGGATTTGCAGGGTGGGTGCTGGCACTGCTGGGCTGGTTCAGGGTGGGTGCTGGTTCAGGGTGGGTGCTGGTTCAGGGTGGGTGCTGGTTCAGGGTGGGTGCTGGCACTGCTGGGCTGGTTCAGGGTGGGTGCTGGTTCAGGGTGGGTGCTGGTTCAGGGTGGGTGCTGGTTCAGGGTTGGTGCTGGCACTGCCAGGGAGGTGTTGGGGCAGTTTCAGGGGCTGGCAGGAGCAGCATGCCCCAAGTTCACAAGGGTGAGTGGTGTGTCCTTCTCCCCTGAAGGGGACCAAGTGCCATTCCCTAAGCAGGGGCTGGGACAGATGTCACTGGTTCAAGGTATTTTTCAGAAATACCTAAAGCATTTTCTGCCTGTGTTCTTTGGGAGCGAAAAAAATCTATCAAGTATCTTTAAAGTGTTTAAAATTTGGTGGAGCTGTAAAGGACAGAAAAAGGGGCGCTGATGGCAGGGAGGGAAAAGCCTCTCAAGAACATCCTGAGTGATTCCATCAGCTTTAATGCCACTTTGTCCCTTGGAAAAGTCCAGGCAGCACAGCCAGAAGGGGAGGAGGAGACCTGCCTGAGCTGGCTGGGTCCCTTTATTGTCTGACATTACAACACTATTATTATTTGGAGAAAGCTGTCTTATTTAATTATCCTGAATGTGCAATTCCATCATTTCTAATTCAGCAGTGCAGGAAGATGTTCCAAGCATTAAGCGAATCAAAATATTCTTAGTAAATAAGTAACAGAGAATAATAAGTGTTTGGAAAGAAGAAGTTATTGTTCCATGTGAGTGGCAGCCAGTTTAATGATTTGGCTGAAGTGCCCATCTAATAGAGCTGCCTGCTTGGAAGATTTGTGATCTCCAAGGAGCACTTGGAAGGTGTCTCCTGTGTAAGTGATTGATCCACTCCTCTGGAAGGCCTGCATGGCTTTTAGGGCTGGGCAGGGATGGATGGGGCTGCAGGCTGGGAGCTTCCCCTGGCCTCTGGGAAATGCCACCAGTCTCCTGTCCCCGAGGCACAGAGCTGCTCTTCTGAAAGGGGAACTGCTGGGAGAGCACCCAAAAGCTCCTGGGAAGTGCAGGGCCTTCCTCCCTGCCCTTCTGCTCCTTCCCTGGCTGGGAATGGTGGCGCCTGATCCCTGCTCTGGGACCCTTTAACCACGTGCTGCACAAAGTCATTGAGATCCACCCTCAGATCTTCAACCAAGGAGTGAGCCTGGCACTGCCAGGTCCAGCCTGGATGGCACCAGCTTGGCCTCAGCTCACGGCCAAGGGCTGCTCCTCCTCCTCTTCCTCCTCCTCCTCCTGCTGTTGCTTCCTGAGGCAGTGCCACCAGCCAGGGCACAGGGCACCTGGGAGATGGGTTATTTTCAAATGGGAAATAACCCTGTGTGTGATGCTGAGGGCCTCTGAGAGCATCCAAGGATGGCTGAGCTTGGCTCTCAGAGCTGCTTTGCTTTTCCACAGGCTCACACCAGTGCTGCAGCAGAGAATCAGGCCCAGATACTTCATTTAGCACAACCTGTTCATTGCAGTCTTGTCTTGGAAACAATCCATAATGTCTTGTAGATTTAATAACTCCATATCTTTTATAAATTACAATCTATTTATAATTTTAATATATTTTAATATTTTATAATTCAATAAGCTACAATTGTAAAAGTAATGTTTCTCTTACATAAATAAGGATCCAGGGAGGTATCTAAGCGACCATATCCTTGAGGAGAATTTTGTCCCCTGTCCTCCCTGGAAACCAGAGCCTCACTGACACCTTCTCTTTGTAAACAGCAGCAACAAAGCCCCGAGTTAAGGATCTGAGCTTTTCACTGGCCTCTGCTCCAAAAATCCATTATTTTCTGAGCAGCAGATAAGCAGGAGCTCTGGCTGCTTTCCCGAGCCTGACTTCACCCAACAAATTAATTGCTTGTACCACGTCCATTACAGTTGTCCAGGCCGACCTCTGCCTGCGTGGCAGCCTCTGCCACATCACCAATATTTGAAGGATTGTTTTATTCCTCCTTCCTGCTGGCCCATCACTCTTTGGGCTGCTTCCACTGGTTGGCTGTGATGGGATTTTGTGTCTGCTCTGCCAGCTGCCCAGATAAAGGCAATGTTTAATTATACAGCAGCTCTGACAGTGGATCCTCCTGTGATGGAGATCACACCACACCCTGAAGGATGCCAGTGATGAGCCCCTTCCTTTCTGGCAAAGTCTTTGCTTTTCCAGGAGAAATTTGGCTGAGTCTTATTTGACAGGCAAGTTAAGAAATGGTTTTGAATATTCTCTTGGATGTGTTTAACCAGCGTTTACTTCTAAACAAATAATCTTGCTAAAAAGATCAGGCTTGGGTTGGGTTTGTTTGTTGGATTTGGTTTCTTTTTCTTGGGAATTTTTGGCTTGTTCTGTGCTTTTTGGGGTTTTTTTGAAGCAAACCTCCCCAGGGGGAGATGGAGCGTCCCCAGCACTGCAAAGGCTCAGGAATGGGAGGTGGGATTTTGGTTTTGGGTGGGATTTTTGGTTTGGGTGGGATTTTGGTTCTGGGTGCCTGGGCCTGCCTGGAGGGGCACGAGTGCATCAGACCCCAGTGCTGAGCTCCCTGGCCTGTCTTTCTCTGGTGAGGAAAGCAGAATTGCTTCACTCTCACCCCAGGGCGCTCAGCCTGTGCAGGGGTGAGGGCAGAGCTCCCAAGGCCGAAGTACAGAATGTGTTCAGGGTCTGGGAGCTCAGAGTTGTGCTGGGAGCTGGGCTGGGCACACGAGTGACTCAGTGGTGTGAAACACAAACTCACATTGCAGTGATTTCCCCCATTTCCATTTGCTCCTGTCAGTGTCCCATTAAAGACATAAAGGGCTGCTTTCCTGCACCAGCATCCCCTCCTGAGCCCTTCAGGATTATCTGCAGCTTTCCTGGGACTAAGGCAAAGGGGAAACACTCATGGCTCTGAGAGGGGGAATGGCCATGACTCAGTTCTCCTCAGGAACTGCTGAGTGTGGCTGTGAGTGCTGGATGCTCTGAGTGCTGGATGCTCTGAGTGCTGGATGCTCTGAGTGCTGGATGCTCTGAGTGTGGAATGCTCTGGGTGCTGGATGCTCTGGGTGCTGGGTGCTGTGAGTGCTGGGTGCTGTGAGTGCTGGGTGCTGTGAGTGCTGGATGCCCTGAGTGCTGGATGCCCTGAGTGCTGGATGCCCTGAGTGCTGGATGCTCTGGGTGCTGGATGCTCTGGGTGCTGGATGCTCTGAGTACTGGATGCCCTGAGTGCTGGATGCTCCGGGTGCTGGATGCCCTGGGTGCTGGATGCTCTGAGTACTGGATGCCCTGAGTACTGGATGCCCTGAGTGCTGGATGCCCCGAGTGCTGGATGCCCCGAGTGCTGGATGCCCCGAGTGCTGGATGCTCTGGGTGCTGGATGCCCTGAGTGCTGGATGCCCTGGGTGCTGGATGCTCTGGGTGCTGGATGCCCTGGGTGCTGGATGCTCTGGGTACTGGATGCTCTGAGTGTGGATTGCCCTGAGTGCTGGATGCCCTGGGTGCTGGATGCTCTGGGTGCTGGATGCCCTGGGTGCTGGATGCCCTGAGTGCTGGATGCCCTGAGTGCTGGATGCCCTGGGTGCTGGATGCCCTGGGTGCTGGATGCTCTGGGTGCTGGATGCCCTGAGTGCTGGATGCCCTGGGTGCTGGATGCTCTGGGTGCTGGATGCCCTGGGTGCTGGATGCTCTGGGTGCTGGATGCCCTGAGTGCTGGATGCCCTGAGTGCTGGATGCCCTGAGTGCTGGATGCTCTGAGTACTGGATGCCCTGAGTGCTGGATGCCCTGGGTGCTGGGTGCTCTGAGTGTGGAATGCTCTGGGTGCTGGATGCCCTGAGTGCTGGATGCCCTGGGTGCTGGATGCTCTGGGTGCTGGATGCCCTGGGTGCTGGATGCCCTGAGTGCTGGATGCCCTGAGTGCTGGATGCTCTGAGTGTGGAATGCTCTGGGTGCTGGATGCTCTGAGTGTGGATTGCCCTGAGTGCTGGATGCTCTGGGTGCTGGATGCCCTGAGTGCTGGATGCTCTGGGTGCTGGATGCTCTGAGTGTGGAATGCCCTGAGTGCTGGATGCCCTGGGTGCTGGATGCTCTGGGTGCTGGATGCTCTGGGTGCTGGATGCCCTGAGTGCTGGATGCCCTGAGTGCTGGATGCTCTGGGTGCTGGATGCTCTGGGTGCTGGGTGCTCTGAGTGTGGAATGCTCTGGGTGCTGGATGCCCTGGGTGCTGGATGCTCTGGGTGCTGGATGCTCTGGGTGCTGGGTGCTCTGAGTGTGGAATGCTCTGGGTGCTGGATGCCCTGGGTGCTGGATGCCCTGAGTGCTGGATGCTCTGAGTGTGGAATGCTCTGGGTGCTGGATGCTCTGAGTGTGGATTGCCCTGAGTGCTGGATGCCCTGGGTGCTGGGTGCTCTGAGTGTGGAATGCTCTGGGTGCTGGATGCCCCGAGTGCTGGATGCCCCGAGTGCTGGATGCCCTGGGTGCTGGATGCTCTGGGTGCTGGATGCTCTGAGTGTGGATTGCCCTGAGTGCTGGATGCCCTGGGTGCTGGGTGCTCTGAGTGTGGAATGCTCTGGGTGCTGGATGCCCTGAGTGCTGGATGCCCTGGGTGCTGGGTGCTCTGAGTGTGGAATGCTCTGGGTGCTGGATGCTCTGAGTGTGGATTGCCCTGAGTGCTGGATGCTGATTGTGGCTCCGAGGCGGGTGGGAGGGAGGGGAGGGATCCTTTAGGTGCAGTGGGACAGGGGATGTTGCTCAGCACAGGTGTGACACCCTCTCTGCTGGGTTTAGTCAGCGCTGCCTCACCCCAGGTGTTCAGCAAGCCCAAGGAAATCACAGCATGACAGAATCTGTTGGTTGCAGAAGACCTTTCAGATCTCAGCTGATATTTCTCCCAAGGAAAGCACAGCAGTGAGAGATGCACAGGCTGTTATTATATTTAGTTTCCTGTCTGAGAGGGCCAGATTGGGTGTAGGTAGCTCAGAGCAGAGGGGATGGGCTCAGGTACAAGGAGAAGGAGAGTTCAGCTACCAAGGCTTAAGCCAGTAAAATCAGGAGGAGAATAAAGATATCTGCATAGTGTAAAACTCTGTCCTTTTCTTCTGGTGCATCTGCTGCTAATCCAAGATGAGCTACAGGGCTGGGCTGGACCCTGGGCCTGCCTTGATTGGCTGTGGCAGGCCCTGTGCTCCTTGGAACCTGGAGGGGAATCTGGACACTGATTCCTTAGGAAACCAGGGTGTGAGGAAGAGGAGGATGAAGTGGAGAGCAGATGGGTTTTCTGTGACTTTGAGAGGACAGAAGTTTATGTGATGATATATTAATAACTGCAGATTTGCCCAGAGGAAAAAAACACTGCAAACCAGGAAACTTTCAAAATCAAGAGGTGACTTCCAGCAAAACAATGGGATTTATTAGAAGAAGTAATTTATCTCCACATCCTTTCTGAACTGGAGCACTTGAGGCAAACTTGAGGCTCCAATCACAAGAGACAGACTCTTTAATAAATAATAATAATAATAATAATAATAATATAGTAATAATAGTAGTAGTAGTAGTAGTAGTAATAATAAAAACAGAGGTAAGATTCTCACTGTGGAGCTTTAAGTGGGCAAGAGGTAAACAGGCACTAAAGAGCTCTCCCCGGGTGGAGATGGAAAAGGGGATGGAGCTGGTGGTAGCAAGGGAGAACTGGGAAGGAATTCCCACGTGCAGCAGTGAAGTGGTGTGAGGAGTTGGGATGTGTGTGCAAGGGATGGGGATGGGGGCTGGTTCAGCTCCACCCCCCTGACAGAAATTGGGAGAGGTGTGGGAGTCTGACAGCACTACAGAAAATCTCTGAGGAACTGGGTGGTCCTTCAGGTCCTTCAGGTCCCCTCCAACCCCACCCATTGTGTAGTTGGCAGTGAAAAGGAAGTCACTTTTCTAAGATGTGTGGGTGATCTGAGGGAGGTGAGGCCCTGGCACAGGGTGCCCAGAGCAGCTGGGGCTGCCCCTGGATCCCTGGCAGTGCCCAAGGCCAGGCTGGGCATTGGGGCTGGAGCAGCCTGGGATGGTGGAAGGTGTCCCTGCCATAGGAGGGGTGGGATGAGACAATCATGAAGGTCCCTCCAACGCAAACCACTCTGTGATTCTGTGACTGGGCAGGTTCCTGCACACGGGTTCTGCTGCTCCAGAGTGTGTTAGAGGCCATGGGATGAACAGCAGCTACACCTGGTCTGGTGTTTATGAAGGTGCAATTAAAGGTTGTCTCCAAAAAATGTGTTTGGTCTGGTGGGAACATCTGAGAGATGCATTCTGCATCAGCTGGAATTGGGAATGTGCCAGGGCATGGATTTGCTGCTCAGGAGGGAATGGCAACAGATGGTGGTGTCCCTTTGGGTGTCAGAGTTTTGGAGTAAAGGGAACAAAACCAGGATGTTCCAGCATCCTAGAGATCTGGGCGTGCAGAAGAAAAATGGGTCTGGAGATCTTAAAATAGAACGAGCTCAGCTGCATTTCTTCGGGTTTGGGAGTACGGGGTTACGTCCAAACTCCTCCTCCTCACCGCTCCATTGGTACCCACCTCGGCGGGCGGAGGCTCCGGTTCCCATGGCTCAATCCGGATTGATGCTTCGGATGCCCTGGGCTGCCCGGGTGCTCCCGCTGTCCCCGGCGGTCCCCGGCGGCACTGCCGGGAGAGCCCGCGGCGCTGCGCTCCCCGCCGGGAGAGCGAGGCGGAGGATGCTGCTGCTGCTCCTGCCGCTGCCGCTGCTCCGGCGGGGCTGAGCGAGCATCCCCCGCGCAGCGCCTTGGGCGGGCGCTCCCCAGCCGCGCTGCCCGAGCCAGGCTCCGGCTGCGGCCGCGGGGAGCGGGGTGCGGGAGCGGGGAGCGGGGTGCGGGAGCGGGGAGCGGGGTGCGGGAGCGGGGTGCGGGAGCGGGGAGTGGGAGCGGGGTGCGGGAGCGGGGAGCGGGGAGCGGGGTGCGGGAGCGGGAGCGGGGAGCGGGAGCGGGGAGCGGGAGCGGGGTGCGGGAGCGGGGTGCGGGAGCGGGGTGCGGGAGCGGGGTGCGGGAGCGGAGCCGCCGCGTTCCCCCGCTTCCCCCGTCCGCAGCGCCGCGGGTCCGGTACAGCCGCCAGCCCCATCCCGGGCAAGGCCGGGACCCCGCGGCTCCGTGCCCGTGTCCATGCTGATGCCCGTGCCCATGCTGATGCCCGTGCCCACGCCGATTCCCGTGCCCACGCCGATGCCCATGCCGGTGCCCGTGCCCGGGGCCGGCCGGGGCGGTGCGGCGGGCGCTGCGCAGCGGCGGCGGGCGGGGCGGGGGGCGGGCAGGGGGCGGGCGGCCGGGCCCGTTTAAAGCGGCAGCGGCGCGGCGCGCTCCCAGTGCCGGTGCCGGAGCGCGGCGGGCAGGGCAGGGCAGGGCAGGGCGGCCGAACCCGCAGCCCTCCCCCGGCCACCCCATCCCGGCCGGCCCGGCCCCCGGGGAGCGCGGGGCAGCGCCCGGGGGCGGCGGCGGCATCACCATGGGCCGGCCGGGCAGGGTGCTGCGGCTGCTGGCGCTGCTGGAGCTGCCCTGCTGCCTGCTGGAGCTGCTGCTCGGGGAGGCGGCCCGCGGGCAGGAGATGTACGCGCCCCACTCCATCCGGCTGGAGGGGGACATCACCCTGGGCGGCCTCTTCCCCGTGCACGCCAAGGGCCCCCCGAGCTCCCCCTGCGGGGACATCAAGAAGGAGAACGGCATCCACAGGCTGGAGGCGATGCTCTACGCCCTGGACCAGATCAACAGCGACCCGGACCTGCTGCCCAACGTCACGCTGGGCGCCCGCATCCTGGACACCTGCTCCCGGGACACCTACGCGCTGGAGCAGTCCCTCACCTTCGTCCAGGCGCTCATCCAGAAGGACACCTCCGACGTGAGGTGCACCAACGGCGAGCCGCCCGTCTTCGTCAAGCCGGAGAAAGTAGTTGGAGTGATCGGGGCGTCGGGAAGTTCCGTGTCCATTATGGTGGCCAACATCCTCCGGCTGTTCCAGGTAGGGCCGTGCCGCGGGGCTCCGCCGCTCCCGGCTCCCCCTGTGCCTCTCCAGGTGCTCCATCCGCCTCCCTCCGGAGCAGCTGCTTCCCCTCCCCGCCGCCCTCTCCCTTCTCCACGGTGCGTGGCGCTTTCTGGATTTATCGCCCCATTTGCACGAAGCAATGCCTGAGGGAAAAGAGGAAAAAAAAAAAAAAGGGAAGAGAAGAGGCGCTGGTTGCGCTAGGTTTGCGTTAGAGAGAGCCATGGCTCGGCGGGGATGGATGCGGGGCACGGATCCCAGCGGGGCACGGCCGGCTCCGCTCCGCACACGGAATCCCGGCGGTGCGGGCACGGCTGGGGGGCCGCGGCCCCGGCCCGGGGGTCGCGGGGGGTCGGGACAGGGTGGGGAGGGGGTCAGAAGGGGCTTTCTCCGGCTGAGCCGGGGCTGTGCGAGGCAGCCCCAGCACCCAGCGCCTGCCCGGCTCGGTGCCGGCTCCCTCCCGAGCCCGGCCGCCAGGAGCGGGGGCAGCGGGGGCGGCTCAGCCCCAGGCTCCGGGGCTCCGAAGGAGCGAGGGATGAGCAGAGCCGGAGGATTACAGAGCCGTGTGTGTGTGTGTGTGTGTGTGTGTGTGTGTGTGTGTGTGTGTGTGCGTGTGCGGGGGAGATGCGCTGCAGCGCTGCCCGTTCTCCCCCTCCTCCCCTCTCCCCCGTTCGCGCTGCGATCGCGCCCGTCTCGCCCCCGGCGCCGCGCCTCGCTGGGTGTCGGGCACGGAGATTTGTCACCCCCGCTCTTCTGCTGCCCCAGGGCCGTGCGAGGCGGCCATCTGTCCGGCTCTGGCCGGGGTTGGATCCCCCGGGATGCGGGGGTGTTCCCCCGGGGCCGGGATGTCCCCCCGAGGCTGGGGTGTTCCCCCGGGATGAGGGGGTGTCCCCCCGGGGCCGGGATGTCCCCCCGAGGCTGGGGTGTCCCCCCCGGGACCGGGATGTCCCCCCGAGGCTGGGGTGTCCCCCCGAGGCTGGGGTGTTCCCCCGGGGCGCCGCTGCAGCCGCCGGGCCCCGCAGCGAGCGCCGGGTGCTGCTCGGCAGCGATCGCGGGTGCGGTGACAGTGACAGAAGCGCCACCAGATGCATCGTGAGCAGCGGAGTTCTTCGCTCCCTGTCCTACGCCTTCGCATGCGGAAGGTGGTGGAGGGATTTTTTTTATTTTTGTGCAGCGGGCGGAGAGATCCCCCGCTTTTCCCAGCTGGAAACTTGTGAGGCTTTCACGGCGAAGCCGCTCGGTGCTGTAGCAGCCGCCGAGCCTCTGCTCTGCTCCCATCTGCTGCCCGTGCCATCCCCGGCCGCGGCCAGCGGGGCGATGCTGCCCGGAGCTGTGCCCGGCCGGGCCGTGCCCGGGCATTTCCTTGGTATATTTATTTCATGATATCACACCCGCGAGCCGCTGCTTTGCCGTGCTCGCTTCCATCGTGGCAGATCGCCGCGCACGGCAGCCGGCTCAGCGCTGAATCCCCGGGTTTGTGTGCCCTCACCGTGCCGTGCCTCCCGCTCCGGCTGCTCCCGCTCTCCCGAGCCCGGAGCCAGCTGAGCCCGGCTCCCCTTGTGCTCGGCTCCGGGTTCAGCCGCTGCCAGAGCGTGGAGGAGGCAGCTCTGCCGCTCCAGCTCCATCCCACTGCCAGCCCGGGGCGCTCCCTGCCGAGATCCAGCTCTGAGGGAAACCGAGGCACCGGCAGCCTTTAGGATAATGCCACAATACCTGCAAAGCCTCTGGTGTTACATAGCAGACTTGTCAGAAAATAAGATATTTGGACAGTTTCTCCATGTAGAGATATTTATATAAACTAAACATTTTAATGTCTTGTGACTAAGCATCTGTTCAAAATTGCAATTTAACCAGATCATCCAGAAAGCAGGAACTGGCCCATACTGAGGGAATTTACTGAATATCTATTTTACAGCTTGGATGAGCTGCCTTGAAGCAGATCTTTCATGCTGTAAAACTGTTCCCTGTTGTCCTCTCCTCCTTCAAAACACAATTTAGAACATGCTCAGCCACAGAGAAATAGAAAATAACTATTTTGGGAGGAGAAGTAGACCTGTTCAACAGCTAAGTGTCATTGTGTGTGGGTGGATGAGAAGCTCTAAGTTAGCGGAAAGAAGAAAACCAAGTACCAGTCACAAAAAATCTTGTTAACCTCAGAACTCTCTGAGATTCCTGAGTGTGGCAGCCAGCTGCTTTCTCAGGGGTCACTGTGGGTTTTGCTGCCTGGGGCAGTGGGTGAGGGGAGAGTGGATGGCTCTTGAACGCTTACTTGCATGCCCAAACTGGCTTTTCTCTCACATCTGGTAGGTAAAAGCTCTGTGGAGGCCCCTGCAAAGAAACCTTAATGGAGTTTCTGCTTCTCTGACAATATCTTGGAAGAGAAGTATTTGTGCTGTGCCTTGATGTAGGGAGCAAATGGGTGTAAATGTGTATATACAGAAACACATAACCCATCCAGAGCACAGCAGGGCTTCCTCAGGCAGCTCCTGCTGCTTCAGGCGCTTCTCCCCAGGAGGGGCCAGGTCCATGCAGGCTCTTCATCTTCCTCTCTGCATGGGAGGCAGTGCTGGCTGTGCCTGCAGCTCCCTCCCAGCGCAGGGCTGCGAGCAGCCTCAGCCAAAGCCAACAGGTGCAGCAGCAGGAGAGCCAGGGCCGGGCTCCTCGGGCTGCAGTTCATCCCTGCAGTTACTGCTGCAGGTGCTGTGGGAGCTTTCCTGGGGTGGAAAACCATGGGGGGATCTCCATAGCACTGGGGCTTTGCTGTGATCAGTCCCTCCCCTGCCCCTGCACCTCTCCCCTCACTCATCGCTGAGCTGCTCCTTGGATAAAAGAGCCTGGGAACAGCTGGGCTGGGAGGTTCCTCCAGGGCTGTGGGGCAGGCACAGAGTGCTGCTGGAGCCCAGGGGAGCTGGAACCCAGCTGAAGGGTTGGTGCTGATGGAGCCAGATGAGACTCTGGGCTGGCCACTGCTCCTGCTGGGTGCCACAGGACATGTGGGTGGGCACAGGAATCACCACTGGGGCAGGATGCCTCGTCAGGCCTCCTCCAGCAGGACCGCAGAGTGAGCTGAGGAGGGCTGGAAGTGCCCAGTGCCAGCTCAGGGTGTGAGGGAAAGGAGGCTGCACCCCGGGATCAGTGTCTGCCCCCTGCCCAGGGCTCGCTGGGACCTGCTGCAGGTCCTTGGGTTAAAATCGTGGCTGAGGAGCATCAGCAGTGGCTGGTCAGAGCAGGGCAGAGCCCACCCTGGGCAGGGCTGGATGTCTGAGGGCACAGGAGCTGCTCCAGCTTGGCCATGGCTTCCCCAGGAAGGGATTGAGGCAGGACGTGCCTCGAGCTGGGTTCTTTTCCATCTCTGTTCTTTACCTTCACCCCATCCATCAGGAAGGCTTGGGGAGCAGGGTGGGTGTGCCCAGCCCAGGGCCTGCCCATGCTGCAGCCCTGGGTGATGCTCCAGGGGGACCAGGTCAGGCTGCAGCCCTGGGGGATGCTCCAGGGGGACCAGCCTCGGGCTGCTGGAGTGTGCAGGTGGCTCTGCACCAACATTCAAGTGTGTCAAAGGCAGGGACTTCTTTCCAACATAATTCTATCAGTGCACACCAGTAAATAGCAGCCTGGTCATAAATTAAATATCTCTCCTAAAAATAACACCAAAATAATTTGGAAAGCTGCTTCCAAATGCACCAGGGAGTTCAGGCAGGATGCTTTTAGGCTGCTGGTTTTGCTTTGGAGAAAATGCTGTTCCTTTGCAGGGCTGTAGCTTTCCCTACAAATGGAACTCCATGATAAAACCATGGCCAGGGTGTTTCATACCTTCTGGGAGTAGAACCATGCAAAATGGGGAACATCAGCACCCTGACTCCTCTTTCAATGCCGCAAGACTTATTTTTGTGCTCCCTACACTTATTTTTGTGCTCCCTACAGACATCTCCTGACAGGCTTTAATAATGAACAAATTACTGCTTCAGGTTTGTGTCCTCGGTGGATGCAATTTGAAAGAGTCAATCAAGAATAATTTTGTTCTTGTCTAAATCCCTGTGGGATTTCATCAGGGGTGGCTCTGGTGGCCCAGAGGGGGCTGTTCCTGAGCCCCTCCAGGGAACTTTGCAGCAGAGTGGGCTAAGGCAGTGCAGGGAGATTGGGAGTGTAAATTGGAACATCCCTGATCTCCCTGGGGGTGTTGGCTGCCTTTCCTTCCTGCCGAAGGAGGAAGATGACAGTTGCAGTCCTGCCTTCTGCTCCAGACACAGTAATCACAAAAATGAGATTATTTGGAAAGGAAGAGAGCTTAAAAGTGCAGCTCTGAGTTGGATGCTGCTCTTTTCTTGCAAAATGCTTTTGCCAGGCTCTCTGGGGGAGGCTGTCGGGCTGGGGTTGGGATGGGGATGGGGAAGGGTTCAGCTGCTCCAGGGAGCGAGGGAAGCTCTGGAGCCTGCTCCTGCTGGGAGTGCTCCTCGGGCACAGGGAGGAAGGGCAGGGCTGTGTGAGAATGTACAGAGCCAAATGTGCTCCCATGGTTCCATCAGATCCCTCAGAAGTGTTTGCTTTCTGATGAGTTGCACACTGCTGATCCGATCAGTGTCTAGAAACCCCTTGGCATTCCCGGGAAAATGTCTGCAGCTTGTTCCTTCTTCTCATAGTTCAGGTTTCTTGCAGGAATGTGGGATCCCATTCCATGGGAGATAATTTCCATTCCCAGCCCACATTTGAGCCCCTCCTGCTGACCTTGCCCTGAGGAGCTGCTGGGGCGGTTTCATGGCTGGAATGTACCTGGGCTCTCACTGGGGCTGGGGAGGAAAACTCCCACATTTCAGCAGGGTGTTTCTCTGGATGCTAATTTATTGGGAACCCCTGGCCTGGTGGTTGCATTTTCCTCTCCTCACTTCAAACAGGACAATACTTTTTAGGCAATGGAGTAATGATTCATTTGAGAGAAGATATTTCAGGAAACTGCACATTTTTTGGTTTCTCACGTAGAGAATGCAACAAAAGGCTGAAAATAGGAAACAGCAACCTTTAATTCTTTGCCTTCTCTCAAAAAAAGGGATTTTGTGTTCTTTAATGAGCTTTCATTTCAGCAGCCTGTAAGTATTTGTCCTTGTTGGTAGTGAGGCCCTGGTGTGTGTCAGCACCCTGAGCCATGCAGGGCTGTGCCTCAGCTGTGAGGCTGCTCCAGAGATGTGGGGTCTGATTTTTCCTGTATAAATAAAAGGCCAGGAATATCCTCCCTTCAGGAATTCCACCTGGGGAGTCACTAATGAGGGGTTGGAGGTGCTGTGAAGGTATTTTTTGGGAACACTGTGTTTTGGAGGTAAAGTTCATTTTCTTGACAAGGCAGAATTCAATTTGAGCAATAATCTTGGCTCTTAATCTGTTTTCAAGTGTCTCTCTTGAGGCAGGAGGGACTGCAAAGGGTCATTTGGAAGGAGAATGGTTCTGCCAGGAGAGGGATGCTCATCCATGGAGAGGGAGGGATGATGGGCAGAGGATTCAGGGATAATTGGGACTGGCACAAGGGGTGCAGGAACAGGGAGAGCAGATTTCCAGCACCTTCACTTGTGCAATTCCCAATTTACTCTTTGAAACAAAGTAAGGTGACCTCTCTGGAATGACAAATGGAGGGATCATTTCAAGGCATTAATTTCTATATAAGAATTATTGATCTGCTTTAGAATCTCATAACAGTAATACTACAAAACTACATGTACTCTGTTCCATATTTTATTCTATTAAATGAGTTTTGCTTGGAGGCATTAAAACCATCCAGCACAATACTCTGTTTCATAAGATCAGATGTTGTTATTTCTATTTTATAGTGGTATTCAAATTAATCTCAATGAGTGACAATGCTGAGTGTCCCAGACACTGGACCATGATGAATTTTATCATAATATTGGGAGATACCAAGCATGTAATGAAGGCTGTTTGGAGAGCATGGAATCCAATATAGCCAGGCCATTAGTGTGGTGAGAGGGTACCCAGGCAGAGAGAGCTTAAGGAGAACAAGGATTTCCAGAGCTCTGCTCCTTCCTGGTGATTCATGAGCTCCTCCCAGGCCCTTCTGCTAGGGCAGTGCAGTTGTTCTGAGCCACCACCACTTTAATGACAATAAAGCCTGCTCTTGCTCCTGCTCCTGGACCATAGGCCAGGAAAAGGTGGTGGCCCTGTCACACCCAGGCCACAGCTCCCTCCTGGGCAGTCCCCTGGCTGGAATGAGCCCAGCCCTGAGCCTGCAGAGCTCTCCAGCCCTGGCTGCTGCCCCAGGAGCAGACACTGACAGCTCTTGGGGTGGCCTGGAGCTCCTCGGTGTCCCCAGGGCCGCCATGGGCTGTGCGTGCCCTGTTCTTTCAGGGGATGCAGGGTGGCTGCAGTGGGTGCTCAGGGCTGTCCAGCTCCATGGGCTGTGCGTGCCCTGCTCTTTGGCAGCTCAGGGGGTGCTGTGGGGCTGTCCCCCTCCATGGGCTGTGTTTTGGAGCAAAGCCTTTTGCAGCAGAGCCGGTGTCAGGTGCAGGATGGGGCACCCTGGCACACCTGAGCTTCCCCCAGGGCTCCCACCCCTTCTGGGGGCAGAAAGTGCCTCTGGCTGACAGAGGGCACCCCAGGCCCCAGTGGCTGAGGCTGAGGTGCTGAGGACACTTTTGCTGTGTCATTTGGGACCTGGAGAGCATTAAGATGCTGGGCGAGTGCTGGGCATTCTCCTCTCCCTCAGCTGTCGGGTGATGCTGGCCATGCCTCCCTTCCCAGCCCTTTGAAATGAGCTTGGCAAATGTTCCCAAAGCCCTGGGACGTGCTCCTGGCTGGAGATCACCCCTGGGCCCTGGGATCAGCGAGGCACTTGGGCTGCCTGGCCTCTGACTGACACTGGGGAGAGGAGAAGCCTGGACACCTCCCCTTGGCAGTGCCCTGTGCTGCCTGAGGTGCTGCAGGTCCAGTGTTTGCACATTCAGGGCACATCCAACAGCTCTATTTTGGTCTGGCTTTTTGGGAAAAGGATGGGCTGAGCTGTGGGGGTGGAGGGGAGGGTTTGGAGCAGTCACAGGTCACAAGATTTCGTCCTGATGATGGTTCTGCTTAATGCCCCTGAGCATGGTTGTGCTTGTGGGTGTTGATAGATAGATAGATAGATAGATAGATAGATAGATAGATAGATAGATAGACAGACAGACAGACAAAATATCATTGTTGTGCATTCTTACACTGTAAATGTGAGCTGTTTCTTTAAGGTCTTGCTCAGGGCTTGGGCTGGGAAGGAGAGGGCTGTGCTGGGCTGTGCTGGGTGAGCAGAGGATGGAGCACCTCTGGGTGAGCCCTGGCACCTGTTTGGCTTTTTGGTCCTGCCTGTCTCACATTAAGATGATGTCAGGACCCAGAACAATCAATCATGGGTGATAAATAGAGAAAAGATGTGGTTTAGGAATGCTGAGCCACCTCGGAGGCTCCAGCAGCACCAGCGACAGGCTGTGCTGGGGCTTGGCTGCTCCTGGGTGGGGAGAGCAAAGGGACGAGAGGCTGAAGCTGCTGGGAACCAGGGAAGAACATGGAGAGGTTGGTGTTGGCTCTGCAGGGTGAGAGGTGCTGGAGGAGGATGCTGTGCAGGAACAGCTCTCCTCCACAGCAGCAGAGCCCCTGCAGCCATGCCAGGGGTGCCAGCAGGGCCAGGGAGGGCACAGCGCAGGCAGCTGGCACGCTGCCCTAGCCCAGGGCAGTGCCCTGCTGGTGCTGCTGGGCCACTGCCAGCTCACAGGCTGGGGAATCTGCAGCTGTCTGGGTGTGATCCTGGAGCTGTCTGGGTGTGATCCTGGAGCTGTCTGGGTGTGATCCTGGAGCTGCCTGGGTGTGTGATCCTGGAGCTGTCTGGGTGTGATCCTGGAGCTGCTCTGCTTGGGTGTGATCCTGGAGCTGTCTGGGTGTGATCCTGGAGCTGTGATCCTGGAGCTGTCTGGGTGTGTGATCCTGGAGCTGTCTGTGTGTGTGATCCTGGAGCTGTCTGTGTGTATGATCCTGGAGCTGTCTGGGTGTGATCCTGGACCTGTCTGTGTGTATGATCCTGGAGCTGTCTGGGTGTGATCCTGGACCTGTCTGTGTGTATGATCCTGGAGCTGTCTGGGTATGATCCTGGAGCTGCCCTGCTGGGTGTTAGAGCAGAGCTCCTGTCCCCATGGGTGTCCTGGTGTCCTGGGACAGCATTTGCTGGTTTACAAACACCTCTGGCTACCCACAGCTTGCTGCTGAAATAACAACATCCAGGTAGACCTGATGGGTGGCTGGAACTGAACCCTGGGATTTAATGGCACCTCCCCAGCAGAGACAGCCCTGAGTGCCTGGAGTTGTTTCCCGTGTGGATCCCACCAAAAACCAGTCCTAATGGATAGGACCAAGGCCAAATTCCATTTAATGAAAAATGGCAGGAATAACTACAAAAATAAAGACAAACTGTCAGCTCAGATTTGGCAGGAAGTTGTTATTTTTGCAGGAATAAAATTCAGCACTAATAGAGATGGTTTAGTGATTTTTAAAGCAGGTAATTTTGTGGCAGAGCTTGAATGCACAGAAATTATATTGACAATAAAAATTAATTAAACGACTTTTTGTGGGTTTGTAGTTTTTCTATCTGACAGCAGTACAGAAAATCTGAGTAACTGGATGATCCTTAAGGTCCCTTCCATCCCAACCCCTTCCATGGATGAGGATGCAAAGGAAATTATCTTTTTGAGATGTGTCTGCTATGGCTACATGGAGGATTTGCAAAGGAGGAAGAGATGTTTTGATTCCCCAGCAAGTCTTGGACAACTGGAATGGAAAACTGGAATGGAAAACTGGAATGGACAACTGGAATGGAAAACTGGAATGGACAACTGGAATGGAAAACTGGAATGGACAACTGGCAGGGGCTGCCCAGGGAGCTCTGGAGTGCCCATCCCTGGAGGTGGCACCTGGAGGTGGCACTCAGGGCTCCGGGCTGGGGACAAGGTGGGCATTGGGCACAGCTGGCACTCCCTGGGCTGGGAGGGCTGTGCCAGCCTCAGGGACCCTGGGATTCTCTGCACTGGGAGCTCCTCACCGGTGTCATCTCCTGCAGCAGAATGTTGGTGTCCCAGGTGAAGGGGTTTTGGCCTTCACATGAGTTTGGAAGCTGGCACAAAAAGATGAATTTTCCATCTGCCTGCAGTGCCCGGGGTGGCAGCAGCCCTGAGGGAGTGACAGCTCGTGTGCTCCTGTTTGGCTAAACTGGAAATGTGGGAATGAGCAATGGCCTGGGGTTCTCCAGCCCCAAGGAGGATCCCAGGGCAGCTGCACAAGTCCTTCTACAGCCCACCAGGATCCCCAGCAGCTCAGTGTGAAACAGGAGCACAGCAGAGGTAATGGAGTCCCTGGAAAAGCCACTTTCCTTCTTCAGGAATATTTCAGTGATGTGATAAACTGTGAAGAGCATTAAATCCATGAAGAAATGAAATAAATCCCAAATACAATTTTTCCCACCTGTGAAAAATGTATTTTGCTGGGGAATCGAATTGTTGTTAAAAAATGCCTCCCACCCCTGTGCTTATTTTCTCAGGAAGAATTTCCTTGCATTTCAGAAGAGAATGAAAAAACTGAGCACAGAAGCACTGAGGAATGGGGCTGAGAACTCATCTGTAAAACGTCCTGCTCCAGCCCAGCCCAGCCTGTGCTGCTCCAACTGGCAGAGAAACGCTGCTGGTACCTCCTGTGCTGTGCTGTGCCTCCCAGGAAGCAGTTGTGGCAGTTCACTGAAACCCTCACACTGCAGGAGGAGCTCAGAGGTGCCATCCCCACACTGCAGGAGCTCAGAGGTGCCATCCCCACACTGCAGGAGCTCAGAGGTGCCATCCCCACACTGCAGGAGGAGCTCAGAGGTGCCATCCCCACACTGCAGGAGCTCAGAGGTGCCATCCCCACACTGCAGGAGGAGCTCAGAGGTGCCATCCCCACACTGCAGGAGCTCAGTGGTGCCATCCCCACACTGCAGGAGCTCAGAGGTGCCATCCCCACACTGCAGGAGCTCAGAGGTGCCATCCCTGCTCTAATCTAGAAGCAGTTGTGGCAGTTCATTGCAGTCCCAGCAGCTGCTGGGGCAGACTGGCTGCTGTGTGTCACTCTGTCCAGCAGTGATGGACAGACTTCAGGCCATGCTTTATTGCTAAACACTGCTTTGCTTTGCCTTTGCTGCTTTCTCACAGTGAATTTTTAGCAATGAACATGAGTGCTGTGTGTGCTTCTCCCTCTTCCCAGAGCAGCTGGGGCTGCCCCTGGATCCCTGGCAGTGCCAGGCTGGACACTGGGGCTGGGAGCACCTGGGACAGGGGGAGGTGTCCCTGCCGTGGCAGGGGTGGCACTGGGTGGGCTCTAAGGTCCCTCCAAGCCCAGCCCATTCCAGGATTCCATGGCCCAGGAGCCAGTGGCTGCCCTGCAGAGCTCCCTGGTGCCCTGCAGGGAGCCTGGCAGGGAAGTGTCCGAGTGCTGGGTGAATTCCCTGGCATGCTGAGCACAGGGAAGGGCCATGCTCAGGAAGTGACAGCCTGTCACTGCACTGAACAAAACACTCTCAGGAGCTGGAGCAGTTTAAAAATAGAAAGCAGGGAGCAAATGGCCTGGCAGGGAGAGGCAGCACTGGGAGAGCTGGAATTGGCCCTAATGGGCTCAGGCTGTGCTGGGGATGGAGGGCTGTGAGCTGCAGGGGGGAGCACGGGGGCTGCTCCTCCTGGCCCCTCTAGCAAAGCTATTTTTATTCCTAATTTGGACTGAGAACTTGCCCAGGCTTGTCTGGGTGCGTGAGGGGCTGCTGGTGCTGGGCTGGAGCTGCTTCTCCTGGGGGTGGTGGGGAACAACAGCAAACCCAGGGCTGCTCTGGGACCTGCTCTACATTGCAAACCCAGGAACTCTGTCAGGCCTGGCTTAGGCAATACCTGATTTCAGAAAGCAGTGCATCGCCTGACTCCTGCCTGCAGCAGGTGAGTGCTTGCTGTAAGCCCAGGGAAGCAGAGAGGTGATTTTTGGCTGATTTTTATCCCACTCTGGTCCTGTGAGCTTCCCAAATGAGCCCCAGCAGCCCCAGGGATGCTGCTGGTACCCAGGGACAGCCCAGGGACCTGCCAGTGCCCAGGGATGTGTGGCAGATCCACAGGAGCAGGGTCTGCTGTGCCTGTGCTCAGCTGTGGGGGAGCTCCTGCAGCCTCAGACTTGGCAGGTTCGCGGGCAGAACAGAAAAACAAGGTAAAAAAAAATTTTTTTTTTCTTTGCAGGTTATTTTTTCCCCTTCATCTTTCTCCCAGTGCTCATATAAATCAAGCAAAATGTGGTACAACTGGAATCTGTTTTCCTTAGCAGTTGGCAAAGTGGTGTCTGTGCTATTGAACCTGAATCCTTTGGCAGATGCCAAACCCACAAAGCCCTTCCCGTTTTATTTTAAAGCCATGCTGCTCATCCTCGTTCCAGGCATCACAGATACAACAGATATATTTGGAAGACATTGTTTGGGGTTTTTTGATCTATAAAATACAGCCTGTCATAGAAATGGGTGTGTAACTCAGCAGAACTTGTGTGGGATGTATAAATCCTTCCCAGTGAGGACTGTGCTAAGGATTTGTCTTGGGAAAGATGACCAGGAAGGGTCTGACCTCCACCCTGCCCATGTAACGGTAAAAATACACAAATTACTGCAGTGACAGTGCATAAAGAGCTGGGTTTGCCTGGAGTGGGTTTGTCAGCACAGTGGTAGGGCCCTTACCTGGGGTTTGGCTTGTGCTCTTTCTGTAGGGACAGACACAAAGCCTGCCTGGGAATAACCAGCCCCCGTTTCCCACCAGAGCTTTGGCAAGGGAAGTTCTGCTGGGATCTGGCAGTGCTGTCAGGCGTGTCCTGGTGCAGCAGGGAATGCTGGCACTTGTCCCAGGGGCTGATCTCTGGCTGCCAGCACTGCTGGGTCCCGGTCCCACCCCAGTGCCCCAGGTTTTGGCACTCAGGCACTGCTGGGTTTGCTCAGGTGCACCTTCCCATCACGGGAGTGGGACCTGGGAATGCTGCAGGTGAAATGTGGTTTGTGCCCGGGCAGGACAGAGTCTGTGCTGGGGCTGGCCTGGGCAGGACCCAAAGGAGGCTGAGCTGAGCTGTGAGAATCCCACACCTGCCCGAGGATCAGAGCTTTCCCTGCAGCACAAAGGCATCCATGAGGTCTTTAATGTCTGCCTGACAAACCTGATCCCCCGGGCAGCAGGAGAGCCCTGCTCTGCTCTGCAGCTCCACAAAGCCTCTGCTGGAGCCTCTCAGGCCCAGCTCACTGCTGGCAGCTTCAGCTGCTGGGCCAAACCCAGCCCGGGGATTTTGGGCATTGCTGGGATGGACCCCAGAGCAGACAAATCCATCCTGGTATTATTGGTGTGTCCTTCTGTTACAATGGATTTGTCAGCTTAATGAGCTGGCTTTTCCCCCCACTTTGCACTTTATCATTCTGTCTCTCCAAATGGGATTTTAAATTCACACCTTGCTGACAGGAACATGATTCTGGGGCTCAGAGATCACAGCCTGGCTGCTGACTGTGACCAGCAGTGCCTCTGAGGTCCTGGGAGACAGCAGCCAAAAGCCACAAATAACAAACAGAGAGAGGAGTGGCACCATGTGCTTGATTCAAGATGTGATCACACTCTTTGGGCTTCATGAATTGGCATTTTTGTAAAAAAGTCTCCTGCTCTGATAGAAAAAATACTTAAAGATACAAATTTCTTAAAACCTCTCGGACACAGACCTGCCTCAAACCCCAAAACACAAACCCATGGTTGAGCAGTTATTGTAATGAGGGTGGAGGTTCTCATGGTAACTCCTGGCTGCAGGAGCTGGGATATTAAAAGCCACACAGATGCAATGGCTACAGCAGCACAATGGGCTCTGAGATGCTCAGGACATTTCTGTGCCTTCCTCCAGCCCAGGAAGGAACCTAAGCTTGTGACCCATATATTTTATAGGCAATTTAAAAATTTCCATTCCTTTTGGAGCTTTGAGAAGTGAAAGTCAGGGAGCTGCTGCAGGCTCAGGGGTGCAGCAGGGCCAGCTCTGGAGAGGGATCTGCACCCCAGAATGACCCAGGTGGCACTGCATGTCCCCCTGGGGTGAAACCCAGCCTGGGAACCCTTCCTACCTCTCCCACATTAATGACTCTAATTGCCCTAATGAGACACTGCAGTTAAGTTGTCTCCTCTCTCCCGCCCTTGATTTCTTTTTAAGCTTTTCTCAAAGTTGATTTTTTTCCCCCATGTGCTGTTCTCACGTGTGGTTCTGTACATGAACAATTGGGACATGACAGTTCTTCTGTATCTTTTCTAAAATGTTCCCTGGGGAATTATGCTTCAACCAGGGAAATTGTATGTTTCATTATTAAAAAGGTTTCAGGCTTTATCAGAGTATTTTTGTAATAGTTGTCATGGAGGTTTTTATTATTATTGTTAAATTGAATAATGGGGAGGAACCTGTTCTCAAGCCTTTGCACAAGAACTAAAATTTAAATCTAGATAAATCTGCTCTGTTTGTAAAAGTGACTTTTTAAGGTTAACTGCATTTAGTTCCAATCATTGGAAGTGCAGCTTTGTTACTTTATCTGAATTAGATAGCGAGGGGTTTTGCAGCTGTAATAAGGGAAGATTGAACTTGACTTTTAAATGCAGATAGAATGTCTGGGAATTATTTTTCAGGGCCTGATTTCTTGGTAATCACAAGAAACCTTCCACGAGGCCTCACAGTGCTGCTCCAGGAGCCCAGCAGTGCTGGAAGTAACAGGGAAAGAGACCTCAGAACCATGGAATGGCTTGGGAGGGACCTCAAATCCCACCCAGTGCCACCCCTGCCATGGCAGGGACACCTCCCACTGTCCCAGGTGCTCCAACCTGGCCTTGGGCACTGCCAGGGAGCCAGGGGCAGCCCCAGCTGGATTTTGTTCCTAGCAAGCACCAAATGCTCCCATTTGGGTGGGACCGAGGCACTCCCAGCAGGGCCATCCCTGCCCTGGGGCCAGCCCTGCCCTGCAGGGGACAGGCTGCCTCTTGTAATTCTGATACCCAGAGCCATCAAAGATCCCTGGGACCCAGCAGCTCCCGGATTTTGGGGCAGGGATGGAACCTGAATGAGCAATAAGGAGATGAAAACCCTGCCAGTGAGCGAGCTCCTGCAGCTGGGAGTCACCGCAGCAAGGAGTGGAACCTCTTTGAAATGTGGGTCAGATCCAGCAAAGGGGTTTCAAACAGTTTTGTCTGAAGGGAAAAAAAAATAAAAAAAGGAGAGGAGTAGTTTGAAAATATCAATAAAATAATAATTTATCTCAGCATATTCAGGCTGTCAGACTTCAGGGAGCTCCCAGTTCAGAGAAAGCATGAAATGCAAATACTTTTTGTAATGTTGACTGTGACCAGCGGCCTCATTATGTCTCTGAAATTCATCATTTTTGCCTTCGGATGCTGAAATTTGTTGACAATCAGGAGGAAGAAGAGTCCCCCTGGATTGTTGTGGTGTGGTGCTGTGGGAACTTTCCCTCTAATTATGGCAGGAAGGCAAATTGCAGGAGGCTTTTTAAAATAACAAGTGAAGATAGTGACCTTTTTTACAAAGCCTTTGATGAAAGATGTGAAAAAATGGAATTCATTAGAATATTTCTAATTTCCTGACATTCAAATAGGAGAGACTTTCTCAATGTGCATCTTCTGAAACATTTATCCTTAAATGTCGCTGTTTAACAAAGGTCCCTGGACTCTTTGCATGCCAATGAACCCCACGATTGAATTTAGAAATATAAACTCTACAGAAGGAAAGAATTTCTTTCTGTGTCTACAGTGCTGTCCTACAATTCATTACTGTGGTGTAAATGCCTGAATGAGTTCAGTCTAAAGGTGCATAAATGCATTTCAATGAATTTTAAATTAGGACTGTTAAAATAAATGTGCAAATCCCCTAAGAGCATTTGGGGGCAAAATTAAATGCAGGGCATATATAAAATGTATTTTAAAATAAATATATATAAATGAATGATTAGATATGATTGCAACATTATCAGGTTTGGGGGTTTATTGAGATCCATAAGGAATCACAAAATAATTCTTGAGGTGTTTTCCAGGTGTGCAGGGAAGGTGAGCAGCAGCATCTGAGGGCTCCTGGTTTGGTGCCAGCTGGGCTGGGGTTGTGGCAGTGTTTGGGGGTTAGTTGGGCTGGAAAAGCCCAGCCCCACCCCACTGATCAGGGGACAATGAACAGTGTTCCCTTTTTGTGTTCCTTTGTTTGGGAACGCCATGGGCCCACCCTGCTGTGCAGAGCTCCCCTGCAAGCAGGACAGACCTAGGGCTGGGCAGGATGTGTTTGTGCAGATGGAGCTCTGGAGGCAGAACAAACTCAGGGAGTCACTGGGGGGATTCCAGGGTGGGAATCCCTGCGAGGGAGCCACAGGCACCTTCCCCAGCTGGGGGTGTGGGACACGTCCCCGTGGCATTCATAGTTTCTGGAAAAATCTCTTTGCCCAGGGTTTTTCTGCTGGGAAGCTGAGAAGCCTCAGAGAAAAAGGAAAACAATTCTTATCTCATTGTTTCTCCTGTGTTGTGCTCATGTGGAATGTGTTTGGAGATTGGTTACCCACAGGTGATTGTTCCATTGGATTCTGCTGTGAGTTGTTTTCACTCTTTGGCCAATCAGGGCCAGGCTGTGTCGGAACTCTGGAGAGAGTCACGAGTTTTCATTGTTATCTCTTTAGCCTTCTGTAAGCATCCTTTCTGTGTTCTTTAGTTTATTTTAGCATTCTTTAATATAATACAGTATCATAAAATAATGAATTAGCCTTCTGAGAACATGGGGTCAGATTCATCATTCCTTCCTGCCATGGGGCACCCCACAAGTACAGCAAACCTGGGCTTCCAGTGAAATGTCCCAAATGCCACCACAGGAGGGATTTGGTGCTGCTCCCTTTAGGAAGGGCAAGGAAGGGGAGAAGAAGAGGCAGGAGAACATGGCCATGTCCCCAGTGGCATCCCCTGTGCCCTGGCAGGGAGCAGGGAAAAGCAGCTGGGGAGATGGGGCTGAGTGGGGTCAGCTCCCCTGCTGGGGAATCCCCCAATTAGAGGGGGCTAATGAGGGAGGGGATAAATGAGAGAGGGGGAGGGTGGCTCAGAGGAAGAGCAGCCCCGGGGAAGGAACCTTGGTGCAGGTAAGGATGGTTCCAGCTGGTTTGGGGTGGTTGTTACTGGTGCAAGATGGCTTTTCAGTTGTTGTAATGTCTGCGCTTTTAGGGTTTGTTCTTTGAATAGAATCTCAGCATGTTATCTCAAGGAAAAACCCTTTAGCTCTTCTCTCCCGAGGTATTTCAGTGCTTTTACATGGTTCAGAGTTCCCAAGGAATGTTTCTCTCCTGCTGTGGAGTGTCTGAGCCCTGACTTTGTCCCCAGTAATTCCTATCTTCACCCTCTGGCTCCTCAGACCCCACAAATCCATTAAGCATCCCCCTTGCATTGGCAGAAGGAATTTTCAGTCATATCTTGCTCACTGATGAGAGGCTTTGCCAGGACCTTGCTCTGGGATTTGGGAGCTGAATGGAACTTTTGCCGTTAATGAGTCTAAATTTGTAGGAGCAACAAAAATTCAGGTGCTGCTTGTTTTATTAGTGGAGTACGGCACGTATCACGCACACACTGGAAAAGGTTTTCACTTCAGAGGAGGGAAAGGAGCACTTTGGAGTTCATGCTGTGAATTTTCTACAGAGAATGACTCTAAATGCACATTTTGTAATGCATGACTTTATTTATTTTAAAAAAGGGCTGCATTATTAAATTTGGTTTTGTCTGTGCAAACAAATGTGAATTATTTGGCAGCTCAAGTGTTTTCTCAGTCACCCATAAATAAGAAAGTGACTTGAAAGTACAATTGATCAGAAATGATGCATTGAGTGTTTCCCTACAAGGAGGGTATTGAGTTGGGAGTTCTGTCATGTTGTGGGTTCCTCTCTCACCCACAGAATGCCTTTCTCCTTCACATCTGCATTTCATGACAGTATCTTTGTTTTATGTGAATGATGTGATAGCTCAGATAAATCTGTGCTGGCTGAGCAAAGGGAGAGCTGAGTTGTTGTGATACAGGGTGGATGTTTGTTCTGAGGGAAGGGGGCAGCAGGGCTGATGGGCCAGGCTGCTGTGCTGGGCAGGTCACAAAGCTTTCCAAGGGATTAAAAACGAGCTGGGGTGGTGCTGGAGAGGAACAGCTGGAATGTTCTCGTGGAATAGATGAGATTAATATCTCCCAGCCCTCCTGAGGGTTTGGTTGGTGTCCTCAGTGAGAACCCTGGGCTGGTGCTGTGCTGCTCCCACCTCTCCAAGGGAGGTGCTGGGCTGGATCTGCTGCTCAGTTGCTGCTTGTCCAGGCTGAGAAATGGGACGGCTGGATGGATGGATGGATGGATGGATGGATGGATGGATGGATGGATGGATGGATGGGTTCATGCCCAAGGACAGCCCAGCAGGGCAAGGCAGGGCTGGGCCTCCTTTGGACCATTGTCTTCAGAGAGAATTGGATGCAGAAAACCACTTTGTTGGAAACCACTTGTGTTTGAGCAGTGCTGGTGGGTTGCTGTTTCCCAGAATGTGTTTCTGTTCCAAGTATGGTGTGCAGAGAGTGGGCCCTGCCAGGCTGGGGCTGTCCGGGCCTGGCTGTGCCAGGCAGGGCCTGGCGGGCCTGGCAGGGCCCTGGCAGCTCCCATGGTGCCCAGGCCCGCAGGGCGCCCTCCTGCCCCGCCCTTCTGCTCACCCTGCTGCCCGGGCTGCCCTAGGAAATGCTTCAGCTCCAGCACCCTGGGCAGCGAATTGCCCCGGTATTGCTGTGGATCTGTTCCCCCAGGCAGGGCAGCCTCCAGGCAGAGCTGTGCTGCCAGGGCTGCCGGTGCTCTGTGCCCCTGCTGCCGTCGTCTGTCTGTCCTGCCCTTGGCTGAGGGGCTGGAGCTGGGATTGGGTTCCAGGGAGCTCTGCTGGGGTCAGGGGTGCAGCTCTGAGAGATGTTGGAGAAATGTGTCCTGTTGGGGAGCCCTGCCAGCTCACCTGGGCTGGGCCAGGTACCCCCCAAGGGATGGGGTCTGTGTGTGTGCCCCACATGGGCACCCAGGGTGCAAATACTGAGCAGCAAACAGCCAGATCAGCCCTCGTTACAGCAAGTCCTACTTCTGTCCTATTTCTTCCCTGCCTGGAGAATATTAATGCACAAATCAAAGGAATCTACTTAAAAGTGTTTTAAATGAGCAGCCTTGTTAGGGGAAGGGGAGGGAAGGGTTTGTCATTATGCAATACAAAAGATTGAGGTGATCCTGACACACAGAAGGGGAAGATAAGGAGGAGAAGGTTGCAGTGAGCTCCCCTTTCCTGAAGGAAGAGCCAACCCTTTGGATGGCTGCTCCAGCCCCAGAGCACCTGCACAGCAGGGAAACGGCCCCAGGCTGGCTTTGGGGTGGCACTGGAGGATGTGATTGCCCATCTCAGCTGGGTTTCAAAATGGTGCACAGGTGGAGTGGTTATCAGCAGGGGATGGTTAAAAACCTGAGATCATTTGGAGTGAATCACTGTCCAGGGCTTGTGCTGCTGTGTGGGAAGGTCTCCCAGGCTGGAAGGACCTGTAGCATCTGATTTACTGATCTGTCCTGCACTGAGGGAGAAGAGAGCTAAAAATGCAATTTCAGTGCTCACATGTGGGTTTATTTCTCAGCTTTCTGTGGTTCTGTGACTCCTCATGGCAGTTCTGTGCTGGGATGTGATGAGCTCACTCCCTGCACCCTTGGGTTTCCATGCCTGTGCCCAGAGGTGCTCCCTCCCTTTCCCATGTTTGTGCCACTTTCCCCCACCCCATCTCCCCTTCAGTCCAGTGCAAGGAGGAGGAATTCCAAAATGCTGGCCCTCAAGGTTCTCTGTCCATCCACTTTACAGAAGATCTGGCTGATCTTCTAGACATTTCAGCATTTTTGCCTTCTCCATTCTCTCTGTACATGGAGAAGTTCACTGTAAGATCCTTCTAATCTCTCAGGTTTCGAAGCTAATGGCACCCGGCTAAAATTACCCCATTAAATATCAATTAACATAAATCATCACAAGATGCTGCTCAGATTAAATATGCTCCTACTGGGTCTTTCTGTCTGGAAATATAACTGAGTGAAGAAATGTTAAAATGAACTGACTTGGATGCTCCAAGGGGTTTTTTGGGTCTTGGCTGAGTTTGTGACTGTTCACATTAAAATAAAATAACCCTCCAGTGTTGCATGTTCTTGGGCATGGCTGTGGCCTGTTCCAGGGGATGGGCTCGGACCAAAACACAATTTAAAGGTAATAATTAATCCTGGGTCAGATTATTAAACCACACTGGCTCTTTGTGTAGGAGAGGTGGCTGAGGTTTGGTGGAGTTTAGCTCACTCTGGATGTGGATTAAGCCTGATCCTGTGTGAGTGCCCATATAAAAGGCTGAATTGAGGCTGTTTCATTTCTTAATTGACTGAATTAGGATTTGAATTTTTGCCATGTGGGCAAGTCCTGGATGGTTTTGGTGACTCCAGGAGCACAACAGAAGAATTGCTGCTGTTATGTTTGTGCGTGTGTTTAATTTTGCAAAACAAGGTACACTATCTTAAAACGTGAAAGAGACTCATGTTAGGAGGTGAAGGAGAGCAATGGAGGGAGAAATTAATGTGGTTTTTTTTCTTCACTGGTGGCTGCTTCACCCATGTCTGGCAGCAGAAGCAAGGATGAATACATGTCATGTTTTCCAGCTGATTTCTGGGTCACTTCTCCCATGGCTGCTGGAAGTGACTAAGCAGTATTTAATCTGGTTTAACAGATATGCAAAGCAGGGCTGCTGCTCTCCCTGAGCAGGGCTGGGCACACATCCCAGCTTTGCTGGGCTGCTCCTTCTCCACGTGTGTGCCCTGAGAGCCCAGGGCAGCTCAGGGGAAGCAGCTGGAACCTGCAGGAACATCATGTGGGAGGGGTAGAGACTGGGGGAGGTCTGCTCCATAATCCTGTCAAAATTTATTGCCGTGGTCATGGGATTATGGAGTGGTTTGGGTTCGGAGGGACCTCAAATCCCACCCAGTGCCACCCCTGCCATGGCAGGGACCCCTCCCACTGTCCCAGGCGCTCCAGCCCCAGTGCCCAGCCTGGCCTTGGGCACTGCCAGGGATCCAGGGCAGCCCCAGCTGCTCTGGGAATTCTATTCCAGTCCCTCCCCACCCTTACAGGAACAATTCCTAATTCCCAGTATCCCGTCCATCCCTGCCCTCTGTACCAGTGTCTGTCAGGCAGTTTGGGATGCCCTGCAGTGCCATGGGCTCCTGGCACAGCCCTGGGCCCTGCTCACGTAGCCTGTGCCTTTTTGGGGTGCTTTGTGTTCCAATAACAATCTGCAGCTGCAGGGCTGGGGGGGCTCAGCCACATCTGGCCCCCTGGCAGCTGCTCAGCCAGGCGTGCCCATGGCCCCTGCCCAGGCTGGGCACAAAGGCTGACTGACCCCACTGGCACTGCTCTTGTGTCTGACTCATCTCTGAGCAACCTGTGCCAGTCCCAGGGGATTGGGAGCCTGGGTGTGCCATGGAAACACAAACAGGGCTGGCACAGGAGTAACCAGTGCCAGTCTGGGGGGATTGTGAGCCCTGGGCAAGCCATGGAAACACAAACAGGGCTGGGACAGGATAACCAGTGCCAGTCTGGGGGGATTGTGAGCCCTGGGCAAGCCATGGAAACACAGCTGGGACAGGATAACCAGTGCCAGTCCTGGGGATGGTGACCCCTGTCAGGCCATGGGGCTGGGACAGGAGCAGGCCATGAACAGGACCTGCTGTTGTTTCCACCCTGCCAGGAGCTCTGTAGCTCTGGGGTGCCTCAGCTGAAAGGCACACCTGAGACAAATGTTAGTGAGTGACTAGAAAACATCAACAAATATCTAAATAAAGGGAAGGCACAGGTTGTTTTTATTGTCCATGCATTAATAATGCAGCCTGTGCTTTGCAGAAGACGTGGCTCTGAGGTTCAGGTGGCTCCAGTGACAGCAGCACAGACTTGGCACTGAGCAGGATGCAGACTCAGACTTCAGATGGCAACAAGGAGGGGACTGGACCTCCGTGGCTGGAAATTTCCTCTGCCTGACTGAGTATTGTGGGCTTTATCTTTGCATTAGTAGCTTGCTGTGACTGCAGCACAGCTGCCTTGGGCAGATCTGGCTGGCAGTGAGTAAGAGGTCAGGGGTTCCTCAGCTGGGATCTGTATCACTGCCTTGGCTCTGAGCAATCCTGGGACAGGTACAGAGGGGGAGATGCTCTTACCTCGGGTTTCTCCTGCCTGCAGTGGGTGAGCTGATACCAGGCTGATGTAAACACAGGCGAAGGCAGGAAATGTCAGAATCCTCTGCTGCCCTTGGGCTCCTTCCCTGCCTGCCTGCTCCAGTAACACAGCAGGCACACTGGGAGCTGCAGAGTTGCATTTTGGGGATAATTCCTGTTCTCTGGGGCTCTGAGTGAGGCACAGGAGGTTGGGTTGGAGTCAGAGCCCACCCAGTGCCACCCCTGCCATGGCAGGGACACCTCCCACTGTCCCAGGCTGCTCCAGCCCCAATGCCCAGCCTGGCCTTGGGCACTGCCAGGGATCCAGGGGCAGCCCCAGCTGCTCTGGGCACCTGTGCCAGGGCTGTTCCACTATAAGGCACTTGTAATAGTTGCAGGTAACTGGAAATAAAATACAGGGGGAAAAAGACAGAGCAGGTGAATGAGGACACATTGGAACATGATTCACTTCTTCAAGACCATCAGTCAGAGGCCAGGGCCCATCCTGCTTTGAGCAGGTTTGATGAGAGAGAGCTGCTCTCATCCCCATTAATCATGTGGTGGTTGTTTAGGTCATGGATCAGTCATTACAGGATCTGTTGTTTCTGGAGGTGATAATTCAGACAAATGAACTGAACCCTGCTCCCCACTGTGTGAGGCCCAGGTGGGTCCAGGCTGGAGCTGGGAGCTTTGGGAGCAGCTTGCTGTGCAGCTTTGGTGGCTTTGGCTGTGTTTGCACATTAGTTCAGATAAGCTCAGTTCTCACCTGGGGGTTTGGGGATGGATGTTTCTGCCTGTTCCTGCTGTGGGAGGGGGGCAGTGCAGGTGTTGGCAGGTCCAGGCAGGCAGGAGGCTCCTGGTGTGATCACAGCAGTGCTCCAAGGAGCTGCACCTGCCCACGGGGAGCGCTGGGGATGGAGCATTCCTCCTGCTCTTGTCCTGGAAAACCATTTTGCTTTATTTTTCCAAGGCAGAACTCACCACTCAGCTTCTGTTCGGGTCGTTTCACACTCAAACTCCTTTTATTTCAGAGAAGCTGTAACTTTTATGAACTTCTGTGGGTGATGTAGAATATTATCACAGCTCAGTTATTTTCTCTCCTCGGTTACGTGGGAAAGCAGAGTTCAGCTGCTTTGGTGATGCATCCCTGTTATTTTGTGGGTTGGGTTTTTTTCCAAATCCCATGAGATTTATGTTAAAAGACTTATTTGGTGAAATCTGCTGCATCACAGGCGTGATGCTGCTCAACAGGTCAGGCTGGCCAAGTGTAATGTCTGCTGGAACTCAGTTCCTTTGCCTGTGAATCTCTCCAGGAGTGTTTCCTGCCCTGGCAGCCGCGTGGGGCTCGGTCCGGGCCGCGTGGGGCTCGGTCGGGGCCGCGTGGGGCTCGGTCCAGGCCGTGTGGGGCTCGGTCCAGGCTGTGGGGCTCGGTCCGGGCTGTGTGGGGCTCGGTCCAGGCCGCGTGGGGCTCGGTCCGGGCCGCGTGGGGCTCGGTCCAGGCCGTGTGGGGCTCGGGCCAGGCCGTGTGGGGCTCGGTCCGGGCTGTGTGGGGCTCGGTCCGGGCCGCGTGGGGCTCGGTCCAGGCCGTGTGGGGCTCGGTCCATGCTGCTGCTGCTGCTGTTCGGGTGGATTTCTGGTGCCTCATGCGATGTCACGGAGGCACAACTGGGGCCCTTTGCATCCCAGCTTTCCTTCACATCTGAGCATTCAATTTCACAGCCATGGAAGATTAAGGCTGTCTCAGTAATACCCTTTAATTCTGCCTCATGATCGAGCTCATGCTCTGCTGTGATACAGATGCTGACTAATTTGCAATATTGTCTGAAGGAAAGATGAGGCAGAGCAGGATCTGCAGGCATTCAGGAGAGTGCACACACTGATTTTATTTTGGTTCCCTCTTTCACAGTGCTGGAGATGACTTAAGAAAAAAACCCCAAAAAACCAAGACATGTATTTTGCTTGCTGTAAATGTAAATATAAATCCTCATCAGCAACTGTGTAATCCGGCAATGATCTCTCTTAAATTGAAACAAATAATAAATTTTGTGAATAGAGCTGAGGATTGATGGTGTCATCCTTGCAGGCAGTTTAGATGTAAAGAGTTTTATATTGACTATGCAAATCAATGTTGAAATAACACCAGAAGGGAGCCAAAGATAAAAGAGCTGTTAAACCTTCCTGTGAATTCTTGCAAATCAGCTCCTGAGCCTGCAGCAGCTCCTGGTGCTCTCCACCTTGGGCTGGCTCTGCACGGAGCTTTTCCCTCTGCTGGGGCTCTTGGAGAGGCTCTGGAGCAGCTCCACCAGGATGGAATTTAGGTCAGTGTTGTCCTTAATGCAGTGCTTATTTATACAGAAGGTCCTGAAGGGCCTTCCCAGCTCCAGAACACACCCAGGGAGCTCTGATGGCAGCTGTGCTCATCTGCCAGAGCTGAGCAGCCCCAGCCCTGCCTGCAGCTGAGGGATCCTCTCCTGTCAGCCACCCCAGCTCCTGTGCCCAGGAGCACTCATGGCTCCAGTTCAGCTCAGCTTTCCCTGCCACTGTGTCCCAGAGAGAGCCCCAGGCCAGGCTGGGGCTCTGAGAGAAGGATTTCCTCATCCCCTGGGTGTGCAAGGAAAGGACCTGGGGTCCTGGCTGCTGCCAAGTGCAACAGGAGGCAGCAGTGCCCTGGCAGCCAGGGGCACATCCCTGTCCTGGGGATTAGGAGCAGCAGCCAGGGGGGGATTGTCCCCTCTGCTCTGCACTGGGGTGGCCTCAGCCCCAGTCCTGGGGGCAGTTTTGTCTAAAAAAACACATTAAAGCCATTGGAGAGTAGCCAAAGGAAGCCATGGAGATGGGGAGGGGTCTGGAGGGGCCAGAGGAGGGGTGGCTGAGGGTCCCTGGCTGGAGAGATGAGACTGAGGGGAGATTCATGGCCCTGCAGCTCCAATCCCTGCTCTAGGTCAGGGACAGGAGCCAGGGAATGGCTGGGGCTGGGCCAGGGCAGGTCAGGCTGGATTTTGGGAAAGGTTCATCCCCAGAGGGTGCTGGGCAGAGCTCCAGGAGCCTTTGGACAGCGCTGCCAGGGATGTCCATGGTGGAATCTGGGGTGTCTGGGCAGGGGCTGGGCTGGGGGATCCCTTTGGGTCCCTTCCCACCAAGGATATTCCATGGCTCCAAGAGGAATTGGTGCAGGCTTTGCCTTGCAGATCCGTGGCTGACTTGGGATCCAGCCCTCGCCTGCTGCATCTGTTCATGTGGCTCAGCATAAAAACCCACTCAGTTTTGTTAAAAACCCTGCTTTTGGTTCAAAAGCAAAGGATACAGCATGAAATGCACACGTGGGTTGGTCCCCTGATGATCCTTCAAGCAAATCAATCTGAAAAATAAGGAACAAAACTTGAAAAGACCCTTAAAACATCTACATCCCTGAGCACATTCTAATGAGTCTTGAGCACAAACAACGGGAGCCCAGCTCCACCCTCTGCTCTTTTTACAAGAACAGCAGCACCAAGGCAGAGTTGGGATTGTCCCTAATTACCGGTGGCAGGGTGGTGGCCGGGGTGGCAGTGTGCTCCTGCAGGAGGAGGTGGGTTTGGGAGCTGCAGCCCTCGGGGGTTTGTGTGCCTGTGGCACCTCCCTGCTGTGTTCCTGACCTGCTGAGTCCCGAGATGGTTTACAGCAGGAGAGGGATGATTTGGAGCCGGGATTTGTCCTTGCATTCCTTGCCGGGCTGTCCCTGACCTGCAGGATGCTCCTGTATTGCTGGCAGGAGCATCCTCCCAGTGAGCTGTTCCTTGGGATGGTGCTGGAGTGAAATCCAAGGGAAATGCTGCAAATCCCAGCGCTCCCAGATGGGTTACAGCAGGAGAGGGATGGATTTGGGGCCAGGATTTGTCCTTCCCTTCCCTGCCGTGCTGTCCCTGACCTGCAGGATGCTCCTGTATTGCTGGCAGGAGCATCCTTCCCATGAGCTGTTCCTTGGGGTGGTGCTGGAAGTGAAATCCAAGGGAAATGCTGCAAATCCCAGCGCTCCCAGATGGATTAGAGACGTGTTACAGCAGGAGAGGGATGGATTTGGGGCCAGGATTTGCCCTTCCCTTCCTTGCCGGGCTGTCCCTGACCGGCATTGCTGGCAGCGAGCTGTTCCTTGGGGCGGTGCTGGAGTGAAATCCAAGGGAAATGCTGCAAATCCCAGCGCCTCCGAGTGCCAGCCTGGGGGTTGCTGCCCTCCCAGCGCTGGGGACAGGTTTGATGCCCAGGGACACACCTGGTGCCGGGTCAGCATCATCAGGGGATGTTTCTGGGTTCTGCTGGCTGGGGTGCAGTCCGGGTGGCAGATCCCAGGGCAATGGTGGAGTCCCCGTCCCCAAAGGGATTTCAGAGCCCTTGGGGACAGGGGGCAGTGGTGGCCTTGGCAGCGCCGGGGTGATAACTGTACTCGGTGATCTGGAAGGGCCTTTCTAACCTCAAAGATTCCGTGATGCTGGAATAAAAGATGGTTTACCCCTGGTGTGGCAGGAAGGTGTTGTGAGCTGTGTGCCACGAGCACATCTGCCTCCTCCAGAGCCCTGGCCCTCCCTGATAAGGAGGCAGGAAGGGAATTTGCATCCCCTGTGCTGGAGCAGCCTCTGGCTTTGGTGCCTGAGTTTTGGACCAGCTGAATTCTTGTGGAGTTCCTGTGGAAGCACTCGGGTAGCTCCTGGTGGGAAGGCAGGACCCAAACCCCCGGGCTGTGCGTGCCAGGCTGGCCAGGGTAGGAAGGGGCTGCCCAGGGACACAGGGGTTGGTGACAAACCCGTGTTGGACCAGGTCAGCTGGGAGGTCCCACTGAGCCCCCAGGCCTGGCCCTGGCACCCATCACCCACTGGCACAGAAGAAATCCTGGAGCAGTTGGCAGGATTACTGGTAGGGTTAGCTGCTGCTGGGAGTAAATAACTTCTGAAATCTGGCCTGATGTTATCAAAGAGGATATTTCACATGGGGTATTTATAGATTCCCAGTATTGTCTGAGCCAGTGTCTCTGCACCCCCTCCCACGGTGTGCCCTGCAGGCAGGAAGAGTACCAGGCAGGAAATCCCCAGGTAAATGAGGATTTGCTAATGGAGGTGTGGGCTTTCAGTCGGGGTTTTTTGTGTGTTGGAAATGTGTGGCTAATGCTGGGATTGAAGTGACCCCCAGGGGGAAAAAGCTGATTTTAATGGGACAGAAATTACACGGTGAAACCTTTTCCTTGCCACATTTCTGCAGTGTCCAGCAGCAGGATTCCTCTCATTTCAGTGCTCACGGCCCTGCCCTCCTCTTCCTCGTGTGGAGAGCTCTTAACTGAAGCACAAATGCCAGCACAGGGGTGGGTCACTCTCCCCAGAGTGAATAAATCAGGTGTTAGATCTTCGTTTCTCAGATGTTTTCACTAAAGGAGCCTAATTAATCAGCCCAGCAGAATGGCTGAAAGGCAATTTCCCAAGCTGGATAACTGAATTTCCGTGGCACAGGCCTCCAAAGGCAAACACTGCCAGACCTGGTGACTTTAAGTGAGACTGTCACACCAAGCACGGTGATATTTTAGCCTTAGTGCCTCTCTTGCCTGCGGAATAGAGATGCTCGTGCATCCTCATCCATCAGCTGACAGCCTCCTGCTTCCAGAAATGGTGATGATTTGACATCAGACCACTTAAATTTCCTTAGTGGCTGGGCTGCAAGCCTCTCACATTTTTCACCTCTCCTGCATCTTTCTCACTTTTTTTTCCCTCGACGAGGCTGATCCTGGATCTCACTGCAGTGCTAAACGTGCTCCAAGCTGGACATCACACAGGTGAAAACATGCACTGCTGCTTCCCAAATGGGGGTGTGGGATGCAGGAGAACAGGGGAGCTGCCAGCAGAAGTTGCTGTACTCAGGGAATGGCTCAGGTGGACAGGTCTGGAGGTCTCTGTTCCAGACTGCTCAGGGATTTCCCCATTTCAGTCCCAAAACCTTCTCCCAAAAGGATGGTGTCTGGAGAAAAGGCTTTCCTTAGTGGCTCTGTGGCTTTGCCCATGAACTGCCCCACATCCAGCATTTCTGGGGCATGTTCTGGTAGGCAGCTGCTCCCTCTGGGGCTGGGGGAGCTGAGGGAAGGGCTCTTTTTGGGCTCAGGTGGTTTTTGAATCAAGCCTTTTGATTTGGGCAGTTTCTCAGCTGTGCCTCTCTGTGTGCCAGCAGCCAGGGGACAGAAGAGGAGTGCAGGGCCACCAGCCCACCCTGAGAGAGCTGGGAGAGGAAGGCTGGCAATTAAACACTTACTGGCAGAGGGCTGGGCTGGGGGGAGCGCTGCATGGCTGTGGGAGACATAAAAGTTAATGGGAAGTAATTTGGCAACTTCATCTGCAGGCTGGCAGGGGCCCAAGTGGATCATAATTGGATTTCAGCTGCTGTTGTGTACTCAGACATTGAGATACCCTGCAAAAGTCACCCCTGGCTGCCAGGGAGGGAGCAGCTCCTGTGTGGGGCAGTGAGCAGGGGAACAAAGGAAGGCTGGAATTTGCAGGGGTGTAGGGGTGTAAATGCTGCTTTGCAGGGATGTTTGGTTTCCTGCCATCCCCTGTTGTGGCACTGTGGGGATGGGTCCCCTCCCCTGAGCTGTTCGTGGCAGAGCCCTGGGCTGGTCCCAGAGGCACAGCCCCCTCTGAGTGCTGTCCCCATGAAGGCAAAGACAGAGGTCTGAGCCAGCACTGACCATTTCTGCACAGAACACAAACTAAATCAAGCTCCCAGCCATGCCCAGCCTTGGGAGCTCTCTAAACTCTCTCACAGTGTAATTAAATTCTGAGAGTGCAAATGTTCTGCCCTTTCTTTGAGCTCGTGTCAGCATCCCTGCCCCAGAGCTCGGTGCTGTGTGCCCTGGCTGTGCTTTCTGGGTGCTGTTACATTTTCCCCAGGCATGGGGATTGCCTGGGTCAGGATGTGCTGAGATGTGAACATCACCAGTGCTGGGCACCGTGGTGCCCATCCCTTGTGGTGACATGCTTCTCTTGCCTGTTCAGAAACACCAGTGTGGGACACTGGCACTGAAGGAAAACACTAATTTTAGATATAATTTTGTCTTTGAAAGTATTTCTCAAGCACTGTTGTAATTAAGGCTCTTCCCAGGTAATTTCAGGAGGTTCTTTACAACGTGTGGGCAGTTTATGTCTGGATTTCTTTTCCTTGTGTAATTGTTCATTTGAGTGAGTCCTGTGTGTGTGGCCTGTAGTTAAATAAATGAATGGATGGAGATCCCTGTCCAGCTCCTAACACAGCTTTTCTAAGTCAGGTTTAATTTGGAGCTTGGGAAGGAATTCCTGAGGGAGAGTGGCAGGCCCTGGATCCTGGCAGTGCCCAGGGCCAGGCTGGGCACTGGGGCTGGCAGCACCTGGCACAGTGGCACAGACACACTCCACACATGGCTGGAGCCTCCTAGCACAGCGCTCCAGACAAACGGCTCAGGGAGGCTTTGGTGCTCCTAATTGTTTATGGGATGTTTTATGGAGCCCTCTGCCTGCCCAATCTAATGTCATTGGGAGATAAGAAGGAAGGAAATATTAAGAAATAGTCTCTCCCTGCTCCTAATGTGCCTCTCCGTGCTTGATGTGCCTCTCTCTCCCTCCTGATTTCCTTGGCATCAAATTGCCCTTCACTGAGCTGAGTGATGCTGGGTGCTGAGGGAAATGTGGCTGTGGAGAGGGAAAATAAAGTGTCAGGAGTGAAATAGTGCCCTGGTGGTAATGGATTATCTAATTAGTGGGACTGGCTGCAAACTTGCCTGGCTGGGCTGCAGGAGGAGCCTCCCCTCATCACCCTTATCTCAGATGGAGTTATTGAGTGCAGATCCAGCAGCCCTGGCACCTGTGCCACCACCCTGGGCACCCTGAGGAGCCTCCCCTCATCACCCTTATCTCAGAGTGCAGTTATTGAGTGCAGATCCAGCAGCCCTGGCACCTGTGCCACCACCCTGGGCACCCTGGGGAGCCTCCCCTCATCACCCTTATCTCCGATGGAGTTATTGAGTGCAGATCCAGCAGCCCTGGCACCTGTGCCACCACCCTGGGCACCCTGAGGAGCCTCCCCTCATCACCCTTATCTCAGATGGAGTTATTGAGTGCAGATCCAGCTGAGCCCTGGCACCTGTGCCACCACCCTGGGCACCCTGAGGAGCCTCCCCTCATCACCCTTATCTCCGATGGAGTTATTGAGTGCAGATCCAGCAGCCCTGGCACCTGTGCCACCACCCTGGGCACTGGAAGGGCTCTGACTCCACTTGGACTTGGGAAGGGAAGTGTGTGCCAGCTCAGAGTGATTCCTGCAGCTGGTTAATGCCCAGGCCCTCACTGCTGCTGGGTGTGGGTTCCTGCAGCTCTCCCCAGGACAGAGCTGGCCCCAGCAGCCAGGACCATGCCAGGCTGCTCAGCCAGGTGCTGTTACCTTCCTGACCAGGGCTCCACCTTCTGAAGCGAGGCAGAGGGACAGTGGCACTGCCTTTCTCAGTGGGCTGGAGATTAAACCTTTCTCTAAGACCTGAGGCAGCTCTTGCAGGATGCAGGGCAGTGAAAAGCTCCCTGTAAGGAGCTTAGGCTGTAATTCCAGCCAGGGGCTGATAAGGAAAGCAGTGATCAAAGCATCACCACTCTTTCAGGCCTGGATTTACCAAGCTCCTCTGGCACCAGAACAGCTGCTCCTGTATCTTGTATTTCTGTGGAATGACCAAAAAAAGCAGGATATACCCTTTAATTGGGAAGTTTTAATGCCCCCCACACCATCAGTGGAACTTGAAATTTTAGAGAGGTATTTGTCCATCCCAAAATGGTTTTCCCTGCCCTTTAATGCAGCCACAGAAGCTGTGGTGGCATCCCTGGCACACTGAGGAGGGGTGAGTGTGGCTCCAGCACTCCTCTGCCTTGGAGCCAACACAAACCATCCAGCAACTCCTGGAAACTTCTTAAATCCATTTCTCCAGGCAACAGAGGGAGCGTAATCATTCAGATTAAACTGTTTCCTTCTCTCTTGCAGTCATTAGTGGCAGTACTACATTCCTAAGGTTAAGTAGAGAAAAAGAAATAAATTTAGTTGTCAAAACTCCTGCAGAGTGAGCGCACTTAGTTTTGCATCTTTTATAGCTAAATCTTGGATTGTCTCTCATTAAGAGAATACTGATCATCCATGTAGGTTTTCATTGCTTTGTTGGCCATAAAGCCTCTGAAAGTTTTGGAGACAGCAATAGAAATGTGGTCTCTGATGTGCCAAAAATAAAGATGTGACAGTGTTTGACATCAGTGTTTGAGGTGTTGGTCCTGCAGCCCAAGAGCTGCTGGGACTCAGCTCTGGCAGGAGCACAAGTACCCTGGAGTCACAGCAATTTCTGGGAGGAAAAGCAGCCAAGAGCTCTGGTCAGATGTTGCTGCCAATATTATTTTTATAGATGGAGAGAAAAGAAATCCGTTACACTTAAAAACGAGGGGGAAGTCAGGTGGAGCAGGGACAAAGCAGAACCGCAGCTCTCGCAGACAGGGTTTGTGCGGAAGGGTGTTTGTGATCCAGAAATCAAAAAGAATGAGGAGCCATTCTTCCTTTGAGCTGAGGAGCTGCATGAGAGTCAATGAGCATCAGAAATCATTGTGCTCTCCCCGCTGCTCTGGCTCCTGGAGCGCTGCTGATGAATGGCAGATTATTTTTTGGCCATCCCGAGTTTTGGCTCTGTGGAATCCATGCTGATGATGGAGTGTCACATAACTCTGCCCGTGCTGAGCGCCTGAGGCAACAGCTGTAGCTTCACCCAATCCATCAGTGCTGGGCCCAGGAGGGCCAGGCACTCCCAGCCAGCAGCTGGGACACTGAGCCCTTCCCCTGCCTCCTCCCTGGGGATGGGGCTCTCCTCCCAGCCCTGCCACACCAGGGATGCTGTGCTCTGCCAGCTCAGCTGCTGTGCTTAGAGGGTCCCTCCGGGCACTCCAGGCCAGCCCAGACCTGGCAGGGATGTGTTCGACTTTGGGAGGGGTGTCTGTCTGTCCCTGTGCCCAGCTGTGCTGCTCACTCCAGTCCTGCCACACTGCCATCCTCCCTCCCTGCAGGGCTCTGCAGCCAGGCAGCTTTTGCTGCTTTTGTTGTTTTTGTTGCCCTGTTTAGCCTGGCTGCTGTGGCTGGAGGATGGAAATGTTCCCAGCTCTGGTGCTGGTGACTCCTTAAGTCACATCTCCACACAAACCAGCACAGCCAGAGAGGCTTGTGAGGGCCGGGCTGCTGCTGTGATCCCTCCCACCGTCCCAGGAGTCACTCCAGGCTCTCTGAGGAGCCAGGTGTGTTTGCTGCAGTCTCAGCTCAGGGGCTCTCTGCACAGCTTTCTCTCTGCATGCTGTGGGTTCTGTGGGGGTGTTGGAAGCTGTTCCCTCAGTCTGGGGGTGCTCAGGGTGGGGGAAGCAGTCTGTCCCTGAGTGTCTCCTACCACTGGAGCTCTTTAGTGCTGGCAGAGCACTCGGAGGTGCCTCTGCTGCAGAGACTATTAGATCTGAAATGCATTATTGCTCGCTTTTCTAACCAACACAAATCCAAAGTGCTGCTTTGGCAGGAAGAACGCTTGGAAATATTAGATTTATTGAGAATTGTGTCCTCCCAGTCAGTCAGTTGTAGCAATGAAGTCTGTTTGCATTATCCTTCCTGCGGGCTGAGTGCTAAGTGGGGCTGAGCTGCCTGGAAAAGCAATTCCCTGGTGGCAGGAGGCTGACCGGGCTCCTCTGCTCTGGGGCGGCTCTGAGGAAAGGGTTGTTGTTGTTGCTGGTGATAAACCAAATTCAAGAGCTCAGTCCAGCATGGGAGTCTCTCTTCCTGTCCCTTCTCCTTCGGCCTTTAGCCTGCTTGCTGTGCCTCCAGTCAGCCTCACTGGATAAATCTGATTTTTCCAAAAGGGAATTGCTGTCTCTGCTCAGGGTGGGCAGCCAGGGATGGGTGGTTGGCTCCTACCAGCTGGGTTTGGATCCTGAGAGCAATTTTAACACATGGAGCAATTTTGCTGTGATGCTGCCAGGATTTTGTGAGCAGGACTTAAGACAAGCAATTTTAATTTCAGGCAGGAAGTTTATCATTTCCATACTGTGCTGGAGTTACATCTAAGAGTCGTGGTATCAGATGCACAAAGCACTCGTGTTCTGCATTCATCAGATTTCAGAGCAGACACCATTCAGACTATCTGCTTTGGAAAGATCATTTTTGAGAAGAACTTTATTGATTTAGAGTAATGTTACAGAAAAGTGACTCGTCTCTTTCCAGAGTGACTTCCACTCTAACTGACTCCAGCACTGGCTACTCCACAATCCCTTCCTTCCCCATGGAACAGAGACTGGGAGATCAGGCATGCTGGGGAGAGAGCTCTGGCTGTTCCCCAGAGCCAGGCAGGTATCAGGGCACGTTCCTAATTCAGTTCTTGTCAATGAGCTGCTGTGGGAGCTGCAGACAGGGCAGGGCACAGAGCTGCCATGGGAGCTGCAGGACAGGGCACAGAGCTGCCGTGGGAGCTGCAGACAGGGCACAGAGCTGCTGTGGGAGCTGCAGGACAGGGCACAGAGCTGCCATGGGAGCTGCAGACAGGGCACAGAGCTGCCATGGGAGCTGCAGGACAGGGCACAGAGCTGCCATGGGAGCTGCAGGACAGAGCACAGAGCTGCCATGGGAGCTGCGGGACAGGGCACAGAGCTGCCATGGGAGCTGCAGACAGGGCACAGAGCTGCCATGGGAGCTGCAGACAGGCACAGAGCTGCTGTGGGAGCTGCAGACAGGGCACAGAGCTGCCATGGGAGCTGCAGACAGAGCAGGGCACAGAGCTGCTGTGGGAGCTGCACACAGAGCAGGGCACAGAGCTGCTGTGGGAGCTGCAGGACAGGGCACAGAGCTGCCATGGGAGCTGCAGACAGGGCACAGAGCTGCTGTGGGAGCTGCAGGACAGGGCACAGAGCTGCCGTGGGAGCTGCAGACAGGGCAGGGCACAGAGCTGCCATGGGAGCTGCAGACAGGGCAGGGCACAGAGCTGCCATGGGAGCTGCAGGACAGGGCAGGGCACAGAGCTGCCATGGGAGCTGCAGACAGGGCAGGGCACAGAGCTGCCATGGGAGCTGCAGGACAGAGCACAGAGCTGCCATGGGAGCTGCGGGACAGGGCACAGAGCTGCCATGGGAGCTGCAGACAGGGCACAGAGCTGCCATGGGAGCTGCAGACAGGGCACAGAGCTGCTGTGGGAGCTGCAGACAGGGCACAGAGCTGCCATGGGAGCTGCAGACAGAGCAGGGCACAGAGCTGCTGTGGGAGCTGCACACAGAGCAGGGCACAGAGCTGCTGTGGGAGCTGCAGGACAGGGCACAGAGCTGCCGTGGGAGCTGCAGACAGGGCAGGGCACAGAGCTGCCATGGGAGCTGCAGGACAGGGCACAGAGCTGCCATGGGAGCTGCAGGACAGGACAGGGCACAGAGCTGCCGTGGGAGCTGCACACAGAGCAGGGCACAGAGCTGCCATGGGAGCTGCAGGACAGGGCACAGAGCTGCTGTGGGAGCTGCAGGACAGGGCACAGAGCTGCCATGGGAGCTGCACACAGAGCAGGCACAGAGCTGCCATGGGAGCTGCAGGACAGGGCACAGCTGCCGTGGGAGCTGCAGACAGGCACAGAGCTGCCATGGGAGCTGCAGGACAGGGCACAGAGCTGCTGTGGGAGCTGCAGGACAGGGCACAGAGCTGCCGTGGGAGCTGCACACAGAGCAGGGCACAGAGCTGCCATGGGAGCTGCAGGACAGGGCACAGAGCTGCTGTGGGAGCTGCAGGGCAGGGCACAGAGCTGCCATGGGAGCTGCAGGACAGGGCACAGAGCTGCCGTGGGAGCTGCAGACAGGGCAGGGCACAGAGCTGCCATGGGAGCTGCAGACAGGGCACAGAGCTGCCATGGGAGCTGCAGGACAGGCACAGAGCTGCCGTGGGAGCTGCAGACAGGGCACAGAGCTGCTGTGGGAGCTGCAGACAGGACAGGGCACAGAGCTGCCGTGGGAGCTGCAGGACAGGGCACAGAGCTGCTGTGGGAGCTGCAGACAGGACAGGGCACAGAGCTGCTGTGGGAGCTGCAGACAGGACAGGGCACAGAGCTGCTGTGGGAGCTGCAGGACAGGGCACAGAGCTGCCATGGGAGCTGCAGGACAGGGCACAGAGCTGCTGTGGGAGCTGCAGACAGGACAGGGCACAGAGCTGCCATGGGAGCTGCAGACAGGGCAGGCACAGAGCTGCCATGGGAGCTGCAGACAGGGCAGGGCACAGAGCTGCCATGGGAGCTGCAGACAGGACAGGGCACAGAGCTGCCATGGGAGCTGCAGACAGGACAGGGCACAGAGCTGCCGTGGGAGCTGCAGACAGGGCAGGGCACAGAGCTGCCATGGGAGCTGCAGACAGGGCACAGAGCTGCTGTGGGAGCTGCAGGGCAGGGCACAGAGCTGCTGTGGGAGCTGCAGGACAGGGCACAGAGCTGCTGTGGGAGCTGCAGACAGAGCAGGGCACAGAGCTGCCATGGGAGCTGCACACAGAGCAGGGCACAGAGCTGCCATGGGAGCTGCAGACAGGGCAGTGCTCACCCAGCAGAGCTGTTGTGTAACTCATCCCAGGCTCTGCCATGTCACCAGTCCGTGTGTCAGCTCTGCTCATTCTCAGGGCTCCTGCTTTCCACGGGGAATCGCTGTGCACAGGGCTTTGGGTTCCCTGAAATCCCCTCCCCTGAGCTCCTGGTTCTGCTGGCGCTGGGGATGGGGATGGCTGCTGTGCTTCTTGCAGGGTTTCAGTGGGCAGCCTGGGGCTGTGGGAGCAGAGGGGGCCTGGCTCAGGCTGTGTTTTGGGCAGCATTGCTCACACACACACACACACACACACACACACACACACACACACACACACACATTCCTGGCTGGTTTCACAGGGTGTGAGGGCTGCAGAGCTGCCCCAGGGCTCCCTCAGCCCCTCCTGGCTCCTGTGCCAGTCCTGCTGCTCCTCCATGCCCGGCTGTGCTGGTTCCTCTGAGAGCCTGGGGTGCCCCCAGTGCTGCAGTTCCAGGTGTCCCCATGTCCCCAGCACCCCCAGGGCTGCAGGGAGGGCTGTGGGACCCCAGCTGTGGGCAAAAAGCTCCTGTGAAACTGCAGGAGTCACTCCAAACTGTGTCAGGGGATGGAAGAGGGACGAGTATATTCTGGGACAGTCATTCCAGCTCCTCCTGCTGAGGCTGTCAGTGGCTTTCACGTCAGCCCCTCTCGTGTTCCAGCTGGGTTGCTGTCCTGTATTTTTGTCTGTGCCTGGTCTGACAGTAAACTCCTCCTCAGCGTGGCCCGTGAGTGTAAGGAGCTGTGCTGGAGGCTGGGCAGGCGCTGGGGAGCTCTGCAGTGCCCGTCCCTGGGGTGGCACTCGGGGCTGGGCACAGGGTGGGCACAGCTGCCACTCCCTGGGCTGGGAGGGCTTTGCCAGCCTCAGGCACCCCCTGGCTCTGTTCTGGAATGCAAAACCCCCCAGTGGTCACTCTGCTGAGCAGGCAGGCAGGCTGGAGCAGGACTTGCCAGGCTCAGTCTCCAGGAGCCCCTTGATGATTCTGGGGTTTCTCTGTTTATTGGCTGCAGTGAGAGCAGAGCACACCCGATCTGCTCACATGTTTTTGATTCACTGATGTCATCTCCACACCTGGCAGAGACCTTCCACCTTGAAGCTCATCTTGCTCTGGCCCTCAGGACTTGTGGCAGCTCCTTCTGCTGCAGTTGTGCTGAAGGAATGAAATGAAATTTACTGCACATTTAATTGGAATTTCAGTGCTCCTGTCCACCTGATAATGAATTGGTTTTCAGCACAGGGACAGACGAAAGTTAGCAGGGATTCCCTTGCAGAAAGCAGTTATTGCTGGGGGTAATTACAGGCTGTATATCCAGCTAATGGGAGCTGGGGCTGTCTTGGGGTTCACAGCTTGAGAGAAGTGTTTTGCACACTCAGGGAAATGTCTGAACTTAAAGGCTGCTGGGGTTTTAGCCAGACAATCGTGGTCAGTGCCTGGAGGTGCCACAGGCAGCTGTGGGCTGCAAACACTGAGGCTCAATGTTCCAGCAACATCTGGAATGAAAACCTGGGGATATTAATGGAATCCTAAATCCCCTGGGGGCAGTGCCAGTGTGTCTCTGCAGAAATGACCTGATTGTCTCAGCTTCTGGGGGCTGCATTTTCTCCTTTTCCTGCTGGACATCCTGGCCAGCACATGGAATTCCTGTGTTAATTGCACTTGTGTTAAATGGATAGAGCCACAGCAAACACAGAACCTGGCCAGGTGAGCTCTGAGGCACTTTGGGCCCTTTTCAGAGCCGAGTGTGGGTATCTGTGTGCTGGCACTGCTGCACGGGCTGAGAGCCCGCTCCCAGCAGCAGAGGGTGGTAACTTCATGTGCTACTGACAACTCAATTATTTCTAACAGTCTTCTGGTTCTGTGAGAGAGATTTTCAGGCTAAGCTGGTAGCTTTCCATCATCTTTTCTGAAAATCAGATCCTCTCTAGTCACAAAGCAAGGACAAGAGTCATTATGATTGAGTCAGGGGTTAGTTTTGTTTATCCTTGTGTGAATTATATCAGGCAAATATCTCTTGGGAAGCAGCTGACCAGCAATAACCCAGAGCAGGAGAAAATCTCTTGGGATTATTTGGACAGAGCAGAGGATGTGAGGAGCTGGGAAGTGCTTTCCTTCTGTGCCTGGTGCTGAGTCCTTCCAGGTGCTCCCTTGTGGGGTCAGCCTGCGGCTGGATGAGATGCTCTGTGTGGGGCCTGGGGTCCAGGGGGGATCTTTGTGGGGTCTCAGGGCTGCACGTTGTCCCTGGAATGTGTGACAGGCACAGAGTGTCACTGAGGCCAGCACAGAGCCGCTGGCACCTGCAGAAGGTGAATTTCTGCCTCCGCCTTGCCCTTCTCATCCATCTGAGCAGCAGAGAAATGAGTGTCAGGACAGGTCAGGCTCCATGGAATGAAATCCCATTTGCTGTGGCAGCCTGGGGAGCTGGATGCTGAGTCTCAGGGTGGCAGAGGGATGAGCTGGGGCAGGCACAGGGCTGCAGCTGAGATCACTCCATCGCAGGCACCGTCTGCAGCCTGACAAATTCCCACCAATCCTGCCCTGTGACTCATCAATTTAAATCAATTTCCTGAGCAACATCTATGAGAATTAAAGGATTATAAAAATGAATGAGTAATTTTTCTCAACCTTTTGTTGGTGTGACTGGAAAAGGGGGATGATTTACTCCCTGGCAATCTGTAATTCTGCAGGTTAATAGGCTGGGTGAAATCCTTCACATTTATGACAAGGGATTACAGGACTCTGCAGTGAATTAGCACAAACCCCAAATGAATCTATGGCAGCGCAGATGAGGATTTATAAGGATCTGATCAAGGAATTTTCTGTCGAGCTGTGCAATGACGCACTTGAGTTTGTGTCTGTTCCCTAAACTTCTGTCTGATGCTGCTATCCATGAATTGGCAGTGGTTATATTCATGGAAAAGGTGTGGAGATACTGACACTGAGAATGGGGCAGTCCATTCAGAAAACCAGCGTGTTAATGAAGGGCAGCTTTAACTGCTGCTGTTTGTTGGGCAGACTCAGAGCAGACGGAAGTTGGTGGAAGAGGCAGCTGTCACCATGAGTTAATTGTGCACCATGGCAGAGGGAGACGTGAGGGATGAGGAGGAGGAGGATGAGGCAGGCCTTGATGTATGATTAACAGCATAAAGGAGTTTGGGGGAATTAGCAGGTGTCTGAGAAGGGAAATAAAAAGCAGAGGGGGGCAAAACCAGGATGGTCCAGGGGGATCCACAGATCTGATGTGCTGCCTGTCCCCAAAGTGGGGAAAGCAAAGGTGACAAAAGCTGCTGAGGGGAGCGGGTGGTGGCTGGCTGGAGCTGGCCAGGAGCAGCCTGGCAGGGGCAGAGGGCACAGAGCAGTGCTGGGAATGGAACAGTGGCAGTGAGAGAGAGGAGAAACTGCCCGTGACTTATTGCTTTGAAAAGACAAAAACTGGATGAGTTTGTGTGTGCAGAGGAGCTGTATTTGCTGGGAGGGAGTAGAGCCCCAACCCTCCCAGCAGCTCCCCTGCTCTGCCTGGCTCTGGCTGGGCCAGGGCACAGGGGGCACCTGGTACCTCTGCAGTGGCTTCAGGGGTCCCTTCTGGAAGGGATCTGCTGCTGGAGCTGGGCTGGGGAGAGCACCCACAGGCACTTGGATGTGCAGAGATATCCAGTTCTGGAACGGTTTGGGTTGGAGGGACCCTAAATCCCCTCCAGTGCCACCCCTGCCATGGCAGGGACACCTCCCACTGTCCCAGGTGCTCCCAGCCCCAGTGTCCAGCCTGGCCTTGGGCACTGCCAGGGATGCAGGGGCAGCCCCAGCTGCTCTGGGCACCTGTGCCAGGGCCTGCCCACCCTCCAGGGAACAATTCCTAATTCCCAATATCCCAATGTCTCTTCAGAAATGTGCCTGTGGCTCCTGTGCACGTTGCCTGCAAAGGGTAATTTAATTTTCCAGCTGTAGAACATGGAGGATGGAGAGTCCCTTCAGAAAATAACAATGGTTCTGGAAAGCAATTAGAGAATTTGCTGATGTCTTAAACTGCAGAAGCACAATTTAAGATTTTTTTATGAGTTGTAGGAAAAAGGAAAACAGATTAAATTGTACACTGCTCATATTTAATTTGGGACCCTTTAGCTTTAGTTACAATGCACTCAGCTTATTTGGTAGCTTCATTGCCATCTTTGTCATTGGGGGACAGAGATGAGCAGAATGCAGGGAGCTTTCAGTGCTGGGAGGAGTACAACCAATGTCACAAATCTGCCTCGGTTTTGCTCAGAAATTGTTTGTAACAATTTCCAGGACGGGGCAACTCCTGAACAGAATTTCAGTGTCTCACACAGGCTTTGGCTTTGTGAGGACCAAGGGAAGAGGTGGTGACATCTGCTTGGGTTGAGCACAGAGGAATAAATCCAGGGAGCATTTAAATCCAGGGAGAATTTAGGTTGGCCAGAGGGGAGGATTTGTCCCCTGAGAGGGAGGGGAGGCCCTGGCCAGGGCTCTCGGTGCTTTCACACCTGACTGAGAGCAGGCACCTGGCTCATCCCTGCTCTCAGCAACAGAACAAGTTTGTTGTTGGTTTCCTGCCAGTTGTTTTGGGGTTTGTGACCTGGTTTGCTTGTCAGCATCTCATCTCCAGCCTGGAGCATTCCAGACTCTTCCAAGGGTTTTAGCTGAAATGAAGTCTAAGGCATTTCATCACCTCTGGACTCTCCCAAATTGATAGAGCATCACTTTATATCCCGTTGGATGCTCCTGGAGGCTGTGGATGATGCAGAGTGCAGTTAATGCTTTCCCCAGGCCTGGCAGAGACGTGGGCTCCTTATCAGCAGAGAGACCCCGAGGGCCGGAGATGGGCACTGCGGCGGGATGCTCGCTTTGGGAGAGCACACAAAGCAGTTTCCTTGCACATCCATTGTGTGAGCTGCCACCCGCTAGAAGAACGGGAGGTAATAAAACACCAGTGGTAATCACTGTGTGTAAATTCCCTGCCTTAATTCCAGTGCATAATGGGCAATAGCAGCAGTACCAATTATCCTGTACTCGCTGTTTGCAGAGGTAGCACTAAAGATAATGTTCCTCATTGCAGATTCTGTTATCTCGAAAAAGAAACAGTTAATTAACCCCATAAAGCCATTAGTAGATCATTCTTGGTGCTTAAGAGACATCTGGGCTCTGGGAGAGACTTGTGGCAGTGAAGGCAGGGAGCTGAGCTCCAGGTTGCTCAGAGGATGTGGGTTCCTGAGGGCAAATGGGAAATAACAAATAAATAACGTGGTAATGATCAGCACTAGTGGGAAGGGAGCTCTGGGGAGGTGCAGTTGTGACCAAGAATCTCAAGAAGTGGAACTCATTTCACTGGTGTGACACTGGATCTCTGCTGCAGTACTGCTGGGAAATAGGGAGGTTGGTGTCCCTTTGGAAAAACACATTCCTCTGGCAGGAAAGCATCTTGGATTCAACATGAATGATAGATGGGTTGGCAGCAGGGAGGACTGGGAAGGCTCCCTGTGCCCAGCAAGGAGCATTTTCTGTTCTGGGAACTGTAAAGTTGCATAAACAGATGATTGGTCTCAAGGGTTAATTCACATCAGCAGCCAGAGAGGATTTCAGAGTTATTTCTTTTGGATAAGGCTGCCCAGGAAAGGTCTCTGTCAGAGCAGGGCAAGGCAGGCTGTGCAGCACCTCGGGGCAGTGCTGAGGGAACAGAAGCCCACTGCTCCTCTTTGCTCTGGGCTGTACTCACAGCTCTGCCACAGCAATCTCAGCAGCCCAGCGTGGGCTGGGCTCCCAGAGAGGTGCCCTGGATTCTCACTGGATCCCCCCTAAAGGCTGGGCTGGCTGATCCTGGAGACCTTTTCCCACTGAAATTATTCCATGAGAGTGCCCTCAGCCCACGCTGTGATCCCATTAAGTTTCTCTCCATGGGCAGTGAGGCTTTGAGATGCCAATTTGAACTGATTTTTCTTTTCTTTTTATTTTCTAAAGCTGCCATCAGCTATTTATAAATGATTACAGAGATGCTGGAGGAAATTAATCTGCTAACCAGATAAAGAGAGTAATATGTGCCTCATTTACTCTGCTCTTTCCTGGCTTTCTCCAAAATCAATTGGACTCTGCCTACTGATGCCTGCTTAATTCCCAGACATTTCTGAGTGGATCAGATATGTCACTCAGAAGTTATTACAGTCCAGCCAAAAAAAGATGCAATTTCTCAAGGTTAGATGATCACTAGGGCCTGACTTGACTGAAACTTTCTGTATCAGAAAGTGATGTTTTTCTAAGGGATTTGAAAAGTTACTGGGTTTTGTGCATTGTGGGAAAAGATGTTGGATTGCTGTAGAAATCTGTAAATGAGTTTCCCATCTTGTGTGCAGTGCCTGCTCTCCCCAGACATTCCAAACGTGCAGGTTTTAAGGGTAATACACAGAACAGGTTCAGTGTAGGGGGATAGAATATAAGAAAATAAAGACAGTAGAAAGTAATCTTATCCCCAAGGAGCTGCAGCTGGGCCAATTATCAAAGATTAGGAGCAGGCCTGACTTTCACAGGCCACAGCTGTACCCAATGAGAAGAAGATGCTAGAAAAGAGTGGGGGGTGTTGAGAAGGGAGCTGGGCTCAGTTGGCTGCTTTGTGAAGGAGAAAGAGTCAGTGCTCTGAGGAGCTGCCCACCAGAAACTCCAAGCAGGTATGGAACTTTTGTGATGGGAGACAGCAGTGTGGAGCCCCCTGCAATAACATGTCAATGGTTCAGGGGGTTCTGCTTCTCAACTACATCTCTTTAGATTGTTATGTTGTGCATTTAATTCTGCTGTCCCTCCTTGTGGGTGCTCCTGGAGCCCTCCCAGACTCTGGCACTGAGCCCTTGGTCACTGCTGCTTTGTCCTTTCCTTTCCCTGCCATGGGGGATTGAATTCAGTTCAGTGCCACTCACTGCTCCCTGGGAGCAGCCTGGGCCAGCCCTGACCTGTCTGGGGGGGTTCATTTCCATGGGCAGCCTGCTCAGGGAGCAAGGATCAGAGAGCAGGGCTGTCCTGTTCACATCCTGAGCTGCAGCAAAGCTCACTGTGTGTCCCTGCTCAGAGCAGCAGCAGCCCTGATTTATTCATGCAGTTATTTATCTCCTTTCCTTTGGCTTCTTGCCTCCCAAGTGCTTCTCAGTGTAGCTGTGACCTGTTCTTGGCTCCCCTTGCTTTCCATTTCCCTTTGGTGCCCCAGTTTGGAGTGTCCCCTCCAGTTTTCCTGCTCAGATTGAAGGATATGCAAATCAATTGAAGGATGTGCAAACTGAGATCTTCAGGTTCATAAACCACTACCCCAAATGGCTGTTAACCATCCAAAGGCACAAAAACTGTAAAAATCCAGGATTTCCCTGTTCACAGGGAATGGCTGCGGGCTGGGAGAGCAGGGGTGACAGAGGAGGAGGGAGATGCAGCAATGAGGAGGAGCAGGGAATCACCCCAGGTGAGCACAGCCCTTGTCCTGAGGCTGCCCCTCTCCTGCTTGCACAGCCAGGTCCCAGGAGCAGGGCTGGGACAGGACAGTGCCCACCCAGCTGCTCCAGGGGTGTTAAACTGCTCTTCCTACACAGGGACAGGGAAAAGCTGCTCAGGGGCTGATGGCGGGAGGAGAGGCTGAGGGTGAGCAGGGAAAGGGTTCTGGGGCAGGTCCCACCCATGGATGCTGCCCCTGGAGGGAGGAGTTCCCACCTGGCTCCTCTCTAAGGACAAGGACCCCCCTGCCAGGAGCTGTGGCTTTTTCTGATGTTCTCAGGGTCCCTGGAGTCGCAGGGACTGGCTGAGCTGGAGATACCATCACACTTTTATCAGCAATAATAGCATTTATTTATTGAAAAGCTGCCTGCTGTAGCCAGACTGGAGATTTCTGCCGCTGCATTGTGGGGGAGTATTTTCACTTTATTTGGGCTTTAATCTATTAACTTTGTCTTTGGGGTGCTGGCCTGTATAGTTCATCCAATTTGTGTTGAAAGAGCCCTTGAAAAATTAAAATAACCCTTAGAAGTGAGAATCACAAGCAGTAGGGGAAAAAAGAGACTCTTACCAAAAAAGAATAACCATCTGGATATTTCTGCTGTACCACCTGTGTGTGATTTGTGTGGCCTGCTCAGTAGAAAAAAAGGCCCTGTTTGTGTCTCTTCCCACTTCAAGATGATGGAAAAAAACCTGTTTACATCCAATGTTTACTTTCCTGCAGAAAGTTTAGAAATAAATGACTATTTTAGTGTTTAGTAACATGCTCCGTTCTAGTCTCACAGCAGAAATATCCATGCAGGGAAGGAGTGACTTGTGTTGAGCACCTGTTGGAATGTCTCTGGTAAGAAAAGCATTTGGAAAGGCACTGCAGAGACATTTTCCCCTCTCTTTGTTGTTAGTCTGGAGGAAGGCCCAAGGTGCCCGTTTTTATGGGCCAGGTGTCAGGGAAGGGATCCCCTGTAGGGACAGGGGTCAGGGAGCTGGGCTGCTCCAAGAGGGCTTTGGGAGCAGGTGGTGGCAGCTGGGGACCCACAATGGGGACAGGGACATGGGGCCACCGCAGCTGTGCCACTCCTCATGGGGATCCATGGCCATGGATTAACCCTAATGGGGATCACTGCCTTCAACAGAGACACGATGTGCTCAGTTTGCATGTGCCTTAACGGGAATTGATGATGCTCATTTTGGCTTTAATGGAATTCCTGCAGTCCTGTTGCAATCTAACAGAAAATAATATTCTGTAATTGTCAATCAACTCAGGTAATTCCTATTAATAATTAACACTTCTCTCAGATTGTCTAACGTCTATAATTTAGTGCAGGGGGAAGAAGTGCATCTGATGGGGAGAGAGGCTCAGCTCTGGGTTTCAGATTTGCTGAGAAAAGGGCAGATTTGGGGGGCAGCTCCGTGCTCAGTCACTGGCTCTGAGCTGTTTCCCTGGCACTCCTGGAGTTTCAGCCCAGCTTTTCCCTGGGACATGGCTAAAGCCAGGTGTGTTAGGATGGGATGTGCCCTGTGGATGGAGGAAAGCCCCCTCAGAGCTGCCTGAGCCCAGGGTTCAGCTGGCCCTGCGTGAGCTGAGAGGGTGGTGGCTCCCAGGGGAGGTGTGCCAGTGCCCCTGGCTGTGCCAGCCCCAGCACTCTGCTCCCACTGTCACCCTGAGTTTTTAAGATTTTCTAAGCCTTCTGATGTTTACATTCTTGTAATGAACTTTCTCACACACCTTCTGTAAATAACTCATTGGTTTGCATTCTCTTATGGAGGAGGAGAAACTTGATGGGCTGTTGGTCTGTCCAGTGTCATTGGAGACTGTCACCCTCCAATCCACTGTCACTTCTGGAAATCTATAAATGTTGGGGTCAGAAAAATAAAGGTCCCTTTTTTTACCTTGGAAGGAGCAGTGAGTCTGCATCGTGTTGTTTTGTGTCCTGCAGTGACACTCCCACCACCTGTGTCCTCTCCAGCCCCAGGTGAAACCCCCAGCTCTGTCTGGGGCAGTGCACAAAGGCCAGGGGAGCCCTGGGACCTGGTCCTGTGGGAGGAGAGCCCAGCAGTTGATGGATCTGCTCTTCATCTCCCAATTCATGAGCAGTGGTGTTCCCAAAGGGAAGGCAGCACAGCAGTTCATGGATCTGCTCTTCGTTTCCAGTCCCTGAGCAGTGGTGTTCCCCAGAGAAGGCAGCACAAAATGCATTTCAGCTGATAAGTGGCGGCCCTGTGTTGGGAGAGATTTAACTGAGAAGCCTTTTTGTTCAGGAGCCTTGTACATTAGTGGCATTTAACAGCACAAGCACCCATTTTCCTTTCATTTTCCAGCTACCAATTCAAAATAATTAAAAAATAATTCCCCTGAATGCAACTTTTCTCTGTTTTTACAATGAGATTATTAAGCAGTGTCACTTCAACAGTAGCTCCTTTCCTCATTATTCATTCAGGTCCACAGAAATCCTCCCTTCTTCTTAATTACTCTTTGACATTTACTCTACAGAATTTTATAGCTACCAGTCCTGGGTTTTGCTTTTTTTGCCCATTTCCTCCATTAAGCTGAAAGACTGAATTGCTGCTGTCAGAAACTTTCAGTGCTCTTGACTTTTAGAGTGGCAAACTCTCTGTTGTTCTCTGAGCTGGGGAGGGACGCTCAGCTCTTGGGTGGCTCCACCTGAGCAGCCCAGGCTCGAGAACTCCTGCAGAAATTGGTTTCCATCCTGGTTCTCCTCAGGATGGAGTTGGTTTCCATCCTGGTTCTCCTCAGGATGGAGTTGGTTTCCATCCTGGTTCTCCTCAGGGTGGAGTTGGTTTCCATCCTCTGGGCTGCTGTCTAGGGAAGAACTGGGAATCCTGCATTCCCAGGATGGGTTGGGTTGGGAGGGATCTCAAAGCTCACCTGTCCCTCCCCTGCCATGGCAGGACACCTGTCCCAGGTGGCTCCAAACCCCTGTGTCCACCCTGGCCTTGGGCACCTCCAGGGAGGGGCCAGCCCCAGCCTCTCCGTGCTTTTTGGGTGTTTAGGTGCCTCTTTGGTACCTGAAGACCACGGAAGTTTCGCTTTGTGTTTTTAAAGCACTTAAGGTTTCAATTTAAAGGAATTTACCAAGAGCTTTCTGTTGAGCTTGCTGGTGCCGGGGAAGGATTTATGAATTCCAAGTTAAATGTTCCTCCTGCATCCCCAGACAGGTATTTCACATTTCCTCCCATTTCAAGCAGCAAATGGCATTAATTTCATCTCAAGAGCTCAATTTCAGCAGGTACTACTTAGCAGAGTTGGTTGTTTCCAAATAAATAAGGTGCATTATCCGTTTGATCAGCGGGAGGAAGGATGTGATTTTAATCAATGAGATATTTGAAGTTTCTTGCCCAGCTGATGGGGATAATTTTGTCAGTCTGAAATGTGTGCCCTGTTTGGAATTGTTTCACCACTTGTTTCTTTCCAAGGCACCCAGACATCACAAGGAACATTTTTGCATGTGTGTGCTTAATATAGTCTGTGTAAGACAGCCTCAAAGTAGGGCAGCATCAAACACTGGGGAGGGTGTGATGAGCCTGCTCCAGACTAGCAACCCTATAATATCCCTAAAAGCTTATCTGAAACCATAAAATAAACCATTCTGAGGAGAAAACTGACATTCCCTGAAAAACAGAGGGCAGAAAAAGAGAATAATTGAAATGAAAGCGTAACGTCTGCTTTGAAATGTTCACTGCAGTGACAGGAGAGGAAACTTCAGAGGGAGATGACTCAGGAGGAGGTTTCAAAGCCTTGGTAGGTGGTGAAGTTCTAAACCCCTTCCCTAGAGGCTGCTGGTGAGGTAGCAGCCCTGGTTTTGGCTGTTGTGCACTGACTGAGCGTGGTTACCTGTGAGGTTTTCACCCCGCTGATGTTTCCAGGGTAAATGTGGGCAGTGCAGGGGTCTGGGGTCTCTCTGCTCTTCATGCATCACACACTTGTGTTGCCTATTCCAGAGCATTGGAGGTGATTTCTGAGCCCACAGGTTCAGAAACCTGCACTGCTTTTCCTCTCCTGTGCCCCCGGGTGCTCCCAGAGCAGCTACAGGAGGTGGGGATGGGCTTTGTGGCCAGTCCGGGGCTTTGTGGCCAGTCCAGGTGGCACCTGCTGGTCTCAGAGGTCTTTGCCCACCTTGCTGATCCATTCCCCAGCAGTGCAGTGGGTGAGGAACAGAGAGATTTGTCTCTTGCCACCTGTGCCAGTGCAGAGAGGACAGCCAGGGTTTCACTTCTGTGCAATGGGTGCAGCCTTGCTGAGCTGCCTGCCACGGGGCAGGGCCGTCGTGTGCTGCCATCTCCAAGACAAGTGAATGCCTTGGGCACCCAGGGCAGTAGGCAGCAGCTGATTTGATTTCCAGTGAGCTGTTTTACAGGGGTTTGGAGTTTCCTAGCAGAGCACTGCTTAGATGAAGTGCCAGTTTTGATGCTGTTCTTTCTGAAGTGGGTGCAGGTAAAGAAAAAGCTTCATTATCAGTGAGCTGTAATAGGAGCTCCTCTCCAGGCTGGGCTGAGCTGCACTGAGTACCAATCCTGCCAGGTGGGGATGCTCAGGGAGAGTCAGCTCCGTTCTTATTTATAGCAACATTTTCTGTGCAAGCACGAAGTGCAGCGAGGGGTCAGTGCGCCCCAAAGAGCTCCTCATGAGAACACCCTGCCCTGCTTTTTGTGGAATCACACAATCATTGAGGTTGGAAAAGACCTCTGAGATTCAGTGCAACCTTTGTGCAAGGAGAAGGGAAGGAGGAGCAGCATCTGCCCTGCTCTGGGCTGGAAAACAGGAGAGCAGGAGAGGGACTGGGGACAAGGATGGAGGGACAGGAGCCAGGGGATGGCTCCCAGTGCCAGAGGGCAGGGCTGGATGGGATATTGGGAATGAGGAATTGTTCCCTGGCAGGGTGGGCAGGCCCTGGCACCCCAGGGGCTGTGGCTGCCCCTGGATCCCTGGCAGTGCCCAAGGCCAGGCTGGACACTGGGGCTGGGAGCACCTGGGACAGTGGGAGGTGTCCCTGCCATGGCAGGGCTGGCACTGGGGGGGATTCCATGTCCCTGCCATGGCAGGGGTGGCACTGGGGGGGATTCCATGTCCTTGCCATGGCAGGGGTGGCACTGGGTGGGATGGGGGGGATTCCATGTCCCTGCCATGGCAGGGGTGGCACTGGGTGGGATTCCATGTCCCTGCCATGGCAGGGGTGGCATTGGGGGGGATTCCATGTCCCTGCCATGGCAGGGCTGGCACTGGGGGGATTCCATGTCCCTGCCATCCCAAAGCAGCCTGGCAGTCCTTGCCCAGGGGCTCAGCAGGGCCCCAGCTCTCTCCAGCCATGGCAGGTCCATCTCACAGCCCTCAGGGGGTGCTGGGGCCCGGGGGCAGCAGGAGGAGGTGAGGACACGAGCAGGGGTTACCCCATAGCAGTGGCAGCTCAGAGCCTCCCACTCTGCTCCCAGGAAAAGCCAGTTAACACAATCAGAGATCTGTTATTAGATTCAGCCCCTGTGACTGTGCTACTCCTACTGGGAGCATGCAGGGGGAGGGAATAAATAAATAGCTAATTTTTTACCCACTTAGCTGCCAGCCCTGGCAATGCCTGCCCAGCAAGACAGAGGAGATTGAAATATATGAACCTGGAGCAGAGCTTCTTTAATATTCCCAGAGCCCAGCTCAGGAGCTCTGCTGCTCCTGGGGTGACAGATCCATCACAGGCAGCAAAATGCAATTTAAATACTCCCATGGCAGGAAAGTTATACGGTCTGAAACTTCAGTGTTTCTGAGCTACCTTCCCTTAATGGCATTTTTAGAGCTGTGGGGAATATTTCTGTTATTATTTGGGAGCTGAAGGATGCACAGCAGAGCAGGGTGTGGGGGAGATGCCTCAGAGGGGGGAATTGCTCCCCAAAATGCCATTCCCTGTGTGCTGGCCCTCCATCTGCAGCCACTGCCCCTCTCCAGGGATGGATCCCTGAAAGCAGCAGTGCAAAGTGCTGTGGTTTTCTCCCCATCTGTCACCGATTGCTGTGGGATTGCAGCAGGATGAGAGAGCCCGGGATGCACAGCCCGGGCCCTTCCCCAGCAAGGGGAAATGCTCTCCTGGCATCTCCAGCAGGAATTGTCTCCTCCTTCCCTCTCATCTGCCAGAGCTCCCCAGAGCTGCCTCTGGCCTGCATCCCCGAGCATGTAACCTTTTATTTTCCCCTTTAAAATTCAAATTAGTCATTCCTGAGCATCTCCAAGCTGCTGATGACTCACAGCTCCTGCACTGCTCACAGAGCTGCTCTTGCTGAGGCCTGATCTGGGAGATGCAATCTTCCCCACATCATTATCATTTTAGAGATTTCCCCCTCTCTCTGGGAAATGTCATCCCTCTGCAAACCAGTCCACTCCTAGCTGAGAGCTGCATCAAACCCCATCCAAACGGGGATGGCCAAAAACCTTGGGAGGGTTTTGATTTGGAAATGCAAAAGCCTTGGAGTGATTGATCACCATTTTTATTGGAAAAAAAGTTCTTATGGGGAATGAGCAGAGGAGAGGGTGCAAACTGGGGAGGTTTTGCTCAGGTATTTCCATATCCATGTTGTCCTGGTTTTCATGGCTGGGATGTTTTCTTGCTCTGGATAAGATTCACCCCGGGGTTAAAGCTTCCCTTTGGGAGCCTTTCCACGTTGCTATCTTTTCCTTTGCAAGTGTAACTATTGATTTTGGACTGAATAATGTTTTTAAAAAGGCTTCGAGGGGTATAATAAACCAGGAAGGAGCTTTGCTGTGATATATCAAGCTATAATCTGTAAATCAATGAAAAACTTTATTTAACGGTCCGAGAACTAAATGAATTCAATGTAATTAGTGCTGCAAGCTGTAAAAGATATTTATGAGACTTAACTTTTAATGTGCATTTCCTGCAGGCCCCATCAAGCCGCTGTCCCTTACCCAAGGTGGCCCCTGGTGCCAGTGTGTGCCCAGGGCTGGCAGGGCCCCAGCTGCCCCTGCCCCAGCCCTGGGCTGCTCTCACAGGGTGATTTCTGCCGCAGGTGTTCTCCAGAGAGACCCTGAGCTCCCAGGGAAATGCATTTTAATACAATCAGCTGCTTTCTCCTGGAGTTTTTCCTGCCTCCGCAGCCTGGGGGCAGCTCCTTCCCTCTGCCCCTGTGTCCCTGTAGGACCCCACACAACACGGGCACAGCTGCTGCTCTCAAGGTGACAAAAGGGAAGTTTGTTTTCTGACTCCAACATTCACAGACTTGTAAAAGTGACAATGGACTGGAGGGTGACAGTGCCATCTCTCCAGTGACACTGGACAAGCCATCAAGTTTCTCCTCCTCCAATGACACTGGACAATCCAACAGTCCATCAAATTTCTCCTCCTCCACAAAAGAATGCAAAACAATGGGTTATTTACAGAAGGTGTGTGAGAAAGCTTGTTACAAGAATGTAAACATCAGAAGGCTTAGAAAATCTTAAAAATTCCAGGTAATCCCCCTGGCCTCAGTGCCCACCCCAGGCCCCAGCCTGTCCCAACCCTGCTGGCCCTGGCTTGACCCGGGTCAGAGCCTGGCACCTCCTGGGCAGGGCCAGGGAGGGAATGGCCCCTCCAGGCTGCTCATTCCTCCTGCTTTGTTGGCTCTCCTGCTGCTTCTGTTGGACCCTGCTCGTCTGGGCTCCGTGGGGGCTGGTCCAAAACCCTGCTTAGGGGTGGAAAATACTCTGATGGATTCCTTCAGTGCTTTGAGAGCTGGAACTCTTGGTAATTTTGAGAGCTGCTCAACAGCAGAATTGTTTTGTTGTCTGAGTTTCAGAGGAAAAGCTTCATTAGCAGAAAAATTAAAAATAGACTACAGGAATTGATGCAGGTAAATGTACAGTAAAATTTGTCTAGAATAAGATCCCAACATTTCAGGTGAGTTTTTCCTTCTGGGTGTGTGTGCTGCAGAGCAGTGAGGAGGGGCGGGAGGGGGCAACATGGAATAATGAGGGTTGGAAAACACCTCCAGGAACATCAAGTTCATCCTTTGACTGATGCCCCATGTCCTCTAAACCAGATCAGAGTGTCTGCTCATTGTTTGAAGCTTCCAGCGTTGGGGATTCCAGCACCTCCCTGGGCAGCCTGTGCCAGTGCTGGGCCACTCCTTCTGGGCAGGAATCACTCCTGATGTCCAGCCTGAGTTCCCACAACCAGGCTGGGACAGGCGTTCCCTTCCTGTGGCTCTGCCCTCTTTTGTTTTTATTATTTTGTTTTTATTTTGTTTTTATTTTGTTTTTATTTTGTTTTTATTTTGTTTTTATTTTGTTTTTATTTTGTTTTTATTTTGTTTTTATTTTTTAAATTTTTATTTTATTTTAATTTTTTTATTTTTAATTTTATTTTTCATTTTTATTTTTAATTCTTTATTTTTATTAGATTGTCTCTGCTCCCCCTGGTGTGCTCTGAGAACACCCCCTGATGCTGCTGTTCCCAGCTGGGGAGGCCCTGGGCTCGCCCCCCTTGCCCCGCTGTGCCAGAGCTCCTTCCCCTGCAGGACTGCAGGGCCCTGTTTGAGGTTTGGCTGAAGGACTCGGGTGGGGAAAATCCCCGGCACTGCTCAGGGTTCTCAGAGCTGGATCTCTCATCTCTGTGCTTTGCCTCATGTTGCTGCTGGGCTTTCTTTGAGTTTAGCAATGAAATATAAATCAAAAGGCTCTTGGTGTGTGAATCCCTTCGAGGGCTGTGCTCCACATTCCTGCTCTCCCTGGGCTGCAGCCCTGGCTCCGGGAGAGGCAGCTCAGGCTGTGCCTGCCCAGGCTGGGCGTCCTGCAGGGGCTGGGGCAGCATCAGCTCTGCAGCCTGGGGGGGACAGGGACAGGCACCCCCTGCTCCTAGGGGGGACAGGGACAGGCACAATTCTGTTCCTGGGGAGGGACAGGGACAGGCACCCCCTGCTCCTGGGGAGGGAGCCTGGAGAGGGGGCACTCTGTGGCTCCGGGGCACTTTGTGCATTTCCCACGAGCTGGGGAGCTGCAGATCACGGGCAGGATGCAGAACAAAATCCTGGTGCTTGAGGCAGCAAAAGCCGACTTGCATTTTCTGTATATTGAACCCATAAACCTCCATGCTGAGCCTCAGCTGGGCACTTCCATTGCCCCCTCCTGAGCCTGGGCCATGCCCTGAGCCTGCTCTGGGCTGGGTTTCCCCTGGCTCTGCCGTGGGAAGGTCTCACCTCTGCCCAGGGCGTTGGTGGTGGGTGCCCCCTGCCCTGGGTGCCCCCGAGGGTGCCTCTGCTGGGTCAGAGGTGCAGCTCCTCCTCCTCCTCCTCCCCCCTGTGCCAATGTCCCAGTGCCACCTGCCCTCCCCCAGGACACAGAGCCTGGGGAACAGCACTGAAACCTCCCCTCAGCCTGCTTGGCTGTGAACAACCCAGCTTTGATGGTCCTTCTATCAAAGATACGTTTTGTTTTAAGTGGTGGTTTTGTTTAAAAAATGCAGTTTAGTGATAAGTAAATCGCTCTCGTTTCCTCCTAATGATAGAGTACAGTAATATTGTTAAATTTGCTTTTCCATTTATGCACCATCATTTTGAAATCAGATCTGAAAACATCTTTTACCTTCAAACCTTTATTTTGCCTTCCCTTTGATTCCTGGCTTTTATTATCCATATCATTTAATTACACATAAGGCACTTTGCAGCAGAACCCCTGTGAAGGAGGGGTTTTACAGCAGCTCTGGCTCGGGCTCCACTGCAATTGTGCTTTTCTCAAAGCTTCATTCAGCATTTCAGTGCACGAGGGCTGTTCTCACTCCTGCACAGTTCCCTGCTGCAGGTGCAGCTCCCGTGGCACGGGATGGACCTGCCCCCTGTGCCTGGGGCTGGCCAGGGAGGGACCAGCCCTCCCTGCCCTGTGCCCTCTGGGCACTGCCAGGCTGCTCAGTGCCACATCTCCCTCTGCTGGGTCAGGCTCCTGCTCCTGCCTGGGACAGGTGGGACTGGGAGGCTCTGGAAGAGGAGCAAGAGGCAGAATGAATTCACAGCGTGTTCTTGGTCAGGGGTTTGGCTCTGCCCTGCCAGGGGAGGGGCTGGCACCTGCCCAGGGCTGTTGGGAAGGATAAAAGTTTGACAAAGTCTCACAGATATGCGTGCTTAGCAGGAAGATTTTTAAATGTGGAGCCTGATGAAGGAATAGAGATGGAAGCAAGTTTTGATATAGAAGAAAAGAATTGCTGAGCCAGTCTGACTGGACAACCAAGGGTGTGTTAGTTAGAAGGGGTTTTATGGCTTCGAGCAAAGGATAAACCCACCCCAAACACGAAGATGTTTTTACCAAGCAGAAAGAGAGCACAGGCAAACAAGGCAGCAAAGCTGCAAGTAGGAAAACAGGGCCACTTGCTGTGGTCACAGGGCCCCTCTGAGGGCACTGCTCAGTGCCAGTGGGCTGGGCTGGGCTGGGCTGGGCTGGGCTGGGCTGGGCTGGCTCCTGCAGCTGCTGCCCTGCGATCCCATGGCCACTCAGAGCCTGGGATAAATGATAATTAACCTAATGAGCCTTGCTCCAGTGGCTGCAGTGGGCTTGTCACCAGCTGTGAGGCTGGTCAGGGTAGGGTGGATGCTGGAGGGAATGATGTTTGACCTCCTGGTGCTCCAGAAGGTCCCTCTGGAGCTGCAGAGTCTGTCCTGGCAGGGGGGTCTGAGCGTGGGTGTGCAGGGGGAGCAGGGGACTGTCCCTGCATCCTTTGCTGCTGCTTATCTCCCTCTTGTCTTACTCTGCAGCTTCCTTTGTGGTCCTGAAGGAGAGAGCAAATGCTCTGCGATCCTCCCAGCCATGGGATCCCCTGAGCTGTGTGATGAGGGCACACCCGGCCATGCTCTGGCAGAGCTGCCAGGGGGGCTGGGGGCTGCAGGACCATCCCAGAGGGACACAGCTCTGGGGGCACTTCCAGGGCCCCGATTTCCTGGGAAACGTCACCCTGGCCAGCCTGGATGTCCCAGCTGGCACCAAGCTGCTCCCAGCTGAAGCAGTGCTGCCCCTGAGGATGCTCTGTGTGAAGGGGGAGCTCCATCCTCCTCAGCATCTGAGGTGCAGCCTGCAACCATCTGCAGGTGGACCTCAGCCTCTGTCTCCTCTGGAGGGAGGTCAGGGTTGGTTTCTGTGTGGAGCTGAAGAATCAGCAGCACTGGAAGGCTCAGGTTGGCTCCTTGGCTCAGGTTTGCATTTCAAAGCGGGCAGGATGAGGAGTTGGATTGATATTTATGGCAGCACACAGGAAGGCAGATCAATGCTGCAGCACACCCTCCCCGTGCCCAGGAGCCAGGCTGGAATTACTGATGGAGCTTCCCAGGAATGATGGGCAATAATCGGGGAGATGAAAAGAAAACAGAGAGAGAACAGAGGCAGCTCAGTAAATCTGAGGTGGATCTGCTGAGTAGGCAGTGGTGGTGAGCATGGAGCTGCAGTCAGTGATGCCTCTGAAAATTAAATATTCCTGGATCTGTGTGCGTGGTGCCATTGAAAATTAAATATCCCTGCATCTCTGTGAGGGTTGTCATTGATAATTAAATATTCCTGGATCTCTGTGCGTGGTGCCATTGATAAGTGACCATTGCTGGGTGTTTGTACATGGGGATTGCCATTGATAATTAACCATTGCTGGGTGTTTGTGCATGGGGATTGCCATTGATAATTGACCATTGCTGGGTGTTTGTGCACAGGGCTGTGCCAGCAGCCTCAGAGTGGTTAAAGACAGGTCAGTCCAGGAGCTCCTCTGTGTGGTGCTGTTCACAGGGGTCCCAGGATGAGGGAAGAGATGAGGATCTGACTCCATGTTTCAGAAGGCTGATTTATTATTTTATGATATATATTACATTAAAATGATATATTAAAACTATACTAAAAGAATAGAAGAAAGGATTTCATCAGAAGGCTGGCAAGGAATAGAAAGGAAAGGAATGCTAATAAAATCTTGTGACTGACCAGAGAGTCTGAGCCAGCTGACTGTGATTGGCCATTAATTAGAAACAACCAACATGGACCAATCCCAGATGCACCTGTTGCATCCCACAGCAGCAGATAATTATTGTTTTTCTTTTCCTCTGAGGCCTCTCAGCTTCTCAGGAGAAAAATCCTGGCAAAGGGATTTTTCAGAAAATACCATGGCGACACCTCTGCACTGAGCAGCATCCCCGGGGCAGCCCAGCAGGACTGGAGGGAGGCAGGAGGGGCTGAGGCAGGGCTGAGCATCCCCTGGGGGTGCCCTGGGCTCCTGCTCCTCCCCACGGCACTGGTGGGGAGCCAGGGCCTCAGCCCTGCTCTTTGGGGTGCTGGAAACCCCAAACGGTCCCTGTGACACCCACGGGAGCTGTGTCAGGGTGGGACACCCACTGCTGGCTGTCACCTGGGCCCTCTGGCAGTAGCTGTGGTGAAGGAGAAAGCAGCAGAGGCACGGAGGGAGATGGTGGCAGTGGAGAAGGGGAGAGCAGATGGGATTTTGTTTGTAGGGGAGGGAGGATGTGCCATGGATTGGGGATGAGGGAGTTGGAGCTGCCCAGGAGCAGCTGGTGGCTGTGCCCAGAGCCCCCCAGGAGCTGTGGCAGCCCCAGCCCGGGGGCTCCATCCTGCAGCAGGGCTGGGGTGCTCCTTGGGCGAGGGCAGCAGGGCTGGGGTGCTCCTTGGGAGAGGGCAGCAGGGCTGGCAGCTCCCCCCTTCCCCAGCAGGGCAGAAGGAGCAGGAGACATTGTTTGAAGCATCTGCTCCAGTATTTCTGAAGCTGTTGCTGGACTCATTCCAGATGAATCTAAATTGGAAGGTGTTGCAAGTGCCAGATGGAGCAGGGATATGTGAGGGAGGAGTATGAAAGGCTTGGAATCAAGGCAGTGTCTTTAAAGGGAGCCAGGGAGAGAAAAGCTTAACAGGCCTTGAGGGGCAGGAACCAAAGAGCTGCTCCTTGCTGGAGAGAGGGACATGAAAGGAGCTGTGACAAGGGATCAGGCAGCTACAGGGCAGGTCAGGACAGTTTCAGGGCTGGTTTGGTTTGGATGTGCCTGGGTCACTGTTCTGAGCACTCCAGCTCCATTTTAGCCAATTAGCCCTGCTGCAGCTCTGATGAGAACCAAATTCCCCTTCCTGCCCCAGCCCTGGCCTGGGAAGCTCTGCTCCTCATCCTCTCCTCCCCCTGCCCTTCCCTGCTTGCTCCAAACCGTGGAATCCTCTAGGTTGGAAAAGCCCCCTGAGATCCAGAGCCATTCCCCAGCACTGACCACGTCCCCAGTGCCACATCCTTGTGAGCTTTATCCTCTGGCAGGGGTGGTGATTCCACTTGCCTGGGCAGCTGTGCCAGGGCTGGACAAGCCTTTTGTGAAGAACGTTTCCTGGTGTGCAGTGTGAGCATCCCTGGCACAGCCTGGGGCTGCTCCCTGTTGGCAGTGCAGGGAGCCCCCATGCCCTGTTCCCCTGCTGCTCCCCCTGGCTGGGCCTGTTGGAGCCCTGGGATTTGGGTACAGTTCCCTGGGGAAGGGGAGAGGATCTCGTGGTGCTGGGGGCAGGAGGAGCTCAGGTTCTGTGCAAACCATCCCTGGCAGGAGGAGCTCAGGTTCTGTGCAGACCATCCCTGTCCTGTCCATGAGTGGTGATGGATGGGGGCAGGAGGAGCTCAGGTTCTGTGCAGACCATCCCTGGCAGGAGGAGCTCAGGTTCTGTGCAGACCATCCCTGGCAGGAGGAGCTCAGGTTCTGTGCAGACCATCCCTGGCAGGAGGAGCTCAGGCTCTGTGCAGACCATCCCTGGCAGGAGGAGCTCAGGCTCTGTGCAGACCATCCCTGTCCTGTCCCTGAGTGGTGATGAATTGGGGCAGGAGGAGCTCAGGCTCTGTGCAATCCATCCCTGTCCCCTCCATGAGTGGTGATGAACTGGGGCAGGAGGAGCTCAGGCTCTGTGCAGACCATCCCTGTCCTGTCCATGAGTGGTGCTGGGGGCAGGAGGAGCTCAGGCTCTGTGCAGACCATCCCTGTCCCCTCCATGAGTGGTGCTGGACTGAGCTGTGGGTGCCCATCTGAGGGAGCACTCGAGTGCACATCTCAGCAGAAGCAGGCTCTAATTCCATGTTCATCCTGCAGGAGAGCCATCAAGAGCAATTATCTCAAGGCACAATTTCCACAGGCCTCCGCCAATTCTCAGGCAGTGTCCCTTCTTGAAGCACAAATCTCCTGAAACACAGTGGGAGTGCTTTTCACCCCCAGAATTGATGTTTGTTAAACTCTTCTTTCTTGGCATTACCAGGGAAATGGTGGTGCTGTCAGGAGGCTGCATTTCAGGTTTATTTCTGTGTGTGAAATGTGTAATGCAGTGTCCAGCACTTCCACAGGAATTTGTCAGCACCACCAAAGGAAGAAATGTGTCATTATTACTCAGACAATAACTGTAAGCCAGGACATGGGGCTCACTTACAGACAGCCAAGAGCTGCTGCATGTCCCCTGTGCTGCTCTGGGATGTCACAGGGCTCCCGGGCCAGCCCAGCCCTCCTCATCCCCAGGCTTAACCTACCCACAGGTAGTGCCGATCCCGGGTGGATTGAGGACGGTCTGACCAGCAGGTGGAAGCAGAGAAAAAACCTCTCCAAGGCTCCTGTGTTTGCAGGCTGCTCCCAGGGAAGCTGGTGGTGAATGTTGGAGACCGTGTCAAATCCTGTAGCACTTCCTGAGCTTTGCATCTGCTCCAGCACAGCCTCATCTGGCTGATTCTGAGCGGGATTTTTACATTTTTCTCTGGCACTGATCATCACCGCAGGGCTTTTTGCTTTGTTTGGGCATTTCCTGCTTCTCTGTATCGTAAGCACCAGGAAAACCACTCTGTGCTTACCCCTGTGTTTGTGCTGTTTGTTACCTTGTGCTGCTGTTCCTGGAGTGTGAGAGATCTCCGAGCAGCACCAGGCTTGGTGCAGGGTTCAGTGCTCACTCAGGTCTGGGGGCAGCACTGAGGCCAGGTTTGGTTGTTTCAGGAGCCTGGGGAATCACTGAAAGCTGGCTTTTAGCAGGCATTTGACTATAAATCAATGAGTTCCACCCCAGCATGAGGAAGAGCTTCTCCCCAAGGAGGGGGCAGAGCCCTGGAGCAGCTGCCCAGGGAATTGTGGAGTTTTCCACTCTGGAGAATCCCAAGCCCACCTGGATGCGTTCTGTGTCACTGCTCCAGGTGACCCTGCTGGGCAGGGGCTGGACTGGGTGGTCTCCAGAGCTCCCTTCCAACCCCAGGTATTCTGGGATCCTGAGGTTTGTCTACTGGAAGATGCTGTTGCCTTGTCCTGCCCACTGCTCCCGTCTTTCCCTTTCGGTTGGGAAGGAAGAGGAGTCTTTGCTGCAGTGTGAGGTGTGATGGGGGGCTGGCAGAGGCTGTGCTCCTGGGCCTGAGGTGGCTTTGGGGGCGCTCATGGTGTCTGCTCACGGGTCTGGTGGCCTTTGGGGTGTGGGCATGGTGTCTGGTCAGTCAGAAAGGGAATTCAGCTCTGTCACCATCACATGCATTGGTTTTCCTGGCTGGGAGCTCAGTTCTTGCTGCTCTGGCTGGGACGTGGGACATCTCCCAGGGCTGGGATGTGATCAGCCCTGTGGATCTGCAGTGCTGGGTCATTCACTCCCAGGGATCTGCCCTGTGGATCTGCAGTGCTGGGTCATTCACTCCCAGGGATCAGCCCTGTGGATCTGCAGTGCTGGGTAACTCACTCATGCTGCACACCAAGCACTGGTCGTGTTCAGGGGCAGAAATGGTGCCTTACCCTTGTTCTGAATCAGAGAAACTCAATCACTTATCTGAATGCATATAGTGGTTCTTCTCCTCAGGAAAAGGTTTCATTTCTTTGTCGTTGCAGAATTTTTAGCTTTATCATTTCCAAGTGTTGGCTGTGTTTGCAGAGGGGTAAAAAAGCATTGCAAAAGGAAATAAATACAAGAATGTAATGCTTTATGCATAATAAAAGTGCATTTAAGCTCTAACATGTCATATAATCATTCAGCCATGCCACAGACTGATGGATTCCTGAGCACAGACACTTCAGAGGGGAGTATCAATGTGAAATCTGGAATAAAGATCCCAAACCAGGAGCCAGCTCATTGGTTTAATGGCTCTCTCTGTCTCTCTCAGTGTTCAGAGCTGCACGCTTGGGAGTTCAGGAGATCACAAACCTCCCTGAGCTCGGGCTCTGCTGAAGGAAACTCCCTGTGGATTTTCCAGCAGGATATTTATACCAGGAGGGAAAGGCTGCTTTTGTTCTTAAAATATTTACAGATTTCTGTGATTTTCTACAGGGGAAAAATTAACCTTGTTATGTCAGCTGAGGCGTGGTGGAGCTCTCCAGCAGTTGTTCTCACTCCATTATTAGGGAGATCTTCATATCAGCCCGGGTTTATGGGTTGTAATGGAGCTGCTGGAACAGCAGTAATTGGGGAAATTAGTTTGGACGGTGGCATTAATATTCATGCATCCCTGCAACAGCTCCCTGCTAATTAGTGTCTCTTCCTGCTGGATTGTGGTGGCAGAATGGGATGGGATGCATCTCTGGGGTTACCTGGTGCTCAGTGGCAGCACTGAGAGCTGCAGGATGCTGGGGCTGTGTCATGCCCAGGAGGAGCTGGGGAGCCCCAAACCCAGCTGGGGCTGGCAGAGCTGGGGCAGGCTGCTGTGCCTGTTGGCTGCCACAGTTCTGCAGGAAGAGCACCCAAGAGAGGTGCCTGGCACAGCTCAGCTTTTTGCCTCCCCCCGCTTGGGGTGGAGGATGGATTTGCCATTCCCTGTGCCTGGGGTCCCAGCAGAGCCCCCTGCCCTGGCTCTCCCCGTGTGCAGGGGATGAGAAAATGCAGCAGCATTGCAGTGGCTGCTCCTGAGCCGGGATGTCTGCACTAATTAATTAATCCAGGCTCTCTGCAGGACTGCTCTCAGTTCCACAGAGCTCCTTCCCTTCTGTCTCCTGTCCCACCTGTGCAGGCTGGAGCTGGGCTGGGCTGGGGAACCATCCCCAGGGATGTGGGAGCACCCACTCGTGCTGGGACCCCACACCAACACAGACAGCCCTCTTACATTCCTTTGCACCTCCTCGTTTTCCTTTCCCTCTCCTTGGCAGGCAGGGAGGTGAAGTGCTTTGCTCAGCCCCTTTCACAAACAAAGGAATAAATAAAATAAAGCCATAAGTGATCCCAGCATTTCTCTGGAAAGCTTAGGAGGGAGAACTAACGAGAAAATGCTATTAGATCTATTTTAAAGAGTTGAGAGCTCTGCGATGCCATGGTGATGGAACTGGTGTAAGCACCTGGCTGATAAAGATCTCCTGCATGTCTGGGCTAGTGCAGATGAACCGGGGCAGTGGGGAAGTGCAGAGGATTTCTGTTTTTCGAGCTTCCCTGGCAGCTTTCTGTTATCAAACACGGTGATTCCCAAGCTGTCAGAACGGATGGTAACATCTTCTGCCTGGGGAAAAGTCTGCAGGAAGGCAAATCCCACAAGTGATGTGGCTGCAGGTGGGGGGCTGAGAGTGGGGCAGGGCCCCTGCCAGCTGTGCAGCCAGGTGTGTGGCACCCGTGCCCCTCCGGGGGTGTCCTGCCCGTGCCCATAGGTATCACCCCTCCCCAAGGGCTACCTGGAGCAGGTGCTGTGGCAGTGGAGAGGGGCTCAGAGCCCTTGTGCAGCTCCAGAAGAGCCCCGTGGGCAGCTGGGTGAGGGGGATGTTTGGAGCGCAGGGAGGTGGCAGCCATGGGGCAGAGCTGCTGTCCCGCTGTGGCACTGTCTGTGCCAGGCAGGGACGGTCTGTCCTGCTCTCGCTGTGGCACTGTCTGTGCCAGGCAGGGACGGTCTGTCCTGCTCTCGCTGTGGCACTGTCTGTGCCAGGCAGGGACGGTCTGTCCTGCTCTCGCTGTGGCACTGTCTGTGCCAGGCAGGGACAGACTGTCCTGCTCTCGGTGTGGCACTGTCTGTGCCAGGCAGGGACAGTCTGTCCTGCTCTCGCTGTGGCACTGTCTGTGCCAGGCAGGGACGGTCTGTCCTGCTCTCGCTGTGGCACTGTCTGTGCCAGGCAGGGACGGTCTGTCCTGCTCTCGCTGTGGCAGCAGCGCTCAGCTGCCTCGGGACCCTTCCCAGCTCTGTTTGGGAGCGGGGGCAGCCGGAGAAAAGAGAGGCTGGAGGCGCTCGGCTGTGACCACATAATGACTCTGTGTACAAATTGGATTCACAGCGTGCTTATCTAAATGAGGTTGCCATTTTACAATGCTAATTTTCCTGTTCGTTGCATGTGATACCGGAGCACGGCTGCTTTCAAAAACCCCATTGCTGGGCCGGGCAGGCTGGGCAAGGCTGCGGGCTTTGGGCAAGGCTGCGGGTTTTGGGCAGGATGCGAGTTTTGGGCAGGGTGCGGGGCTGGGCAGGGTGCGGGTTTTGGGCAGGGTGCGGGTTTTGGGCAGGGTGCGGGTTTTGGGCAGGGTGCGGGGCTGGGCAGGGTGCGGGGCTGGGCAGGGTGCGGGTTTTGGGCAGGGTGCAGGCTTTGGGCAGGGTGCGGAGCCGGGCAGGGTGCGGGTTTTGGGCAGGATGCGGGGCTCGCACAGCCCGGAGCTCCGAGGCCGGCGGGCAGAGCTGCCGCTGCAGTAATTAGCAGCCGCTCTGCAGATCTTGATGAACAATGCACAGGGGGCTTGTTCCTTTGCGCCGTGCTTCTGCCCTCCAGAGGGATAAATAACTGGAGGGAAGGGAATTGCAGGGAGATGGGATGAAGGAGGAGGAAATAAAGGCGCTGTGCGCGTTCCTAAGGCTGGGATGGGAGAGGCAGCAGGAATGGGAAATGCACTCTTGGGAGCCGAGGGCACGGTTCCCAAAGCACCCCCGCATCCATGAAACGCTGCTGTGGCTCGGAGCAGGAGGTACACGAGCCTTTGGAGCAATGTCTGGGGTTTCATTTGTCACTCGGGGCTGGCTCCGGCTGAGCACAGGGAAATGAGACGGCCCTGGCTTGCCTGGGAAAGCTACAGCGGCGTTTGGCATTCCTGGGGCTGCTGCTTTCCTCTGGATTCCCCGCATGTTTCCAAGTGGAGAGCAAAGCCCCATTCTCCATCCCTCTTCTCCCGTTCCCATCCTCTTCCCCTCCCCCGGTTTGAGGAACGGGGCTGGAATGGAGCCCCCAGTCTGCTCTGGCAGGGAGCTCCAGCCCCGCGGTGGCTCCGGGCTGGTGGAGCTTGGCTGATTCCCGACGGGCTGGGATGGCCCTGCTGGTCAGGGGCTGATGGGGGACATCCCCATCCCATCCCCATCCCATCCCCATCCCCATCCCCAACCCATCCCATCCCCTTCCCCATCCCCAACCCATCCCATCCCCTTCCCCATCCCATCCCCATCCCATCCCCATTCCCATCCCATCCCCATCCCATCCCCATCCCCATTCCCATCCCATCCCCATCCCATCCCATCCCATCCCCATCCCCTCCCCATCCCATCCCCATCCCCATCCCATCCCATCCCATCCCATCCCCATCCCCTCCCCATCCCCATCCCATCCCCTTCCCATCCCCATCCCATCCCCATCCCCATCCCATCCCATCCCCATCCCCATCCCATCCCATCCCCTCCCCATCCCCATCCCATCCCCTTCCCATCCCCATCCCCTCCCCATCCCATCCCCATCCCATCCCCTCCTGCCCTCCGGGCGCTGCTCCGCTGTTTCTCGGGGAGAGCCGATGAGGACCTGTTACAGTCGGTTGTTCCAAACGAGCTGACACCCGGCATTCCGCATAAACTGCCTTTCAGAAATAGCTATTCACTGGGAAGTGAAAAAAAAGAAAACGCGGTGATTTAGGGTGTAAACTGCGCATGCATAAACATGAGGTGATCTCCAGAGCCGGGTGCTCACTCTGATGTGATAAATAGAGATGCAGGAGTGTTTGCAGGGCCGTTCACCCCCTGCTCCTCCAGCTGTGTGCATTTGCACCAGCCAGGACGGGATGCTCCGCGCAGGCTGCTCTGCCATGGGAGGGGAGCGCAGGGTCTCACATCATCCCTGCTCACCTGCAGCCTCTGCTGGCTCTGCTCCATCCTTCACGTGGCCCCTGAGGCTGAACAGCTTGTTCAGCACCTCACAGGATCAACCCCTCGGGAATTCTGAGCGCTGCCAGCACCAGCAGCCTTTTCACAGAGCAGCGATCCTGAAATACTCGGTGCTTTCCAGAAATGGCTCCTGTACCTTTCATCCTCAGGGCTTGCCAGAGTCATAGAGATCGCTTTCATCTTCCCAAAGCTCCCCTGCCCTGCGCAGGAGAGCCCTGCTCAGAGCTGCCAGGGAAATCCTGGGCACTGAGGCATGGAAAGAAGGGCAGGGAAATAAATCCTGGGCACTGGGACAGGCAGGGAAGGAACAGCAGGGGAATCCTGGGCACTGAGGCTTGGAAAGAAGGGCAGGGAAATAAATCCTGGGCACTGGGACAGGCAGGGATGGAAGGGCAGGGAAATCCTGGGCACTGGGACAGGCAGGGATGGAAGGGCAGGGAAATCCTGGGCACTCAGTTTTTTCATGCAGAAAAGCCAATTCTTTATTCCCATCATTCACATTTCTAGGAAATATCAGAAGGCACTGTGTTAATCCTAACTGGTCAGCAGCACAGTGAAGCTCAGTTCCTTGCTTGGGAAGGGCTACTGAATATATCAAATTTTCTCTCTCTAGATGTGTTGACATATTTTCTTCACCGATTCTTATGGAACAGATTTCTTGTTTTGCAGGTGTAGACTGTTTTTCTCTACAATAATAATTTGTTTTGTTAGCTATTTTGCATTCTACTAATTTTCCCATATGGGAACTTGCACGCCTGTTGGTAATTCAGCAGAGCAAGGCCTGCTTTTATAAGGCCTTTATTTTATAGTATCTTTACCTGTATGTAACAGGACTCATGGGAAGGAAGGGCAGAGCCCTGTATTTTGATGTCTCAGAGCTTGAAGCCAATTTTAGGTGCTGCCTGGGGGCCCATCCAGTGTCACAGAGCCCAGCTCCTCGGGCTGCTGGAGACAAAGCTGTTCCCAGTTTTGGTGGGAGGCTCCTCCAGGTACCATTCACATTTCCAGAGCACCTGGATTTTTTTTTTTTTTTTTTTTCTGCTGAAGGAATTGCAGGGAGAATCCATCAAGTTTGGTTTGAACGTGTTTTAGAATCTGAGTGCTTGTGGGATTATCTGCTCTTTATTTTGTACTCTTTTTGTTCCAAGCTATAAATGAGGCCAGCTCTGAGCACCAGGACAGGTAGAACAGGTCAGGTCTTCTCTGACAGTTCTGCTCTCAGGAGAGAACACAAAGCACACCTGGTTTGCTCGAGGGGTGCTCCAGGCCCAGGGGTTTTATTTGATGGACAGTTACTGGATGGACCATTCCATTTATTGAGCACTGGCAGCAATTTACACCAAATCTGAGGCGTGGAACTTCCAAAGGACACTCCGTGGAGAATTGTGAACCTTTTTTAATGATTGAAAATGGAGTTAATGATGAAATAACACTGCAAAAATAAGAGCAAGGAAAGTGGAGATAGGAAAGGTTGGTTTGGTCTGTGGTGTGGTTTAGGATCAGTTTTATGTTTGTTGGGGTGGTTTGGGATCAGGTTTGTGTGTTGGTGTGGTTTAGGATCAGTTTTGTGTTTGTTGGTGTGGTTTAGGATCAGGTTTGTGTGTTGGTGTGCTTTAGGATCAGTTTTGTGTTTGTTGGTGTGGTTTAGGATCAGTTTTGTGTTTGCTGGCAGGGTTTAGGATCAGGTTTCTCTGTTGCTGTGGTTTAGGATCAGTTTTATCACGGGCACAGGCTGTGGGCTGGGATGGTGCTGTTGATGGAATCAGCACTGGACACTGATTTGTATTTTGAGGAAGGCCCTGATGAGGCTGGGCAGCTTTCCCTGCAGGTTCCCCGTTCCCCAGGACTCCTCTGCTGGCTCTGGGCTGCGCCAGGCAGGGGAAGGAGCTGCCCTGGGGTGGATTCCATCAGGGTGCTCTGAGGCTGAGCTGTCAGAGACCTTTAAAAGAACAACAATATTTCTGTATCTGGCTGTTCCTGCATGACTCTAATAACATGGCCCTTAGAAAGTAATTTGGATTAATTAGAATGTCCGGGCACTTTTGCGATAAAGACATGCAGAGTAATTATCCAGTGTCCAGAATAATCTATTGAGCTTGTGAAGTTTAAGTCTGAAAATTATTCTCCCCTAAGTATTCGTCTTTCTGACTGTATTTCTGTTATTAAATTTGTTTTCCCACAAGTTAGATAAGAAGAAATGTAATTATTTAGCTGGCAAGCTCAATGTTGAGGTAAAGACAACCAGTGAAGGTAAAAGTGTGATTGCCTTGTGGTTTTCCCTGTAATAATGCAGAAATATTTAGATATCTGTGGAATTACATGGTGGTGATGCACTTTGTGAAAGGCCAGAGATGAAATATAAGGGAATAAAAGGTATAGATATTCACTGGAACTTCATTATACCCTATAACTCTTGGATATGTAGTGGGAGAAATGTCAAATGCAGATTTCTCCCGTAATTACAACCCATTCTCGCTCACATCTCTCTCACTGCATTTTCTCACTCTCCTTTATACCCAGGCTGTGTCCTGAAGGACCTTGTTCTGTTTCTGATGCTCAGAGGACACAACAGGACTTTTCACTTGTGATAATGTTTATTTTGGATTAAAGAAAATACGAAATCAAAGGCAGGCTAAATATAATCCTTCAGTGTCCCTGGTGGAACCGTCCCAGGCCTGGGTCAGCCGTGCCTCCCACAGTTCTGAAGGAATTTTAAATGCCTGGGACTCGAGGAGGAGATGGCTGACCTTGCAGATGGTGGAACAGTTTGTCCTCTCTGAGCCCCTCCCGGCTGCTGCTGCTGCTCCCAGCACAGGGGAGCCCTGGAGGGGCTGGGGAGGGGATGGAGAATCCCTGAGGAGCTGGGAAGGGGCTGGAGAATCCCTGAGGGAGCTGGGAAGGGGCTGGAGAATCCCTGAGGAGCTGGGAAGGGGCTGCAGAATCCCTGAGGGAGCTGGGAAGGGGCTGCAGAATCCCTGAGGGAGCTGGGAAGGGGCTGCAGAATCCCTGAGGAGCTGGGAAGGGGCTGCAGAATCCCTGAGGGAGCTGGGAAGGGGCTGCAGAATCCCTGAGGAGCTGGGAAGGGGCTGCAGAATCCCTGAGGGAGCTGGGAAGGGGCTGCAGAATCCCTGAGGAGCTGGGAAGGGGCTGCAGAATCCCTGAGGAGCTGGGAAGGGGCTCAGCCTGGAGCAAAGGAGGCTCAGGGGGCCCTTGTGGCTCTGCACAGCTCCTGACAGGAGGGCACAGCCGGGGGGATTTGGGATCTGCTCCAGGGAACAGGGACAGGGGCAGAGGGAACAGCCCCAGGCTGGGCTGGGGTGGCTCGGGGGGAATTTGAGAACAATTCTTCATGGGAACAGGGACAGGGGCAGAGGGAACAGCCCCAAGCTGGGCTTGGAAGGTCTAAACTGAATATCAGGAACAATTTCTGCATGGAAAGGAATGCCCAGCCCTGGCACAGCTGCCCAGGGGTGTGGGGTCCCCGTCCCAGGGGATTTCAAAGCCCTGTGCAGGTGGCACTTGGGGACACAGGGCATGGGGCACACAGCAGTGCTGCTGGGCTGACAGGGATCCAGGTGATCTTCTTCATCCTTATCAATGCCATGATTTTGTTCACAGACCAAAGTCTGCTCGTTGGTGCCTGCCTCTCCCCCAGGAGCACAGGACGGTGGCAGCCTGGGCTCTGTGTGCTGTGAACTTTGGCAATTGCATTTCTGCTCCTGCTCAGCTCTCCCCAGCCACAGGGCACTGTGGGAGCTGCTGCTTCTCTGCAATTCAAATAGAATTGAGTCATCTGAACACATCCCTGGTGTTTGGGACTCTGGGTTTGGGTCAGAGCAGCTGGGCATGTGATGAATTTGGGGTCATTTGTGTCACAGAGTCTCAGAGTGGTTTGGGTTGAAAGGGACCTTGGAGATCCCCTTGTCCCCATCCCAGGGGGTTTCAAAGCCCTGTGGAGGTGGCACTTGGGGACACAGGGCAGTGGTGGCCTGGGCAGAGCTGGGGGAGGGTTGGATTTGATCTTGGGGTGTTTCCAGCCCAGTGGATTCTCTCTGGGGGATTCCTCCTTGCTGAGCAGGCTGTGCCTTGGGCAGGAGACACAGGCAGTGCCAGGCTGTGGTGGAGCAGTGAACTCACTGCAGTGAGGCTGCAGCAGCAAGGAGCACCTGAACTGAAGGCTGCTCTTACCTGGAGCAAATCATCACTTCTGAGAATGTGTTTGTGCTGGTGCTGCTGAAACTGCAGGAGTTTGGTGGTTGCACACCGGTTGTGAGGGCTGGGAGGTGAGAACACCCAGCTGGGCCCTTGCTCTTACAGGGTTTTCCCTTCCTGGCTGCCCTTGCAGCCTGGTACATCTCAGATGCTCTGAAATGCTGCTCTGGGTTCTGTGAGGTAGGAGGAGATGGTTTGTAGTGGTCTCCATGAGAGCACTCGGACATTTTCATGAGAACAGGCTCCCACTTCTGCAGTACCTGTTCAGTGGAGGTTGTTCACAGGAACCTGGGTTTGCTCGCTGTGGTGTTGAGCTGCTTGCCCACATTTGCTGGTAGAAAAGGGAAAATGAAGAATGGATGGCTGAGATTTTATCACTCAGACCATGCCAGTCTCTGGAATGAGCTTAGAGCAGAAGTCAAACCAGCCTGCCCAGGCAGCCCCGGGACAATCAGCTGTGCACTGTCCCCTCCTGCCAGGACAGCCCTCAGAGCTGTGTCACAGCCAGGCTGTTCCTCAGCAGCTGGGACAGCTCTCTGCCCCCTTGTCCCACCTTGGCTCCGTGCAGGTGCCCTGGCAGCGAGTGGGGCTGCCAGGAGCCCTGGGCTGGGGCAATTTCTCTCCCTGGTGTCACTGGGACACTGGCAGCAGGGATGCTGTGCCCACCAGGGCAGGTTTGTGCCTCTGCTCATGAATTTGGATTCTTTTTCCAGCTCTGGGTTGGTCACCTCCGGCTGGAGTTAGGTGAGCACGTCTCACCCTGGGCTTTGGCTGTGGCTGTGGGGACACCTCAAGGGGAGGAAGAGGAGGAGGAAGAGGAAGAGGAAGCTGTCGAGGCTCGCAGGTGTGGGTGAGCAGGGCTGCAGGGAGGTCAGGCAGCAGCTTACACATATTCTGTCTAATTCACAGCTCTGCTCTTGCCTCCAGCTTGCCATAAAGTGCCAATCCAAACCAGACATTTCAAGCTCAAGCAGAACAGTTCAGTCAGCCGCAGTGTGTGAGCACATTAAAACCCAGGGGTTTTCATTATTTGACACATTTTTAAATTCAAAAATACTTCCAATATTGCACGGAGGGAAATGAGCTCCAGAAGCCCTGTTTAAAACATCATTTACTGTTTGAAATGCAGCTGGTTCCCTTGGGGTGTCAGAGATCCGGGGGGGCTGGAGAGATCCCATTGTCTGAGGCCACTCAGACATTTGAATGAGAACAGGCTCCTGCTTCTGCAGTATCTGCTCACTGGAAATTGTTCACAGAACTTGGGTTTGCTCACTGTGCTATTGAGCTGCCTGCCCAAAGCTTAACTGCACACTGAAATTAGAAATAACCACTGCATGTAGGTAAATTTGTATTGCCAGATTTTGGATGTGTTACTGCGTCAGGGCACCAAGGCCAGAGCTTTATTCTCCTTGGCTGTCAGACTCTTGGCTGTATTGAAAATTCAGGAATGAATGTTCAAATCCCAGCCTTACTTCCCAGGACAGGAGCGTGGATGCTCTCCTAGAAATGCAATTATTATATGATAGAGTAACGAGCCGTGCTCGCAGCCCAGCCACAGCTCTCACTTAGCCCAATAACTCAGCTCACAGGATGAGTGCTTCCCTCGTGCCACAGTGTGGTTTGTCTCCTCTGGGCTGGGTTTCTGTGTCTGTTTGTGGATTGCTTTCACAGAAGGTTGTTCTGCCACCAGGAACGTTTTCTGTCTCAGCCTGGCTGCTGAATGAGTCGTTACTGGTGTTGTCTTTATCAGGCTACTTTCAAAATCAATGAGATTTATGCTTGCAGATTAAAAACCTTTTAAAATATGCAGACAATATAAGGTTCAATTATCTGTTTGGGATGAATGGAGCAGTGTGTACACATAAATAAAACATAAAAGCTGCTCCGCTCTGTTTATATTCTGCTCCTGATTTATTTTCAGAAGAGTTGGAATTGGTGAGTCCGTGTTTGGATGTGGGAGCTCCATCACTGCAGGGATGTGTGTGCTGGGTCCATGCATCCCTCTGGCTCCCCAGCTCCTGGGAGTGCAGGCAGGGATGGGGAATGGCGCACAGGGAAGGAGCTGAAACCAAATTCCCCGTGCTGCCAGTGCCAGGGACCCCGAGTGTCTGCCCAGCAATTTGGGTGGGGACAGGAGCCCTTCTGAGAATGCCCTGACTGCTGTAAATCTGAACACCAGAGGGATGGGAATGTATTTTGGCATTTGTAAGACCTTGCAGGGCGTGTTCAGGGCGTGGGAGAGGCAGACAAGCCCTTCCTCTCCCTCCATTGTGCGCAGAACAGACACAGAACCCCAGAGTGGGTTGGGTTGGAAGGGACCTTAAATCCCATCCATTTCTCACCAAGCTTAATATTTCACTTTAAAATATTAAATGGGGAAGTGTCATACTTGCCCCTGTGCCTTTGCCTTCAGTGTCAACAATCCCCGTGGTGCAGGAGATAAATATCCCTCCTTAGGGATGGGAGAGGTGTTTGTGGTGGCTCCTGTGTGCCAGGGAGGGTGACCCTGGTGTTTGTGCCTTTCCTGCCTGCCCAGGGCCGAGCCAGGGCCCTCTGCCACGCCAAGGGCTGCCAGGGCTGGTGCCCTCCAGGAGCCCCCTCCAAGAAGGGTGGCTGCAGATAAAGGGCTTCGAAATAGGAATTAACAATTATAAATGAGACTTTTGCCCGATATTATTGAATCACAATGCAGATAAACCAAGAGAAATTAAAATGGGAGTAATAGGAATACTAGGTAATTTTACTTCTGAGAAGTGCTCACTCAGGATCTTCATGATTACATAAACACAGCTTTATTCACAAAGAGGAATTTGCACACCCAAATTAGGCAGGTGTGTGTCTAAAACTCATTTTCCATGTCAGTAGGATGGAAAGTAAAGCATTTTAGTAAATAATTCATCCCTAGGAAAGTATAAATGGCTGAGTCCCAGTCCCCAGTATGTGGGCACGTTGAGACAGGGGTGATGTGCTTGTTTATTCAAGGACAGTTTTATCTGCAGCTTTAGAAGGGGAAAGGTGTTTATTTTTGTGCTGTGACTCATTTTCATTACAATTTTGCATCTCCTGGTTTCAAGTCAGGTTCTTCAAGTCCAAGGTTCTTTTAGCATTTAAAAGCTGAGAAATCCCCCCCCGTTTTTCTATAAAAAACCAATCTGTGCCATGAGCTCATCACTGTCATGAGCAGACCTTGGTCCAGGCACAGGTCATCAAGATGAAGTGCAGGATATCTCATATTTATGGACACATCTCACTGTACTGGGTGTTTATGATCTTGTCTCCTGCTTTCTGAGCTGATGAAGTGCTCCCATGAGCCATGTGGACAGTACTAATTGCTGTAATTACTGTCCCTTAATTGCTCCAATGATTTGTTTCAGGAGTGCTTTCTCACTCTAGGGAAGGAAGCAGGAAAGACCCTGTGGGTCCAGAGAAGGCTCCCAGCTGGCCAGTACCACTCAGGATGGCTTTTCATGGCTTTTCATGGCAGTTGTGGTGCAGATGGGGATTGGTTTGTGTGCCTGGAAATGGGATCTTTTCAGGCTTGAAATTAATTAAACTGAAATGTGTTCAATTAGAAAGGCAGTTGTTAGAGAAACTTTGGAAGTGTTTGTTCCAGAGATGGACTCCATCCACAATAATAACAATGGAAATGAGTACTTGGGGATTTTTAAAGGTGTTGCTGAGCAGCACCATGGCTGCTTTATCCTGGCACTGGCCCAGGAGTGGGGATGGAGCTCAAGGAGCATCCCTCACCCAGCAGGGAGGGCTGGTGCAAAGAGCCCCTGCAGATGGAACCAAAATTCAGGTGCAGGAATCATTTCTGGCTTTATTTCTCAGCGTTCCTTCTGTTGCTCAGAAAGATTTGCTGTTGCTCCTGAAATGGATTTATATGAAAAGTTTCTTAATTGTTCTCCCTCACTTTGGCTGGGGCAGCTCCTGGGGAAATGCTGAGCTCGAGTTCAGCCACTGGAGAGCAGCAGGAGGATCTGCTCCTGTTACCTTTACCAGCTCTGACCTAATTCATTGTTTTGGGTGAAATTTCCACAGAATCACAGCATGGTTTGGGCTCCAGGGAGCCTAAAGCTCTGTTCAGCCCCCTGCCAAGGGCAGGGGCAGCTTCCTGTGGAAATCTGGATTTCTAGAACTGCCTGCCAGGTTTCCTTCCTGCTCAGAGGGCAGAGTGAGCATGAGAAGGGTCTGGAGGGGTTTTGCCCTCAATAAACAGCCAGGGAGAAACTTCAGTGAGCTGAGCTCCAGAGAGGGGAAGCAGCTTTCTGCAGGATGCTGGAGCTGTCTGTCCTGCACATTGGGATGGGGATGGGGCACAGGAGGAGCTGTGCTGACTGAGGATTAAACCCTGACCTGATACATTTTAAATTAATAAAACCCAAGCCCTGAACAGATCCCAGGCTGTTCCTCACCCATCAGCTCACACAGAGCTCTGCAGCTGGGAGCAGGCTCCAGGCAGCTCATGTGTGTGAGTTTGGGTGGTTTGGGGGGATTTGCAGTGTTTGTAGCCTGACTCTGCCCTGCCACACGTGCTGGGCTCAGGAGGCTCTGCCAGAGCAGGCTGAGCTCTCCCCATTGCCAGGAAACCAGAATCAATAAAACTTCCTGGGAAATTGAAAGAAGAAATGCAGCAAACTGTGAACCTCATATTGCCCTGCTAGGAGCTCATTAATGTCTCAGTAGGGGCACTCCTGCATTATCTTAATTGCTCAGCTCCTCAGGGAAATTGCCTTTCTGAAGTCTCCTGGCTGCTGTCAGTGCCTGAGGTGGGTTCAGGTGCACCTTCCTCATCATCTTTAATGAGTGGCTGAGGGGGGCTGAGCTCAGTCCCTGCAGGCAGCACAGCAGCAGTTACTGCTGGTGTTTGGGGTGTTTGCAGCTGGGACTCACTCTGGGGCAGAGGCTGGGCTGGGCAGGCCAGGCTTTGGCAGTCCTGCAGCCCAGGGAGGGCTGCTGTGTGCTCTGGCACTGGCACTGGTGTGTTCCAGGACAGACACGTGCCTTCGGTGAGCAACTCAAATGTTCTGCCATTTTTCTTGGAAAAAAGGGTTTGTTGAGCAGGGAGAGAAGGAGGAGGATATGGGACTGGATAATAACACCCAGTGAGTCTGAAAGGGGAACTGGAGCAGGGAGTTGGTGTTTCAGTGAGGTTTGCTCTGCAGTGACCTGTTCCAGTTTGTGTTTCAGTGGGGTTTCTCTGAGCTGTCCCAGGCTGTGTTTCAGTGGGGTTTGCTCTGAGCTGTCCCAGTTTGTGTTTCAGTGGGGTTTCTCTGAGCTGTTCCCAGGCTGCGTTTCAGTGGGGTTTGCCCTGAGCTGTCCCAGGCTGTATTTTAGTGGGGTTTCTCTGAGCTGTCCCAGGCTGTATTTCAGTGGGGTTTGCTCTGAGCTGTCCCAGGCTGTGTTTCAGTGGGGTTTGCCCTGAGCTGTTCCCAGGCTGTGTTTCAGTGGGGTTTCTCTGAGCTGTCCCAGGCTGTGTTTCAGTGGGGTTTGCCCTGAGCTGTTCCCAGGCTGTGTTTCAGTGGGGTTTGCTCTGAGCTGTCCCAGGCTGTGTTTCAGTGGGGTTTCTCTGAGCTGTTTCAGTTTGTGTTTCAGTGGGGTTTGCTCTGAGCTGTCCCAGGCTGTGTTTCAGTGGGGTTTGCTCTGCAGTGACCTGTTCCAGGCTGTGTTTCAGTGGGGTTTGCTCTGAGCTGTTCCCAGGCTGTATTTCAGTGGGGTTTCTCTGAGCTGTTCCCAGGCTGTGTTTCAGTGGGGTTTGCCCTGAGCTGTCCCAGTCAGTGTTTCAGTGGGGTTTCTCTGAGCTGTTCCCAGGCTGTGTTTCAGTGGGGTTTGCCCTGAGCTGTCCCAGGCTGTGTTTCAGTGGGGTTTGCCCTGAGCTGTCCCAGGCTGTGTTTCAGTGGGGTTTCTCTGAGCTGTTCCCAGGCTGCTGCTGGGGCTGGCTGTGGTGGAAGGAGAGGCTGAGGACCCTCCAGGCTCCCTGGGGTGTTTGTGCTGCTCCTGCTGCAGCTGCTCTCCTGCAGGAGCCTGAGCAAGACAACAGGAGTGACCCAGAGACAGCTCTTCATTAGCAGGAGAAAATGAAATAAATGAAGAATAATGCTCAACGTTAGAAATAAATTAACATCAATTAATCACTGACTAAGACAATGTTCCCAGCATTAATCATTCCCCCTTGCTGCCACCAGAGCATCAGCCAGGCTCACACATGTGGAACCCCTGCATGGTGTGTGCAGGGTGCACAAACACAGCGACTGAGGGAAGCTGCTTGCCACGAGGGTGAAATGCTCCCTGCCAGCTCCTCAGGGCCCTCAGAGAGCCCAGCTCAGCTGCTGCTGTGCTGCTGGGGAAGGGGCAGCTGGGCAAGGGCCAGGACATCGGGGCCCCTTTGGGATCCAGCCCTCTGCAAGAGGCTGGAGCCTTTGGGAGAGCACACTGGGGCTCTCTGCAGCTTTTGATGGGTCAGAATAGGAAATGGGGAAAATGTGATGGAACAGAAATCCTGCTTCTTCCAACTCCAGTTCTGAGTTGATGATAAAGAACCGACTTTACCAAAATGAGAGAAAAATAAAATGGTGAAGAGACAGAAAATATTCATCTGGAATGCTGAAAAGCCCTCAACAGCGCAGTCTGATTTAAAACTCTGATTTAAACTCAGATTCAAACTCTGATTTAAAGCTCTGGCTGTCCCTTGGCCCTGCCAGTGACACCTTGGGCAGCGTCCCTGGAGCAGAGAGCAGGGACCCTGCCCAGCTGCCCTTGGGCCTGCTGAGCTGGACAATCCATTTTTATTCTGCAGGGCACTTCAGTGCTGGCGGGAGCTGGAGGTGCCTGTGTGGAGCTCCCTGGAGGCAGCAGTTAAAATTTAGCTGGTTTTTAGCTCATGGGTGCCCAGTTTGGCCACTGGGATGCTGCTGGCGTGCATGGGGAGCTGGGCAGGAGCAGGAGGTGCCTTTTGCAGGTGTCTGCCATGGGCTCTGCCCCTCTGGGCAGGGGAATTGTGGTGGCTGCAGTCCCTGGCACACCCACTGAAGGACTCTGCTCCCTGTATTTGAACAAAACAGGAGAATTCTACCTGGCACATTTCTATAACTTCATGTTGCTTTTAGATATCCTGTTAGAAACACTGGTAAAACACCTGATATCTGCTTTTTATACTCCAAGTGATTGAAGCAGCCAGCAGTAGTTAATATTTTATGAACAGTGGAAAAAGATTTAAAATCCAAAAGGTCTCCTTAGGAATATAAGCAATGCAGCAGATTCTGTAGAAGCTCTGCTTGTTGTGGAAGTGCAGAATGTGCTCCTTTTGATTTTGAGTTGAAAAAGCAGTTGTTGGCAAGTTGGAGTACAAAGAATTGCCATGGATAAAACCTGCTATTTCAGCCTCACTGTTATGCTGATTGCAGAAAGCAGCCCTTGCTCTCCCCTGGCCCTGCTCTCTGTGGAGCCAGAGGTGCAGAGCCCTCGCAGTGCTCATCCTGGGCAGTACAGATCAGATCGGTTTTTCTGAGGAGGCGGGAGCTGGTAAATCCCTGTGTGTGATAAATGCTGTGCAGAGACCAAAGCTGGGAGTGCAGGAGGTGCCTGTATGTAGGGGGATAGAATATCAGAAAATAAAGATAGTGTAGAAAGTAATCTTACCCCTAAAGAGTTGCAGCTGGATCAATTATCAAAGATTAGGAGCAGGCCTGACTTTAACAGGCCACAGCTGTACCCAATGAGAAGAAGATGCTATAAAAGAGTGGGGTGGCTGGGTGAGGGGGAGCTGGGGTCAGTTGGTTACTGTGAGAAGGAGGAAGAGTCAGTGCTCTGAGGAGCTGCCCACCAGAAACATCGAGGAGATATGGAACTCTGGAAATAAGGAGACAACAATATGGGACCTTTGCAATATGATGACCACAGCTGTGTGAGCACCGGGTGCTGCTCAGGGCTCAGCTGTTAAATTGATGGTTTGTGTGCAGTGCAGAGCTCTTCCCTCCCCTCCCTGGGGCTCCAGTGAGAGTCAGGGCAGTTCCTTGACTCAGGGAGCAGGCCCAGACTGTTACAGACAATGGCCTTGGGGATTGGTGTCCTGTCAGCTCAGGGCCCTTGGTCAGCAAGGGGAGCAGCCCTGGGCACTGCTCTGGGCTCTGTTACAAAAATCACTGTCAGGCTGGGAGCAGGGGACAGGGCTGAGCTGTGCCCAGGCTGAGTCTGTGACAGAGATGTCCCTGCTCAGCAGCCTTCACACCCCTCTTCATCAGAGGGACTGAAAACTGAGCCTGCTTTGCCTTGAGCCTGGAGCCCTCATCCTCCTGAGGCTGAGGAAGGGTCTGCCTGGCTTTCAGGCAGTGCTGGCCGGTGCAGAGCTCACCTCACTCTGCCAGGATCCCAAATCCTGCTAAACCAGCACAGAGAGACCAGGGCAGCGAGGGGTTAAAATGTTTGTGTGCTGATTTGGTTGCCTTAAAGGAAAGAGTGCTGCATGTGCACGTCCAGGGCTGTGTGCAGCTGGTTCCCAGCTTTACCTGGGTAACTGGGAGCTTTACCTGGGTAACTGGGAGCAGCGGGTTCCCAGTTTTTCTGGGTAACTGGGAGCAGTGGGTTCCCAGTTTTCTGGGTAACTGGGAGCAGTGGGCTCCCAGTTTTTCTGGGTAACTGGGAGCAGTGGGCTCCCAGTTTTTCTGGGTAACTGGGAGCAGTGGGTTCCCAGATTTTCTGGGTAACTGGGAGCAGTGGGTTCCCAGCTTTCTCTGGGTAACTGGGAGCAGTGGGCTCCCAGTTTTCTGGGTAACTGGGAGCAGTGGGTTCCCAGTTTTTCTGGGTAACTGGAGCCAGTGAAGGATTGCTCCTGTCCCTGTACCTTGTAGGGGAACATGGTGCAGAACACAGCAAAGCCAAAGCTCAGCTGAAGCCAGGTGCTGTAGCTGCTGCTGCAAGAAGTGCCATGACTATGTGAATGTGTGTATTTATCAGAAATTGTTTCTTTCTACAGATCCCACAAATCAGTTATGCCTCAACTGCCCCCGAGTTGAGCGATGACAGGCGCTATGATTTCTTCTCACGGGTGGTTCCTCCAGATTCCTTCCAAGCACAAGCAATGGTGGACATTGTGAAAGCTTTGGGATGGAATTATGTGTCCACTTTGGCATCTGAAGGGAATTATGGAGAAAAAGGAGTCGAGTCCTTCATGCAAATTTCCAGAGAGGCAGGTAGGCCGCACCCGTGCTGCTCGCAAGCCATCCGTGTCGTGTTGTGCTCGATGTCATCCCGTGTTCCCAGAGCTCATGTTGGGTCCTAAAGCTGCTCCAGCTCTCTGCAATGCTCTGCCATGGCTCCTGGATGTTGTCATTCCTAAATTGCTCGTGGAGGGTCAGAGAGTGGGAGCCCTCAGTGGGTTTCAGTCGTTTCTGGGGGATTTAGAAACCCTGAGTTGTGCCCAGCTGCTGCTCTGGCTGAGCTGTCCTGCTGTGGGCATGGGCAGAGGGCAGCTTTGGAAAGGCTGAGCTCCTGTGTGTGTCTCCCCAGGCTGGAGCTGTGCTGTGAGCTGCTTCCAGCCTGCCTGGTGCCACCGTGGGCGCCCAGCTCTCCATGCCAGCCTGGTCTGGGTTTGCTTTGGGTTTGCTTTGGCATTGCCCTGCCCAGCTCAGTGCAGGGAACTCGGAACCTTCCCCTGAGGGCTCGGGGGCTGCTGGTGTGGGATGTGGAGCCCCCAGGCCCAGTGGTGTTGGACGAGACATGCCAGACCTGGGTATGGGTCCTTGGCCAGCTGGTTTGTGATCCAGACTCGTGAGGGATTGGGAACCGCAGTGTTTGGAGCTGATTCCTGTGCTGGGAAGGAGGAACAGCAGAGGATGGAATTTATTGCTGGTGATGAATGCAAGGGCTGTCTCCAGAGGCTCTGCAGGTAGAACCCATCAGCAGGGGCAGGGCAGGCTCTGCTGTGCTCCCCAAGTGGGACTCACAGGTGTCCCAGCCTGTCCCTGCCTGGCACTGCCCCAATGACAGCAGCTCAGTGCCCAGCTCAGTGCCCAGCTCAGTGCCCAGCCTGGGCAGGAGCTGCTCTGCAGCTGCTCTGGGGTCCCCATGCCCAGGCTGCTCCCACAGCACTGGCTCTGTCTGCAGGGACTGCCCCCAAACTGTCCCAGCCTGATGGATCCCTGCTGGCAGCACCTGCCAGGGAACAGGCAGGGAAAGTCACTGGGCTTAAAGGAAGGGGCCTTGGAGAGGGGGAGCTGGAATTGTTTCCTTATGTTGGTGTCACAGAAGGAACCCACATTTGCATAAATTCTCCTGTTCCTACAAATGCATATTTATGTGGTATTAAAGCAAATGGGTTTGGATTTAATACAGCAGGAAATGACAAATGGCAGTGCTCATTGGAATTTAAAATTGGCTTTATTTGCAAGTATCCACTGTTGCAAACTCATGCCCAAAATGTGTTCCCTGTGTGAAGGACAGGCTCTGGCTGCAGAGCAGGATCCCAGTTCCTGGACCTGGTGCAGAATTACATTTATTCCATGAGCTGTCCATGCAGCCAACACCAAACTCAGCCCCTGCAGACAGAGCAGAGCCTGCTCCCCTCAGCTCTGAGCGTGTGCAGGGGATGGAGGTGATGCTGGGGATGAAGGCTCTGACGGGGATGCTGCCTGAAGCTCCTCCTCAGAGCCAGGATGGGGTAATCTGATCCCTGGCTGCTGCTCAGGGCTGTGCTCAGCTCCCTGTGCCATGCTTGTACAGCTCAGGTGAAGCTCTGACAGGGTTTGATTCCTGCCAACAAGGCCCATGGGCTTCCAGAGCCTGGCAAGTCAAGGAGATCTGGTTTGGGGAGGTTGGATGGAACAGGGCTGGCTGGAGATGCAGCTCCTGAACTTTTCTGGGGCAGTGGAGCCTTGTCTCTGCCTTTGGGTTGTGAGCCCAGGCTGGTGGTGTTCACTGGGGGAGCTGTGCCATGGCTCCCTGCCCTCCCTGGCACAGCCTGGGGCTGCATGGGCTCAGCCTGGGGACAGCGACAGGCCAGGGCCTCGAGTGCCCCAGGGGAGCCTCAGGGTGGCTGTGAATGAAAACTCAGCACAGAATGGGCTGGGCAGCCTGGCAGGGGCTGCCCGGGGTGGGCACCAGCCCTGGAAAGGGCCAGGAAAGGGCTGGGAGTGGCACCTGGGGGCAGGGATGGGCAGGGAGGGGGCAGTGTGACCGTGTTCACAGGGGCTTTTGGACTGGGGAAGAGACGAGGATCTGACTCCATGTTTCAGAAGGCTTGATTTGTTATTTTGTGATATATATTACATTAAAACTATACTAAAAGAACAGAAGAAAAGGTTTCATGGGAAGGCTGGCTAAGAATAGAATAGCAAAGAATGACAAAAGCTTCTGCCTTGGACTCTCTGTCCGAGCCAGCTGGGCTGTGATTGGCCATTAATTAGAAACAACCACATGAGACCAATCCCAGATGCACCTGTTGCATCCCACAGCAGCAGATAACCACTGGTTACATTTTGTTCCTGAGGCCTCTCAGCTTCTCAGGAGGAAAAATCCTAAGGAAAGGATTTTCCATAAAAGATGTCTGTGACACCTGGGGGCAGCAGAGCCGGGCAGGGGGGCAGCAGAGCCGGGCAGGGGGGCAGCAGAGCCGGGCAGGGGGGCAGCAGAGCCGGGCAGGGGGGCAGCAGAGCCGGGCAGGGGGGCAGCAGAGCCGGGCAGGGGGCAGCAGAGCCGGGCAGGGGGGCAGCAGAGCTGGGCAGGGGGCAGCACAGTCCCTGCCTGCTCTCCCTGTGCAGCCCCTGGGAGCAGGCAGATCAGAGCCCAGGCTGCAGGGAGCTCACCCAAGCTGAGCCATCGCAGCAGGGAGCAGGGGCTGGCAGCTCCCAGAGCTCTCTGCCACCTCTGGGCACTATCCCTTGGCACAAGGGAAGCTCTGCTCCATGGGTACCAGCACATTTCCTGCCTCTGGCTGCAATCTGTAGCCAGCTAATCATCCTGAAGGCAGAGTTTCATCCAAACTTGTGTCTGATCAGCTGGGATCTTAGGAAATCTGAGGGTCGGTGGAAAGTGCTTCCCCTGCTTAGTTTTCAAATGTGCTTTGGCACATAAAGACTTTGCTTGATCCTCTGAGTTAATAATTCTTCACAAAGTGACTTTTATTATGAGCACTTCAAGCGAGTTTGAATATGTCATTGTGGCAGGAGATGAAGATTTGAAACATGCTCTGCAGTCTGTGGGATTAATAAATTAGGGGAATGGTCTAATTATGGGAAATCTAAAGGACAATTTCAGATTATTAATGAAACTACTGAATACTTGAATTTCAAAGATTAATTCATCTTTGATTTTTTTTAAAAGATTAATCTGTACCAGAAGGTTAATTGCTATCTGTAAGAAATATATATATTGAAGTCGTTAGCAAAAGACCATTTGAATGCCTCCTAACAGATAAATGAAAGATCTGGAGTGCATTTATGAACGTTCTGCTCTCCCCAAATGGCCCATTTGCACAGCTCAGTGGGGTTCAGCTGCTCTCCCACTGCTGGGCTGCCCGGTGCGTGTCCCTGCTCGGCGCGTGTCCCTGCTCGGCGCGTGTCCCTGCCCGGTGCGTGTCCCTGCCCGGTGCGTGTCCCTGCCCGGTGCGTGTCCCTGCCCGGTGCGTGTCCCTGCCCGGTGCGTGTCCCTGCCCGGTGTGTGTCCCTGCTCGGTGCGTGTCCCTGCTCGGTGCGTGTCCCTGCTCGGCGCGTGTCCCTGCACGGCGCGTGTCCCTGCACGGTGTGTGTGTGTCCCTGCACGGCGTGTGTCCCTGCACGATGTGTGTCCCTGCACGATGTGTGTCCCTGCTCGGTGTGTGTCCCTGCTCGTCCTGCTCCGCTGAGCTGGGCAGGGCTCGGGGAGGATGGGTGAGCTGGGGGAGGATGGAGTGAGCTGTTGGATGTTGGGGTGAGCTGGGGGAGGATGGAGTGAGCTGTTGGATGCTGGGGTGAGCTGCTGGAGGATGGGATGAGCTCTGGGATGTTGGGGTGAGCTGTTGGATGTTGGGGTGCACAGCTGGGGCTGCCCCAGGACAGAGCAGTGAGGATGGAGTGAGCTGTTGGATGCTGGGGTGAGCTCTGGGAGGATGGGCTGAGCTGTTGGTGCTGCCCCAGGGCAGAGCAGTGAGGATGGGGTGAGCTCTGGGAGGATGGAGTGAGCTGTTGGGTGTTGTGCTGAGCAGTTGGTGCTGCCCCAGGGCAGAGCAGTGAGGATGAGGAGGAGCAGTGAGGACGGGGTGAGCTCTGGGAGGATGGGCTGAGCTGTTGGGCGTTGTGCTGAGCAGTTGGTGCTGCCCAGGACAGCAGGCTGGGCTCAGCCTCTCCCCCTGCAGCCCCTCAGGCAGCCAGGCAGGCTCACCCAGCTCTGAGCTCAGCTTTGGGGGGCAGCCTCAGCAAAGCCGAGCTCTGGGTGTGGGGCTGGGCTCCTTGGAGGGTCACAGAGCCCGGGTGTTGGTGGTGTGAGGGTGCAGAGCACAGGGGGAGCTCTGGGGAGGTTTCCAGACCCCTCCTGGGGGCTCAGTGTGTTCCCCTGCCTTTGGCTGTGTTCGGTCATTCAGCTTGGATGGGAGTAGCCTTTCCTCGCTCTCCTGGGATCCTGTTTGCTGGATCAAACACACAAAAACAAATGGATAAAGCACTCAGAAAATCGAGTCATTTATATCCAAGCACTTCAAGTGTTTTCCATTTTTCTTCCCACTTTTCTCAGGCACGTGTCCTTCCAGTGTGCACTGATGTTAAATAACAACATTATGAAATCTATTGTTCTCCCTCCTGTTGTCACATAACAAATGTTTTGGCATTTCAGAACAAACAGCCAGGAAGGATTGCTGTCTGGGTTTGTAGTGACTGCTGTTCTGTGCTCAGTCTGGCAGGGTTAATGAGCTTTCCTGTTAATTGTAGCTGGGCTGGGAGGAGATGCCCTGGGCTGATCCTCAGGAGTGCTTGGGGTTGCATTGAGAGCCTGGAGGAATTTCTGAGAGCAGGAGAGCAACGCCTGTCCCTGGGAGGGCTCAGCGCTCTTTGGGAGCCTTGAGCAGTGCAGAGGAGGGGCTGAGCTCCCCGAGGTGCTGACTGGGGCTCAGAGCTCCTCCTGTGCCTGGCTGAGGTGCTGCAGTGGCTTTACACCCCCAAACCACTGTGGCTGCAGTTCCCCCCTCTTCAGCAAGGGCCCTTCCCTCCTGAGTCCCCCAGGGGTCCTGAGGGGCTGCTCTGCTCCCTGCCCAGCACAGGGGGGATGAGATCCCAGCTCCCTTTGCAAACATCTCTTTCTCTCTGCACAGGCAGAGCTGGCACCCAACACAAGCACACTGGTAAAGAGCTTGAGTTAAAACCACATCCAGTCCTTGGTGCCTGGTGACAGAGGTATTCCCTTCCCTTTAACCACATCCAGTCCTTGGTGCCTGGTGACAGAGGTATTCCCTTCCCTTTAACCACATCCAGTCCTTGGTGCCTGGTGACAGAAGTATTCCCTTCCCTTTAAACCAATCCAGTCCTTGGTGCCTGGTGACAGAGGTATTCCCTTCCCTTTTGCCATCATGGGGGACAAGTTCCTGGTGTGGATTTCCAGGGTCCTGGGTGACAGAGCTGTGCCCACAGCTGTCAGCTCCAGCTGCAGGCAGGCCTGGAGACCCTTAGTTTAGGTTACAATGCATTTTATACTTTTCTTTTGGTTACATTGCATTATATACTTTTGGTTACATTGCATTATATACTTTTCTTTGCTGAGCATCTTAATACAGCAGAACCAATCTATACCTTAACTTTTATCTCTAGCCTATCATAACTACTGTAATTACCATATTCATGTTACTGTTCTCCAATCACTAACAGTCAGTACATTACAGTTTCAGCTAGAAGTTGTTTTCCAATTTTCTTGCAGTGGAAAATTCTGAGACCTTTTCCTACTTGCAACTTTGCTGCCTTGTTTGCCTGTGCTCTCTTTCTGCTTGGTAAAAACATCATCTTGTTTGGGGTGGGTTTATCCTTTGCTCTAAGCCATAAAACCCCTTCTAACTAACACACCCTTTGGCTCCTTGGTTATCCAGTAAAACTGGCTCAGCAATTCTTTTCTTCTATATCAAAACTTGCTTCCATCTCTATTCTTCATCAGACTCTACATTCAGAAATCTTTCTGCCAAGCACACACATATCTGTGAGACTTCCTTGTCAAACTTTCATCCTTCCCAACAACTGGGCATCAGGGGCTGTGAGGAAATGGGGACACACAGTTTGTTACTGGGAATTAGGGGAGGTGGGGAGGAAATGGGGACACACAGTTTGTTACTGGGAATTAGGGGAGATGGGGAGGAAATGGGGACACACAGTTTGTTACTGGGAATTAGGGGGGTTGAGGAGAAGATCCCCTTGAGGGGCCGAGGCTGCTGTTTTGGGGAGGAGAAGGGGAAAGGAGAGAGTTTGGGGTTAGAGAACAATAAAAGGAACAAGTCTGGGGAAAGAGCAAGGGAGGAACGGGGCTGAGGAGAGGGAGGATGAAAAGCTGCAGAACAAAGGTGATACCAGTGGATGGGGTTGCAGAGATTGAGCCGTGGCTGGAAAAATGTCCAGGAGTAAGGAAGCTTTGCCAGAGGGAGTGGGCTGGAAAATCACATTTGTTTAATCCCAAAAAAAAACCGATTTCAGGAGCAGAATTGACTTTGATTGTGAAAACTTGAAACTTCTAGAAGATAAGGCAGGAATTCTTCCCCAGGTCCCTGTTTTGTGCTGAGGGCAGGGGAAGCAGCCTTCCTGGAAGTTTGTGCGTGAGCCCTTCTCCTCAGCTGCCTGCCCTCTGTGTCCTGCTGCTCTGGGGCAGGCAGGGACCAGCCAGGTGCTCCCCAGACACGGTTTTGCTCAGTTGTCATTATTTATAGGGCTGCCTTCCTGCAGGCTGCTGGGCTGGGCTGCTCGGAGCTCTCCAGCAGAGCTGGGCTCCTTCTGCAGCAGCACCCAGGGCCTGGGGCTGGCTGAGCTCGCAGTGCTCCGAGCCCAAACCCAGCAGCTTTCTGCTTAAAACCTGAAGGATTTCACAGAAATGCTCGTGTTTGAGAGCAGGGTGCAGATGTAGAGCAGCAGGGAGCTTTGTTTGACAGCTCTTCACTGACGTTTCATTGCTGTTTATGTATTTCTTTTAAAGCCAGTTTTATGTCCAGGCAAAAGCAAGTCTAGACAGATTGTCTAAAAACTTTTATTGGCTAATTAAGATTATACTGCTGGTATATCACTGCTGGATAGCAGGGACTCTGCTTAAGCAATGGCCTCTATTTTTTGCAGCGTGTGCCTTTTGCCAAGTTTTCCTTTGTGACTTGGGAGGGCTTTTTTCATATCTATTTCAATGTCCAAAGCAAATGCCACTTGCAGTCTCATGTTTGGCCACCTGAGCCTGGCTCAGGGAACCAGAGCCCCTTGGTTTTCTGCCAGAGCACTGAGCATTGGTGGCTGCTGTGCCGGCAGGGGGATCCCTCCCAGAGCTGGGGCTCAGTTCTGCCCTCGGTGTCTGAGGGAGGTGGGACAGGGTGACCCAGTTCTGCATCCCCAGTCACACACCCAGCCTGTCCCTGGTTCCTGGTCCCAGTTCTGCATCCCCAGTCACACACCCAGCCTGTCCCTGGTCCCAGTTCTGCATCCCCAGTCACACACCCAGCCTGTCCCTGTCCCTGGTCCCAGTTCTGCATCCCCAGTCACACACCCAGCCTGTCCCTGGTCCCAGTTCTGCATCCCCAGTCACACACCCAGCCTGTTCCTGGTCCCTGGTCCCAGTTCTGCATCCCCAGTCACACACCCAGCCTGTCCCTGGTCCCTGGTCCCAGTTCTGCATCCCCAGTCACACACCCAGCCTGTTCCTGGTCCCTGGTCCCAGTTCTGCATCCCCAGTCACACACCCAGCCTGTCCCTGGTCCCAGTTCTGCACTCACAGTCACACACCCAGCCTGTCCCTGGTCCCAGTTCTGCATCCCCAGTCACACACCCAGCCTGTCCCTGGTCCCAGTTCTGCACCCACAGTCACACACCCAGCCTGTCCCTGTCCCTGGCCCCAGAGCTGCCCCCACACCCAGCCTGTCCCTGGCCCCAGCCCCATCCAGTGCTGCCCATCAGCAATGAGCTCACTCCCTGTTTTTAGTCACTCTTTGGTTTCCTCAGCAATCTCAGCAGCCTCCCAGCATGAAAAGCAAAGCATTTTCTTTTCATGGCTCTTCAGCTTGGAGCAGGTCTCAAAGCAAACCTGTGCAGTTTTGTCAGCTTCAGAAGGCCTTTCTCTGAGCAGAATGCTATTGATTGAACTCTAACAGCATCTTTTACTCAGAAAGGAGCCAGGAATCACAAACATCAGAGATGGCAGAGATCTAATTTGGATGTCATTAGTGCTAAGCTGCTTTTCTCTTCAGCAGGTGAGTGTGCACAGGTGTGTCAGCAGCTGCCTCTGACTGCAGCATTTTCCTGCAGCCACAAACGCCTGAGAGCTGCTGTGCAGCCCTGTGCTCTGCTCACCAGCACATGTGGCAGGAGCTGATCCCAGCCCCAGGAGCTCTCCCTGTCTGTCCCACCCAGCCAGGCCCTGGGGATGGTGCTGCTTGTGGTGCCAAATCCAGGGGGAAATCCTCTCCTGGCTCTGGCTCCTGGGCTTGGCAATGGGCTGAGGGCAGGGGCTGAGCTGGGGACTGAGCTGCCCCGGGGCAGGGGCTGCCTGGGGCTCCCCATAATGCATTTGGGGCTCTCCACAATGGATTTGGGGCTGCCTGGGCTCCCCAGCTGTTTACTGACTTTTTCCTTTGCTGTGTGTCAGTCCTGGTTTGCCCTCGCAGGGCACTGGGTGCAAACCCAAGTTTCCCCACAGGGTCTGGTGCTGGAGATGGGTCCTGTGGGGTGTCAGGCTGGCTGTGGATGTGTTGTCACAGCATTCCTGAAGTTGTTGCTGAAGAGGAGGAGGACTGGGGGAGTTGCTGCTCACAGAGGTGCTTGTCTCCTGTCTGTGTGTGCAGAGGAGCTGGGCTGGAATTGCTCAGCCCTGGACAAAGCCAGGCTGTGCTGGAGATGTGTGATGCTCCCCAGGGACACCAGTGTGTCCAGAGAGCCCATTGCAGTGAAACCTGATTACAGACAGCAGCTCAGTAGCTCTGATAAAATCATTAATCTAATTCTTGTCTAATTTTTCTATTCTTCATTCACCATTACAACCATCCCACATTGCTTTCAGGCTGGTGTTGAGGCTGTGGAGGCTGATTAAATTGCAAAGCAGACTTTTAAATGAAAGGATCCATATCTAGCTACACTCATTATCAGCTCCAAGAAATTAAATCTGCCCTCAGTGATTTAGTGTGCAGCAAATCCAGCAGGCGCTGGCAGACAAAGGGCAGGGTGGCAGGTGAGGAGGGGCAGAGCCCCGAGGTGCCAGCCCGGCCCAGCCCAGCTCTATGGGCAGCACTGGGGATGCTCAGGGAGGCTGCAGGCCCAGAGAACAGAGCAGTTCCTCCCCTGGGAGCTGTTCCTGCTGCAGAAGGGCTCTACACTTCCACTGTACACATTGCAGAGGGGCTGTGGGTGTGATTCCCTCAGGGGTGGGAGGAAAGCAGCCCTGGAGCCCGCCTGAGCTCTGGCTGAGCCAGCAGAGGAGCCCAGGGTACAAAGCAGTGCCCAGGGTGCCCCAGCCCTGCCCTGGGTGCCCTGGGGCTCCAGGAGGGCACAGGTCTGTCTGGGGGGATTTACTGGGGTGTGCTGATGGCCTGGGTGCCCTGGTGGTCTCAGGAAGGCACAGGTCTCTCTGTGGGCATTAACTGGCACTGGGAGTGTGTGCTGGGTGCCCTGGTGCTCCCGGGAGGGCACAGATGTGTCTGGGAGCATTAACTGGCACTGGGGATATGCTGACAGCCCTGGGACAGAGCCCTGGCTGTGGCTCTGGAGGGGTTTTGGTGCCCAGGGCTCTGTGTGCCATGGCTGCTGTGCAATGCTCCCAGGCTGGCTGAGCCCACAGGCTCACAGAGGTTTTCCAGCAGTGTTTGAAGGTCCTTGAGGACTGCATGAGGGTGGTGCAGCTCTGCTGCAGGGGCAGTTCTGGGTGTTTTTGTGGCCCTGGGATGTGGCAGAGGCTGCAGTTCTGGATATTTTCAGAGGGGCAGTTCTGGATATTTTCATGGCTCTGGGGTGGTGCAGCTCTGCTGCAGGGGCAGTTCTGGATGTTCTCATGGCCCTGGGCTGTGGCAGAGGCTGCAGGGGCAGTTCTGGATGCTCTCATGGCTCTGGGGTGGTGCAGTTCTGTGCAGGGGCAGTTCTGGACGCTCCCGTGGCCCTGGGCTGTGGCAGAGGCTGCAGGGGCAGTTCTGGATGCTCTCATGGCTCTGGGTGGGTGCAGTTCTGTGCAGGGGCAGTTCTGGACGCTCCCGTGGCCCTGGGCTGTGGCAGAGGCTGCAGGGGCAGTTCTGGATGCTCTCATGGCTCTGGGGTGGTGCAGTTCTGTGCAGGGGCAGTTCTGGACGCTCCCGTGGCCCTGGGCTGTGGCAGAGGCTGCAGGGGCAGTTCTGGGTGTTTTTGTGGCCCTGGGCTGTGGCAGTGGTGGCAGGGGCAGTTCTGGGTGTTTTTGTGGCTATGAGGGCAGTGCAGTTCTGTTGCAGGGGCAGTTCTGGGTGTTTTTGTGGCCCTGGGCCGTGGCAGAGGCTGCAGGGGCAGTTCTGCTGCAGGGGCAGTTCTGGATGCTCTCACGGCCCTGGGCTGTGGCAGAGGCTGCAGGGGCAGTTCTGGGTGTTTTTGTGGCTATGAGGGCAGTGCAGTTCTGTTGCAGGGGCAGTTCTGGGTGTTTTTGTGGCCCTGGGCTGTGGCAGAGGCTGCAGGCAGGCAGGGACAGCCCTCACCTGGAGCAGGAGCTGTGCCCACACCCAGCCGTGCCGTGCACAGCCTGCCCTGGCAGAGGGGCTGCTCCTGGCCCTGCACTCCAGGACCCACCCACGGGGCTGCCCAACCAGCATTCCATTTGGGGATTTACGTTTCAGTTAGCCCCAATTCACACCTTTATAAAAAGGACATCATTTTCCCTGTAAATTGATTTTTCAGGCAGACACGAGGCGAGTGTGGAGCTCTGTCTTACCTCAGTGTGTGTTATGGGAGGAGTTCAGCTTTGCTCTGGCTGAGCTGTAATTTTAAACGAGCCTGATGGAAAACCCAAGGCGGGAGATTTGTGAGATTTTTACAGGAAAGAAAAGTTGTGATTTGTTCTCAAAGCCTCTCGTATCCTTAGGCTGGTGCAGTCAGGGAGAGCCACGTCACCTGTGGTGCCCAGATTGGCAGGGGGGCTCTGGTTCTGGGGCAGAGCAGCCACAGCAGCTGCTCTGCCCGAGCCCAAAATTCACATTTATTTCACTGCTTGGGTGGGTTCATCAGCCTCTGCCTTTCGAGTCAAAGGCAAACACAGGAAGTTCTTTTCTGGCACTTCCAGGCTCGTGGTTTAATTGTGCTCTGGGTTTGTGAAGTCTTCAGAAAAGCCTTTCAAGGGCAATCCCGAGTTCTCTCCTTGCGTGAGTGATCCACAAGACAAGCTCCTTTCCACTTCCTTGCTTCTCTGGGTTTTTCTTTTCATGAGGTTTGTGGAGGTTTTGAATTAGCAGAAAAGAAGGGTGGAGAGTGGTTTGGCACATGTACAGTCACGGATGGACAGGGACAGCTCTGCCATAACAACATCCAGTACTGATGTGAATAAAGGAAAGGTAATTAAACTCACACACTTCTAAAACTTTGTTTTCACATATGTCTGAAAATTTGTGAACACCTCCCAGAGTCAAACTGGCACTAAAGATGTTTATAGCAGTATTTGAAATAGAAAATGCAAACCACAGCTCTTACCTGTGTTCCTTAACATGTAATTGTTATTTATTCTGCACATATATAGATGTATAACTCGGTAGCTTTACATAATCTTCTTCTGGCTGGTGTTAATTGAATTAGTCGTGCTCTTGGAATGCTAAAAAGATTTGCCTGTGGGAATTTCTCTTCAGTTGTGAGTCAACAGTCAGTTCTCTGGATTTTGTTTTAGTCAGTGACTCTTTATTAGAATAAACAAGATTCCTGGCAGGGAAATGTTCTGTGTTGGCATGGGAAGGGAGGCTGGGGAGTGCCCAGGTGAGGATGGAGGTGAGCAGGGCTGGGTTGGGCTGGGGGCACAGGGAGGGTTCCTGTGGGGCTGGGGGGGATGATGACGTCCCTGGGGAGGATGATGACGTCCCTGGGGAGGATGATAATGTCCCTGAGGATGATGATGTCCCTGGGGAGGATGATGATGTCCCTGGGGAGGATGATGATGTCCCTGGGGAGGATGATGATGTCCCTGGGGAGGATGATGATGTCCCTGGGGAGGATGATGTCCCTGGGGAGGATGATGATGTCCCTGCCCCATGGGGCTGGGGAGGATGCTGCAGGATGAAGCTGGGAAATGCCAGTTTGACCGAGAGAGTTCTGGGGCAGTGTGAGCAGCTTTTGCACCTTTTCAGACCAGATGTGGTCCAGCCAAACAGCCCAAGGGGTTTTATTTATGGCCTGCTGGTTTCAGGCTGGACCTGGGAGCAGTGGCTGTGTGCAGGTGCTGCTGGATCCTGGGGAAAGGAGAGTGAGACAGCCAGAAAGGAAAGCAAGAGCTCTGTCTGGGGCAGGGTTGATTCAGGACTATTAAAGGGTAACAGAATAACAGGAAAAAGGCTTGAAATTATCTTGATGCATCTGCCATCCTATCTCTTCTGCTAAACTGGCAAACAGGGACAGGAGAGAGGCAGAAGTTCCAGCTCCTCCTGAGGCCAGCTCTGGGGACTGCAGCTCCCTGGTGCCATCTGAGTGTAGAGCAGGAGGATTTATGCCTTGATATGAACTAATCAGACCCTTTTGCATTGCTGGGCCCTTCTGTTGAAAAAAGAACAGGTCTGTGAGTTTGCCTGGCAAACTGGACGAGCCTGGGACATTGGTTCCAATTTGATTTTTATAGCTCTGGAGGGACACGGTGACCAAGCAAGGCACAGACATTTCCATTTATGTTCTCCAAAAATAGTGGGAGGCAGCATGTGCTTCTGTACTAGAGGGATTATGTAGGTCAGCCTGCTTCTGAACCTGTTATTAAAAGTGACATTGCCAAAGAAAAATCAACAGAAAATACAAGGAGCTTTGAGCAGGAGCATCACAGGTCCCCACGGTGTGTTCCATCCCCAGAGGGTTCCAGTGCTCAGCACTGTGCTTTCCTCACCTCTCCTGCCGACCCTCCACCAAATGGTGCTGGGAAAAATCCCAGCTGCCGTTCACCTGAAACAAAGAGATGTGTCAAAGTGGCATGAAAATGGATAACTGCCATAATGCCCGTCATTTACAGGAAATTCAGTGTGATTTTTGTGAATTATCTTTCATTTCCCTCGATGGCTGGGCTTGGAAGACCTCTGCAGCATTTGGGAAATGTTCTGCCTTTTCTGAAAGCAGTCAGGAGCTTGGAGGGGTGATTGGGCAGTGGGAGCCCTGGCAGCAGGGACGGGCTGGGGCTGCAGGGCAGGGTGGGGGTGTGGGGGTGTTCACAGGGGTCCCAGGACCAGGGAAGGGATGAGAATCTTGACTCCATGTTTCAGAAGGCTGATTTATTATTTTATGATATATATTGTATTAAAAGAAAATGATATATTAGAACTACACTAAAAGAATAGAAGAAAGGATTTCCTCAGAAGGCTGGCAAGGAAAGGAATGGAATGATAATAAAATCTGTGGCTGACCAGAGAGTCCGAGACAGCCGGACTGTGATTGACCATTAATTAGCAACAACCACATGAGACCAATCACAGATGCACCTGTTGCATTCCACAGCAGCAGATAATCATTGTTTTTCTTTTTCTCTTCTCAGCTTCTCAGGAGAAAAGATCCTAGCAAAAGGACTTTTCATAAATTATCATGGTGGCACAGGGGTGAGGGCAGGGCAGGGGATGAAGGCAGGGCACCTCCATGGGCAAGGACAGCAGCTCCTCTCATCTGGGACCACTCAGGGGCTGCTTGCAGGGGAGGGTGGCTAGAGCAGCATGGAAAGCAGGAATTGTCAGGAACTGCTGAAGTTTGGAGCTGTAATTCCATGATTTATAAGGGCATGAGGAGCGCTGTGGGTGTCCCCAGCTCTCCCAGGAGCAGCAGCCCCTGCTCCGTCCCAGCCCCACGTGCCAGGGGGGGTGGCACCATCCAGCCCCTCCCTGCCCCGCTGAGAGGTGTAATTAGTGTCACACACACCTTAATGAGCCTGTTCTGGGCACTGCTCTTCTCCTTCATGTTGGGTTTTCCCCCCAGATTTCTCTCTCCTGATTTTGTGTTGTTCATCCCAATTTACCATGGAAACAGCAGAGCTCTGAATTTTATTTCCAGCACATCTTCTGTCCAGACAGGGTTGGAACTGGCTGCATCAACCACCACTTTTCAGATGATTGGAGAACCTTGATATGAAATTATGGGTGTTTTGCTATTTAAGTTTCAGTTCTGTTCCTGTTAAATGAAGGGAGAGAGAACCACAGAGAAAATTTGTCTGCAGCCAGGATGAAATCCTCCCTGAAATAAGGAGGCACAAGTGGCACCTGCAGTAAAATCTCTGGGAACTGAACCCATCCAAGCACTCCAGGGGCAGGGGCTGACTCCTGGGAGTCATTTCCAGCTGTTAGCAGCAGGGTAATTTCACTGCACTCCTGTTCCAGCTGGCAGGCAAAAATCCAGACACAGCCACTAGAATTTGGAAGTGACTGCCACCGAGTTCAACCTTTTCACCTTGGACAACCTCATGATAAATTGAAAGTGATTCAGGACTTCTCAGGCTCTGAGCTGGAGCCTGAGTACTGCAGGAGGTGGGGGTTTACTTTTTACTTACTCTAATGGATTTACCTCTTTTTTTTAATCTATTTTGAAGCTTTTACATTTTTTTCCCAAGGAAATAATTTCTGCTGGTGCAGGAGCATGGCAAACACTGTGCAGCAGCCAGTTCTGATGTGGCAGCAAGGAGCAAACCCTGGCAGGATGAGTTCTCATTCCTTGCTCACATTTCCCTTGTGAGCCCTCCCTGTGCCCCCAGATGTGCTCTCAGCACTGCAGGTGGCTCCTGGTGCGCCCAGATGTGCTCTCAGCACTGCAGGTGGCTCCTGGTGCCCCCAGCTGTGCTCTCAGCACTGCAGGTGGCTCCTGGTGCGCCCAGATGTGCTCTTGGCACTGCAGGTGGCTCCTGGTGCACTTCCAGAGCTTGGCTTGGCTCCACTGGGGGGGAGCAGGGCACAGAGGGGTGGCAGGTGGGCTCCAGGTGGCTCCTCCTGAAGGTTTGTGGGACTGGGAGGTGGTTCTGTTGGATATCCATCCATCCATCCATCCATCCATCCATCCATCCATCCATCCATCCATCCATCCATCCATCCATCCATCCATCCCTCCATCCCTCCATCCCTCCATCCCTCCACCCACCCACCTGTAGTGGAATAGAATATCAGAAAATAAAGACAGTGTAATAGACAAAGTAATCTCACCCCCAAGGAGCTGCAGCTGAGCCAATTATCAAAGATTAGGAGCAGGCCTGACTTTACCAGGCCACAGCTGTACCCAATGAGAAGAAGGTGCTAGAAAAGAGTGGGGTGGTGTTGAGAAGGGACCTGGAGTCAGTTGGCTGCTTTGTGAAGGAGAAAGAGTCAGTGCCCTGAGGAGCTGCCCACGAGAAACACCAAGCAGGTATGGAACTTCTGTGATGGGAGACAGCAGTGTGGAGCCCTGCAGTAAGATGCCAACATCCACCCATCCCCAGGAGCTCAGGAGTGCTCCCTGCAGTGCTGAGAACAGGCAGGCAGCAGAAAGGTGGGTGAGAGCTCCAGCTCTGTGCCTGTGTGTGCAGGGTGCATGGCTCTGGCTGCTGTTCTTTGGGAATTTCATTCCCAAATTGCTGCTCCCCAGCCCCGGGGAGCACAGGAGTCCTGAAAGCACAGAGGGGATGGAGAGGGCCCATTCTGCACCCAGCTCCATCCTGGGGAAGGCTCTGTGGGCGCTGTGTTTAGAGAAGGCACATCTGGGAGATGTTGGGAGGAATGGTAAAAAAGCAGCAAATGAAGCAGGAGACCCTAATGAGATATAATCTGTCTCAAAAAGTATTGATCAGGACGTGGCTTTGCCTGGCCAGGTTCAGAGCAGAGTTACAGCCTCAGGCAATCTTGTTTGGGCATTTGTGCCCCTGGACATTGCTCTCTCCCTCAGTTCCTCTTTTTTCCTCTCTGGTTTAGTTTTTCCTCTCTGGTTTAGTTTTTCCTCTCTGGTTTAGTTTTTCCTCTCTGGTTTAGTTTTTCTCTCTGGTTATTTTTTCCTCTCTGGTTTAGTTTTTCCTCTCGAGTTCAGTCTCTGTCCCTACGCAGTTTCAGCAGAAATTCCAGGCTGCTCTGAAGAAGCAGTGCCTCAGCCAGTGAACCTGCAGGTTTGAAGCAGGCTCTGCGTCCCCTGCTCTGGGCTCTGGCTGTCCGGGTGGATCTCAGACCATCCCAAAGGCAGAGCTGGTTCAGGGATTGCTGAGCCCACAGAGGCGGGAGGGGATTGCTCAGGGCAGCATTCCAGCACCCCTGGGCACCTGCAGGCAGTGGGATGAGCTGTGCTGAAAAAGATGTTCTCCTTTGATCCTCCCTCTTCTGAATTTCTCCTTGCTTTTGTTCTTCTGCTCTGTGGGCTTGTGCAGAGTAGTCACTGACGCCTGGGAGAGCTCAGCCCCAGGCTCTGTTCCCTTCTCCCAGTAACTGTGTGCCCCACGTTTCGTTCTCTGGGGTGCATTTTCATTATCTGGGGCTGAGCTCTGTGCCCGCTGCTCTGTGAGGAGCTGATGTGACCTGCACTGTCTCTGCACCTGCCCCTAGACATTTAATGTGCAAGTGCAGCTCTCTGCTCTGTTTTAGGTGTTAGTGATGCCTTCAGCTGTGGCAGGGGAAACACACAACACTGAACTCCATATTTTGGTAGGTAAAAAGTGTTTCCATTTCTCTTTCAACCATTGCTGAAATGCTTTTATTTCTTTTTAGAGAAGAATCCCTTGGTTTTCACATGCTGTAGCTCAGATTGCAGCAAACTGTGCATCTCCAAGTTGGTGTGTTGGCTGGCTGCTCAATTAGTAGGAAAGTTCCATGCTAGTAATTAACAGGGATCTACCCAAAAAAGAGATGTCGCCTTGGCAATGCAACTTTTCTGGGGAAAAATAAAAAATATTGCATGAGAGGCTGAGGGAACTGCTCCAGATTTGCTTCCAAGATCTGTAAACCAGGCAGAGGATTTACATGTTCTGCTGTTTCAGCTGGAATTCGCCTCCTCCATCAGATTATTTTAGCATTTTGCAGATAGTACTAATTAAAATTTATCCTCAAAGTAACTGTAGTTTTAATAGGACTCTTCCCAGTGTTGGAGGAATTGAGTTTACATTTAAAATCTTGAGAGAGGGAGCAGGGCTCCCCCATGTCTTTGAGAACAGAAAATCAGGGTTCTCCCTGTGTGCAGGGCTGTGCTGTCCTCTGGCAATCCCAGGGGTGCTGCAGCGGTGGGGTGGCCCCAGGGACACCCAGTGCCCGCCCCACACGTCCCGGGTGGGTCTGGGGCAGCCCTGGGGCTCCAGCCTGGCTTGGGGCGGGTGTTTGCAGTGAAGTTCCCATCCTGGGGCGTTTCGCTGCACGCACAAGCAGCTCAGTGGCTCTGTGGTGTTTTCCAGGGTTTACTGAATGCTGGGGTTTGTGTTGTGCACTGTGTGTCCCAAGGACTCTCCAGGTGACAGAAACCAACAGCTTGGTGGGGTTTTTTGCATTTTCTGTATTTGCAGAGTGCAGGAATTTGGGGAGCTGTGCTCCCCTGTGCCATGGGGCTCTCACCCCCAGCTGGCAGAGCTCCTTCCCTCTTCCTGCCTTTGGGAAGGGGCGGTTTCCCAGTTCCTGACCTTCCTTCCCTGCTCCTTTATCCTCAGCCCTGCTCCTCCCCAGGTGTCACCTTCCATCCCCTCCCATCTCCCCAGGTGTCCCCTCCCATCCCCTCCCATCTCCCCAGGTGTCCCCTCCCATCCTCTCCCGCCCCCATCTCCAGCCCCAGCCCCAGCTGGCAGCAGCAGCTCCTCCATTGCCATTTGAATATTTGACTATTTGCAGTGTCTGGCTCCTGCTGGTTATCAGCAGTGTCCCGGGAGACGGCAGGAGAGGCTGTGTGGGAGGCTGTTTAAGAGCTTATCTTTAAAGCCACGATGTTTTGTGATTTAAGAATTAAGTATGGATTAACAAAGGGAGAAGTGACGCTGTCTGGGGAATCGGGACTGGAGAGAGGGGAAGAGAATGACTCAACAAATGGCTCCATCCCATCCAGGGCAGCTCTGGGGCTGTGCAGGGGCTGCTCCCGAGCTCTGGCAGCTCCTGCCTCAGCAGCTGTGCAGGCAACTTAATTAAAAACATTTATTTCCCCAAAACGAGGAGTTTGCAGAACTGAAGGCGAGTGGATTAAACAAGGCTCGCTGGAATTTTGTGGATATCTTGCTTTTATCCTTTTTTTTTTTTTTTTTCAATGCAGGGAACGTTGCTTTGCCCTGAGAGAGGCAGAAGTCAATTCATGACTTGTAAATGGAGCTGCTTTTTCAGGAGAGCTCCCTGTGGGTGCAGGGTCTGTTCCAGTGCTGGGGATGAAACAGGGACAGGGCTGGGACGGGGCTGGAGGATTCCTGAGGGAGCTGGGAAGGGGCTCAGCCTGGAGCAAAGGGGGCTCAGGGGGACCTTGTGGCTCTGCACAGCTCCTGCCAGGAGGGCACAGCCAGAGGGATTTGGGATCTTACCCCAGGGGACAGGGACAGGAGGAGAGGGAGCAGCTCAGGCTGGGCTGGGGAGGGGCAGGGTGGATATTGGGAATGTTCCTTCATGAAAGGTGCTCAGGCATTGGAAGGTCCCCATCCTGGGTTTGCAAGCCCTGTGGATGTGGCTCCTGGGGCCGGGGGCAGTGCTGGCCTGGGCTGGGGAAGGCTTGATGAATGCCTGGGGTTTGTGATGCCCATTGTGAGTCCCAAGGACTCTCCAGGTGACAGAAACCTGTTGGTTTGGTGGGGTTTTTTTTGCATTTTCTGTGTTTGCAGAGTGGAGGAATTTGGGGAGCTGTGGTGCCCTGTGCGTCCCCAGCTGGATCCTGTTCCTGGAGGGCTTTTCCAGCTGGATCCTGTTCCTGGAGGGCTTTTCCAGCCCAAACCCTTCCCTGAGCCTGTGAGTTAACAGAGTTCCCCTCCAGCCGTGGTTTGCCAGAGCTCTGTGAGTATCCCAGCCCTGGGATGAGCTGCTCTGTGTGTGAGCTCTGAGAAAGAGAATTTTACACCAAAAATTCCACGTTTCCAGTTAAAATAGAGGTGGTAGCAAAGCAGCTCCCCCACAGTGCAGGTCCCTGAGTAGGTAGGCTTGGAATGCCAGGGAGGAGTTGAATCAGTGGTGCCTGAGCTGTCTCTTCACTCTCTGTTTTGGAATCAAGCTAATCAAGTTCTTTCAGTATGCCACAATATTGGGAGAAATGATTAATACAAACCTTGGAAACTGAGATGGAGCTTTGAAATTAATTTCAAATATTAAAAGTGTTAATCAAAGTGTTAATTTCCCTCACTCCCATTGCAGTAGTTTTTGCAAAGTAAAGATAACTTTGGTCATCTTTTCTGACCACAAAATGAATTAAAGATAAAGGACGTGGATGTCTTATGTGAAATAGCAGTTAACATCTGTTTCCTCAGAAGTTACATTGATTTAATTACTTTTCATTTGTGTAATACTCAGAACATCATTTAAATTCCTCCATACAAGTCAGACTCTTTTCCAGGGGGATGTGTTGGCCCTTCTCCCTCGTTGCAGCAGGAGCTGCAGCTCCCAGGGCCCGTCCAGGTGTGGCAGGGGGTGGCACTGGGGAGCCCCTCCTGCAGCCCAAGGAGCTGCAGAGCTCAGACCCCTCTGTGGCAGCCCTGGAGGGCGGCTCTGCTCCTCCTCAGCCCCAGGGATGTGTGAGATGCCCTGGGACAATGCACACTGCAGGGGCACAGAGTGAAATTCCATCTGCAAATAACAGAGGGAAATTCAGTTAAACTGGGACCAACGTGAGGAGTGCCCCACAGTAAGGGAAAGGGGCACATTCAGCATAATTAACTCTTCCTTATCCTGTCTTTGGCCTCTCTCTTTGGTCTTGGGAATCCCAGATTTCCTTTTTTTTCTGATTTTTCCTGGTAATTTTCTGATTACCTTGCCATATCAAGATTCTGCAAAAAAACCCTTCTTTGTGGCATAAAAATTGTTTAAAGATAGAGCGATTGATTGATTGATTGATTGATTGATTGGAGGCTGTGACCTCTTTTCTGGTGCATTAATATTTTGACTCTCTGAAGTTCTTGCTGTAAAGTGGATTTCCTGGGGTTTATTCTTGGTGTGGCACAGTGCAGCTCCTCCTGCACTGCCACAGGTCAGGGTGCCCAGTTCATAAAATCAGGGCTGAACACCAGGGCAGTGGAGGCTTTAAAGGTTGATGGGGTTTTTGGAAGCTTTTAGGGCACTGTGGGCTTCCCTGGAGGGATGGTTCCTGCAGCAATCCCTGCTCAGTTAAACGCTCAGGGCACTCTGGATCCTGGCAGATGTTTCACAGGTGTCCCAGGTCCAGCACCAGATGAACACAATCCCTGTCTGTGAACACAATCCCTGTCTGTGAACACAATCCCTGTCTGTGATGGGCTGTCCTGTGACACTGCTCACGGGGGCCTCAGGATGAGGGAAGAGATGCAGATCTGACTTTATATTTCAGAAGGCTGATTTATTATTTTATGATATATATTTCATTAAAACTATACCAAAAGAATAGAATAAAAGATTTCATCTTAGAAGGCTGGCTGAGAATAGAATAGAAAGGAATGTATAACAAAGGTTTGTGGCTTGGACAGACAGTCTGAGCCAGCTGGGCTGTGATTGGCCATTAATTAGAAACATCCACATGAGACCAATCACAGATGCACCTGTTGCATTCCACAGCAGCAGACAATCATTGGTTACATTTTGTTCCTGAGGCCTCTCAGCTTCTCAGGAGGAAAAATCCTAAGGAAAGGATTTTCCATAAAAGATGTGTGTGACACTGTCCATAGGAAAGGCTCTTTGGAAGGCAGGCAGTGAAGAGCTCTGTGCTGGATCACTCAGGAATATCCACATTCCATCTCTCCTGGGGGAGACTTGAGCACACGAACAGGGACTGGGAGAGACCCCAGAGCCCCCCAGTGCCACCCTGCCATGGCAGGGACCCCTTCACTGTGCCAGGCTGCTCTGAGCCCCCTCAGTGCCATGGCAGGGACCCCTTCACTGTGCCAGGCTGCTCTGAGCCCCCCCAATGCCATGGCAGGGACCCCTTCACTGTGCCAGGCTGCTCTGAGCCCCTCAGTGCCATGGCAGGGACCCCTTCCACCACCCCAGGCTGCTCTGAGCCCCCCCAGTGCCATGGCAGGGACCCCTTCACTGTGCCAGGCTGCTGAGCCCCCCCAATGCCATGGCAGGGACCCCTTCCACCACCCCAGGCTGCTGAGCCCCCCCAATGCCATGGCAGGGACCCCTTCCACCACCCCAGGCTGCTCTGAGCCTGCCCAGTCCGGCCTGGGTGTCCCTGCCTGGGTCCCTCTCCAGCCCCTGTGCCCAGGTGGGTCCCCAGGTGGGTGCTGGTGCCTGCTGGGATCCAACAGGAGATTTTCCTTCAGGTAAGGCACTGCTGGGATCAATCCTGGCCTGCCTTCCCAGGGCTGGCTCTTATCTCCTTTTACAGCCTCTGTGGCAGAGCTCCACGGAATGGAGTGGCTCAGGGCAGGGCTGGGCTGTGCAGGCTGCAGGAGTGGTTTTATTGAGCTATATTGCATTTTTAGTACTCATTTGAGAGAGGGCCATTAAGGCTCAGCGAGTACATTAAGAACATTGCTCCAGTGTGAAGGAGATGGGGATTATGAGAAGGACTAGCAAAGACCGAGGAGTTATAGAGTTCTGTTTCTATTTTCCATTTCCCTGTGTGAGGGCTGGGGACAGAGCCTGTTTAAACAGTTCCCAGCTTTGCTGAATGTGCCCATTTTGGGTCCCAGAAGAGCAGTGGTCACTGTGTGAGCTCCCAGCAATGACCCCGGGTGTGAGTCCGGAGGAAAATGTGCTGCAGCAAGGGAGGAGTGATCCAAAACCCAGGAGGGCCCCACCAAAACCTGGTCTGGTACTGCAGGGATCCCTGCAGGTCTGACCCAGGGCAGGGATGGGCACCAGGGCCAGGTGGTCACAGAAGTGTCCCCTGGGGTCCAGCTCTCAGCCCTGTTTGGATCCTTATTCTGTGGCCTTGTTCCCTGTCCCTGATCCATTGCAGAGCTTTTGTAAGCCTGGCTCTGGGCTCCTGGAGGAATTTTGTCCTGCTGTAAATGCTGCTGTCTTCTTGGGTGGAGAAACGAGGAAACATGCTTCCTTCCAAGATTATCTATCCAAGATGCTTGTCCTCCCTGGCCTCCCACGGCGCTGTCTCACAGGGTCCTGGCTGCTCTCTGCATCTGTCTCTCTCTGAAGAGGTGACAAGTCTTTGCTTGCCCTGACACCCAGCAGCCACAGCAGTGCCACTGTCTGGGAGCGGCTGAAAGGCCGTGTTCCCTCCCTGAGGAAAAAGGGACTGGGGACCTGGGAGCACTCCCACCTGGAGTGAGAAAAGCTCTGTCATTAGGGGCCATTCTGTGCTCACAGTCTGTAATGATTCGTTATCAGAGGTGGCATCGTTACTGCTGGGGGGGGACAAATATCCTGCAGGAGCAGCCCAGCACTGAGCAGCTCGTGATCCCCAGCAGCTCCTGATCCCCAGCAGCTCCTGAACCCCAGCAGGTCCTGATCCTGATCCCCAGTATCCTGATCCCCAGCAGCTCCTGATCCTGAGCCCCAATTCCCTGATCCTGATTCTCAGCAGCACCCTGAACTCCAGCAGCTCCTGCTCCCCAGAATTTCCTGATCCTGAACCCCAGGAGCTCCCTGATTCCCAGCAGTTCTTGATCCCCAGCTCCCTGATCCTGATCCCAAACATCTCCTGATCCCCAGCAGCTTCTGATCCCCAGCTCCCTGATCCTGATCCCCATCAGCTCCTGATCCCCAACAGCTCCTGAACCCCAGCAGGTCCCTGATCCTGATCCCCACCTCCCTGATCCCCAGCAGCTCCTGTGTCTGAGCTGGGCTCTGTTTCCTCCTGGTTGTAGGAAGCAGGTGCAAGGCAGGTCTCACACATGAACACAGGTGTGCAGCTCAGGAGCTCCCTGTCCTGAGCCTTCCAGACAGAACAGGGAATGGTTCATCAGGGAATGGTTCATCCATTTAGGGGTCTCTTCTTGCTTCCCTGCACTCCCATGTCCTTCCAAGGGGTCACATTTCATTATCAGGGGGATCCCAGAGCCCTCCTGAGCAGGGCTCTGCCCAGGCCAGGTCCTGGGAGCGCTCCTGGCACGGAGCTCACCAACAAAAGGCATTTCAGTGTTCTATTTTCTATTGCTTTTTCCTGCCTGGCTGCGCTGTGTGGCTCCAATGCACCTTTGTAGCAGATTTTAGGAAGCCAAAAGCTCCTAAATCCCTCCTGCAGCTGAGCCTGTTCTCACTTGAGGTTCCCAGGCACAGGCAGCTCCTTCTCTTTCTACTCTGTCTCACAAACAGAGCTTTCCTACATCTCTCAAAGTCATCTTACACCGTTCTTGTAATTTAGTTTAGTGTTCCCAAGGAGAGTCTTAATTTTTTGTATATTACTGGAGTTTAACTGCCATAATAAAGGACAATTTTGAGGTGATAAAACACACCAGGAATGTCATTAAATATGCAGCAAAGGTCTGACACAATGGAATTAAGCATTAATGAATAACACACTAGAAATATTAGTCTTCCATATTAGTTTAGGTGTTCTGTTGTTGGGTTATGATGAGGGCTAATGGGAAAAAATGAAACAATAAACAAAATTAGTGAAAATGAAATTTCCAAGTGATTCAGTAGCTTCTTCACATGTAGAAAGTTTCTAAGTTAAAGCCATTGGGTATCCACGGGGATCCTTTTCCTTGGATAAATTGTTGTCATTCCATGTGTTAATGTAATTTTATTATTGGTGCACTTTCCATTTTTACAATTGAATTACCGTACTATGGAGATGTAATTTAAATCCCAGCCCATCTGCAGATCAGGGCAGTTGTAAACTTCTTTTAGTGCCATAAGCAAGGACTTTGTGGCTCTTGGCAGGAGGGTGAGCATTCCTGGGGAGCACAAATTCACTGTGCTAGGAAGGAGCAAGCAGCCAGTGCAGAGCTCATCGGGACACTGATATAGCACAGAGGGCCCAGCTGGCATTGCTGCATCTCTCTACCAGCCCTGTTTTAATTTGGAGTTCCTGTTCCTTGAGGATCCTGCCTATTGTGTGCTGATTTGGCCTCTCCATGTATTTTCCCTGCAGGGTGGTGCTCCATGCCCAGGATGTTCCATTTCCCAGAGCTGTGGGTTTGGGTGGCAGCAGAATGAACCATCCCCTCCCAGCTCCCTCTGAACCTGCCTTGCTCTGCTTTCACTGGGGGCCTCAATTTATAAAATCAATTTATTGCCATTTCTGGAATGGCAGGAGCTTTTCTGGCCCTCAGCTCATTCCCACAGACTGGAATTCCTTTGGGGTGCAAGGGGCAGAGCTGGGGCAGATGCCCTGGGCGTCTCCTGGGCTCTGCATCCCTTGGATAAATCCCTGGGAGCTTGGGGTGGGCTCAGGGCAGCCCCTGGTGCAGAAGTGCCATGCTGGGACAGGGAATGTTGCACACCCAGGCCAGGATCACTCTGTTCACTTGTTTTATTGTGAATTTGCAGGGTTGGGAATGGGACTGGAAATGTTTCTACACTCCAATCACTTCACTTCTTGTGGTGCAGCAGGTCCTGGGACGTGGGTTCATTCTGGGTTTTGGTTAAATAAACCAAACCCTGGCCAAAGCCCTCCCTGGGAGGTGGCTGCTGCAGCAGAGCCCCGTGCGAGTCTCGGGGGGATCCAGCCCCTGCCCTGGAGGGCTGCGTGGGTTTGTGTCAGGCGTTTGAACAGCCCTGTCCCTGCTGAGGAGTTTGGGGCAGCCCCAGCTGCGTTTCAGAACTATAAAATGATCTTTTGTCATTCTGGCTCTTTGGGATGTGGTTCTGCTTTGTCACGGAGCTCTCCTCAGCTGTGCCGTCCAGGTTTTCACAAGGGGAGGATCCTGACTTCTTTAAACTCTGTTTTCAGTGTCACTGGTTTCTCACCTGCAGAATACAGGAGGTTTACAAGTGAAATCCATTGCAGCTCATAAATTGGATATGCAGGGAATGGCAGGAAATGCCAGAACCCAGCAGTGGGATAGAAAACGTACAGTGAAATGGGAAAAACCTCCTGTGTGCCTTTGAGGTTGATTTCGTTTCTTCCCCAGGGAATTCCCCTCCTTTGGCTCCCCCAAACTCCAGTTAAAGTGTCTGACTGATTTATTTCCCCTTGCGTGGGGGGGGTCCTGCCTGTTGGAGCATCCTGGGGCCACTGGCAGGGTCTGTCTGAGGGATCAGAGCTCTCCTGCACTTGGAGACTTTTCATTTTCATTGGTTTTAATTTTTATTGTTTACCTCACAGAGTCTTGGTACCATCTGTACTTAACCGAGCTCTTCTCACCCCTCCCAACGCAGCCTGGTTAAAATCTCCATTTTGGGCTCTTTCCTGTGCTGATTGCAGTGAGGAGCAGCTGAGCTGTGCCAGGGGCTTTCCTGTTGTTCCCAGACCTCTGACAAACACCCAGGAGGCAGCTCCTGGCAGCTGCTAATTTTAAAGGAATGTATTAATCAAATTAATTGAGAGTTCCTTTTAATAATCATCAGCAGCAACATAACTTTGTGACGTGATGTTTTCAGCGTTGCCAAAAGTGATTCCCCCAAAAGGGGATCTCTGCAGATAAATCAGCTGAAAAAGTGTTCAATTGTCTCTTTTGCTACCTGATAATCCAATTAAGTGGCGATAAGAAAAACAGCTCCTGGAGCATTCCGGGGCAGCAGAATAATGTAGTTAGTGCTGCACAGAGCCCAGATAGCAGCCAGCCATGGGTATCCATGGCTACTGGAGCAGCACTGCACTGATTGCCAGCCCTGGGATCCCCAAACCTGAGCTCCTGCTGGGCTCTGCCTGCCAGGGCACAGCTCAGGGCTGGCAGGAGCTGTGGGAAGCTGCAAAATCAGAGGGTTTTGGGAAAGCTGCAAAAGGCAGGCCTCAGAGACAGCAGAACTGTGATTGGAGCCAAGCAGTAGCCATGAGATTGGTCAGCAGAAAAATTCTGTAAAAAATAGAAAAGCGAGGACAAATAAAACAATGGTCTGTGTATTACCCTTGTCTGGAATAACTCCCTAAGCTACAGAAAAGTTTATCTAGAGAGATGTTAGAAGCTCTAAGCTTAATAATGGAGCTCTGTGCATTGTGTTTTAAGGCTCACAATCAGGTACTGTATTCAAAATAAGCCAGCATTGTTTAACCAAAGGTACCTGTGCTTGTAGTGACTGGATAGAACTACTGTCAATGTGCTTTTGCTTTGTGTGATTGGTCAAAAAACTTATAAAGTGAGTTGTAACATTGAGTTCTGTGTCTGCTGCCTGGGATGTGAGCTGCTGACATCTTCCATTGTCACAGCCATGGAATGAGGCTGATGCTGGAAAATCCAACAGCTCAAGGCAGTTCCCAGCAGTCCTGTCCTGTCTGGGATTTGTACACAGCCCCTGGCTGGTGATAGGAGCAGCCAGGGCAGGGCTCAGGGCACAGCTCAGGCTCTGCTGTGTCCCCAGCCCCTGTGCTCCCTGCTGGCTTGGGTCCTGGCTGCCCTGGCTGCCCCCTGACCTCCATGCCAGGCTCTGACACAGCACTGGCATTCCCAGGGGAAAAACCACCACGTGCTCATCCCCAGAGGGCTGTGCCATGGATCTCACTCTGGGCAGGGATGGGTGACCCGCTCTGGGTGGGTGGGCCCTGACTATCTGGGGTGGATGGACCCTTTATCCCAGCAGCCTGTGTGTTAGCTGGGTCATGGCGTGGGATCCACAAATCCCATCCATAACGGTTTGGGTTGGGAGGCACCTTGGGGATCCTCTTGTTCCCCACTTCCTGCCACAGTGGGACATGTGCCACTGTCCCAGGCTGCTCCCAGCCCTGTCCAGCCTGGCCTGGGACACCCCCAGGGAGCCAGGGGCAGCCCCTGCCCAGTCCTGGGGTGTCTCTGGCTCCCAGGCTCTCGTCCCTTGCCAGGCACTTGGTGTGGCTTGGAGCATTTGTCACTTCTCCAGGCCACCAGGGGTAATGAATCACTGCAGGGATCCTGTGACAAGATCCTGAATTTGCAGCGTTCGTGTTTTTACCACCTAATTCCCTCAGAGGTTTTTCCCTTGGAAGTGCTGTGAATTAACCTGACACTCTCAATAACTGTGCACATGTTTCCTGTTGTGCTGGAATGTGGGACGAGGATATGGAAGTTGAACTTACTCCCCTGTGCCTTTTGGACAGCAGACACCCAATTCCCTGGGCACTCTGCTTGCCAAGGGGTGACAGAGGGCACACTGGTGTTTGCTATTTACCCCTGATTCCTCCTGCCATTTATCCTTCATTCCTCTGAGCACAGGTGGTGCCAAGGCTAGCAGGGCCCCATGGCATCTGCTCCTTTTGGGAAAGCTCAAACTGTGTGTGCCTGTCACCACTGCCTGTGTGATCCCTGCCAAGTGGGACGTTCTGGGAGAGCTGGACATCACTGCTTGGCTTCATTCTGTCTCATTCTGACTGGGGAAAATAGAGCATGTAAAACTGTTCAGGTTCCTGGACTCGCTGGCAGTGAGACTTTCAATCTTCATTTAAAATGAAGTTTATTTTTAAAGCTCAGTAGTGTTTGCTTTTAAAGGGGAAAAGAAAGGTTGCAGAAAGCCCAGGCTGTGATAATTGCAAAACAAATGTTTTATGTGAGACAGAGAAAAACTTGGGGGTTATTATTCTCCTTTATTCTCTTCCAGCCTTTCCTGTTCACTGTTTCACTTCTCCCCATGAAAGAATGGTTTTGTTCCAGTGAGCCTTTGGAGCAGCTGGCCCAGCAAAGCTCCTTTGCCTTCAGGCAGCTGCAGCTCAGTTCCTCTCTGTCAAAAATCAGGGAAAACAAGGCTGGCCTGCTTTGTGAGGGGCTCAGGGATGGGCACAGGAGCTGGATTTCACATTTCCAAGCAGCAGTTTGGTTTTCCCAGCTGTCCCCTGGTTCTCTCAGGGTCTGCTTTGCTCTGGGATGAGGAGGATGCTCCGGGGCTTGAGCCTCCTCCTCCTCCAGCTCCTTCACCCTCCAACACCTTCTCCAGTGCTTCAATTACAGGACTTTTAAAGCCTATCTGTGAATCTCTCCCTTGTCCTGCTGCCTTTTAATTAACTCATCCCCACTGCTGGTTTTATTAAGAGCTCTGATACGTTATTATTAACGCTCTGTGCACTATGGTGAGCAGGTTGGTATCAAAGATGCTGTAAAAGATGAAAGTGATTACTGCTGAGAAACAAAATAATTAAGGCAAGAGTTGTGTTTTCATCTGCCAGCAACAACCAGAATGTTGGTGGAGATGGGATTTTTAAGTTTTTAATTTTTTTTAACCAGATTAGACAGCTGTAGTACAGGAACTGTGCTAAAAGTGGGCATGTTTTGGTCTGGCTGTGGGTACCTGTGGCTGTGCTGATGCTCTTTGCTGTGTTCTCTGGGTGTTTATGAGAAGTCCCTTTCACAGACTTTGTCTTGAGGTTTCACTGTTTGTGCCTGTCCATCTGTTGGGTGGTGGGCCCTTGAAGGAATAGGGATTTTCTTGCACAGTGTGGGTTTTGCCAATATCTCAGCTTTGGCTGTTCCCATTCCAGGTCAGTCATTCCAGTGGAAACATTTTCCCCCAGTAGCCCTCAAGCTGCAAAATCAAAAAGAATCTCAGCCCTTCAGTGAGATAAACCTGCCCAGTACTCTGTCAGCACCTTCTGTCTCTCAGCCCGTTGTTTTGGGGTTTATTCATCAGTTTAGGCTCGTTCAGGCTGCTGTTGTCTCCTGTTTTAATTCCTCTCCTTTTCATCCTTCCACCGCCCGTTTCTTTGCTTGCTTTGCCATTCTGCAGTGGGTTGGGCCCAGTCTGTGTAACCCCTGAGCCCCCTAGGTCAGGCTGTGCTATCAGAGCAGGAATTGCACGGCTCCCTCGGGATCTGGCCGTGGGTGCTGGAAGGGCAGTGATCCCTGGGGGAGTTCCTCCCCTGCCAGGCTCCCTTTGGGCCGTGCCTTCCCCACTGCTGGGCCCTGTGGCATTTCCCTGCCCTCCCCTGAAGGTCCCTTTGTGCTCTGCTCCTGGCACAGGTGGGCTCTGCATCGCCCAGTCCCTGAAGATCCCCCAGGAGCGCAAGGACAAGAGCATCGACTTCGACCGCATCATCCGGCAGCTGCTGGAGACGCCCAACGCCAGGGCCATCGTCATCTTCGCCCACGACGAGGACATCAGGTGAGCCTGGGCCCCTCCCCGGGCTCTGCTGGGCAGGGAAAGGTCTGTGCTGGCAGCCACTGGGATATGGGGAGCTGGCAATGGGGGGAAGCACCCAACGCCAGGGCCATCGTCATCTTCGCCCACGACGAGGACATCAGGTGAGCCTGGGCAGGGAAAGGTCTGTGCTGGGAATCACATGGGATATGGGGAGCTGGCAATTGGGGAAGCACCAGGCACTGCTGGCACAGGGGATATGGGGAGCTGGCAATGGGGGAAGCACCAGGCACTGCTGGCACAGGGGATATGGGGAGCTGGGAGTGGGGGAAGCACCAGGCACTGCTGGCACAGGGGATATGGGGAGCTGGGAATGGGGGAAGCACCAGGCACTGCTGCAATATGGGATATGGGGAGCTGGCAATGGAGGAAGCACCAGGCACTGCTGGCATGTGGGATATGGGGAACTGGGAATGGGGGAAGCACCAGGCACTGCTGGCACAGGGGATATGGGGAGCTGGCAATGGGGGAAGCACCAGGCACTGCTGGCACAGGGGATATGGGGAACTGGGATTGGGGAAGCACCAGGCACTGCTGCCATGTGGGATATGGGGAGCTGGCAATGGGGGAAGCACCAGGCACTGCTGCCATGTGGGATATGGGGAACTGGGAATGGGGGAAGCACCAGGCACTGCTGCTGCCTGGCCCATGGGCGCCCAGCCTGTGCTGGAGAATGGGGCCCTGGCTCTGGGAGTTTTCCTGGAGCTTTTCCATGCCCCTGTTGGGTGGCAGAGCTGGCCTTTCCCCTCAGAGGAACTGCAAACACGCGCCCCTCTCCAGGCTCAGGCTACTTGGTGTAATTCATTAATTCATTCTGTTTTATGGCAAATGAAAGTTAATAGTGATAAAGTGACTTGAAAGCTCAAGGTTAAACCACATGAAATGGGCTCATAAAATAACACAAAGAATATTTTATATTTCATTATTCGCTTGCATATTCTGGGTCCAGAATTTGAAATTAGCTTAAAATTGTGATGGAATCATCAGTTGCTGAGAGGCCTGGTCCCACAAAATGAGACAAAAAGAATTTAGGGAAAAGTTTCAGTAAAGTCAATGGAAAAAGTTTTAGTGGAATTAATAATTCAGTTGTGGGATATAGGGTGAATTTAAAGAGAAGCCCCATTGGTGCTGCATGGATCATGGGATGGTTTGGGTTGGGAAGGACCTTTGGAGATCATCCAAGCCCATCTTCCTGGCCCAGGCTGCCCAGAGCCCTCGTGATACCGAGTGTCCCAAACCCCTGAGCTCTGCTGGGTTCAGGAATGTGCTGTTCCTCCTCATCACAGCCCAGTCAGGCTGGAGGAGACCCCTGAGCCCACAGGGTGCAGCTCCTGTGCCAGTGCAACCCCATTTCCTGGGGCAGGCACTGTGCCCGTGCCACCCCCGTGCCCGTGCCACCCTTGTGCCAGTGCCACCCTTGTGCCAGTGCCACCCCATTCCCTGGAGCAGCCCCGTGCCAGTGCCACCCCTGTGCCAGTGCCACCCCATTCCCTGGAGCAGCCCCGTGGCAGTGCCACCCCCGTGCCCGTGCCACCCCATTCCCTGGAGCAGCCCCGTGCCAGTGCCACCCCCGTGCCAGTGCCACCCCATTCCCTGGAGCAGGCCCCGTGCCCGTGCCACCCCTGTGCCAGTGCCACCCCCGTGCCAGTGCCACCCCTGTTCCCTGGAGCAGGCCCTGTGCCAGTGCCACCCCATTCCCTGGAGCAGCCCCGTGCCAGTGCCACCCCTGTGCCAGTGCCACCCCATTCCCTGGAGCAGCCCCGTGGCAGTGCCCCCGATGCCAACCCCCCGTGTCTCTCCACAGGCAGATCCTGGCAGCAGCCAAGAGGGCAGACCAGGTGGGCCATTTCCTCTGGGTGGGCTCTGACACCTGGGGCTCCAAGGTGAGCCCGCTGCTGCAGCAGGAGGACGTGGCCGAGGGAGCCATCACCATCCTGCCCAAGAGAGCCACCATCGAGGGTAAGAGAAGCTTTCTGCTGAAGGACTGAAACTTCATTCTTCCATCCGTGGTTTCCATTTAAACTCAGCTTAACTTTTATTTCAGATCAAGCACTATGTTTATCCATATCACCTGTGTGCTGCAGAAATACCCACACCTGTACAGATGTGTGTGTGTGTGTGTGTGTGGTGAATTTTGGGAAGCTTATTTTGCTGAACTCCTTTCTTTCTCAGCTTCCCTTTGTGCCCTCCAGTGTTTGTAGTCTGATCTCACCTGAGTTTGTTAATCCTGTTGTGGTGAAGATGCTTCAGCATCCACGTGGCTTCCTCTGGGCGAGGTTGGTGAGGGTCTGTGTTCTCTGGAGGAAAAGTTGTTTCCAGGGGAGGCACTGAGCAGGGAAACCCAACTGCTCTGCTGGCCCAGTCCTCGAACACGCTGCCCACATTAAAATGGGTTCTGGTGCCTTCACTCCCTGGAAAACCAAATATTTGCATTTTTCCTGTGCCTGCGCTCCCTGCTCATCACTTATTCCTCTCAGGTAGATCATCTGCTTCATTCTTTTACATTTTTAGCCCCCCGAGGCACTCTTGGATGTTATTTCTCCGTAAATACAGAAAGTTGACAGACAATGAAGTGGTTTGTTTCTGAAAAGCAGGATATTTTAATAAGCTTTTCCCACTGTCTGTATTCATCCCTGAGGGTTTCTGACACAGAACTGAAAATTCTGTCAACAGTACACAGAAACAAAAACTTCCCACGTTTGTTTGTTTTAAAATATTTTCCTTTTATGTTACGCATTAAACCCCTGATGGGAAGCACGAGGGGTTTTGGAGGCAGTGAGTGAGGATGGCAGAGTGGGAGAGTTCAGGTGTACAAAGTCAGTTAAATTGGAGGTACGAATATCACTGTATTTGGTGTACCTGCAAAAAAATTGTGTTTATTGAGCCTGCAAATATCTCCTGGTTCCGTGGGGAAGTGCCTGGAGTAGCCGGGGTGCATTTTGCACGTGGGCTGGGCGATTGCTCTGGTGCCTAAAGCACACTTTGCCTACAGTTCTCTGTACCTGAGGCGTCCTTCAGGACAGACCTTCTGGGGTCTGTGTGCTCCGGGAAGGGCTCAGCAGGGTGGGAGCTGTGCTGGGCAGGGTGAGGTGTCCCTGGCAGAGCAGGGGGCTCCTGCCTGCCCCTGCCCACTGCAGGGGCTCAGGCTGGCCCTGCCCTCCCCAGCCCCGTCCAGCTGTCCCCAAATGCCATCTGGATGTGCCATCTGCTCCTGCTGCCAGGGGCTGGGGGGGCTCAGAGCTCATCCCTGGGCTGCTGGAGCAGCTCAGCTCCCACGTTCCCCTTTCAGGCTGGTCCCATTTCTGTCCATTCCCAGGAGAACAGCCAGGGATGTGCCAGGAACCCCCAGGCCTTGGTGTCTCCGTGCCCAGGGAGCCCTGACCCCCCTGGGTTGCTGCTTTCCTCAGCCCAGGCTGCTGGAGGTTGTTCTGGTTCCCTTTCTGGCCTTTGAGTTTCATTTGGCCATGAGACCAGAGAAAGGAATTGGGCATTTTAATGTCATTCCTTCATCATCCAGAAATGAGCATCTAAAATTCAGCAAAGCTCTGCTCTTGATGGGGGCATAAAATAAAAGAAATGGAGCCCCTGCAAGGTTTTCCCTGCAAGCTGAAGGAGCCGGGCTGCAGGAAGGAGCAGGTGGAGCTGAGCCCTGAGCCAGCCCAGCTCCTTCCCATGCAGCATCCCGGGGCTGCAGGGCAGGGCACAGCTCAGTTCCCTCTGCATTTACTGAGAGCTCTGTGTCAGAGCCAGGAATGAGGGGCTTGCCTTGCTTTACTCCTCAACAGCATCTCTTCTTCTTTTTTCCCTTTCCTTTATCTCTGTCTTGAGCGGTGTTTGGGATATGTTGGAAGAAGGTTCCTAAGAAACCTGGCTGGAAGCAGAGAGAGCACAGCAGCTCACGTGCCTTGGCTGAATATTGGCCCTGCCTGTGCCCCAGGGAAGGGAATCATGGAATCATGTTTGGAAATCAGCCAGGACACCCCCAGCTGGGGTGTCCCTGAGAGCTCAGGGGTGCAGGGCACACCTTGGAGCAGCAGGGTTTGTCTGCAGAGCTGCTGCTCACACAGCTCATAAACACTCGCTGTACAGAAAAAAAAGCATTTTTCAAATTATTCTTCACCGCCAGCAGTGACTTCAGTTCAAAATACAGGTGTGAAGTGCAGGTGTGCTGTGCTTTTACAGCGCTGCACACAGGGAGCAGCTGATGCTCCTGCTTTCCTGCCACTGGGGATGTCCCAGCCTGTGACTCCAGAGGGGCCTCAAGTGTTTGGTATTTGTAGGATCAGGCCCCAGATCCACAGTTATTTGTCTTGGTACTTGATGTCACTCTTGGGACAGAATTTTCTTTGCCACAGTCCCATGGGGGGGATTTAGGAAATCATTAGATGAACTGAATTCATTCATCTTAAGTCAGTCTTAATATAGCCTGATTGTGTTTGATGTAATTATGCTGAAAGGATGAAGTTGCATTTTATTTGCATAATTGCAGTAGACAGTGAGCCAGAGGAGTGCACATGAAAGAGGAATCACTCCTTGGCGGGTGGGAAACAGCTCCAGTGCCAGCCCAGCCAGGTACAGGGAACTTGAGAGGCTTGCAGAGGCTTTCAGAGGAGAAAGAGGAGATTGCATTTATTTATAAATTTATTTGTTTGTTGGTTGGTTCATAGAGCAGCTGTGCAGCAGGATGATTCTGTGATGCTGTGCTCTGCTCCTTGGTGTTCTGAGCTGGTTCTGGCTCCCTCCTGACCCCAGAGGAGATCCCTGTAGGGGGATAGAATATAACAAAGATAGTGCAGGAAGTAATCTCACCCCTAAGGAGCTGCAGCTGGGCCAATTATCAAAGATTAGGAGCAGGCCTGACTTTACCAGGCCACAGCTGTACCCAATGAGAAGAAGGTGCTAGAAAAGAGTGGGGGTGGTGTTGAGAAGGGAGCTGGGGTCAGTTGGCTGCTTTGTGAAGGAGAAAGAGTCAGTGCCCTGAGGAGCTGCCCATGAGAAACACCAAGCAGGTATGGAACTTCTGTGATGGGAGACAGCAGTGTGGAACCCTGCAGTAAGATGAAAACAGATCCCCCAAGCCTCACCCGGCTCCCAGAAATTGTTCTAAGCTCAGCTGTGAGGGATGTGCTCACCTTTTCCCCTCTCTGGCCCTGCCCTTTGCTGAGCAGGGTGGTGGGGCTGGGCAGGTCCCAGCCAGGGCTGCCCTGAGCCCTGCAGAGCTCTGGGACTCCTCTCCTGTTTTCCCCTGCCAGGCTCCTCCTGCCCATCCTCAGGAGTGAGTGGGCTCTGTCTGCATGGACTGCAGCTCCAGGGAGAGGAGAGCAGCTGGGTAGAGGATAGGACAGAGATTTGGGCTGAATTATTTACAAAGTCTGGCAAAAGCTTTGCTGATGTGGAGAAAAGCTGTCTTTACTGTGAGCTCAGAACTGCTGCAGCTGAGCTGTGGGGTTCAGATGGATTTCAGATTAATGGTTCAGTTCCAGAGCCTGGGGATGGGGCTGGAGTTTGTGAAGCTCTGGGCAAGCAGCTTGAGGGATAGCTCAGATGCAGCACAGGGATGAGCCTGTATATTTAAAAATTAAAAACTGCAAACCAAGAAAACTGTCCCAGGAATTCTCAGTTGTTTGTCTTCCAAAGAGATGTGAAGCCCATTTTGTTTTCATTTCCAGCATGAGCTGCTTTGCTCCTTTTTTATTTGGGCAGTATGAACTCCAGAAAAAACAAAGAGTGGTGACTTAAGCAAAACTGAGAATGAAATTCTCTCCTTTTTATGGCTCTGAGGTGTTTTACACTCACAGCCCCTGAGTGCCAAAGGAAGGAGCTCAGGGTTCATTTTTCCCTGGAATATTCCCTGGGAATGATGTGCTGCCCTCAGCCCTTTCTGCCTCTCCCTCAGGGGAGCAGGAGGCCAGAGTTTATTGCATAATAATACTTGTAAAAACTTCCCTTTGGATTCCTTCTGTTTGTCTGCAGCCTGGTGCAGGCTCTTTTCCAGCTCTCTGTTGTTCTCCAGCTTTTTCTGTGTCCCTGGAGCGTGGGCCATGTGCTTTGAGAGGAGCTGGGGTGGAAGGATGTGGCTGCAGGGGTTGTTCTGTGGAGGATGCTGTAATTGCTTGTGAATAATGATGAGGCCTAATTAGGGCCCGTGGTGTGGTGCCACTGTGCTCATGGCACCTGCATGGCACAGGTACAGCCCCAGCTCCTCTGTGGCTGGGCAGGGGTGACGCTGGGCTGGTGACAGCAGTGCCACCTCCCTGAGCCTTCAGGGCTGATTCCCTCTCCAGTTCCTTCCTCTGCCTGCCCCCAGTGCCACCTCCCTGAGCTTTCAGGGCTGATTCCCTCTCCAGTTCCTTCCTCTGGGGTGCCCCCAGTGCCCACCTGTGCCCAGGAGCCCTCAGCCCCCTCGTTGAGTCACAGAGGATGGAGCCCAGACGTGAAGCAGAAATCCTCCTCATCCTCATTTTCACCTTTGGTTTCCTGCTTCTCTCTTTAATTACTGCTTCCCAGAGCATGAATTGCCAAATGAAGAATATTCCAGGTCTAATGGGATGAGTTGGTTTTTGGGGGCTTTGGGCAGGTTTATTGTCCCAGAGGAGGAGGTGAAGCCACCAGAGCTGGGGCTGCTCTGCTGCCATGGGGGCCTGACCCAGAGCTTTGGGCTCTCTCACAGCAGCTTTCAGGGACACACCTGCTCCAGGTGTTTGTCTTTCCCATCCCTGCAGAGCTTGCACTGAGCACCTCACTTACCCAAGTACAAATGATTCAGTCCAACACTGCAGCAATTTAATTTCGTGGGATCCAATTGGTTTGCTTTACCTAAAAATCCTGAAATCCAAACCACACCTGAACTGTCTTTGACCTCCCTGGAATTTAAATGATATTTTTAGTTGTGGCAGTTATTTGAAATGCTGATGTGTCAGTCCCAAAGAGGGAATACTTGTCTTGAGTATTGCCACTTGAAATTTTGGGAAGCCACACAGATGTTCATCTCCTCATTATGGAAATAATGTATTTGGTTAATGTGTTGGTGTGAAGAGAGGGGAATACAAATTATCTTGCAACTTGAGGGGTTTGGTTCTATTTTCAGTTGAGTTGAGGTTGCTCAGAGGGAAGAGAAAGCTCTGGGGAGATCTTGGAGATCTTGACCTGAAGGGGGTTGCAGGAGGGCTGGGGAGGGATTTTCTACAGGAGCAGGGGGTGACTGGACAAGGGAAGGAGGAGGGGAGGTTCAGATGGGACATTGGGAATTAGCAATTGTTCCCTGGCAGGGTGGGCAGCCCTGGCACAGCTGGGGCTGCCCCTGGATCCCTGGCAGTGCCCAAGGCCAGGCTGGACATTGGGGCTGGGAGGACAGTGGGAGGTGTCCCTGCCCCAGGCTCTGGGTGGGATTTAGGGTCCCTTCCCCTTTCCTTGGGCGTGTCTGTGTGCAGGGAATGTGCAGTGAGCTGGCAGTGTCTGAGGGGTCTGAGCAGCCCTGTGCCAGCTGTGCCAGCTGTGTCCTGCTGCCCAGGACAGGGCACCCCTGGGCAGAGCTGTCCTGTCCCCAGCAGTGGAGCTGGCTGTTCTGAGCTGGGCTGGGGCTCTGCCTGTGCCCGGGGTCAGCTGGCACTGCCAGGCCAGGCTGCACAGAGCTGGGCACACTCTGCAGGTGCTGCTGTGGGCATGGGAATGACAGGGACAGGCACAGGCAGGCAATCAGCTCTGGGTGGGAAGGGCTCAGTGCAGCCAGGCTGGGCAGAGCAGCCCCTTGCATTTGCATTGTATTATAATTCTGTATTACAATTTTAACCTGTTGAGTGTCTTCAGGAGCTGCTGCAGTCTCTGCATCCCAGCAGAGAGGGATCTCTGTATTTTCACCCTGGTTTAAATTATGCAGTGAGTGACTGGAGTTTAGCTGCTTTTAAGGAGAGGCTCGAGCGTTTTGTCGGTGGCTGCTGAGCAGGGAGCAAAGCGCTCTCATGTTCTGCATTTTGACCTCCTGCATCTCAGCTTTTGCTGCTCTGCATTATTAAAATGGAACAGGCCATCTGTGGAGCAGCTGCTGCTCAAAGACTGGGGAGCTGGAACTTGGGAAACTGATGGGAAGGAACATCCAGTGGGTTGGGAGGGACCCTAAATCCCACCCAGTGCCACCCCTACCCTGGCAGGGACACCTCCCACTGTCCCAGGTGCTCCAGCCCCAGTGTCCAGCCTGGCCTTGGGCACTGCCAGGATCCAGGGCAGCCACAGCTGATCTGTTATTTGCTAAACAGCTTTCAGTTCATCTTCAGGTGTGAGGAAAAGGGTTTTTTCATGGATAAAGGTCCTGGCAAGACAAATTGCCCATTTCCAGCAAGTGGGCAGCAGGAAGGGAAGAATTCCTGGCAGGATTCTGCTCCAGGAGGTGTTGCTAGAGCTGCCTGGAGTGGCTGTGGTGCCCTGGTTCAGCTCTGGGCTGGGCAGTGGCTGTCCCTTGGCTGGCACTCTGCTCCCTGCCATGCCCAGGAGCTGTTCGTTGGTTCCTGCAGCTCTCGGGAGCTGTTCGTTGGTTCCTGCAGCTCTCGGGAGCTGTTCGTTCGTTCCTGCAGCTCTCGGGAGCTGTTCGTTCGTTCCTGCAGCTCTCGGGAGCTGTTCGTTCGTTCCTGCAGCTCTCGGGAGCTGTTCGTTCGTTCCTGCAGCTCCCAGGAGCTGTTCGTTCGTTCCTGCAGCTCCCAGGAGCTGTTCGTTCGTTCCTGCAGCTCCCAGGAGCTGTTCGTTGGTTCCTGCAGCTCCCAGGAGCTGTTCGTTCGTTCCTGCAGCTCTCGGGAGCTGTTCGTTGGTTCCTGCAGCTCTCGGGAGCTGTTCGTTCGTTCCTGCAGCTCTCAGGAGTCGTTCGTTCCTGCAGCTCTCGGGAGCTGTTCGTTGGTTCCTGCAGCTCCCAGGAGCTGTTCGTTGGTTCCTGCAGCTCCCAGGAGCTGTTCGTTGGTTCCTGCAGCTCCCAGGAGCTGTTCGTTCGTTCCTGCAGCTCTCGGGAGCTGTTCGTTCCTGCAGCTCTCGGGAGCTGTTCGTTCATTCCTGCAGCTCCCAGGAGCTGTTCGTTCGTTCCTGCAGCTCCCAGGAGCTGTTCGTTCGTTCCTGCAGCTCCCAGGAATTGTTCGTTCGTTCCTGCAGCTCTCGGGAGCTGTTCGTTCATTCCTGCAGCTCCCAGGAGCTGTTCGTTCGTTCCTGCAGCTCCCAGGAGCTGTTCGTTCGTTCCTGCAGCTCCCAGGAATTGTTCGTTCGTTCCTGCAGCTCTCGGGAGCTGTTCGTTCATTCCTGCAGCTCCCAGGAGTTCTCATTCCTGCAGCTCCCAGGAGCTGTTCGTTCGTTCCTGCAGCTCTCGGGAGCTGTTCGTTCCTGCAGCAGGAGCCCTTGGAGGGAGAGGTGCAGTGTTCAGCTGAGCTGTGCAACCAGCCCAGGTGACTGCGTGCCTGTGCCAGCCTCTGGGCTGGAAATGCAGAACCTGGGTGGTTTGGGGGCCTGGAGCTCTCAGAGCCCAGGCTGAGCCCAGCCCTGCTGAGCAGGGGAACCCCCCCAGCCGAGCTGGGAATGGAAATAGAGAGACAAACCCAGGGCTCGTGCTGCTGCTGTTGTGCACACAGGAGCTCCCAGGGAGTGAGAGGTGCCTGGGGGCTGTGGGATGCAGAGTAAGGAACAAGAACAGCCTTGTGTGTGAACCTTTCCCTGCCAGGGCTGCCCCAGCCAGCACTGGCTGAGATCTCACTGCAGCTGTGTCATTTTATACCATGGCAGTAATGAGGACACAGCCAATATCTATCTGTCTGTCTACCTTCTAATCTATCTGCCATCTATTTATCTAATCTATCATCTATCTACCTTCCTACCTACCTGTGTACCTACCTATCTATCTATATCTATTTATCTCCCCATCAGAACAGCCCAAAATCCCAGGTCTGCCCTGAGTGGACCTTCCTCTGTACCTGATTTATGCCATGGATATAAAACTCAGATGTGACACCACCTAAAGAACCCTTTTGCACGGTTACAACCTGCAATTATTGAAAAAGAAAACAGCTGCAAAGCACTTTCATGGCGTGATGGAAGTTAATGAAATCATTTATCTTATGGCTTTTTTACCGAGCAAGATGGTAACAAAATATCTGTAGACTGTCTTAACACCAGCCCACAGTGTGTGGCTGGGCAGCAGCAGAAAATCTGCCCAGAGACTTGCTGTCCTAAAATTGATGCTGTCATTCCCCACCCAATGCCTTTATCCCAGATGTAATGCCAGTAAATGAAACTGCTTTGGGTTAAATGCTAGGAAAATTGGAAAAGTGTTTGAGTAGATGCTTTCAGCTCATTTGGCATCAATAATTATAGCAGGTGATGATTTACTGTGTGGGTAGATAACTGGCTGTCAGTAGTGTGGACATCCTTGGGACTAAATAGAAGAGTAAAAATATCACAAACTTGATCTCATCCCTGCTCCAGTGAAATTGGGTCAATATGTTGGATTTGCTCTCACCTGGGCTGGCAATGAGAGCACTCGAGGCACATGGCAAATGCACTGGGTCAATCATTTTGTGGTTTAATTAGGCTTAATGATTTTCCTTATTAAATAAGCCCTGGGGCCCTGAAGTCCCTTGTGACACATGGAGGGGATGGTTTGCAGCGTGTGCTGGTGCCGTGGCCAAGTGACACAAACCCCTCTGAGCTCCTGCCGTGCTGGTGGCACCTGGCACTCACAGCCCCCCCTGCTGCTCCTGCTGGGGTGCTGGGGGCTCCCCATGGCTGCTGCCAGCCCAGCACTGCATCCTGACCTCACCTCCATTTCACAGGGGGAAAATCTGCTTTTCCTGGCTGCCCTGCCTGTGTCCTGCAGCCCATCGCTGTCCCTGGTGTGCTGCTGGCTGTGCAGGTGACAAACCCCTGCTGCCAGGCTGTCCCTGTGTCTGTCCCTGTCCCTGGTGTGCCCCTGACCCCCTGGTGACAAGCCCCTGCTGCCAGGCTGTCCCTGTGTCTGTCCCTGTCCCTGGGTGTGTTCCTGACTCTCCTGGTGACAAACCCCTGCTGCCAGGCTGTCCCTGTGTCTGTCCCTGTCCCTGGTGTGCCCCTGACCCCCTGGTGACAAACCCCTGCTGCCAGGCTGTTCCTGTGTCTGTCCCTGTCCCTGGTGTGCCCCTGACCCCCTGGTGACAAACCCAGCTCCCCCTGTGCCCGAGGTGCCCCTGCCCCTGGCAGAGCCCCAGCCTGGCTTGGCCTGCTGAGCAGGAACAGTTCCCAGCACTGGCAGGAGCTGAGCCCTGCCCAGGCAGGAATGGCATCCCAGGGAGCCAGAGAGGCAGGGCTGCGTTAGAAATCCATCCTTTGGGGTTTGCAGTGGGGCCGGCAGGGTTTATTTCCTGGCTCTGCCAAGCTTCCCTGGTGGTGCTGTCCCTGCCCTGGACCTGCCCAGCTCCTCCCAGGCTTTGGGACCCTGTCCCCTTTCCAGCTCCCCCTTTTTCTCCTCTGTCTCATCACAATGTGTTTCATGTATGTATTTATCCCATGGGGGAAAATAAATGAACCCTTTAGGTAGTATCATCTTTCTATGTGTAAAAATAATGATTTAATCAAATCACAGTGATTTGAAGTAATAAGAGATTCATTGTAATTTGGAAAATCTCATAAAGGAACTATTCATATCTCTTAGAGGTATTTGCTGAAAAAGTAATTTGCTAAAGTATGAAATATGGAGAGCGTTGGGGAATCACTAAATCTTGTCACAGCGGTGCAGTGCTTGGTCACGAGCAGGGCTGAGAAGTGATTATTCCTGCTTTTGCATTTCAGCAGCCCGTGGTTTTTGTTGGGTCATGGAATCCCCAGAGCCCCTGAGCCCAGCTCAGCTCTGTGTGGGTGAGCTCTCTGTGTTTTCAGTCAGAAAGGTGAAGCACAGCCCGGGGTGTGTGGTTAGAACGTTTGCCTTGTTCACCCGAGCATTTATGGGTCAGGTTTGTCCCAAAAAAGGCTCTAAAACGAGAGAAGCATTTGAGATTTCCACTGGCACAGATGGACCTGCAGGACGGCCCTGTGGGAGGTGTGGGGACAGTCCTGGCTGCTAAAATCCCCCCTTGGCAGTGTCCCAGGACAGGGCTGGAGCAGCCTGGGCCAGGGAAAGGTGTCCCTGCCATGGCAGGGTGGGATTTAGGGTGGGATTTAGGGTGGGATTTAGGGTCCTTCCAGCCCAAACCACCCCAGATCCCTGCTCCAGGCTGGGAAGGAGGGCAGGGTCTGGGGGTGCTCTGGGGGTTCTCCAGGACCTTGGCTTCAGGAGCAGCATTCCCAGGAATGGAATGCACTGCAGGAGAGGGGGCTGCACAGGGCTGAGCCTGGAGTGACCAGGGCTTTGTCCAGGGCTGAGCCTGGAGTGACCAGGGCTTTGTCCAGGGCTGACCCTGAGAGTGACCAGGGCTTTGTCCAGGAGTGACCAGGGCTTTGTCCAGGGCTGAGCCTGGAGTGACCAGGGCTTTGTCCAGGGCTTTGTCCAGGAGTGACCAGGGCTTTGTCCAAGGCTGAGCCTGGAGTGACCAGGGCTTTGTCCAGGGCTGAGCCTGGAGTGACCAGGGCTTTGTCCAGGGCTGAGCCTGGGAGTGACCAGGGCTTTGTCCAGGGCTTTGTCCAGGAGTGACCAGGGCTTTGTCCAAGGCTGAGCCTGGAGTGACCAGGGCTTTGTCCAGGGCTGAGCCTGGAGTGTCCAGGGCTTTGTCCAGGGCTGAGCCTGGGAGTGTCCAGGGCTTTGTCCAGAGCTGAGCCCAGGAGTGACCAGGGCTTTGTCCAGGGCTGACCCTGAGAGTGACCAGGGCTTTGTCCAGGGCTTTGTCCAGGAGTGACCAGGGCTTTGTCCAGAGCTGAGCCCAGGAGTGACCAGGGCTTTGTCCAGGGCTGACCCTGAGAGTGACCAGGGCTTTGTCCAGGGCTTTGTCCAGGAGTGACCAGGGCTTTGTCCAGGGCTGACCCTGAGAGTGACCAGGGCTTTGTCCAGGGCTGAGCCTGGAGTGACCAGGGCTTTGTCCAGGAGTGACCAGGGCTTTGTCCAGCCCTGAACCCATCCCACTGTCACCCCCCCAGTTGTCCCAGTCAATAGGAAAGAATGGTAAAAAATGTTCCCTTTTTAATAGGGATCCATATTCCTGCCTGTGAATGCAGAGGGATCATTAAACCAATCAATGGGAATGTTATTATTTGTTATTAAATCTGTAAAGGTTCAGAGTAATTCATATGGAATTCTATTACAGTTTTATCAGGACTCATTGATTTTACATTATTAAGTTATAGAGCACTTTCCCCAGAGGTCAGTGAGTTTGGCACGTGGGGAGGTTTATTGGTGCTCTTTCCCAGCCATATGGATATTGTACATCTTAGGACTGGATATCCCCTTTGAAATGCTCTTTTAATCAGGAGGAAAACCAAAATACACAGGTTTACAGGAAGAAGTTTTGGCTGTGTGTCCCTAAAACCTGGCTGTTTTCTGAATATTTTCCTTAGGGAATTTTATCCTATAAATGGTAATCATAGAATCACAGAAAGGTTTGGGTAGAGAAATGGTGCTGGCACAGAAATGTTCCTAAATGACTCATTTGGTATTGGTTAGCTCCAGCAGGTGTCCCAGGAGTTTTAACCCATTATTTACTCCATCTGTGGCAGGCCCAGGTGAAGTCCCTGCCCTCAGGACAAGCAGGGCAGGGAGGGCTGGGGGTCTTTGCCACGCCAGGGTCTCTTTTCCTGCACTTTGGTCCATTTCATTTTGGGAAGGTTTCATCTCCAGCTGCAGTCCCACTGAAGGGCTGGGAAGTGCTGTGGAGCTCACAGAGTGCCCCCAAGTACTCACAAAGCTGCAGCCCAGCCCTGAGGGTTTCTCCCAGCCCACTTTGTGGTTTTCTTGCCTTGTCCCATGGGCTCCTTCAGGCCGGGGCTGTGCTCTGGGCTTGGCACCCTCTGCTGCCTCCCCTGGAGGAGGGACCTGCCTTTGGGTTTAACAAAGTGCATCGTTTGCTGGTGAGGCTGCAGGTGAAATGTGAGTGAGCTTCCAGCCTGTTCCTGGGAGGGCTCAGGGGTGGAAGGGCTCAGGGCTGCTGTTCCTGGAAGGGCTCAGGGGTGGAAGGGCTCAGTGCCGCTGTTCCTGGAAGGGCTCAGGGCTGCTGTTCCTGTGGGCTGTGCCTTGGGGCTGGGCTGTGTGCAGAGCAGCAGCCTCAGCCCTGGCAGAGCCCAGCTTGGAGCTGGGTCAGTGGCACACAGAGCAGGGATTGCCCCCGTTCCCAGCTCCTTGCCAGTTTGCAAACAGCTGGCTCTGTGCTATTTTTATCCCTGCTGGAAGGACTGTCGTGCTCGTTTCCCGTGCCAGATGGATTTCCTGAGCCTCTGCTCCATCCTGTGCTGTGCCAGCCTCTGTGGCTCTCCCAGCAGGGAGATCCTTGGCTGCAGGGCCGGGGAGGCTCCCCTGTCCATGGAAGGTGCATCTGCAGCCCCTCCTGACTGCAGAGCCCTGGGATGGGGCTTGGCCTGTGGGAGCTCATTGCTCCCATCCTTGCACCCTGCTCTGCTGGAGTGCAGGGGTGGGAAAGCACCCTGTGAGATGCCCTCCCCAGTGGGATTGCACCTGTAGGATGGCAGATCATTCACCCCAGAGCTCCTCTGGGCACAGCCAGCATTCTCAATCCTCCCCAGCCCTGCTCTGCCTCATCCAGGTTTCAGATTTGGGTATTTGAACTCCTCCACAACTTCCTTGGTAAGGAAGAAGCTCTTGTTGTGCCCGGGCTGAGCAGGCTGGGAGGTGCCCAGGGGAGCAGGCAGAGCTCTGCTCTGCCCACTGCAGCCACAGCCAGCTGAGATGTGGGAGCTGCCCCTGCTGGGGCTGGCACAGCCCCCTGGGAGAGCTCCAGAGGGGCAGCTGCCTCTGGGAGGGTACAGCAGGGAACCAGCGGGGTCTGGGGGTGCCAGGGGCAGGGTCTGGGGGGGCAGGGTCTGGGGGGCCAGGGGCAGGGTCTGGGGGGCCAGGGGCAGGGTCTGGGGGGCCAGGAGCAGGGTCTGGGGGGCCAGGAGCAGGGTCTGGGGGGCCAGGAGCAGGGTCTGGGGGGCCAGGGGCAGGGTCTGGGGGGCCAGGAGCAGGGTCTGGGGGCCAGGGGCAGGGTCTGGGGGCCAGAGGGTGTGGCAGGGCTGCAGGTGGAGCAGCATTGCCTGTCCCTGGTTTATGGAGCACAAACCTGCCCTGCTCTGTGCCAGCAGCTCCTGGCTGTGCCATGCTCTGTCTGAGCAGGTGAGTGGGTGCAGCTGCTGCCCGCTGCACAGGGAGGGGAGACATGAGAAACTACAAAAGGCTTTGTGTGGGAGCACACAGACGTGCTCTGATTTACTTGTGCTCGTGCAAACCTTGTTTGCCAGGAAAGGCCAGAGTGCAGTGGGACAGAACAGGGGATGGATGTTGTGGAGGGTGGTGCTGGCTGCTGGTTCCAGTGGGGGTCTGTGAGCACAGAGGTGCTGCTGACAGCCTGCTGAGATGGACATGCCTCCCCTGAAATCTGGGCAGGCCAAGAACAAAATTAGTGTGGAGCCCAGCCCAATGTCAGCTGCACCATGGCATTTATTTCCACTCATTTATTTCCACTCCTTGTTGGCACACCTCTAATCCATGCTTTTCCCCTATAACTTCTTTTAGCATTGATCTGTTGTACGTCTGTCTTGCCCAGTTTTATACCTGGCAGAGTCATTTTCCTGCAGGATGCAGCTGCTGAGGAAATGTGGATTTTCTCTGTTCCTGGCATGGACAGAGCGTGTGCTGGGCACTGAGGGAGGCACCGGGGCAGGGTCTGTGCCAGGCTGCAGGGCACAGCAGCCAGGCCCCAGCCCTGCCCTGTCCCCCTGCAGGCTTTGACACCTATTTCACCTCTCGCACCCTGGAGAACAACAGGAGGAACGTGTGGTTTGCAGAGTACTGGGAGGAGAACTTCAACTGCAAGCTGACCATCACTGGCTCCAAGAAGGAGGACACGGACAGGAAATGCACAGGTGATGAATGAACCCATCCTTCCCCTCCTCCTGCCCTGGGAACGGGGCACCAGCAGGGCTTTGCTTTGACTGAGGGGTGGCTGGAGGGGTTTGTTTGTTTGTTTGTTTGTTTTAGGTGGAGGATGGAACAATTTAGGAAGGAATTCCTCCCCTGACAGGGTGGGCAGCCCTGGCACAGGTGCCCAGAGCAGCTGGGGCTGCCCCTGGATCCCTGGCAGTGCCCAAGGCCAGGATGGACACTGGGACTGAGAGCACCTGGGACAGTGGGAGGGGTCCCTGCCATGACAGGGGTGGCACTGGGTGGGATTTAGGGCCCTCCCAAGCCATTCTGGGATTCCATGATTAGAACACCCTGGAGAAGCACAATGTGCCTCTGGGACACAGAAGCCACAGCTGGTGTCTCCTGGTGCCCCCCCAGCCTCCCCCCAACCCCTCCAGATCTCCCAGCAGCAGCTGGAATGTGCCATGGTGGATGGTTGCCTTCAGCTGTGATCAGGGGAAATCAGTTCATGGGAGGATTTGCTTTACTTTGACTGAAAACGGATGAAAATTCCCACCCAGAGGAGTGTGGGGGGAGTTTGGGTGCCAGGGAGCAGCTCAGCACTCCTGGACACACATCCTGGGCCACAGGGCTGTGGAAGGAGCAGCTCAGCACTCCTGGACACACATCCTGGGCTACAGGGCTGTGGAAGGAGCAGCTCAGCACTCCTGGACACACATCCTGGGCCACAGGGCTGTGGAAGGAGCAGCTCAGCACTCCTGGACACACATCCTGGGCCACAGGATGTGGGGGCAGTTTGGGTTGGAGCATTACCCAATGCTTTTTGGTGAGCAGGAGAAGTTTTAAAGCTCATCTGCTTTCCCCAAGAAGTCCCCTGGGGACTGCTGGGTGCTGCTGGGATAAATGGAGGCTTTGGTCTGTGATGAGATCTGGTGGCTGAGGCTGGGCTGGGGCTCTGTCCCTGCAGAGCTGTCACTGGTCCTGCAGGGCTTTGTCAGGTGACAGTGCAGGGATTTCACTGCACAGAGGTCCCCTTGTCAGCCCCGGCTCCTCCAAATTGCAATATTGACCCTGGCGTGCTGTGGGTGGCTCTGGAGCCCTGGTTCTCAGCTGCTTTCACACGAGGAGTCGATGTGGAGGAGCCTCCAGGGGCTGTGTGTGCAGCTCTGTGCGGGCAGGGAGCGTCAGGGAGGGTGACTGCAGAGCCCCGTGGGTCTGTGGGCTGTCCCTGTCCCCCACGAGGGCTGTGTGATGCTGCTGGGGGAGATGAACTCTGAGATTTTTCTGCCAGCGCTTCCCCAGCTGCCCAATTCCACCTTGTGCAAATAAGAGCCGCCTGCTTGATACCGTGAGCGTTGCACAATCTTTAAATTAAATCTCTTGTTAATGATGACTATCACCCTGCTCTCAGCAGCACCATTGTGCAAGACCCTTTGAAGATGTGTTTAATTCTTCAGGAGCTGAAGCAGCCTCTGAACTCATCTCGCGCGAGCGCCGATGGAGTGGGATTTTGATGTCTGTCTGTGTGAATTATATGCCATAAAAATCGTCCTAGAGATACTATTTATTCCTCCTAACACGTCCCCTCTGTTGTGTGGTGATAACAATGAGAGCAGAGGGATCAGCTGAAGGAGAGGCACTGGGAACAGGCGCGTCTCTCCTCTGCGTGCCGAGATGAAGGAGGGAGACCAGCAGCTCTCAAACCTGCATCTCGCTGCTGGTGTCTGAAAGAGATGGAACAAGTGGGATTCTTCCTCTCTGTTCTCGGCACTCTGCGTTTGGAGCTTTTTTCCCTGCCTTTGTTGCAGCTGTTCTCCTGTGAGGATGTGCCTGAAGCCGGCCCCCTGCTCCGTCTCTCAGGAATCAGGATGAGGAGCACTCGAGCCTCGAGTGGGAAGGGGGGGTTAAACTGCTTCTCATCACCTTCAAATAGATCCTTTGGAGGCAAAAAATGCTCGTGTCAACAAACTGCCTTTGTGTTTCATCTTCTCCTGCCATCCCAAGGTACTCACGGCAAACCCGTGGGACAGAAGTGTGTTCTGAAACCACGCTGTGCTCGAGGGTCCCAGTGCCAGCTGCTCCACTGCTGAGGGAAACTGTGCTGCTGTGGGGCTCCTGCACATCCCCACGGTCAAAAAACAACAGAAAGGAACCTGCTTCTCACAGAGGAGCAGAAATGGTGCAGTTCTCAATGATCAGAAATGGTGCAGTTGTCAAAGACAAACAGAAATGGTGCAGTTCCCAAAGAACAGAAATGGTGCAGTTCCCAAAGACGAACAGAAATGGTGCAGTTCCCAAAGACGAACAGAAATGGTGCAGTTCCCAAAGACGAACAGAAATGGTGCAGTTCTCAATGATCAGAAATGGTGCAGTTCTCAAAATGGTGCAGTTCTCAGAGAGGAGCAGAAATGGTGCAGTTCTCAAAGACGAACAGAAATGGTGCAGTTCCCAAAGACGAACAGAAATGGTGCAGTTCTCAATGATCAGAAATGGTGCAGTTCTCAATGATCAGAAATGGTGCAGTTGTCAAAGACAAACAGAAATGGTGCAGTTCTCAAAGAAGAACAGAAATGGTGCAGTTCTCAATGAAGAACAGAAATGGTGCAGTTCTCAAAGAAGAACAGAAATGGTGCAGTTGTCAATGATCAGAAATAGTGCAGATGGGGTTTGTTTTTACTTCCCATGGTTTTGCTCTGGCAGCACAGAGGGGCTCATGGTTTCTTGCTGCCCCCATGTTTTAGGCTGGTTCTCCAGCTTTCCCTCCGTGGGACCCCCAGGATGTCCTGACAGGTCTGGGCTGGGGGGTCTCTCCTGCCCCTTCCCCAGAGGCACCCACAGCCTGCTCCTGCTGCTTTCATCTGGAGCAACTCGGTGTCTTTTGGGAGCTTCCTTCTCCTGCAGAGTAATTAATAATTGAGTTTCTATACTCCCATCATACAGGAGCTGCTCCTGGAGCCTGGGGTAAAACGCTCTGCCTGACTTCTTCAGCTCAGCCTCGGAGGGGGAAATATTCCCCGCAATAATGTTGAAGTTGAAATTAAAATTGTGCCAGTCACCTTTGGTTTATTCCTGCCTGAAAATGGACTTTGGGCCTGATTTGCTGCACACTGCAACAGGGTGACACAAACTGGAGGGAACACTCTTCAGCCAGGCCTATTGATTTGGATATTTGATGTTTTTTTTGAAGTCTGAACAATATTTGGTCCATAACATTTCATAATCATAACATTTGCTCTGCAGGTTCTTTGCTGCTTCAGATTTTGGTTCAATTTCTAATTGCAGCAGAATCTCTTTAGGAGGAACCTCACTCTGTGTTTTGGTGAAGGACAGCAGACTCCCAGCTGTATACACTCAGACCTATGTTTGGGGTGAGCAGTTACATTTGGCTCCACATCTGGATTTACTGTGCACAGCTGATGTTTAATACCCAGCTGAGTGGCTGTTCCAGCACAGGGAAGCATCCTTGTTCTTGGAAATCCTATTAAGATTTAAAAACCTTTACTATTTTCGTGTTTGGACACTGTTACATTGCTCTCAGGTTTTTCCAGGTGTGTTTTGCTTGGGTTCCTCTCCAGATCTCTTCACTGCTGCAGGTTTTCCCCCTGCTGTGTGTGTGCCCAGCTGTGCTTCTGGAACTTGCTGTGGCTTATCAGTGGTTGTGTGCAGCATTTCAATCCCAGATCCCCTCCCCTGGCATCCCTTCCTGCTGCATTGCTCATTTGGTTACAGAGCTGAAACCACTTAAAGCATTTTCCTTGTCAGGGTTTGAAATCCTGATAAGTTCTGTAATCAATGAGAGGGAGTGAATAATGAAAAGGTTCCTGCCTGGAACTTCACCAGCTGGAAACGCACTTTTTCTGCTCACTTGTTTGCAGGATTTCAGGGCTTCCAGAGGAGCTGAGATGTAAAACTGGGGGGTTTTGGTAAAGGGTGCCTCAACCATCACGGAATCTTGGAATGGGTTGGGAGGGACTTTAAATCCCACCCAGTGCCACCCCTGCCATGGCAGGGACACCTCCCACTGTCCCAGGTGCTCCAGCCCCAGTGTCCAGCCTGGCCTTGGGCACTGCCAGGGATCCAGGGGACAGTTTCAAGGGAAAGGTGACAGTGACAGGAGCATCCCGAGGTGCCGTTAATTGCCCGTTAATTACCCGTTAATTGCCGGCGCGTTCCTCAGTTCTCCGCAGCCCTGTCGGTGGCTTCTCTGAAGTGACTCTTCCTTCCCTTGATCTGGCTCTGGGTTTCAATTAGAGGCCGGGATTTGTAGCAGAACAAGGACCAGGTTTAATACCAGCCGTGCCTTGCTTTGAGCGCTCCGAGCCTCAGAGCCGGGCTCCGGGATCTCTCCGGGATCCCCTTGCGGGCTCCGGGATCTCTCCGGGATCCCCTTGCGGGCTCTGGGATCTCTCCGGGATCCCCTTGCGGGCTCCGGGGCTCCCCGCGGGCTCGGCATCCGCGGCGGGATCGGCCAGGATTTGTTTCCTGGATTATGGAGAGCGACTCGCGAGCAGAGCCGGTGATTCCGGTGGCAGTGACAGAGCTTTGGTCATGGTTTAATCGATAACGCTGCAGCCCAGAGCGTTTCATGGTCCGGGCTGGAGGCGCAGCCCCTTCAGGCTCTGCTGCGCTGTCCCTCTGTCCCTGAGTGTCGCCGCGTGTCCCCGCAGGGCAGGAGCGCATCGGGAAGGACTCGCACTACGAGCAGGAGGGGAAGGTGCAGTTCGTGATCGATGCTGTGTACGCCATGGCCCACGCCCTGCACCACATGAACCGCGACCTGTGCGCCGACAGCGCCGGGCTGTGCCCCGAGATGGAGCACGCCGGGGGCAAGCGGCTGCTCAAGTACATCCGCAGCGTCAACTTCAACGGTGAGATGCGGCCCCGGAACCTGCTGACACCCCCCTGTCACCTGCTGACACCCCCTTGTCACCTGCTGACATCCTTTGGTCCCCTACTGACCCCCTTGTCCCCTACTAACCCCCCTCTGTCACCTACTGACCACTCCTGTCACCTACCGACCACTTCTGTCACCTACTGACACCTGCCTGTCACCTACTGACCCCACTGTCACCTACTGCCATCCCTTGGTCCCCTGCTGACCCCTCTGTCCCCTGCTGAGCCCCCATGGTGCTGGGCAGGGGTTGCTCTGGGTGCAGATCCCACTCCCCAGTGCTCTGGGGGATTTTCCCAGGTGCCAGGGTGGGGCAGTGGGAGCTCTGTGCTGCTGTGTGGGACAGGAACAGCATGGCCTGTTCTGTTGCTGTTCTCTGGCTGTCCTCCTGCCGGGGAGCAGCTCTGCAGCTGGGACCCCCGTGCAGCTGGGACCCCCCTGCTGGCCCTGCTTTGGGGCCTTGCCCTCCTTGCAGAGGTGCTGCCATCAATGCAGCCAGGCTGTGATGGAGAGGCTGGAGCTGAGTGAGGAGCTCAGTGTACATTTTGTGATCATGTCCTGGAGGACAAAAGGCCCAACATGTGGGAGACTTTAAACCTCAAGTGCTCACCCAGTGAAATTCTGGAAGTTTTGAAGTGCAGCTGTGTTTGCCAGTGAAAAGCTGAAGATGCTGTTCATGGGAGCCCCTCGGGTGCCAGCTGCCATGGACGTGCCCTGAGTACCAAACTCCTGGCTGGTGACACCTGTGTCACTCCTGGCCTCCTCTCCATAATTCATTCCTCATCTTGCAGTGATTAAGAGATCGAAACCCTGCAAATTCAGTCAGGTTGTGTCTGGGTTTGAGGGCTTCCTGCAGGTGTCAAGTGCCCTGTGTCTGCGTGGGGAGAAGCAGCTCCTTTGTTGGGAACTGAATTAAATTGTCACAGCTCTGCATGAGCAAGAAGCTGCAGCCTGGAGACTGACACAGGTTCTGAACTGCTCAGTGGGCTCAGCAGAATCTGAGAAATCTGGGATTTCTTAACAGGAAGAAAATAAATCCTGAATGATCAAACACCAGTGAAATAACGGCATGTTTTAATGATTGGAAGATCAAGGGTTATTTCTGAAACGCCTGTTTCCTCTCTGCCATAAGGTTTTCATACATCACTTTTAATTAATTTCATTATTTCGTGAAAGGAGCCTGAGCTGAGGCTGGATCGCTGCAGTGATGCAAACCAGGACTGACAGACCCTGCAGACAGGTGGCACAGAAAGGGCTCCAGAGCCTCACCCAGAGGTTAAGGAGGGCTGGCCCTGCTGAGCAGGGCCCTGGCTGGAGCCCAATTACTGCAGCCTCAAAGGCAGGAGAGGGACCCTTGTGCCTGCCCTGGGGCTGGCAGTGCTTCCTCTCCAGCTGCTCCATGGATCCCACCTCTCCCTGTGGCTGTGGCACTTCAGCACAGGCTGTGAGCAGGGTGTGCTCCTGTGTCATTCAGCACAGGCTGTGAGCAGGGTGTGCTCCTGTGCCACTTCAGCACAGGCTGTGAGCAGGGTTTGCTCCTGTGTCATTCAGCACAGGCTGTGAGCAGGGTGTGCTCCTGTGCCACTTCAGCACAGACACAGGGTGTGCTCCTGTGCCACTTCAGCACAGACACAGGGTGTGCTCCTGTGCCACTTCAGCACAGACACAGGGTGTGCTCCTGTGTCGTTCAGCACAGGCTGTGAGCAGGGCTTGCTCCTGCTTCCCTGTCCTGAGCTGTGGGTGAGCTGGGACTGTGCTGTCCTGCTGGGACTGTGACTTTGAGGTCCCTGTAGGGACCAGCCCTGCTGGGACTGTGCCTTTGGGGTCCCTGCTGGATGTGGCCCATGGTGCTGTGCCCCCCTGCTGCCCCCACGGCCATCCCAGGTCCCTTTCAGTGCCTTTGCTGGGGTTTGGGGTGGCTGTGCTGTTTTCTTGGCTGTGTGCCCCGAGGGTTTGTCCCTGCACTAGTTTGGGGTGGCCGTGCCAGTGGGGTCCATCCTCCATCTGCCTCCTGACCAGCAGCCCTGGACCAGCCCTCCACCTTCCTGTGTGTGTCTGTTGGATTTTGGGAGCTCACCTGAGCTGCTGCTGTTCCAGGTGTCCCTTTCTTGTCAGCTCTGACAAAGCTGAGCCTAACTCACCCTAAGCAGCCCTAAGAGTGGTGATCAGCCAAATCCCATTTAGCGCTTTGCTGCCTTTCCTGAGGAGCCAAGGAATTACAGCCATTGCTTCTGATTGACTCTGAGTGTTTCCACTCCGATGTGTTCTGGCTGCATGAATCTGTAATGACAATTAAATATCTGCCTGGTGCTCACAAGGAGCCAGCAAGGAGAGATTTCAGTGGGAGATTTTCTGTACCAGCCTTTGAACTGAATTTGTATCTGATCTCAGAGGATTGTAGGAGAGACAGGAAACAATTTACCAGGGCTAGAATGGAGACTATGCTAATTCACTCCTTCAAATCTTTTTTTCACTCCCCGGAATTCAATGAAGAATGGGAATCATGAAGAAAATGATAATCTTAAAGTTCAGTGCTACAACAGGAGAGATTTTTCATTGCTTTAGGGGAAAAAAAAGTTAGGAGGAGGAAGCTTTGAATATAGATATGCTGGAGGATTGTCATAATCTTCAATCTTGACACAATATTACTCTACCCCACCGAAGCCTATTTTAATATGTCTGGAAATAAATGTCACCCTGGAAGGTTGCTCCTGGAGCTGTGAGGAAATGAGGCAGTGCTTTAGTTCTCCTCCTGGGAAGGCTCCCAGCCAGGGCTGTGCTGATTGAAATGCAGGGGTCCTGCTGAGAGCTCACCGGAGCTGGGCTCAGGTGTCGGGGCAGATCCAGGCTTTGCCAGCACAGGAAGGGTTGGGGCTCTCTTGTCCTGCACTTACCAGTGTTTGTCACTGGAGTGACAAGGTATTATTTACCATTTACATGGTAAATCAGGTTAATTCAGAGTGCTGCTCTGGGTCTGCCCAGGACACTCCTGTGGGAGTGCTACAGAGCCTGGACAAGGGAGTGCACAAGGAATGCACCAGGAGTGCTGTTCCCAGAGAAGGGAGTGCACCAGGAGTGCTGTTCCTGGAGAAGGGAGTGCACCAGGAGTGCTGTTCCTGGACAAGGGAGTGCACAAGGAATGCACCAGGAGTGCTGTTCCCAGAGAAGGGAGTGCACCAGGAGTGCTGTTCCCAGAGAAGGGAGTGCACCAGGAGTGCTGTTCCTGGCTCAGGGAGTGCACCAGGAGTGCTGTTCCCAGAGAAGGGAGTGCACAAGGAATGCACCAGGAGTGCTGTTCCCAGAGAAGGGAGTGCACAAGGAATGCACCAGGAGTGCTGTTCCTGGCTCAGGGAGTGCACCAGGAGTGCTGTTCCCAAGGCTGCTCTGTCCTCTCCCAGCCCCATGACAGTGGAACACACTGTGGAGGAGGATGCTGATGGTACCTGTTTCTGGATGTTGGTCAAGACTCACCAGAGCCAGGCTGGCTTCTGACAGCAGCATCTCTCAGGAGCAGATGGGCCATTTTTTGGAGGGGGGAAGCAGCATTTAGAGGCTGCATTCACTGGAGAACTCCCCGAGGGCAGGGAGATGGGAGGCAGGCTCTCCTGCAGGGCAGGAAGAAAAGCCTCCTGCTATTTCTGGCCTTGGGCAGAGCAGGGTGAGGCAGGGCTCACCTGGCCTTGCTGTGTTTGTTCCAGGCAGCAGGGTAGGGCAGGGATGATGATCTGTGGGACAGGGCTGGGTGGTGGCAGTGTCCTGAAGCGTCCCCTTTGGATGGCTGAGGGATGATGACTCTGTGGGACAGGGCTGGGTGGTGGCAGTGTCCCAAAGTGTCCCCTTTGGATGGCTGAGGGATGATGACTCTGTGGGACAGGGCTGGGTGGTGGCAGTGTCCCAAAGTGTCCAGTTTGGGTGGCTGTGGGATGATGGCCTCGGCCTGGAACGTGTTTCCAGTGTGAAAGCTCAGATGAAAGACTGGGTAAAGACTTGGTGCTGGGTGGTTGGATTTTGTCTGGTTTCCTTCCCCCAGGCAGTGCTGGCACTCCAGTGATGTTCAACAAGAACGGGGACGCCCCGGGGCGCTACGACATCTTCCAGTTCCACAGCAGCAACACCAGCACGCCCGGCTACCGCCTGGTGGGGCAGTGGACAGACGACCTGCAGCTCAACGTGAGTCCCCTGCTCCTTGGCTATGGGCTCCCAAACCAGCAGGGACCTTGGCTATGGGCTCCCAAACCAGCAGGGACCTTTGCTAGGTCCTCACAGCCCCACAGTGAGGGTTCTGCACATTGTCTCCCTCTCCCCTGTCCTGCAGCCTTCTCCCTGTACGCAGAGAGCCAGAGCTCCTCAGACTGACAGGGACAGTCAGTCTCTGGTCATGTAAATTCTATTGCTGCTGCGTGGCTGCAGTCCCTCGGTACCAGCTTGGGAAATGAAGCTGTGGGTTGTTGTAGTTTGAAACCACTGGGCTTTCACTTGCAGGTGCTTTTTGGTTTTCCTTGTCTTTGGGACAAGGAATATGAATGTGTTTGGAGTGAGTCACTTTTCCAGTGGTGTTTTTAACCCTGTGGATGAGGTGGGCATCCCTTTCTGGGATGATGCCTGAAGGAAAGCTGGCACATAGGAGCAGGTGCTCAAATACACTTTGATGTTTCCCAGAAAAAATCCCTGGGGCTGGTGGGTGGGAGAGCTGGAGACCATGTCAGCCTCATCCCCCAGGCCTGGCCTGTGCCCTGGCTGGGTGCAGGATCCCTGCTGGCTCTGTGCACTTTTCCTCAGCCCCCTGGGGCAGTGGTGCCAGCTTTACCTCGTGCCTGGCTCCCTGTGGAGAGTTACCAGCACCCAAAGACAGAGATTGCAGTTCCCTTGGGCTCTTCAGCCACACGGCCTGGGGAGGATCAAGGCATTCCTGGTATTTGTGGGAAAAGGGTTTCCTCCCTCAGTCAGCTCTCCCAGCCCAGGGACGTGGGGAATTCTTGGTGTGCTGGGGCTCCTTCTCTGCCTCTGCTGCCACATCTCCTCTGTAAGGGTGACAGGACAGGCTGTGGGACATGGCCCAGCCCTGACACCCCTCCAGAGGTGGCCAGGACACACTGGGGTGACATGGGGTGTGACCCTGGGGATGACACAGGAGGTAACACAGAAGGTGACCCAGGGGGTGACATGGGGTGTGACCCTGGGGTGACCCAGGGGTGGCACAGAAGGTGACCCAGGAGGTGACATGGGAGGTGACCCCACAGTGCCCCAGGGGGTGCTCCCATCCTGGGCTCTCTCTGGACCCGGTGTCACATTTGGGGCTGGCTCTGTGACCTGTGGGGACACCTGAGCTCCCCCAGCCCTTTGTGCCTGGGCTGCCCACAGGGGTCACAGCCACCCCCTGGCATGGAACCAAAGGCCCCACACTTCCTATTTTTCGTGTTTCCATGGTTTTTGTTAAGCCAAGTAATTAATGTGGGTCACTGAGGGTCCACTCTTGGAGGCTGATCACACACAATATTTCACTCTCCTTGAATTTTGGCTCAGTTTTATTTTCTGTGTTTGATTTGCTCTTTCAGTGCTTTTCAACTTTTGATGTTCTATATAAGGAAACCTATATTAACTTGCAATCTACAGTTCTTTTAGCAAAAAAATATTAATATTTTATTAAGCAAATCATTCTTTATGTAAACTGCACATCCTGATCCATTAAAATTTAAAGCTAAATTAATGGAGCTTGATTTGTATTCCTGTTGTTGTGTTAAATGTTTCCATAAAAAGACCCCTTTCCTCACCCTCGTAGCCTCATGGCCACAGGGTCATATCAGTAGCTGAGATTCTCTCACTAACTCCCCTTCTCATCACTCAAGTGTCCCAGTTTCTCACACAAATATATATCTAAGAGAGTCCCTTTTGTATTATTGGATTATTTCTTACAATAATAAGGACAATTGTAGAGTCTAGAGAAGCCAAGGATTCCTGGAAATAACCAAAATAAATTCTATTAAACACATTCCAGGGAAAGCTACCAGAGGGTGTGATTTGTCCTCAGCAATTATTGTGGCAGTAACTCCTCAGGGGATGTGTCCCAGGCCTTATGTCTCACACACCAGAGGTGTTTGGTGCAGGCTGGAGGGGGCAGCTCTGTGTGGTGCTTTGTGTCCCAAGGGCTTTGTCCCTGGGGGGAGCCCTGGTGTGCCTGCATTCCCTGGTGTGCCTGCATTCCCTGGTGTGCCTGCATTCCCTGGGTGCCTGCATTCCCTGGTGTGCCTGCATTCCCTGGTGTGCCTGCATTCCCTGGTGTATTTGCATTCCCTGGTGTGCCTGCATTCCCTGGGTGCCTGCATTCCCTGGTGTTCCTGCATTCCCTGGTGTTCCTGCATTCCCTGGGGTGCCTGCATTCCCTGGTGTGCCTGCATTCCCTGGGGTGCCTGCATTCCCTGGTGTGCCTGCACTCCCTGGTGTGCCTGCATTCCCTGGTGTGTCTGCATTCCCTGGTGTGCCTGCATTCCCTGGGGTGCCTGCATTCCCTGGTGTGCCTGCACTCCCTGGTGTGCCTGCATTCCCTGGTGTGTCTGCATTCCCTGGGTGCCTGCATTCCCTGGTGTTCCTGCATTCCCTGGTGTGCCTGCATTCCCTGGGGTGCCTGCATTCCCTGGTGTGCCTGCATTCCCTGGGTGCCTGCATTCCCTGGTGTGCCTGCATTCCCTGGGTGCCTGCACTCCCTGGTGTGCCTGCATTCCCTGGTGTGTCTGCATTCCCTGGGTGCCTGCATTCCCTGGTGTGCCTGCATTCCCTGGTGTGCCTGCATTCCCTGGGAAGGGGGAAAGCTCTGCACACCTCACAGGTAAGGACCTGCACATCCAGGGGGGCAGGAACTGCAGGACACCAGCTCGGTGAGTGAAGATTTTCTTCTCTGTCATCATCCTCATTCCAGGAAGGAACAGAAATGTTTCACTGTGGGATTCCTCTGGCAGGGCTGCTGCTCTGCAATCTCTTGTGGGTGCCTTCAACAAAGGTCAAATTCCCATTCATGGTACTTTATTCTCTGGAATAATCTGGAGATCTGAACCAGATTTTTCCATGTTAGATTGCAGAGTAAGTTCTGATTTTTCCATGTTAGATTGCAGAGTAAGTTCTGATTTTTCCATGTTAGATTGCAGAGTAAGTTCTGATTTAGTTTTCTCTCTCGTGCTTGTGTTGCAGACAGACTGAGGACAGCTTTAGCAACTTCTTGCGACTCCTTAAATCTGTTCTGTTTTCTTGTTGTTGATAAACCTGGCTGTATTAATTACCTGGGGCTGTGTGTGTCTCAGGTCAGATAACAAAACATTTGATGGCTTTTCACTGCAGCAAACCTGGGACACAACAACTGATGTGAGGGCAGAGCAATCACCCCTTTTCCTTTGCCTGCTTGGCAGCAGTGAGCCCAGCAGAGCTGTGCCCAGCACCCAGGGCACGGTTCAGTGGCAGTTTTGACTGGTTTCAGGGTCCATGCAAGGATAAAATGAGCAGATGTCTGATTTTACTGGCCTTGGCCAGGGTTCCATGCAAAGCCATGGCAGTGCTCTGCTCTCCCTGCAGCAAGGCTGTGATGCTGAGGTGCCCACCCGTCTCCCACCCCCAGGGGCCAGGTGAGGGCTGTGCCAAGCTCTGCCAGCCCCTGTCACTGCTGCAGGCAGATTTGGGGTGCAGTGTTTGTAGCTGACACCCTCCTGCCCTGGATTTCAGGCTCAGAGCTCGGCCAGCTCCATCCCTGCTGCAGCACAGCTCTGTGGGAGGCAGAGACACACCTGGTGCACTTGGGCTGGAGAGAGGCACCTGGTGCACTTGGGCTGGAGAGAGGCACCTGGTGCACTTGGGCTGGAGAGAGGCACCTGGTGCACTTGGGCTGGAGAGAGGCACCTGGTGCATTTGGGCTGGAGAGGGGCACCTGGTGCACTTGGGCTGGAGAGAGGCACCTGGTGCACTGAGGCTGGAGAGGGGCACCTGGTGCACTTGGGCTGGAGAGAGGCACCTGGTGCATTTGGGCTGGAGAGGGGCACCTGGTGCACTTGGGCTGGAGAGAGGCACCTGGTGCACTTGGGCTGGAGAGAGGCACCTGGTGCACTTGGGCTGGAGAGACAGAGATCCCCTGGCCATGGGAGAGCTGGGCTTTAAGCCAGGCCTGGCTCTGGGAGGCTGCACTCTGCTCAGGGCAGCTCCAGCCTTGCCAGAGCTGCTTGGACTGGCTGGAGCTTTGCTGTTTGAAGTGCAGAGGTGCTGCTGGTGCAGAGGAGCCAGCCTGCCCTGGGGAGGGTCAGGAGTGCTGTGTTTGGGCTGGTTTGCTTTTCCAATGGCTCCTTTCAGTTTGTTGTCAGGCCGGGTTTTCCTTTGTGTCTGAGGCTTGTGTGGTTCCAGCAGCTGGAAATGGGAGCTTGGCTGAAGGTGGCGTGGCCAGGGGACAGGTCCTGCCTCCATGGGGAGCTCCTTGTGCTCCTCTGTGAATCTCAGACAAGGAATGAACCCCTCCATGCCCTGCCCTGCCCCATCTCAGCTTAGGAGGTGTCCTTGCTGTGTGAGCTGTTTGGATAAGGGGCACTGGAGGGGTGTGAGCAGCTGCCTGAGCAGCTCCCATTCATTGCTGGCTCCAAAAATGCTGCTTGGAGTGCCTGACACAAACACAAACACATCTCTCCTGGAGGAACTGGTGTGCCTGAAGGAGGAGGAAATGGATGGCTCCTAGAGGAAGCACAGGTCCTCCTGGGAAATTTGGTGATATTGCTTCTCTTCCTCCAGGTACAGTTAACTCAGCAGCTCCCAGGTTTATTATGTTTTCCCATCCCATTCCCTGAGCAAGTATCCCAGAACTGTCAAAATCAATAGGTGAAGGAAAGATTCCCTGTGAAATTGTTGAACCTGTTCTTTCCAGGTGTTGGCCTTGTGCTGAGGCTGCAGAGACCTGCCCAGGCTCCTGCCCGTGGACACGAGCTGCTCCTGGGGTCAGTGGGGTGCAGGGATCACCCCATCCCTGGGGTGCTGGGACCCTGCCCCATGGGCTGGAGGTGCTGGCTGGACCTCCCAGGGCAGCTCTCCCTGGGGAGGGCTCCTGGCCCAGTCCTGTGTGGGAGCACCCAGCCGAGCCGTGGCGTCCCTTGTCCCTCCCTGCCCACATGGGCAGGACGCTGCCCTGTCCTTCACCCCCAGCCTGGGGCACTGGGGAGCTCTGGGGTCCCCTTGTCCCTCCCCAGCTCCACAGTCAGTGCCTGGGAGGTGGATGGGATTGATGATGATCAGTGTGGTTCCATGGGCACAGCTGTTCATGGACCTGCTGCCCTCATCAACCCCTGAGGATGTGGGTCCTGGAGAACTCCCTGCTCCTGGAGAACTCCCTGCTCCTGGAGAGCTCCCTGCTCCTGGAGCATTCCCTGCTCCTGGAGCATTCCCTGCTCCTGGAGCGTTCCCTGCTCCTGGAGAGCTCCCTGCTCCTGGAGCATTCCCTGCTCCTGGAGCATTCCCTGCTCCTGGAGCGTTCCCTGCTCCTGGAGAGCTCCCTGCTCCTGGAGAGCTCCCTGCTCCTGGAGCATTCCCTGCTCCTGGATAGCTCCCTGCTCCTGGATAGCTCCCTGCTCCTGGAGCATTCCCTGCTCCTGGAGCATTCCCTGCTCCTGGATAACTCCCTACTCCTGGATAACTCCCTACTCCTGGATAGCTCCCTGCTCCTGGATAGCTCTCTGCTCCTGGATAACTCCCTACTCCTGGATAGCTCCCTGCTCCTGGATAGCTCCCTGCTCCTGGAGCATTCCCTGCTCCTGGATAACTCCCTACTCCTGGATAGCTCCCTGCTCCTGGATAGCTCCCTGCTCCTGGATAACTCCCTACTCCTGGATAGCTCCCTGCTCCTGGAGCATTCCCTGCTCCTGGAGAACTCCCTGCTCCTGGAGCATTCCCTGCTCCTGGAGAACTCCCTGCTCCCCGGGCAGGCAGCTGGGAGCTGCTCTTTGCCATGGGGAGCAGAGTGTGAGATAAAGCCCTGCTTGGAATCAGGAGCATCCCTGTAGCTCAGGGTTTGGGGTGAGCTGGGGTCAGTGCTGCGTTTGCTGGCAGGACAGCAGCAGGGACAGAGGCACCACAGTCACTGACACAGGATGGAAATTCCACCCTGCAATCCTTTTTTCCCCCACAAGCAGAAGCATATTGAGTAACTCTATAATCCTCTGGGCAATTTATGTGAAACCTGCTCACTTCAACACCTCCTGAATCTGTTTGGGCTCAGACTAATCAATTTACATGCCATAAACATCTCTGTTAGCGGGTTTGGAAATAAATGTTATGAATAGTGAGCTGGTGAAGAGAGTAATTAACTGTCTAACCTGCTGGCAAGAGACCTGGCTGTACCTGCCTTTTTTTGATAAAATATTCGAATTGGAATTGGATCCAAGCACCTCTTCAGTGCTGTTTGTTGCTCAGGAATATTCTGCCAACAGATGGTATTTGTCTAAAATAACATGTTCAAATTGATTTCTGTTCCTTGTTTTCTTGGGTTTGCTGCTGGGTTTTGGGTTTTTCCTTTGGAGCAGAATGTGTTCAGGGTAGATGGAGTTTCTGGTTTTGGCACTGCTAGGGACACTCTGCATCTCTGCTGCCCTGCTCCTGTCCCTGCAGGTGTCACCTCAGTCACTGGTGGCACAGGTGGCAGTGCCACTGCCAGGGTGGGTGTGTGCAGCGTTTCCCAGCATTGATGCTGCTCATGCCCAGTCCTTGCAGAGGGATGTGCAGCTGTGTCACAGCCCCTGGCCATGGCTGGGCCTGTCTGAGCCCAGGCTCTGTGACCCAGCGAGGAGCTGAGGGTGACTCCACCCTGGGCTCCTGGAACTGCCCCCAGTGCCACCATGCCCAGCTGGCAGCAGCCCTGCCGTGTGCTGCAGGAATGGATCTTGTTTGTTGTGTTCCCTCATTAAATTCTGCCATCTCTCATTGCTCATGTCACTGTGAGCAGCACAAACACCTTTAATTATCTCAATTTGCAGCATGAAGTGGAAGGGGATTTTTCAAACCACTGGCCTGCAGAATGGCCATGTGCTGATTGCTCCTGCTCCAGGAGGGAGTGAGGCTGAAACCCCCAGTCCTGCACAGGCTGGGGCTGGGCTGCAGCTGGGTCATGGAGGGGCAGCAAATGCTTTATTTGTGTCTGTCCTTGCCCTGGCAGGGGAGGTTGGATGGAGAATGTTCTGTTTGTCCCTGCACTCCCCACTGAAGGTGTGTGGGCTCGTGTGGGCGGTGCTGGGGGCAAGGGCAAGGCTCTGCAGGAGAGGAAAATCCAAGAACTGTCAGCACAATAATGATTGACTCTGTGCCTCTGGACCAAAGACACTTGTGTGTTTCCCTGGCAATGTGAGAGTGATTTCTGTCTGGGAGGGCTGTCAGCAGTGTGGGGTTTGTGTCTGGAGAGGCCAATGTGGGGTTTGTGTCTGGAGAGGCCAGGGCACCCCCAGGCACCCGTGCTGTTCCCTTCTTTGGGGTCTCCTTTCCCACCTCCCCTTGTGGGTCAGCTTGGGACGAGGTGGCAGCTGAATATCCCAGTCCCTGTGAGTGCTGAGAGCCTGGCACTCCCTGCCAGCCCCGGGGCACACAGCAGGGCTGCAGGGACTGCAGCTGCCCCAGGTTTCAGTGGCAGATCAGGGCATGGCACCTGCCAGCGGTGCCAAGTCTGGTGACAACTAACAGCAGCCAAAACTTGCTGCTTTGTCTCCATTTGTGTTGATCAAATCTGCAAGCAAACTCCTTCAATAAACTGTATGAGCAGCTCTGGGAGCTCTTGGCTTAGAGCTGCTTCTGTAGGTCCCAAACATGACCCAGCTGTGTTTGCAAAATGAAATTCTGGTCCCACACTGATGCCAGTGCCGAGGGTGGTGGAGCAGAAATGATGACAGATGTGTCAGATTGTGCCTGTTTGCTTTAGGGAGGAGAGAGAAATCCCACAAAGGCTGATTGAAAGCTCTGCTCACATCAGGCCCATGTGAGCAGCCCTCGGAGTTGCAGTGTTTGAGCAGAGCACAGAGGTTCCTGACAGGCCACATGTGTGGAGTGAGTCAGAAATAATCTATTTAAATGTCCCTGAGCCCTGATTTCTGCAGCAGGACTGTAATGTCAGCGGTGTGATGTGGAATTCAGTGTGTCCCCAGTTAATTGTTCACAGGATGGGCAATAATGGCCCCTAAAAAGGGTCCTCAGTCTGCTCTGAAACAACTTGAGGGAAGCCTTGATTTGCTTTGTTTTCCTGGTTTATTTGGGTTTTGTTCCACCAAACTGAAGATGTACATTCTGTGCAGATGCTGCTGGGATGGTTCCCATGGGAGATCCTTGTTTGCTGGTCAATCCCAGCTTTACCTGGCCAGGGCTCTGGGGCTGAGCAGCAGCTGCTCCCCAGTGCCAGTGGAACCAGGGATTTCACCCTGGTTTAGCACTGCTTGTGTTTGTCTGACTCTGGAGGGGCTGTACAGACTTTGCAGAGCAGATTTTGGCCTTTTCCTCCCCGAAATGCAGCTGGAAGGGGTGGGACAGGCTTTTCTCCTCACGCAGCCCAGGCTGGGAGCTCGTGGTGCCCTCACCTGGGGTGAGTCCCAGCTCCCCAGTGCAGGGTTCTGCAGAGGGGTTGCAGCCCTGTGTGTGGGGAGAAAAGAGAAAATTCCCTGTGCTGGGAGGCAGCTGCTGCCCTGGCCGTGTGCATTGCCACCAGCCATTCTTCATTTTCTGTGTACATCTGAAGTTCTTTTAGGGCCCAATTGCCTGAGCATAACCTGAGCAGGATCATTTAATATTATTAGTATTATTAATACCAGTGCAGCAATCTAATTAGGGCCTAAAAGAGCTGGGTACTGAATCTCCCCCAGTATTTTGTGTTTCTTTCATCCTCCCTCCCTGCCCTGTGCTGTTCTGCCTTGCACACGAGATGTGGTGAGGAAATCACTGTCCATTGATGCTGAGGCTTCAGGAGGGGAAAACCAGCACCAAATAATGGGACTGGGAAATGCTGGTCCTTGAACCAGCTGGGGAATGAGGAGGATGAATAAATGCCAGCATTTCTGGGCTGGCAGGCACTCCAGGAGGAATGCTCTCCAAATTACACACACCAGCTTGGTGCCCTCTCCTCACTGCCCTTTCCAGACTGGGAGCTCGGAGTTGGGCTTGGCAGGAGCAGAACTTTTCCACAATCACAAAGAACAGAAAAAATAAGAAGTTCTTGGCTCATAAGAGAGATAAACAAAGATAAAGTGCTAATGCTTTCCTCAAACCTTAGGTAAGGTCGTGGCTGTGCCATGAAAAACAGCTCTGAAAAGGAGTTTTCAGGAGAAAAACCAGAATTCCTGGAGCTGCTTCTAGATGGGCCTTTGTCATCCAGGCTTGTTCCTGGGGCTCCAGCTGTGGGCACTGTGAGCAGGTCAGGAACAAGGCTCTGATTGCAGCTGCTCTGGCTGGGCTGAGCTGGGGCTGTGTGCCCTGCCTGGGGCTGGCCTGTCCTCCTGCACTGGTAAAATCTCTGCTGGGGCTGCCCTGTGTCCCTGCAGTGCCCAGGGCCAGGCTGGACACTGGGGCTGGAGCACCTGGGACAGGGGGAGTGTCCCTGCCATGGCTGGGGTGGCACTGGGGGGGATTTGATGTCCAAACCAGTTTGGGATTCTGGGATAATTCAGATTTTCCCTCATTCTAAACCACCTTAGGATAAAAAGTTGCCTTGGATTAGCTCTGCTTTCAGAAGATAGTTTTGCCCTAACCTATCCATTTAAAGAGACAAGGGCTGTGTGTTATAAATGTACATTTGGAAGCACATGCTCTTTTTTAATTAAAAAAATATTATGCAGGGGCTGCAGGATGAATACTGAAGATGCATGGTCCACCCCCTTCCATTAGTGAGAAGACAACACAAAGCTGTAGGCAGATATAAATGCGTTAAAATAATTAATTTTCCATTTTATTGTGCATCAACAGAAATGCATAACAATAAGCATTTTTGCAAAAACTGTGGATTAAGCATTTTTCTCTCCATCAGTGGTGTGCTAGAAATGTCTTTGCTTTAATGTAGAACAAATGGCCCTTGGATCTCATTAAAGATGGTGCTCTGAGTGCTCAGAGAGCTCTCAGTGCTGCTGGGGCAGAGCTGCTGGAAAAAGGTGACAAATACTAAACAAAAGACAAAGGAGGAGTAGAAATGGAAGGGAAGTAAAGAGGGTTAAGAATTGATTCTTGTGGGGACACCAAAGAGCAGGTAGGAGAGAGCTCTGCCTCCTTCTGGGGTGACTGAGCAGTGCTGGGGTGGCTTTGGGAGGGGCAGGGAGCACCCAGGGGCTGGGCTGGGACCGTGCTGGGGGACCCCATGGAGGGGCTGAGATGGTGGCATGGGATGATGGGGTGGGATAATGGGATCCATGGGATGGGATGGGCTGGGATAGTGGGATGGGATTTTGGGATGGGATGGGATGATGGGATGGCATGGCATGGGATAATGGGATGGGAAGGGATGGGATGAGATGGAGCATTGTGAGTTCCCACTGCATGGCCCTTCCCAGAGCTCACGTGCTGCTGCAGGAACAATCCTTCTGTTTGGAGAGGTGGTTTGGAGTCTCTGGGAGTTGTGTGTTATCCTGCAGAGGTGTTAGGGCTGCTCTGCTCAGAGCAGGATTTGTTTGGCACAGAACTGGTGGGGTTTTGCCTCCACTCCTTGCAGGCCCAGTGCTGGGCAGGGCTTCCCCAGCACTCCCTGCAGGCAGGGAAATGAAAAGGAGATCCATGGCATGAGGCACCAAGTCTGGGCCAGGCATGGAGCAGCTCTGCATCCTCTCTGGCACTCTGGCTTATCATCACTGTTACCTCTTCAGGGATTTCAGTTGATATTTTGCAGAAGACTCTGCTGAGGATGTGGTATTGACATATTCTTAGCTTAAAACCATTATCACGGTAAATCCCTGGATTTAGAAACTAATTACAAGACATTAATAGCTGAGCCTGAAGAGCTAAGTCATGCAAATATTGCTGTCTGCAAAGCAGAATATACACAAATGTCTGAACTGCTGAGTTAGGAGCTGCAGTCTGGAGGTGGCAATAAATCTGAGCCCAGTCCTCGCCGCTGGCTGCTGTGTGTCCCTGAAATTAATGGCACCATCATTATGAAAGTGGGATCAGGGAACGTGGCTATTTTCTTCCCTGAGTAGGTTAATTACCACTAATGTAATTATTTTTGTACTGATTTTTATTTTAATCAAACATTGCACGAAACAATTAAGTTTAGAACAAATGGCTTATTATGGAAATGTTTGTGGCGGAGGAAAGCAAAGCAGCAATGCTTGAATTATCCCCAGATATTGAGTTACTTTATTCATTAACATGAACAATTACATTAGGCCTTATGAGACAGACTAAGCATTTCTTGTTAATGTTTGTTCTATAGTGAACACAATGAGAATGTGTATTGTGAGTGGATCCAGTCCCTCCTGCTGGAGGCATTTGGGAGCTGGGGGTGTGTGGGATCAGGGAGAGCATCCTTCCTTCCCAGGGATGCAGGGATCCAATCCCTCTTTTCAGGAGCAGACCTCTAGAATATCTCTCATTGAGGGATTATTTTTACAGCATTCACAGAAAGACTCTGGGTACTCCAGTGTGGGAGCAGAGTGTGACTTGAGGGTTTGTGTTTTCACAAATATAAAATGAAGATGATACAGGATCTATTTTGATTCAAATTAGGAAACTGCAACTTAATCTTTCAATTTAAGACCTGCCCATCCAAGTCTTCCTGTCTGTATGAATAATTGAGGCAGCTGACTCAAGAAACTCATCTGAGAACTTTGACTGCTTGTAGGGAAAATCATGGAGCTTGTCAGCATTTAAGTAGCCTAAGGAAAAATAGCTGAAATGTTGTTTTTAATGACACATCTATGCCAGGGGATCAGGTTTTGTGTTTGGAAAGGACACACACACACAGAGCAGCTGCTGGAGCCACTGAGGTGCTGCTGGGCTGGTAACTGGTGCTGGGAATGCCAGGGCCTCCCCAGGCTTCCAGTCTGGACTGTTCCACTGGGGCTCCAATCTAAACCTTCCTTGTTCTTGGAGGCTGGGGAGTGCCTTTAGTCAGGCACAGTTTGAAATGGTTTGTGAGTCCAGTTTTCCACAGTACTTGGGAGCCTGTGTTGCCTACCTTGGAGTTCAGGACTCTCCAGACTGCAGAGTAAGTGAGACTTTCCATGTATTTAATGTAATCATTTATCATTTGCATTCCCAGAAGCACATGTGGTATTTCAAAAGCTGAATGTGACTTTGGAATGAAATAGTATCTAATTATTGCTTTTTTCAGTGATGACCATTTTCTTTGTCCTTCATATTTCTCACCTGGCTTGTGTAGCAGAGCTTCCCCCATTCTCACTGATCCCGTGCCCTATAGAAAACACATTCCCACCTCATTTCACATCTTCCCCTGGTCAGCAGCAGTTCCAGGAGGGGAGATCTCTGCTCTGTCTTGGTAAGAAGCCCCAAGGTTTGTGGGAAGCAGCCTTGCAAGTGTAAGTCCTGCCTTCCCTCAAGGTTTGCAGTGTTGTTAATAATTCTCATGTAGTTTATCTGGGCTTGGATGTCATTCCATCAGACTTCATGAGAAACAGAAATGAGAAATGGAGGCAGTGAGCACAGTTAGGGCTCACACAGAGGCACCAGGGTGTGGTTTTGGGACTCTGCCCATGGGAACTTTATCCACTCGGGGTTTGTGTGTTGGGGCTTCCCTGAGTCCCTTCCCTTCATTCCCAGCTCATGTCTATGGCTGCCAGCCCTAACCCTGAGCCTGTTTGTGTCCTATCCCACAGATTGAGGAGATGCAGTGGGGCAGGGCTGTGTGTTCTGTGTCCCCCTCGATGTGCAGCCAGCCCTAAGCCAGCCCTAACCCTGAGCCTGTTTGTCCTTGTTCCCCAGATGGAGGAGATGCAGTGGGGCAGGGGCATGCGTGCTGTGCCCCCTCAGTGTGCACCCAGCCCTAAACCAGCTCCAAACCAGCCCTAAACCAGCCCTAAGCCAGGACTAACCCTGAGCCTGTTTGTGCCTGTCCCACAGATCGAGGAGATGCAGTGGGGTGGGGGTGTGTGTGCAGCCAGGCCTAAGCCAGGCCTAACCCTGAGCCTGTTTGTGCCTGTCCCACAGATCGAGGAGATGCAGTGGGGCAGGGGTGTGTGTGCAGCCAGGCCTAAGCCAGGCCTAACCCTGAGCCTGTTTGTCCCTGTCCCACAGATTGAGGAGATGCAGTGGGGCAGGGCTGTGTGTGCAGCCAGGCCTAAGCCAGACCTAACCCTGAGCCTGTTTGTCCCTGTCCCACAGATTGAGGAGATGCAGTGGGGCAGGGGTGTGTGTGCAGCCAGCCCTAAGCCAGGCCTAACCCTGAGCCTGTTTGTGCCTGTCCCACAGATTGAGGAGATGCAGTGGGGCAGGGGTGTGTGTGTGCAGCCAGGCCTAAGCCAGGCCTAACCCTGAGCCTGTTTGTGCCTGTCCCACAGATTGAGGAGATGCAGTGGGGCAGGGGTGTGTGTGTGCAGCCAGGCCTAAGCCAGGCCTAACCCCGAGCCTGTTTGTGCCTGTCCCACAGATCGAGGAGATGCAGTGGGGCGGGGGTGTGTGTGCAGCCAGGCCTAAGCCAGGCCTAACCCCGAGCCTGTTTGTGCCTGTCCCACAGATCGAGGAGATGCAGTGGGGCGGGGGCGTGCGTGCCGTGCCCCCCTCGGTGTGCAGCCAGCCGTGCCGGCCGGGCGAGAGGAAGAAGATGGTGAAGGGCATGCCGTGCTGCTGGCACTGCGAGCTGTGTGACGGGTACCAGTACCAGGCCGACGAGGTCACCTGCCTGCTGTGCTCCTACAACGAGCGGCCCAACGAGAACCGCACCGGCTGCCGCTCCATCCCCATCATCAAGCTGGAGTGGCACTCGCCCTGGGCCGTCATCCCCGTCTTCCTGGCCATGCTGGGCATCGTGGCCACCATCTTCGTGGTGGCCACCTTCATCCGCTACAACGACACGCCGATCGTGCGGGCCTCGGGCCGCGAGCTCAGCTACGTGCTGCTGACGGGCATCTTCCTGTGCTACATCATCACCTTCCTGATGATCGCCAAGCCCGACGTGGCCGTCTGCTCCTTCCGCAGGATCTTCCTGGGGCTGGGCATGTGCATCAGCTACGCGGCGCTGCTCACCAAGACCAACCGCATCTACCGCATCTTCGAGCAGGGCAAGAAGTCGGTGACGGCGCCGCGGCTGATCAGCCCCACCTCGCAGCTGGCCATCGCCTCCAGCCTCATCTCCGTCCAGCTCCTGGGCGTCTTCATCTGGTTCGCGGTGGACCCGCCCAACATCATCGTGGATTACGATGAGCAGAAAACTATGAACCCCGAGCAAGCCCGAGGAGTGCTCAAGTGTGACATTACGGATCTACAAATCATTTGCTCCTTGGGTTATAGCATTCTGCTCATGGTGACGTGTACTGTGTATGCCATCAAGACTCGGGGGGTCCCAGAGAATTTTAATGAAGCCAAACCCATTGGATTCACTATGTACACTACCTGTATAGTATGGCTTGCCTTCATTCCAATATTTTTTGGCACTGCCCAGTCAGCAGAAAAGGTAGGTGAGAGTGCCCAGGATCCGCTGTGCTCGTAGCCACGCGCTGGTGCTCAGCTTTCCGTGGATTTCCAGCTGAGCTCTCCAGTCGCTCGTTCCTGACTCAGGGCAATCTGTGGCACTGGTTTCCTTCCCCGTTTAGCTCGTGGGCCATTCATTTAAAGAACTGGCAAATGATCAATAGCAATCACGTTAGCCATTAGTTTTATTGTAGCATCTATTTCAATTGTTTCTTTACAGTAGGATAAGTGGGAATTAGCTGTCATATTATCCACAAAGAGGCATCTCCTAACTAAATCACTTTGAATACAAGATATAAGCAAGAGAACTGTCAAAAAAATACCCAGGTGGGCTCCTGTGCCTCTGGACCTGAGGGCAGTGTGGAGTGTGATGAGTGCTCTGCTCACAGAACAGCCCCAGGACACATTTACACCACGGTGTAAAGGCCTGTCCTGAGCTCCAGGGGCTGAGCCCAGTGGCTCCAGGTGATGCTCCATGATGCAGATTCACTTTTACTTTTCCCTGGAGAAAAGCTGTCATTTCAGAGGGATTTGGCAAACACCACCAAGTGCAGTATTTAGAGAGCAGTGGTGATACTGGGCTGTCCTGAACTGCTGTCAGTCTGTTTTACCCCTCCACCCCAGCCCAGCCTGTCTCCCTGTCCCCATGTCCCTGTGTCCCTGTCCCTGTGTCCCTGCAGGGCTGTGCATCTCCTGAGCTCTGTGACCGGGCTTGGTGCTCAGCCCCTGCTCCTGGGGCCTTCCCCTCCTGCCCTGCCCTGCCCAGGGCTGTGCTGCAGGAGTTTTGCTGCTTTTCCTCCTTTTCTGGCACTCCTTTTGGGTGGGGTGCAGGGATTGTGCTTTTTGGTGCTTGCCACTGATTTCCCGTCAGATATTCCCTCTGGAAAATATTGTGCCTTAGCGGAGCCACGCATGGCTGCTGAAATGGAAATTGCACCTGCTGAAAAGTCTCATGCAGCACGATCTCTTTAGCTGAGCAATGGGGTTATATATAACACTGGGCTTCCAGGGGATGGATTTATTTTATTCTATCGATAAATACAAGTGTAATGTTCTTGGATGGAAGGCATATTGTAAACACCTGCCTTGTTCAGGGCGGTGAATAACACCTCCAACAACAAAAAAACCAAACCTGTAGCAAAGTGCTGCAGGTAATTCATAAAAGGTGAATAATTCAAGCAGGAGCTGCTGCAGCAGGTGGAGGGAGGCCAGAAATCCGAGTTTCTCCAGGATGAGGCACATGGGGGGTGGCACGTGGTAAAAGCAGATTTCGGATGTTTTTACAGCTTGAGTTCACTCACCCTGTTTCTTTGTCCACATCAGAGATGGAGAGAAGGTGTGGCTGGTTGTGATTTATGGCTCAGCTGTGATTTATGGGCTTTGTTTGGTGATGCAGCATGTGGATCCCAGGGATGTGGGATGTGCTCATCCCTCCCATGGTGCAGCACTCCTGGGATTCCATGGCTGGGATAGTGAGCTCCCAGAGCTCCTGCTCCCTGCCTGGGCACTGTGCAGCTCTGGGCTGTGTTATCCTGTATGGATTGTGTGTCCTGCTCCCTGCCTGGGCACTGTGCAGCTCTGGGCTGTGTTATCCTGTGTTGTGTGTCCTGCTCCCTGCCTGGGCACTGTGCAGCTCTGGGCTGTGTTATCCTGTATGGATTGTGTGTCCTGCTCTCCCTGCCTGGGCACAGTGCAGCTCTGGGCTGTGTTATCCTGTATGGATTGTGTGTCCTGCTCTCCCTGCCTGGGCACTGTGCAGCTCTGGGCTGTGTTATCCTGGATGGATTGTGTGTCCTGCTCTCCCTGCCTGGGCACTGTGCAGCTCTGGGCTGTGTTATCCTGTGTTGTGTGTCCTGCTCTCCCTGCCTGGGCACTGTGCAGCTCTGGGCTGTGTTATCCTGTATGGATTGTGTGTCCTGCTCTCTGCCTGGGCACTGTGCAGCTCTGGGCTGTGCTATCCTGTATGGATTGTGTGTCCTGCTCTCTGCCTGGGCACTGTGCAGCTCTGGGCTGTGTTATCCTGTATGGATTGTGTGTCCTGCTCTCTGCCTGGGCACTGTGCAGCTCTGGGCTGTGTTATCCTGTGTTGTGTGTCCTGCTCTCCCTGCCTGGGCACTGTGCAGCTCTGGGCTGTGTTATCCTGTATGGATTGTGTGTCCTGCTCCCTGCCTGGGCACTGTGCAGCTCTGGGCTGTGTTATCCTGTATGGATTGTGTGTCCTGCTCTCCCTGCCTGGGCACTGTGCAGCTCTGGGCTGTGTTATCCTGTATGGATTGTGTGTCCTGCTCTCCCTGCCTGGGCACTGTGCAGCTCTGGGATGTGTTATCCTGTATGGATTGTGTGTCCTGCTCCCTGCCTGGGCACTGTGCAGCTCTGGGCTGTGTTATCCTGTATGGATTGTGTGTCCTGCTCTCCCTGCCTGGGCACAGTGCAGCTCTGGGCTGTGTTATCCTGTATGGATTGTGTGTCCTGCTCTCCCTGCCTGGGCACTGTGCAGCTCTGGGATGTGTTATCCTGTATGGATTGTGTGTCCTGCTCTCCCTGCCTGGGCACTGTGCAGCTCTGGGCTGTGCTATCCTGTATGGATTGTGTGTCCTGCTCTCCCTGCCTGGGCACTGTGCAGCTCTGGGATGTGTTATCCTGTATGGATTGTGTGTCCTGCTCCCTGCCTGGGCACTGTGCAGCTCTGGGATGTGTTATCCTGTATGGATTGTGAGTCCTGCTCCCTGCCTGGGCACTGTGCAGCTCTGGGCTGTGTTATCCTGTTCTGTGTATCCTGAAAATGCTGTGTCAGCTCTGGGGCAGGGTTTGTGCTGTCCCTGCTCAGACAGGTCCTTCCTTTAGTGTGTACTTGATGGAAAGCCACTGTGGCTTTTAGCTGAAGGAGGGGAGATTTAGACTGGATATACAGAAGGAATTCTACCCCGTGAGGGTGAGGAAGCCCAGGGTGCCTGAGGAAGCTGAATATTCCCCCAAAATCCCATTTTCTCAGATTGTGTCACTGGGCTGATGGAGACAGAGATGTCATTGTTATGTTTTCATGTTTCATAGAGGTTCTGCTGCCTCAGAGCTCTGATTGCTTTTATTCAGTAATTGTGCTGAGATTAAACAAATACATTGCTGGATGTTTACAAGCCAGTGAGGATTGTCAGCATGCTGAAATACATCCTGCCAGTGGGGTTCTTCTCTTGAATGATCTTCAGGGCTTTTTTCAAGTTCAAAAAGTTCTAATTGTGCCTCTGAGTGAGGGGTGGCTATTGTTCAGCCAGTGTGGTTGTCCTGCCTGGGAGCTTTGTTCTTCCTGCAGTGATGAGAAACAGGGAAAAGTTGAAATGGGGGAAAGAGCTGTCACCTTCCATCAGCTTATTTCAGTTGTAAACTGTTGGGGTTTTTTAGGGGGTTTGTAGGTTTTGTAATGAAATTTGAAGTGCCTAATCCCATCAGCTCTTCCACCTTCCTTCTTGTTTCTCTGGGTTTTTTTTCAGTGCCCCTTTTATTCAAACCAATAAGCAGGGCAAGTCAGGCGTATTTGGCAGCAACACTTTTACTTATTGTGTTGAGTGTTCCATAAATACTATAATTTGAAGACACATGCAAAATGGGTCCTTGTTCAGATTAAATAATGTCACATTAGCACAGGAGCACTTCAGTCTCTGTTCTATTTTTTGGTAGAACTAAGTTACCCTTCAATTCTCTGTAACACAAATACCAATTAGCCAGGTAGGACACACTTTTATTTTCTCCCTTGGGAAGGCTTGGGCTGACAGTTGCTATAGCAACTCTGCATTTGTGGATTTGGGAGTTATGAGGAATTTAATGCAACATTTGTTGGAGTTTCACACTGTGGGATGGTGGAGGAACCCAGGCTTTGAGGCTCCCAGGGAATGTGCCTGGGCCTGCCATGATGTGGGGCTCTCCCAGGGACAGCTCTTGTGGGTTGCAGCTTTTGTTTCCATTTTTTATCATTTTTGTTTAAAGGAGGATTCTGGCAACAGGAATTTCTCATTGCTGCACTTTCACTCTACCCATCACTTCATTACCACATGTTCAGATGCTGATGTTCTTCATTCAGTCCAGCCTGGACTGTGTCCCTGAGAACAGCCTGGAGTTTGGGGATCTGGCGTTGGAGCTGTCCTGGGTGAAGCCTGAACTGAGGAGCAGCTTCAGCTCATGGCAGTTCTGACCTCCAGGCTAGAGCCACGAGCTCTGGAGAGCCTCAAAGCACAGGCTGCTCAACAAAATCCACTTCTGTGAGTACTGGAGTTCCACCTTTAATTGAGGGGAAATTAGGTGTTCTCTGAAATCCAGAGGTGAAATACTCACTGAAATTTTTAGAAGGCTGATGACCTTCACTACAAAGGTGATCCTGGCCTAGGTTTTCCTCAGGTTATATAGTAACACTGCTGAAAAGTGTATAAAAACCCTTGTGGAAACCTTTGGGTGTCTACAGGGTTTCAGTTCTAATTTCTGCAGAACTGAACAAAAATTCCAAGCGCAGCTCCTGGGCAAGGTTCTCAGTGAGATTTCCTTTGTTACCTCCTGCACTCATTGGCCTCCCCCATGGGAAGGGGGGCTGTGAGCAGTCCCACCCCAGCCAGACTGAGAGGTTTTTAAGGTGTCACTGCTGCCAGGGGTTTAACCCTCAGCAGGAGCTCAGCATTTCCATCTGTGTCACTGAAGTGCTGCAGGAATCCAGGTTCTGGAGCTGTTGGTCTCTGTTTTCCTCTCCCTGGTGCTCTGGGGGGAGCTTTGTACCCTGCACAGACACTCAGAGACCCAGCACACCCTGGCTAGGGCTGGGCTGTGGCCTCTGAGGCTCCTGGAGGAGGGAACACCCCAGGAAATACAGAATATTCCTGGCTGGGCTGGTTCCCAGTGCTCAGGGAGTCACCAGGAGCTCTGGCACAGCTCCCTCTGCCACCAAGGCTGCAGAAGAGAAAGAAAAATGGCAAGGAAACCTTGGTGCCTGAACTTGGGCACCAGGGATGTGTGGGTGTCCCCCAGCTCACACTCAGGGGCAGCAGGAGAAGGGGAGATCTGGCACTGGAGTTTGGGAAAGGTTCTGGAGTTGGCACTGGAGCTGGGTGTGCCAGGGATGGCTGGGGAAGGAGCCTCTGCTCCTCACGTGGTGTCCTGAAAAAGCAAAGACAATTGGGAGTAAACAGGTTACCCGCAGTGCTGGGTTCCCCACCAGGGCTCTGGGAAGGGATTCCTGCCTTTGCTGGGTCCTGGCAGGGAATTCCCCCCAAGCACTGCCAGGCAAGGGGAGGCTGCAGGCCACTGAGGGTGCAGGTCTGAGTCTGGCTGCAGCCAGGGCAGGCACTGACAGGCAGGGAAGAGCACACGTGCACACTCAGAGTGAAATAGGGGCTGATTGCAGTAATTAGATGCTCCTCAGAAGACCATAAATTAACGGTGATTATGATTCTTGAAAGAACAGAAGCAGAAGGTGCAGTAACGTGGCTCTGCTTTATCACATTTGCTGCATTGTAATGCTCCTTTAATGTTAATATGTACTTTTGTAGTAAAACCTAATTGCAAACACTGAGCAGGAGGAGCCCAAGGCCACAATCGTGTTCCACATAATTGCCTGGCAGGGGGGGCTCCCCCAGCCAGCAGTGCCACCAGCACAGCAGGTGGGGCTGGCACAGAGCTGTGCAGGGAGGGCAGAGCTGGCAGGGGATGAACCCCGGCCCATGGGGTGAAATGTTTGGTTATTGGAGAGCTCTCTGTGCCAGGGAGCAGCAGGATCAGGCTGGGTTTGCTGTGCAGGGAGGGCAGGGGATGAACCCCGGCCCATGGGGTGAAATGTTTGGTTTTTGGAGAGCTCTCTGTACCAGGGAGCAGCAGGATCATGCTGGGTTTGCTGTGCAGGGAGGGCAGGGGATGAACCCCAGCCCATGGGGTGAAATGTTTGGTTTTTGGAGAGCTCTCTGTGCCAGGGAGCAGCAGGATCATGCTGGGTTTGCTGTGCAGGGAGGGCAGAGCTGGCAGGGGATGAACCCCAGCCCATGGGGTGAAATGTTTGGTTTTTGGAGAGCTCTCTGTACCAGGGAGCAGCAGGATCATGCTGGGTTTGCTGTGCAGGGAGGGCAGGGGATGAACCCCAGCCCAAGGGGTGAAATGTTTGGTTTTTGGAGAGCTCTCTGTGCCAGGGAGCAGCAGGACCACGCTGGCTTTGCTGCTCTCTCACAGGGGACACGGGCTCAGTTAAGCAGAAGTGACTTCATCCCTGTCCCCAGGCGCTGCTGTGTCACCAGGGACCCTTTGAAGCCTCTGAGTGGCTGCTTTGATGTCTGATGTTGGCACTGAGGGATCTCTTTGCTGTGATAATTCCAGCCTTTTCCATTCCCAGCTGTGCTGAGGAGACAGAAAAAGGAAATTATTTGGAAGATGGGAACATACATGGAACCCAGAAAGGAGAGGGCATCACAGAGATGGAAATCAGAGAATATCCTGAGCTGGGAGGGACCTACAGGGATCAGCCAGTCCCACTCCTGGCCCTGCCCAGACACCCCAAATCCCACCCTGGGCATCCCTGACAGTGCTGTCCAAAGGCTCCTGGGGCTCTGGGGCCGTGCCCATTCCCTGGGCAGTGCCAGCACCCTCTGGGGATGAACCTTTCCCAGAATGCAGCCTGAGCCTCCCTCCGTGGCACTGGGGCAGCCCTGGCAGCTGCACCCAGCTCCTCCCCAGGTTTCTCTGTCTCCATTGTGACCATTCTGCACGAGCCCCAGGTCTGGGCAGTCTCTGTGTGACTGGAGCAGGAGATTTGGGAACATTTTGGTGCTTTTCCACCTGTGAGCCTGGCTGTGACACAGGCACTGGCCCGTGGCTCTCAGCACCACCAGCTCAGGGCAGGCTGCAGCTGCCCCTGCCCTGTGCTCACCCTTTATGTCACAAAGGACAAGTGGGGAAGGAAGGTCCCTTTTCCCCTGGAATTTCTGGTGCATGCTTAACTGCCTCCAGCTAAAAAGCAACACAGTTTTTAAAGGGAAAAACGTGTAGGTGTTTAATGCATGGTGTTGACACGTACTTTTTTTGTTCCTCCTTTTTTTTTTTTTTTTGGAAAATGTAGCATTGCCAGGAGGGTTTTGCATCTGAAAAGCCAACCCTGCACGGGCCCTGGCAGCCCTATCAACAGTTCTTATCTGCAGCACAAGCTGACAACCCCTCACCAGGAAATAATTGCAGCTCCGTGGAGTCCAGGGCAGTAATTACTGTGTTGATGAAACTTTTCCGTGTGCTTGCCTTGTGATATCTCTGAGTGTCAAACTCCCTGGGCTGACAACATCATTTCCCTTGCACAGACCCTGCCACGCTGCTGGGCAGGGCTGGGGGTTTCCAGCTTGCTGAATTGCTGAGGCAGCCAAGGGAAAGCTCAGCCTTGCAAAGCCCTGTCCTGGGATTAACGCTGGGCTCAGGGCCGGCACCCATGGAGTGCCCAGCCCCAACGCCCACCTGTGGCTGTGGAGTTCTGGAACAGCTCCTCAAAGTTAGTTAGGAAGGAATCAATCACAGAATAAGCAGCTCCAGGCAGGGGAGGGTCAGTTTGCTTGAGTTCTGTGGGCAGTGTCAGTTTGTGACCGTGTATTCCCACAGGAATGGTGAAACCACCCTTGGGTGCCCCGAACAGTGGGAGTGGGGCAGCTCAGGAGGGGATGGGCGTGGTGCTGCTGCTGGCTTCATGGTGGGGATTGGTGATCACAGAGGTGACTCTGTGATTTTAATGAGAATTTTGCATTTCCTGTGTGTGCAGGGGTTAAGGTAAGTGGTGGTTTCCCAGGGGGACTGACACATCCCTGCAGCCCTGATCCTCTTCCAGCTGCATGTTTGAGGAGAGCCCCATCTCAGGGGCTCAGGGGGTGCTGTGGTGTCCCAGTCCCTGCAGGATTGTCCCCTGTGGGCTCAGCCAGAGTCCAGAGGGCTCTGCTGGGGCTGGGGGATGGAGCTCAGGTGAGTTCCACCGCAGAAATCCTCAGCTCCCTTTGCTGCTGCTTTGTTTGGAGTGAGTTCCTGACCCTGCAGAGCACCCCAGAGCACACAGAGCCAGCCCAGGCCGGATCTGAGAGAGCAGAGCTCAGCCAGGCTCTGTCCCTGTGTTGTACAAACACAATCTGGTGTTTGGAGGCAGAAATAATGGCTGCTGATTCTGAGCTCATCAGCAGCAGCGCCTGGAGGGCCCCTTCAGTACAATGGCAGTTATGCAGATGGTTCTCAATTCCTGAAGGTGGATGCTGGAGTCAGGGTTTGCTTTCATCGGGGCTTTCAGCAGCAAGAATTGGTCCTTGAGCACTTCTGGCACCTCCTGTGAGTGGGTGATGAGAGCAAAGGGCCCCACACGGAGCAGCCCTGCAGAAGGAGCATCCCTCATGGCTGGAGTGGAGGTTCCCTTCTGTTTGCTTTAGAATAAACAGGAGCAAAAGGAGGGAGCAAGGAAAAGTGCCAGGAGAGGAGCAGGAAGGGCCAGGGGAAGCCTTGCTTGGAGAGAGCTCGTGGCATGGGTGTCCCAGAGGGTCAGTGACTTCCCAGGGCACTGCCAGGGCGCCATCTGCCCAAAGCACTGTGGGTGAAGAGAGCATTCAGCCTTGGAGCCAGCTAGCCAGGGAATGGTTTGGGTTGGAGGGACCCTAAATCCCCCCCAATGCCACCCCTGCCATGGCAGGGACCCCTCCCACTGTCCCAGGCTGCTCCAGCCCCAGTGTCCAGCCTGGCCTTGGGCACTGCCAGGGATCCAGGGGCAGCCCCAGCTGCTCTGGGCACCTGTGCCAGGGCCTGCCCACCCTCCCAGGAACAATTCCTTCCTGGTATCTAATCTAAACCTACCCTCTTTCAGCCTGTTCCTCCAAAATGAGTAAAAAACCCCGAGCTGCAGGCACTGGTAAGGGAATCCCCTCCCCACACAGCAGGGCCTCTGTGGACCCTGGGGAGAGCTGCTCTGACCCCACCATCAGCTCCTTTGAGCACAGCACAGCTGGGCACAGCTGCCTTTGCAGGGGGAGAACAGAGCTGCTCTGCAAGGACCATCCTCAGTCCAGCAGGGCCAGTCCAATGCAGAGCAAAAGGTAGGACTCTGTACATAAGAGATGGGCACAAAAATATCGACTGGCAGGATTTATTTGTTTTTATTTGTTGCTTTAAGTGGCTTAAGCAGGCATGTAATAATAATAAAAATAGAAACCATCATGCTCAGTCATAGAAATTGCCTCACGTTTTGTCTTTGATGCATAACCTTAGCAGAAGGTTAAAGAGAAACAACAGTGAATTTTTGTAGACTAAAGCAAAAAATTCACGTCCCAACCCTACCATGTCCAAAGTGATTTGGGGGGTGTTTATATTTCTGCAATAACAGCTTTTCTTGCACTGTTAATTGCTCATTAAACACTATCCATTCAGTCTTTAGCTGCCTCTGCCACAGCAGGGAAAGCTGAGGCTGAGTCTCATGGTTTCACCAGTGAAAAATAATGTGTGTGCTGTAAATTGAATGACTCGAGTGTTCACAAGCTCCACGTTGGCCTTACCTCTAGAGACGCTTATTTAAGAGAGGGAGTAGGAGGACAAAGCAAGCGAGGAACAATATGCTCTCATCTTCCTCTTGTTCCTCTGATTTACATCTCCAGCATCCGAGCAGCCTGTAATGTTTAATGGAGATAATTAAATATCATTTGGAGACAAGATAGCTCTTTTTAGTGGGAGCAGCTCCTGCTGAACCCGGAGCTAGCAGCAGTAATTCACAGGGAGCTGCAGAGGAGAGGCACGGGGAGGCTCAGCAGACTCTCCTAGGCGGCAGGAAGGAAAAGCAATGGAAATCAATTCCTTTAGCCAAGGTGCTTAAACGTGATTAGAGCTGAAGAAAGTCTTGTGAAAACTGGTATTAGGGAGTAGTTAAGATTTATTCTGGTGCCTTAATTGGAGGACCAAGGAAGTCAAGTGATTTGATTCTCCAGAACTTGAGAATCAATGTTGTTTTAGCAGGTTTTATTGACTGGAAGATGAACTCTGATAATGACTGCAGATAAGGAAGGGAGGTCAGGGCCTGCAGATGTCCCTGGTGGTGCAGAATGGACCGAGCCCTGTCTGAGCTGGCTCTGATGGGACCGAGCCCTGTCTGGGCTGGCTCTGATGGGACCGAGCCCTGTCTGGGCTGGCTCTGATGGGACCGAGCCCTGTCTGGGCTGGCTCTGATGGGACCGAGCCCTGTCTGAGCTGGCTCTGATGGGACTGAGCCCTGTCTGGGCTGGCTCTGATGGGACTGAGCCCTGTCTGGGCTGGTTCTGATGGGACCGAGCCCTGTCTGAGCTGGCTCTGATGGGATTGAGCCCTGTCTGGGCTGGCTCTGATGGGACCAAGACAGCCTTTCCTGGGGCACAGCCCAGCCCAGCCTGGCTGTGTGTCCAGCAGGGTCTGGGGCTCAGGGGCTGCCTTAAGCCCAGCCTGGGGTCCTGGGCTTGGGAGGTGATGACCAAAACAGCAGGGACCAAGTCTGGTCCCAAAATAGCATGGACCAGGTCAGGTCCCAAAATAGCATGGACCGAGTCAGGTCCCAAAATAGCATGGACCGAGTCAGGTCCCTGTGAGGCGGCTGGGCTCGGCTCAGCTGGGCTGGGCTCGGCTCAGAGCAGAACCCAGCTCAGTGCTCACTGTCCCAGCCCAGCTCAGGTTGGAGCAGAACCCAGCTCAGTGCTCACTGTCCCAGCCCAGCTTGGCTCAGAGCAGAACCCAGCTTGGTGCCCTCTGTCCCCTCATTGGCAGCAGGCACTGTTTGTCCTCAATCCCGTTTGTGTTCTCAGGCTCCTGTGGGGCTGCAGCTGCTGCAGCTGTGCCGTGCAGTGGGTACCAAACGGCTCTGGGGAGGTTTCACAGCACTGAAGGCACCAACAGCCAGGCTCTGCTTTTTCATCCTGTTCAAACTCATTAATCAGTTACAGATTCACATTCGTATCTGCAGCTCCTTAACCTCTGTCAGGCCAGGGATGAGTTGAACACGTGAGCTGGTTTGGGTGTAAAACTTGGGCTTTTCTCCCCAGATTGCTCGGTCTGAGCACCCCAAATGCTCTGAATGCCTGGCAGTGAATTGCAGTGGTGTCTGGGGGTCTGACTGACTGACTGAGTGTGGGAGGGAATTTCAGAGTTAACTCGGAGCTGGGGATGGAGTGGGAGCTGTGGTGGCATTGTGCAGGACGGGATCACCTCTCGGGTCTGGGTATTGCTGGAATTGTGGCATTTACAGGACAGGATCACCTCTCAGGTCTGGGTATTGCTGGAATTGTGGCATTGTGCAGGACGGGATCACCTCTCGGGTCTGGGTATTGCTGGAATTGTGGCATTTACAGGACGGGATCGCCTCTCGGGTCTGGGTATTGCTGGAATTGTGGCATTTACAGGACGGGATCACCTCTCAGGTCTGGGTATTGCTGGAATTGTGGCATTGTGCAGGACAGGATCACCTCTCAGGTCTGGGTATTGCTGGAATTGTGGCATTGTGCAGGACGGGATCACCTCTCGGGTCTGGGTATTGCTGGAATTGTGGCATTTGCAGGACGGGATCACCTCTCGGGTCTGGGTATTGCTGGAATTGTGGCATTGTGCAGGACGGGATCACCTCTCGGGTCTGGGTATTGCTGGAATTGTGGCATTACAGGACGGGATCACCTCTCGGGTCTGGGTATTGCTGGAATTGTGGCATTTACAGGACAGGATCACCTCTCGGGTCTGGGTATTGCTGGAATTGTGGCATTTACAGGACAGGATCACCTCTCAGGTCTGGGTATTGCTGGAATTGTCACCGCAGCGCTGGTCTGAGATGGAGGTTTGCTTTATTCCTGCAATAAAAAGGCAGCGTTAGATAATTAAGAGAGAAGCGCTTCCCTGATGCTCCGGGTTGATGCACGCGGGTGCCTCCCAAAGATACGGGGGATCGTAGAACGGCTGGAATTTGGCAGCTCCTGAAACGCTAGACTTTTGGTAATTAAATCTCATTTAAATGAGCACCTAAATGATGTTGTATTTTGTGGGATTACCCATTGCCAGTTTAGCACAACAACAACGCCCATCTGCGTGTCACAGCCCCAGGACTGCGCGGAGCCGGGGTAGCAGTGATGATGATGATGCACCGGGCAGTTGCCATGGCAACGCTGTTCTAATTGTGACACATCGGTAGCAACAAGAATTGGCTGGCTCCAGTCACGGAGTTAATTAAATGCAAACTGGCACCGCTCTGGGGGAACGCTGGGGAGGAGGAACACCTCCGGTGCCCGGGGACAATCCCAACCCCTGCCCTGCCCGGGCTCTCCTGCCCGGTGCTCTAAGGCGGGGTGAGCGGTGAGGAGGGGCCAGGGGAGCCCCCTGGGGCTGGCACAGGGCTGGCCGTGGCACAGAGCCTCCAAAAGGGCATTTTCAGCGAGGGAGATGCTGCTGGCGGCTGTCACAGCTTCAGGAGGAGCTTTGGGGTTCTTGGTTCTTGCAGGGGCATCTGAGCAGCCATGTGTGGGTCCTGCCCTTGTGGGGCTGGAGCTGCTGCCCACACCCCGGGCCTGACCATCTTTTTTTATTCTTTTGGTGTTTAAATGGCTATTCTTTAATGCAAGGAATTATTTTCCTTGTGCCAGTGTTTAAACTCCCAACAATGGCTGGTCAGGAGCAAAGACTTTGCTGCCTTACCCAGGAATCTTCCATTCTTTCAGCAGTTCAACCACACTCCCTGCTCACTGTCACCTTTCAGAAAATGAAATCATTTTCATAGAATGGTTTGAGTTGAGAGGGACCTTAAATCCCACCCAGTGCCATGGCAGGGACACCTCCCACTGTCCCAGGTGCTCCAGCCCCAGTGTCCAGCCTGGCCTTGGGCACTGCCAGGGATCCAGGGGCAGCCCCAGCTGCTCTGGGCATGCCAATAAATGAATGAATGAATGCATACCAAGAATAAATGAATTGCTGACTGCTCTGGTCCCCCAGCACATTCCACAGTCCATACCCAGCACTGTGGGGCCTGAGGACATGTCCAGCCATAATGAGTTTTTTCTAAGTAGCCAAAGCAATTTGTAAATGCTCTGCTTTAATTAATAATTACATTTAGCATTTCAAAAGTCACTGAAGAAATGGCTGGCTTCATATATGTATATTGGTCGTGTTCTTTACTGCCAGTGCTCTGCTCCAAGGTCTTTAAAGAGAAGTAATAAGTGTGGGATTATCCTTTCCCTCTCCCCCTCCTGCACTGGCACTGCCTTGCACTTCAAATTCCCCTGAAGGTCTCCGAGCAGAATTAGATCTTACCTGGTATGCAGATCTATGGAGTGGAGTGTGGGCCTGGGTCAGACCTCTCTGGCACTGAGGGATTGCAGCTGACTTTGGGGATTTGTGGCACTGAGGGAGCTGAGGTGACCACAGGCAGGGCTGGGCAGGGCTGGGCCATGGTCACCTCCTGGGCACTGGGTGGGCAAGGAATGGTTTGTGGGACTGGTTTGAGGTCCTGCACACTGGGCTGGGAGTATACTGGGAATCCTGGGCTGCCTCAGGGTAAAGGGCAGTGGTGGGGTGACCCTCCCTGCATGTGGCACTCGGGGCTCTGGTCTGGGGGACAAGGCAGGGAGCAGCCAAGGGCTGATCTTGGAGGGCTTTGCCCAGCTCAGGAACTGTGTGATCAGCAGCCCCCAGGGAAGGGCTCATGGGGGCTCCCTCCCCTCAGTCTGCTCTCAGGGAGCCATAAAGGAGGGACACAGGCTGCACATGAAGGGCCTGCTCCCAGAAATGGGCACCCTGGAGTGCCCAAACCAAGAGGAAATTGGGAGGGTTTGGCAGAAACCATCCCCAGCTGGTGCCAGCAGGGACTGCCCAGGGCTGTGTGCCTGGGTCACTGCAGTGCTGGGTCAGCCCCCAGGGTCACTGCAGCCCCCAGGGTCACTGCAGTGCTGGGTCAGCCCCCAGGGCTCACTGCAGCCTCCAGGGCTCACTGCAGTGCTGGGTCAGCCCCCAGGGTCACTGCAGCCCCAGGGTCACTGCAGCCCCCAGGGTCACTGCAGCCCCCGGGTCACTGCAGCCCCCCAGGGTCACGGCAGCCCCCCAGGGTCACTGCAGCCCCCCAGGGTCACGGCAGCCCCCCAGGGTCACGGCAGCCCCAGGGTCACTGCAGCCCCAGGGTCACGGCAGCCCCCAGGGCTCACTGCAGCCCCCAGGGTCACTGCTCACACCCAGGGGCTGTGAGTGACCAAGCTGTGGGGTCAGAGGGCTGTGGTCAGTGAACATCTGGCACCCAGCTGTGCAGGGGAACGGGTTTTGTTCTCCTGGGAAGGCCAGACGGTTTCATTTTGGATGGGGGAAGGTTTGGGCTGAGATTTTGTTAGCCTGGTGTGCCAGGTCATGGAGGATGTCCAGTTGCTGAAGCAAGTGGAGGCAAAGGGAATTTATTAAGTGGAGTGTCTCAGAAAAAGAGCAGTTTGGTCTCAGGGAAAGCCTTCCAAGTGGGCCAGACTGGCTGGATATAAATCAAGCATTCATATGGCTGGGTCAGGGCAGGCAGAATTGGAGTGAGAGGACAGAAAAAAGGTGTTGAAGCTTGCTCTGTGAGATGAACCTTCTGTGGGATCTCTGCTCTCCTTAGGGCACGGCCTGGGCTGGAACAGCTGGGTGTTCATCCTGGCAGGACTGCAGCTGGATGGCTCAGGAGAGCCTGAGTGGGATGGGCACTGGGTTACAGCTCAGTCACAGCCCAGTCAGGGCAGGAGGAGCCCTGTGCTGGGGCTGCCTTGCACTGCTGGCCTGGTCAGCCCCTCTTGAGAGGCTGGCTTGAGGCTTGACTTGTTCCTTTTGCTTTGTTTTCTCAGTATTCCCTTACTGTGTGTGACTGGGGGACTCTTAACTGTGCTTGTTGTATTTATTCTGGATTATGGATATGATTTTGCAAGGCCTGAACACCTGAGGTGAGAGGGCTGCTTGCTGTCCTGATGAGTGACTTACTGGGCAGTGAAACCAAACTGCAGCCCCAGGCTGGGTACAGAGCCCGAGGGGGGAGAGAAGCACCAGGGCAGCTGTGCCTCCTCTCTCCAGGCTGTGAATGGTGCTGGCAGCGTTCTTCAGTGCTGCCAAGGCAGGGCTGCACTCACAGCTCCCATTGCCATGACAACCTGGGCACATCCAGGAGCTGCTGCGGCTGAGCCTGGCCTGGCCCTGAGCCCCCTGTGCCTCCCCAGCCCAGATCTCACCTGCCCACACCCACAGGGGCTGCAGGAGCTCCTGCTGCTGCCTCCCATCCTGCTGCTCCTCACGGGAGGAGGCCTTGTGCTCGAGATGCTTCCTGCCCTGCCTTCCTCCCGCAGCCTCCTCAGGGCTCCGTGCAGAGGGAGGCAGAGCAAGCTCTGATCCCTGCTGGGGATCCCTGGGGCTGTGCATCCCTGGGGCTTCCAGGAGCTGTGCATCCCTGCTGTACATCCCTGGGGCTTCCAGGGGCTGTGCATCCCTGCAGCTTCCAGGGGCTGTGCATCCCTGGGGCTTCCAGGAGCCATGGATCCCTGCGGCTTCCAGGAGTTATCCATCCCTGCAGCTTCCAGGGGCTGTGCATCCCTGGGGCTTCCAGGAGGTTTGCCTGGAGTTCCCTGTGCAGCTGTTTGGTAAGGCAGAAGTGTGTGGGTGTGTGTGTGGGTGTGTCTGTGGGTGTGGATGTGGGTGTGTGTGGGTGTGTGTGTGTGGGTGTGTGTGGGTGTGTGTGTGGGTGTGTGTGTGTGGGTGTGTGTGGGTGTGTGTGTGTGTGTGTGTGTGGGTGTGTCTGTGGTGTGTGTGGGTGGGTGTGGGTGTGTGTGGTGGGGGTGTGTGTGTGGGTGTGTGTGTGTAGGTGTGTGTGGGTGTGTGTGGGTGTATGTGGGTGTGTGTAGGTGTGTGGGTGTGTGTGGGTGTGTGTGTGGGGGGGTGTGTGTGTGGGTGTGTGTGGGTGTGTGTGTGGGTGTGTGTGGGGGGTGTGTGGGTGTGTGGGTGTGTGTGGGGGTGTGTGGGGGTGTGTGGGGTGTGTGGGTGTGTGTGTGTGTGTGTGTGTGTGTGTGTGTAGGTGTGTGTGTGGGTGTGTGTGTGGGTGTCTGTGTGTGTGTGGGTGTGTGTGTGTAGGTGTGTGTGTGGGTGTCTGTGTGTGTGTGTGGGTGTGTGTGGGTGTGTGTGGGGGTGTGTGTGTAGGTGTGTGGGTGTGTGTGGGGTGTGTGTGGGTGTGTGTGGGGGTGTGTGGGGGTGTGTGGGGGTGTGTGGGTGTCTGTGTGTGGGTGTGTGTGTGGGTGTGTGTGGGGGTGTGTGGGAAGGCTGCCTGGGCTCCATCCCTAAAAGCAATATTTGATCCTGGAGTGTTTCTGGGAAGGTCAGGGCCCAGCCAGGAGTTTCTGCTGTGCTGCATGGCCGTGGTCAGTCTCATGGAATGCGTCAGAACCTTCCACAGCTCCTCTCTGGAACTCTGGGGATGGGGATTTGGCATTTGCAGATGTTGGTGACAGCAGGGCTTGGAGAAACCTGGTCTGCTGGGGACACTGTGTGCCTTTGGGGACATTGTGTGACCCTTGGTGACATTGTGTGACCCTTGGGGACAGTGTGTGCCTTTGGTGACATTGTGTGTCCCTTGGTGACATTGTGTACCCCTGGTGACATTGTGTGTCCCTTGGGGACATTGTGTACCCCTGGGGACATTGTGTGTCCCTTGGTGACATTGTGTGCCCCTTGGTGACATTGTGTGCCCCTTGGTGACATTGTGTGTCCCTTGGGGACATTGTGTGTCCCTTGATGACATTGTGTGTCCCTGGTGACTTTGTGTGCCTCTTGGAGACATCGTGTGCCTCTTGGGGACATTGTGTGCCCTTGGGGACATTGTGTGTCCCTGTGGACATGGTGTGCCCCTGATGACACTGTGTGACCCTTGGGGACAGTGTGTGTCCCTGGGGACATCATGTGCCCCAGGAGCAGCCCTGTGCAGTGCCCAGCACCCTGCAGAGACACAGCCCTGGGGTCTGACGTTATTTTCCTCAAAATCTCGAGCTGGGGGTTGCAGGGTTGGTTTTTTTCTCCTTTTACATTGAATTATTCAATAGCTGAAGTGAGTAAAATTAAAGATTTCTAGACTGGTGGCGTTTGGAATGTAAGAAGGATAGCAAAATCTGTTTCATTTGAACTCTAATCTCTGGTCATGTATAAAATGAATAAAATGCAATAAGTGTGGAGAAATATGATTTACAACAGCAGCCAGAGTCTGGCTCTGAATGCCCAAAAATGCCAAGATTGTGTGTCAGTCAATTTAGCAGTGCAGTGGCGAGGGGGAGCAATGAAATGAAGGCTTGCTCTTTTTGCTCTTTTTTCCTTTCCTTTTTTTTTGTTTTTTGGAAGAAGTGACAGATGAAGAATTATTTCTAGCTCAAAAAAGCCAAGTGCTCAGCCCGTGAGAGAGGGAAAAGCCATTATTGTAATAATAGAAGTGGAGGATGTACATTACTCCTGCTGCACTTTGTGTTTGTCTCCTTTAGTGATGTGTAACTTATTTTAGAGCTATGATCACAAACAGGAATGCCAAGCAAGAGATGTTAGACAATTCTGAGGACTGATAATGGGATTTCTGGAGCTCTTCCCTCTGGCTGAGCCTGAAATCCAGCCAAGCCCTGACTGAAATCCCTGGGTGACCCAGCAGGGGTAGGAGGTGTCAGGACCCTCCTGCACGGGGAGCAGCCCCTGGCTGGGTCCTTCATCCACTGCAAACTCTGTCCAGCCCTGTGGACATGTGGTCAGCAGGGAAGGAGCACCAGGAGAGGGGCCTGAAGCTGTGCCTGTCCCTGTGCTGTCACCAGCCAGGCCAGGGATCCCATTGTCCCATCCCACTGTCCCATCCCATTGTCCCATCCCATTGTCCCATCCCATTATCCCGTCCCATTGTCCCGTCCCATTGTCCCATCCCATTGTCCCACCCCATTGTCCCATCCCATTATCCCATCCCATTGTCCCATTCCACTGTCCCATCCCACTGTCCCATCCCATTGTCCCATCCCGTTGTCCCATCCCATTATCCCGTCCCATTGTCCCATCCCATTGTCCCATCCCACTGTCCCATCCCACTGTCCCACCCCATTGTCCCATCCCATTATCCCATCCCATTATCCCATCCCATTATCCCATCCCATTATCCCATCCCATTATCCCATCCCATCCCATTGTCCCATCCCATCCCATCCCATTGTCCCATTCCATTATCCTGTCCCATTATCCCACCCCTCAGTGGGATCCTCACGCAGCAGGGCCAGCAGGGCAGAGCTCAGTGCCAGGGGCACAGAGCAGCAGCAGGAGGGACCCAGGGGGAGCAGAACCTCTCCTGCCCATGGCTGGGCATGCACAGAGCTCACTGCAAACCTCCCTGCCCCTGCAGGGTCACTTCTCCTGCACATCCTTGACTCTTCTGTGCACGGACAGTGAATTCCAGGGAAGCACCAGCTCCAAACTCCTTCAATCCCCTGCTGGCCCGAGCCAGGGCCAGCCCTGTCCTTTTTTGGGGAGCAGCTCCCAGGTGACTCCAGGCAGCTCCTGGGCCCCTTTGCTGTCTCTGAGCCTGGCACAGAAAGCCAAGGCTGCTCTTTCTGCAGCAGAGGAGGAATCTGCTCAGTACTGTCTGTGTGACTTGTGGGGCTGCCTCTGACACTGCTTCAGTTCTCTCTCAGCCATCAGATGCTGCTTGAAAGCAGCACTTGCTTTTTTCCATTGCTGCTCTGTCCAATTATCTGGCTAATTTAATTTCCTTCCAGATAAGCTGTTAGAGTTTCTCTCGCAGGCTGGAGGGACAAAATTCCTCCTCTCTGCATCTGCATCAGCATCCTCAGAGCAATTCAGCATTTGCTATTTTGAATTATCACACAAGTTATGGCTATAACCCATAAACGTTTATTTTTGGTGCATGCAAATTTCTTGCATAAGGAGCTTCCTAATATAAGGGAACAAGCTGTATAAAATACTTAGCTGGAATAACTGAGATATTTAAAATACAGACATTCACTTCAGCTCTCCACACGTTTGCTGTGAACCACAAGCTGACACACTCGATGTGCTGGGTGCTCTGGGGACCTGGGAATGGATGGTGCCTCTGACAAGGTGACATCAGGAGCAGCAGTTTCAGCCTGCAGGCACTGGGAATTGGGAATTTGTCCCTTCATCCTGCTCACTGCGTGCTGGCTGCCTCTGCGTGTGGCCCTGCAGGGGAGCCTCTCCAGGAATGTGAGCGAGGTTTCCTGTGGCTGGCTGAGCCTCCTGCTGCCAGGAGCGTGCTGGGACATGGTCCCCCTGCATCCCTGCATCCCTGCATCCCTGCATCCCTGCATCCCTGCTGTGGGTGCTGCCACAGGGGCTGGGACACGACTCTGCCCTCAGCAAGCTGGTCTTTTAGGTGCTTCTGTCTGAGGAATTCTCGTTTTGTTGGCATAAATTGTTATTGGGAATTAGGAATTGTTCCCTGGGAGGGTGGGCAGCCCTGGCACAGGTGCCCAGAGCAGCTGTGGCTGCCCCTGGATCCCTGGCAGTGCCCAAGGCCAGGCTGGACACTGGGGCTGGGAGCACCTGGGGCAGTGGGAGGTGTCCCTGCCATGGCAGGGGTGGCACTGGGTGGGATTTAGAGTCCCTTCCCCAAACCACTCTGGGATTCTCGATGTGCAGCCCATTCCCTGAGTCACCCCACGGGGCTCTCTGTGCCTGCCTTGCTATTTCTGCTCTGATGGTTGTGATCAGCACAGCTCCTCTGATTTGTTTATAGATCAGATTTGTTTATAGACCTTGACACTTGCACAACTTCCTTCATGCAGAAAAGCCAGTTCTTTATTCACATAGCTCATTTTTACAGGAAATTTCAGAAGGCACAATGTTAAACCTAACTGGTTAACAACACACTGAAACTCAGTTTGTGGGTCAGTAAATGGCCTTTGTGCCTGCCCACCAAATCCTTCTGTTTCTGGATGGTTTACATATTGTGTTCACTGATTGCCATGGGACAGATTTCTTGTTTTTCACAGGTGCAAAGAGTTTTCTTAGCAGAAGGGTTTGTGTGTAGCTGCTTTCATTCTGGTTTGTGTGTGGCTGCTTCCATTCTGGTTTGTGTGTGGCTGCTTTCACTCTGGTTTGTGTGTGGCTGCTTTCATTCTGGTTTGTGTGTAGCTGCTTCCATTCTGGTTTGTGTGTGGCTGCTTTCACTCTGGTTTGTGTGTAGCTGCTTTCAGTCTGGTTTGTGTGTGGCTGCTTTCACTCTGGTTTGTGTGTAGCTGCTTTCATTCTGTTTGTGTGTAGCTGCTTTCACTCTGGTTTGTGTGTAGCTGCTTTCAGTCTGGTTTGTGTGTAGCTGCTTCCATTCTGGTTTGTGTGTAGCTGCTTCCATTCTGGTTTGTGTGTAGCTGCTTTCACTCTGGTTTGTGTGTAGCTGCTTTCACTCTGGTTTGTGTGTGGCTGCTTCCATTCTGGTTTGTGTGTGGCTGCTTTCACTCTGGTTTGTGTGTAGCTGCTTTCACTCTGGTTTGTGTGTGGCTGCTTCCAATCTGGTTTGTGTGTAGCTGCTTTCACTCTGGTTTGTGTGTGGCTGCTTTCACTCTGGTTTGTGTGTGGCTGCTTTCACTCTGGTTTGTGTGTAGCTGCTTCCATTCTGGTTTGTGTGTGGCTGCTTTCACTCTGGTTTGTGTGTGGCTGCTTCCATTCTGGTTTGTGTGTAGCTGCTTTCACTCTGGTTTGTGTGTAGCTGCTTCCATTCTGGTTTGTGTGTGGCTGCTTTCACTCTGGTTTGTGTGTGGCTGCTTTCACTCTGGTTTGTGTGTGGCTGCTTTCATTCTGGTTTGTGTGTAGCTGCTTCCATTCTGGTTTGTGTGTAGCTGCTTTCACTCTGGTTTGTGTGTGGCTGCTTTCATTCTGGTTTGTGTGTAGCTGCTTTCATTCTGGTTTGTGTGTGGCTGCTTTCACTCTGGTTTGTGTGTGGCTGCTTTCATTCTGGTTTGTGTGTAGCTGCTTCCATTCTGGTTTGTGTGTAGCTGCTTTCACTCTGGTTTGTGTGTAGCTGCTTTCATTCTGGTTTGTGTGTAGCTGCTTCCATTCTGGTTTGTGTGTAGCTGCTTCCATTCTGGTTTGTGTGTAGCTGCTTTCATTCTGGTTTGTGTGTGGCTGCTTTCATTCTGGTTTGTGTGTGGCTGCTTTCATTCTGGCTGCTGGCTGGGCTGGAGCAGCAGGGCCCAAGCCACATTTTAGAACGTCTCTCCCTGCATGCCCCAGGTGCTGGCACGGGCAGGTGGGTTTGGGGTCCCCAGGGAGGGCACCTGCAGGAGGGACAGGGCCGTCTCCCACCCCTTGCACCCCCAAATCTCCCAGGGCACGTTTGCACTCGGGTCCTTTCACCTCCCATGGTTTTGCAAACACACAGCGCAGGGGAAGCTAATTTTAATTTTTATTAAAAAGTGTTTCTCATTCTTATATTTGCACAACATAATGTAGAGAATAAGATAGAATCTTCAGATGACCTGGAAAAGCCTTCTGGGAGATTTATAAACCGTCTACTTCATCTGTAAGAACATTTGTTTTAATTCCCGTATAAAAGTGAGATAAATTGGCTTGTAATAGCACGAGCCCAAAAATATCTCAAGTTACCACTTTATTTCCATATTGCAACATAACACAATTCAGTGCATAATTAGAAAGCTGAATTAGGGAAGAGGAGCAGTTGCTCCTGATTAGACCGAAGGCAAAGCTTTAGCCTGCAAAAAGGGTTCTGACTCCTAAAGGGACTTTTCAAAGCTCTGCAGCTCTGAGTTAAGTTGTTTTATAAACTGGAAGTTCAGTTCTTCTGGCCCAGCAGCTGGAAATCTCTCCTGGCAAAGACAGAGGCCTGATCCTGCAGTGCTTTGCTTCCCAGAGAAATCACAGTTCATGCAAAATTAGCCATTGATGTATTTTGTTCTATAAAAATTGCCCGTTATTAGATGTGTGTATTCCAGACCAGTCCAATTTTCTCTCTAGGTTTGGAAGGCAATTTTTGTGATTTGCATGAATAAAGCAAGAATCTGGAAAACATAAAAATCTAAAATTCAAATGGAAATCACTTATGTAAAAGCCGTGATAAAATCTAGGTGCTTTTGCATGTGAATGATGTCCTCGGGGTTGGGTTTTCTCCAGTGCCTGCTTCAAAGTGGCTGCATTTGCAATGCAGTGTGTGAAGTTAAGATTTGTCAAAAGTCGGAGTCTGCTGGAGAGAGAAGATTTGGGTGAGGGTGACCCTGCAGAAGGGTTTGTCCTTCTGTCAGAGCAGATGTGGCTCCAAACCCTGCAGGGGAGTGCCCAGGGAGACCAACACCAGATTGTTTTAGAAAGCCTGGATTTCCTCTGGCAACATTTCCAGTCATGGGATGGGACCCTAAATCCCACCTGGTGCCACCCCTGCCATGGCAGGGACCCCTCCCACTGTCCCAGGTGCTCCCAGCCCCAGTGTCCAGCCTGGCCTTGGGCACTGCCAGGGATCCAGGGGCAGCCCCAGCTGCTCTGGGCACCTGTGCCAGGGAACAATTCCCAATTCCCAACGTCCCATCCAGCCCTGCCCTCTGGCAGTGGGAGCCTTTCCCTGTGCTGTCCCTCCATTCCCTGTGCCATCCCTCCATCCCAGGAAATGCTCTCTCTCTCCAGTTCCTTGTAGCTCCTTCAGGCCCTGCAAGGCCACAGCTGTGTCACCTCAGAGCCTTCTCCCCTCCAGGCTGGATGAACTCCATCCCAGTTCTCATTCATGTCAAGTTTGAGTATCTCTCGCTAAATCTGCATCTTAATTTCTTAATTTAATCTCAGGTTTGGGAGCTGCCAGGTTCAGCAGGCAGCTGTAAAAGGCACGCATGAGTTATTAGAGTCCCATTGTCAGTTAAATCTGATCCTTTGTACTTTAAGTCACCCATTTGCATTCATCTAAAATGCTTCCCGAGAATTTATCAGAAGAAGTGAAATAAGAAATGAAATAGTTTCACGTAAACTGCATTTTTATGTCTGACTGGTAAAACCACAAAGCAGAGATAAAACACATAAAACTGAGGCTCTGCATAATAAGCATATCTATTAGTTTCCCTTATCTTTAGGCTGCTCCCATTTGTCATGAGAAGCTTTGTGTGTCACTCATCCCTCCTTGTTCTACAAACGCTCTTTTCTGCCTCCCTTTTATCTCCCATCAGCGTTTGCAAGGTGGGAGCTCTGGAGGTGCTGCCAGAGACTCTTTGATTAAATAATCATCTCACCTTCAACCCCTTCCCAGCAGGAGAAATCAAACCCAGCTCCTGAGCTGCTGCTGGGCTCAGGACGGAGGGGAAGGGTTGGATCCAAGGCTGAGGCAGCTCCAGTCAGACCAGTTCCCCCCTGGGGCAGCCCCTGGGGCACAGCAGCTGCTGCAGGGTGCCCTAATTACATAAATCACAATCAAACCAGTGGGAACTTGCTGTGGGAACTGTGTTAAGGCCCCTGAAAGTCGCTGTCACTGAGGCTGTTGGTGGATCAGGCAGGGCATTTGTGTGGGACATCATGGTGGCTGCAGGACAAAGGTCTCAGCTCCCTCATCTGCATTGCAAACTGGTTAAAAATCGGTGTAAAATGGGTGTGTGTGTGTGAACTGCTGCAGCCTGGCCAGGCCTGTGGTGTATAACATGCAAAGTGGTTAAAAATTTCTTTACAACTGATGTTTGTGTGTGAGGTGCTGCAGCCTGGCCAGGCCCAATGTGTAATGTGTGCAAATTGGTTAAAAATGACTTTACAGCGGGTATTTATGTTTGAGCTGCTGCAGGCTGGCCAGGCCCTATGTGTAACACATGCAGAGTGGTTAAAAATGACTTTAGAGTGGGTATTTATGTTTGAACTGCTGCAGCCCTGCCATGGTGTGTAACTCATGCAGACAGGTTAAAATCCCTTTCCAGCAGGTATTTATTAGTGTGTGAAGCGCTGCAGCCCCTGCCGTGGCGTGTAGCACATGGAAACTGGTTAAAACCTCTCTCCAGCGGGTATTTCTGTATGTGTGAGGCACTACAGTCCTGCCATGGCGTGTAGCACATGGAAACTGGTTAAAACCCCTTTTCAGTGGGTATTTATCTGTGTGTGAGCAGCCCCAGGCCAGCGAGCCGGCGCGTAACCCGTGTCTGTTGTCCGCAGCTCTACATCCAAACCACCACGCTCACCATCTCCATGAACCTGAGCGCGTCGGTGGCGCTGGGGATGCTCTACATGCCCAAGGTTTACATCATCATCTTCCACCCCGAGCTGAACGTGCAGAAGCGCAAGCGCAGCTTCAAGGCGGTGGTGACGGCGGCCACCATGTCCTCGCGCCTTTCGCACAAGCCCAGCGACCGCCCCAACGGCGAGGCCAAGACGGAGCTCTGCGAGAACGTGGACCCCAACAGTGAGTACGGGGCTCTGCAGCGCTGCCGGGCTGCTCCCGCTTTGCTCCATGGCGGCCTTTGCAGCTCTGGGCTGGTGTTGGAACTCTCTGCTCTTGGCTCTCGTTTTCCAGCAGTGCCGTTTGGCGGTGGCACGTCAGGAGGGTTTGGGAGCTGTGAGTGACCCGTGCCCCCCCGCTTTCCCTCTGAGGGGGAGGGAACAGCACATCCCTGGGCACAGAACCCTGGGCACAGAACCCTGGGCACAGAACCCTGCACATCCCCTGGGCACAGAACCCTGGGCACAGAACCCTGCCCATCCCAGGGCACAGAGCCGAGCACATCCCTGGGCACAGAGCCGAGCACATCCCTGGGCACAGAACCCTGGGCACAGAACCCTGCACATCCCTGGGCACAGAACCCTGGGCACAGAACCCTGCACATCCCTGGGCACAGAACCCTGGGCACAGAACCCTGCCCATCCCTGGGCACAGAACCCTGCCCATCCCTGGGCACAGAACCCTGGGCACAGAACCCTGCCCATCCCTGGGCACAGAACCCTGCCCATCCCTGGGCACAGAACCCTGGGCACAGAACCCTGCACATCCCTGGGCACAGAACCCTGCACATCCCTGGGCACAGAACCCTGGGCACAGAGCCCTGCACATCCCAGGGCACAGAGCCCTGCCCATCCCAGGGCACAGAACCCTGCACATCCCTGGGCACAGAACCCTGGGCACAGAACCCTGCACATCCCTGGGCACAGAACCCTGCCCATCCCTGGGCACAGAGCCGAGCACATCCCTGGGCACAGAGCCCTGCACATCCCTGGGCACAGAACCCAGCACATCCCTGGGCACAGAACCCTGCAGCCCGGGTCCAGCTGGCCCTGGCAGGGACAGGTTCCCAGGCAAGCACCAAATTCATCTGTAACTCTGCTAACCCCTGTTTTCATCCCGGTTCTTGCAAAGTTGCTTTGCAAAAATCTCACGGTCCCTGAAGATTCCCATTTAGGGATTTTATCTGGTCTTAATGCAAATCTTGCCACCAATTTAAGGGGAAAATAGATGGCAAAGACACTTCTAGTTTCCTTAATGTGCAGAGCAGAGGATAGCACAGCACGAAATTACAGACTGAGGCCATCAAATTTGATTTGCATTTGAATCTGGAAGGAGCTGAGGAAGGAGACAGCTGCACAGCTCTGAGCACGCTGCAAAGGTTTGGGCATGTCTGCAGTTCTTGTGCAAAGCCAGCTCTGAATGTGGAGAAATGCCCTTTCCCTGCCCGTGCTCCACTGATCTGTTTGCTGCTGGAATCCCTGACACTTCTTGTCCTGTCAGTGCTGCTGGAATTCCTGCCCCTAATGCTGCTGGAATTCCTGCCTCTAATGCTGCTGGAATTCCTGCCTCTAATGCTGCTGGAATTCCTGCCTCTAGTGCTGCTGGAATTCCTGCCTCTAATGCTGCTGGAATTCCTGCCCCTAATGCTGCTGGAATTCCTGCCTCTAATGCTGCTGGAATTCCTGCCCCATTGATGCTGCTGGAATTCCTGCCTCTAGTGCTGCTGGAATTCCTGCCCCATTGATGCTGCTGGAATTCCTGCCTCTAATGCTGCTGGAATTCCTGCCCCATTGATGCTGCTGGAATTCCTGCCTCTGATGCTGCTGGAATTCCTGCCTCTAGTGCTGCTGGAATTCCTGCCTGGAGCAGCAGCTCTGCTGTCAAAGCAGAGTGGGAGCAGGCAGCAGATCCCTGACACTGCACTTTTCCTCTCCCTGCTCACCCCTGCAGGATTTATCCCTGATATCTGATCATGCAGGTGTACAAAATCCATTCCTGCTGGGAAAACCAAATTCATCCTTGGAAGCTGGACTGGGGTCCAGAGCCATGGACAGAGCCAGGGGCAGAGCCAGGGACAGAGCCATGGACAGAGCCAGGGACAGAGCCAGGGACAGAACCATGGACAGAGCCATGGACAGAACCATGGACAGAGCCAGGGACAGAGCCAGGGACAGAACCATGGACAGAGCCATGGACAGAGCCATGGAATGGCCCTCACAAATTAAGGACTTGCAGCTGGACAGAGCCCCTAGTGCAGGAGGAAATAAATGGAATTCCTGCCCTGGGCTGTTCCCCGGTGGCACCCAGGCCCTCTGCCAAGGCAGATTTCAGGAAAGGAAGGCAGGAAAAGAGAATTTGAAATCCAGCAGGGCCAGGGCAGGGGATTGTGTTGCTGATGCACTTCACTAACCACTGTTTGGATCAACTGAAGCTGAAATTAAACCCCACAAACCCCAAAATGTAAGAATTTCATGCCACAACTTGGCCGAAGAGAAAGCCACCCAAGCTGTAATGCTGGAATGTTCCCTGTGGAAGCCCAGGCTGGGGACATTCCCCTCCAGGGTCCCCTCCTGCTCTCATCCTCCTGTGCTGCATCTTATTGCTGCTTTCAGACTTCTGAGAATACTGTCCCCTCCCACCAAAGAACAGCCAGATTTTATTTTGGGAAGGAAATATTTTTACTATAAATAAAAACTTCTCACCTAAGCCCCGTGTTTCTGGTCAAACGCCCGTTTTTAGTCCAGGGCTGTAGACCAGAACATGTTTTTAAGGAGGCACAAGGGGCAGAGGCCCCTGGCTTGCCCAGATGTGCCACCTTTGCCTTGAGCCTTCACTGAGTGGGATTTTAAAGCTCATGAATGTGTTTGTTAGGAAATGTGCCATCTCTGACTTTCTGCTTTATAAGCTTCTCCTTCTTTTTTATCATTTGTGAAATAACTCTTTTAAAAACATTTTCATTATTTGTGTGGAATTCCATCCGTTCATAGTCTCAGCTGCACCAGCACTGCTCGTTCATTCCCCAGGTCTGTGTGTTCATAACAATTATTAGAAAATCAAATGATATAAACTTCTGCTGTACTTAAAAGTTTTGGGGTGCATTAGTGCCAGAGTAACTGCTGCAGTTACTGTGCCAAAGCATTGATTGGGTTATTGATCAGCCCCCTGATCAGGCAGTGTTCAGGAATGTGTATAACAGTAGTTCACTGAACAGCTGAACCCAGTTTCTTTTCTTAAAGTTTGAATATAAAAATTGTTTACAGTTCCATTTTTAGGTGGAAAAAAATGAAAATTGTATAAGTGGATTTAAAAAAAAATCATACCATCAAAGCAAAACTCCTGAAACTTAATATTCAGTGAAATTTTGGGTATGGTGTCCATACATAAAAATGGGTTTGATGTTTTTATAGCAATTCCACTTTAAAAATATTTTATACTGTGAATACGGAAATTTCCTGAGTTTTACCAATCAGAAAATAGGAAATGTGAATTACAAATCACCCTGGATGGATCTTGGAGCAATTTTTTTTTTTAATCTCAAATATCTTTTGATAGAAATTTTCTTTCTTTCAGAAGAAAACCAAAGGATATTTTTCAGTATTTCTTTGTGAAATTCATGGTTTGGTTGTTGGAGCCATGCAAGGCTCCGGAGCTCAGGGGGCAGAGCAGGGAAATTCCTGGAGAGGATCAGAGTCAGCAGTGCCCAGAGCGAGCTGAGTGCTGGCCTGGCTCAGCCGTGGGCTCTGCAAGTACAGTGGGGGTTTGCACTTTGATTTTCTGCTCTTTCTCACGGGGCTGCTGCTGCTGCTTGCTCAGCTGCTGGCTGCTGGACGTGCCATTTCTGCTGGGAAGTGTTCCATGAGTGTTCCCCTGTCCCAGCCCAGGGAGCACCAGCACGGGGCCCATGTACTCCCAAACCCTGGAAATGTGGGGCTGGACCCTACCTCCAAACACTGGAAATCTGGGGCTGACCCATGTACCCCAATCACTGGAAATGTGGGGCTGACCCATGTACCCCAATCACTGGAAATGTGGGGCTGACCCTACCTCCAAACCCTGGAAATCTGGAGGCTGAGCCCACATTTATGGCTTGTCCTGCTCACAGGCCACAGTTAAAGCACAAGCAAAACGTGGGTGGTTTTACAGAGAAATAGCCTTGAAAAAATCTCCAGGTTTTAGCAGATCTTTAATAGATCAGAGCAGCTGGGGCTGCCTTGGTCCCTGGCAGTGCCCAAGGCCAGGCTGGACACTGGGGCTGGAGCAGCCTGGGACAGTGGGAGGTGTCCCTGCCAGGGCAGGGGTGGCACTGGGTGGGATTTAGGGTCCCTCCCAGCCCAGACCCCTGTGTGGCAGTGGGCTGCAGATGTCCATGTCAGGCTGAAGGTCTGTGAACTCCTGAGTGGCTGCCCAGGAGCAGGGGATGCTCAGCCTGTAGAACCACTGCACACAGTGGTTCCAGCTCAGGGGCAGCCTGCTGGGATTGAGGCTCAAAGATGTGCAGAGCACCTGGAGAGGGGCTTGGAGTGAGCCCAGAGGGGGCACTGATTGATTACCATGAGAGGACAAACCCTGGCAGTGCAGTGACCTCATGTTCCTGCCATCAGGGGAATGGGGCTGGCTGTGTGAGATTGCCTGGGGATCCCTGGGAGAGCCACACCTGGGAGGGGCAGTGCCACAGCTGAGCTCCGGCCACACCTGGGAGGGGCAGTGCCACAGCTGAGCTCCGGCCACACCTGGGAGGGCTCTCCTGCTGAACGGGGTGTATTAGGGCCAAGCCTTCCAATCCATTTAGGAGAAGTCTCCTAATCACTCCCGTTTGCCATCTGGAGGTGCCTGCTGTCCCTCACTGCAGCTTTCCCTGCTGGGGCACCTTTGGGATCAGCAGGACGTGGGGCACAGCAGCTCCCAGCCCTGGGATCAGCTTGCTGTGCTCCTCTGTGGCTTTGCTGGAATTTCACTCTTTGGGAAGGTGATTCTGGCGGAGTCTGAGGTGGAGCAGGTGGAGGGCCCTGCTGGGCTGTCTGCTCCACTTTCTGCTGCAGGAGCGGTGTCAGACTGGGGTAGAACCCATGTTTATCTTCTGCTGAGATTTACATGTAATTACTCCTGCCCCCTTCCTGAGGAAAGCACTCAAATGGCTCTTGGTGATGCCAGGGAACCTGTGAGGGGCTGAGGAGGGACACGGGGTCTGAAACTGCAGCCAAAATATCCCAAGTTGGTCCAGGGCAGAGCAGGTTAAAGTCAGCTCAGCCAGCCCTGCTCTCCTGAGAGAGCTGCTCCTGTGGTTGGGGGTACCTGAGCCCCCTGGCCTGGCTGCTCTGGGGCTGCCAGGGCTGATGGCTGTGCTGATTGCTGTGCTGATTGCTGTGCTGATTGCTGTGCTAATTCCTGCACTGCCAGGGCTGATTGCTGTGCTGATTGCTGTGCTGATTCCTGCACTGCCAGGGCTGATTCCTGTGCTGATTCCTGCACTGCCAGGGCTGATTGCTGTGCTGATTGCTGTGCTGATTGCTGTGCTGATTGCTGTGCTGATTGCTGTGCTGCCAGGGCTGATTGCTGTGCTGATTCCTGTGCTGATTCCTGCACTGCCAGGGCTGATTCCTGTGCTGATTCCTGTGCTGATTCCTGCACTGCCAGGGCTGATTCCTGTGCTGATTCCTGTGCTGATTCCTGCACTGCCAGGGCTGATTGCTGTGCTGATTCCTGCACTGCCAGGGCTGATTCCTGTGCTGATTCCTGCACTGCCAGGGCTGATTCCTGTGCTGATTCCTGCACTGCCAGGGCTGATTCCTGCACTGCCAGGGCTGATTCCTGCACTACCAGGGCTGATTCCTGTGCTGCCAGGGCTGATTCCTGTGCTGATTCCTGCACTGCCAGGGCTGATTGCTGTGCTGATTCCTGCTCTGCCAGGGCTGATTCCTGCACTGCCAGGGCTGATTGCTGTGCTGGTGCCCCCAGAGCCCCAGTGGGAGGCAGAGGAGTGCCAGGGCTCGTGGCAGGGCAGGCTGGGAGCGTTCCTTGTGCCCAGACCCATCCTACATTCAATGTATTTACTTTCCCTGTAGACTCCATACCACCAGTAAGAAAGAGTGTTCAAAAGTCTGTTACTTGGTACACTCTTCCACCTACTGTATAGCTTTTGCCTGCTTTCCAAAAAGGTAAGGAAAACTGAGCTTTTCTTATTTTATTCTCAAATTATGATGGTGATTATGATTGTTGTGACTATTTTTATTATATACATAATTATATGAGAAATGTTCATTAGTGCAGCTGTGTTAAAAAAGATATCTAACTTAAAAATTGTTCACAAACCTGTTACCAAAAGCTGCCATGGGGGGTTTGCCTGGGAAAGGGGAGACCCTGACATGAGTCTGAGAGCTCTCCCCCTGCTCACCACTGGAGCTGGACCCCGATAAAGCCTTTGAGGATGGAATTTGTTTAAAAATGAACAAACAAATGATCAAAAGTGAATTCTGGCCCCCAGACCTGACAGCCAAGGCAGTGTTTTCTGAGTCTTCCCCAGCACCAAAGCTGTACATGACCCCAAAAGGTTTGAAAATCTGCTTTTCCCCAGGGCAGCCCAGTGACACTGAGTGGGTGGAACCACGAGTGAACAATTTTTGAGGGCTGGCTTTTCCTGGTGTTGTGGCTGCCTCGTGGTGATCTGGTGATGTGCGAGCTCCTGTGGTACTTGTGACTGCAGCAGCCAGGAATTCCTGCTTTCCCAGGGACACACAGGGGTCAGGAAGCCTTGGATACTGCACAGAAATGATTGCCAAGCATTAATAAGTATTTCTCACAGTTACCTGTGTGCTCAAGGGGCTTTGCCCAGGTACAAAAGCTGGTACCTGACCTGGTTCCTGTGCTGCTGTGCACTGAGGGCTGGGAAAATCACTGTATTCAGCCTTCAGAGTGTTTAGCGTGGCCCTAATAGGTGAGAACTTCTATCAGCAAAGGTTGGAATGTTGCTTGAATTGAGTCTCTGAGTCACAGGAAAAGAAATTACCAATATCTCTGGCTGGTGTAAATTGCCCCAGCTCCAGCATCAATTCAGTCCTCCTGAGAGCCCAAATTGGTTTGGATTGTATCTGAACCAGGGCCATTATGGCAGCTCCCAGCTCAGGCTGACAGCATGGGAGGCTGAAGCTCTCCCTGAACCCCGGGGTGACCTGGAGCATCCAAGGGCAGGGCTGGGCTGGGGAAATGGCACAAAGAGCCAGCAGGACAAGGGGCCACTCAAAGCCTCCTGCAAACGAAAGAGGAGAAGGAAAGGGCAGCTCTGTGAAGATGTGATTGCTAAAGGAAGGAGATGAGAAAGAGATGGAAGACATCTAAATCTCAGGAGAAATTGGTTTTTTTAAAGAAAACTTTCTTTTTTAATGGCACAAAAAAATAATTAAGAGCTCAGATTCTAAAATTAATTATTTCTGTGTAATAATGGGAATAATGTAAGGAATTGCTGTCTGCAAAGGCACACGAATAACTCTGTCATCCCAGTCCTATAAAAAGCAACTGGCCACTCAGATTCTTTAAGCAGATTTTAAAATTTGGTCCAGAAAAGCTTTGAAAATGCTTTTCATCCCAAACCAGGGATGCCTTGGGCTTGTGCTGGTCCTGCCAGTGCTCCTCTGCTCCAGGTTGTTTTCCACCCCAGCACTGCTGCTCCAGCTCCTGCAGCCCTGGCTGCTGCTTTGATTTGTTCTCCCAGGAATACAAAACAACAAGCAGCATGAAACAATGCAGTGTATTAAAAACAAAGCTGGGCCAGCAGCAAACATCAGCCTGCTTGTAAATTGACACTTGTTCTGCTGGTAAGGTGTTTGTAGTAGGAATGAGCAGAGCTGAGCCCTGACGTGACTGTATCAATTTCTGCTTGTGATGCACAGGGAGATGGCTTTGAAAGGCTCTAAATTGTTTCCTGGGAGTGACAAATAGGGCTTCTCTGCTCTTGAGGCTGATGGAAATACCAGGCTTGGAAAACACATGCTAGGTGTGAGGGAAGGAATGTCCATCAGTGAGCAAGGCAGGGAGGCAGCTGAGGCTTCTGCAGAGCTGCAGGGCTGCAGCTGGGGCTGCAGGAGTGCCTGCAGCAGCTGGGGCTGCAGGAGTGCCTGCAGCAGCTGGCATCCCCCCAGGCTGGGGCTGCCAGGGCCCAGGAGCAGCTCCCTGTCCTGGCCTTGGCAGGTGAGGCAGCACCTTGGCCTCTGCATTGCCCTGCACTCCTGCTGGGTGTGCCAGGCTGGCCCAGGCACTGCTTGGGGCAGGGACAGCATCCCCAGCAGGTCCTGCAGGGATGTGCATGGCCGGGGCTGTGCCAGGGTCTGGGGATGGACACGGGCACCATGGAGGGCTGATTGACTCCAGCACTGCAGGATGTGCATGGCCGGGGCTGTGCCAGGGTCTGGGGATGGACACGGGCACCATGGAGGGCTGATTGACTCCAGCACTGCAGGATGTGCATGGCCGGGGCTGTGCCAGGGTCTGGGGATGGACATGGGCACCATGGAGGGCTGATTGACTCCAGCACTGCAGGATGTGCGTGCCAGTGGCTGTGCCAGGGTCTGGGGATGGACACGGGCACCATGGAGGGCTGATTGACTCCAGCACTGCAGGATGTGCATGGCCAGGGATGTGCCAGGGTCTGGGGATGGACACGGGCACCAGGCAGTGTTGATTCCAGGGTTTGGGGGGGCTGGATGGACACCAGGCAGTGCTGGTTGACTCCAGGGCTTGGGGGAACTGGACGCAGACACCATGGAATGCAGATTCCAGTGGCACTGGGAGCCAGGGTACTGCCAGGGCTGGCACAGCCTGTGCAGCACCACTGTGGAGGCCCTGCCTGCTGTGGGCACGGCTCCCCTGAGGAGAAGTGCAGTTTCTGGGTTCCTCTGTAAGGAACTGATGTGCGAGGAGTCCTGACCTGGTCTCAGACTGACCTGGGCTGCTGTTGGAAGGGGGAAATTATTTAGGTACCCTCCAATTCCGTGCCTGTTCTCCTCCTGCTCACAGCCCAGGGTGCCCCAGGGTGCCCCAGGCCAGGAGCAGCCCATGACAACACCTGGGGACAGGCAGGTGGCCCTGGGGACAATCAGCTCTTTGCAGGCTCTGGGGCTGAGCTGTGAGATGCTCTGTAGCTCATCAGCCTCCAGTGTGTGCTATGGAATAATTATTTGCTGGATTGAAGTGTCATTTTTGTTTTAAATCTGGCCAGTTTCAGCCTGAGAAAATACTCCGTGTTTAACCTCACTTGAGGGATTTTCTGTTCAGTGGAGGCTGCTAAGAAATGAGAATTTGCACTCAAAATTGATAACTGAAAGGCTTTGACAGCCCTTCACTGCATCTATTTTGCTTCTGGAATGGCTGACTGGAAAACTAAACATCACCAATTCCTTCTAATGGTGATGTGCTTATTTTAAAAGTATTGCACAGAGGTGCATCCTGGCCTTGGGCACTGCCAGGGATCCAGGGGCAGCCCCAGCTGCTCTGGGCACCTGTGCCAGGCCAGGGAACAATTCCTGATTGCCAAGATCCCATCCAGCCCTGCCCTCTGGCAGTGGGAGCCATTCCCTGTGTGCTGTCCATTGTGCCATCCCTTGTCCCCAGTCCCTCTGCAGCTCTCCTGGAGCCCTTCAGGCCCTGCCAGGGGCTCTGAGCTCTCCCTGGAGCCTTCTCCTGTCCAGGTGAGCACCCCCAGCTGTGCCAGCCTGGCTCCAGAGGGGCTCCAGCCCTCAGAGAGAACATTCCCTCCTGTCTGAGCATTTGGGGATCATCTTACTTTCTTTTTTACATCTAAAAATAATTACTTTTGATGGTACATCCCTATAATTGCCAGCTCCCATATTAGTTATCTGCAGACTGTCTCACACCTCTCATGACTGTACACAATACAAGATTGTAATGTGCAGGGAAGTGTCAGACTGTTTCCTTTTTTAAAAATTGAAATTCTGAGGGCACTTAAGCCATCACCTTCGAGTCTGATGTGTGAATAAAAACACACCCATAGCTAGAAGTGCCTGGGATATTAAAAGCTCTGTAGTAGATGGATGTCTGGGAGCACAAATTAGGATTAGTTAGTGTGTAAGTGTTCATTGTTCATTCCACATTTTCTGTCTTCTTATGTGATCTTTTTTTCCTGGGAAATCTTGGAGCGGAGTGAGCAGAGACAGCTGTACCTCACAGACCAGTCCCTCTCACTTCTTTGCTTAACAAACTCTCAGCAGCTCTGAGTTCTCCCTTTGACTAATTTATCACTCCTTACATCCTCTGAGGGAGAATCTGTCACATCTATACATTGTAATATCAGGGAGAAGACACAGCTTTTGGCTCTCCTGTGTCCCACGGATGGGAATGGCTCCCTTTCTCCCAGGCAGGGCAGATGTCAGGGCTCAGCCTGTGCTGCAGGGCTCCCTCCCGTCCCTCCCTGCCTCAGGAAAGGAGCTGGGGATCAGCAGATCACACTGCACAGCCTCCCCTCCATCCCCTGCAGCCCCTGAAATCACTGGAACCCAGGCTTTGGGAAGCAGCTCCCAGCTGCAGAACCAGAGGCTGGAAGGGCCATGCTTTTCATAGATCTAATGAAAATTTGGCAAGTGAGTTCAAAAAGGAAATTCTAATAATGATGGGGTAAAAAGGAGAACAAACCTCAAGCAATACTGCAGCAAAATTAATTTCTCAAACACACAAATCCAGCAGTTTTTGGTGGGCGTGATTGCAAGTATGGAGAAAACTGCTCAGGTTGTGTAAGAACAGCAAAAAATCTCAGTTCCTGCCTCACTGTGTGCCTTTGGTGAATCTCAAACCTTGATGTGTTTGTCACCTGTGGGAAGCAAACACAAAACCCCAGCAGCTCTGGGGAGGGTGGAGCAGCCAGAGAGGGAGGCCCAGCCCAGCCCAGGCCTGCTGTGTCCCTGCAGGGATCACTGGAGAGAGGCAGGGGTTGGTCTGTGCTCTCACAGAGTGCAAACAGAATATATTTGTGCAGGACCTGGGTTGCTTTGGCTTTTGAGGGCCAGCAAGCAGCAGCAAATCCAAGCAAACACTCAGAAATTGGGGTTTCTGGGTGCTCCTCTCTCCCAGCACTGCTGTCACACCCAGCACCTCTGGAGAGCATCACAGGGGCTGTGTATCCTTGCTGGCTTCAGGGAGGGAAATGTGGCACTGCTGTCACACCCAGCACCTCTGGAGAGCATCACAGGGGCTGTGTAGCCTTGCTGGCTTCAGGGGGGGAAATGTGGCACTGCTGTCACACCCAGCACCTCTGGAGAGCATCACAGGGGCTGTGTATCCTTGCTGGCTTCAGGGGGGGAAATGTGGCACTGCTGTCACACCCAGCACCTCTGGAGAGCATCACAGGGGCTGTGTAGCCTTGCTGGCTTCAGGGAGGGAAATGTGGCATCTCCCAGAGAGCTGTGCCATTCATTGCAGGAGAGCATCCTTTGCCCTTCCAGAGAGGTGTTTGGCTTTGGGCTGGGGTTGTTCGGGCTCTGACTGCAGGAAGCAAAGGCAGGGGGTTCCCTTCCAGCCAGGGAAAAATGAAAGAACAGGAAGGGAGCAGGTTAAACACGTGTAATGCCCATGAAGCACACCATGGGCACAGGGAAGAGGGGAGGAAGGCAGCCCAGCCCGGGTGTGAGGTTTGGCTGAGTTTCCTCAGTGACCCAGAGCTCTGGCTCTCAGCTGGGAGCAGTCTGGCACTGCAGCCACCGAGGTGCCTGTTCCTGCTGCTCGGGGGAAAAAGAAACAGGAAAGATAAAGTTGCCATAGTTACACCACTTGTCACAATGCTTATCATGTCCCTGGGATAAAGAGCCCTGCATTAAATCTGGGCTCTTATTAATATCAGCTGTTAAACATTTCCAGGGTATTTGAAATCAAGACTTTCTGCTAAAAAATTAAATGTTGATTGCAGCAAAATGGGGCAGTTTAACAGTGCAGCTCAGAGTGTAATTTTGTCAGACACTGTGTAACACAGTTGTACACCAGGAATACATTTTCCACTGAATTGAGTCTCTTGCATCTCATGAACATCCTTGATTTTCCTGTTAAGATGTTTGTTACTTACAACCCTTTGCCAAGGAGCTGGAGCAGGCCAGCTGGCAGGAAGGGAGAGGAGTTCCTGGGGGTGAGTAAGAAAATATTGCTTTGTGATTACTGTATAACCATGGCAGGCCTGGCAGTGCTGAAGAGAGGCTTCAGGGTGACCTGATTGTGGCCTCCTGGTGCCTGGAGGGGCTGGCAAGAGAGGTGGAGAGAGAATATTGGAGGGACAGGGCAGGGGGATGGCTTCCCACTGCAAGAGGGCAGGGTGAGCTGGATACTGGGAGGAATTGTGATCATGGATATTGGGGAGGAGTGCCTGGATATTGGGGAGGAGTTGTGATCATGGATGGGGAGGAGTTGTGATCATGGATGGGGAGTTGTGATCATGGATATTGGGGAGGAGTTGTGAGCTGGGAAACTGGAGGAGTTGTGAGCTGGGATATTGGGGAGGAGTTGTGATCATGGATACTGGGGAGGAGTTGTGATCATGGATACTGGGGAGGAGTTGTGAGCTGGGATACTGGGGAGGAATTGTGAGCTGGGATATTGGGGAGGAATTGTGATCATGGATATTGGGGAGGAGTTGTGATCATGGATGGGGAGTTGAGCTGGGATATTGGGGAGGAGTTGTGATCATGGATATTGGGGAGGAGTTGTGATCATGGATATTGGGGAGGAGTTGTGATCATGGATATTGGGGAGGAGTTGTGAGCTGGGATGCTGGGGAGGAGTTGTGATCATGGATATTGGGGAGGAGTTGTGAGCTGGGATACTGGGGAGGAGTTGCTCCCTGTGGTGGGGATGAAGCCCACAGCAGCTCCCAGGATGGCAGAGAAATAAAGGAGGTGTGCTGGAGCATGTGACAGCAGTGCTGGGAGGGCAGGGCAGCCACAGAGCCCTGGTTGTGCCCAGGGGTTGGGGACAAGGCACTGGGGACACCTTGGAAGCAGTTCAGCAACACATTCAGGAGGCAGAGGTGAATTGTTTTCCATCAGCTCTGACTCCAGGCCTCCTTGGGGATGTTTCAGCCATCACTCAGGTCATCATTTTAATTATGTTTCATGCAAACTGTTTTCACACTTGGCTCTAACAGCTCTCTGCAGAGCCTGGCTTTCCAGGTAAGATAACCAAAGTGCTGTTAATGACTTTGTTTTAAGCAGGTGAAAATAATTTGCTTCCATTTGTTATCTTTGCAGTCCACAGCACTCACACAGCAGCAGTAGAAATGGAGTTGGAATTAGCAGGTTTTCTGTACCGCTGGCTCCAATTAAGGAATATGAGTTGGGTTTGTTTCTTCCCTGCCATAATCTCATAAACATTTGGAAACACATTTCCTAAGCTCCTGAGCACCTTTCCAGCTCCACGTGACCTGGTGCAGGTGAGGCTCTGGGGCTGGATTGGTGTGAGGGTTGTGCAGTGGCTCCTTTGGCCCCTGGCTCCATCCCCACGTCCTCTCAGAGTAGGATTTCTGTCCCTCATCCCTGTGAGACATAAGCACAGCTCTGCCTGTGCCCCTCTGCCATCCTTCAGGGCTGCAGGAATTGATCAGCCTTCCTGCTGCCCATCCCCTGATCCTGATGGGGCAGACACCCTCAGCTTCCCCTGACACACAAGTTCTTATCTGCAAAGCAGACAAGGAGGAGATGGGGAGAGATGCAGCCAAACAGGAGATAGACAGGGATACAGCCAAACAGGAGATAGGGAGAGATGCAACCAAACAGGAGATAGGGAGACAGCCAAAGGTGCCTGAGATGGATGTTCCTCAGCAGTGCTGTGCTTCGTTGATTTTAGCTTTTGTTTGGAAGGGTACAACTAATCCTCCTCTATCAGTTTTATTTCCTGACTCAAAATCTCAATCCCATAGTTCTGTTTCTGGCACAACCCTGCAGATTTTCCAGGCCATGAACAGCCGGGCTCTGTTCTGTGACTCAAAGTCCCATTTGTGTTGGTGGCCCAGGTGGGGAGGTTCAACTCTGCATTGGTCTCCCCAGGTCCCCCCTGGGAACCCCTCGAGGCCGAGGGGTGGCTGGAGGAGCTGAGCCCTGATCCCAGGAGCTGGAGCAGGGTCTGTCACTGCAGGCCCTGCAGATCATCCCTGCAGTGAGCAGGGGCAGCTCACTGAGGCTGGCAGAGGAACCAGCCCAGCAGAGATGGACAATGAGCTGTGTTTGTGTGCCCAGAGCTGTCACTGGCCCTGCTGAGTGGCTCACACGTGGCCAGTGCCACCTCTGGCCAGGGACAAGCAGAGCACTCCACAGCTGGTGTTTGGGATATCCCAGCCTGACCCCATCCCGGTTACAGCCCTTGGGATTAATGCAGGCACACATCTGTCCTTCACCTATCACATCTGTCCTTCACCTATCCTTGGAGCAGAGTTTAGCCCTTGCCACGGGGCTGTCTCCTGCCAGAGGAGTTTGGTGACATTCCTCAGGGATGTGTTTTGCCCAGGAAGGGCAGCTGCCCCCAGGTCTGAGCGCTGTGGCACCTGAGCCTGTCCTGTGGCTGGCACATCCAGCCCTGTCCAGCTCATCCCCAGCTGCCACCTGAGCAGTTGTGTCCCAGAAAATCTGCAATCAGGAAACAGCAGGGATGGTTTTAGCACCCTGCCCTGCCTGGGGCTGTCTGGGATGTGCTGAGGATCTCCCACACCCGGAGTGCCACTGCTGTTCCTGGCTGTGCCGCTGCACCAGCCGTGGCAGAGGAGCCTGACAGCTGAAGACAGAATTTCTAGGAGAAGAAGCAATTGGGGAGGAACACACTTCTAATGTTCTGTTCGTTATTTAATTTACTTGCATTCTGTTATTCAAACAGGACGTTCCACTGCTCCTGTGTACCAAAGCCCCAGGCTGGAGGGACCCTGCAGCACAGGCAGTGCAATGGCTCTGTGCAGTGCAGCCACTGAGAGACCTGAGAAGGTGCCAGAACACTGTGGCAGCACAACAAGAGAGATGTCAAAATGTGAAAGAACAATCCATTTACATTTAGATACCAAATTTAAAATTATTTTCTCCAAGCTTCATTCCATTTGTTGGGGTTTGGGCAAGCATGTAGAATCATTTAGGCCTGTTGCTTTCATCTGGCTCTCATCTAAATTCCCCAATTTGAAGGCAGCAGAGCATGGGGAGTGCTCTGTCTTTCTGGCAGAGATGGAGGAAAAGCCACGCAGCTCCATTTTGCTTTTAGATGGACTAGGAGTAGGATTTAATAATCAGCCTCTGCTCTGCCTGGCACAAATGATATGGGCTGCTAAGCCAGAATTAAGGAAATGAAAGAATGAAAGAGAGGAGCTAAGCATTATCTGCCCCAGTGACTGCAGAGGAATCAGAGCAGGCGTTCCAGGCTCGGAGCCATCCCCATGTCCGTCCCTGCTCGGAGCTGGGGATGCTGAGATGATGTTTCATGTGTTTGATAGCCCGACATGCCTGGGGGCTGCAATAAAATTCATTTCTTGCACTGTAAATCTTTGCTCTTTAAGCATGGAAGAGGTTACAAATGTGCATAAAATTGAAGTGCAAGTGATTACATCTCGCTCTGAGTCAGTATTGACAGCTCTGCCTGGCTCTGGGGTGCTGTGGGAGCTCCTTTCTCTGTGTCCTGTGCCCAAGATAATGAAAACCAGTCAAGTGATGAAATTCATAAGTCCAAAGAGGATTTTTGCTTCTGTGTATTTGTTTTTGATGTGTTACTGGCAGGGAGATGCAGCTGTTCCCCATCCTGTTCCTCACTTCTGGAAGGGTGTGGGCTGTCAGTGCCCCCACTGCTGGAAAGGAATGAATTCTTGTGCTCTCAGGAGCATTGTTTGCTTTGGCCTGCAGCTCTGGTGGCTGTGCTGGTGTTGGCTGAAGGTCGGACTCGCTGATCTCGGGGTTTTTCCATCCCTGGTGGTTCTGTGTCTCTGTGGGGTCACCTGTGCCTGTGCACAGGTCCTGGCTGTGCCCACCCGTGTCCCTCAGCGGTCCCTCCTGCTCGTTCCTTCTAGAGGCATTGTCACTCTTCGCCACCAATTAGCGGGAAATTTGCAGAAAAGGGCGCTCGTCTCTAACTGTGACAGGAAACCTCTTCTTAAGGTGCTTAAGGCTCTTTTGAAAGGTCTCCTTTTTTTTCCCAAGAAAGTGACACGGTGCCAGTGCCTCCGGAGCCGCGTTATTTGCACACAGCAAGCAGCAGCCGGGATCTTTCCTTCCCGCACCGCTTTGGGCACCTGAAGGCGAGGGTTAGCCCGGCCGGTGCCCTGGGCATGCCCGGGGATGTCCCGGCAGCGCCGATGCTGCTCCCGGCTCGCTGCCAGCACACCCAGAGCAGCGGCCGGCCGAGGCTGCCGTCCTTCCGTGGCTGTTAATTAATTAATTCATTAACACGTGGATGCTGTTCGCGAGAGGCCAATCTGTGCTCGCTGTAGGAGCCGTCACCCTTTAGCAGAACAGCAGCGGAGCGAGTGAGATCTGTATCTGTCCCGTGTAAGGAGCAGGCAATGCTGCATTAAAGCGTGGCAGCGCTGATGGTTCATTAGCGTCCCCCATTTTCATGTAAATTAATTTCTTTGAGGAAAATCAAATCCATACCTGGTGCTAATTGCCGGTGATAATGATGAGCTGTGACTCAGGAGGATTCATTATCGAGGCAGACTGTGTCTCCTGAGCTGTCCAGGCCTGGGATGTGTCTGGAAGTTGCACAGAGCTGCGGATTGCTGGAGTTGGTGCAGGAGCAGAGTGGGGAAATGCAGCAGAGCCACCAGGGACATGATCGCCCCTGACCTAACAGCCTTTAAACAAGGAAGGTTGTCTTTCCTCTCTGAAAATAACCCCGCGGCTTTTATTGATCATTTCATCTGAATTATGGATGATGCTTTTGTCAACTCCATTATCCTGGTGAGGCAGGGCCGTGCCAAGGCTTGTGTCACCGTCTCAGAGCCCATCCAGGTACCCACAGCGTTCCGTGGCTCCATCCCTTTGGCACCGGGGGTTCCTGGTCCTGTTGGAAGTGAGGAGGGAGTGCTGGAGCTGAACTGGTGAGAAAACTCACCAGCAGAAGGACTGGTTTTGCTGGGAGCCCCAGTAATACTAGGGGGCACTGGAGGGGTGGCATGATCTGAACTCGCAGTGGGAGCATCTAAATTTGGCATAGAAACGCTGCTGCTCCTTGAAATAGGAGCATGTAGTGTATAAAGCCGAAGTATATCACAAAATAATACATGGAATTGCTTTGCAACCTGTTCCATAATGACATTTTTTTTCCCAGGCTCATTTTACCCTTCTTCAGCGTTTAATAGCATTCCCCAGTTTATTGGGTATTTGTAGTGTAGCCTTGAAGGATAATGAGTTTTATCCTGGCAGATGTTGGACACCTTTGTGTGCAAGGGAAGTTAATGGGAGCTGAAGATGATCAGCCCTCTGTGGGATCAGTCCTTGATTGAACAGACAGCACTGACTCCTGTCTGGGGCACGAGGGAAGAGCTGAATCAGGGCTGCAGGATTATATTGCCAAGGGCTGCAGCTCCACATGAGGTTCCTACATGTCCATCTTGGAAATACCTGGGACTAAAATCCTGCCTTTGTTTTTGTCATTGAGCACCATGGGAAATACTGGTATTGGGCTGCACCCCGTGCACTGTACTCAGAATAGTCTGAATTGCTGAGGCACGAGAGTTTCTGAAAAGCCAGCAGTGATATCTGGCTGCTGCCTGGGAGACACCCCTGGGGGACACCACAGCCTGGCTGGGGAGCTGAGGGAGCTGTGTCTGGTCTCTGAGGGCTCGGGGGAGCTTTGGGCAGAAATGCAGGGGGTGTTTAGGGGCTGGCAGAGATGCAGGGGATGCTCAGGGGCTGGCAGAGATGCAGGGGGTGCTCAGGGCTGGCAGAGATGCAGGGGTGCTCAGGGCTGGCAGAGATGCAGGGGGTGCTCAGGGCTGGCAGAGATGCAGGGGGTGTTAGGGCTGGCAGAGATGCAGGGGGTGTTTAGGGGCTGGCAGAGATGCAGGGGGTGCTCAGGGGCTGGCAGAGATGCAGGGGGTGCTCAGGGGCTGGCAGAGATGCAGGGGGTGCTCAGGGCTGGCAGAGATGCAGGGGGTGCTCAGGGCTGGCAGAGATGCAGGGGATGCTCAGGGCTGGCAGAGATGCAGGGGGTGCTCAGGGCTGGCAGAGATGCCGGGGGTGTTTAGGGGCTGGCAGAGATGCAGGGGGTGCTCAGGGGCTGGCAGAGATGCAGGGGGTGTTTAGGGGCTGGCAGAGATGCAGGGGGTGCTCAGGGGCTGGCAGAGATGCAGGGGGTGCTCAGGGGCTGGCAGAGATGCAGGGGGTGTTTAGGGCTGGCAGAGATGCAGGGGATGCTCAGGGGCTGGCAGAGATGCAGGGGATGCAGGGCAGACACTCAGAGCCCTGTGGGAGCCATGTCCTGTTTGGGTCTGGTTTTGCAGAGGGGCTGAGAGGAGGCCTGGGAGGCCCAAACCCAATGAAGTTTGAAAAGCACATTTGCAGAACAAATCCAATTGTTGTTCCTGCCTCTCCTTCCACAGTGTCTCTTAAATCTTCCTGAGAAAGTTTTAAAATTAAACACAACACATTAAAAACATCATCCAAAGTGTGAGTGGAGTCTGCCCCAGCTTAGCAGGCTGGAAATACTCAGCAAACTGCTTAAGTTATGCCAAATTCTCCCAAAGACTGTGGGATTTAGACTTCAGTGGTTTAGCAAACTGGGATAACTGGAAATCCAGGCTCTCTTTTTGGTCTCTGTGGAGTTTAGGCTGGATATCAGGGAAAGGTTCATCCCCAGAGGGTGCTGGGCACAACTGCCAGAGCTCCAGGAGCTGCCAGGGATGCCCAGGGTGGGATCTGGCGTGTCTGTGCAGGGCCAGGGCCTGGCTGATCCCTTTGGGTCCCTTCCAGCTCAGGATATCCACAATTCTGTGTCCTGGATCTGTCAGTGTTGCTGGAGTACTGCAGAACATTTTGCTTGTGTTCAGCTGCAGTTAAATATTTGCAGTTTTTCCTGACAGGAGCGTGTAGCTGCGCTCATAACCTTCTGACTGGTCTGATTTCCTTCTGTTTGCAAACAGATTGGATTTGAAGGTCATAATTAGGAAAGCTGGTTCCTTCATCCCCATATTGAAAAATTCTCAGAAGTCATAAAAGTTGAATAAGAATCAACTTTATCCATAAGAAAAGCCGAGTTTAGCCCAGGAGATTTAAGAAGTTGGAGGAAATGTCACTGTTTTTGTAAAAAAGAAATCTTAATAGGATCTGGTTGTGGTGCCTCAGCAGCACAGTCACCCAGACTGCAGGAGCCCGACAAAATCAATCCCTGCTAATTCTGTTTATAGCCAGAGCTGGAGCTGGAGCTCGGGCTGGCCTGGGAGCCGCCTGCCCGGCGTCCTGTGGGTGGGGACAGGGGCTCGGGAGCCACCGGCTGTCCCCATCCTGGTGTGTCCCCATCCTGGTGTGTCCCCATCCTGGTGTGTCCCCATTTCTGGTGTGTCCCCATCCTGGTGTGTCCCCATCCTGGTGTGTCCCCGTTTCTGGTGTGTCCCCATCCTGGTGTGTCCCCGTTTCTGGTGTGTCCCCATCCTGGGCATATCCCCATCCCGGGCACGTCCCCATTCCCAGCACATCCTCATTCCTGGTGTGTCCCCATTCTGGGCACGTCCCCATTCCTGGTGTGTCCCCATTCCAGGCACGTTCCCATCCCGGGCATGTTCCCATCTTGGGCACATCCCCATCCATGGGCATGTCTCCATTCCTGGTGTGTCCCCATTCTGGGCACGTCCCCATTCCTGGTGTGTCCCCATCCCCGTGCCCCCCGAGCAGTGCCTGCCCCACCAGGGCTCGGCCGTGGGCTCTGACCCGTGTCTGCTTCTCTTGCAGGCCCTGCTGCAAAAAAGAAGTACGTGAGCTACAACAACCTGGTGATCTAGGCCCAGCTGCCATGGGGCACGGGCCACCAGCCCACCCGCCTCGCTGAGCTCCCCGCACGGGCTCCGGGGAACCGGGCACGGGGGAGGCGAGAGGAGCCCGGCTCCCGGCATCTCCTCCATCGCTGCCGGCTCTGCACGGCACTGGCCTGGGCTCAGGGCTGCCATGGCCTTGGGGACCCCGTGGCCTTGGATCCACCATGGCCTTGGGGCCTCTCCAGCCTTGGGACCACCATGGCCTTGGGGCCTCTCCAGCCTTGGATCCACCATGGCCTTGGGGCTGCCATGGCCTTGGGGCCTCTCCGGCCTTGGGACCACCATGGCCTTGGGGCCTCTCCGGCCTTGGGACCACCATGGCCTTGGGGCCTCTCCGGCCTTGGATCCGCCACGGCCTTGGGGCCTCTCCGGCCTTGGGACCACCATGGCCTCAGGGCCGCCATGGCCGCGCCTCAGGAGCGGCTCCCTGGGCCGGCTGCGCTCAGCTGCTCTGGACTCTAAGGGGCTAATTCTGTCTTTCTATGTACTTCCAGGCTGCAAGTTTTTGAACTCTGTACAGTTTGTGAAGATTTTTTGCATATTGCCATCCATGTTGTTCCGAGGTCACTGTTTGTTTTTTGGATGCACAGTTTCCTTGAGGCCCTGTGCTCTCGGCACCTCTCAAACCAACTGACCACTGAGGATCTGAGACCTGTGTACGTGACTTGTATTATTATTCTTATATCACTGCAATCCATATACCTTATTTTTTTTAACTAAACAAACAAACAAACAAAAAAATAATTTAAAGACCAAAAACTGTGCTGGCGAAGTTTGTCCCCCCCTTCACACCTCCGATGGGCTGCAGAGGAAGCAGGAAGGATTTTTGCTGAGTTTTAGTAGAGGTCTTGATCTTTGGAATGCATGCCAGTAATGTATTTTATGGTACATGTTAATAATTTATGTTTGATATTTGTATTTGTGTTCTACTTTGTTCTTTTCTTTAAGGTATATGACTATTTTGCAATAATTTCAATGATTCTTAGGATATTTGGAGGAAAGAATATGGCTTTTACATGTCTTGAGGTTTTTCTTTGTTGATGCCCCGCCATGATTGACCAGTGTGATAAGGACTTACAGAAGCATGTATGTTTTCTACTGTTTGTAATAAGTAATTTCGTTAATCTTGCTGCTTATGTGCCAATTTAGTGAAACCAATCTTTGCCGCAACCTCCTCCCTCCCTTTCCATTCTCTCGATCCTGTGATATTATCCAAGAATGTATCAATAAAGGATTTTGGTTAACTTTTTTTTATTTACTCCAATAAATATATTTTTTCAGTTGTTCCCTCCCCCTTCCCCCTTGTGACTTAACATTTATTTAATGGCATTGTCAGACATGCAGAAATCCAGCACAGAGGGGCTTGTACACAAGGAGCAGGTCTGGAGAAAGTCCTGGGGCAGCTGGCAGCTGATTGCAGGGGGAAAAGGGCTTGGAAGGGACTTTTAAAGGTTTGTAGCAACCCCGAAAGCCAAGCTGGAGTCCCTGGGTGCCAACCTCCTGTCAGTGTCTGATATCCGCAAAGCTGCTGTCAGCTGCTGAGGCTCCTTTGAAGGACACCACGTTCAACAGCACACCAGACGGTAATTAGGTGAGCAATTAATCAGAGTCAATCTGCCAGGCACAGGCTGGGTGAGCTGGGGCAGGAAAAGGGAGAAGTTGAGGCAAGAGGTGAGAGGAAACTCATTCCCTTTGCAGCACAGCACCTGCAGCACCTTCGGCATGGCAGCCACGGCTCGGCTGCGCTGATGGAGCCTGGGGAAGGTGTTTAGCCTCCCATTTTCTGCAGACAACTTGATCACTTATCCTGATGAAGTTAATCAGCATCAGGAGGAGCTGTGACAGCTGCGACAGGGCGCAGGGAGATGAAGAGCTGGGTGTCACAGCCTGCCTGCTCTGCACGGCCATGGCCTGGGGACGTTCTGCACCTGCAATGAACTGCAGCTGACTCCGGATGGAACTCCACCAGGTAAAGGCTTTCTTAGCAACAAACTAATCACCAGCCAGCTAATAATGAAGGCAGAGGTGCTGCAGCATTTTCCTTTCCCCATAAACACAGGGACAGAGCCAGCATTGGGCTAAATAAGTACATTGCTATCAAACGTTTCTTGCCCAAAGACTCTTTTTTTTTTTTTTTTTCTGAATGGAAAAAAAATGGCTAATTGGTTTGTTTTTGACTTTATTTCGGTGAAGGGAGGGACTGAGGTGGAAAGAGGGAATGGTGCTGCTGAGAGGGGGTGATGGGGAATGAGGAGCCCTGGGTGCGTTAATGGCTCTCTCGGAGCTGTACCTCCACAGCCATAAATCTCTTTTTGTGCGTATGTGTACACACATGACCACTCTGTGTTACATACACGTGTCCTGGGCACATTGGGAGCCCTAGGCAAAGTCCCCAGTTTTTAGAGAAACCCTCCCATTCAATCACAAGAGGCAGAAGGGACCCTCCAGCTTCCTAAACTCCTCAGGGAGGAGTTGGGATGCAGCTGGACCCAAGGTCATCTTCACTCCCCCTCAGGATATTCAACTTTGGGACTGATGAGTCAGGCTGGCCTCAGCATTATTCACCCCAAAAGCAGCCTGACCCCTCCTTCATCCAGCACTGACAACTTTGCAGCCAGGGCCTTAGTGGAGTTGTTTTATTCCATTGCAGGCAGTGCATCCTGCTACAAAACACACAAACAGAACTGATAATCACCACATAATCCTGTCAGTTGTGTTACAATTTAAAAAAAAAAATGAACGCATCAGGAATTTTTTTTTATCACTTCCACCCCTATTTCTATGCATTAGACTCTGAAGCAAGTCCCTGAGCCCAGCAAGGCTCTGGTTTAAGAGCTGACACAAGGTGAAGATGTTGCACTCTGCACTGTGGATCAATTTTTATTTCACAAACTGCACCACACTATTACACCCACACAGCTCCTTTTCAAACACAGAACCACGAGCCTTTAACTCCATTTAGAGTCTTTTATTTTACAATTGGCTGCACTTAGCATCAGTGCAGTGTTACCGTTGTTTCCATAACAGCTTCATCTCATTCCCCTCTGAGTACACACTGGTGTCATGATACTGGTTTGTCCCTCAGTTTCTGTACTGGTTTGGTCCCTGCAGAGTTTCTGTACTGGTTTGGTCCCTGCAGTGACTCCTGGGGTGCTCTGGACACCTCCATGGAGATCAGCCCAGGTGACAGGGATGATTCCTGGGGTGCTCTGGACACCTCCATGGAGATCAGCCCCAGGTGACAGGGATGATTCCTGGGGTGCTCTGGACACCTCCATGGAGATCAGCCCCAGGTGACAGGGATGATTCCTGGGGTGCTGTGGGGCTGCAGCATCCCTTGCCCTCGGGCTGTGCTGTAGGACCCAGCTGCAGACAGGAAATGTTCCCTTCCCGTGTGAGGAACTGATGAACGTGCTGTGAAAACCCCCCTGGGATCGTGAAAGGAGAAAATTCCCCAAGAATGGGAGTGATTTTTTTTGTTGCCGTTTATTATTGAGACTGAATGACACCAAATTGTTTTGGTATGTAAATGCCAAGTTTATTGTTCATTAAAATCATTGCGGAGTTAAGCTTTCTGGGCATGTTGTATGATAGATAATGACAATTATTTAGCCCGAGTCAGAGCTTAGTCTTAATTTGTGACATTAATTGCCTTTATATATAATTAAATGCACTATAATGCTCCCATATGCAGAATCTGTGCATCCATGAAAGTGCTAATCAAACATATTTATTAATTTCTGAGAGCTTTTTGTCAGGGCTTTGATACAGTTGAGTGGTTTTTGGTAAATAACATTTTTTAAGATGTTTAGCAAAATATTTTGATAATTGCTTTTTGTGCTAGCGGCATAATTAATATAATTTCTAATAGATTAATAAGAGCTGAGGGGTGAGGTGCTGCTTCCATCCAGCTTTGCCTCTGGCTCCCATGGAGTCAGAATTCCATCAGCAGCCTCGGTGTCCCAGGCCTTTCCCAAAACCACTTCAAAAGGGACATTTGGAGCGTGGTGGCTGAATGCAGGTGACAAACCTGGAGTCCCACGAGGGCTGGGCTGTGCCCTCTGGCCTTGGTTCTACTTGGGAGCAAATGGATTGGAACTTCCCACATCTGGGGCTGCCACTTCATTCCCTGCTCCAGCGGGAGCCTGCCAATCACCGGAGCTGCCAATCACCTGCCCATCACCTGCCAATCATCATTCAGTGTGTGTGAGGAGAGACGAGACAAGGGTTATGGGGCAGGGGGAGCATGGCTGCCTTTGCAGGGTCACTTCTGTCCCCTGGGAGCCCCAGGGGGAGCAGCGTTGCTATTTTCTCTCCTTGGTGCAGCCACAATTATTTAGTATTAATAAACAGTAATTTTAACCATGATTTAATTTTAACAATTAAATTTTATCATTATATTATAAATTAGAAATTAAATTATTATTTAATTTCAACTATTATTTTTTTTAATAAAAATTTATTCTCTGAAAATTGGCCAAGCACTGGAACAGGGAAGTGATGGCATCTCCATCCCTGGAAGAGTTCAACAAATGAGATGTGGCATTTTGCAACATGGCTGATGGACATGGTGGTTGAAAGTTGGACTTGATGATCTTGGAGGCCTTTTTCCAACCCACATATTTATTTCCAGCAAATTTTATTTTCAGCAAATTCTGTTATTTTATACCACCCCAGAAGAATACTCCTTTTTTAATTTTTTTTTTTTTCATTAAGAATGATCTTAGCTTTTTTTTTTCTTCCAGTTTTTCAGTGCTGAGGATCTGCCTGATGCCCGAGGGTGGCCCTGGGCAGACTCTCAGCCCTTTCCCCCCAGCAAGTCCCTGGCTGTGCCCAGGCAATGCCAAAGCCTCTGCTCTGACCCCTGGAAGGTTCCAGCGGTGCAGAGACATGCACAGTCCCAAACCACAATGTCAGGATGTCCTTCCTTCCCACCTGCCAAAAGAACTCCCTGGCAAGAGGCTTTGTGTGGGTTTATCTCAGGCTTATTGTCCCTGCAGCAGATTTATTAAACCCAGCAATGACAGCAGCTCTTTCTCCCAGTCACAAGCTTTTATCTTGTTGTTCAAAGTTGGAACCAGCACCTCACACAACAATGGGCATCACACACATTCCAGTGAGCCCTTCAAGGCAGAACCTCAGCTAATCTGTGATGAATGCATCTCAATCTCTGCTCTTGAATTTATAAAAATCACTGTCTCCCACTGTATTGAACCATGAGATCAGTGAACCTTGCTCTTAACTTTTCCGTTGGTGTAATCCTGTATCTGCTCTCTCACATGTGCCTTTTACATAAAATAAAATCAAATAAAGAAGTTCTATGGGAGGAGAAGTGTAACCTCGGGTTTTTAAAGCAGTTTCCTTCAGCCATGTGAATTTCTGGGTTTGTTTGCTTTGCTTTCCTTCAATATTTACACGAGAAAGTTTCAATTGCTTTGCTTTACTTAAACATTGAAGCCCTTGTGTGCTTTACTGGCATAAATATTTGTTTTATTTAAAATCTACTTAGCTGAAAGATCAACAACAGAGGAAGAAATCAGAAATTACACTGGAATTTAAGAGGAAGAACAGCAATTAACTCTGCCAAGGTGTTAACCTTTTTAAAATGCTGCTTTTGATGAGCGATGCACGAGCATGTATGAATTGTTCAAGAGTCATTTTCTCTATTTCTATCCATTTTTCCCTCCCCTTTTCTCATTCCCCTTCATGACCCCTTTCCATCCCCACTGCTGTGATGGAGGCAGGAATTGGAGAGCAGGGCCACAGGTGATCTGGGGCCAGGGCAGCCAGGAAATCCCAGCAGCCCAACAGGAGAAGGATTTAAATGTAAATTTATTGCCTGAAGTCTGCAAAGTCTGCCTTCCTTGCCCTCAGTTTGGGTCCCTTCCAGCTCAGTGGATTCGACAGTTCTCTGAACCCACCTCACCTTTTCTTTACAGCTCCAATAAAGGGGGAGTCATTGATGGCGTGTGCCCCAGCCCTGCCCTGCCAGGGACCCTGTGCTGAGCCCCTTCTCTCCAGAAAAGGACTCAGGGGCCAGGCTGGGCTCCCCCTGCTCCTGCACACTGCCCCTTCTCTACTGCCACCGGCACCAGTCACATTTGTATTCCTGACACCTGGCACACAGTTTGAGCACTGGGATCCTGTCTCCTCTCCCAGCAGGATCTGCACCCATTAGCTGCAGTTTTGGAGGCTTGGTTCCCCCTGCAGCCTGCAGTGTGTACCCTGTGGCACCATGGAACAAAACCACTGCCCCTGTTTTCCCAGGATGAAAGGTGTGCTCCTGAGATCCCCTGGCTGGTTTTCCCTGCAGAAATGGCCGAGTTACCCATAAAGCTCTGCCCCTCCCTGGGCAGACAGGGGATGTTTTTATGGAGATGCTGATTTCACAGCAGCAGTGAAGTGCCTGCCCAACGCTCTGACTGGACTCTGGAGGCTGAGGGAGCCTTGGAAGGGGGCTCAGCTCTGCTCAGGGCCCTCCTCCATCCACTGCTGGACCTCCCAGCACAGCAGGACCCAGGTGGCTGTGCCAGGGCCAGCCGGGGGCTCCACAGGTCTCTTTCCAGGCGGAAGTGTCACTGTAACCCCATCACTGGTGCCATCATGAGGACACTCTCAGAACATCTCATTTTTCACCTCTTGGGAGCTGCACAGGCCCACGGGACCCCCAAACCCAGACAGGACATGGAGCCAAGGGCAGCACCTCCCCTCAGGGCAAGGACAGCTGTTGGCTGGACATTTATTGTTTTATTATTCTTCCAAATATTCAATTATTGCAAATATTCAATTTATTATTTCAAATATTCAGTTATTGCAAACGTTCCAAATTACCCCTGAGAGCAGCAGAAGGGATTTCAGAGCCCAACGAGGGCACTGCCAGCCCTGCTCAAGCACTCAATTAATGCCAACCTGCAGCAGCTCCTCAAAGACCTTCTGGGCCTCCAGCCTCAAATAGAAATTAGCAGGTGGGTGTTCTTGTATTTTTTCCCTTCTGTCACAATGATGGATTTTTCACTTTCAAGATAAGACAGTGCCTGATAGAGCCAAATATTGACAGAGGAGATCAAGAGGCCTGTTATGATAATGGCCATAACGAAATGCTGCTTATAAAAAGATACCTGGGAATACACAACTTTCCCTACTGTGGAACACTCATCCCCTCAAGAGGAATAAAATTAGCTTTCTTCTGCCTGCTGCACTGTACCTGTGGTTTATACCTGCAGCAGAAACACCTTTTAAGAACAAAGATCTCGAATTTTGTCACTTGCTGCCTCAGTGCTGCTTGGCTCCAAGTTCAGAAATGGGCAAACACAAAACTTCTGGGGAAATTCCAGTGCTGCCAGCCCCTGCCCATCCCTGGGCTGAGCAGAGCCCTGGTCCCTCCTGCTGGAGCAGAGCAGTCCCCCCAGTGGCTCTGCCAGGGCTCTGTGCAGAGCTATCCCACACAGCTCCTGCATGGAAAAGGGCTATATATAAAATAGAAAGCATGTATGGTTATAAATGGTTGTATAAAATATAAAACATAACCAGAACTGCCTGCTAACTTCAGAGAAAGAGCCTGCCAGGCTCTGTCAGATGAAACTCCATCATCTCAAACCTCCCTGGAGTTTTCCTGTGTAATCCATCACTAAAATGAAATTATATCAGTTACCATAGAAACATCTTGACCAATAGCCTGATTTTTTTCCCCAGGAAGTGAAATATTGTTCCATTCACACCCAGAGCTGCCCCTCTGCCAGGGCTGGTTTGGGTGAGCTGATGTTCTGCTCACTCACCCACCTGGCAAAAGGCAGAATTTTCAGTTTTCCTCCCGTTCCCTGCTAGTGCCATTATTGCTGCTGCTCCTTTTTCTTATTTCCTTTTGAATAAACTGCTGAGTAACACGGAGCTGCTCAGAGGAGCAGCAATGAATGGTTGGAACACACACCAATATCCCATGTAGGGTTCCCCATTCCCTTGGGAATTGTCTGGCCTCAGGATCCTTCTCACATTTCATAGCAAAGAAATCCCATCCAACAGCAGAGCTGCTCCTGGGAGGAGGAGGAGGGGAATAATCCCCCTCAGGCTGGAATCTGGGAAGAAGCCCCTGGGAATGGATCCCTGGGGCAGGAGGGACGAGGTCTGAGCCCGGGGCTCCTCCAGGGAATCCAGAACCACAATTTCTGAGGGAAGCTGAACCACACCAAGACACTTCCTTCCCCTTTTTAAGGCCATCCTGGGGTCCCTCAGCCTGTGGCAATAACATTTCAGTGTGGACACACATTTATTTACACCCTGCATTCCAGACCGTCCCACTGGAATTCCCAGAGCTGCTCCATGGACACTGCCTGGGACCCTCCTCGTGTACTTGAGCACGTTTTTCATCTCCCATAACTGCTCAGATTCCTGCTGTGACTGCAGACATAAATCCTCCTCATTCACCCAGCCCAGCTCGCAGCCATATGTTATTGCAGGAGGCTGAATTTTTATATACTTGTATTTTTTATGTCCCAAACAGTACAAAACTTCTGTTTGTAATCCAAACAAAGCCTGTTCTGAACCTTTTTTTGCTTAGAGATTGTATTTCAACAGCTTGCTTAAAATTAAAACCTAAAGGAAGAATCATAAGGCACTTGATTTATTATTAATCATGGGGGAAGATAAATGTTTTCAATCTCTTTATGTCTACAAAGCACTGCAGATCCCACTAGGAACTTAGATGGCTCGGGCAGCTTCCTGGGCATTTTAATCTTCAATGTAAATTCACTCTCAAAAAAAACCCAACAAAAACAAACAAACAAACAAACAAACTCCCCTGGCTCCTGGGAAGGACAGAGTTGACTCCCCTTGGGTTTCAGTTGTCCTGTTTTCAGTGACTGTGTGCCCAACCTGCAGCCCTAACAGGCTGGATTATTTTAATTTCCCCAGAGCTGTTTATTTGTCCATTAGGTGAGACATTATGGCCATTATTGGGCTGATGCTGCACCAGAAATTCCTTTTTACCGAGTAGCACTAAAACTTTTCCACATGAACTACACGTTCTCTATATCAGGCATGTCTTCCACAATACTTAAAGTATTATTAAGTGCATTTATTTTCAAATACACACGGAGACAGGTGCTGGGCACGGGACCTGGTTGGAAGGCAGGGTACACAGGATAGGTGCAGCCCCCACTGCCAGGACTGCTGGACGTGTACAGATCCAAAACTGAGGTCACACCTCTGAAATTGTGGTCCAGCACAGCACAGGCAATTAAAACTGGGCTGCTATGTTTGATTTTCAATATCTCATTTAAATCTTGTCAGCAAGTTCAATTAGTGACCTTGGAAAAGTTTTCTAAAATTTAGTGCTGCTTCACTGCAAATGCTTTTTATGACTTTTCCTCCTGCACAGCCTTTCTTCTTCCTTTGAATCCAGGCAATATTAAGGAAATATTATCTTTGTAAAAGCAGGTGATGTTGATGATTTTATTGATTTCAGATAGCTGCCACTTCAAGACAAATTTCCACTTCAGTCTGGAGGTGCAGAACAAAGATTTCCAATGTTCTCAATTATTCAGCACAGCCCTTCCTCCTGGGGGGTGAGAGATGTGTGTGGGGAGGAGCAGGGGGTGCCAAGGGACTGACCCACCCACAGAAATGAGGGTTGTGCAGCAGGAGCAGGTGGGAGCTGAGCCCACGGACAGAGCAGAACTGGGAAATTGCAGAATTAATGAATTTCACTTCTTCTTCAGCCTCAGTCCTGCCCCAGCCATTTACTGCCACCATCCCAAACAGCCTCCAGAACAAACACCATTGGCTTTGAGATCTGATTTGGGTTATGTGTCCCCAAAATCCAAAAACCTGAGTACACAAAATCCACAAGCCGCCTGTTCCGTGCTGGGTGCCCTGGGGTGTCCAAGACCCTACACTTGCTCCATGCCAGGGTGCAGGTGGTTACACTGGGAATTCTGACCCCCAAATCATTAAAAATCCTCTTTTTGAAGAGATCCATTCTTCAGCACTGCAGTGCTGAGACACTTCCCGATCTGAAAGCACTTAATGAGATAATTTGCAGAGAGCTTTAACGAGTTCCAGCCATCTCTTGGCTCGATCCCACCACGGCAGTGCTGACTCCCTGCAGCCACTTTCACAGGTACAATTTGGTCCTAGAAATTGGGTAGTTTTTTAAAAGCACTGCAGTCTAAATCATGTCATATTCTCAGTGAAACATTCGGAGAGTAAATGTAGAGTCCTGGAGAGAAAAATGTTACTCACAATTTTCACATAATGGAGCTGCAGCATAAAAACGCCCTGGGCTGAGTAATTGTGAAAATGGAGCCAAAAATAAAACCCTGAATTTTTTCCCAAAGAGAATTTCAGGCTCCCATATCCATGGCAAGAATAAAAGTTTAATTTCCATCAATATAAAAGGATTAGAGCTTAGATTTGCATGGATTGTCACAGTGCTTGGCTCCAGCAGCCCCAGCTCCTGGCGCAGGCCTCGTGGAGTTTGGCCCACGCAGTCAGCTGCCACAGCAGGAAATGGCAACAGCTAAAAGCCCAGCTTTTTTTCATTTGTTTTGTCCTCTCTGATGTCCATGTTTAGGTAGAAGTTACATGTCCATTAAAGGATTTCATTGCTCCTTTTAGCCAGGGCCCTGCCAGAGCTGCATCCAAGAGCAGAGCCATGGCCCAGGGGCTGCCCAGCTGGCACAGGGCTCGCCCTCCTGAGCTGAGCACAGCAGAAACCAGAGAAGGCTTTAAGAGATCCCAGCACAAATACCAAACAGAGAATCAGTGTCACACCCTGACGGGGCATTTGCCACCAGATCTGTCCCACACCGCCACAGCCTGCAGGCCCAGCCCTGCCAGGGCTTTGCTGAACATCATCAGCTGTGTGTGCAAATCCAAAATCATTTCCGTTGGAAAAACCCCCCCAGACCTTCACACCCAAGCTGCGCCTGATCCCACCTTGTCCCCAGCCCAGAGCTCTGAGTGCCACATCCAGGAATTCCCTGCACACCTCCAGGGATGGGCACTCCAAACCCCCCCGGCCAATGCCTGACCACCTTTTCCATGGGGAAATTTTTCCAAATGTCCAACCTGCCCCTCCCCTGTCCCAGCTCGAGGCCATTTCCTCTCATCCTGTCCCTGTTCCCTGGGGGCAGAGGCCAACTCCCACCCTACAGGTTCCCTGCTTTGGCACAGGGGTCTGGCTAAAGAAGCTAAGGAAGCTTGGGTGGTTATTTTTCCTCTTTTTCCCCTTTGCTCCCTAAACAAAAGCAGCTCCCACAAACCAGGAAGAGCTTTTGCCACGTTTCAAGCAAGACCAGAGACTCCAAGCTCAAATTGCTCTAATAATTTATTCTGGTCTTGAAATCCCCGGGGTTATTTCACAGAAAATGTATTTTAAGTTGTTTGGCTCCAAAATGACAAGATAACAGACGATACATATTCATTTGCTGCCCTGAGACGTGATGAGATGTTACAAAATAAAGCAGCAGATCCTCCCTCCCCCAAACAGTGACTTGTGGCTTTATCTCCCCAATAGCACCCGAATTGTGCTGCCATTTGTCTCGAGGGGGTGTTTGTGGAAGGGATTGTTTGCAGCTGGAGCTACAAGGCATGAAACAAACTGATAATGGAACTTTGTTCTGAAGCTCATTCTTTCGCGGTGGCGTTTTTCTTTTTTCCTTTATGAGCTTCATGACAGGCAGCAGTAATTTCCTCTCTGTATTTTAGCACAAACAACAGATTAGTGTCACACTGTTTGCTGGGAGCTTTTGCTCGCTGCTTGCATGAGCACTTGTTGGTGTTTGGCGCGTTCCAAATAAATCATGTGGTCATTCATGAAGATAAAGAGCAGAAGCATCTCCCTGGCACGGCCGAGCAGGCTCAGCACAGCTCCTCGTCCAACTCCTCTGCACAGGCAGAGGTGAGGAATGGCACTGTGAGAATGGCAATGTGAGTCACAGAAAACATGGGCCAGGACTTTGTCTTCTCTAAAAACACAGCCCAGCCCTGGGCTCTGCAAACACCACAGCCCAAAGGCAACAAAAATGTAACACAAATTAACTGCATCCATCACAAAGGGTGAATTATTTATCTGGAGAGTGTGTAGAACACATCATAAAACCTCGCAGGAAAAATTACTTTAATTTTTGCCCTTCTTCACACAATAATTAATTATTTTTTCATACTTTAGTAATATCACAGTGAGAAGCCACAAGGAAACATTGCATGGCAGTTCCTCCTGTTTCTCTGATGTATTTTTTCAAGGCAAAGTTTTCTATTTTCCACTCTTTTTCCACCACTGGAAAATCAACCTCCCGTTCAGTTTTCTCCAGTGCTTCCAAAGCAGACGCACCTCACCCACGCTTGGGCTCCATCCCTTGCCCCCAGACTCTGCAAGCTTTGCCTCCTCACCACCAGCTGGTCCTGCTGTGACCAATCTGGAAGTCAGAGGATCTCCAGGGCACAGCCAACCCCTGCCCTACCCAGGATGGCACAGCCTGGCACAGCCACCACAGCCAGCTCAGCTGGGATGGACCCGCTGCCAATGCAGCAGCCCTGGCTTGGAACCCCCCATTCCAGACAAAACCCTGCAAATGCTGCAGGTAGTGATTTGAAAAAAAAATAGAGCAAAAGTCTACCCAAAGACCACCATGAAAAATTATTTCCACCTCTCACAAACTTCCCATTTTAAAAATAAAGTACCACAAAATTCCTTTTTGAAGTAGATAAAAAGAAACCAAGAAGAAACATTTATAATTTTCTTCTGTGTTGAGATAAATGGTGGAAGTAGAGTTTTTTAGAAAAAAAAAAAATGCCTCCAGGAACCTCCAGGAACCACCAGGAATCAGTAGGTACCACCAGGTGCCCTGAGCACTGCAGGGGTTGTCTCAGCTCTCTGAAATTCCCTCACCCCAATGCACTCAGCTGAGACCTGAGCTGAGATCCTGCTGCTCCAGGGCCCCCCATGTTCCTGACAGTCACTCCCCACCAGGGTCACCCTGCACTGTGTTTCCAGCACCCTTCATTAGTCTGCCTTTGATCAAAACAGATCCCCTACATGAAACTTAGCTTTTTTATATAAAAATGTTTTATAACTATCAATTACAGACCAAGAAAATTACTACAAAGTGGAAAATTACTATTGGGCAATAAAAATAATCTGATTAATTGCTCTCTGATCACTGTATACAAAGATCAGGATATGAAAATTGCATTTTATTGAGTTTATTCCTTCTAGATTCCCACATAAAAGTTGGGTTTATCTTTTAATTGATCGACAGTGCATTTACATATAAATCTGAAAATTTGGGTGTGGGAAGATGGCTTTAAATGAGCAGCAGAGGACATCCACACTGCAGCGAGTTAGGAAAAGGCTTAAAAACATTCAAAGTTACCATTAAGGAATGCTGGTGGCTCTGCACTGGGATCTGTCGCCATTTATCCTCTAATTAATCAGGCTTTTGTCTTCATTTCTGTAATTGCTTCACAATTTTATGAGAAATCAAAGTATCAGTTAAGAAATATTTGTGGTGACAGGGACTGACTCCTCAGAGTGCCCGTCCCAAAAAGAAATAAAACCCAGCAAAGAGGGGACTGGGAGCAGCTGCCCAGGTGACAAAGGCACTCCATGGCCAGGGCTCTGTGTGCCACCTGCAGTGCCAAAGGCACCCCATGGCCAGGGCTCTGTGTGCCACCTGCAGTGCCATTCAGACCCCACGGCCAGGGCTCTGTGTGCCACCTGCAGTGCCATTCAGACCCCATGGCCAGGGCTCTGTGTGCCACCTGCAGTGCCATTCAGACCCCATGGCCAGGGCTCTGTGTGCCACCTGCAGTGCCATTCAGACTCATCCCACTCAGTCAGCCTGGGGAGGCACGGGGGCATTTCAGAGGTGAAGTTCAGTGTCACAGGCAATGGGCTGGGGGAGGTTCACAGCCAGGGCTGCACTGAGGTCCCCCAGGTGTTTGTCACCCCCTGGCCCCACCTGCAGGCCCAGAGGTGCCCCAGGAGCTCTCTGGGCGCAGGAGGGGATGGGCATGGGCAGCCCTGCTCGAGCCCACAGCTCCCACCAGGAGCATTTCCCATGGGAAAGGACACCCCTGTACCCCTTGCAGACCCCAAAATCCAGCCCAGGCCCCCCTCCACACCTGGGGGAGGCACTGCAGGGCCATTCCCACCTGGGCACCCAGGGGAGCTCCCTGAGGTACCAGGTAATGCTGCAGAAATGTTTTATTCATAACCCCCTGCGCCCTGGCACCTGCTTTTCTTTGGGCACTTATTTAGCACACATTTAATTTACTTATTTGAGAGCACCGAGATATTTCCTAATTACCTGAAGTGCTTGAACATTTCCACTGTTAATAATTCTTTTATTTTCAGCTGTGAGGGCTCAGCTGCTGCCAGAGCAGCCTGTCCTCAGGCTGGGCTTCCCTCCCAGGGCAGAGGCACAGAGAAATTCTGGATATTTCCTGGGCTGCCACCTCTCCCACCCAGGACATTTTCCTGCAGATGGCCTTGCTCTGCTTGGCTTCTTAGGAAGACACAAATAATCCTGTCAGGGCTCTCTGTTCTACTCCATTTACCAGCTTTACTCTGAGCATTTCTTCTGTAAATGTGGGGTAGAAAATTACCTCTGTGGGGTACAAATTACTTTCAACTCAGACTTTTCCCAGAGGAAATTTTTTCGAACAAAGAAGAAGGAAGAATAGTTGGAATTATTTTCTAGTGCATCTGGTTGTGGCCTTACAAATCTGAGCAGGTATAAATAAATATTTGTCATTCCATCCCCTGGATCCCTGGCAGTGCCCAAGGCCAGGCTGGACACTGGGGCTGGAGCAGCCTGGGACAGTGGGAGGTGTCCCTGCCATGGCAGGGGTGGGATTTAGGGTCCTTCCCAACCCAAACCATTCCACAAAATCAACTAAAATGTCTGCACAACCCAACCAATCTCAAGGTATTACTGTGAAACCACAACATTTGAAATTTAATAGAAGGAAAACTGAGTTTGGGGAAAAAACGGAAGAAGTGTGAGGCAGGAAGTGCCAGCAGCTGTGTTCAGCTGGACACATCCAGGGTGGCCTGGCCATGGACATTTTCACATTTTCCTTCCTGAAGGGAAGGGATGCTCAAATACCTTCAAAAGAAGATAAGGAGCTCAGGTTTGAACATCATTCACTGCAGAGCCTGGCAGGTGCTGAGTGCCCAGAAAGGAGGGAGCACCCCAGGTCACCCCTGCCAAGGGGACCAGGATGCTCCTGGTGCCAATCTTCCTTTGCCCAGGCACCCTCTGCAGCCCGGCTGTGCCTGGCTGGAGCCTCTGGCCCTGGGCACCTCCTGCTCCTCCCTGCTGTGGTTATTCCCACTCAGGCTCGACAAGCTCCGTGCTTGGACAGAAGTGGTTTGGTAATTGGCCTTATAAATGGCAAGGACTCAATGCACTCTCATCTCTCCCAGCAACTTAATAACTGCAGATGGTGGATGATCAGATCCACCTGGAGATTGCAAGTGCAGTTTCTGCCATTGGAATCAGCCCCCGAGCATTATTTAATAACTGCCTGGTTCCTGCCCTTCAGCTGGGCTCTGCAGAGAGCAGGAGTGCAGGCTGCCCTTCCCAGAGCCTGGGGCTGCTGCTCACCCCTGGTGCCACAGGGGCTGGGGGAGCCTGGAGCAGCACCCCCAGCCCAGCAGGGCCATGCCAGGCACAGTGCCAGGGTGCTGACCCAAAGCTCTCTGTGATTTCTGTCATTCCTTAGGCTCCATTGATCCTTCAGCTCAGGCTGCCCTGCTCCAGGCTGACCCAGGGGCTGTGCCTGAGCTGCACAGGCGCGCTGGGGCTTTGGTAGGAAGGGATTTAAACAAACCCAGAGTGTTCCCTCGGTCTTGTGGAAATGGAAGTGCAATTTTCAGGCAGACAGAGCTATCCTGTAATGCTATAAACACCATGCTCACTCCTTCCCTGGTGTTCCCTGACTGGGTATTTACTGGATCCAAATGAGAACCAGCAGATTCCCCAGCCCAGCCTGAGCAGCTCCTCAGGGTATCCTGACCCTCTGCTGGAGAGGAAACAAGAGCTGTCAGTGATTCTTTGGGTAAAGGGGAAAAAAGATAAGCCAAATATGCCAATTTATGCATGGAAAGGTCAGAATTTAGGAATTCTCACTTCTTACTCTGCTACATATCTTAAAATGGAATAAATTTTAAGAGCACCATAAAACTATATTCTTCATCCCATTTCCCATGTAACTGGTGCTCCCTCTCTGCCTGCATAAAGACAAGCCTCCAGCTCTTTTATTAATATCCATGAGCATAATTTAATGGCTGATCCAGCACTGGAGACACACATTTCATATTTAACAGAAAGGCTGATTTGGAAGGAGCCTGGAAGAACTGTAATGAACAGACTGGCTGCTCAGATCAATACAACATCATTTACTTATTGCCACTTATTGGCCAAGTCATTTTTTGTCATCTTGGTACTTGTGTGTAGCAACAAGAAAAGTGGCAGACAAAAGGACCTAAAATTAATTAAGTTCATGTGGCTTCAATTCATGTAAAAGCCTAAAGCCCAGTCTGCAATAAAGATAAACAGTTCTCTTTATTTCCCTGCAAACACACTCACACACACAATACTGAAATAGCACAGAGCAGTCCTAAAGAGCAGGCCAAGGCTGCCTTGTGCACAGGGCCCTGCAAACAGGCAATAAAGGAGATATCTTTATCAACTGCAGCACTGAACTGAACCTTGGAAAGGAATGAGCACCAGAAAGACACCAGTGCATCCAGAGGAGCTGCCACTGCTCCTGGGGCCATGGGAGGCTCCAGCCCAGCACTGTGGAAGATAAAGCTCAGAGGGCCTTTATGGATCACACCTTTTATGTGCTCTCTGCCCTGAGCCCAGCTCTCTTTCCAGCTCATTCCAGCTGGCCCTGTCTCATGTGTTATTCATGCACCTCAGGATTGGAAAAGTGAGCACGTTGCCCGAGCTGCCAGAGCACATTATGGTAACATCACATTTGAAGGCTCTTATTTCCCCCTATATCCAATTATTTTCCTCCTAGGTTCCAGAATCAAAAGCAGGTGAGGGAAACCCCTACTGAAAGTTCAGGGAGCAGGGCTGTGTGTGAGCCAGGAGTGCTGCCAGCCCCCAGATGCCATCAGGAGGGGTGGTGCAGAATATGGATCATGGAATAGGGGTCATGGCCAGGCTCTGCTGCCCCTCCTCACCAGCCTGGCCTCACAGCCAGTCCTGCCCCTCACTCTGAGCACAGGAGGAATTTTAACACGTGCAGACTGTGGTGTGCTCAGTGCCTGGTGGTTCTGTGTGCTGTGGGACATTGTGAAATGTCACAATTACACAGATTTCCTTGTGGCCAGCTCACCCCAAGTGCCAAGGTCTGCCTGCCCTGGCTTTGCTTTCCTCTGCCCCTTCTCCCAGCTCCTCAGGGCTCCTTTCATCAGCTCCCCTCAGAGGTGGGTTTGTTTCATTCCAGGAGCATGGAAAATCCCAGGATAACGCACAGCCCCGTGGATTCACCAGTGGGACACAAACCTCCCCATCCATGGGGGCCAGCGCCAGGCTCTGAGAGCCCAGAGGGATTTCATTGATCCCCCTGGTGCTGCCTCTCCAAACGGCCCCACAGCCAGAGGTTTTGGGGCTCCCTCTCCCCTTGCACAGGCATGTGGAATTCAAAACATGGCCTGGCACCTCTTTCCTCTGGAGATGGAGATGTTTGCATTGAGAAACCCTCAGATCCCCTACCAGCAGCAATAAATATGATTTTGCATCCCATTTCCTGAGGGAAAAACACATCAGCTCACACTGCCTGAGCCATTTCAAATGCTCCTTCTTGGAAGCGAAACCTGAATCCCCACACATCAGACTCCAGTCAGGTTTCACTCCCCACCTATTCCAATCCTACGCCTCATTATTTGTGGAGATAGACAAATAGATGCAGCACGTGAATGTTCTCCCCACTGGTGCTTAATGGTATTTTTTTCTTCATTTTTAAAATAAACAAATACATAAATAAAGCAAAGCCTCAGACTGCCTTCACTGCAGAGGCTGCTCAGAGCACAGACCCAGCTCCTCATCTGTTTTCTCTGACCCTAGTCAACACTGCCAATAAATCAGCCTCCCCCACTCCCAAAAAATAGAAAGCCTGTAAAGTTGTGTGCTTCTCCTTCTCTTTTTCACCTCCACCTGGTGTTCAGCACAGAGATTCCCACCTCTAACTGATTCTTTTTCCTCCTTCCACCCAGCTCTGTCCTCCAGCAGGTCTCTGCTGCAGACAGGGGCAGACTCTGGCTCTGCCATCTCTGCTCCTTTCCAGACACACAGAGAGAGCCCAGACACTGCTCTGTCCCAAACAGAGCCCAGACACTGCTCTGTCCCCAAACAGAGCTCAGACACTGCTCTGTCCCAGAGCTCAGACCCTGCTCTGTCCCAAACAGAGCCCAGACACTGCTCTGCCCCCAAACAGAGCCCAGACACTGCTCTGTCCCAGAGCCCAGACACTGCTCTGTCCCAAACAGAGCCCAGACACTGCTCTGCCCCCAAACAGAGCCCAGACACTGCTCTGTCCCAAACAGAGCCCAGACACTGCTCTGTCCCAAACAGAGCCCAGACACTGCTCTGCCCCCAAACAGAGCCCAGACACTGCTCTGTCCCAGAGCCCAGACACTGCTCTGTCCCAAACAGAGCCCAGACACTGCTCTGCCCCCAAACAGAGCCCAGACACTGCTCTGTCCCAAACAGAGCCCAGACACTGCTCTGTCCCAAACAGAGCCCAGACACTGCTCTGTCCCCAAACAGAGCCCAGACACTGCTCTGTCCCCAAACAGAGCTCAGACACTGCTCTGTCCCAGAGCTCAGACACTGCTCTGTCCCCAAACAGAGCTCAGACACTGCTCTGTCCCCAAACAGAGCCCAGACACTGCTCTGTCCCAGAGCCCAGACACTGCTCTGTCCCAGAGCTCAGACACTGCTCTGTCCCCAAACAGAGCTCAGACACTGCTCTGTCCCAGAGCCCAGACACTGCTCTGTCCCAGAGCTCAGACACTGCTCTGCCCCCAAACAGAGCCCAGACACTGCTCTGTCCCCAAACAGAGCTCAGACACTGCTCTGCCCCCAAACAGAGCCCAGACACTGCTCTGCCCCCAAACAGAGCCCAGACACTGCTCTGTCCCCAAACAGAGCTCAGACACTGCTCTGTCCCCAAACAGAGCTCAGACACTGCTCTGTCCCAAACAGAGCCCAGACACTGCTCTGTCCCCAAACAGAGCCCAGACACTGCTCTGTCCCAAACAGAGCTCAGACACTGCTCTGTCCCAGAGCCCAGACACTGCTCTGCCCCCAAACAGAGCTCAGACACTGCTCTGTCCCCAAACAGAGCTCAGACACTGCTCTGTCCCAGAGCCCAGACACTGCTCTGTCCCAGAGCTCAGACACTGCTCTGTCCCCAAACAGAGCTCAGACACTGCTCTGTCCCAGAGCCCAGACACTGCTCTGTCCCAGAGCTCAGACACTGCTCTGCCCCCAAACAGAGCCCAGACACTGCTCTGTCCCCAAACAGAGCTCAGACACTGCTCTGTCCCAGAGCCCAGACACTGCTCTGCCCCCAAACAGAGCCCAGACACTGCTCTGTCCCAGAGCTCAGACACTGCTCTGTCCCCAAACAGAGCCCAGACACTGCTCTGTCCCCAAACAGAGCCCAGACACTGCTCTGTCCCAAACAGAGCCCAGACACTGCTCTGTCCCAGAGCCCAGACACTGCTCTGTCCCCAAACAGAGCCCAGACACTGCTCTGTCCCCAAACAGAGCTCAGACACTGCTCTGTCCCAGAGCCCAGACACTGCTCTGCCCCCAAACAGAGCCCAGACACTGCTCTGTCCCAGAGCTCAGACCCTGCTCTGCCCCCAAACAGAGCCCAGACACTGCTCTGCCCCCAAACAGAGCCCAGACACTGCTCTGCCCCCAAACAGAGCCCAGACACTGCTCTGCCCCCAAACAGAGCCCAGACACTGCTCTGTCCCAGAGCTCAGACACTGCTCTGTCCCCAAACAGAGCCCAGACACTGCTCTGTCCCCAAACAGAGCCCAGACACTGCTCTGCCCCCAAACAGAGCTCAGACACTGCTCTGCCCCCAAACAGAGCTCAGACACTGCTCTGTCCCCAAACAGAGCCCAGACACTGCTCTGACCCCAAACAGAGCCCAGACACTGCTCTGTCCCAAAGAGAGCCCAGACACTGCTCTGTCCCCAAACAGAGCCCAGACACTGCTCTGCCCCTGGCACCCAGAGCAGCTCACTCTGCTCTGCCCCTGGCACCCAGAGCAGCTCACTCTCCCTGCCCCTGGCACCCACAGCAGCTCACTCTCCCTGCCCCTGGCACCCAGAGCAGCTCACTCTCCCTGCCCCTCGCCCCCCAGTTTGCAGAGCCCCCCGTTGGCAGCTCAGTGGCCCAGCAGCAGCTCCCTGGCAGGAGCACAGCAAGGGCAGAGCAGCTCTGCTCCCCTCCTGCCAGGCAGGGATGTGCCAGCCCCAGTGCTCTCCCCTCACTGGGCATGGAGGGCTGGAGGCTGAAATAAAAAATCCAACAGAAAATAGCTGCTCCATGAGTGCTGAGGAGCTGCAGACAGCCATAGTGCTACCCAGCACTATTAAGAAAATAAATCTTTGGGAATCAAAGTACCCAAACAAACAGATTTATTCACGTCTCTAGACCCATTTCTTTCCCCTCCTCAGAGTTAAAAAAAATCCTAAACCTTTCATGAAAAGCTTTTAAAAATCCATCCTGAGATTGGCTATTCTGCATTTCATGCAATATATATGGACTTGGGAAATTTTACAGAACAAAATGATTACCCTAAATTATTGATCAAAGGCAGCAAGTGTATACAGTGTCCTGAAGAATGTACAGGCTGCTCTGAGAGGAGAGAGCCCTCGTGGTGACAGCACTGACAGAGGCATGGATCACACTGAGGACTCACTCCTAACTACATCATCTTACTACACAGCAAATGTGAAAGCCATCTTTTCATTTCTATGCAAAGTTTGTAATACTGCCTCAGAAGTGAACAAAGGGGCATCAGTTTAGGGACAGAAAGAGAAGATGTAAATACACTCAGTGGAAATACACCCATCCCAGCCAGCAGCCACACACCATCACACGTGTTCAGAGCCCTCAGTGGCCTCCCAGCAATTCAAGTTCCTCACATCTCTCACAGGGCAGGCATGGGTAAAACAAAAGCAATGGAAAAACCAGCAGAACTGGCAGCCAGCTGGGCACACACCTCTCCAGGGATGGCAGAGCCAAACCTGGGCAGGAGCTTTCCAGACTCTTCAGACAGTCTGCAACAAGAGAAAAACTTCCTCCCTCAACTCAGGTTCAGCAACGCCCTCCCACAGGAGCAAAGCATTTCAGCAGCCCTAGGAAAGCCAGGCTCCTGTCCAGCTGTGGCTGATAAAACACAAACAGCTGGGCACAGGAGAGACCCCTCAGTGCCCTGAGAGCCAGGCTGGCAGCACTTACCTCTCTGAAAACTGGGACAGCACTAACAGGCCTTCCCCACCTTCACTGATGTCTTCCAGACCCCCCTCCCTGAGGCACATCTTGGCCTTATCAGCAGCAGCTGATTGCTGCTCATCCAAACGAGTTCAGCTGTGAGTGAGGAGCACGTGCAGCAGGGCCCTCATTAGAGCTGAACCGGGGTAATTAGTGGCACCAGAGATGCTCATCCCATGGCTAGAAATGAATTTACCACAGGGAGTCCAGCAGCATCTGATTTCCAGAGAATTTAAACAATGTGGTGCTTGGGGACATGGTTTGGTGGCAGTGCCAGGCTTGTGGTTGGACTGGGTGATCTTGAGGATCTTTTCCAACCTTCATGATTCCATTCTATTTATTTTCAAAGCAGGCATCTGCAAAGGCAGGAATTTCCATCATTTCATGGCATTTTATTTTTCCTCCTTATTGAAACCCAGGATTACCTGCAGACCGTGCAGAACAGGTGTGTGTACCTGCAGATCATGCAGGTGTGTGTGTGTGTGTGTGTGTGTCTGTGTGTGTGTACCTGCAGACCGTGCAGAACAGGTGTGTGTGTGTGTGTGTGTACCTGCAGACCATGCAGATGTGTGTGTGTACCTGCAGACCATGCAGAACAGGTGTGTGTGTGTGTGTGGGTGTGTGTGGGTGTGTGTGGGTGTGTGTGGGTGTGTGTGTACCTGCAGACCATGCAGGTGTGTGTGTGTACCTGCAGACCATGCAGAACAGGTGTGTGTGTGTGTGTGGGTGTGTGTGGGTGTGTGTGGGTGTACTTGCAGACCATGCAGAACAGGTGTGTGTGTGTGTGTGGGTGTGTGTGGGTGTGTGTGGGTGTACTTGCAGACCATGCAGAACAGGTGTGTGGGTGTGTGTGTCCAGCCCCAGCTCCCAGCCCTGCAGTGACAGGCCAGGGCTCACTCCCATTACCTGCTTTTCCCTCCACTGTAATAACCCATCCAGAGCAGTGTGAGAGGTGTCAGCAGGAGGTGTCACAGCACACCAGGAACAGCAGAGCTGGAAGAAAACTGCATTTCTGATGGAAAAAATGCTCCATCTTCCCACTCTCCCACAGATACAGATAATAACCTTTATCCAGCCTGAAAGCTGAAACCACAGTGTGTGATTTACAGTGCTCAGAGAGTGGAACCAGTGGTGAAACTCCAGCCTGGCAGTTACCCTGGCCAGGGCTGTGCTTAGAGGACGAGAAGATGAACAAGTAAATTACAGAATGTCCTGCTCCTCATCTCCCCAAGTAATTGAAGATTCAATATAATTTTTACCGAGTTGTTTTTAATTGGTCCCATTTGCTGCTGTGAATGAGGTGCAGCACTGTCCCTGTGTGATGGATGCTTCTGTGCAAATTGAAACCAAAACGTGCAAAACATTCCGGCCACTGCATGGCAAAACAGCCCCAGCCACAGAAATGCAATTCATTTCCAAGCCTGGCCTTGAAATATTAGGGTACTAATCTATTTATTTGGCTGTTAGTGATGGTCTCCGTCAAGGTCAGGAGAAATTGCTCAATTAATAAACTCCTGCCTGCTGCCACCACAGCAAAGCTCTCCCTGGAGCAGGGGGAGGCCCTGGCACAGGCAGGGCAGCTGGATTTGGGCAGAGTGACCACCAACCCCTTCCTATGGGGCAGAGTTTGGGGTTTGGGGCTGCCCCTGCCCCCTGCAGGCGCTTTGGGGGGCTCAGGGTCAGGTGTGCAGCCCCTGCCCAGTGCCCACCTTGGCAGGAAGGTGTGAACAGGAGGAGGAGGAGGAGGAGGGTGGTTCAGGACAGGCAGAAGGAGGAATCCTGGCCTGGAGCAATTCAGGGATTTGCTTTTGCTGTCAGAGCCAGCTGCAGGCTCTTCCCAGCAGCATGACCCCTGCTAGAAGAACCCACAATAGTTTTTATTCCATGACTCCTGCAGAGGGTTGGATTTGAAAGGACCTTAAAGGCCATTCCAGCCCCAGCCAGATCTCAGCAAAGCCCCAAGAAATCCATGTGAAGCCTCTTTGTCATTCCCAGCCCCAGGGATTTTGCCCCTTTCTTTCCCCCACAGTTTCACCTTCCACGTGCAGGTGGCACAGGGGAGGTTGGCTCGGGCACCAGGAGCTGCACAGCCACCAAAGGCTGCCACAACCAGGTTACCGAAGTGCAGCTACTGTACCTGCTTTTATCCCTGGAATTGCTTCCCTCCAGCCTGGCCCAATTTGCAGCCCTTTCATCAGAGGCTCTGCTGCCCTGCAGAGATGGGGAGTATCCTTTCAGGAGCCCAGTGGTGTCTGGAGAGCGGGAGCATCTGCACAGGGCAGGTGATTGTCAAACAGCCCTGCCACAGATTCACATAATTCAGGAAAATAAATCCAAATCAAACAGGATTGCAGCTGCAGTCCAAGGCACAGTGAGGGCCAAGTGGGGCAGGCTTTTCTCAGGCAGAGTTTTGCTTTCCTGCTGAAATAAACCATCAATTACCACATGAGCAGCAGAGAATAGAGGGGTGGGAAGGTGGCAAGGGCCTCCCAGAATGGGGTCCCAGCAAATTCCCCTTTTCCTGCCCTGGAGCAGTGTGCCTGCCTGGGAGGGGCAGGGGATCCCAGAGAGCAGATTTGGAGACCAGCACCCTTCCAGAGGCCTCCCAAACCCCTTCCATCCCACCTCTCCTGGCTGGGGCTGCACCTGCACTGCTGCTTGCTCCTCAAACCCATCTCGTTAATTGATCACCCCCTGACAGCTCCGTTTCATTCCTCAGAGAACAGCAGTGCATATATTGGACAAGCAAGTTTCAATTCCCATTTTTCCTTTGGGGAGAGGGAAGGAGCTTCATGAGCCTGCTCAGGAGCATTTCCCACTGAGCCAGAGCGGCCCTGGCTGCTGCTGGAGCATCCCCTGCCCCTGGCAGCCACAGCACAGCCCCAGGGGCCAGGCTGCCCATCCCCAGCTGCTCAGGAGCCCAGGCAGCAGCCAGAGCTCCCTCTCCACACCACGAAATGTGTCAGGTACAGCTAGTTTTAATCATCCCCCACAAGCTTTCAGTAAATGTGAATTATTGCAGCTGGGTGTGCCTGTTCCTGCAGGGCCCTTGGGGCTCTCCCAGCCAGCAGCTCTGGGGGCCTCTGCGCAGTTTCCCCCAGATTAATTAAGGTCTGGATTCAAGATTTTTGTCAATGTCTTGGCAAAGGTTTATGGAGGTCCTTAGGGTTAATTTATAATCCCCTCAAGAATAAGTAAATATTTAAACTTCCCCCAGTGGTGTAATTGAATGTTTTAATTCATGCTGGTAGACCGAGTCAGGCAAATGTTTCTATGGCTGGAGTTATTTATGAAATAAATGAAAATAAGAAATCACCTCTGTCACTTTGCTGGAGTTTGGAGCAAAGTGCAGCTCCTGACAGCCCTGGCCCCACATCCCACCTGCTCAGCAGAGGCCAGGTGAGCGTGGGTCATTAATTTCCATTTCAGCCCAACGTCCAGGTGCCGACAGGCAGTGAAGGAGCTGCGCTGCCCAAGGCCTGGGGCTGGCTGGGGAGGGGCTCTCCCTTGGCAGAGCTGCAGGGTCCCGTGCCCTCCCTGGCTGGCACAGCCCCATCCCCACAGGGACAGCCTTCCCCAGGCAGCCCGTGGGACTCTCCCCTCCTTTGGCACGGCAGGGGACGTTACTGCTCATGATGTGGGGCTGGTTATGGTGAGAAGTGGCAGGAAATCTTTCCATGGCAGATGAATAAATGCCGTGGGTTTGTGCAGGGACAGCTGTGCCTGCACAGGATCGATGAATGTCAGGGGGTTTGGGAGCATGGGGAGGAGCAGCTCCTCCACAGCCCCTTCCAAACCATCCCTGCTGCTCCAGAAACTCCAAACAGGGCTGGTTCTGAGCCAGGAAATTCCTCAGAGCCTTCTCCCCAGGGAATGAGCTCCAGCCCAGCCCCTGCCCACGCTGCCCTGCCATGGGTGATGTCCCTCCAGGTGTGTCCCTGCCATGTGCCAGGCACAAATGCCATCCCTGAGCCCACCTGCAGGGACCTGTGGGTACCCCTGAGATCCCAGGGGCACCACAGGGTCTGTCCCTGCCGGGGACACGGGGACAGCCACAGTCCTGTGCGTCAGCAGCACCACTGGTGGCACCTCCCTCGGCCACAGGGGGCTCACTGACCTGCCTGCCACACCAGGGCTTCCTTGGTCACAATTTAAATGCCAAACCAGGGCTTCCTTGGTCACGATTTAAATGCCACACCAGGGCTTCCTTGGTCACGATTTCAATGCCACACCAGGGCTTCCTTGGTCACAATTTAAATGCCACACCAGGGCTTCCTTGGTCACGATTTAAATGCCACACCAGGGCTTCCTTGGTCACGATTTAAATGCCACACCAGGGCTTCCTTGGCCACCACTGAGCTGCCACACCAGGGCTTCCTTGCTGGGCATGGCAGCAGCACAGGAGCCCAGCAGCCAGGCTGGCAGCTGCCAGGGACGCTCCCCCGGAGCCAGGCTGTGCCTGCAGGAGCTCTCCTCTCCTCTCCTCTCCTCTCCTCTCCTCTCCTCTCCTCCCGGGAGCCCTGGTGCCCAGCCGGGGCCTCAGACAGCTGAGAGCTCCCTGATGTCTCAATCAGGGCAATTATGTAATTGAGCCGTGCGGGAGGCACTGGGAGGGGAGGGAGGAATAAATCACTGAGCACAGTGAACCATCTCAGCCTGTAACAAAGCCCAGGCAGCACGGGCTGAGCCTGCTGCTTCCCTGGGCTGCAGGAAAAGCTGTTCTTCTCCTCTGAGCAGCATTCTCCAGGAGAACGTGGGGTCAGGCAAGCACCTGCTGGCCGTGGCCGCCAGCCAGGGCTGCACGGGCAGTGTCAATATTCTGGATCGAACATGGGGCGAGTTTTTGTTCCCATTTAGTGCACCCCACACACAGGACAGACAGTTATCCCTGCTAAGCTCTGGAATCCCAGGCAGCTGCATGGAGCTGGTACTTCCTGGGTGGGAAATGTTTCATTGGGCTGGAGGAACCAAACCCAGCTGGGGTCTGAGGCGCCAGCCCTGCTCCAGGGAAGGGTCCCAAGCACCTCCTGCCCCTGGCAGAGCCCTCCTGCCCCAGGTGGGATGGGAGGCAGGGCAGTGAGCAAGCCCTGGCTGGGTGGCAGTGCCAGCAGTGATGTCCCCAGGGCTGGAACGTGCCACTGGTAGAGCTGCCAGCCCAGCCAGCTCCTCCCTGCAGGGAGAGCAGGATTTGCCCCTCAGGCTCCAGACTGGCTCAGGACACAGCCACTGCTTGCCCTGCCTGCCTCCTGTGGCTGGGCAGGATCAGGGGCTGCAGGGCCCTGCCCAGCTCCCTGGCATGAGGGGACACACAGCACCTGGGCTCTAATCCCAGAGACAGCCCCAGCACAGCCTGGGCTGGGCACCACCCCCAGAGGAGCAGAGCCAGCGACGGCCAAAGCTCTCCGTGCCTGTAATGCATTTCCATTACAGCATTAAGGATCTTTCTGACCCAAATACACGTCCTGAGAACAGAAATAACTGTAAGGAATACAGCATTTAATCTGCCTGGATTCAGCCCCCAGAAAGATAAAATCTATTACGTGTGTTATCCCCTGCCCTGCCTGTTAACCCTACAGGGGCTGGTGTGAAACACCAGCTGGAACTCGGCAGTGCCCGGCGGCTGCCAGGCTCCAAATGCTCCTGCTGAGCGCGGGGACACTGACGGGCAGCGTTGGGCTAACACAGGGAGCGCTGCTGCCGGCGGGGCTCAGCGGTGACACTGCATTCACACTGCTGGCTCTGTGCCTGCGTGAGCCACCTCAGCAGCACCCCTTGGCCTGCACAGGGGTCCAGGGAGAGCACAGGGCCAGGGCACAAGAGGGGCACGAGCTGCAGAGCTGAGAGAGGATGAGGAGACACAAGTGATGAGAGCTGCAGCTGGGGCAGGAGCAAAGCCTGACTGAGGACTGAGACCTGAGCAAAGGCAGCAAATGCAGCAGAATCCCAGAGAGGTTTGGGCTGGAAGGGACCTCGGGGTCCCTCAGGGCCCCATCCAGGGCAGGGCACTGCTGAGCCCCCCAGGGCAGGGAATGTGCCCTCCTCTCCCAGCTCACACATTCAGTGACAGCCCGTTCCAGGAGCCAGGGTTAGCTCTATCAAATTAATTTTAATTGCAATTCAAAGAAAGAAAACCCACTTGAACATTTCTAATCAACAGGCATCTAATGAGGCCTGTTAGTTCCTGGAGTCTGAACACAGTGGGGAAATTTCCAAGATAATTTACTTCATTAATATTCAGCTAGAAGTGGATCATTCAATACTTTCCATGGTGGCATTGAGATGAAATACATCAAAAAAATTTTCTATTTGACATGGACTTGAAGTTTCATAAGTTTTTTTCTATCTTAGGAAAAAAAAACCACTTCAGAGTGAAACAAAACATTACAGCCCAGATCAGCCAAAATGAGTTCTGGGACTCTCTGAACCAGCAGTGCCCATGCAGGAGTACAGCAGAGCCAGGCAGGAGAATCACAGGAATCCCCTGCTCAGGGCTTGTGAATGCTGTTGCTGTGTACAATTCTTGATACAAGAAATGTCAACAGCCCTTGAGAAGCTGTCAGCCTTTTTCTAGAACAACAGCTTTATTGCAGCAGCTCTCACAGCCTCCAGCCCAGACTGGGCTGCTTTGCTTGCTCACAAAGGAAATTAAAAACCCAATCAGAGCTGGATGAGAGAGCTCCAGAGTGATCAGTGTTTGGGTCCTGAGCAGTAACGGGATGAGCAGGAGCAAGCAGGAGAGGGAGACCCAGCTGTGTGAGCCCAGAGGAACCCAGAGCCTTGTGTGCTGTGCCAGCCCTGCCTGCTCCTCTCAGCGAGGGGACACTGGCCCTGTCACTGACCTGTGTCCTCCTGGGGAGGGGACATTGTCCTGTCACTGAGCACTGCCTGTGTCCTCCTGGGGAGGGGACATTGTCCTGTCACTGAGCACTGCCTGTGTCCTCCTGGGGAGGGGACATTGTCCTGTCACTGAGCACTGCCTGTGTCCCCCTTGGGAGGGGACATTGTCCTGTCACTGAGCATTGCCTGTGTCCTGCTGGGGAGGGGACACTGTCCTGTCACTTGGCACAGCAGATGCCACAGTTGAAACAGCCACAACACACAGAGCATCCCCATAGAATGTCAGAAAGCTCCAACCCCCCCGTCACACCGTACCACATCAGGAGGCTCCAGGTTTCTGCCCACACAGAACAGCACCGTGGCATTTCAGGAGGCTGCAGCGCCTGCCCTGCTTGTCCCTCAGCCCAGCCTTTATCCCCTCACGTTCACACATCACACCTGTGTGCCCTCTGTGCCCTGTGTGACTGCTCAGCACACCTGGGCGCTCCCTGGCTCACTGCTGTCAGTGCTGCTCACCTGCCCCTCACACCTGTGCATTGGGGATGGGGCTCATCCCACTGCCAGTGACCCCAAACTGTGCCACACACAGCCCCAGTGACCACAAACTGTGCCACACACAGCCCCACTGCCAGTGACCCCAAACTGTGCCACACACAGCCCCAGTGCCCCCAAACTGTGCCACACACAGCCCAGTGACCACAAACTGTGCCACACACAGCCCCAATCACCCCAAACTGTGTGCCTGCAGTCACTGACACTGCCTGTGTCCCCCTGGGCAGGGACATTGTCCTGTCACTGCCCGTGTCCCCTGGGCAGGGACATTGTCCTGTCACTGCCGGTGTCCCCAGGAGCTCGGCTCACTGTCCCTTGCAGACAAAGCCCCCAGCTGCCAGGATGGCAGTGCCAGGGGGACGTGTTCCTGGCTCCTGGGAAGCAAACATGGACTTTCCTCATGAGGACACCTGTGCTTGCACATCCCTAGAACATGAGGAGGTTACTGAGAAGTCCCTCCTGGCAGGAACAATTTGTGTTCCCCTTAGCATCCTCCTGCTCCTCCTCCTTTCTATCCCCACCCAAGGTGTTGTTCCAAACAGCCCATGGGAATGGGCTCCCAACAGATTCCATCAGAGTACACTGCAAACACAGCCCCAGGAGTGAGGGGGAAGATGGAATCACCAATATTTGTAGGACCATTTTCTGAAGAGCTCGGTGTGGCTGGGGAGGGGAGGCTGCAAAAGGCACCAGCTGCTCCTTGCGCTTTTCTCTGTCCTGTGTGCTGCAGCCAAAGTTTATTTATCTGCAGGGTGAAATAATTCAGGGGGATTTGGCCAGCACAGGTGTATGTACAGTGTACACACAGAAAGCACAGCTGCACACAGCATGTGTACATCAAACACAGATACACAAGCTTGCTCCTGTTTCCACACCTCATCCCAATTTTCCAAGACTGCTATGCTGAAATGCTGTAAAACTCAATTTTGAGCTCATAAGATGCTTGTTAGTGCCTCACTCTATGTGACTCGAGGGGACCAAAGTTTGATTTTTTTAAGGGAGTTTCTTTCCAATCAGGAATCTGAATTTGCTCATGAACAGACTCAAATGCAGACCAGATCCTATTGCTCTCCATCCCATCCCAATGATGAGCCCTGATCCCAAAAGGGTGTTTGCACATCAGGGAGATCAGATATTGGCCAACATGGAATTGCTTTTATTTTACTGCTGCTGCCTGTGTAATGTTCCTGTGCTGCAGCCACAGGGAACCAGCAGCTCCATCACTCATTTCTGCTGGGCTCCTTCTGCTCCTGTTCCTGTGCCACCAAACCTGCTCAGCCCAGGGCTCACACTGTGACCCCTGCATCTGGCTCCTCTGCAAACTGCCCAGCTCCTCTGCCCCAGCTTTTCCCTACTGGGACAGTGAAAGGGACCCCAAAATGAAATATTTGGGTTGATATTATCCCACCTTAGAGCAGGCAGGGCTGACAGCACCACCAGCTCCTCCCCACACCACACATACCATTACCTCCACTACTGAAAACACAGGGGGAAGGAGGATTCAAGTTTCATATTGTTAATGGATTAATTAAATTACATTCTTGTGATTCAAAGGCACTTAGGTTAATTTAAGAACATATATTTTACCCCAAACTCATTTAACTGCCATGTAATTTTTTGCTGTTTCCTTTTCCATTATTGCTCATTAACAAGATCCTTGGGAATAAATAGAAGTGCTCTCTCTGCTGTAATTAGCCTGTCTGTCCCTCTGATTAGCTGATTCCTGTTTTGTGGCAGGGAATTTGGAGATCCTAAACACTCTGCTCTGCCATTGCCATTCCAGCCAGAGAGCAAATGGAAGTCTTCTGAGTCTGAGCCAGCCCAGGATGCGGCCATCAGACCCCAGGCTCAGATAGTTCATCCCAAGATGCTTCTGTCCCAAACAGAGTGGATTTTGTCAGGGCATCCAAAAAGGAAAAGCTTTTTCTGGGCTTCAGTTGCTTGTAGAGCTGAGGGGGCACAGAGGATTTAAAAAATATTAGAGTTTTTGAAAGGATTCTGTTTTCCCAGCTGTCATTAGAGTAAAAGAGTTATAGAGTTCTAAACAGTATCATCCCACATTTTGAAAGGTTGGAGTTATTTAAATTTATTAATACAGCACTCAGATACAAGAATTATTCAGAGGTCAGGAGGAAGCATTTGGGGTCACAGTGTTTTTGTGCCAAATAGAATTTTTCCTGAGCCAGAATGACCCCGTGCAGTCCCTTTGTCACCTGGGCATTCACAGAATGATTTCCTGAGCAGGGGAAATCGATTCTTGAAGGTAAACTTGCATTGGCAATAGGTAAGAGCCTGAGTGACCCCTGCCCTGCTGCATCTCCCATTTCCATGGCAGAGCAGTGCTCTCAGAGATGGCACAGCAGCCTGGGGGTCTGGGGGCTTTCAGCACGAGGCTTTGCACAGTGCCTGTCCCTGCTGGGGGGGCAGGAGCACATGGAAGGGGGAAAGAAGGAAAATCCAATTAAGTCTGAAAGGGAGAGGGAGATTCTCCTGGTCAAGGAATTGATCTCCCTGTCTGTCTGAGCAAAACATCCACGGGGATTTTGGGAGAGTTTTGCTGGGTGTGAGCAGGGCCAAGGCAGCCAAAGCAGGAGCCCCATCCCTGGGTGCTCTGGCTGCAGTGGGACCCCCACGAGCACCCGGGTTCCTTGGGAAAGATCCCAACAGTGCAGGGACCCAGCTGGATGTCACCACCCCAAGAGTGCATGGACCCAGCTGGATGTCAGCCACCCCAACAGTGCAGGGACCCAGCTGGATGTCACCATCCCAAGAGTGCAGGGCCCCAGCTGGATGTCACCACGCCAACAGTGCAGGGACCCAGCTGGATGTCATCACCCCAACAGTGCAGGGACCCAGCTGGATGTCACCATCCCAAGAGTGCAGGGACCCCAGCTGGGTGTCACCATCCCAACAGTGCAGGGACCCCAGCTGGATGTCACCCACCCCAAGAGTGCAGGGACCCAGCTGGGTGTCATCACCCCAACAGTGCAGGGACCCAGCTGGATGTCACCACCCCAACAGTGCAGGGACCCAGCTGGATGTCACCACCCCAATAGTGCAGGGACCCAGCTGGGTGTCACCACCCCAATAGTGCAGGGACCCAGCTGGATGTCACCACCCCAACAGTGCAGGGACCCAGCTGGATGTCACCACCCCAATAGTGCAGGGACCCCAGCTGGGTGTCACCATCCCAACAGTGCAGGGACCCAGCTGGATGTCACCACCCCAATAGTGCAGGGACCCAGCTGGGTGTCACCATCCCAACAGTGCATGGACCCAGCTGGGTGTCACCATCCCAACAGTGCAGGGCCTCAGCTGGGTGTCACCCACCCCAAGAGTGCAGGGACCCCAGCTGGGTGTCACCACCCCAACAGTGCAGGGACCCAGCTGGGTGTCACCCACCCCAAGAGTGCAGGGACCCAGCTGGGTGTCACCATCCCAAGAATGCAGGGCCCCAGCTGGGTGTCACCACCCCAAGAGTGCAGGGCCCCAGCTGGATGTCATCACCCCAACAGTGCAGGGACCCCAGCTGGGTGTCACCCACCCCAACAGTGCAGGGACCCAGCTGGATGTCACCACCCCAAGAGTGCAGGGCCCCAGCTGGATGTCACCACCCCAAGAGTGCAGGGCCCCAGCTGGATGTCACCACCCCAAGAGTGCAGGGCCCCAGCTGGGTGTCACCCACCCCAAGAGTGCAGGGACCCATCCCTGTCCCCCCACCTGCCCCAGCCCCTGAGCAAACCCCCCTGGGAGCACAGACCCTGCCACCAGGGAGGCTCAGAAGGTTTAAAGTGCCCCCTGCCCTTGCTGGGGGAAGGACACAGAGCACTGTCCCCCACCCAGGAGGGGCTGCATCACAGACCTGATCAGCAGCAAACAAATGCAGATGCACTGGACTAAATAAAACCTTGCTTGTGATCTCCATGTCAACAAATTAGACAACTATATTGGCAGCTTGGCAGGCTCTCTTGTTTGCACTGGTAAATCAAGTTCCCAGTCTTTGCAGCTGCACAGGAATTTAAAATTTTTTTAATTTTTAAATTTTTTATCTTTTTCTTTTTGGTTTTTTTGTTTGTTTGTTTGGTTGGGTTTTTTTGGTCTTCTGTTGGTTTTTTGGGTTTTTTGGGTTTGTTTTTTTTTTTTTTTTTTTTTTTGGTTTGGTTTTTTTTGGTTTTTTTTTTTTTTTTTTTTTTTTTGCTGGCATCATTCCAGAAAGCTGCCTATATGGGGATCTGCCTTTGTGTGCAAAACCTGTGACTGCCAGCCCCAGTTGGCTAAAGGTACCTGCCAGCACCTCGCAGGAACAGAGAGGGGCCCATTCCCTGCTCCCAGTGTCCCACGGACTGCTGGGGCTGTGGGGGTCCCAGGGGGGAAAAGATCTGGGGTTCATGTGGGAAGGGGAGCCCAGGAAGGGGAACCCAGGAAAGGGAACCCCAGGAAGGGGAGCAGCCCTGGGTTGATGTGGGGAGGGGAGCCCAGGAAAGGGAACCCCAGGAAGGGGAGCAGCCCTGGGTTGATGTGGGAAGGGGAACCCAGGAAAGGGAACCCCAGGAAGGGAACCCCAGGAAGGGGAGCAGCCCTGGGTTGATGTGGGAAGGGGAACCCAGGAAGGGGAACCCCAGGAAGGGGAGCAGCCCTGGGTTGATGTGGGAAGGGGAACCCAGGAAAGGGAACCCAGGAAAGGGAACCCCAGGAAGGGGAACCCCAGGAAGGGGAACCCAGGAAGGGGAGCAGCCCTGGGTTGATGTGGGAAGGGGAACCCGGGAAAGGGAACCCCAGGAAGGGAACCCCAGGAAGGGGAGCAGCCCTGGGTTGATGTGGGAAGGGGAACCCAGGAAGGGGAACCCCAGGAAGGGGAGCAGCCCTGGGTTGATGTGGGAAGGGGAGCCCAGGAAGGGGCCCCAAGGTGGAGCCCCTGCACAGGGCAGTCAGGCAGAACCGTGTGAAGCTTCCCCTTTGCTCCTGGCAACACAGCCCTGTGCATTTGAATTCAAGCTACAAACCTGAGGAGCTTGTAGGCTCTAACTCTGATCTCTTCCCAGGGCTGCAGGAAGGGCCCTGAGCACCATCCCCACCCCGGCCTGTGCTGGGAGGGAGGAGGGGGCAGCTCTGCAGAGCATCCCTGGGCAGGGGCAGCCAAACCCTCCCATTGCTGCACCCTCAGCTGCTGCCAGCCTCGAGGGACTGGGCAGCTGGGGATGGATTTTATCAGGTTTTTATCATGGGGGTTTAAAGAGCAGTGTCCACCTGGAAGTGCAACTCAGGGCAGGGCTTTGTTCAGCAATTTTGGTTTTGTTGAGCAACAATTCCAATTACCCTGCTGGGACCTTGCAGGGATCTTTGAGCACTCCCCAGGAGCTGAGCTGGGCAGTAAATGGAGGCCTGAGACAGAAGCCGCTCTCTGAGGGATGGAGAGCTCTCAGCTGTTTGCTGCAGTGGGTTTGGCAGCTCTGCTCTCCTGCACAGCCTGGCACTGCCACTCTGGCACTGCCCTGGCACTGCCCTGGCACTGCCCTGGCACTGCCACTGTCCTGGCACTGTCCCTCAGTGCCACCCACCCAGCAGTCCAGCAGCACAGCCTGGCACTGCCACCTCTCCTGAATCCCCCATTAGCCCACAGCAGCTTCCCACAAACACTCCTCCCCTCCAAGGCTCACCTCACAAACCTTTATGGTGCCTTTTTCCTTATGATGATCCAGCACAAACATGATTTAATGGGGCTGGAGGAAAACAAGCTCAGCCACCAGAGCAGCAGGCAGTGGTTGCAGTCCCCATCTCATGGCTTTTTGTGTCCTGCTGCTCATCCTCTCTGCTGTGGTTTCATTCTGCTCGTGCTGCCACTGGGTTATTACTGCTCTCCATTACAGCCTCAAGGTCTTTTGTGGTTATACTTTAAAGGTGGCTTTGTGCCTTTTTTTTCTTGCTTGTGAATTTGATTCAGCTTTGCTCTGGGTTACTGTTATGCCTGCTCCACCACTACACCCAATCTGGAAAAAGCAGCTGTGTCCAAAGGAAATGCTGGAGACAGCCACACAAACAATTCCCTTGAGATGTGCCTTTTCATCCCTAATCTGAATTTGACTGAGTTTGCAGAGCAGAAATCCCACAGGTTATTGATCAGGGACAGCTCCTGGGTGTTCCCCACAGCCAAAGCCATCACACATCACAGCACCCTGGGCTGGGGTCCCAGCCTGGGCTCTCCCCCTGCTCCCCCTCTCCTCCCTCAGCCTCTCAGCCCCCCCTTCTGAGCAGGGCAGAGCCACACCACCACAAAGAGCAATACTGACTCCTTTAATTACATTTAGCACCCTAAGTACTCACTGCTACGAGGCAGCCTGGGCTGAGCCACAGCCACAGCCATGAAAAATCAGCAGCTGCACAAACATGGAACAAAATAAGCAAATAAGCAAATAATTCATAACCTTGCTAAGCAAAGCCTTCACGGGCCTTGTTTGCTTCCACAAATGCAAACACACAGAAATACATTTAAGCAAAGAGATTCTGCCAAGATTTTGTGTGGAAAACTTGTCCTGGCTGGGGTGATCTGGTGTTTGGTGGCCCCACACTGAGCACCAGAGCCAGGAGGGGATGCCCCAAACACCTCAAACACCCCCAGCACAGGGGGCACTCCTGGGAGGTGCCATCCCTCAGTGACACCCTCTGGCACTGTCACCTGGTGCCACTCCTCACTGACACCCTCACATCTGGCAGTGTCACCTGGTGCCATTCCTCACTGACACCCTCTGGCACTGTCACCTGGTGCCATTCCTCACTGGTACCCTCACCTCTGGCACTGTCACTGGTGCCACTCCTCACTGACACCCTCACCTCTGGCAGTGTCACCTGGTGCCATTCCTCACTGACACCCTCATCTCTGGCACTGTCACTGGTGCCACTCCTCACTGACACCCTCACCTCTGGCACTGTCACTGGTGCCATCCCTCAGTGACACCCTCTGGCACTGTCACCTAGTGCCATTCCTCACTGACACCTGCACATCTGGCAGTGTCACTGCTGCCATTCCTCACTGACACCTGCACCTCTGGCAGTGTCACTGGTGCCACTCCTCACTGGTACCCTCACCTCTGGCAGTGTCACCCATTGCTGGGCTGCCCACCTGGGCTGGGGCCAGCTGGGTGCAGCTGGTTCTGACCCATGCTGGAGCTGGTTCTGATCTGTGCTGGAGCTGGTTCTGATCCTGACCCATGCTGGAGCTGGTTCTGATCTGTGCTGGAGCTGGTTCTGATCCTGACCCATGCTGGAGCTGGTTCTGATCTGTGCTGGAGCTGGTTCTGATCCTGACCCATGCTGGAGCTGGTTCTGATCTGTGCTGGAGCTGGTTCTGATCCTGACCCATGCTGGAGCTGGTTCTGATCCTGCTGGAGCTGGTTCTGATCCGTGCTGGAGCTGGTTCTGATCCGTGCTGGAGCTGGTTCTGATCCGTGCTGGAGCTGGTTCTGATCTGTGCTGGAGCTGGTTCTGATCCTGACCCATGCTGGAGCTGTTTCTGATCCTGCTGCATCTGGTTCTGATCCTGCTGGAGCTAGTTCTGATCCTGACCCATGCTGGAGCTGGTTCTGATCCTGCTGGAGCTGGTTCTGATCCTGCTGAAGCTGGTTCTGATCCTGCTGGAGCTGGTTCTGATCTGTGCTGGAGCTGGTTCTGATCATGCTGGAGCTGGTTCTGATTCTGCTGGAGCTGGCTCTGGCCCATAACGTTGCCCAGGGAGGTTTGGGCTCTTTAGCAACATCTAGGAAAAGGTTTAAAATAAAATATGTCAATGACATGAAAAAACAAATGTCAAGGCAAAGTCTGGCCATTGCAGTTGACCCGAGCTCCTTTGGAGCCAGCCAGAAAAGAGCTGGGGCGGGAGAGCTCTCCACATCCCAGCCGGGAGCCCCTGGCAGGGGTGGGCTGTGCCATCAATGAGTCCCTGCAGTGACCCTGGTGTGTCAGTGTTTCTGCAAACACCCAGGGAAGGTGCGGAGCCAGCCCAGAGATCTGAGCCAGCAGTGAACAAAGTTTGGCACAAATGATGCAGCTGCTGATGAATTAACTCTGGGACAGTCTGGAAGGACCTCAAAATAACTCATGTGTTGAGAGCCTCTATAAATCTCGCTAGTGGGGTGTCCTTGGTGAGCAATTAGATGAGTAACTGCTGTTTGTTCGGGGAGATTCTCTTTTGAAGATGTTCTGCTGGCAGGTAAAGATGGAGTAGCCAAACCAAACCCAAGGAAAGCTCTGCCAGAGCCCAGTTTGTAACTCAAATTAGGTTCATGAGTGTTATCAATTTTCCCTCTCTTTACTGAAAATCAAGGATTCTTTCACTTTCAGGTCTTTAAATCATGTGCAAAGCTGCAAGAGGATTGAGTGTTTGCAAAGGTGGCTCTTTCCTTTGGCCTGTTACAGAAACAAAGGAGCCCAACAACATTCATTCCGTGGCTTCTCACACACAGATGATAGAGCACTGCTGATGTCTGAACGCCTGACTTATTTGCTAATTTATTATTCATTTACTTCCAGATTCTAATGTCTAATTTATTCTCTTACGTATCAATTTCTCCCCCGATTTATCCTCTGTCATCCACTCTGGAATTCAAACCCAAACAAGTAAATAAACCCCCGTTCTGTGTGGCAGGTGTGCAGTAAGCCATCAGCGTTTGGCACAGCCAGAGCAGGATGGAGCAGAGAGGAGGAGGGATGGATTTCTGTGCAGAGCCCAGTGCTCCATCAGGCATGCAGGAGCGGGGCACAGCAAAGGCTGCAGGTACAGCTGGGCATGCGGGGCAGCACTCAGTGCCCATCCTGGGCATGCGGGGCAGCACTCAGTGCCCATCCAGCTGGGGAAGCACTCAATGCATCCACCCAGAGCTCAGGGTCCCAGAGCTCAGACAGACCCCATGCCAGGAGCCTGCCTGCTGGGCATGCAGGGGCAGCACTCAGTGCCCATCCTGGGGATGCAGGGGGAACACTCAGTGCCCATCCTGGGCATGCAGGGCAGCACTCAGTGCCCATCCTGGGCATGCAGGGCAGCACTCGGTGCCATCCACCCAGCGCTCAAACTCACCCTGTGCCAGGAGCCTGCCTGCCGGGGATGCAGGGGGAGCACTCAATGCCCATCCTGGGCATGCAGGGCAGCACTCAGTGCCATCCACCCAGAGCTCAGACTCACCCCGTGCCAGGAGCCTGCCTGCTGGGCATGCAGGGGCAGCACTCAGTGCCCATCCTGGGCATGCAGGGCAGCACTCAGTGCCCATCCTGGGGATGCAGGGCAGCACTCAGTGCCATCCACCCAGAGCTCAGACTCACCCCGTGCCAGGAGCCTGCCTGCTGGGCATGCAGGGGCAGCACTCAGTGCCCATCCTGGGCATGCAGGGCAGCACTCAGTGCCCATCCTGGGCATGCAGGGCAGCACTCAGTGCATCCACCCAGAGCTCAGACTCACCCCGTGCCAGGAGCCTGCCTGCTGGGCATGCAGGGGGAACACTCAGTGCCCATCCTGGGCATGCAGGGCAGCACTCAGTGCCCATCCTGGGCATGCAGGGCAGCACTCAGTGCCCATCCTGGGCATGCAGGGGGAACACTCAGTGCCCATCCTGGGCATGCAGGGCAGCACTCAGTGCCCATCCTGGGGATGCAGGGCAGCACTCAGTGCCCATCCTGGGCATGCAGGGCAGCACTCAGTGCCCATCCTGGGCATGCAGGGCAGCACTCAGTGCATCCACCCAGAGCTCAGACTCACCCCGTGCCAGGAGCCTGCCTGCCGGGGATGCAGGGGGAGCACTCAATGCCCATCCTGGGCATGCGGGGCAGCACTCAGTGCCCATCCTGGGCATGCAGGGCAGCACTCAGTGCCATCCACCCAGAGCTCAGACTCACCCCGTGCCAGGAGCCTGCCTGCCGGGCATGCAGGGGCAGCAGCCTCCTCCCGAGCTGTGCTGCACAGCAGCTGTGATTTCATTCTCTGGGCATTGGCAGTCTGGGCACAGGCAGCCAGAGCTGCAGTCACACGGAGACAGACAATTCCTGCTTCAGAAACAGATGGAGGAAGGCAGGGAAGCTGCTGCAGCCTCGGGAGTCACGCTCTGCGTTTACTCCTTTTTCCCCAGCTGTGAAACACAGAATTAATGCTGGCCATCTTCACCTCCCCGGGCTTGGCCATCACAGGGATTGTCTAAAAAAGGCAAAAACCATCTTGGCTGCGTCTGTGTTCTCCTGTCCTCTCCATTACACCCCACTGGGAACAGCCTCTGTCCCACCAGGGATCCAGCCCCTGGGCTCCAGCTCCGGGATCCCCCAGCTGGGATCCATCCTCAGCCCGGGCTGCTCCCAGCCCCAGAGCCCAGCCTGGCCTGAGACCCTTGCAGGGATCAGGGGCAGCCCCAGCTGCTCTGGGCTCCTGTGCCAGGGCTGCCCACCCTCAGTTCTCCCCCATATCTGACCCCAATCACCCCTCTCAGCATTCCTTGTGTCAGACACTCCTTTCACTTGTCCATTTTCATCCCACATGGGGCCACCTCCACCCCTTGCCAAGTGCTGACAGCTCAGGGACAGGACAGGCACAGACACTTGGGGTTTCTCCTATTGGCTTCATGGAATTATTTCTGCTTTTCTCGCCCATTTTTAGAAAAGACATAGATTAATTCCCATAAAAACATTTCAGTTATTATTCCCAGGGTATTGTTTGCTTTCCCCTTTCTTTCTTTTTGTACTTTCAGTAGCAGTGAAAAAAGGGATGAAGAAGAATAAATGACATTATCGGCCATTTTGAGAACAAAACTGAAAGTTTTCAAAAGTCTCTTTATAGTGTTCATTACTTCCATGACATCAAAGTGGTTTTCTCTTGAGTAAGCAGTTGACTTTTAAACCATGGGACAGATGAAGAAAGCAAATTTCACAGAAAATAATGATAATTTAAAAGTAATTTTTCCAAGTGAAAGTATTTAAAAATGAAATCCATAAAAATAAATCTAAGCACTTCTAAGCTTAACCTAAGATGATTTAAAAGACACAAATGAGGGATGTTCTTACTGCCAGGAAGGGATGGAGGTCATACTGGAAGCTTCCTTCTCTCTTCCCCATTTCTGTACTGGAGCATTTCTCACAGCACCTGCCAGGTTTTAAATGAAGAGCAGGTCTGAAGGTCAGGAATTGGGATCCACCCTTGGGATGCTCAAGCCCTCTGCCAGCTGCTGCCAATGACACTTTGGTCTTCACCCCTTGGTTAGGCTGGATTTTGGGAAAGGTTCATCCTCAGAGGGTGCTGGCACTCCCCAGGGAATGGGCACGGCCCCGAGGCTGCCACAGCTCCAGGAGCCTTTGGACAGCGCTGCCAGGGATGGACAGGGTGGGATCTGGGGTGTTTCTGCAGGGCCAGGGTCTGGGCTGGTGGATCCTGGTGGGTCCCTCCCAACCTGGGCTATTCCATGAGCCTGTGGAATGTTTTTAATCCCAATCAGTAGCCTGAAGTGCTTTCAGGAAGACCTGAGTGGGAGGGAGGCAGCTCAGTCCAACCCAGCCCCTGCCCCACTCCCAGCCCTGCCCCATTCCCAGCCCTGCCCCACTCCCAGCCCTGCCCCATTCCCAGCCCCTGCCCCATTCCCAGCCGTGCTTTCCCCCAGGAGAGCCAAACCTTGCTGTTGATTTACTGGGGTGCAGTCCAGGACACGGCAGGAACGTCACCAGAGCAGGAGAGGACGAGGTCCCCATGTGTGGGGCTGGGTGTCCCCACATGGACAGACAGACAGACATCCTGCTGGACAGGGCTCATCCTGCTGGGCCCGCTGGCTGAGGCTGCACTTGCTCCATGGCAAACACAAACAGAAATCTCGTAGCTTCAGTGTTTCAATCAAATAAATCGTTTCCTTCCACGAGATGCCTTTTCCCCCTCATTCTCGGGTCAGTGAACTGTCACCCTGCTCCTGCTACAAACCACGAGGCAGCATTCAGGAAGAAAAGCACCACTCCAGAGCACCAGGGCCAGGAGTTCCCTGCTGCAAATGTCAGCACTCAGGACGTAACGTGCTTTAAGAGTTCCCCCCATCACCCTTCTGAGCGAAATCCCATTTTCATGCATTTCAAGAATTGCCAGGTGTCATCTGCCCCGCTCTCATGCTGGCAGAGGAAGGAGAGCTGTGCATCAGACAGGGGAAGGAGGAGTGCTCTGAGCAGGGAGGGCGTGGTGTGCCCTGGCTGTGCCCTGGCTGTGCCCTGGCTGTGCCCCCCTGTGCCCAAAGGGCTCCCAGGGCTCCTGGCTCTGTGCCTCAGAGCTGCACTAACACCCCCAGGCTCCAGCTCGTTTTCTGTCACTCCTGACCCTTGCAGGAGAAGACAAGAGGATGTCAGTGCCCTGCCACTCAGCACAACCTCACTGCCCACAGATCAGCTGAGCTCAGGGCATCACCTACACCTGAGACCTCATTTTTGGTGAGAAGAGCTGCTCTGGGGCCATAGGGATCTGCAGCCGGGTATTCCCCACTTCTGCCACAGTTGTTAAGGTATCTCTTTTTCCAGATCCTGCCCAAAACTCTATTATTGAAGTACCAAAGCCTCATCTGTTTTACTCCAAGCTCAGTTTCACGCCATGAATTCAGTGTCAGTGAGAACTGTACTGACCAACTCCAAATCCAGCTCCTCCCATCACCACCCCAACCGGGCTCCATCCAGAGTGCAGCAATGGGAAAATGAAATTCCTGCTGACTTTGACCTCTGCAGCCCGAGATGGGCACTGGGCACCCTGCACAGCCCGGGATGGGCACTGGGCACCCTCTGCACCCAGGGATGGGCACTGGGCACCCTGCACAGCCCGAGATGGACACTGGGCACCCTGCACAGCCCGGGATGGGCACTGAGCACCCTCTGCACCCAGGGATGGACACTGGGCACCCTGCACAGCCCGGGATGGGCACTGGGCACCCTGCACAGCCCGGGATGGGCACCGGGCACCCTGCACAGCCCGGGATGGGCACTGAGCACCCTCTGCACCCAGGGATGGGCACTGGGCACCCTGCACAGCCCGGGATGGACACTGGGCACCCTCTGAACCCAGGGATGGACACTGGGCACCCTCTGCACAGCCCGGGATGGGCACTGGGCACCCTCTGCAGCCCGAGATGGGCACTGGGCACCCTGCACAGCCCGGGATGGGCACTGGGCACCCTCTGCACCCAGGGATGGGCACTGGGCACCCTGCACAGCCCGGGATGGGCACTGGGCACCCTCTGCACCCAGGGATGGGCACTGGGCACCCTGCACAGCCCGGGATGGACACCGGGCACCCTCTGCACCCAGGGATGGACACTGGGCACCCTGCACAGCCCGAGATGGACACTGGGCACCCTGCACAGCCCGGGATGGGCACTGGGCTCCCTCCATAGCCCGGGATGGGCACCGGGCACCCTCTGCACCCAGGGATGGACACTGGGCACCCTGCACAGCCCGGGGTGGCTCTCTGCAGGTGATTACAGAGAACGATTCCTCTCCTTCCCCCTCTGCTGGTGCGCTCGCAGCCGCTGCAGTCCCGAGACAGGAGCGCAGCCTCTCCGGTTCCGATCCTGAGTTACAAACAGCCCGTTTCTCCCCAAGTCCTGCACAAATCCCCCAAATCCCAAAGGGAACCTCCCAGCCTCGGGGCTCCGGGCAATCTGCTGCTCCTGCCCTCTCACGTTTTAATCACTTTCCCTCCCTCCCTGTCAATGCCTCAAGTGCTTCATGTGCTGAAATAAAGAGCAATGTACGTGAGAGAGATTAAGCAAAAAAAGCACCTCACAATTAAATATTGAAATAGGCGTTTTGAAAGGATTTTAAATTAATATTGACAATGGTATGTATCGAGGGGCTCAGGCTGAACAATACCCATCACTTTGTCTGCTAAAGAATGAAGTGTAAAAATAAAACCCTGCAATATTTGGTCCCAGCATCCCTTTTGGCACTCCTGGGGCAGACATCCTGGAATTGCTGTGCACAGCATGAGCTCTACACCCCCAAATTCACCCCAAGCTCACCAAGCTTTGCTGATTTTGGGGTCTCAGGTTGTCCTGTGCCCAGCACAGCCCAGTTCAGCACCCCGGGACCCTCTGGGACAGTGGGAACTGGGACACCCCACTGCCAACAGCTCAGCCCCACAGCTGAGCCAGGCACACTGTGGCTGAGAACACTCTGTTTCATTACACTTGGCTTAAAACCACTTATTTATAATTAAGTTACTGATCCATGCATTGGTGTAAAACGACTCTACAGCATAAGTGCAGCAATAACCCAGAACTAAATCTTTAAATAACAATTGTCAAGTGAGAAGATATATATAGAATATATCAAAACTAATAGCGTTCATCCATCTTTCAAAACAAGTTAAATGTGCCTGTTTCTTCTGGAAAATCTGTGTTTGCTCATTGAGCATTTTATTTTCATTACATTTGAACCTTTCAGCAGAAATAAAATACACAATCAAAGGAGGATGGTTGTTTTGATTGGTTTGCAGGCATTTCTGCATTAGAAGAAAAGGAAACACATTAAGATTCCCAGAGACATTTGTGCTGGTGACCACTGGGAGGAACAACATAAACAGGGAAACTGTTATCAGGGATGACAGCTCCAGCACAGATCTCATTAACCAGAGAGAGCAGAACAGGCTGCTGAGGAAAGGAGCCCCAGCACTTGGGGCATTCCTGGGGATTTGGGCACAGAACTCAATAACTACAGGGAGCAGCTGCTGCCACAGGAGGGGAACCTGGGACATCCTCAGTGTAGGACTCCCTCCAACACCCCTCAGTCTGCACCTGAAACCAAAACCCTCCTCTGAGCAGGCCTGTCATGGGCAGGGGCTGCTGGAACCAAAACCCTCCTCTCTGAGCAGGTCTGTCATGGGCAGGGGCTGCTGGAACCAAACTCTCCTCTCTGAGCAGGCCTGTCATGGGCAGGGGCTGCTGGAACCAAAACCCTCCTCTGAGCAGGCCTGTCATGGGCAGAGACTGCTGGAACCAAAACCCTCCTCTCTGAGCAGGACTCTCATGGGCAGAGACTGCTGGAACCAAAACTCTCCTCTGAGCAGGTCTGTCATGGGCAGGGACTGCTGGAACCAAAACCCTCCTCTGAGCAGGCCTGTCATGGGCAGGGGCTGCTGGAACCAAACTCTCCTCTCTGAGCAGGCCTGTCATGGGCAGGGGCTGCTGGAACCAAAACCCTCCTTTCTGAGCAGGCCTGTCATGGGCAGGGGCTGCTGGAACCAAAACTCTCCTCTCTGAGCAGGCCTGTCATGGGCAGAGACTGCTGGAACCAAAACCCTCCTCTGAGCAGGCCTGTCATGGGCAGGGACTGCTGGAACCAAAACCCTCCTCTGAGCAGGTCTGTCAGGGGCAGAGACTGCTGGAACCAAACCCTCCTCTGAGCAGGCCTGTCATGGGCAGGGTCAGAGCCATCAGGAAAGAGCCAAACACCCCTGGGCTGGCCCTCACAGCTCAGCAGAGCTGACACCCAGGGGATTTGGGCACCTCTCTGGTTCTGCTCTCACAGACACCCTTAGCAGTCAAACTGAACCCAACAGTGACACCCCAAGCTCTGGAAGGAATTAATTCCTTTAAAACACAGGAACACATCTGAAGGTGACCATTCCTAAGTGCTGTACAGCTGCTCGTGCCTCCCCTGGGGACCCATTTTGAATAAACAGCTCAGTGACTTACCTGTCTGGGAACAGCAGAAACCTCTGGTCACCACTGGCACCAGGAGACGTGGAAGGGAAACGGATTCTGTTGTTCAGAAAGCACATGAAACACTTTGTCCATGAGGAATTTCTCAGGAAGCTGAACTGGTTTTGTCAGTGCTTACTGCACACTGCCTGGCATCAGCTTCCAGCTCCTACATTATGCACCCAGCTCTGGGGCTAGACGGGAACACAGAGGCTCACAGCCATGAGAATTTGAAGAAGTGTTGCTCCTAAAGCAATTAATTTTCTTGAATACTTCCAAGCCTTTGTGAACAGCTGTAACCTCATAAAGAACCCATCATCCTATAGTTCCTCAACCCACTGTATCTTCACATTCATGGCTGACACTACTGAGTTTCCTTTTGGATCCTTTAAAGGCATCTCATTTATCTTTATTGGATTTCCTTTCGCTTGGGTTTAAAGTTAAGCCATGCAGGAGAAGTTAAGCTGTAGCAGAGGAGAAGCAATCAGTGCATAAAGGCTGAATCCTAACGAAGGGTGTCCCAACCTGCTGAAAATGCAGAATATTGTGCAAAATGCTGCTCTTAGGGGCTGTGTGTGTGCTGCCACAGGTGCCAGAGCTGGGAAAGGCTTCCTGCACTGCAGGAAGCTGATTCTGGAACCCCTGGAGTTACTGAGCTGTGCCACAGCCCCAGGGCTCACACAGACACAGCAAGGATAAAATCAGGGAGGCAGGAGAGCATCAGAACTGATCCCTGGCAGGCAGGAGCCAGAGGTGAGGGCTGGGAGAGCAAATATGCAAGGATAGAAGGGTTTGAGCTGGGAGGGACATTGAACATCATCCCCTGTCCCTTGCCATGGGCAGGGACCCCTTCCATCCCACCACCCCAGGCTGCTCCAAGGCCCTGGCCCTGCCACTGAGCCTCACTGGGCACACGGACACAGGGCCTGGGGTCACTCTGGGGCTCCCAAGCTTGGCAGAGACTCCAAGGGAAGCCAGATATAATCAAATGCCCTAAAAATCAAAGCCATTTCTCACCACCACTCTCCTCTTGTGCCTTTCCCCAGTCCTGCCACATCTGTATGACTTTGGACACGACCCTACAGTAAGATCCACCTCCTCCTTTGCCTCACCTCACAGCTCACCCAAGATCTCTGCAGAGGTGGCCACAAACACTCCACCAGCCAAGTGCAGGAAGCAGATTTATCAAACTCCCTGAGCCCCACGGGAGGCCCTGCATGAGTAACAGCAACTGAATGGCCCAGGGAGTTCAACACAGGTGAGATAACCAGAGCTGGCAGTGCTATATCAGTGAGCAGCCCCAGGTCTGCAGGGCAGTGCCTCCCAGGGCTCTGGGACCTGGCCATGCTCTGCAGGGCAGTGCATCCCAGGGGATGGGACCTGGCCATGCTCTGCAGGGCAGTGCATCCCAGGGCTCTGGGACCTGGCCATGGACTGCAGGGCAGTGCATCCCAGGGGATGGGACCTGGCCATGGACTGCAGGGCAGTGCATCCCAGGGCTCTGGGACCTGGCCATGGACTGCAGGGCAGTGCATCCCAGGGCTCTGGGACCTGGCCATGCTCTGCAGGGCAGTGCATCCCAGGGCTCTGGGACCTGGCCATGGACTGCAGGGCAGTGCCTCCCAGGGCTCTGGGACCTGGCCATGGACTGCAGGGCAGTGCATCCCAGGGCTCTGGGACCTGGCCATGCTCTGCAGGGCAGTGCCTCCCAGGGGATGGGACCTGGCCATGGACTGCAGGGCAGTGCATCCCAGGGGATGGGACCTGGCCATGGACTGCAGGGCAGTGCATCCCAGGGGATGGGACCTGGCCATGGACTGCAGGGCAGTGCATCCCAGGGGATGGGACCTGGCCATGGACTGCAGGGCAGTGCATCCCAGGGCTCTGGGACCTGGCCATGGACTGCAGGGCAGTGCCTCCCAGGGGATGGGACCTGGCCATGCTCTGCACTCCTCTGGCAGGGAGCTGCAGCTCCTGGGGCTGCCAGAGCACATCCATCACAGCTCCAGGTGGGAGCTCCCCTCAGTCCCTGCTGGGTTGTGGCAGGCTGCACAGTGAACACAGCCAATTAGGAATATGGATGCTCCAGGTACCTCATGCTGTTTACCTAAAATTGATTAAAGGCTGGAGCAAATAACTCCTCCATCATCTGTCCCAAGGGTGCCAATACAGACACTGCCAAATGTTTGGGTTTACTTCTAGCACTGCATTAAAGCAGCTCAGCTCATAAATGGCACTTTGAGGAATAGGGGCTCAGCTGCAGGGCTTTGAATCTTCCCTGATATACTGACATTATTTGAAGTTTATCTTTATTGAGCTTCGAGTGTGATATGGTAAAAGGAAAAAAACCAGTAAAACTTCCATGAAATGAGTTACAGATGCAACTGCTTTAGCAGAGATTGCAAAATCATGCAGTTATTCCACATGCTGCTGCTTAGAGTGTGCTTCACCCCGCACTACAGCACTCCAAGGAACAAAGGAAATGGAGCAAAATTCAGATGAAAACATCCCCGAAGGAGACATGTCGTCATCCTGTGCCACAGCTCCTGTTTGGATGCTCTCCACCATGACTCACACGTTTCAGCAGCTCTTTTGAGGCCCTTATAGTCAGTTTTGAATTCTCCTAATCTCAGTGGTTCCTGTAAATCAGAGAGGCTGGAATAACTTCACTGGAATTACAGAGCAGCAGTACAGCTGACTGCAGCGAGGGCCTGGCTGAGCGTTCCTTTGCCAATTATTTGTCTAATCCACCTGTGCTCCGTCTGTGAGCACAAATCCATCCCCTACTACACACACCTGCAATTTCTTATCACTGACACTGGACTTTGTTGCCACAGTTTCAATTTACACTTCAATATCACAAGAAAGAGATGGAGAATGTCTCTTTCCCTGACCAGCATCTCAATGCTCTGGATTACAAAACTGTCTGCCCAGAACTGAAAAACTCACTTACGTTGCCCTGGTTTCCTGTAGAAAGGAAAGGAAAGGATATTTTGAATCACTGATCATTCCTGGAAGTGTAAAAAGAAAAAAAATTAAAATCATGACTAAAATAAATGTCAACACACTGATGAATCAAGAAGTTCAAATGTCTGGTTTGGGATAAATAGATATATATATATCTTTTTCTCTTGGCAGTGTTCAATCTTACACCTATCAATGTGATAGATACTAAAAGTTTTCAGAAGAAAAAGGCAATTAAAAAATTCTGAAGAAGCCATCAATAAATCAAGCAAAATAATACAGTTTTAAAGCCTCCATCTGCTATATAGCTCACAATTAATGTGTTTCTCAAATCATGCTGGGATTCATTTATATTTCTATTGAAAAAGTCTTGTGCAAAATGTCCTCCAGTCCCAAACAAATATTAGAGCCAGTGCTAACAACTTCTCCTCCAATCCTAATTTCTAACATCCTCCTTGAAATCCATTTTAATTTCCTCATTTCCTTAGGAATTTCACCTTCACACATTTAAATGGCTGAGCAGAGGCTCCATGAACACAACCTTGATCCAATCTCAGGGGCAGGTGGAGAAACAGGAATTGTCTATTCCTGCCTGGAATCCTCTCCTGTTTCAAGCCCACCTTTTACTTTTCACCCAGCACATTTCAGAGCTGCAGGTTTCCATCGAGGCCTTGGCTCCTCAGCCAGGATTTCCTGCAGGATGGGAAGAGCCCAAGGGATCCCCCAGCCCAGAGAAATCTGCACTGACCTGGGGGGATGCCCCAGCCCAAGGGACCCCCCAGCCCGGGGCAGAGGTGCAGTGACACAGTGGGACCCCCCAGCCCAGGGCAGAGCTGCAGACACGTGCCCATGATATGTTTGGTTGGTTTTGCTGCAGCCAGGGCTCCCCTGAGCTCCCCGGCTCAGGTGCCAGTCCAGGCTGGGCACAGCCCTTCCCTCCCTGCTGGGGGAAACGAAGGAGAGCAGTAAAACCCCCTGAGCAGTGGAATTCAGCCGGGCCAGGGGCCAAACACAGCTACAGAGCTCCGGGCCACCCCCGGGTCAGTCTGGGCTTCCACACCAAGGGGAAATCTGTTCAAAGTCCTGCACTTCAATTTTATCTAGGAATACAGATGATCAATCCCCGGGCTGAAAGCTTTGGATTACAGAATGGACCAGAGCAAATGGGAATTTTATTGGCTCAGAAATAAACATGAAGGGGCCAGGGCAGAGATGACCTTGTGGTGGATGGATGGCACCAGGGGAAGAATGGCTGCCAGCCCTGCTCCTTAATCACCCAGGGCATCTTCCCAAGGAGGAATCCCAGCTTCCAAAACACCAACCAGCCCCAGAGGATGAGCTGAGCAGGTGCTTCAGCTTTGGACAGACTCTCAGTACATGGTGGGATCCCTGGGGAGGCCTGTGCAGGGCCAGGAGCTGGCTCTGCTGACCCTGGTGGGTCCCTCCAAGCTCAGGAGATTCTGAAGTCCTGGCAGATGAGTGGGGAGCCTGGTTCCCACTGCCCAGCCAGGCTCTGGACCTGATTCCCTGCTCACTCCCCAAGGCTGCTTGCTCCCAGCAGCTCCTGCAGCCACAGGCACCCAGAGAAACCAGGGGGTCCAGCAGAGCCCCAGATCCCACCTGTGCTCCCAAACTGAAACAGCTCCTGCAGCCACAGGCACCCAGAGAAACCAGGGGGTCCAGCAGAGCCCCAGATCCCACCTGAGCTCCCAAACTGAAACAGCTCCTGCAGCCACAGGCACCCAGTGGAAGCCCAGCAGGTCCAGCAGAGCCCCAGATCCCACCTGAGCTCCCAAACCCACTGCACACACACTTCAGCATGCGAGAAACTGTTTGTGAGCTTCAGTACTCAAATCTGTCCAGTACTAAAAAAGGCTTTTGAAAATCTCTCCCCTCCTCAAAAAATTTCTAAGCCCCATTGGGCTTTTTTGTGAAATAGCTTTTTCCTCCCTTTTCAGTAACACAATATGTTATTCAAGAGCCAGAGAGTTGTCAGTTTTTATGTTATGATAATCTTCTCAAGCATCCAGTTCTATTCTGCTTCTTCCCTTCGTGCTGTCACTCACATTCCAGCCTGTCACAAAAGAAAATGGCTGAATACATTAATTACAACTTGTTAGACCTCCATATAGTTAATGCTATTGAGAAAATCAAATCACTTGGAAAATAGCTAAAGAGAAACAGTTGCTGGTATTGCAGAATCTTTATGTGTCGCACTTCAAAGCTGGAGCTTTGCAAGACAACAAAAATGATTATTATAGAGAATGAGAAAATCAAATACAACTTGATCCTCTACCCCTGGAATGTTTTCTGAATGCATTACAATATATATTTTCTATCCTGGCAAGAGCAGTCGAACACTTTTCACATATTACCTTCTTTTATGGACTAATTACAAACACCAGTTTGGAAATTACAGTATAAAAACTTTCTGAAGGCAGGAAGAGACCCAAGTCCCCATTCACACAAACATCCCAGATGACAGAGAAGGCTGCAGTAAAGTGAATAAAAGAGTTCTGTTGAGTCTGGCACATCAGCACCACGAGGATCAGGAACTGAACAAGCTGGAGCAAAGGGCTGGACCTTCCCTGCAACGGGAACACCTTGGGCAGTGTCACAGTACATTTTATGAAAAATCCTTTTGCCAGAATTTTTTCTCCTGAGAAGCTGAGAGGCCTCAGGAACAAAATGTAACCAATGGTTATCTGCTGCTGTGGGATGCAACAGGTGCATCTGGGATTGGTCTCATGTGGTTGTTTCTAATTAATGGCCAATCACAGTCCAGCTGGCTCAGACTCTCTGGTCAGTCACAAGATTTTATTATCATTCCATTCCTTTCTATTCCTTGCCAGCCTTCTGACGAAATCCTTTCTTCTATTCTTTTAGTGTAGTTTTAGTATATAATTTTCTTTTAATACAATATATATCATAAAATAATAAATCAGCCTTCTGAAACATGGAGTCAAGGTTCTCATCTCTTCCCTCATCCTGGGACCCCTGTGAACACCCCCACAGGGCAGAGCAGAGGCACAGCTCCCCAGGGCTGGAGTCTCTGCACAACAAATGAAGCCCAAAACCATCCAAAAGGCCTTGGCCAGGTCTGTGGCACAGGGGGAAGCTCTGGGCTCTCTGGGGAGAAGGGGCAATGGGAACTGCACAAAGGTGCCAGGTACCCCAGGCCAGAGCTCTGGGCAGCAGCAGGGATTCACCAAGGAAAGGTCCCTCCCCGAGGGGTGCCCCAGCTCCCCCAGCCCCACACTGCTCTGGGATGGGCCATCAGGGGCAATTGGCACCAAACCATGGCCCAATTTAACCAAGGAAAGGTCCCTCCCTGAGTGCCCCAGCTCCCCCAGCCCCACACTGCTCTGGGATGGGCAATCAGAGGCAATTGGCACCAAACCATGGCCCAATTTAACCAAGGAAAGGTCCCTCCCTTAGTGTCCCAGCTCCCCCAGCCCCACACTGCTCTGGGATGGGCAATCAGAGGCAATTGGCACCAAACCATGGCCCAATTTGCCCGAGCAGATGTCAAATGGCCATTAGCATCACAATGATTAGTAAACTGAAATTACATCTTATGGGTTTAGTGCCTTAGATCAAGCATTAACCTGCCTTAATTAAATTGCATCTCAGTAATTGATTTCACAGGGCTGAACTGTAAGTAACGAATTGCAGAGGATCTGGGGCTTTATCTGGCAAGACAGCATCAATCAGCCTTCTCCCACTGTGTTACCTCCTTGTCTGCATCCCTTGGAGGGGCTTGTTCCTCACTGCCTTCACCTGCACACAGCTCCTCTGACCTTACACCCATGGGATCCCTGCTGCTGTTCTGCTCCAGCAGAGGACACAGAGCTGGGCATTGCAGGGGAGGCAGCACTGATCTGATCTGATCTCTGTGTGGAGCCTTTCCACGTGCACAACCACAATATTTGTTCCACTCTCCAGGCACAGCCAGGCAGTGACTGGGTGTGCACAATGGGATGGGACTGGGGCAGTGAGGCAGCCAGGGCTCAGCAATCCTTACCCAGCCTGGCTTCTCCCAGCTCCTCCTGCACTGTGCATGTGCTGTTTAACCAGAATAACAACACAGCTACAGCAGTTCCACTTGCCCCTGCCTGCACTGCTCAACATTAGCAAACACACTGGGTGGAGCACTCAGTGGGACAAACCCTGATCCATTCCCTGCCCAGGGCACACCCAGGCTCTTCCCTGAATGAGGGACTGGCAGATGGTCCCGGTGCCAATTACAGCCTTCAAAATAAGGGTGATGGGCAAAGCCAGGGGCTGGGGGCTCCAGGGCAAGGAGGAAGGAGAGGCAGCATGAACTGCCCCAGCCCAGCCCTGACCCACAGAGCCCAGCCCTGACCCGCAGAGCCCAGCCCAGCCCTGACCCACAGAGCCCAGCCCAGCCCTGACCCCAGCCCAGCCCTGACCCGCAGAGCCCAGCCCAGCCCAGCCCTGAGCCCAGCCCAGCCCAGCCCTGAGCCACAGAGCCCAGCCCAGCCCTGAGCCACAGAGCCCAGCCCAGCCCTGACCCGCAGAGCCCAGCCCAGCCCTAAGCCCAGCCCAGCCCTGAGCCCAGCCCAGCCCTGAGCCACAGAGCCCAGCCCAGCCCTGAGCCCAGCCCAGTCCTGACCCGCAGAGCCCAGCCCAGCCCTGAGCCCAGCCCAGCCCTGAGCCCAGCCCAGCCCTGAGCCACAGAGCCCAGCGCAGCCCTGAGCCCAGCCCAGCCCTGAGCCCAGCCCAGTCCTGACCCGCAGAGCCCAGCCCAGCCCTGAGCCCAGCCCAGAGCCCAGCCCAGCCCAGCCCAGCCCTGAGCCCAGCCCAGCCCAGCCCTGAGCCCAGCCCAGCCCTGACCCGCAGAGCCCAGCCCAGCCCAGCCCTGAGCCCAGCCCAGCCCAGCCCTGAGCCCAGCCCAGTCCCTGCCGTGGCACTGCAGGAATCGCAGCTGATGCCAAAGGAATCCAGAGGAGCTGGCAGTGCCAGGGCAGCTCAGTGCACCCCATAACAAGAGGCTGTAAAGCTGCTTTTAGCCCATTTTTGTGCTGCCTGCCTTGGTGCTGGCAGCTGGCAGGAGGGTCTGGGGTATCCTGGAGTATCCCCTGGGGTATCCCGGGGTATCCCCTCACACACAGAGCCCTCCCCAGCCACCAGGGCACCCTGCCAGAGCTCCCAGGGCAGCTCAGGGTGGGCTGTGGGGAAGCTGTGCACAGCAAACAATCCTTGCTGGGAGGGCTGTGCTGCTGCAAATGTCACCCCCCCGTTTGGCATGCAGCACTGTCCCTGGGGGTGTTTCTGATGCAGGGATTTCTGCAATGAGCAGGGCCAGGTAGCCCAGCAGAGCTCCCCCAGCCTCTGTGATAACCCAGGCACGCTCTGACTGCATCTATCTAGAATGTGAGCTTAGAACAACACACTAATTATTCATGGGCTATTAGTGCTCCTTTTCCCTGCAGCACAAGGCACAGAGAAAGCCTCAGAATCCCATTTTTCTTCACTTGCACAAAAGCAGGAGCAGAATGTAGCAAATGACTCCAAAAAGCAGCTCTGAGGAAGAGCCAGCACAAACAGAACCCCACTGGCAGACCCCACAGCACAGGAGCAGCAGAGCCCCCCTGCCCCTGGTGCTGAGGAGAACACGGCCACCTCCATTCCCTTTTCCCCTAGATGATCTCCATCCTGCTGGGTTTGCTCCTGAGCTTGCCCTGAGCTGCTCAGGGTCACATTTCCAGCAGCTGCTGGAGCACAGCACCCTGAGCATCACAGCCACGAGAGAAAGCACAGGAGCAGCAAGGGAAGGGCAGAACCTGCCAAGGAGGTGCTGCAGGGGCCCCACCACCAGCAGCAGAGCCTGGCTCCAAGCCCTGCTGCTGGATTCTCCCACTCTGGTGCTTCCTGGGCTCCACAGCAGTGTTTGGGCTCAGTCCCAGGAGCTCCTGTTGATGGAGTTTGTCAGTAGCTGTTTCAAGCATCTTTTAACTCCTTCCAGTCATGCAGTGGGACCCAGAGACTGATGTGTTCTCTCATTTCGGGTGGTTTTACATCCCCAGGCTCCCAAGGAACCTGGAGCATTCTGAGACTGACTGCTCTCCTGGTGGCAGACAGTAGCGAAGAGACTGAATTAAATTCTATTAACAGTAATTTCTTCTGAGATACCCCAATAAAACACACACTGGTCCTCATTGCCAGGTGCTGTCACCAGGGCCGTGCCAGCAGCTCCTGTCACCTGTGCAGAGGAGCCAGGAGAGCAGGGAGGAGAGAGCAAGGATGGACAGAGAGCAGGGATGGACAGAGAGCAGGGATGGACAGAGAGCAGGGATGGACAGAGAGCAGGGAGGAGAGAGCAGGATGGACAGAGAGCAGGATGGACAGAGAGCGGGGATGGACAGAGAGCAGGATGGACAGAGAGCAGGATGGACAGAGAGCGGGGATGGACAGAGAGCAGGGATGGACAGAGAGCAGGATGGACAGAGAGCAGGGATGGACAGAGAGCGGGGATGGACAGAGAGCAGGATGGACAGAGAGCAGGATGGACAGAGAGCAGGGATGGACAGAGAGAACAGGATGGACAGAGAGCAGGGATGGACAGAGAACAGGATGGACAGAGAGCGGGGATGGACAGAGAGCAGGATGGACAGAGAGCAGGGATGGACAGAGAGCAAGGATGGACAGAGAACAGGATGGACAGAGAGCAGGATGGACAGAGAGCAGGGATGGACAGAGAGCAGGATGGACAGAGAGCAGGATGGACAGAGAGCAGGGATGGACAGAGAGCAGGGATGGACAGAGAGCGGGGATGGACAGAGAGCAGGGATGGACAGAGAGCAGGATGGACAGAGAGCAGGATGGACAGAGAGCAGGGATGGACAGAGAGCAGGGATGGACAGAGAGCAGGATGGACAGAGAGCAGGGAGGAGAGAGCAGGATGGACAGAGCAGGGATGGACAGAGAGCAGGATGGACAGAGAGCGGGGATGGACAGAGAGCAGGATGGACAGAGAGCAGGATGGACAGAGAGCAGGGATGGACAGAGAGCAGGATGGACAGAGAGCGGGGATGGACAGAGAGCGGGGACGGACAGAGAGCAGGATGGACAGAGAGCAGGATGGACAGAGAGCGGGGACGGACAGAGAGCAGGATGGACAGAGAGCAGGGAGGAGAGAGCAGGGATGGACAGAGAGCAGGATGGACAGAGAGCAGGGATGGACAGAGAGCAGGATGGACAGAGAGCAGGATGGACAGAGAGCAGGGATGGACAGAGAGAGCAGGATGGACAGAGAGCAGGGATGGACAGAGAGCAGGGATGGACAGAGAGCGGGGATGGACAGAGAGCAGGGATGGACAGAGAGCAGGGATGGACAGAGAGCAGGGATGGACAGAGAGCGGGGATGGACAGAGAGCAGGGATGGACAGAGAGCAGGAGGAGAGAGCAGGGATGGACAGAGAGCGGGGATGGACAGAGAGCAGGGATGGACAGAGAGCAGGATGGACAGAGAGCGGGGATGGACAGAGAGCAGGATGGACAGAGAGCAGGGATGGACAGAGAGCAGGGATGGACAGAGAGCAGGATGGACAGAGAGCAGGATGGACAGAGAGCAGGGATGGACAGAGAGAGCAGGATGGACAGAGAGCAGGGATGGACAGAGAGCAGGATGGACAGAGAGCGGGATGGACAGAGAGCGGGGATGGACAGAGAGCAGGGATGGACAGAGAGCAGGGATGGACAGAGAGCGGGGATGGACAGAGAGCAGGGATGGACAGAGAGCGGGGATGGACAGAGAGCAGGGATGGACAGAGAGCAGGGAGGAGAGAGCAGGGATGGACAGAGAGCGGGGATGGACAGAGAGCAGGGATGGACAGAGAGCAGGATGGACAGAGAGCGGGGATGGACAGAGAGCAGGATGGACAGAGAGCAGGGAGGAGAGAGCGGGGATGGACAGAGAGCGGGGATGGACAGAGAGCAGGATGGACAGAGAGCAGGGATGGACAGAGAGCAGGGATGGACAGAGAGCGGGGATGGACAGAGAGCGGGGACGGACAGAGAGCAGGATGGACAGAGAGCAGGGAGGAGAGAGCAGGGATGGACAGAGAGCAGGATGGACAGAGAGCAGGGATGGACAGAGAGCAGGGATGGACAGAGAGCGGGGATGGACAGAGAGCAGGGATGGACAGAGAGCGGGGATGGACAGAGAGCGGGGATGGACAGAGAGCGGGGATGGACAGAGAGCGGGGATGGACAGAGAGCGGGGATGGACAGAGAGCAGGATGGACAGAGAGCAGGATGGACAGAGAGCAGGGATGGACAGAGAGCGGGGATGGACAGAGAGCGGGATGGACAGAGAGCGGGATGGACAGAGAGCAGGGATGGACAGAGAGAACAGGATGGACAGAGAACAGGATGGACAGAGAACAGGATGGACAGAGAACAGGATGGACAGAGAGCAGGGATGGACAGAGAGCAGGGATGGACAGAGAGCGGGGATGGACAGAGAGCGGGGATGGACAGAGAGCAGGGATGGACAGAGAGCGGGATGGACAGAGAGAACAGGATGGACAGAGAACAGGATGGACAGAGAACAGGATGGACAGAGAACAGGGATGGACAGAGAGCAGGATGGACAGAGAACAGGATGGACAGAGAACAGGGATGGACAGAGAGCAGGGATGGACAGAGAGCGGGGATGGACAGAGCAGGAAGGACAGAGAGCGGGATGGACAGAGAGCAGAGATGGACAGAGCAGGGAGGAGAGCAGGCTGAAGTGTGCAAGGAAACTCAGCACAGAGGAGGTAAAACATCACTGCCTGTGCCTGCTGCCACCACTCCATGCCTCAGCTTGATCAAAGCCTGCAGACACCTGGCAGGTGACACCTCTCCTGATCCCTTGAAAATCGGTGTCTGTGCAAAGATGCAGCTGGGCCCCAGCACAGGAGATTTGCAAGATAAAAGGCAAGCACAGATGTACAGAAAAGCACTGCCAGCCACGGAGGAGGCTGTGGGATGAAGTGCAGCAGGGGCAGGGAGCTTGTGCTGCTCGGGGTGAGGCAGAGCTGTGCTGCACAGCTCCTGCAGGCAGGGTCTGGGGTACCCCAGAGCCCCCTGGAGCCCCCCTGGGCCTGCCAAACACCAACCCAACCTCTCCTTGCTGCTGAGTTACCCTGAACCAGCAGGCCCATCCAGCCAAGGACAGCTGCCCTTGTGCAATTGCTCCTAGATTAATGAATTGCTGCAGAGAGGCACCCCTTCCTGCAGCTGAATGAGCTCAAGGAGCACCTCAGCCAACAAGAAATGAGGGTGGATTGAGTAGAAAAACCCCTTTGGGTCAGGGCATGTTCTCCATCAGAGCTCCAGCAGAAGGCTCAAAGAGCAGGAGAGTCCCTGGGGAGCTGCCTGGGGCAGGATCAACCCTGCTGACACATCTGGGATTAGAGAAGGCAGGATCCAGGGCAGGGTTTGGCTGGGAACGGAGCCCCAGGCGGGCACAGAGCCCCAGGCGGGCACAGAGCCCTGGGCTGGGCTCTGGCTGGGAATGGAGCCCCAGGCGGGCACAGAGCCCCAGGCGGGCACAGCAGTGCCCACACTCAGTGGGCTCTGGCTGGGAATGGAGCCCCAGGCGGGCACAGAGCCCCAGGCGGGCACAGCAGTGCCCACACTCAGTGGGCTCTGGCTGGGAATGGAGCCCCAGGCGGGCACAGAGCCCCAGGCGGGCACAGCAGTGCCCACACTCAGTGGGATCTGGCTGGGAATGGAGCCCCAGGTGGGCACAGCAGTGCCCACACTCAGTGGGATCTGGCTCCTGCACTGCTGCCTGTGCAGTGCCAGCAGGCAGCTGAGGGACACTGTTTAAAATGCCTTTGCAGGGATCTTAAGTCATAAATCAAAGCTGCTTTTGTTTATATCTTCACATCAATCATTCACAATGGGGGATTTACCTGCTATTGTACACGCAGATGTGGGGGACTGAGAGCACCAAAAAATGAAACCTGCACCAATTAAAGACTTTGATTGGGAGAGTTTGCATCTCTTGTTCGTTTTTAATTAGGAATCAAGGCTGTTAATGTGTAACATCCTGTTGCTTTCCCTCCACAGAATAACAAACACTCTTCTTGCTGTGACTGAGCAAGAGGAACACGCTGTACACCAAAGCTGGTGATCCAAGACTGAAATCTGAGGTTCCTGCTCCCACCCATTTTCCATCATCCCTTATTCAAACTCCCACTGCAATCAATAATTGGTTTCACTGAAGGAGGGAAAGGAAACTGATAGTGCTGATATCGCCCATTCATGGCTTTTCTCTCACCTCAGCAGATCTCATGGAATTTTACCATCTGCCCATTCCTGTGCCAGGGCTCCTGCAGCAGTTATGGAGACAGAAGGAACACACAGCACACCAAAAGCCCCAGGCAGCTCCTCCAGCCCTGCTCTGAGTCCCTGCAGAGGACTCTGGAGTTCCAAGTCATTATCTGCAGGGTCTGTGCTCATCTCCAAGGGCTGCCCACCCCAGACTTCCCTGCTGCACCATCTTTGGCCCTCCTCAGAGGGGACACTGCCAGTCTGTGCCAAATCTGCCACTTCCTTCAGACAAACTGATCAAGACCCCAACTGACAAAAATCTCCCAGCAAAATCACCAAGATCCATGTCACCAGAAAAGGGAGATTTGCTTGTATGAACACGAAGAGAGACTCTAGTGTAAAAATGAAAGAATGCAGAGAGGTCATCTGGTCTGTGTAAAGCTGGATTTCTTTTCAGCATCCAGCACAACAAACAAGTCATGTCTCCAACCCACAGTGACATGGTCACCTGCAAACCACTCTGCCCTTCAACATAATTCTTCATTTGGGATATTGCATGTTTTTAATTAGCTCTTTTCTGTTTCTAAAGAGAACTTCCTACCACAAGTAAAAATCTCTGTAATTACTGGCAAGTTAAAGAAAGGTAGAAAATAACTCATTGGGAGGTTTTTCTTTTTCTTTAGTCATTAGATGATTGAGATGATAGAAGAAGGAAGAATCTGACAGATTAAACATTTCTTGAGGAGACATGTCAGCTTCAATAATTTCAAAGCATTAGAACTGTCAAGCTTTCAAAATAGAAAAGACTGTATCTATAGAAAACAAGGTTCTCCTAATTGGCGTGCATGGAAACCAAACAGGGGCTAAAGCTCCACAGTTAAAGGCTTTTGCTGATTAGAGATGTGTGCAAGCAGCTCCAGCTGTGGAGTGGCTGTACCCTGGGAGATGGTCAGTTCTGTTCTTTGGGCTGGACAGACACCCAGCAGGACAGCTGGACATCAGCCTGGCCCTGGGAGATGGTCAGTTCTGTTCCTGGGCTGGACAGACACCCAGCAGGACAGCTGGACATCAGCCTGGCCCTGGGGGATGGTCAGTTCTGTTCCTGGGCTGGACAGACACCCAGCAGGACAGCTGGACATCAGCCTGGCCCTGGGGGATGGTCAGTTCTGTTCCTGGGCTGGACAGACACCCAGAGGGACAGCTGGACATCAGCCTGGCCCTGGGGGATGGTCAGTTCTGTTCTTTGGGCTGGACAGACACCCAGCAGGACAGCTGGACATCAGCCTGGCCCTGGGCTGGACAGACACCCAGCAGGACAGCTGGACATCAGCCTGGCCCTGGGGGATGGTCAGTTCTGTTCTCTGCTGTCCCAGAACCCCACACCCCACACCAGCTCTGCTGCTCCCTGCAGATCCCCAGCCTGAGGAAACAAATCCTGCCTGGAGCACTCACAGCCATTTCTCTGTGAAATGGGGGTTGGATAAAAGGGGCTGAGAAGGGAAGTCAGTGACAATGCTCTTTGTCAAAAGGTACTGGTCAAACCAAAATTCATTGTTTCCAGGGGTACAGCGAGGGAGATCCCTGTTTGGGCTGCAAACATCCAGTCCTGCTGAGCCAGAGGTGTAACATCTGCATTGGAGCAGTGCTCAGGGTGCAGCTGAGTGCCCAGCCAGGGGAGATCCGGGGCTGCAGCCCTGACCCCTGCTGGCCCCAGGCCCAGAGCCCCCTCCCAGGCAGGGTTTGAGCCCAGAATTCCATCCCAGCTCTGCCCCCGGTGCTCGGGGAGCCCAGCAGAGCCCGGAGCTGCACACACCCACAGGTAAACACACAGGGACTCCCTTGGCTCTGACAAAGGCACAGCTGACTTACAGGAACCCCAGGTGGCTTCTCTGAGGTGCTGTCTGTCCCAGGCCAGCACAGGGATTTCATTTGCCATCTCTGCACTTGCCAAACCTGACTTTCACGGAGAAGAACCTTCCACAATGCATGTCAACCTTTATTAATCTGATTTTATTCTTCCTCTCCAAAGACATTTAATGGTTTAGTAATGATCAATATTCTTGCTCTGATGATAAACAGAGACAAATGAGCCTGTGCAGCCTGGCTGGGATTTGTAATTACCACCTCTGTGGGCATCCAATTCCAGCTGCTGGGAGGGTGACAGGAGCTGTCTGCTGCCTGTGACAGAGCTGCGTTTGCAGAGGGCACTCAGCCTGCAGCTGCCACGGGCTCATTCTGCACCACAGCCAGTCCAGCCCAGCCCAGAGGGGGAGTATTGGACAGAATCCCTGCCGTCCCTGCTCAGGAGCTCCTGAGGGGACAGCTCAGAGCCCCAGCAGCTGCCACCTCACCCAGCCACAAGAGTTCCTGTGCCAGTGTGGGAGGGGTCCTGAGCACCAGAGTGGGGCTGGCCCCAGGGCAGAGCAGTGTGACCGTGCTCACAGGGGTCTCAGGATGAGGGAACAGACGAGGATCTGACTCCATGGTTCAGAAGACTGATTTGTTCTTTTATGATATATATTACACTAAAACTATACTAAAAGAATAGAAGAGAGGATTTCCTCAGAAGGCTGGCTAAGAATAGAATAGGAAAGAATGATAACAAAGGCTTGTGCCTCGGACAGAGAGTCCGAGCCAGCTGGGCTGTGATTGGCCATTAATTAGAAACATCCACATGAGACCAATCCCAGATGCACCTGTTGCATCCCACAGCAGCAGATAACCATTGGTTACATTTTGTTCCTGAGGCCTCTCAGCTTCTCGGGAGGAAAAATCCTAAGGAAAGGATTTTCCATAAAAGATGTGTGTGACAGAGCAGGGCTGCTGCTGGGGGTTTGCTCCATGGCCAGCCCACCCTGGGCCATGCACACACCTGAGCTGGGGCCCTGCCTGCCCTGGGAAGGTGACAGATGCTGCAGCCCTGCCATGGCTCAGCTCAGGAAGATGTCCCTGCCCATGCCATGGCTGAGCTTTGGGGTTCCTCCAACCCAAACCATTCCATGATTCCATGAGCAGAACAAGGCTGGGATGGGGGAGAGGGAAGGACCCCAAACCCTTCAGCTTCTCAAGGGAGACAAGGCAGAGCTGTGCCTGCAGGGGTTTGGGGGAGCTGAGCCCCAGGGATGCTCTCCCTGCTCCCCTCCCAGCACAGGAGCTGGGATGGCAGGAGCAGGAGGCTGCACAGGTGAGACATCCAGGGCCCTGCCCTTGCCCAGCACACCCAAACAAACCAGGCACAGGAAAATCTCATTCCTGAAGCCACTGCGCCCCCACCAGAAATGAAAAATCCCTCTCATTTCCCACTGCTGGGGACTTCAAGGGAGAACCTTTGCTGCTGTGTACACCAGTGCACACGGACTGAATTCCTGTGCTCAGCCATTTGTTCTGCTCCTTTCAGCAGAATCCAGCAGCCACAGATAATCCAGGTTATTGCAGCCCAGTACCGAGGCATCATTCAGGCAGCTGAGGTTTAGTTCAGCTACTGTGCCTTCAGCCATTCAAGTGTTTTAAGCATCATTGTATTCTCATTATAATGTTTAAACAAAGAGGAGATTCTGATGCCTTTGATCTTGTTTAGGAGTGATCAAAATTCGCTGTTATTGTTATAAAGGAGAAAACATCTGTATTAGCAGATTTTCACTGAAATTATTCTGATTCTTTATGTATGCATACCAGACTGCCAACTTCAAAGGAATTTCACAAACCTACAGCAGCTAAAGATGCAGACTCAGATTTTTCTTTCATATTATAAACCAAGTAGGACAGATAAAAGCTTTCCTAACCTTGGGGTGCTCTTCCCCCCTGTGCCAAGGGCACCCTGACACGCATAAGGGAGCCACATCCAGCTCACCCAGAACAAACACGAGTCGATGCTTTTCTCCCAGATCACACAAAATAATCTGAAATACACAAGAAGTCCTTGTTTGGAGTCTGAGCTTAAACATCTCAGAATTTTTGAACAATGGCAGAGAAAAAGTGTACAAGCTTGATACTCGCCCAATGTTGCCTGGGCTGGCCAAGGAAAGGTTAACAGTGGCAGAAGTGACAATATATTGAAATAAGAGCCTGTCACTGGGGAGTCCCAGGGCTGTCACTGGGGAGCAGCAGCAGCCCCTGCCCCTGCCGGAGCAGCTGGCACATCCCAGAGCCTCTCCAGGTGCCCAGGACTGCCCCAGCTACTACACAGGCTTCCCTGGGGACACCAGCAGGAGACTCACAGAGATTCCAAAGGCTCCTGTTCCTGATTTCCAAATCCAACCCAGCCTCAAAGCCCAGAATCACAGCGCTGCCCTGACCACTGCCCCTCCAAAGGGCTCCCAGAGAGGTTCTGACAATTCTGCACAGCCCAAACCCTCCTGTGCACTCCTGCACACCCCAAACCCTCCTGTGCACCCCCACACCCCAAACCCTCCTGTCCATTCCCCCACACCCCAAACCCCCCTGTCCATTCCCCCACACCCCAAACCCCCCTGTCCATTCCCCCACACCCCAAACCCTCCTGTCCATTCCCCCACACCCCCAACCCCCCTGTCCATTCCCCACACCCCAAACCCCCCTGTCCATTCCCCCACACCCCAAACCCTCCTGTCCATTCCCCCACACCCCAAACCCTCCTGTCCATTCCCCCACACCCCAAACCCTCCTGTGCACTCCTGCACACCCCAAACCCTCCTGTGCACCCCCACACCCCAAACCCTCCTGTGCACTCCTGCACGCCCCAACCCTCCTGTGCATTCCCCCACACCCCAAACCCCCCTGTCCATTCCCCCACACCCCAAACCCTCCTGTGCACTCCTGCACACCCCAAACCCTCCTGTCCATTCCCCCACACCCCAAACCCTCCTGTGCACTCCTGCACACCCCAAACCCTCCTGTCCATTCCCCCACACCCCAAACCCCCCTGTGCACTCCTGCACACCCCAAACCCTCCTGTGCACTCCTGCACAGCCTCAGCCTGAGCTCTTTGTTCCTGCTAACAGACACGTTGCACCTCAGCCTTGGGTAAATCAAGACATGCTCAAAAATTCAATGTTTCCAAGTCAATGTGGTGCATTTCCCGAGGAAAAATTAAGAGATTAATTTTAAGCAATTATTCAATTAACAATTGTTATGTGTACAAGAGAAGCTGATTTATGGGCAGCTGTTCACAGAGGCAACTGCTTTAATTGGCCAGTGTGCTCCTGGCTACTCCTCAGCCTTGGCTGTTTAATTAATGTTAAACAGCTCAATACCCATTTAACCTACCAGCCTATGGAGAATTTAACTAACCCTGCACAGGGAGGAGAGCTCCTTCCATTTCTGGTTGTACTCTAATAACAGAAAGGTGGCTGAGGTGCAAACCTGCAAGGGGAAATGGATTCAACACCAAGAATGCACCCAGGTTTTCAAAAATACAACTTTGCTTTCACAAATTGTGTCCAACCTCCGACAACTGTGCCCTTATTCCTACAGCTTCCAGAAGTGAGAAAGAGGGGAGGTTAAGAGAATGAAAACCAGCACAGGGGGACATCAGGGAGGTTAAGAGAATGAAAAACCAGCACAGGGGGACATCAGGGAGGTTTACAGAACAAAAACCAGCACAGGGGGACATCAGGGAGGTTTACAGAACAAAAACCAGCACAGGGGGACATCAGGGTATGACAGGATCAGGCCTCCTGCACAGCCACCCCAAAGCAGAGCCCAGGACCAGCCCAGACAGCCCAGTGTAGGCACAGCACTGACCCAGGAGGGTCCTGTGTGCTGCTGCTGGCACGAACAAAGCCTTCTGAAGTCCTGCTGCAGAGGAGAACAATTCATTCTGGTCCCATTTTTACAATTTCCAATTTTGACAAGGTCAGTGAGTGTAAGTATCTCCTCCCACAAACCAAGGCACAAGTTGGAATGTCAGCACTCCTTCAAGGCCAGAGGGGGGGTCCCCACTGGTCTCTTCCATCTCTTCAATCCATTGGGACCCTTTTGAACCCAACTCTTGTTTGAAATTCAAAGTTCACAGAGCAGTGTTTAATAATCCCACAAAGCATTTTGTTTCAACTGAGAACAAAGGTTTCAGAGGTGTTTGCATTTGCTAGGAATAAATTCTTAATGGCAAATTCCTTAAGTAAATAGTATCCTAACTAATATTCTTAGTAAGTGAAAATTAAACCTGACACTCAGCTCAAATACTCTGGTTTTAAATGCACCCATTGCTAAACCTTCCAAAAGGGAACCTTCTGTTTGCATTTGTGAATGATTTGTGTCCAGGGTATGATTAACTATGAGGGGATTTATTGACTCTGAGCTCTGTGTGACAGACTCCAAACTCACAGAGTCCCTGGGTCACACAGCCAAGACATAAATAAAGCGAATTTGTCTGCTGCCAGTGGAGCCACGAGAGCCCCAGCTGCTGCTGCAGGGCAGGAGGATAGCCCATCAGGGCAGGAGGATAGCCCATCAGGGCAGGAGGATAGCCCATCAGGGCAGGGCAGGTCTGTGAGGGTGGTCTGATCCTTCCCTCCATGCAGGGCAGGAGGATAGCCCATCAGGGCAGGAGGATAGCCCATCAGGGCAGGACAGGTCTGGAGGGAGGTCTGATCCTTCCCTCCATGCAGGGCAGGAGGATAACCCATCAGGGCAGGGCAGGAGGGAGGTTTGATCCTTCTCTCCATGCACAGCACAAGGATAACCCATCAGGGCAGGTCTGTGAGGGAGGTTTGATCCTTCTCTCCATGCACAGCACAAGGATAACCCATCAGGGCAGGTCAGGAGGGAGGTTTGATCCTTCTCTCCATGCACAGCACAAGGATAACCCATCAGGGCAGGTCTGTGAGGGAGGTTTGATCCTTCTCTCCATGCACAGCACAAGGATAACCCATCAGGGCAGGTCTGTGAGGGAGGTTTGATCCTTCTCTCCATGCACAGCACAAGGATAACCCATCAGGGCAGGTCTGGAGGGAGGTTTGATCCTTCTCTCCATGCACAGCACAAGGATAACCCATCAGGGCAGGTCTGTGAGGGAGGTTTGATCCTTCTCTCCATGCAGAGCAGGATAACCCATCAGGGCAGGTCTGGAGGGAGGTTTGATCCTTCCCTCCATGCACAGCACAAGGATAACCCATCAGGGCAGGTCTGGAGGGAGGTTTGATCCTTCTCTCCATGCAGGAGGTGAGAGCCAAGTGCAGCAGCACAAACCAAGATCTGCTGGCAAAGCTCTGTGCTTGTTTATCTGTTCAAGTGCTGCAAGAACACTCATTTCCAGCTCAAATGGGCACACAGGGCAGAGCTGAGCAGCAACGTGGCACAGAGGGATCATCAAGGCTCTGCTCCTGTGATCTCTGATAAACTCAGCCATTAGAAACCTTCCAGCCCAGCGCTTCCGTGTGCAGCAACACACTGAGCACTAAAACACAGATTACAAGGGAAATACACTGTCACACTCCTCTTCCTCTCTCAAGCACAGACATTTTTGCAGATACACAGAATTATGCTTTTGCTCGGCCTAGAAATGACCCCAGCTCAGGGGGTCCAAAACCAAACCTCCATGAAACAAAATTGGCTTTACTTCAGGGTGAAAGGATGCAAAGAGGTTTGAATTCATTTGAACACCCCCTGCTGAACTGTCCTCTCCAGCAGCTGAAGCAAAAGCCTGTTTGTGTCACCTTAGCAACCATCCCACAGGCACCAACCTACTGGGGCTCTTTGTGGCACTCTGGAAGCAGCAGCAGCACCCAGAGATCCCAGAGCTCCTGGGCTGGGGGGAGAATCTCTTTAGATGGGAACACAGGGACACCCAGTGAGCCATGGCAGCCCTGGGTGCTGCCCCAGGGAGCCCCTGGCACTCCAGCACAGAGCATGGCACAGTGCCTGTGTCCTGAAAGGGACAGGGCTGTCACCTCTGAGCCCCAGGGACACCCAGGGACACCCAGGGCCCCTCACCCTGGCAGCTCATTTTGTGCCCCAGGAGCACAGGGCGTGGCAGGGGGGTCCCGGCCTGTTCCCAGGCTGGCACAGCTGGGATTTGAGCGCAGCCAGCTGGGCTCAGCACAACCTGCAGCGGGAACTGGGGGGTACCCAGGGTCATGCCAGCCACAGAAACTCTGGTTTGCACCCTCTGCCTACAAAACACCCCAAAGGCAACCATGAGGGGGGCAGGCAGGGTTTGGCTGTCCCACCCACATTTTGATGGAGTGAAAATGGAAGAATTATGTGAGCTAAATGACAAGAAGTGGGGTTTTTTTCCAGTATCTATAAAGTTTGTGTCACACTTGATGGCTTCTACGAACAAAAAATGTTCATAACATTGTGAGCCTGAGAAGAAATGTCCTTTTAGCTATCTGCAAATGAGGTCAATTTCTTTCTTAGGTGGCTTTTGACAGGTTAATATTCATGCTCAGCTTGTGTGAGAGCTGGAGATGTATGGCTTGTCAGGAGCCCTGACACCCCAGGTTTCTCACAGCCAGGCTGGAGCACCTGTGCAGGCACCTTCCTCCTCCTCCCCAGCACAGCTCACACCTGTGCTGCCCCAGAGCCCTGCAGGTGTGTGCACATCCAGGCACAGGGGAGCTGCAGGTGTGTGCACACACCCAGCCACGCTCCCAGCACAGCTCACACCTGCAGGTGTGTGCACACACCCAGCCAGGCTCCCAGCACAGCTCTGGTGTGTGCACACACCCAGCCACGCTCCCAGCACAGCTCACACCTGCAGGTGTGTGCACACACCCAGCCAGGCTCCCAGCACAGCTCACACCTCTGGTGTGTGCACACACCCAGCCAGGCTCCCAGCACAGCTCTGGTGTGTGCACACACCCAGCCAGGCTCCCAGCACAGCTCACAGCTCTGGTGTGTGCACACACCCAGCCAGGCTCCCAGCACAGCTCTGGTGTGTGCACACACCCAGCCACGCTCCCAGCACAGCTCACAGCTCTGGTGTGTGCACACACCCAGCCACGCTCCCAGCACACCTCTGGTGTGTGCACACACCCAGCCAGGCTCCCAGCACAGCTCTGGTGTGTGCACACACCCAGCCACGCTCCCAGCACAGCTCACACCTACAGGGGTGTGCACACACCCAGCCAGGCTCCCAGCACAGCTCACACCCAGCCACGCTCCCAGCACAGCTCACACCCCTGGTGTGTGCACACACCCAGCCACGCTCCCAGCACAGCTCACAGCTCTGGTGTGTGCACACACCCAGCCAGGCTCCCAGCACAGCTCACAGCTGCAGGTGTGTGCACACACCCAGCCAGGCTCCCAGCACAGCTCACACCCCTGGTGTGTGCACACACCCAGCCAGGCTCCCAGCACAGCTCTGGTGTGTGCACACACCCAGCCACGTTCCCAGCACAGCTCACACCCCTGGTGTGTGCACACACCCAGCCACGCTCCCAGCACAGCTCACAGCTCTCTCTGTTCCCCCAGAGCCCCCAGGAGCTGCAGGGAGCAGCTCTGCCCTGCCTTGTGCTGCTGAACAGGCACCAGCCCTGAATAAATCACAGACAGGGAGAGAGCAAACGGAGCAGCTGCTGCATTTTTAAACATCCCATAACCCCAAATAAATATTTCAGTTAGCAAGTGTCTGATAATGAAGAGGAGCTGTTTGTTAGGGAATATGTCTCTATTTTTAAAGGTTGCCATTTATAATTGTTTAGCTTTGTGTTTCCCTCACTGCTCCCAAGCAATTTGTGTTGAAAAACAGGGATTTTCAAACTGCTCCTTTCAGCTACAAAACAAATTTCTGTTCCACAATGTTTGGGTGCAGCTCCCTTATTTCCTTCTTCCCACGTCAGGATTTTCATTTGCCTTGAAAACCAGAGACAAAGTCACTTCCCCATTGATCATGCACACATCTGAGTTTGACTTTGCAGAGCCTCATCCTCCAGCAGCTCCCTTTTGGTGTGACCAGAACAAGCTCCTCCTGCCCTTCCCAGTGCAGGGGAGCAGTGCTCAGTGGGGATGGAGCCCCTGGGCAAGGACAGGTCCTGCAGGAGGACAGAGCCCCTGGGCAAGGACAGGCCCTGTCCCTCAGGAGAGGCAGTGAGGGTGCCAGGGATGTGCACACCGGGGCAAGTCTTCCCAGGGCAAGGGCTGGGAATGCCCAGCTTGCTCTGAGGAGCCCACCTTAAATTAGGATTCAGCCTCACAATTGCTGCCCACTACAAGAAAACACATTCAGAAAGTGATGGCTATTATTGTAGCACCAGGAAAGCCAATAAAAATGCATAAATCCTCTGTTACTGTACACCTTTATATTCTTACTAAATATTCTCCCTGGTTTATAGGACATTGCTTTATATTGAAACATAGAGGAGGAGTTTGTTCATCCCCCAGGGCTGTTAACCTGGGCAGGCTCTGAGAGGGGAAGGGTTTCACTGCAAAGCAGAGCAAGCCCTGGGGAAGGGAGCTGCAGACTCATCCAAGGCTCCCTGACTTCCCAGCAGCAGCCACAGCAGGGAGGTGTGCCAGGGGCACGGGCAGAGCTGGGGGGAAAGGAAGGACGGGCCCCTGTCCCACAGCACAGGTCTGACCACCCCCAAATGCACTCAGGCGATTTAGAGCAAATGGGTCAATGAGAGACAAAGTGTGCCACCAACAAAGCAAATTGTTAATTATTCAGACACCATTGGTTTTGTTCTAATGAAATCAACAGCTCAATAATGAGCTCCTGGAAGTCTGCAGCAGGCCCGAGCTGCCCCAGTTTGCCTCCAGCCCCAGCTTCCATTTGTATTTCCATTCGATTGCTGCTGCTCTGACGCACTCACATCTTCCTGCAGATCCATAAACACGCAAAGCCCTTTAGAAGAAATACACCACACTTGCAAAGACAAGCTGAAGTGAGTTACACAAAGAAACTCAGGCTAGAAAAAGCTCCCAAAAATTAAACATGTGCTTGTTTTCTAGCAGCTCATTCCAGAATCCATGGGAAGGACAGGAGCAAGGTCTGCATGCCATCAGGGAGCGTTGGTGAGGGCTGGAACCCTGAGCTGCTGCTGGCACAGGGTGGGCACAGAGAGCCCAGCCCCTGCCCAGGATGGGGCATGGAAAATCACAGCCCTGCAAAGAGCATCTCCAGAGCAGGGAATCCTCACACACATTACTGCAGGCGCTCCTGCAGCACTCAGCATTTCATATACCCAGCACAATTCCAAACCAGCTCTGGGATCTTCCCTGCTACAAGGCCACAGAATCACAGAGCTTAAAACCAAACCAATTCCAACATGTCAGTGACACAAGCAGGAGAAAACAGACAAACATCTTCCATTCACTCACTCAAACCATTGTTTTCCATCTGCAAAGATCCAAAGGTTTTTGTGACCAAGCCAAGCAACGTTCAGACAGCTCCCCTCTCCTCCTCAAGGTCTGAATAAGCTCACTCCTTAAACCCAAAGGTAATTCCAGTGTTTACAGTTCCAATTAATCCGCAGAGAGCTGACACAGTTGATAACATCTCAGCTGGGCAAAAGGGAAGGAAGCAAATAGGAGCTGAAAGGCAGAGTTGTTTGTGTCACCAGCCTTGCCCCAGGGGTTCAGAGCCTTGTCCTCCCTTTGGGGGTCTGGAGCAGCCCCAGGCAGCCCCGCCCTCCTCAGCAGTGCCCTGTCCCACCAGGGCCAGCCTCAGCAGGACAGAGCCCTCGGCCCTTCCCAGGGCACTCCCTGCACATTCCCAATTCCCAGATACCCAGGCTGAGTTACAGCCCTGCTGCACACCTGTCCAAACACTGATAGAGCTTCATCTAGGGCAGTGTTTATTCTCCTTGGAGCAGAGACATCCCTTTGAAACACATTTAGAACATCAAACAAAGCACAGACAACAGAATAAAGGGACAGATCACCAAAGGGAGCACCAAAATCATCCCCAACTACCTCCTGCCCCAAAGCTTCCACAGCACTGATAGAAAAGTGACTTGAATTACAGAATTATAGAATGTGTGGGGTTGGAAGGCGTGCTGAAGCTCACCCAGGGACATCTTCCCGTGTCCCAGGCTGCTCCAAGCCTGGCCCTGGGCACTTCAGGGATCCAGGGGCAGCCCCAGCTGCTCTGGGCAATCCAAGTTAAATTAAACCAGCAGGTCTTGTTGCTTCAAGAGAGAAAATGGGGGAAAATTATACTCAATTTGGACTTCATTTTTCTCTTCAAGCACTCTACAAGATAAATTTAGATTTATTTTTAAAACAATTGTGTATGATGCCAAGGTTCATTTAGCCAAATGCACTGGCAGTGGGATCTGTGTTATGCATTGTCCCAGCCTCCACCAGCTCCACCACTGTCAGAGCCAGTTGTGGTTCCATGAAGTGAAACTAATGCATCCAAACATGCTGCCATATTGTGTTAACAGACCTGAAGCTCAGTGCATCCCGTTCCATCACATTTAAACTGATTTCATAGCGTGCAACACAACGTGACAAATGAGTAAACAAGGGGTAACCAGCCCATGGCTGGGGGTGCAGTCAGTAAACAGAGGATAACCAGCCCATGGCAGGCAGTAAACAGGGGATAACCAGCCCATGGCAGGCAGTAAACAGAGGATAACCAGCCCATGGCAGGCAGTAAACAGAGGGTAACCAGCCCATGGCTGGGGGTGCAGTCATTCTGCAAACTGAGGCCCTGGTACAGGGAAGGAAACACTTCCATCTCTGCTGGCTGCACCTGGCCAAGGAACAGCCCCACAATTTGCATTTCTCATGACTTTCTAAGTACAGAAATATATTCTATATTTCTATTCTTCTATATTCTTATAGGAGCCCACTAAGGCAAGTGGAATCACTTCCCCCAGCACAGACAGGAGGTTAAGTGACAAGGAAAACCCAAAGGTACATCCAAAGCCAAACAAAAACCCTTCCTGAACACTTTTCCTTCCAGCTCTGTCCCAGCCTTTACCCACAGGACAATCCTGTGTCAAGTCTTCATACTGCACAAACCCCAGACTGCAGCAGGAAAGGACTGGCTCCAAAGAGGGCTCTGAGAACAGCAAGGATTCTCCTCAAACTGAAGTGATTTCAGTGCAGACCCTCTGGCAGAGCCAGGAGAAGCTCTCACAGCCCCAGCAAACGCAGCCTCTCGGGCGAGGGAGGGACAGACCCCACCAGCTCTGGCATCTCCCTCACCCTGTGCCAAACTAGGCTTGAAACTAAAATACCAACACCCAGTGGGTCAGAAACAAGAGAGGGAGGAGACAGCTGGGCAAGACCTGGCACTGCTGGGAAGCCACCAGAGGGCCTCAAACAGGGCAGTTCTGCAGCCTGGGGACACCCTGGGACAGCTCTGAGCTGAGCCAGGCACCAGACCCAGGCACAGACTGGAGCCCCTGGCTTGGCCAGCTCTGGGAAGGAGAACAGCAAGGGTTTCAAAGCCAAAAGGAGCTCTGGACAAGCTCAGTCCCACTGATCCTTCTCCTTCTGGGCTGGAGCCTCAGCCTATATTCAGCATCTTTAAAATTCAATTAGAAGCCCAGATAAAGCTGTAAGATAAGGACAGGCACACTCCAAGCCAGAGTCTCTTCTGTTTGCCTTGTTCCAGCCCAGTCAGGTCACTCTGGAGTCAGGCCACTCACATGATTTAAATCTTGCAGGCTTTGAAGCCTTTAGGTCACACAGAACAACTCAGAGTGGGAGCTGTGGCAGTTTGCAATTATCTGTTGGCTTTCTCTCACAGATAATTATATGAGATTGTCTCTTACAGTTCAAGGAATTAACACAACTTCCTTCATCCCTTACCATCGCTGACACTGTGCTCTCACCCTGGTGGCCATGGGGAGGCAGAGGAAATCAAAAAGGTCCCTTGATCTCCAAAAGCCCTGCAAAAACCCCACAACTGCTGCTCCTTCCTCAGAGCTGTCCTGTCTGCTTTGGTCCCAGGCCAAGACAGCAATTAACTGCACACTGCTGCTTAAAAGCTTAGGAATAACCAGACTGAAATGAAACCAAGCTACCAATCTAGCAGGTATAAAAGCAGAATTACAGTTTGGGCACAGCCACATCTCCTCCCAGTGCACAGGAAGGGGGGGTTATCTCCTACAGATCAAATAGCCTCAAATTCAAGAGAAGTTTGAATGAAAAGAGAATGGAGAGGATTTTTAATTTTTGTTCTTGTGGAATCAGTTATTGCAGCCGTATTTGCAAAGCCAGGTAAAGCCACAACTCAGAGTTCTCTGTGCAAGGCTCCTGAACATTGGCAGCCACTGCAGGCTGGTTTGTGTGCAGTGGCCATCAAATGAGGTAAGGATATTAGGGGACTCTGTCTGCTGTTTTATGAGCTGTTCTGAGGCAGACATGATGATCTGAGGCTGCAAGATTTATACAGACAGTGTGTTTTATTAGATCAGCTGCTGGAACCTGGGGGAAGACAAGCAGGACAAGCTCTCAGACACAGCAGCCACAGAGACTGCTGTCCCTGTTCCAGCAGTCAGACCCATAAAATATATTGCCTCTTCCTAGAAGCCTCTCCTCTGTCATTCCACTCATTGGCAACACAAAAAACTTTCAGTGACTCCTGATTTTTTTTTTTTTAATAATATTTCTCCATTTCTGAGGAGCAGCTGCAGCTCAGGCCCACAGAGCCCAGTGCTCAGGAGGTTCTGGAGCTCCTCAGGGTCCCAAGTGCCAGCAGGAGGAGGCCACAGGGCTGCCCCCAGGGCCCCGAGTGCCACAGCCCCATCTCTGCCCCCCAGAAACGTGCACAGCCCCCCTGATTTCAGCACTGAGGTCCCTCCCTCAGCCCCCGCATCTCCGCTCTGTTCCTGCATCTCCGCTCTGCTCCCGCTGCCCCTCAGGTGCTGCCAGGGCACTTTGCCCCAGCAGCAGGGCACCCACCCGCCCTGGCAGGGCACGTGTGTCTGTCCCAGCCTCGCTCCAGCAGCCCCTGGGTGCCCTTGAGGCAGATTTAATCTGCCACTGTGCACTCAGTTTTAGCTCCACTCCTGCCTTTTTGCAGCCTGTCCTAAAAAAGTCAGCCAGATATCTTTTCCTTCCCTCACAGCCTATTGAGTGACCTTGGCAATGGTCTAATCTCTCTTGGCAGATTCAAGATAGAGAAAACAAGCAATGGAGACAGACCTGCTGGGCTCTGCTATTGATCAGCCCCTTGAGTGAAAGCTCATTATGAGCAGCAGGAACGAGTTCTCCTGCAGAGCAGCAGCCAGGAAGGAGATGAGAGACTCTCAGATGATGAAGGGGTGGTTGGGCTTTGCCTTTGGACTGGGGAGGCACCGTGTGGGAAGGGGGAAAAGGGCAGGGGGAGAAAGAAACAGCAGACAACACCACGTCCAGTGGGGCTGTGCATCAGGGACTCCCAGTGAAGTAAACTGTAAGCTTATTCATCAAAAAAAAATCCATTTCTGTTGAAATTAGCAGGGTTACACTGTCAAACTTTACAACAAAAAAGGCCAAGCCCTTAAGAAAACCCTGAGGTTCAGCAGGTGCAGGAACACACAAATCCATAATGTGGCATTTGGAGTGCTGCTGCTGCTGCCCTCGGAGCTCAGGTGGAGCCTCAGCAGCACAGAGCTGTTAGAGCAGCCACACACAGCCAGGCAGGGAGCTGCTGCTGCTGTCCCTGGCAGGCAGGGGGGAACACAGAGTGAGCAGCACTGCCCTGGCTCTTCAGGGCTGCCCTCACTGCAGGGGATTGCTCTGAGCTGGCCCACAGCACAGGGACCTGCTGCAGCTCCTGCAGCCACCCCGGGCACTGCAGGGACACTGCCCTGAGCCAGGGACACTGCCCTGAGCCACCTGGGGACACTGCTGGCACTGCCCCTGCAGCCACCCCGGGCACTGCTGGCACCGGCCTGAGCCAGGGACGCTGCCCTGAGCCACCTGGGGACACTGCTGGCACTGCCCCTGCAGCCACCCCGGGCACTGCAGGGACACTGCCCTGAGCCACCTGGGGACACTGCTGGCACTGCCCCTGCAGCCACCCCGGGCACTGCAGGGACACTGCCCTGAGCCAGGGACACTGCCCTGAGCCACCTGGGGCTGGGGACACTGCTGGCACTGCCCCTGCAGCCACCCCGGGCACTGCTGGCACCGGCCTGAGCCAGGGACACTGCCCTGAGCCACCTGGGGACACTGCTGGCACTGCCCCTGCAGCCACCCCAGGCCGGGGGCACCCCCGTTATTATCCCCCAGCTCTCCCTGTGCCCAGAGGGACAGACAGGACCTTGCCTCTCAGGGCTGTGGGATCACAGACTCAGACTCCTAGGATCAAACCCTCAATTAACTGGGCACAGCTCACAGAGCACAGTGCCTCCAGCCAAAGGAGAGCAGAGTTATTCCTTCCTTGTGCTCACAGCTCCTGGTGGCAGCGCTGGCAGAGGCTGCTCAGGGCACAGGAGGAGCCCAAAGCCCCCTGGCTGTGGCACTGGGGACACTTCAATGGGGAACATTTAATGGTGACCATGGTGGTGGGTTGGGGGCTGGACCTGCTGGTCTTAAAGGTCTTTTCCAGCCTTACCAACTGTGCCCTCAGCTGATTTCCTGGAGAGGTTTAAGCCACCTGTTTGCTCAGGAGCACTCTGCATAAGGACAAAAGCAGTGGGGAAAGTGCTGCAGCGTGGGAGGACTGGAGAAAGCAATTGTGATGTGCCTAAAAGCCTCAAAAGCTTTCCTCCGAAGCAGTGTTAATATTTTTCATAAAATATTTATAAAGTAGTACATGATATTTATAAAAGAACATCAGCATATTTTTATAGAGAACTTGCAAGTTCTCAATACTGCATTTGGCAGAAAAAGAGAAGCTCTCTTTTAGAGTACTTTGCATCCTTTTGCATAATTTCTTTGACACCTTGGGTTTTTATTAAACTTTATAGGATGATTTCAAGAAGTTGCCCAGTGGTTATAAAGCTATACCTGATTTGAAAGGCCCTTTTCAGAACAGAGAACAGAGCCCTATAAGAACACATCTCTTCTTATAAAACTCCTAGAAAGGGCTCCATATTTTTTCCTCACAAATTTCACCAGGAGCATTTACAGTTTTATCCAGCAGCTAAAGCCTGTGCAGCCAATCCCAGAATAACCAGTTCAAAGGGGGAGCACTGGCAGGACAAACCCACAGTCCCAGGGCCCAGCACTGATGTCAACTGCTGCCCACAGTGCTGGGAGAAAACTCCCTCAGGTGTCCCTGCAGTGCCCAAGGCAGGGCTGGGCACCCTGGGCTGGTGGAAGGGTCCCTGCCCAGCCCTGGGGTGGGCTCTGAGTCCCTTCCAACCAAAACCACTCCATGATCCCACGGCAATCCTGACCCCTGTTGGCACTGTCACGGGTTATTGACCAAAAATGTCTTTATTCTGGTTGGATTGGCCCAGGGAAAGCAGCCCAGCCCCTCAGTCCTTCCTAGCCTGAAGGAAAATGTCCTGCCCACAAAGGAAAAACTCTATTTCCTTTTGCAATTGTGGATTTTCTGCTAAATAACAGAAAAGGTCAGCATTAAAACTCCAGCAGTAATTCTGTGGGTTACTGGTGGCCAGTGGATAAAGCCATATTTCTGCAGCACATTAGTGTTATTGGATTGCTAAATCACATTTCAGTAGCTGACAAAACGTACAGACAAAAAAAATCCAATATCAGTAACAACAGAAATATCGAATGGATCCAGGTAAAACAAGCCAACACCACAGAACATTTTATTTAAACAGAGCACATGTACAAGAAGCACTGTGGATACTCATTAACTGTGATTGGGATAAAAAACCCCAACATGAAATCACTTCTTACAAGAATTTCTGCTGGGCTTATACGCACAAAATTGTCCTAGGATCATAAAAAAATAGTCTAAAATATTCCCCCAGTCCATCCCACTGGCACAAAGCAGAATCAACAATAGAGGTGTGCCAGCACAACGTGTTCTCTCCCCAAAAACCCATGGAGAGGGAGGTATAGGGATCCTACAAAACCCAGTGACTATTTATTGCAGTACTGAATTCTCCTCCCACTTACAGAGTTTCTGTTATTAGCTGGTACAAACCTCCCTCTTGCAACAGATGCTTTTGTTCTGTTCTCTTCCCAGGGCACAGAACAAATCTTGAATTACCACCCCTGTTGCCCACCAATGTGCACCCAAACAGGGGAAACAATGGGGAGCTGATTTAAATGCTGCATGTGCCATATTTAACAGCAGCTGTGAAGTGGGAAGGACTGGGCTGGGTGATGCTTCACTGGCAGTATCTGTAACTCCTGAGTGTTTGAAGGCAGCAGGAGCCCTGGGGTTAATGTGGGTAACAGCGAGTGTTCCCACACTGGGCTGCTGCATTGAAGCTCCCTGCTCTCTGTGCTTCTGCAGTGGAACACAGGAAACACCCCAGACACTGTGACAATCCAGCCAGCCTTTGCAGTGATGGCACCCTCTTGAGTGAGACCTCAGGTTCCATTTGGAGCCCTGGTTCTACAAAGAATTTGCTTGCTATTGTTTCTGGGAGGGCCTTAGCAGCAAGCCCTCATCGTCACCACTGCAATACCCAGGAGCTCCCTGCCAGCCCCACGCTGCAAGGAATTACATTTACTGACCCAAAGTGCTGCCCAGGTCAGGTGCTGGCACTTACAGCTTGGGGAAGGCGGGGAGAGCTGCTCCAGAACTGGCACAGGGAGGGTGACCAGGGTGCCAGGACATCCCCTCTGGTGTGACAAGGCTGGTTCTGAGGAGAACAGAGGGATTAGGGGAGGAAAAACCCAATCACCAAACAGATGTTGGCAGTTGTCATCCCAGGAATGTTCCTGAGCACCTGGGAGCTCCTGCCCTGCCCTGGCAGGGACCTGGGGCTGCTGAAATGCCATTGCAGTGTAACCAAGCAGACATTTGTGAGCAATGCCAAACGTGCCCTGTGCCCTCCCAGGCCGGGTGAGCCTGGGAGAGGAGAGCCTGCAATGAAAAGCCGTTTTTTAAATGCTAATGCAGCCTTCACAAAGGTGGAGTGGGAGAGGCAATAAAGGGGGTTGGGGGGGCTTTGAACAAAGAATTGCAGCTCGCTCAAACCAGTTCAATCTGCCACGTGAATACAACCAAAGCACTGTTTGAATGCTGTGTGTTACTGCAGGACAACAGTGATTGCAGACCAGACAAAAATGAACCACAGGCTGAGGACATGGGCCCTCCAAGTACCACCTGCTTTCCGAAACAGATAATTCACATTATTCAGCTTTTAGCCTCAGCAGCAGGGCAGGCTGTTTAACCCAAGGATAACACAAGGAGGCTGCAGTGAATTCTGACCTGTCCTGGGGAGTTCCTCCATTCTCTGGATAACACTTCCCACAAGAAATGCTGCTTTCACATCAGCTTTTCCTGAGCCTGCCATCCCCAGCCCTGCAGACCCTCACAGCTCAAGTGGAGGTGACCCCAAGCAAAGTGGTGCAACCTTAAATTGTTTTTTCCTGCCCAAGGGGGCTCAGCCACTCTGCAGAGCTGCACTCCAACCTGTGCCACAGCTCCAAGGCTTCACTCACACAAAAATCCATATTTTGTTTCAGAAAAAAAGGTTCTCTGCACAGAAAACATTCAGCTGGCCATAAATGATTGTGTTGTGGCAAATTTGTCTGGTCACAGACAGTGAGGTGGTGTCAAAGCTGTAGGTGAGAGACAAGGAGCACCAGGAGGAGAAATGACAGCAGCAGGAGGAGCACAGAGCTTCTGGCAGGTATTTCCAGGTATTTCCCTGGGAGCAGCCCCTCTGCACAGGCACACACACGTGGCCAAGCAGGGCCAGCAGATTCCTCCAGTCCCACTGCCACGAGCTCATGTTGGCAGAGAAATGATTAAATAGAGGGCAGTGATTATTTCTCCATCTCACAGCAGTACTGGAGGCACTTAATTTGATACAGTCCCAGCTAATAAACAGAAAACAGATGAGATAATTTATCTCTATTTACTAGAAATTCCACGGGGAAAAGAAAACCCTGTCAAATCTGTTTGTGCCTATAATATTGCATGGAAGCCTCTGGTAGCTACTTTGCACACTGATCCTAGGGTAGAAGAAAATTCATTCATATTTTGGCTTCTAAAAGCACCACAAAGTGTTCCCTTTTCTTCTGCTGTGTTTCCCTCATTAGACATCATAAAACAGCACCAAAATCCTTCAATATTCTGTGCACAGGGACCCAGGTGCATTCAACCTTTAGATGAATAATTTCCAGCTTCTCCACCCCAAACCCCCAGGTTTAAGCACACAGCAGGCCTGTACAAAAGCTCAGCATGGCTGGCAGGATCAGCTACATCATCCTCATCACAGAACACATTTTATAGCCCCCTTCACACTTGGCAGCCATCAGTCCCCAGGGATTTCTGTAGGGGAGGCTCTTTCCCAGCACTCACACAGGGATGACTCTCAAACCTGCTCTGTCAAGCCAAAACCAAATAAATCCCAGCCCTCCACCAAATAAATCCCAGCCCTCCAAGTGTCCCCGTGCCTGGAGGTGCCATCCCCAGGGCAGGAGGGCATTGCCCAGCCCAGCCTGGAGCAGCCCTCACCCCAGGGTGGATTCAGGCACATGGGGCTCTCTGTGACCCAAGGGCCTGGGGACAGGGACATGTTCTTTCTCCCTGAGCATCGTTCATCATTCTGGGCCTGGGGACAGGGACATGTTCTTTCTCCCTGAGCATCGTTCACCCTGCTGGATTCCCCCACTGCTCCCACCTGCAGCAGGCACTGCCCAGCCCCTGCCAGGAGCTCAGGGCACCAGGTAACACCCCGGGCTCCTGGGGATGAGAGAATTACTGGAAACGAAACCTCTGGCTCAGCTTTAGAAAGGAGAGTTGAAAGTAGCACCTCAAAGAGAAGGAGTTGGAGCAGTGCCTCCCTCCCACCCATACAGGCCTGGGTGTGTGATTTACAGGTCCCTTCCCACCCAAAGCAGTCTGTGGTTCCAAACAAGCTCTAGAACCACCAAACATACATTTTCTCCTGAGCAGGAGGGGCCCTTTGCCCACCAAGGTGAGGACAAACCCCTTCCCTTCCCTGGGCACAGCTTGGGGAAGGTTCCTGCCCCAGTTCCAGCCCAGCTCAGCAGCCCCTGGGGCTCTCCCTGCAGGGGCTGAGGTGGCCCTGACGGTGCCCAAGAGCCCAAGGACCCCCTGCCCAGGCAGGTGTCACACCAGGCCACTTCTATGGGCACCCCCAAACTGCCTTAGTTAAACAAAAATTCCTTCTGGAAAGGATTTGGGGAAGCAACCAACACTAGCACCCCACAACAAGAGAAGCTCTCAGCAGGTATGACACAGTCATTGAGTATTTTGGCACTAGTGTTGCAGCAATGCATCATCAGTGTAAAAACTGCAGACCAAGGAAAATGGGCTGTGAATTCTTCATCAGGGCAGGTCACTTTTCAAATGCACCACAAACACCGTTAGTCTTCATTTCAAAAATCCAGCTTAACCTTTTGGAAATGTTACTGCTAATAAACTTAAGGGAGTAATACAGAAACTTTCCTGCCCTTGCAGTGTCTGTGCCTGCCCTCTGCAGCCTCTCCCTCTCAGCCCCCGTTGTTTTCAGCATTGCTGAACCTCAGGGTCTCAGCTTCCCTCGTTCCTGCAGGGTTTCAGCTGCAGCTCTCAGGCACAGCTCCTGTGCTTCTCCTCCTCTCTCACACGGTGGGAGTGTTGAAATTCCTGCAGTACTCCCCAGCACAGCTCAGGGAACAGAGCCATCCCCCAGGGGCAGCACAGCTCCTGCCCAGCCCCGAGCCAAGGCAGCCCCCGGCAGCCCCGGGCTCCCCCTCCCAGCCCGGGGGTGTCCCAGGGTGGGATTATCACACCCCAAGGGTTTCCATTTCCCCACTCAGCCCTGTCCCGCAGCAGCAGGGGCTGCAGCAGGAGCTCCCTGCAGGAAATGCCGCCCCTTTCTTGTACAGCTCATTTTGTTTGGTCTTCTCTCAGTGCTAAAGGTTTAAAAAGACGTTGAACCCCAAAATCCTGCAATGGAAGAGTTTTCTCTTGCAAAGCTCAGTTTGCATCTCTGATCAAAGGCAGTGGGAAGCACCTTGCAGTCCAGCCCAAGCATTTCTGTCAGGCTTCCTCCTGCTGTGAATGCCACCATGTGAGAAACTGCTCCTTCAAAACCCCATGTGCACGGCAGTTGCATTTGATTCATTATGCTTAATAAGGAAATTGATGTAACATCATTAAACAGGGCAATTAACTGTCCAAATGATGCAATTACATATGTACCCTAAGTACATGAAGAGCCTGGTAATTGCCTGAACATTAATTCAAATTATTCAAGAGAATTATATTTAAAAATACAGATGCTTAGTATGGGAAAATAATGTCAGGAATGCCAAGGCAAAGAGAAGAGAAAACCTGCAGACACTGGGCAGGCACCAGCCCAGGCTGCCAGCATCAGAGTGTCCCACACAGCAACAGCTCCTCCCTGGGAGGGACAGGAGCAGGAGCCTCTCCACAGCAGCAGAAAGTTCATTTTCAGAAAGCAGACTGCACAGATTAAATTTTAAAGCCATTCCTTGCTAAATCTTTTACTATTTCTACAAAGGAACACACCTGCACTATCCCCCCTCTGGGACAGAAAACAAACCCCAGCTATTATTTATATAAACCTGGATCACATTTTCTGCCTCTGTTGAGGCTGAGACCTCCAAAGAATGGCTGTATTTAAGGTGAAATTATGCTTGAATAAACAGTGTCTATGGGAGATCACATTGGCTTGGAAATAAAACACAGGCCTTTGTTATTCCACATGAACCACAGCAAAGCTAGGAAAAAACACTTGCACTTTTTCATCAGTCCAAAACTATGTGAAATGTCACAGCCTAAAGCAGGCTCACCTGTGTCAGGAAAAACTCAGCTGAATCTTCACCAGAATGAGACTGAAATTCTGAAAGTGGCTGCAGCCATGGCAAGCACCCCCTCCTTGCCCTCTGGAGCAGCAGCATTTGGATCACATTTTTCCAAGCAGATACAAAAGGTAAAACCCCTTACTGGTGCTTCAGGAAGTTCTGTGCCCATTAACATTTTTTTACTCTTTTTCCTTGTATCTTTTGGGGCCATCCCTCAGGTTTGGGAGGTGTTCACCACTTGCTGCTCCAGTGCTGCAGGTGCTTTCCTGGTGAGGAATTTGGGCTCCCAGCACATTAAATGCTGCACAGGGCGTGAGGGGCCATAAAAGCTGTGCAGCCTTGGAGTCCAGCTCAGAGACAGTTTGGGATGCACAAGGATCTTTGCATCAGACCAGTAAAATCCTGGCCTGGCTTTCACAGGGGTACCCAACACAGAGCCCTGAGCAAAACTACAGCAGCCAGCCCTGGTCCTACATCCTTCCCCTGCTGGCTGCCAAACTCCTCCTCCTCACAGCTTAAAATACAATTTTCAGCTTCATCCCTGCCTCGGGCACCAGAGTTTCATCTCCTCCAGGGCTCCCCAGATCACTATTGCTGAATACTCAATTTTCCTGCAGTCATCTAGGGATTAATGAACCTACATTTAACACACAAGTGAAAAGTTCTGTATAAGGCTCTTCCACAAAAACTAAAAACTCAGAGATGTTGCTCTAATAAGTGTTATGAAAATATGAAATCCTCAAAATAATTATTGAAAATAATCTTAAATTAATAGTTCTTGAAAAGAAATCCACTTTTTCAAAAAATGGACTGTGTTGCATACATAAGTCATGTTGCCACTAAGAAAAGTAATGTGCTTCTGAAGTGACATTTGTCAAGTAAATGAATAAGTACTTTGACATTTATAGAAACTGTGACACTGCTAAAGCTATACAGTACTGCTTAATGTTATTTTCCTTTTATATAAAGAGAGTCACAATTTGAGCATAAAAATTGCTCTTATTAGGCAGAGAATGTCAAGTCTCATTGCTAAATTTACTGTGGTGATTCAGCACGAACACAAGCATTGCCCTTTTGGCTTTCAGCAGCTCTGTTCAAGTGCCCATTCATTACCCACATTAACTCCACTGCAGTGCCATCACCAGGGCCAGCCAAGGGAATTCCATCTGAGCCAGAGGTTCCTGCCAGCACGGATCCCAGCTCCCACAGACAGTGCCCAGCCGGCCCAGGGAGGCTGGGACAGCAGCACAGCCCTGGGCACCCCTGGCAGAGCACCCTGCTGCCCCACAGTGCCCACCCTGCTGCCCCACAGTGCCCCTCCTGCTGTCCCACAGTGCCCGCCCCGCTGCCCCACAGTGCCCCTCCTGCTGTCCCCACAGTGCCCACCCTGCTGCCCCACAGTGCCCGCCCTGCTGTCCCCACAGTGCCCGCCCCGCTGTCCCCACAGTGCCCGCCCCGCTGTCCCCACAGTGCCCACCCTGCTGCCCCACAGTGCCCCTCCTGCTGTCCCCACAGTGCCCACCCTGCTGTCCCCACAGTGCCCGCCCTGCTGTCCCCACAGTGCCCGCCCTGCTGTCCCCACAGTGCCCCTCCTGCTGTCCCCACAGTGCCCCTCCTGCTGTCCCCACAGTGCCCACCCCGCTGTCCCCACAGTGCCCCTCCTGCTGTCCCCACAGTGCCCACCCTGCTGTCCCACAGTGCCCACCCCGCTGCCCCCACAGTGCCCGCCCTGCTGTCCCACAGTGCCCGCCCCGCTGTCCCCACAGTGCCCACCCTGCTGCCCCACAGTGCCCGCCCTGCTGCCCAGGCTGACTGGGCCCAGCAGGAGCAGCCAGGTGAGGCAGCCCTGCTCAGGAGGTGGCACACTTGGGGGCCCTGGAGCTCCTCCTGCCCAAGAACCTGGACCAGGGAACTGCAGGGAACCCTCTAAGGATGCTGTGAAACTGTTGAGGGTCTGGAGCTCCTCCTGCCCAGGACAGCGTGGACCAGGGAACTGCAGGGAACGAACTCAGGATCTGGAGCCCCTCCCTGCCCAGGGTCCCTGCAGGGATCTCTCTCAGGATGCTGTGCAGCTCCTGGAGCCCCTCTCTGCCCAGGGTCTGTGCAGGAGCTCTCTCAGGATGCTGTGCAGCTCCTGGAGCCCCTCCCTGCCCAGGGTCCCTGCAGGAGCTCTCTCAGGATGCTGTGCAGCTCCTGGAGCCCCTCCCTGCCCAGGGTCCCTGCAGGAGCTCTCTCAGGGTGCTGTGCAGCTCCTGGAGCTCCTCCCTGCCCAGGGTCCCTGCAGGAGCTCTCTCAGGGTGCTGTGCAGCTCCTGGAGCCCCTCTCTGCCCAGGGTCCCTGCAGGAGCTCTCTCAGGATGCTGTGCAGCTCCTGGACCCCTCCCTGCCCAGGACGGGCTGGGGGAGCTGGGCTGTTCACAAGCACAGCCTGGAGAATCCACACAGCTCCCAAAGCCCAGAGACCCCGGCCAGGGCAGGGCAGGGGGGTCCTGAGGCTGCTGAGCTGGGGCAGAGCCAGCTGGGGACAGCCAGGAGAGAGCAGATCCTGCTCTGGGAGGGACCAGAGCTGAGGCAGAAAGGATGGCAAGTGGCATCATCCACCAAAGAGAAGCCAAAGGACAGAGCCAGCCCTGGATCAGCAAACAGCCCAGTCCGAGGTTTCTCAGCAGATTCCTCCCAGCACAGCACAATCTCAGCTCTGCAGGACAGCCTGAACGGCCCAACACCACTCACAACCACAGCCCTTTCCCTAAATGTTAAACAAATTAGGAGCACACACAAACCAAGGCCCATTTAGAGACCAAAATCAAAGCAATCCATTTCTCCAGATGCTCTACTGGTTGCTCCAGCTGTAATGGCACTCTTATATAGAACTGTAATAAAGAAGACAAAATGCTCATGCAATCCAGCAGGAACAGAGCCAAACAGCCATTAATATTGTTCTCCCAAAGAAAAATGGCTCACTGAATAGCCTGAAAGGACACCTGACATGCATCTCTCCCTTCTTCCACAAAATATAACCATACATAAAACTGATATGATTACTTGCTAAATCTAATAAGTTTCTTTTTCTTTGATGGTTGTTTGCTCCTTAATGTGCTTTAAATGCATAATAAAAATATAATGAAAAACATACATTTATTCTATGTGGCAGCTACTGCATATTCCATAAAAAAGTAATCTTATAAAGTTTAATTTTACAGTGTTTCTTAAATCTATTTCTACTTATTCACTATATGCTGAAGGTATCTGTGAAGGAATTTAATACTGAACATAACCCTTTTCTTCACTGATATTAATGCCAAATTTTCTTTTTACAGTCATTGTCTCGTCCCTTCTGTAAGCCTAGAAAAGGAAAAGCAAATGGATTTAATGTTTCCAAAGAGTCTCATTAAAATGTAAAGTCCAAATATCCACATAATTTTTTCCCTGATTGCTTTAGGGCTGTTGTGGGATTTTTCCTGTCTGGGCATTTGTCTTCCATAACATTTTAATTTCCTTGAGAAAACTCTGGACTGAGCTTACCTCCTTGCCACTGGTGATATCAGAGCATCTGCTTTGCATTAAGGGAATGCAAATTTGAGCACAGCTGAATTAAAGACCACTTGCTTTTCAGAAGGCATTTGTCAGGAGAAGCACCAGCAAATAAAAGCTATTGACAGGAAAACCTGTGCAAATCTTTAGGCCAAGGCACTCCAGAAAAACCTCTTGGGACAGTGTCCCTGGGTTCCCTTTGCAGCAGAATTTACTGCCAAAAATCAGATTTGCAGCCGATAATCAATCTCTTTTAAAAATACTCCTACATTGCACACACTTGGCTTTCGTGCCCTGCCAGTCGTTTACAGCAAAGAAAAGCCAGCTCAGGGATGGTGGGCAGGGAGGAGCTGCCAGCCCAGCCAGCCCCGGGGACAGGGCAGCTGCTGTCCCATCGTGGCCCTGCAAACACCACGTCTGTCCCAGGGAGAGCTCCAGGGATCCCTCTGGAATGGCCCTGCATGGAATTACCCCAGGGCTCACAGCTTTTCCTGAGCCATGGCTTGAGTTCACTTTCTTGCACCTTTTTGTGCACCTGCTCCTGACACTCTCACTCTGCTGCTCCTGCCATGTGCTTCTCTCATCTTTACCCTTAAATACAAAACACCAGAGCCAATTTGCTCATCTGAGCGATATTGACATGTTGAATTTGCTCAAACAACAAGGATCAATAGCACACAGAACTCCAGAGACCTGCCAGGACATGGAAAAATATAATAAAGATCAAGGTGACAGCAGGTTTTAATTACATGAGAGGAGAGAAGAAGGTGTGTTCTGCAAGGTCTTTGCAATTTGAAACTATAATCAAAATGTCAGCAGCCTGCCTCTCGTATTTGCAATCTCTTAGGAAAATGACTAAAATGGTATAACATTTTCAGATTAATTTTGATGCCTCCATCAGAAAGGCTGACATTTGGCTAATGTCAGACATCACCCACACTGTCATTTGATTTCTTTCTTCCCCCTCGGGTGTCACCTCACTAATGACCTAGAAGTGGTAATGAAACAGTGAGCAGACCAAAGACAGAGCTGTGGAAAATGAACAATATCTGCTCTGACACTCACACGCTGCTCATGGAAACATTCACAAATTCTGTTGTTTGCCAAGCCACGTGACTCAGGGGTTTAAAAACCATGTGTAAGCAGCTCATCACTTATCAAAATTGATAATGAATTCATTTGCTTCAGTGCTTCAGGAATTCACATCAGAACACAAAATATCAGTGAGGAACACAGGACCAGCACACAAAGTCTCTCAAGCTCACAGCTACATCACAGTCTGCGCTGCAGGAGCAGCTTTTGCCCTCCCTTTCACGTGGAGCATGGTGTAAACCATGACCTTTCTGTGCTCAGCCTACACCCTCCTGCTATGCCATTATCCCCTTTCCTTCCTTTGAATCTCCTGCGAGTCTGAGATCAAATAACATGCCAAAAACAACAAAAAAATTACATTTTCGCTGTCTCCTCCCATGAAGAGCGCTGTGACTCCAAGCACCCATCACGACACAGGAGGAGAGGCTAACTCAGCACGGTGCCATGGCAATGCAAGAGCAGGGAACGATTTCAGCCCCTTGCAAGGAAACCCCATGAAACAGGCAGGTACTGGCACCTGGAGCCGGGGACACGGGGCTGGAGGAGCCTGGGGGATGGAGAGGCAGGGTTGGGGTTTTTCCAGGAGTCTGGAATGCTGCAGCACCTCTCTGGGACATTCACACTGCATTACAGGCAACTGCAAACACGGCCCTGCCCACTGCTCTTTATCAGGCTTTTAAATTCACCACATTTCTTGCCATCAGTAAAGAAGATTATTGCACGACAATTTTAGAGCAAAATGTGGCTGCCTTATGACAATATGATCTTAAGCATTTTCCAATTACTTCTCCCTGGGGCCTTTCAAGCCCTGGGAATGAGAACTCTGATATCTGTGACTCTTTCCCAATTCTTGATCTTTTTCTGAGGCTCTTCTACAGGCCAGGATAACAGCAGGAGAAAAATTGCTGCTTGCCAAGGTCTTCATTCACATCACACAGCAACTTGCCTTTGTCCTCCCATTTCTGGGTAGGAGCAGAGATTAAACTTCCAAATTACTGATTCCTTCTTACAGAATTTAACCTATAAAAGATTTACCTTCCTTGCCCCTCTGGCTGTTACAAGAAAGCCCACGTTGCTCTTACCTTCCAAAAGCCTTCCAGAGAAGTTAATTCAGGAGTTCTCTGAGTGCTCTGGCCCCTGCAGTGTGAATTCATGGCTCTGCACCTGACCCTGTTTGAAAGGGGTGCATTAGCCAGGGTGCAACTGGGCTGGGGCAGGCTCTGTGCCAGGGCACCTCCAGTGCCATCCTTGGGCATCTCCTGTGCTGGGTACAGAGCCCCCAAACCCATCCTTGGGCATCTCCTGTGCTGGTACAGAGCCCCCCAAACCCATCCTTGGGCATCTCACCCTGTGCTGGGTGCAGAGCCCCCCAACCCATCCTTGGGCATCACCCTGCGCTGGGTACAGAGCCCCCAACCCATCCTTGGGCATCTCCTGTGCTGGTACAGAGCCCCAAACCCATCCTTGGGCATCTCCTGTGCTGGTACAGAGCCCCCCAACCCATCCTTGGGCATCTCCTGTGCTGGTACAGAGCCCCAAACCCATCCTTGGGCATCTCCTGTGCTGGGTACAGAGCCCCCAACCCATCCTTGGGCATCTCCTGTGCTGGGTACAGAGCCCCCAACCCATCCTTGGGCATCTCCTGTGCTGGGTACAGAGCCCCCAACCCATCCTTGGGCATCTCCTGTGCTGGTACAGAGCCCTCCCCAGCCCCCCAGCACTTCAGGGGGGTTTGGGTGCCCCAACACCCACCCCAAAGCCAAAGCCCACCAGAAAGGTCCCTGAGCTCCCACCTGGCTCCTCCAGGCTCAGGCTGAGCCCCTGGGGCAGGGGGTGACCCCAGGCAGGGCAGGGCAGGGCTGCAGGTGCCCCCTGAGCTCCAGACCCTGCAGGAGGGCAGGAGCAGCTCCCAGGAGAGAAGGAGCAGCCCCGGGCCGGGTTTTGTCCAGGCTGGCTGCCCAGCACAGCTGGGGACAATGCCACTGATCCCACTGACAGGCCCAGCTGGGGACAATCCTGCTAACAGGTCCAGGTGGGGACAATCCCACTGACAGGTCCAGCTGGGGACAATCCTACTGATCCCACTGACAGGTCCAGCTCAGGACAGTGCCACTGACAGGTCCAGCTGGGGACAATCCCACTGACAGGTCCAGCTGGGGACAGTGCCACTGACAGGACCAGCTCAGGACAGTGCCACTGACAGGCCCAGCTGGGGACGGTGCCACTGACAGGTCCAGCTCAGGACAATCCCACTGACAGGTCCAGCTGGGGACAGTGCCACTGACAGGCCCAGCTGGGGACAATCCCACTGACAGGTCCAGCTCAGGACAGTGCCACTGACAGGCCCAGCTGGGGACAATCCCACTGACAGGCCCAGCTGGGGACAGTGCCAGGACTGCCCTGCAGGAGCAGCACAGGGGCAGCAGGAAGGGCAAACAGGGCACTGGGGTAACTCAGACCCGGTGGTGTGGGGGGTGACAGACCCTGTCTGAAACCGGGGACATAGCTTTAAAATACCATTTAAAAGCCATTTTTCTTGTGAGCTTGAAAATTAAAAGAAAAGAAAACCAATGCTGCAAGAAGTCCAATTTGCTAATGGATAACAGAGTTCTTCTGCACAGAACAATCTGAAGCTGTGTTATCCAAAGCCAAAAGGTTATCAAAGCCAAGATTTGTTACAGTGCTGAGAAATCTAGAGATGAGGAGATCCTGATTGGTGCAGGAGTTGTGGCAATGTCTGCAGGAGAGCAGCAGCTGTGGCTCCTGCTGGGGGGAAGCATTTGCTCCTGGGTTGGAGCACAGTCAGCCCTGGGGCACAGCTGCGAGCGGGGTCACACAGAGGGGCTCAGGGCTGAGCCCACACCTCATTCTCAGGGCTGAGCACACACAGAGGGGAGTAGAAATGGGGACTGAAATAGCTGGATGATTTACTGAGATAATTGAAATTAAAAATAATGTAATAATTAACATTTCTTTTGCTTTCACACCCAGGTCTCACTGGAAAATCTCCCACTGGGAGGAGAGCAGTCCTGTTGTTTTCTAACCACACATCTGCACACCATGAGAATTAAAATGCCCCAGAACAGGAGGGTTGGATGGCTGTGAAGTGTGAGACGTATTTATTCATTTCTCTGGCACCCAAGAATGAAACAAATAAACTGTTGCTACTTCGAGTGCTCTGGACCATCCAAGCATTCCACAAAGAGACACAAACAGAGCACTTCAGGTGACAGGAGAACCTGGACTTGGCAGCTCTTACTCCTCGTGCTCCCTCCACCTTGTGTACAAATGCTGAGGGATTCATTAAAAACAGGCATTTGGGTTGGAATTTCTAGCAGCACTTCCTAAGTTCAAACATCTGGGATGTGCTTCTGTAGAGAGCAGGGTTTGTTTTTTAGGATTTCCTCAATATTTGTAGTTTTCTGTCATTCAAACCGTGGGCAGAGCAGGATGTGGCTGCAGGGGCTGGGGACAGTGTGGGGATGTCCCTGGGGATTGGGGACAGTGTGGGGATGTCCCTTTGTGTCTGGGGGTTGGGGACAGTGTGGGGATGTCCCTTTGTGTCTGGGGACAGTGTGGGGATGTCCCTTTGTGTCTGGGGGCTGTCCCCACATTGCTGTGAAGGGAGCAGGGTCCTGCTCCTGGGGACATGAGCCCTGCCCTGCTGGCTCCAGAGGTACAGAGGAAAAGGAACACAGCCCTGAGTTCCTCTTTCTAGTCACGAGAACATTTTTATTACATAGGGAAATCTTTTCACAGGAAAAAAAAAAAAAAAAAGTAAAAAAATCTCAATATTTTTTTTCTTGAGTCAGGAAACCTGCAGTAGATGAAGGAACCAGTCATGTTCTTCACTTTGAAGAGGAGAAAGGAAATTCCCTTCATGATGCCCAGCAGGTTTGCTCCATGGACATCGTTATCATGGCAGATTCCAGGTTCTCAGACAGACAGACAGACAGACAGACAGATCTGCTTCTCCCAGCAGAGTCCCCAACATTATTGCTCCTGTAATTGCAACAGAGTGGGGACTTGATCTTTAATATTGAGGTGAAAGAAGCTTATATTTTAAAATGAAATGTTGTTGTTGGAGCAAACAGAAAATCTTCTGGGGAAGGGATAATGTCTGCATGAAACGCCTGCATGCATGATGCATAAAGGGCATCCCTGCACTCCTGGGCTCCTCTCTCAGAGCAGCTCTCAGCCTGTTCTCCCTGGCTGCGTGTGCATTGCCAGCCCTCGGGGTCGCAGTCTCTGCTCACTGAGTCCTCACCACAGGAAGAGCAGATCCTCCAGGAGAGGGGAGTTATGTAACAATGTCTGTAATTGAATGGGGCTGTCACAGCACCAACCGGGCTGTGCGGAGCACGGGCTGGGGCTGAGCTGGGCAGGGGAGCAGGGCTCAGGGGATGGCTGGGGCTGCCCTCAGCTGGGGTCAAACAGGGCTCAGAACAGGCAGGGACTGCTGCCTGAGCCTTGCTGCATGGATCTTTGGGTATCCAAACCTCACTGTCATCGGCAAAACTTCCCCATGCTCCGGTGTCCCCTCACCTGGGCAGCTTTGGGTACAGCCACAGCTCAGTGTCCCTGGCACAGCTGGGCAGCTTTGGGTACAGCCACAGCTCAGGTGTCCCCTCACCTGTGCAGCTTTGGGTACAGCCACAGCTCAGGTGTCCCCTCACCTGTGCAGCTTTGGGTACAGCCACAGCTCAGGTGTCCCTCACTGTGCAGCTTTGGGTACAGCCACAGCTCAGGTGTCCCTCACTGTGCAGCTTTGGGTACAGCCACAGCTCAGGTGTCCCTCACTGTGCAGCTTTGGGTACAGCCACAGCTCAGGTGTCCCTCACGGGGCAGCTTTGGGTACAGTCACAGCTCAGGTGTCCCTGGCACACCTGGGCAGCTTTGGGTACAGCCACAGCTCAGTGTCCCTGGCACACCTGGGCAGCTTTGGGTACAGCCACAGCTCAGTGTCCCTGGCACAGATGAACTCAGCACCATCTCCCTGCTGGTCCCAGCAGTGGCCACAGCCCTCGGACAGCTCCAGCCCAGCCCTGCTGGCTCTCCCTGCCCTGCCCCTGCTCTCCCAGGCTCAGAGGTGGCTCCAGGCACATTCTGAGCTCTTTTTGCTCCTGACCTTTAGTGTGAGAGGCAGGGGAGAGCTGGAGTGCTGGACAGAGGCAGAACAAGGAGAGTGTTCGGGAGGACGTGAGGGGAACGGGCTGGGAGTGTTTGGGATTTCCAGCTTGGGAGAACCTGCTGTAGTTTGCGAGGAGCCAACCCCACCCGAGCACTGAGAGCTGCTGATTGCTGCCAGGAGCTGTAGAAACTCCCCTGTCTTTGCCCTCCTCGGCTACAGAAAGCTGCTGCTGCAGCTGCAGGGCTGTGACAGGCACAGCCTGGGGACACCTTGGAGCAGGGCTGGCCATGCAGAGCCGCTCCTGCACGAGGAAATCTCAGCGTGCAGCTGCTGCAGCTCTGCCAGCAGCACCGGGGAGCACAGGGAGCCCAGACCACCAGCAAAAGGTGTCCCTGGGGCGTCAGGGGGCTCTCTGGAGGGGGAGATTGAAATACTCCCAGGGCAGACCTGCCAGAGTCCAGCAAACAGCAGCAGATCCTGGGGCAGTCGTGGATGAGCTGCAGATTCACACCAGCCCAGGAGAGCTCATCATCCACAAGGTCAAGCACAGCTGGTACATTTTAAACAGAAAGGGAGATAAAACGTGAAGCTTTATTTGAATGCAAACACAGAAGGAACAAACAGCAACTGAATTTCAACAGGATTCAAGTGGCTGCAGCCTTTAGAGTCCTTCCAAAGCCTTGTGAGTAACTATCCCCCAAAGTGTGCTCTCACACAAGTAACTTGCCTAAATAAATTCCTTTAAATCAGCCTCATTTAGCCCCGTTCAGCCCTGCCCAGCCCCGTTCAGCCCCACTCAGCCCTGCCCAGCCCTGCCCAGCCCCGTTCAGCCCTGCCCAGCCCTGCCCAGCCCCGTTCAGCCCCGTTCAGCCCTGCCCAGCCCCGTTCAGCCCCATTCAGCCCCACTCAGCCCTGCCCAGCCCTGTTCAGCCCCGTTCAGCCCCGTTTAGCCCTGTTCAGCCCTGCCCAGCCCTGCTCAGCCCCGTTCAGCCCCGTTCAGCCCTGCCCAGCCCTGCCCAGCCCCGTTCAGCCCCGCTTAGCCCCGTTCAGCCCCGTTCAGCCCTGCCCAGCCCCGCCCAGCCCCGCCCAGCCCTGCCCAGCCCTGCCCAGCCCTGCCCAGCTGGCACAGGTGTGCTGGCAGAGCACTCCAGAGCACAGCCCAGCGTGCAGCTACACAGTGCTGTAATTAGGAACAGTACAACACTATCACATGGACATTTGCTTTGAGCCTTCCATGATGTTTCTCTTCCTTATTCCTCGCAGCTGAACCAGCTCAGGGCATTGGTGCTATTTTAAGACCCTCATGGAAGGTGGATAAGGGCAAGTGTAAGATAAAAAAATTATTAAAAATTACAAACCAACCCCAAATATATCTCCTGGGTCTCTTTCCCTCAAATCTGAAAGCACGGTTAATACTTGGGAAGCAAGGGAATCTTTGGGCAGCAGTTCCCTGGCCCTGGGCCCTCCCTGAGCTCTGCCCCATCCCTGTTTGCCAGCAGATCCCTGCCCCGGAGCACTGGATCCAACCTGAGACCAAATATCACCATATCCTTTGGTAACCACCAGGATTTCAGCAGAACTGAGCAAAGTTTAATCCTTTAGGTGATCCCAGTAGGAACTGGGCTGAGTTATGTTCTGCTGCTGCCTCTGAGTTCAGGCTTTGATTCTCCAGCTGCTGCTGCTGTGGTTTGCAGGAACAAGAGTGGAAATGCCTCCCAGGAGAGGCCCCTGGCAAAGCCCCTGCAGCAGAACGAGGTGTCTGAGCCCTGACAACACAGAGGAGGAGGATGTGCTGCTCCCCAGAGCAGTGCTGGGGGACTCGCAGGCCGTGAGATGCAAAAGGACACGGGGAAGATGACTTTCCTTTTGGCTCAAAGGCAGCAGCAGCAGCACAGGCACCTCCATTGAAGCAGCTCCTGCCCTCAGCACATTCCCTGCATGGCCTCGGGCACATTAAAAGCAGCCAGGGAGGGAGAAGGGCCAGGAAAGCCAAATTCATTGGGTTTGCTGTCTGCAGGGATCCAGCACCGCTGCCTGAGCTGCTACCAGCAATGTGAGCACTTGTGCAGCTGATGGGGATGGTGCCACTGCAGGGCACGTGCTGCCAGCCCCGCCTGGCTCTGCTGTCCATCCCCATGATGGAAACTGCCTTGGCAAGCACCGGCTCGCTCTGGGCACCAGGGACACTCCCAGCCAGGTGCTGCTGGGTTTCAGCTGCTTTTCAAAGCTGTGATCGTTCAGGCAGGATGGAGGGATTTGCACCCACCTTAACTGTGTCTTCTGTGAAGCACCAGCAGTAAAATAGGCAGAAACAGAAAATTGGCAGCTCTAGGAAACTTTGCCAGCCTTTTCTTCATTATTTTCATTTTCTGGCAGTTTTGCTTACATAATTCCTATTCTGTCCTGCTTCTCACCATCAAGCTCCTTTTCCTCCCCCTCCCATCCCTTCCTAGACAGCTCTGTGCCTCTCATCCTCCATCTCCTTTCATGCACCCTGTGACTGGCAGCACAGAGCACTCTGCAAGTTCCCCTCAAAGGCTTGAGAGAGTTCTGTGCTTCTGGCACAACTTTGTGTTCTTCTGCCTTTGTGTTACCCAAAAGAGCTGGGAGGTTCAGCTTGCAGCTTCCAAGGAAGCATCCAAGCATTGTCAAATACCTGAGCTTTGAGCACCTCACACCACAGGGACAAACCAATTTATATCAACATTTCTGTTCCTGGGGCTCTGTGAACAGCGACTGAGCAGGGTTGGGGACTGTCCTCTGCTGCCACTTATCGGGTCACCAAATCTCTTCAGGTTCACTCAGATGATGAGGCCTTGTCAAGGCTATGTAGCCTTGTAACACTCAGCTGGAATTTCCAGGTGTGCCACAGAACCCTGGGACAGTGTTTGTGATCAGAACCCGGGACAGTGTTTGTGACCAGAACCCAGGGACAGTGTTTGTGACCAGAACCTGGGACAGTGTTTGTGATCAGAACCCTGGGACAGTGTTTGTGACCAGAACCCGGGACAGTGTTTGTGACCAGGCTGTGTGTCAAGCCCAGCCTCATTCCCTGTGTGCCACGCAGATATCTGGGCAGGTCTGAACTTGGTCTCCACAAGAGGTGCTGAGAAAAACGATCATAATTCATTTCTCTTTTCTTTTCAAAGGACCAAAAGTAACCAAAGGGCTTGGTTCAGCTCTGGTGGGCAAATCAGTCCAGTGGCTTTAGGGGAGAGCAGATCTGGAATGGGATTTGTGAAGTGCCCTGGACCAGCTGTTATTTTGTTTTGGCTCCAAAAGCCTCTGCAGGGCATTATCTGCAAGGTCCCCGGGGATGCTGAGAGTGAGAGATACTGAACAAGCCCTGACATTCATTCCCCTCCTGCTGCCACGGGAACCTCTGATGTCTCCCGTTAGCATTGTGGCTTTTAACAGAGGATTTACATTTAAAAACAAATGGTTTTGCTTTCGGTGCTGAGAAACACAGAGCAGTAACGGGACTGGAAGGGGGCTCTGGGTGTCAGAGCAGCTGGGGCGGGCTCTGAGCTGCTCCCCCGGCTCTGCCCGAGGGCAGGGATGGTTTGTGCAGCTCAGCCTGTCCCTGGCAGCGCTGCCTTTCCAGCCAAGGGGGCGTCCCCGACCCCTCCAGCGAGGGATGAGGCTTGTTCAGAAATCCTCCATTCACCCTGGGGTTCATCACTGGCCCTGCAGCCTCTCGGGGTTTAAAACTGTTTGTCGGTGAGCCCTAAAGGCACTCTGCAGAGTGCAGCAACAGGCAAACCATCTAAAACTCCTTCACAGCATCCTCGGCCCACTACAGACCGGGAGTATTCCCACAGATCCAGCCTATTTTCCGAACTCTGAAGATGCCTTGAAATCGGCATTTCTGCCCTGAAATCCGCATTTCTGCCCTGAAATCCGCATTTCTGCCCTGAAATCGGCGTTTCTGCCCTGAAATCGGCGTTGCTGCCGGTGCGGGCGGCCGGTGGCGCTGGGAGCGGTCGGAGCGAGCGAAGGTTTTGTCACAGTGCCACCCGGTGGGGTCTGCGGGCTCGGTGTGCCGGGACAGGCGGGGACAGCCATGGGGACACGGCACCGCCGCCGTCCTGACGGGCGGGGACCCGGCCGGGACCGGGACCCGCTCGGGAACACCGGGAATTCCAGCCCTGAGCGCCGGGACCGGCTCGGGAACACCGGGAATTCCAACCTGAACACCGGGACCGGCTCGGGAACACCGGGAATTCCAGCCCTGAGCACCGGGACCGGCTCGGGAACACCGGGAATTCCAGCCCTGAACGCCGGGACCCGCTCGGGAACACCGGGAATTCCAACCTGAACACCGGGACCGGCTCGGGAACACCGGGAATTCCAGCCCTGAACGCCGGGACCCGCTCGGGAACACCGGGAATTCCAACCTGAACACCGGGACCGGCTCGGGAACACCGGGAATTCCAACCTGAACCGAGCCCAGCTCCCCAACACCGGGAATTCCAGCCCTGCCCTGCAGGCAAGGAGCAACAGAGACATTGGAGGGATTTGGGTTCTGCAGGACTCCCTCCGTGTTAGCGTGGCAAAAATGCCCCTCATTGCAAAGGAAGCACGATGGTAGCACAGGGAATGTTGGGGAAACACGGCCCAGCAGGTGCAGGAGAGAGAGAGAGAGAGAAAAATAACTCACAGGGCACACACGGGCATTCACAGCTCAGCCTGGGATCTCTGGTTAAAATGCAGCATTTCCTGCACTGCCCGGGGATCTCTGGTTAAAATGCAGCATTTCCTGCACTGCCCGGGGATCTCTGGTTAAAATGCAGCATTTCCTGCACTGCCCGGGGATCTCTGGTTAAAATGCAGCATTTCCTGCACTGCCCGGGGATCTCTGGTTAAAATGCAGCATTTCCTGCACTGCCCGGGGATCTCTGGTTAAAATGCAGCATTTCCTGCACTGCCCGGGGATCTCTGGTTAAAATGCAGCATTTCCTGCACTGCCCGGGGATCTCTGGTTAAAATGCAGCATTTCCTGCACTGCCCGGGGATCTCTGGTTAAAATGCAGCATTTCCTGCACTGCCCAAGGATCTCTGGTTAAAATGCAGCATTTCCTGCACTGCCCGGGGATCTCTGGTTAAAATGCAGCATTTCCTGCACTGCCCAGGGATCTCTGGTTAAAATGCAGCATTTCCTGCTCTGCCCGGGGATCTCTGGTTAAAATGCAGCATTTCCTGCTCTGCCCAGGGATCTCTGGTTAAAATGCAGCATTTCCTGCTCTGCCCAGCCCGCGGGCACGGCTGCACCCCGGGGCTGCTCTCAGAAAACAAAAACCCCAAAACACAAAACCAAGGGCTCCCTGTGGGTGTCTGTCCCACCCGCACAGGTCCCTGCTCCTGCAGCACACACCTGGAGCTGAGCCTCGCTGAACTCCAGCCTCTCCCTGATTTTGTGCATTCGTTCCATTTTCTTTTTGGTGGAACTCAAGGCTTCTCTGGAGGCGGGTCTGCGCAGCAATTGATTGATTTTCTCAGTTTCTCTCAGTGATACCTTCAGTTTCTTCTGCCACACAAAATAAAAGGGAAATTCTTATCTCAAGTGTAGGTTAAGAGACAAGAATTTCTTGCACACCCTTCCTAGGAGCTGCCTGGAAAACTGCTTCAGTGCTGAAGATCTGTGTGAAGTCTGCATGTTCCAGTGGAGCAATAAAGACATTTACACTCAGGCAATTTAGTTAAAAATTCTGAGCATCTCTGTGCTAGAAGTGTTAGTGTACTGTAAGAGGAGGTAAGTGGTAAGTACGAAACAAAAAACAAACAAAAACCAAAACTCTAATTGTACAAAGATTTTAAGATATTTCAGTGTTTAAAATCCTGCATTTTGTGTCTATGCAAGGAGCAGGGCCGTGTTGTGAGCAGCCACACAAGGAGGTGAAACACCTCAGCCCTCAGGCTGTAAATCAACCCCTAATTGTGGTTAAGACTATGGAGGGAGTTTATGTAGAGATTAGTTTAGGTTTAATTCTCTGGGAGTTCTCTCATTGATTTGAAAAGGACTCAGGTCATTGCTCCAGGGTTTCCTCCATGAAACATCCGTGATCACAGCTGGATAAAGAATAAAGAATTAATTTAGATAATGCCTAAGAGGAGGCCTTGAAATGTGAGCAGCAAATAAGAACCAACAGAGTCTGTCCTCGAGGTCCCCATTATTAGCATTTAACATGTAGTGAGAATAAATAAATACAAATGTGACATAAGTCCTGCCTGTGACGGGCTGCAGTCTGACAGGGAGAGCAATAACGAGTACAAAGCCAAAATCCTCATTCAGCTGTGCTGGGGCCTTGGCCCGGGAGCATTCCAGAGCCTGGGGGAGGCAGAGAGCATCCTCAGGGACCTCTTGCTCTGTGACAGCCATTCCCAAAGCCCAAACCCCAAATCCTGCCCGTGGTGTGAGGGCAGAGCCCGAGCCAAGCAGCACCAGCAGGAACAGCCTCTCACCTCCTCCTGCCCCCTGATGTGTCTCACAGTGCTCAGAACTGCTCAGGGAGAGAGAGAATGGCTCTTGTCCAGGGTAAATTATTAATGGATAAATTCAATAGAGTTTAATAAAAGATCAGATTTACTCTGCTCAGGTGTTCCAAACGCAGCTGCCATCTCCGCACGAGTGTGTCTGGCTCTTTATCCCCCCTGTGGGGTCTGTAGTTACAAACCTGAACAATCCACCCCCTTTGCTCCTGTCTGGACATCAGTGTCTGAGGCAGTCACAGCTTTGGGGACACCCCTGCTTGGCTCTGTCCCTGCTTTTACACTTGGACACTTCTCTAGGAATGGGATGCTGCAGGCTACAGCGTCAGAGCGGGATTCATGTGCCCTGAATGAAGTGACACAGAGATGTTACCAATCAGACTATTAATTTGCAGTGAAAGGGCAAAAAAGCCACAAATCCCAGAATGGCTGATGCCTCATTTTGTTACCTTTCCATGTGGCAAATAATAACAGGAGTAAATGTGCTTGCTGCTCACAGAAACCTAGGTAAAATTTCAGTGTCAGTATCCTCCCTTCATCCCATCATTTCTTCCTTCCTTCCCTTAAATGCTTCAAGCTCTAAATTTGTTCAGCAACTAGGAAAATATTTGTAAAGCCTATTTAATATTTCCAGATGTTAAGTGGGGGCAGAACAGCTTCCCTCTCCTTTCCCAGCAGGGCCTGGTGCTCTCTCTGTCACTGCCAGTCCCACCAGAGGGACGCACTGCCCGGGGCTGCTCACCCTTCCCATCCCAGCCCAGGGAGCTCCTGGAGGAGCAGATTTCCCTCCTCTGGACAGCTTCAGCTGTGCTTTTCATGGGGCACTCTGCTGAGAAGCTTCCCCTTCCCAGATATTTTATGTTTCACTGCAAAATCCAAAATTAACTTCTAATTCCAGAGACAAGGGTTTTTTTAATAACTCCATGTTCTTGATCAGGGATTATTGATTCTGATTTTGAACCAAAAAAAAACGTGAAGAAGGTTCAATACAGAAGCTGCTCATTAACTCTGTGTTTAACACAGAGAGGGCAACGTCTCTGACAGCACAGCTTAAAACATCAATGCAGGCAAGTTTTAATGAGAAATCAGAGATAAAGCTTAAAAGCATTTAACTGTGAGTCTGCTAAGAGATAACGTGTAGCCCAGAATGTTCCTGGGGAACAGAGGGAGGAGGAGCCTTCCCTGGCTGCATCTGGGATGGATTTGTCCAAGGGGATCCTGCAGGCTGAGCAGGAGCTGCCCAGAGCTGGGGCCCCGTGCTGGACACAGCAACAGCACCAGAGTCACACAGGGAGAGAGGGAAACCCTCACAGAGAGCCAGACATGGAGCCCCAACATCTTCTGTTGTTTTCACACTCGCTCAGGGGTATGCCCAGTGCTCGTGAATATTTAGCAATTTACTTGGACATTCTTTTGTAAATCAGTTTTAACCTAGGGGGGAATATTTTCATAAACCCTATTTCAGATTGCAGATGTGAGTGCTCATGCTGGAAGCCTCATTAGAAGCATTACCAGTAATATGCCATTAATGTGTCCAACAAAAAGAAATTAATTCTGAAGATGAACTACAAATGAACGTCAGATCAAGAATTGTCTGCCAGAATTACTTTGTGATGAACTGAATAGTGAATACTGGCAATTTGTGACAAGAAAATGAGTCAGGATGTATTGAATAAATTTCTCATGGGTTTGCTGTAGTGGTGGTTGAGGTGTTGCTGGGCTGAGGCTGGAGCTGAGCTCTGCACAGGAATAAACTCCCTGCCTTCATATCCCCACCTGGCATTTCCAGTGATCATAGAACCAGAGAAAGGTTAAATCCCCCCCAGTGCCACCCCTGCCATGGCAGGGACCCCTCCCACTGTCCCAGGTGCTCCCAGCCCCAGTGTCCAGCCTGGCCTTGGGCACTGCCAGGGATCCAGGGGCAGCCCCAGCTGCTCTGGGCACCTGTGCCAGGGCTGCCCAGAGAACAATTCCTGCACAATACCTAATGAGGGTTTATTTTTCAAGATGGTAAGAAATGGACAGAGCTAGGTGGAGAAAAAGGCAACATCAGGTTAAAAAGAGCGAGCAATGGGGAGGTTTCCGTGGGAGGAGGAATGGCTGCCCATCCTCGGGGCTGGGCTGGGGAGGCTCAGGGTGGGCACAGCAGGAATTTCCCCATGGAAAGGGTGCTCAGGGCCTGGAACTGCCCTGGGAGGTTTGCAGTGCCCATCCCTGGAGGTGTCACCTGGAGGTGGCACTGAGTGCTCTGGGCTGGGAACAGGGTGGGCATTGGGGCACAGCTGGCACTCGCTGATCCTGGAGGGCTTTTCCTCTGTGATGCTGTGCCTGGGGAGGAAATGTCACTTCCCAGGATGGGATGCGGGCCGCTGGATGGGATCCGGGCTGCTGCTGCTGCATTTCCCGCCTGGCTCCGTAGGTGGCGAGTGCCGCCTGCCCTAAAGCAGGAGCCCGATGGGGGCTGCCGGGGCCGGGCTGCTGCGGGCTGGGCACGGGGCTGGGCACGGGGCTGGGCACGGGGCTGGGCACGGGGCTGGGCACGGGGGTGGGCACGGGGGTGGGGGTACCGGGGATGCTGGGGGTGCTGGGGGTGCTGGGGGTGCTGGGGGTACCGGGGATGCTGGGGATGCTGGGGATGCTGGGGGTGCTGGGGATGCTGGGGGTGCTGGGGATGCTGGGGATGCTGGGGGTGCTGGGGGTGCTGGGGGTGCTGGGGTGCTGGGGATGCTGGGGATGCTGGGGGTGCTGGGGATGCTGGGGGTGCTGGGGGTGCTGGGGGTGCTGGGGATGCTGGGGATGCTGGGGGTGCTGGGGGTGCTGGGGGTGCTGGGGGTGCTGGGGGTGCTGGGGATGCTGGGGGTGCTGGGGATGCTGGGGGTGCTGGGCACGGGGCTGGGGGTGCTGGGGGTGCTGGGGATGCTGGGGATGCTGGGGGTGCTGGGGGTGCTGGGCACGGGGCTGGGGGTGCTGGGGGTGCTGGGGGTGCTGGGGGTGCTGGGGATGCTGGGGATGCTGGGGGTGCTGGGGGTGCTGGGGGTGCTGGGGGTGCTGGGGGTGCTGGGCACGGGGCTGGGGGTGCTGGGGGTGCTGGGTGTGCTGGGCACGGGGCTGGGGATGCTGGGGGTGCTGGGGGTGCTGGGGGTGCTGGGGGTGCTGGGGGTGCTGGGGGTACCGGGGATGCTGTGGGTGCTGGGGGTTCTCTAGGGCTGGGCACGGTGTCGGGGGTGACCCCTCAGCCAGACCCCACATCCGCAGCCCTGGGCCCTCAGAGCAGCACTGCGGGGGCACCCGGAGCTCAGGAAGATGCAATTTCCATATTCTGAACATTTGCCCCACCTCTGTTTTCTCCGGGCTTACAGAACCCCAGTACCGCTGAAATATGAAACCAAAGCCCGTGAGAGGCTCTCAACAGCCCCGAGACCAAATCCCCAGAGGCCGGAGCACAGTTTGGACCCAAGCTGCATTTCCTGAGCGTTTCAGCAGGATTGCTCAGGGCTGAATGAGCCCCACGCCACGGCTGGACTCAGATTTACGGCTGATGGCTCCAGTGATGGAGCAGTGCTGGGGAGAGAGACGTGCAGCAGTTCTGGGAATTTCTCTACATCAACAGGAATGAACTGTCTGGGATTTTGATGAACAGCATCTCCTTGTACTGTCTCCTTTCATATGGCATCACACAGACATATCTGTGACCTTCACAGGTGTCACATCAATAAAGGAAAAGGTTCCGTTTAAAAAATGAACGTAGCAGATCCAGACCTGGAGTAAATCCACACGGCTGCAGCAGAGTCAGCAGAGAGAGGCTGATTTACAGACACTGCTCACCATTACAAATAGTTTAAGTGAATTGTTACTGCTGTGCCAGGTCAGGGACCTGGTGATTAGACAAGAAAAAGAGTGTGATTCATTGGAATATGTGAGCTTTCCCAGCATGGGGAGCTGCAGTGCCTGGAAAGGGACAAGAGACTAAAGAACATTTTTTGTGTTTTAAAAGTGGCACATGAAGATGTGCACTTAATCCTGTCCAATTACAGGCACTCAAAGATCAGCACAGTAACAAACTAACACCTGCCCTGCTCCACACCTCTGGAGTGCTGCAAGACACAGGAATTCACCTTTCTGCACGGAAACTGGGGCCAGCAGCCCTCCTGCAGACTCAGCATCACCCTGCGCCTGGGCTCGGGCACGCTGGGGACATTGTCACCAGCAATTAGACACCAGGGGAATATGACATGGTCGGGAGGGGTTTTTTCAATCTTTCTGCTTTTCCTAGAAGAGATTCTCAGCAAATATAACCTGGGATTTATGAGCAAACAAGCCTTAGCTCACCTGTGACCTTTTCATGTGGTTCTGAGTGCAGCCTGTGCTTGGCTTTCTTTCACTGAATCACAGAATCATTTGGGTGGGGAAAGCCCTCTAAGGTCATTGAGCCTAACCATTAAATCTTTCTTTCAAGGAATCTGGGATGGTTTGGGTTGGAAAGGACCTTAAGGACCACCCAGTTCCAATCCCCTGCCCTGGGCAGGGACACCTTCCACTAGACCAGGTTGTTCCCTGAGGGATTCAATTTTGGGAGCTGCTGCTCTTCTCCTCAGCCTATAAAACACTTAAGATAATAATTCAATGAGCAGTTTAAGATGATGGACCATCTTGTGTTTCTTATCTCTGAGTTTACTTAGCACTAAGATAACCATAATAAATCCATTCATTATGCCTGAGATGTTTATTGGCTCTAATTGCTGACAGGAGGAAAGGGGGATGAGCAGTGCCAGGGTGAGCTCAGCACATTTCACACCCTGAGAACTCGGGGTGCATTGCCTGAGCACAGCAAGGACTCCTGGCATGGATTTGGGCTAGAACAGACACTGATGGCTGGAAAATAATGGGAAATATTTATGGCCTGAGACTTGCTCTCTCACTGAGCTGGGCTGAGGTCTGTGGTGCCCAGCCCTGACCCTGCAGGCCTTCCCCAGCCCCCCAGTCAGTGTGTCCACACTTGCCCACCACGGGGATGCACAGGGATGGAAATGTCCAGGGCACAATCACCCCCCAGATGCCTGACCCTGCAGGGCAGCACGAGTTCAGTGTTACTCTATTAATAATCCCATGGCATGCATGAGTTCAGTTTTATTCTATTAAATCCCCAGCAGAAGTGATAAAATATCAGATGTAGCAGTGCAATTGCTCTGAGACAGAGAGGGAAGCTCTGTAAAATGCATTTGCTGTTGCTGTTCTGTGTGTGACTCCCAGGGGACCTGAGAGCAGCAGCCAGGGAAGCTGAGGGGCGTCACCAGAGCCCCCCTGAGCACAGGGCCTGGTTCCCTGCCCACAGCCCCTGCTCCCCCCAGGAGGAGCTGGGATCCTGCTGCTGCTGCTGGGTGAGAGGAGCTGCCCACAGGGGCTGGGCAGGGACCTGGCTCTGCTCTTCCCCTGCTGCCAGCCCTGGGCGCTTCTTCTTTTCTCTTTTGTTTTTAATGGAGCTCTTCTCCTCACCTCCATCAAGAGTTCCCAACCTTGCACAGCTCCACATCCAAGTTTTAATTGAGATCAGCAGAGGACTTTGAGCCTCTCAGATAAAAGCAGGCTATAAATGCAACAAATTCCATTTCCGAGAGGCGTCGGGTGAGATAAGAAAAGTTCCAATCCCCATATTTGCATTTTTAGGAAATTTGAAGAATCTGGGACCCAAGTGTATTCTTGGATATTTTTAGACCTGGGCATTTCAGTTTTGTTATTCAGGTCAAAACAACCTCTACGCCCTTCACCTCGGAGGCATTTGCTCTCTGCTTTGGGCTCCAGCTTTCCAGCCCGTTCTATAATTGTAGCAGTTATTTGGGTGGGGGTAGGTGTGAATCCACGTGTACACGTGTTTGTAGGTCTAGTGTGACTTTAAAAATAAAGTTTCTGATGCTACAAACACTTCCACATACCCTGAACCAGACGTAATTAATACCATGGAGATTACTGAAGGAAAATAAAATGCATTCCTGGGCAGGATGGGACCATTCCCTTACATCACCCAAGCCAGATTAACTGGAGATGTTTGTCATGTAAATGCTTAGCTGAGAAATTCCCAGGAAAGTCAACTCAGAACAAAAGTTGCTCCTTTTCCCAGTGTCCATTTTGTTTCCAGTGCAGGATTGTTTATGGGTTTTTAGAGTCATTCTGGCGTTCTCTGAGGCAGGGGGTGAAGTCAATGGAATGAAATAAACTGTGATTCTTGTGTCAAAACTATTTTGGGGTGAAACTGTGGAAATCTGGGAAGGCCCAAGAGCCACCCGTGCCCAGGCCCTTGGAGGGGGTGCCAGAGCTCTGTGAGCAGGAGCATTAACACTGCTGTGATTTATCTGCTGCACACTGAGCTTCTCTCTGGCTTGCACAATGCATCTGGACCAGCCTAATGAGCACATTCTTCACCATTAGAGAGGCTGTGGAGGGCTTCAAATATTTTAGACATGATTCACAGAGCCAAAAGGTCTTGTTTACTGATATGCTATTTATACCTAGCTCAATTAAACCACTTTGGAAAGAAAAAAATTCAAGGATGCCAACACTGGCAGTGCTGTTGGAAGTGAGCATCTCCTCGTTAAAAAGGTTAGAAAAACACCATTAATAATTCTGATAGACTCAGTTTATGCCCCAGTCCCTGTCCAAGTGCACCAGCGTCCTGCACGGTGTGGTTCTGGCAGCAGGAGAGCCCAGGCAGGGTTGGGCCTGTCCTGGTGTCACCTCCCTGGGGACGAGCTGTGACACCAGGCCAGCCTTGCCCTCCCCTGGCAGCACTTCCCCTGCCCAGGCTGTGCTGCAGCACCTGGGGCACAGCAGGGAGGGGGACATGGCCTGGAGGTCCTGTTCTTGGAAAGAAGGAGATGCCTGTTCCACAGGACACCACCAGAATCTCAGTTTCCTGGAAATGTAGGGCTTTCAAACCCAATGGTGGAAAGAATCTGGGCATGGATCTCCATTTGTATGGATAAAGTTCAGTGTCCTGCAAAGGGCTGCTCCCTGAAGCCTCCTCAGCAGGGCTGAACACCTCCCCTTGGCACCCCCTCCAGGTGTGTGTGGGTTCCTGGGGCATGGGGCAGCCAGAGCTGCCTGTCCCCAGCTCCAAACCTCCCCTTGGCACCCCCTCCAGGTGTGTGTGCTGCTCTGGGGCATGGAGCAGCCAGAGCTGTGTGTCCCTGGCTCCAAACCTCCCCTTGGCACCCCCTCCATGTGTGTGCTGCTCTGGGACATGGGGCAGCCAGAGCTGTGTGTCCCCATCTCCAAACCTCCCCTTGGCACCCCCTCCAGGTGTGTGGGTTCCTGGGGCATGGAGCAGCCAGAGTTCCCTGTCCCTGGCTCCAAACCTCCCCTTGGCACCCCCTCCAGGTGTGTGTGCTGCTCTGGGGCATGGAGCAGCCAGAGCTGTGTGTCCCTGGCTCCAAACCTCCCCTTGGCACCCCCTCCAGGTGTGTGTGCTGCTCTGGGGCATGGAGCAGCCAGAGCTGTGTGTCCCTGGCTCCAAACCTCCCCTTGGCACCCCCTCCAGGTGTGTGTGCTGCTCTGGGGCATGGAGCAGCCAGAGCTGTGTGTCCCTGGCTCCAAACCTCCCCTTGGCACCCCCTCCATGTATGTGTGCTGCTCTGGGGCATGGGGCAGCCAGAGCTCCCTGTCCCCAGCTCCAAACCTCCCCTTGGCATCCCCTCCATGTATGTGTGGGTTCCTGGGGCATGGAGCAGCCAGAGCTGTGTGTCCCTGGCTCCAAACCTCCCCTTGGCACCCCCTCCATGTATGTGTGCTGCTCTGGGGCATGGGGCAGCCAGAGCTCCCTGTCCCCAGCTCCAAACCTCACCCAGCCTTGACCCAGAGCACGAAGCCTGGGAGATAAGGAGGAGTGTTCCTGTGGCAGGAGGCTGGGAGCCCTGCCATGAAACATGGAGACGTAAATCAGGGTGGAAAGGAAGCACAACAGCTTTTATAGAACACTTCAGAGCCATGTACTCATTAAATAACAAAGGGGTTTTTCTCTTAATACACTATTAACAAATTCCAAACCATCATTTCTTTAAAAAATTGTCCTCCAGTCGAGTGGAAAGTGAACTAATGTGGGCTTAGAAAGAGGTTGGGAGTGCAACAAATTATAAATGCTTTCTACTTTATCAGCATTACAGAGTACTATTAATTTTAAAATAGCTTCTAAAAACATACATGGCATACCATAATGGAGATGGCTGGGTTTCAATACATCATCCTGATGACTCTTTCCACAGCAATGAGTTATGCAGACACTGCTTTGCAAGTATGGTATGTATGGGCTGTGGGGAACGTTAAAAAAGGAGTTTTGTCTTTGGGTTCAGGATGGGGCTGGGCTGGGATTCCCAGCAGGAGCACTCGTGGATGAGCTCGGTGTGATGGGACACTGCTTCCCTGTGGCAATCCATCACCCTCACCAGCTGGGATGGGCTCTCACACCCTGCTGAATGGTTAAAATGAAGATGTCAATGGCAAGTGCTCGGTGACTGAGCAGCTCCTCTGGAGGGCTTTGTGTGCCCGGGGTTTGGGGCTGACGGGCACCAGCGCCTCCGAGGGTGCCTCTGGATGGCGAGGAGGCAGTTTCCATGGCAAGGGCTGCTTTTCTTGGCTGCGTGGAGGACAGACACACATAAAACCCTAACTGGGGCCAGAAATGAGTTAGACAAATCCCTGGGTAGCTCTGACTTACACTGGAGTTTGTTTGCTTGCCTTTTTGTGTCCCTCCGGCTGCACAGCTCCTCACTCCTCCTCCTGCAGCAATCACAGACATGAGGGGGTCAGTGACCCTGTCCAGCCCCCAGGGCTCAGGCAAAGCTCTCAGGCTGCCAGGGGTCCCTGGGCACCCCGGGGATGTTACTTCCCTGGCAGGTAAGAATATTCCTTACAGAGCACGTGTGGGCTGCTTCCGTGGGTTCCCCGGTCCCATTTTCTCTTATTTAGTAACTTAGGACTATCCTTAATTTAATCACCATTTACTGGTTCCCTAATTCAACCCAAAAGACCAGAACTCATTGAAAGGCAGAAGATTCATTCTCTAAAGGAATTAGAATGATGGCCAAGCTGGTAAGGTTGGCAAAGCCACTTCTTTTCCTGCTTTGTCACCTCTAAAAAATAAATGGCATTTCCTACCTAGAAACAGCAAACTCCACTTCCCTGTGTCCTGGGCTGTCAAACACCCTTCCTTTGGGCATTCCCTCACCCTGCTCCCAGCCACGTCTCCTGGGCTGAGGAGCTCTTGTTGCACTCTGGGGAAGGTGGGAAATGAATCCATGTGTGCTGTGCCACATCCATTACCCTGTTCTCACATGCACACCCATCCACAGCCCTTACATAACACTGTTTCCTCCCTTGTTGCTGTGATTGTAGAGATAAATAATTCTGCTGGAGCAGTGCTGTGTGAAATCTTTACAATGACAGGTACAAGGAAATTCCTTTGCCCAGATTTACCTCCACACGCTGCTGTGGAGCTCAGAGCTGTAAATCTGCTCCATCTGGGGCCAAGAGCCACATTCCAAACCCATGTTGTGAATGTGTGAGTGTGTCAGGCTGTGATGGATGGACACACACACCGTGGGCACAGCCAGCTAGTGCCAGCCTGCCTTTCTCTCTTTCTTTCTTTCTTTCTTTCTTTCTTTCTTTCTTTCTTTCTTTCTTTCTTTCTTTCTTTCTTTCTTTCTTTCTTTCTTTCTTTCTTTCTTTCTTTCTTTCTTTCTTTCTTTCTTTCTTTCTTTTCTTTCTTTCTTTCTTTCTTTCTTTCTTTCTTTTTTTCTTCTTTCTTTCTTTCTTTCTTTCTTTCTTTCTTTCCTTTCTTTCTTTCTTTCTTTCTTCTTTCTTTCTTTTTTCTTTCTTTCTTTCTTTCTTTTCTTTCTTTCTTTCTTTCTTTCTTTCTTTCTTTCTTTCTCTCTTTCTTTCTTCTCTTTCTCTCTTTCTCTCTTTCTCTCTCTCTTTCTCTCTTTCTCTCTTTCTTTCTCTCTTTCTCTCTTTCTCTCTTTCTCTCTTTCTCTCTTTCTCTCTTTCTCTCTTTCTCTCTTCTCTCTTTCTTCTCTTTTCTCTCTTTCTCTCTTTCTTTCTCTCTTTCTCTCTTTCTCTCTTTCTCTCTTTCTCTCTTTTCCTCTTTTCTCTCTTTCTCTCTTTCTCTTTCTTTCTTTCTTTCTTTCTTTCTTTCTTTCTTTCTTTCTTTCTTTCTTTCTTTCTTTCTTTCTTTCTTTCTTTCTTTCTTTCTTTCTTTCTTTCTTTCTTTCTTTCTTTCTTTCTTTCTTTCTTTCTGGGACAGGCATTGCTGACTCCCACCCACCCTGAATCCCAGCCACAGCCCAGGCTGTGCTCCCAGAGGGGAATGATCTGCCCTGCCCTGCTCTGCCATGAATGGGAAAAGAGAGGGAATTCAGGAATTCGCTGCTCACGGTGAGCCCCTGCTGACCAGGCTGCTCCTGCTGCTGAGGCGGGTTTGGGAAGGCTCAGCTGCTGGCAGGGGCAGCTTTGGGCTCACGTTTGGGCTCAGCTCAGGGTGACATCCCTGGGGGCAGATGTGCCAGTGTCCCTGGGAGCTGCCACTGTCACTGCTGGCACAGCCAGGCCCTGCATCCCCACATGCTCCTTCAGCCTGCTAGAACATTTGATAAACTGTAGCTAAACTATAGGGAAATAAACGCTTTCTTTTAAATCCATAGTTGTTTTTTGAACTTGCAAGCAGCCAGTTAAGCTGGATGGATTTAGAGAGGCCCTACAGTGTTTTTCTGTTGAAATACCAGATGATAAACACAATTTTTCTTGTGTCCCTGCAGAAACAAGACAGCCTGGGGTAACATGAAATGTTCCTTTACTTCCTTCTGACAATGGCCCATTTCTTCTTTTAGAGGATGATTAATATTTATTGCTACAGTAAATGGCAATTTAAATATATGGTGCAGCCCTGCAGGGTATCATTAATTTAAGGAAACAGGACACCTCCTATCAAACCACAATGGGTCCTTCTGCAGTGAGTAATGGGGGTGATCTGACAGCCTTTTCAAAGGAGTCCCTGAACCCATTCCCAAGCAGCAGGATTGTTCCCATGGCCCTGTGGCACATGGCAATCCCCAGGTGAGGCACCTTTGTTACACACAGCCAGCAGCAGCAAAATGACCAGAAAGTGAAAAAACAGCCCCAGCATGAACATCCATGTGCTCCTCATGAAGGCTATGGGGGAGAATTCCCCCATCCTGGTCCGCCCTGGTCCATCCTTGTCCATCCTTGTCCACCCTTGTCCATCCTGATCCATCCTGATCCATCCTGGTCCATCCTGATCCATCCTGGTCCATCCTGGTCCATCCTGATCCATCCTGGTCCATCCTTGTCCATCCCAGGGCCGTGGTGGGGCAGCAGGACTGCTCTGTTTGTAAAAGGCCACTCGTAATTTCTTCCAAAAGAGGGTTTGCAGCTGGGAGGCAGACCTTTGTGGCCAAGTGAAGAAGAGACTTTGCAGAGGAGGAATCTTTGTTTTCAACTCTTTTTCTCTTTGAGATTCCTGAGCTGTTTTCAGATGTGTCTTTTGGAAAGTTAAAAGAGGGCTCTTAGTGTCAAAATGAAAAACAGCTCAATCCATAAAACTACATGCCAGATTCTGAAGAGGAGCATCAGATAAGGTTAGTCCTCCTTTGCTAATGGTTCTATTTTTTAACTGCAATGATCTGCAAAATTACTTTTGTTACTTTTGCATTCTTGCATTTCTAAGATTTCTCCCTGGTAGTAAAGTTCCCAATGTCAAAACATTTCAGTCCTCAAAGACAGCTCCAAGGTCCTGGCACAGACACACACAGAGGTGTCACAGACCCTTGGCCATGGCTTTATCGACCTGTACTTTCAGTGCCCAATAAGGCATGAGGGTGCTGGGTCGGGAGGGCTCTGTCCTTTGTGGCTGAAGGATTGACAGCCCCAGAACAACCCCTGCTGCTCCAGCAGAGCTGGATCCCGTGGCCATGTCTGCCACAGCTCCTGTTGGTCTGCCCTGCCATGCTGCTCATCCCCTCTGCCTCCTGCACCTCCATCCTCCTTCCCCACCCTCCCCATCCCCTCTGCCTCCTGCACCTCCATCCTCCCTCCCCACACTGCTCATCCCCTCTGCCTCCTGCACCTCCATCCTCCTTCCCCACACCGCTCATCCCCTCTGCCTCCTGCACCTCCATCCTCCTTCCCCGTGCTCCCCATCCCCTCTGCCTCCTGCACCTCCATCCTCCTTCCCCATGCTGCTCCCATCCCCTCTGCCTCCTGCACCTCCATCCTCCTCTCCCACACTGCCCATCCCCTCTACCTCCTGCACCTCCATCCTCCTTCCCCACGCTGCTCATCCCCTCTGCCTCCTGCACCTCCATCCTCCTTCCCCACACTCCCCATCCCCTCTGCCTCCTGCACCTCCATCCTCCTCTCCCGTGCTGCCCATCCCCTCTGCCTCCTGCACCTCCATCCTCCTTCCCCGTGCTCCCCATCCCCTCTGCCTCCTGCACCTCCATCCTACTCCACTTCATCATCTCTATCACCTTCATCATCCCCATCACCCTCATCATCCCCAGCACCCTTCCAGCCCTGTGGCTGGCCCGTGCCCTCCAGCAGCAGCTGCTGACCGTTAGCAGCCCAGGGGCTGAGGCACCCCTCACCCTGGCACATCTCTTCTTTCCTTTGTGTGCCCCCACAGCTTTCTCAGGAGGTTTGGCGAGCAATCCTCCAGGTTCAGTGTCCTCCCTTCCCAGATTTGCCCTCCTGGCAGTGGGGCCAGCAGGACAGAGGATGCCAGCCCTGTGATGGAGATGGCAGCCCTGGAACCTGCGCACACAGGGCATGGCTGGTGCCAGCCACAGAGCTCTGCCCATCTCAGAGCAGGATGGCCCCACAGCAGCCTGGGCATGGCCCCACAGCAGCCTGGGGATGGTCCCACAGCAGCCTGGGCATGGTCCCACAGCCCCACAGCAGCCTGGGCATGGTCCCACAGCCCCACAGCAGCCTGGGGATGGCCCCACAGCAGCCTGGGGATGGCCCCACAGCCCCAGAGCAGCCTGGGGATGGTCCCACAGCAGCCTGGGGATGGCCCCACAGCAGCCTGGGGATGGTCCCACAGCCCCACAGCAGCCTGGGGATGGTCCCACAGCAGCCTGGGGATGGCCCCACGGCCCCAGGTGGATTTGGGCAGCCCCCAGGTGCCTCAGCCCAGGAGCTGGCTTGCAGGCAGCAGCTTCCCCTGAGCAGCACAGCCCAGGCTGCAGCACAGGAAGCCCTTGACGCCAAACAAAAGGGCACAAAGGCAATCCATTTCTGCATTCACACTGTATGTCATTGCTCACTTTACAGACAGGCTCACAGAGTCCCAGCCTCTGACTGCCCCGTGATTTCAAGCCCTTTACTCACTACAAATCATCATTTGATGATGAAACCAACTGCGTAAACTTTGGAAGAAAGACCCTGCACGAATATGGCCAAATTAGGAAAGCCCTCCCATAACAGCTGTGCTCAAAACCACACGTATTGCTGGTTTATTTTTTAATCTACATCACTGGATCTATTTCTGACTACAAACGGGATGACTCATTTGATCACGACCAGTGAAAAAACTCTGTGTGTGTCGCCACAAAATATTTCTTAGAGTTGATGCAGTGTTTTCCTTCCTTCCTACTTCAATCCTGTATCTCTGTAAATCAGCCACAGGCAAAAGCAGCCCATACAAAAATTTAGGTTATCTTATTCAATATTTAATAGAAAAGGAGCTGCCTGGAATTAACTGGCCTCTGTCTGCCTTTTTGATTAGTTTCTTCCATTTATTTTCCTGTCATTTCCCTTCGATTGCTCTTCCCCAACTGGGGATCCAGGAGATGAAAATTTCTTCCAAAATATTTCAACCAAATCTGTAGCTTTACTACTACGTTCACGGAAGGGGGAAACACTTAACTGAAAGCAGCTGCAGAGCCGTTTTCTACTTCATTTATCCCTTTATGTTTGTACAAAGGAGAAAATTTGAAAATTAGCCAAGAATGTAATACCACAGATTCCCTCCTAGAAAACACGGCAGGGTGTGCAGAAATCCCTTTAACCATAGCTCCAACCCCTCTTCCTGCAGCTCACAAACGCTCTCAGAGGGGCAGCCCCATCCCAGGGGTGCTGCTCAGGTGGTCCCCGCAAATATTCACCAGTCCTGGCCATTTCTGCTGTCTGGGGGCCAGATTTTCATGTGAATCAATCAAGGAGCCGTTCAAGCAGCCCTTTGAAATGGGCACTCCTGGGGTGGATGTGCCCAGCGAGCATCAGGGCTCCCTGGGCTCATCAGCTCAGAGCTTCAGCCTCGTGGGGAGCACCAAACCCCCCTCCAGCTGCCAGCTTCATCCCCTTCTCCACAGATGCCTTTTATTTCCTCACAGCAAAGCCGGTCAGCCTCGATTCCAGGCAGAGGTCTGGCCCTTCCTGCACGTGGGATTCCTGAGGAAATCACAAAAACCTCAACAATCCATGCCTGTGCCCCCCACTCTGTCTCTCCTTCAGCCCCCCTGCCTGCTCTGTGCATGCCTGCTGCCCCACAGCCTCGCCCCGTGCCAGCCAGGGGAGCCCAGGTGCCAGTGTGACCAGGAGACACCGGGGCATGGGGAGCCGGGAACAGCACAGGGCTGCTCCCAGGTGAGCTCAGAGCTCCGTTCCTGCCCTGTCCTGGGGGACCCCAATGAGCTCCCGAGCCCGTGGGCCCAGCAGAGGAGCCCAGAGGAGCTCAGAGGCACAGGGCACTCTGCCTTCACCTGGCACAGGGCACTCTGCCTTCACCCGGCAGCCCGTCAGGAGCAGCCTGGGCATCACCCCTGCCGACGCCAGTAGAAATGGGACTGCCAGGGCCAGGCGGCTGCTGCCCCCCGAGCCCGGCACAGCCCAGGGCACCTGGGGAGGGCCCGGTGACACCTCTGTGCTGCCGGGACAGCATTGTGCCGATAAAAGCCTCCCGAGAATCAGCGGGACGCTGAAATCCCGATTCCAGTCAGTGAGCATCCCTGCCCGTTTGTTGGCGAGTGCCGGGGATGACTCCCGCAGGAATCAGCTGTGTTTAGTCACAGCATGATCTGTCTCTTCCTAGCACCGAGCTAAGTTTAGCCCAGCCTCGTTACAGCCGTGATCCCCTGCTGGCCACCGGCCCGGCACGGCCCGGCTCGGCTGCTCTGCGAGCCGCCTGCAGCGCACCTCCGCCTGCAGCGCACCTTTCCCTGCAGCACACCTTTCCCTGCAGCGCACCTCTACCTGCAGCGCCCCTTTCCCTGGAGCGCACCTGTCCCTGCAGCGCACCTTTCCCTGCAGCGCACCTTTCCCTGCAGCGCCCCTTTCCCTGGAGCGCACCTGTCCCTGCAGCGCACCTTTCCCTGCAGCGCACCTGTCCCTGCAGCGCACCTTTCCCTGGAGCGCACCTTTCCCTGCAGCACACCTTTCCCTGGAGCGCACCTTTCCCTGGAGCGCGCCTTTCCCTGGAGCGCACCTTTCCCTGCAGCGCACCTTTCCCTGGAGCACACCTGTCCCTGCAGCGCACCTTTCCCTGGAGTGCACCTTCGCCTGCAGCGCACCTTTCCCTGGAGCACACCTGTCCCTGCAGCGCACCTTTCCCTGCAGCGCACCTCCGCCTGCAGCGCACCTTTCCCTGCAGCGCACCTCCGCCTGCAGCGCACCTTTCCCTGCAGCGCACCTTTCCCTGGAGCGCACCTTTCCCTGGAGCGCACTTGTCCCTGCAGCGCACCTTTCCCTGCAGCGCACCTCCGCCTGCAGCGCACCTTTCCCTGCAGCGCACCTTTCCCTGGAGCGCACCTTTCCCTGCAGCGCACCTGTCCCTGCAGCGCACCTTTCCCTGCAGCGCACCTCCGCCTGCAGCGCACCTGTCCCTGCAGCGCACCTTTCCCTGGAGCGCACCTTTCCCTGCAGCGCACCTTTCCCTGCAGCGCACCTTTCCCTGGAGCGCACTTGTCCCTGCAGCGCACCTTTCCCTGCAGCGCACCTTTCCCTGCAGCGCACCTTTCCCTGGAGCGCACCTTTCCCTGCAGCGCACCTTTCCCTGCAGCGCACCTTTCCCTGGAGCGCACCTTTCCCTGCAGCGCACCTTTCCCTGCAGCGCACCTTTCCCTGGAGCGCACCTCCACCTGGAGAGCACCTCCACCTCCTGCAGCGCACCTGCCCGTGGAGTACACCTCTCCTGGAGCTCACCTTCGCCTCCTGGAGCACATCTCCACCTCTCCTGGATCTCACCTCTCTGGATCTCACCTCTCTGGATCTCACCTCCCTGGAGCTCACCTCTCCTGGAGGTCACCTCTCTGGAGTTCATATCTCCTGGATCTCACCTCTCTGGATCTCACCTCTCTCTGGATCTCACCTCTCTGGATCTCACCTCCCTGGAGCTCACCTCTCTGGATCTCACCTCCCTGGAGCTCACCTCTCTGGATCTCACCTCCCTGGAGCTCACCTCTCCTGGAGCTCACCTCTCCTGGAGCTCACCTCTCCTGGAGGTCACCTCTCTGGAGTTCATATCTCCTGGATCTCACCTCTCTGGATCTCACCTCTCTGGAGCTCATATCTACTGGATCTCACCTCTCCTGGAGGTCACCTCCCCCTCTCCCTGCTGCCTGCTCTGCTCCAGGCCTGCCAGGACACTGCAGCCCATTTCATCCCCAGGGACAGCATTCACAGCTGTTTATTCTGTGTATTGACAGGCTGAACCACCCAGAAACCTGGAAACTGAAACAGGGCCCCTGCAGCTCGGCTGTGCTCCCCATCCCAGAGAGCTCCCAGCACCAGGAGCTTCTGAACCTGGGGAGTCACCTGCCCCTGGGGTCCTTCTCACTCCGCCCCGTGTCACTATCACACTCTGCCCTGTCTCATGATTTGTTTGTGCCAGCATCAATTACAACTGCTCCAGATGTATTTTTATTGTAAAAGGAAGCATCCAGAAGGGGTTGAACTCTTATTCTAGTGATGGCTTTGTGCTGCTGGAAAGCCTTGGCTGCACAGGGAGCACCCAGTCCTGCTCAGCACCTGGAGCTTTGCAACTGCTGCTTAAATGAGAGCAACCCACAAATCCCCACCCAAAGCTGTCCCTGTCACCTCTAACATCCCCTGCTAGGTGGATTCCCCCCCACACACAAAAACCATTCCCTCCATGCCTGTCCAAGGCATGAGCTGGGCTCCCTGTGAGCCTGGCAGACCGTGAGGACCTCCCTGCCACAGTGTCCCTGTGCTGGTGGCAGCATGGCCGGGCCACTGCCCCTGTCACCCATGCCTTTGGCGCCCTGCAGTCCCTGGCTGAGTTCTTTCCTATGTCCCAAGTGCGTGTGTGCCCTGGGAAAGGCAGATAATGTCACCCCATTGCCATGTCAAACCTTTCCAGGGCTGCCAAGCCCTTCAGGAGCTTGAAAAACAATATCCCTGTGCTGTTTGTTCTCTGTGCTCGCTCCCCAGATGCCTCTGGAAGGTCAGGCTCAAACGCCCTCCCTGGAGAGACTTTATCTCTCCAGAATTTCTCTTCTGCCATTGCTTTTTAACCCAGATTTTTTGGAGGATGTTCCAATAGCTCTTCTAAAACTGTTCAGACATTCACTCAGGGGCACATTCCTGCTGTCCAGAGGGGCTGTCAGCCCCAGGGCTTTGGCCTTTCTGCTGGAAAAGCATCTCCAGCTCCATATGGCCCTGGGAGGTCGGTTTCCCTGTTCCCCTTCTCTGCAGGAATGCTGCGAGAAACTTCAGGAAAAAAAATGCACCAACAAGGGAGAAATTAAATCAAGGAGAGTTCAGGATTTTTGTTTCAGATTGCAGGTCTAAGGAGCCAGCTCTGAGCTGGGGTTGTGCTCCTGGATCACAGCTCATAGCAGGCAGCTGGACCCTGGTTTCTGTTATTTCAGGGTTTTCCTGGACTCAGGCACAAGGAAGAAGGGAGAATGGCTGGGATCAGTGGGAAGTGGGAACCAGGGGAGGGAGCAGGAGCATGTGGAGCCCTCCCTCCCTCACCTGCACAAAGGGGCTTTGTGCTGCACCTCTTGGCCTCAGCAGGGGCAGGCAGGAATGTTTGTTGGAGCAGGCAGGAATGTTTGCTAAAGCAGTAAAGACCTCACCAATCCATGTAAAAAAACCCCAAAATACAAAAGGCAATAGATTGTCATTCAGCGCTCAACATGCATTGAAATAACAAGAGAAATGTGGTTTTGGACAGTTTCTTCTGCTAAAAACATTCCGTGTCTGTCTGCTGTGATAAACTGCCCCAGCACATTCCTGTCTGATTTGGAAATCCATTTCCCTGCACTCGGTGTCAGCCATGCCTGGGATGGGAGTGTGGTGGGACAGAGGGACAGAGGGACAGAGGGACAGAGGGACAGAGGGACAGAGGGACTGGGGTCAGAGGGACAGACCCAGGCCACCCACAACAGGCAGCTTGGCTGGAGAGCCAGGGGCTGCCAGTGCTTGGGTACCCACAAACCATCAGCCCATCCCTGCCCGCAGCCCTTTCTGGCGCTGCTGCTTTGGGGCAGGAACTTTTGCCAATTCCTTTCTTTCTTGCCCTCTTTTTTATGCCCCAGGGACTGTGCTGTCCGAGCACAGAACCCCAGAATGGTTTGATTATTGAACAGGATGACCTTTACTGAGCTCCATCCTCCCTGGCGTGGGCAGAGACACCTTCCACTACCCTAGATTATTCCAAGCCCTAATGTCCAGCCTGGTCTTGAGCACTGCCAGGGATCCAGAGGCAGCCACAGCTGCTCTGGGCACCTGTGCCAGGGCCTGCCCACCCTCCCAGGGAACAATTCCTCTGCAGTGTCCCATCTCCCCGTGCCCTCTCTGAGGCCATTTTCCCCATCCCTGTCCCCATCCCCATCCCTATCCCCATTCCTGTCCCTGTCCCCGTCCCTGCCCCCGTCCCCGTCCCCGTCCCCGTCCCCGTCCCCGTCCCCGTCCCCGTCCCCGTCCCCGTCCCCACCCCTGTCCCGCTGTCCCTTGTCCCCGTCCCGCTGTCACTGCCGCGGCCACGCCCCCCCGCCCTCTCCCCCGCTCGCTATTGGCCAGGAAAGTTTCGGGGCGGGCTCGGATTGGCTGAGAGCGGCGCGCGGCCGCCGCGCGCGCCAATGAAAGGCGGCGCTCGGGCAGCGCGGGCGGCGGCGGCGCGGGAGCGGCGGAGCGGCAGGAGGTGAGTGAGGGCACAGCGGGACAGCTCGGGGCATAGCGGGAATGATCCCGATCCTCATGCCGGGACAGCGGGAATGATCTCGATCCTCATGCCGGGACAGCGGGAATGACCCCGATCCCCGGAACGGGACAGCGGGAATGATCTCGATCCTCATGCCGGGACAGCGGGAATGATCTCGATCCCCGTGCCGGGACAGCGGGAATGATCTCGATCCCCGGAACGGGACAGCGGGAACCATCCCGATCCCTGTCCCGGGACAGCCCGGGCACAGCGGGAGCCATCCCGATCCCCGTGCCGGGACAGCCCGGGAATGATTCTGATCCTTGTCCCGGGACAGCCCGGGCACACCGGGAGCGGTCCCGATCCCTGTCCCGGGGCACACCGGGAGCGATCCCGATCCCTGTCCCGGGACAGCCCGGGCACACCGGGAGCGCTCCCCGCGCCCGGAGGTGCCCGGCAGGGCGGGTGCGCCGCGGGCACCGCACGGCTCCCGAAGCCCGGGGTTATTCCCGTATCCCTCATCTCCGGCTTTCCTGCCCTCGCAGCCCGCCCGGAGCGGCGGCCGGGCACAGTGCGAGCCGGGGCACAGAGCCCACCGCTCTGCCCTCGTCCGTGCCCTTCGGGGGCACCCAGAGCGCTCTGTGCCTGCCTGGTGCTCATTCCAGTGCAAAATCACTGCAGCAAAGCGTCTGCTGGCAGAGCAGCTGTTTGTTGTGTGCATGAGCCCGTGTGCGGCACAGCTGTGCTGAGCTGCGCTCTGTGGAAGGGAGGGAAGGAGTCGCTTGTCCCCTTCCTCTGGAGGGTGTCGGCTCCAAGAGATGCCGGCCCTTCCCGCTGCCGCGGCACTGGGCTCTAGGAAGGGATTCTGGCTGCCGGATCAGAGCGTGTGGAATGGCAGCAGCTGCTCCCGTCGCCTTCCTCTCTGCACCTTTGTCCCCGCGTGGCTCGGGGGTGAGTTCAGCAGCCCGTGTCAGCCTGCTGCGATCCCATCTCCCTGGGACAGTCCTGGGGCGCCCCAGACCCTGCCCTGTGGGGGCTGCTGCCCTGTGCCATGGCGTTTTTGGGCAGTGCCTGTCAGGATGGGCAGGTCAGCCTGGCTGCTGCCGAGCTGTAGCACCTTCTGTCCCGCTGGGTTTGAGCTGAGCCGCTGCTGATCCCAAGGAAAACTTCACCCGGTGTTACTGTGAACTTTACCCGGTGTTACTGGGAGCTGGCTGCTCTGGCAGGCTAGCCAGGCAGAGGCTGGTGTTTGGCAGCAGGAGCCGCTGTCTGGGTGACCCACAGATGCTGGGCTGGGCTCCTCAGCATCCCCTGCCCTTCCCTCCTGACATACAGGATGCTTCAGGTGGGACTGGGGCATTCAGGATTCCTCCTTCCCTGTGTGCTGACCCTGTTGGGGACAATCAGTGCTGGTTGACAGGGGCAGGCACCCCCAGTGTGGCCCTGCAGGGTGGCCCTGTCCCAGGAGTAGTCAGGGTTTGGTGGGACCTGCTGCTGTGTCATCCCAGACTCAGAGCAATGTCCTCTCCCAGCAGGTCCCTGCTGCTGCCACCTCAGCCATGTCCACAGGCTGCGTGGGGAGGGCACCTTCGGGTGCCAGCTGGAGCCCTCGGGAAGCTCCTGCCAGGCACTGAGTGGGGATGGATCCCACAGGAGTGGAAACGGAGCCTTTTTCTCGAGGCTGGTGCTGGGCTGTGGTCAGGCTGGTCCTGCCTTCAGCTCAATCCCTGCCTTGTCTGGAGAAGGGGGCTCTGAGCGGGGCCCAGCTCTGCCAGCAGCCCCAGGCTGAGGGTCCCTCGGGGGGGAGTGCAGGAGCAGGGCTGGGTTTGGACAGCAGGGAGGGCTGAGCAAATCCCTTCTGTGGGATGAGCCCTGGCAAAGCTGTTTCTGCACTGGAGCCATCTCCCAGGAGCTTCTCAAGCATCACCTGCAGGAGATGCAGCAGGGAGGGCTCACAGTGCACCCCAAAAAGGCTTGTGAATGCAGAAAGCATCAGAGACTTCCCAAAATGTGCAGCTGGGTGCTCAGCTCCCATTGGGGAAGGGGAAAGGACAAGATGTCACCTTCAATGTCATTAAATGGGAGGCAGTGGCACAGAGGGCAGTGGAGGTGCAGTTCTGCTGGGGACCCTCGCTGTGGGCAGGGCATGCCCAGGCTCTGCACAGCTCTGCTGCCTGTCTGCTCTCACCTGAACACTGCAGCGTGAAAACACACATGCCAGCTAGTTTGTACTTCAGAAGGGATATGAAATGACATAATGAAAACAAGGAAAGAGAACAATGCAGACGCTGTATCAGTGGCTGAATAATCGACGTCCAACATTAATGGGTGTCTCTGCAGCAGACGGCTGTTTCATTTCCTGAATCCTAAGGCGGGCACTTTTTCTGGGCATGGTGTGGAATACTGTCAAATTTTAATTTAGCTTGGCAGTGTCACACAGCCAGTCTGAGCAAGTCGGGGAAGGCAAGTCTGGAACTCATTAGAGCTTGTCGCGAGGCCCCGAAAATTTGATTTTCAATCACTGTTGGGTTTAATTATTGTTGATGTCTTGCCTAGAGTATTCTGGGATTCTTTCTGAGGAAATTAAAGCAGCATGAGTGGGACGGCATTCTGTTTGGCACAGGGCTTGTTTAGATTAAATTCTGGGAGGAGAGTTAGAGCTCAGAGCAGGGAGAAGGCGATGGCTGGCACGGCGTGAGGGCTGGAGCGGGCCCAGCTGGCCAGGCAGCCTCTGCGCTTGTGTACTGTTCTCACTAAACTCCATCCCTTCTTGTCAGGACAAAATAACCCACGAAGCTAAAAGCACCCAGCTAAGCCAAGGTAAAGTTTACTCAGTTCATACAAATTTTGGTTCTTTAACTTTTTCTTCCTTGGGTTCTTCACGTGGGACTGGCAAACATCCGAAGCACCCTGCAGGACACAGAGAAGGGCTGCTGTTGCAGGGCTAAATGGGCTCCAGGACATGGTCTGGGGGTCTTGGTGCCTCAGGGAGAGGCAGGAGCTCCCTCTTCATCAGCAAACCCTGGATGCTTGAAGAGCCCTCTGCAGGTGTGTGCAGATGTGGGTGGGAGTGCTGCTTGGGACTGGCAGCTTGCATTGGTAAAGTCCAAAACCTGGGAGCTTTTCAAAACTGTTCATCCCAGCTGGAAACTCAGCTTTGTCACTGATGGTTCCATAACGTGGGTGCCTTGGTCAGGGTGTGCAGGGTGCCTGGGCTGAGCCCTGGGCTGTTCCCTGGGCTGGCAGGGGCCTGGCTCTGTGGGAAGGATGCTCAGCTCCCAGATCACAGGGGTTCTGCCCAGAGCCTTCTGTGGGACACAGCTGAGAAGCCTCTGTGGTGTCCCAGAGCTCTGTGAGCAGTTTGGGTGGGCGGGGATGAGGATGCTGAGTGAGGGGCCGTGGAGGCTGTGCCTGAGCCCCCCAAAGGTGCTGCTGCTCCGTTGTATAACCCCTGTCAGGGCTGCAGAAACCAGCCTCATCTTCGTCACCAGCTTCATCTCGGCTCCTGGTGTGGGGCTGCAGCACCAGGCCTTGAACAGTTCCACCCCAGGAGTGGTTTGGCCCTTGCAGAGTTCCCATGCTCATCATGTCTGGTCTGCAGAAGCTCAGTTTCATTACAGAGCTGGCACAGTCTCTGCAGAGCCACCCCTGGGGCATGAGGAGCTTCCTGCCAGGGCTGTGGGGACAGGTCACACTTGGGGAGGTGGCTGTGGCTGCCCTGAAGGCTGGTTTGGCCTCAGGGCACTGATCCTTGCTCCCAGAGCAGTGTCCTCGTGCTGGAGCCCAGGGGAGGAAGCAGGTGTGGATCTTAATGGAGAAACCTGCTCTGGGCAAGTATTTATAGACATGGAATCATAAAGCAGCACAGGGGTTAAAGACCTATTTTTGGGACTTGGACTCAGAGCTAAGCAGAGTCCAATGAAATGCAATTTACAAATTACAAAATCCCTCTGGTCCTGCAGAGAGGCAGTGTCTGGAGTATTTGCTTAGGCTGGGCTTTTTCTCCTTTTTTTAAAGGAGGAAATACTGTATTTCAGCCATCCAGGAAAGGCAGTGCTCAGATGTCCCATCTTGGAGCTACTGTTCCATTTAGAGATGGGGCTCAGAGAAAGGGGAGTATTTCCAGGCAGCTATTTGCAGTTTTTGGAGAGCTGGAGTTTCCTAATGCTGATACCAGCCTGATTCCCCACACTTGTACCATCTCACCTACTCCCAGCACAACCCCATGGCTCGGTTACATCAGGAGGGCACAGGAAGGTGAATTCTCCCCAGAGCATCCTGATGGTTGCCAGTGTCTGGGGTGGCACAGGCCTCAGCTCCTGCCGTGGGTTCAGGGCATCAGCAGCCACAAGATTCACTTGGACCTGTTTGTGTGCTCCTCCTGAAGACCTGCGAACGTGTTGCTCCAAAGCTCCTCACTCTGTTTTCCAGCCTGTGCTGAGATTGTGCAGCTCGGGGCTGCTACAGAGAGGCTGCAGTGCACGGAGGGCGAGGGACAGGGGTGGGGGCCCAGGCATGGCCCTGCCCTCGTGCCACCTTCAGGTCCCTCCTGTCTCCTCCGCTAAAGATCCTTCTCCTACTGCTGAGAGGATATTTAGTCCTAAATCAGTTGTTATGTGGACATGTGATGGAAGCAGCTCCTGTCAGTGTCCTGAGGGCCCCCATTCCCAGTGGCATCCAGAACCTTCTCCCATGTGGGAGATGGGGAGGACCCAGCTGGTTCTGGGCAGGTAACTGGAGATCACCCTGAGAGCCTTACCTGAGTGCTCTGGAACTCAGCACGTCTGCTGTTTAATTAGCTTTGGGGGGTTCTTCCCATTCCAGACACTTCCTCACATCTTGGTTTGGGTTTATAATTAAGTCCAAGTATCTGAAGCACTGTCTGGCTTTGTGAAAAAATCTGATTTTTCAGCATTTGCCCTTCTCTTATCATTAATTCACACATTGTTAGTGAAGAAAGGAATGCTGCAGCTATGTGCTCTTGGAAGAGAGAGCTATTTGCAGAGGCCCTGGTTGTTGGAGCTCTGTCATCCTGTGGGTTGGGATCTGGCAGCTCCATTGAAATCGTTTCCTTCATTATCAGTGCCTTTACCTGCTCTTTATGTTGCTAAAATAAAAGGCAGCAAACTTCTTACTCTGCAAAGTTTAATACAATAAGTGCTTCCAGTATTCCAGATGATATCAACGCATTCATTGATGCCTGAAATAAATCCAATAGAGAGAATTTGGGATGAAAGACAGCCTTTTGTAAGGGAATTTTTTTCCTGTGAGTGTGGTAATTGGGATAACGCTTGCTCGGAATCTGTCAGGGAAACAAATTGCTTGCAGGTCATGATTACAATGGATGTTTTCTATGAAAATGAGAAGAAAATAAATCAAAACATCCCTTTGCTGTTCTCAGAACTGCAGTGGTGAATGTGTTCATTGGTTAATGCACTTCTAAGGGCAGCTGCTTGCCTTGCTCAGGCTTACTCCCCTTGCAGTTGCTGTCAAGGAGCCTCTCCTGAAATCCAGAGCAGCCCCAAGTGTCCCACCTGAGCTGCCTCTGCAGAGGTTCAGGGGATGTTGGGCTGTTCTGTGCCAGGACTGGGAGCTGGTTCCTGAGCTGGACCTCACCAGACGCACAAGGACGATGTTGAGCTTTAAGGTCCCTTGCAACCCAGACCCTCCTGTTTGCTGGTCATCAGCAGAAAGGGAAGAGTTCAGCCAAATGGCCAACATGTGAACTGGAGCATGCAGCATTCCCCTTGGGTGTGAGCCCTTGCACCCTCAGTTAGTGGAAATCCATCAGGAAGTTTGAGCTGGCCCCAAGTCCTTAAGGAAGTTTGAGCTAGCCCACTGTTATTATGCAAGCTTAGCTCTATTGTAGTCAAATCATGACAACAAATGATCTGCTATCCATCCTATCCCTCAGCAATTGTGCTGAGCAGACTGGTCCCACCCATGTGAATATTGTGTGGCTTTTCCCCATTCCTTTGTTCACGGGTCTTGTTCAGAGTTAGCTGTAAATCTTCAAACTCACTGCAGCTGGAGGAAACCCCCAAAGGGTTCTGGAGGTTGCTCAGCCTCCCTGGAGCTCTCTCCTGCCACGGCTGGGATCGAGGGCAGGGTGTCTGATGCTGCAGGAAGGTTTGGATGGAGCCTGCCGTGGCCATTGGGAGCACTGGCTGTGGGGAGAGGTGAAACGAGGACCTCAGCTCTGAAGGGCTGTTGTGAACTTGGAGTAACTTTTTGGAAACCAGCTTTTCCTCTTCCCTCCCTAAAAAGGAGGGGAAAACATACTTGAGGTGGTTACGTGTCTCCAGCACCATTTCGGTCTCCAAATAGGGTGTTGTGCAATAAATGCTTTTGGGATCCAGGAGCCTCTGTGGAAGCAGCAGGGCCCCCTTTGCCAACCCCTCCTGGGCCTGTGGCTGTGGCACTATGTCCCCAAAGCCCTTCTGGGGCTGGAGAGCCGTGGGTGACTCAGGCAGCAGCCAGGAGGGGTGACTGCCATGGGACACCCTTCACCCTGCTGCGGATCTGCCCTGGTGACACTCGTGCTCTGCTGGCACCAAGCACAGTGCTCAGAGAGAGCCGAGTCCTGCCTGTCCCCTGCTGCCTCTGGGGATGTGCTGGGGTGTGTGCTGGGGTGTGTGCTGGGGTGTGTGCTGGGGTGTGTGTGTGCTGGGGGTGTGCTGGGGGTGTGTGTGTGCTGGGGTGTGTGTGTGGGTGTGTGCTGGGGTGTGTGTGTGCTGGGGTGTGTGTGTGCTGGGGGGTGTGCTGGGGGGTGTGCAGGGTGTGTGCAGGGGGTGTGCTGGGGATGTGCTAGGGTGTGTGTGTGCAGGGGGTGTGCTGGGGGTGTGTGTGTGCTGGGGGTGTGCTGGGGTGTGTGTGTGCTGGGTGTGTGTGTGCTGGGGATGTGCTGGGGTGTGTGTGTGCAGGGGGTGTGCAGGGTGTGTGCTGGGGGTGTGCAGGGGGTGTGTGTGTGCAGGGTGTGTGCAGGGTGTGTGTGTGCTGGGGGTGTGCAGGGTGTGTGCAGGGGGTGTGCTGGGGGTGTGTGTGTGCTGGGGTGTGTGTGCTGGGGATGTGCTGGCGGTGTGCCGGATCCTCCATGGTCCTGCATTAACCACCACGCTGGCCAAGCTTGCTGAAACTCTGAACGTGATTTCAGGCCCGAGTTCTACAGGTTCTGCTGCCCCTGGGGACAGTCCCTGGCACCAAACCCAGCTGTCAGACTGGTTTCAGCAGAGGGTCCTTGGCCAAGGTGTGCTGGGCTGGCCAGAAGGTGACAGAAGCAAGACCCCTGTGGGGTCTCAGCTGAGCAGCAAACAGAGCAGGCTGTGCAGCTGGAGCCTGACCTGGCCGGAGCTCCTGGCCAGGGCTCCATCTCACCAGACCTGCCAGGGAAGCTCAGTGCTCCTTTCCAGAGGACTCCTCAAGCTCTGGAGCAAGCTGGAGCTGTGTTAGGGTTCTTTCCTTGTCACTTGTCGCTCCAGGCTCTCCATTTTCCAGCTGCTCAGTCACTGATGGCCCTGCCTTTGGCTGGTGTAGCAGCAACCCATGGCATTACTGGTGTGCTCCTGACACTGCTCAGCAATGTTTTTGTGGGTAGAGCAGCCTCGATTTCCTATCATTTCACTACCCAAGAATTTCCTCTGCCCTGACTTGCTTTCTGTCTTCTAGCAGCAAGAATGCTGTGAGGCACAGAAAGCCAAAACAGAAATCTTGCAAGAGGCGTCTATCTAGTCCTGGTGAGCAGGATTTGCTTTTCTTCAACCAGTTGGTGACACAGGCCTGGTTTTGGGGTTTTGGTCCTTTCTTAAAGCATTACAAATGTCTCCAAACCTTTTATGTTAGAAGGCGATGCCAAAGTTCAGCTGCACTTCTCAGATGGGCTCGGGCATAGGTGGAGCCTGGGCTAGTCAGAGCATTTGTTTCACATTATCTCACCGGCTTTGGGGGTTTTTGCAGTGTCTTGCATAATTTTTGCAAAGAAATCTCCTTTTATGCCGATGTGAGGAGCTGCAGCAGGGCGTGAGGAGCAGCTCAGTGCCTGGGCAGGACATGCAGTGACCGGGCACTGGCGCCTGTTGTGTCTGGCCCTGCACAGGATGGGAGTGAGAGTGGCTCAGCTCTGCCTCTGCCTCTGGAGGAGTGAGGAGCAGCACTGTCCTCCAGACAGAGCCTGCCTGGCCTTTCAGAGCCTCGAGACCTGCTGGCCCCAGGGTCTGAGCTTGCTGAGCACCCTTGGGGCTGTGAGTTCCTGCCCTGGCACTGCCCTGGGCTCCCAGTGCCAGCTTGTCCGGGGAGCTGCCTGTGCTGCTGACCACACTTCTCCCTGTGCCTTTCCCCTTGAGTGAATGAGCCTTTCCCCAAAGGAGTTTATTTAATCCAGATGTTTGTATTTTAGATAAACCACCACTTGCAGCCCCTTGCTGATGCTCAGCTCCTGTTTGACTCACTAAGATCTGAGCCAGCTAAACCCCAGCAGTTTGTGGTACCTGGTACATGGCTCCAGAACTGGCAGGGCTGGGAGTGCTCTGTGGGAACCCTCAGTGTCTGTCTGTCCTGGACAGCTGGCACAGGAGGAAGAAGAGCTGCAGCATTATCACTGGGTTTGCCTCTGAGCAGGATTCAGAGGCTGGGTCAGCCCAAGGGCCCCGTGGATCCCTGCTGGGGAGCAGCATCTGCTCTTTTGCCTCAGTCCTTTCACTGCTCGTGGTCCCTCCCTTTGAAAATCGGTTTTGGCAAGGCCAGCCTCTTGTGGGGTGCCAAAGGTGATTTAAATAGGGCGTGATGTTGCACTGCAGGACTGTGGCAGGGCAGAGATGTGCAGGGACTGCAGCCGTGGGCAGGTACCAGCGCTGGGCACCTCCACAGCCTCACCCTGCTCTGCCAGGGCTGAGCCCTGAGCCTCTCCTGGGCCAGCTGGACGAGGATCCTTGTGGGTCCCTCCCAGGGCAGATGTTCTGTGAGTCAGACAGGCTCTCAGTGTGTGTGCACAACTGAAGAGTCCTAGGGAGATTAAAGACCTTTCACAAAACTTGATCAATGGCCCCAGAAAGGCTGAGAGTTGTGGGACCTGTATGTGCCACAGCCTTGATGGGAAATGCAATCTGTGATGGTCACAGTGGTCAGAACCTGCCCAGCCCTGACACCTGGCTGTGCCTCCTGGGGCTGGAGGTGCTGGGGAGGCCGTGGCTCTGATCCCTGACTGCAGGGGCTCGGAGCTGCTGAGCCGGGCTGGCGCTGCCCTGGTGCTGCCACTGCTCCTGCTGGGCCCCGCACTGTCCCTGCTTCCCCTCAGCTCATTTTTCCAGGGAACAAGCACGTCTTTCAGGCAGGAGCCTGACAGCTCCTGTGTAAACATCCAGGCTGAGATAAATTCAGCGTCTGCTGGTGTCACCTTGCCCTGGTGCCTCCTGCAGCACTTTGTTTTTGTCTCCTGCTGTACCCTGCTGCGTTCCTCACGCTCAAAAAGCCGTGTTTGATAAATCCATGGGGCAGGCAGGAAATAGGTTTGTTTTCCAATTTTATGGGCTTCTGGTGTGGGTTTTTGCTCATCTTTTTCCTGTTGGGAGGTTGTTAGGATGTCTGTGCAGCAGTGAACACCCAAGAATGGGTGACTTTTGTCTTTCTTCAGTGAGCAGCAAAAAGTGCAGCACAACCACCGCCCCCCCGTCACTCCACCACCCCCTCTGCTCCCCAGAGCATTTCCCCAGTGTATTTCCTGTTCACTGTGGAAACCACCCCTCAAGTCCAGTGCCAGAGGCATGGACACCTACCACATTCCCAAAATACACTTGGAGAAACACCAAGGAGGTCCAAGGTGCAGCAAAGCAAGTTCAGCATCGGGTTATAGCAGTGCACCTCCATGTGTCCTGCCTGACCTTCTGCCTTGCACAGACCCACGTGCAGTACATGAACTCTGTAAACTGGATCAAAATGGGACCTGAGGTCTCTGGGGAGGAGGTGAAGGTGGCTGTCCAGTGTGTGGGTGTGCTCCCTGGGTTTGATGTGCCAGCCCCTCCATCTTCCCTCACTTTGAAGGGAAAACCTTCACCCAGCATCCTTAGATAAACTTAGCAGGGTTGTGTGGACATGGTCAGGTGGTGTTGGGGGATCGGAGGTTTCGTGGGCCACAAGGGATGGCTGAAGGGATCGCTGTCAGAAGGGCAGTGTGCACTGTCAGTGCTGTCCCAGGCAGCCCTGGCAGCTGTGTGCTGCTCCAGCTGTGTGCTGCTGTTTTGCAGATGTCGGGGAGCCAGCCGCAGGCGGGAAGAGGCGCGCCCTGCCTGCGCTGCCGAGGGCTGTGCACGGGCTTCGAGCCACACTCCTGGAGGTAACGTTGGTCCTGGCTCATCCTGCCTGAAATGGGCCTGCTGCTGACACAACACCTTGCTACTGAGGCTTCATTCCCAGTTTTTCCTCTTAAAACCACAAATTCGGGTAAATAGCCCCTGATAGCAGCAGCTGGTAGGAGCACACCAGGACAGTGCGCAGCTCAGGGCAGGGGCTGCTCCCTGCCCCAGCAGCACAACAAAGGGGCTGTGAAATGGAATGCAGACATCCAGATGTCACTAATTAAAAGAGAATTATTGCCCTCTGAGCTGCCTCACAAACACTGGGCTCCTCTGTGCTCCTGGGAGCTCCCCAGGGTGCTGGGCCCGTGGTGGTGGGGCAGGGAGGCTGTGGTCCAGCTGTGCTGCTGCAGCTGGAATGCCTTGGATGCCTTCAGCTCCACTTGTGATACCTCAGCTGTGTGAAATCCAAACTTTAAAGCACTCATTTGGTGGAAGCACAACCATTCTTTTTTTATTGACTCCATTAAAAGCTAGTAGGACTCATCCTTACTCCAAGATGCTGCTGAAATCCTCGGGGTTGTGTCAGAGTTACTTTGCCCCTTTTGCTATTACTGTTTGATGGCAGTGCTGGCCACCAGAGTGTCCTTAGACACTTGTCTGTGTGATTTATACCTATTATCGTTCAAATTACAGTCAATTAAGCATCAGTTCCTTCCAGCAGTCACTTTTTTAATGGCGTGTAAATATTCATAATAGGCAAGGCTGGTGCTGGTCTGTTGGAATCTGGTGGGGAGACTAATCTCCAATCTTGTGATGCTTGAAGGGTTTCCAGAGTTCAGGAGGAGCAGCAGCTCATGGGTGGGAGGCTGCAGATTTTGTCGTGCCAGGAAAAGGGGGAAAGGCTTCCCACTGCCAGAGGGCAGGGATGGATGGGAGATTGGGCAGGAATTGTTCCTGTGAGGGTGGGCAGCCCTGGCACAGGTGCCCAGAGCAGCTGGGGCTGCCCCTGGATCCCTGGCAGTGCCCAAGGCCAGGCTGGACACTGGGGCTGGGAGCACCTGGGACAGTGGGAGGGGTCCCTGCCATGGCAGGGGTGGCACTGGGTGGGCTTTAGGGTCCTCCCAACCCAACCCATCCCATTCCCCCCTGAGCCTTTTGTCCGTGCCACGAGCCCAGGCTGTGTGTGCCCCTGGGCAGGGCCTGGCAGCCCATGCCCAGCTCACCCCCTGGATGCTCTCTCGGGCTTTCCCAGGAAGATCTGCAAGTCGTGCAAGTGCGGCCAGGAGGAGCACGGGCTGAGCTCGGAGCTGGACGATGACCGCAAGATCGGGCGGCTGCTGGCGGGCTCCCGGCACGCCTCGCTCACGGCCCGCCTCAAGGGCGGCGACGGCGCCCGCGTCTACAAGAGGAACCGCATGATCGTCACCAACCCCAACATCTCGGGCAAGGACCCCACCTTCGACACCATCACCTACGAGTGGGCTCCCCCCGGGCTCACCCAGAAGCTGGTAAGGGCCCCCGGGGGCGCTGGGAGCGGAGCTCTGCTCTGGAATGGAGTTACCAGGGAGAGGTAGGAGCCCGAGGTGGGCCCCAGGGAGCAGAGGGGGGCAGAGCACTCGTGTTTGGAACGCCGTCAATAGGCAGAGTAGGTAGCAGCGGGGGATGGAATGCCTTTGGGTTTTATGGGTTTGTTTACATTTCTAGGAGAAGTCTTAATGGATTTTACAACCAGAAAGCTCTTAGTCTTTTGGTAAAGCCCATCTGCAGTAAAAGCACGGCTGGGGAGAGATGCCATCCTTGCTGTCCTGCTGCCCTGGGCAGCCCATGCCTGCTCCAAAGCCCCAGGCTGGATGTGAGAACAACTCCTCCAGGCCTTTTGGGGGTGCATGGGCTGGGCAAGCAGAGGAGCAGGAATGGGGCTGGTGGGCAGCTGGGTGGTTGTGCCTCAGGGCTCCTCCTCTCCTGCCCTCAGAGAGCATCCCTGTGCTGCTGGAGGAGTCCTTGCCTGGAGAGTGGGCTCAGAGGCCCCATTCCCGGGGTCCCTCACAGTCCTTCTGATGAGGAACAGCAGCCCACCCCTGTTCCAGCAGCCTTGAGGAGCCTCCTGTCCCCAGGAGCAGGAGTGGGAGGGCTCCTCATGCCTGGGTGTGAGCCTGGCAAGAACTGAGCTCAGTCCCTGAGAGCTCCTGCCTGCAGCTCCTGTCTGCGTGGGCAGCAGCTCTGCCCGCTGCTGCTGCTGCTGGCAGAACCACTCTCATCTCAGCTCTGGAGCTGGGCATTTCTTCCTTACAGTTTAAGCATAATCTGGTCCAAATAAAAACAGTGTTATAAAGAGAGCTCAGGGTAAAAAGGTGAGATAGGGAGTGTGGTCCCCTTCCGAGGGCTGGATCCAAAACCGAGCCCCCAGCCCAGCTCCACCTCCCTCCCGTGCCTGGTTTCCATCTGGGCCAGCTGTGTGGGAGGGGGTGGAAGTGGTTTTCAGCATGGGGAGGTGTGAGCCAGCAGAGCACTTCTTGTGGGAAGACCTTTAGCTGGCTATTCACTGTGCTGTGCCGTAAAACCCTTCTGGGTGCCACTATCAGGAGTGGGCAGTGAAGAGCTTCTGCTCCTCAAATGAAACAAATAGCTGCAAGCTGTTGATACCAATCAACAAAAAAAGCTGCTGAAAATGCAACCAGAGATCTTTTTAAAGAAGAATTTGGGATATAGGTGTGAAAGTCCAGCCGGAGCCCCTACAGCCAGACTGGTTAATTTGGCTTAAAGCCAGTTGTCCTGAGGGCTTGGACAGGCTGGGTTGGGGCTGAGCTGTGTGCTGGGGATGCTTTATCAAGGCCCTTCCCTTCCCTTCCCTTCCCTTCCCTTCCCTTCCCTTCCCTTCCCTTCCCTTCCCTTCCCTTCCCTTCCCTTCCCTTCCCCTCAGCTCCCAGCCCAGTCCCACCCTCCTGATGGGGGAGGTTCAAAACCTTTATGAAAGTTTTTGATCTCTTTATAGTGCGTGGACAGGCTGGAATATATCTTGGTTCAAGTAAACAAGAAGCAGGAGCTTTGGAGACAACCTTGATAAGTTCTGGCTTGCAGATCAGCTTGACAAGCTTTGGGGAGAAGTGTTGGATGTCAGCCACTCTCGGGATGGTTTCAAAGGGACTTGGGCCAAAAAGCTGTTAGTGCACAACTGCCTGGCTCCAGGGGCTTCCTCCTGAAGGCAGGCTGCAAACCTGGGATGGCTTTTAACCTTGTTTTGCTGCAGTGGATGGTCAATAATAGGAGGAAGTTCAGAGCATTCTTGTTAAGCCATGCCTGCAGAAGTCATGAAGCAGATACTTAGGTCCTTGGACACAGTGAAAAGAACAGATCATAAAATAGCCCCAAGATCCAGTGGTGAGCAGTGAAAACTAAAATGCTCTTCCTCCAAATTACCTGCACTCAGGCAGCATAGTGAAGTGTTGGCCATAACAATAAGTGATAGCAGCAGATGTAGCAACTTCTTAATTCTTCATGGCAGTTTTTGGTGTAAGGTTGGATTTTTTGGATTTTTTTCCCCTAATCTTTTCTCTGGACACATTTTTATTGACGTCTGCGATTATAACTTCAAGCATTCCCTTGGTCAGGGAGTGAAATCTCACTGCCTGTCTGGGCAGATACTGAAACCTGCCCCTGAGCAGGCTTTAAGTAAGCCTTTAAAAAAGCCTTGAGGCTTTGCTTTCCTCAGGCTCAGCACAGACATTTTGTTGGGAATGGAGATCCTGGAGGTGGGGCAGACCAGGAGGCTCCAGATGCCCGTGCTGGCCCCTTGCTCTGGTGTAGATGTTCATTAGTCTGGGCACATCAGTGGATTGAGGTTTCTCCCCACGTTGCTGCTCTGCTGGAGCTCTGCTGTCCTGGTGGTCCTGCTCTCACAGCATCAGTTCAGTTGTCTCCTGTCCACTTGTGGGGCAGGGCCTGGGAGGGGCAGTCAGGGAATCCTTGTCTCTTTCTCCTCATTCCTCTTAGGATCCCTCAGGTCTGTGAAAGCCATTTGTGCACCAGGTCACTGCCCAGCATCCCACAGCTCTCCAAGCAGCTCTTGCCAAGCTCCACCTTCTCCCACAGGGCACCAGCCTTCCCGGGAAACTGGACATCAGCCCTGCCTTTGCCCAGGGGTACGATGTACCGAGTGCTGATATCCCAGCGATGTCTGATATCCCAGAGTGCAGTGATTTAACTTGCACCCCAAGAGTGGGGAAGAAGCCCTGCTTCCATGGAATCATTATCTGCTGCTGTTCCAAGTTTCCTGTCAGGACTTCCGCCCTGCAGCACTGCTCTCTGCCTCGGAGGAGCCAGGGTGGAAGGCACTTGGAAGTTTTTCCTGACATGCTGAAGAGTTCAGTGCTGGTCAAGCATTTCTGTGTGGAAAAGCCCAGCCTGAACCAGCCTGTGTGCCACAAACAGTTAAATCTCTTTGCTAACTTTTTTAAGCTAGAGTTCTCGAGTGCTGACCCAGTAAGAATCAAATCTAATGCAGCTGGATGCTGGTCTAGCAGGGAATGGCAGGGAGCCAACTGGCTGCCCTGTCCGTCTTCACACTACAATAGGAAAATGCCGGAGTGGGAAACTCCCTTCCCTTGCTCAGGCCAGGAGCAGTTAACTGTGCAGCCCCCGTGGCCCACGGGCACTAACCCAGCCTGAAGCTGAGAGGGGTTTACTCTGCTGCTGAGGCCATGGCCAGTTAAGTCAGAGCCTTCATTTTGGGCACTTTCTGGGCATTTCCTTTCTGTGTCACAGGGCATCGGTGACCAAACACCTTCCCTCTTCTGTGAAAGCAGCAGTCACGTGGAACTGGTCCGTGTCACAGACTCAGCTGCCAGCTGCATTCTTCCTGTGTTATGATGATTTCATTAATTGATAAAGGATGTTCTTTCACTGTGAGCTGTTGTGCACACAGCCCCGTGGGCTCTGGGGTGCTCAGTGGGGCCTGGGACTCACTCCCTGCAGCTCTCCCTGTCCCAGCACAAGGCAATACAGAGCTGCTTGTGGGTTTTGATGTTTATGGGTTTTTAGTCTTTTCAGCAGCTGTGTTATCAAATTTCATGGAAAAGTGTCACAGTAATGCCAGCAAGGGAGGGTGTGCTGGGATTTTTGTGCAAGGCAGGTTTGTCTGTGCTGCTTTGCTTTCCTGGGCAAACTGGGGTTTGTATTTAAACAAACAAACAAACAAAAAGTAATCTAAAACACCATAAAAACACCCAGTCTGTTTTCTGAGGATGAAAGGATTTATAACAGCCTGCTACCCCTGGCATCTAAGCCAGTCCAGCCTTTTATTCCTGCAGTGTGGGTACATACATTCATACATACATTCTCCCTCCCTTCAGAGGGAGAAGGGAGGGTTCGGGTGCATTGTCTGTTGCTGCTCCCCACAAGTGGAGCATGTCCCTGGCAGGCTGTGCCCCCTGCTGCAGCAGCTCATGTGTGTCCTGTGCAGGCCATGCACTGCACATGGCCTGTGTGTCCCCTGCAGTGCTGTGTGTCCCCTGCAGTGCTGTGTGTCCCATGCAGTGCTGTGTGTCCCATGCAGTGCTGTGTGTCCCATGCAGTACCCAGTCTGTGTGTCCCCTGCAGTACCCAGTCTGTGTGTCCCCTGCAGGCCATGCAGTGCTGTGTGTCCCATGCAGTGCTGTGTGTCCCATGCAGTACCCAGTCTGTGTGTCCCCTGCAGTACCCAGTCTGTGTGTCCCATGCAGGCCATGCAGTGCTGTGTGTCCCATGCAGTGCTGTGTGTCCCATGCAGTACACGGCCTGTGTGTCCCCTGCAGTGCTGTGTGTCCCCTGCAGTGCTGTGTGTCCCATGCAGTACCCAGTCTGTGTGTCCCCTGCAGTACCCAGTCTGTGTGTCCCCTGCAGGCCATGCAGTACATGGAGCTGGTGCCCAAGGAGCTGCAGCCCGTGGCGGGCACGGAGGGCGCCTGGCAGCGGCGGCGGCGGCTGGCGCGGCAGCTCCCGCTGCACGACCAGGACCCGGCGCAGTGCCGCGGCCTCGCCGAGGGCGAGCAGCAGCTCATGCACGACTTCGTGACGAGGTACAAGGCCGAGGCCCTGGGCGTTGGGGAGGTGGCGCTGCCGGGCCAGGCCGGCAGCGGGAAGGAGGAGGAGAAGCCCCAGGAGAAGAGCACTGACCCCAGCACAGCCCCCGAGTCACCCAACGGGGCCCTGGAGGGAACGGCCGGGCACTACGTGAGTGAGGGCTGGGATAGTGGGATAATGGGGTAATGGGATAATGGGATAATGGGATGGGATGGGATGGGATGGGATGGGATGGGATGGGATGGGATGGGATGGGATGGGATGGGATGGGATGGGATGGGATGGGATGGGATGGGATGGGATGGGATGGGATGGGAGCTCTGGGGCTGCTCCAGGCTCAGGGAGAAACTGGGAATAGATTTGGTCTCAGCTCCAGGGGCAAAGCTCACAGCAGGCAGGGTGATGTGTGCCTTGTCCCCGTCCTGCTCCCAGGGCATTCCCCATGTCTGCTGCAGGCTCCATCACATCACAGTGCTTTGGAGCAGCACTGTGAGAGCCTGGAGGGCTCTGCTCCAGCCAGCCCTGCTGAGCACAAGGGTCCATCTGGCAGGGCTGATGAGGGGTGTTCTCCTCTTCTTCCTCTCCCTTTTTCTGCAGCAAGGGCCACCAAGGTCAGGGAAATCTCACTGTGGGAGTTGGTTTGAGCTCTGGGTGCTTGGCAGCTCTGAAGGGTTGTGCATGACACGTTCCTGGATGATATGGGCAGTGTTTCAGTTGAAAGCTGAACTTGATGATCTTGGAGGTGTTTTCCAACCTTCACCATTCTGTGATGCAAGTCAGTATTTCCAAGTAGGCTTCTTACCCAGCAAGACCTCAGATGACAGGAGGTGAAGGCTCTGGCCAGTTAGCAGAGCTGTGAACATGGAGAGAGTGTTCCCAGGGCTGTAATCACTCTGGGGAAATGGAAACAGCCGCCCTGGGTCCCTGGGCATACAAATACATTTCCACAGAGAAATGGCTGAGATTCCTCAACACCCTTTTAGATTTATATTCCCCCAGCGCTGTCTGGAGTGCTGCTGAGCAGATGCTTATCATAAAATATGGTGAGTGGAAATACCTTGTCCTGGTCCTTGTGAGGGTGACTTGCAGCAGAGGATTTAAAGCTGAAAAAGCAAATGGTGTCCAAGTGGTTTTAAGAGGACATTCTTTCCTGCCATTCCTGCACTGAGGTTGTACATGAAAGAGCAGTTTTCATTTTCAGTCCATATTGGGTAATGTCTCCCCTCTGCCATGGTCTCTTAATGTACTGCTGACTTTGAATCCAGTGGCACGGTAAGGATTTTCACTGTTGCAACAAAACACTGAATTTTAAGATAAAAAATAGCCAAAAAAGGAAGGTTTCCTTTAAACATATCAATAAGTCATCCTAGCAATGAAGGTTTACTTAAACTGCGAGTTTGTCCTTTCAAATAAATAAATACATAACTAAATGCATAACTGTGATGTTATTCTCCTTAGTTTGAAGCATCATTTCTCTCAAGGCACCAGCTGAAAAATGGAGCAGCTTTCAGAGCAGTGGCAGATCCTCTGGGACAGCCACGCTGTGCAGCCCAGGGCATGGCAGACCCGGGGAGGACTGGGGACACGGCCCTGCTGGCCACTGACCTCATCTGCCTCCACATCCCTGCTGCAAGTCTGTCCCACGGGATGGGTGTTCTCACAGAGCACACAATCCTGACCCCCAGAACTGGGAACTCCTCTGGTGTTACAAGATTTGATTCCTGCCCTGGAATCAAATCAAATCCTGAGGCAATTGATCCAAATTAATAGTTGTTCCCGAAAGCTTGAGGCCAGCAATGCAGGGAGTGCTCAGAGTGCTGGTGGTGTCGAGCTGGCACTGCAGAGCACGAGCTGGGCATGAGCAGGATGGGAAAGCCTAAGAGAACAGGACACTTTTTTGGCCAACACCTCTGGAAGCTCAGCTAGTAAAGTGTTCACTCCTCTGCCTGCATGATGGAGATGTAGGAGCACCAAGCTGTAATCCCACCTCAGATTTGAAGGATCACCTCTTTGTAGTGTGTAAATAGCAGGATGTGGAGGTTATACAATGCTTGGGAAAAGCCCTGTGAATAGATTTTCCCTGTGAATAATTCCATAGAGAGAAACAGCAAAATAAGTTGTTTTTTTAACAGTTCTTGCTGGCAAGAAACTTGAGCTCCGGGTTGGAAGCTGCAGTGTTTGTTCTTGCTTTAGATCCTGCAAGATAAGCAGGGCTGGGTTGCTGGGGCTGTGGCCTCTTGGGGCTGGCAGAGCAGAGGCAGCTGCGGGGTCTGGCTCTAGGCTGACCCCAGCTCTGGTGCCTCAGGGAGGTGTTGGGGACATAAGGAGAAGGCCTGGGTCCAGTGTGATGGGTGCAGAGCCCTCGGTGTGGTGGGTACAGTGCCCTCGGTGTGATGGGTGCAGTGCCCTCGGTGTGATGGGTGCAGTGCCCTCGGTGTGATGGGTACAGTGCCCTCTGGGTGATGGGTACAGTGCCCTCGGTGTGATGGGTACAGTGCCCTCGGTGTGATGGGTACAGTGCCCTCGGTGTGATGGGTGCAGTGCCCTCGGTGTGACGGGTGCAGAGCCCTCGGTGTGATGGGTGCAGTGCCCATGGTGTGATGGGTGCAGAGCCCTCGGTGTGGTGGGTGCAGTGCCCTCTGTGTGATGGGTACAGTGCCCTCGGTGTGATGGGTACAGTGCCCTCTGGGTGATGGGTACAGTGCCCTCGGTGTGATGGGTGCAGTGCCCTCGGTGTGATGGGTGCAGAGCCCTCGGTGTGGTGGGTGCAGTGCCCTCTGTGTGGTGGGTGCAGTGCCCTCTGTGTGATGGGTGCAGTGCCCTCGGTGTGATGGGTGCAGAGCCCTCGGTGTGATGGGTACAGTGCCCTCTGTGTGGTGGGTGCAGTGCCCTCGGTGTGATGGGTGCAGTGCCCTCGGTGTGACAGGTGCAGTGCCCTCTGTGTGGTGGGTACAGTGCCCTCGGTGTGATGGGTGCAGAGCCCTCTGTGTGATGGTACAGTGCCCATGGTGTGGTGGGTACAGTGCCCTCTGTGTGACAGGTACAGTGCCCTCTGTGTGGTGGGTGCATTGCCCTCGGTGTGATGGGTACAGTGCCCTCTGTGTGATGGGTACAGTGCCCTCGGTGTGACAGGTACAGTGCCCTCTGTGTGATGGGTACAGTGCCCTCTGTGTGGTGGGTGCAGTGCCCTCGGTGTGATGGGTGCAGTGCCCTCGGTGTGACAGGTGCAGTGCCCTCTGTGTGGTGGGTACAGTGCCCTCGGTGTGACGGGTGCAGTGCCCTCTGTGTGATGGGTACAGAGCCCTCGGTGTGATGGGTACAGTGCCCTCGGTGTGACGGGTACAGAGCCCTCGGTGTGATGGGTGCAGTGCCCTCTGTGTGGTGGGTACAGTGCCCTCGGTGTGATGGGTACAGTGCCCTCGGTGTGACGGGTACAGAGCCCTCGGTGTGATGGGTGCAGTGCCCTCTGTGTGGTGGGTACAGTGCCCTCGGTGTGACGGGTGCAGTGCCCTCTGTGTGATGGGTACAGTGCCCTCGGTGTGATGGGTACAGTGCCCTCGGTGTGACGGGTACAGAGCCCTCGGTGTGACAGGTACAGAGCCCTCGGTGTGGTGGGTACAGTGCCCTCTGTGTGACAGGTACAGAGCCCTCGGTGTGGTGGGTACAGTGCCCTCGGTGTGGTGGGTGCAGTGCCCTCGGTGTGGTGGGTACAGTGCCCTCTGTGTGATGGGTGCAGTGCCCTCGGTGTGGTGGGTGCAGAGCCCTCTGTGTGACAGGTACAGAGCCCTCGGTGTGGTGGGTGCAGTGCCCTCTGTGTGGTGGGTACAGTGCCCTCGGTGTGACGGGTGCAGTGCCCTCTGTGTGATGGGTGCAGTGCCCTCGGTGTGGTGGGTGCAGTGCCCTCTGTGTGACGGGTGCAGAGCCCTCGGTGTGATGGGTGCAGAGCCCTCGGTGTGATGGGTGCAGTGCCCTCTGTGTGGTGGGTGCAGTGCCCTCTGTGTGACGGGTGCAGTGCCCTCTGTGTGATGGGTGCAGTGCCCTCTGTGTGATGGTACAGTGCCCTCTGTGTGACGGGTGCAGTGCCCTCGGTGTGATTGATGGGGGCAGGAAGGTCAGTGACCCACCAGAGAGAGCCCGACCCAAACCATTCTGTGGTTCTGTCATTGTACCTGTTAGAAGCTGTTGACTTCAATTGGGGTGTTGTAAGTTGTCATCTGACCACAGGGCCATTGCCAGTCCCTGCCCCTGTGCCACCTGGAGAGGACACTGCTGTGCCAAGGCTCTGATGGGGCACAGCAGTGTAACCACAGCCCGTGTGACACACAGGCTGCTCCCAGCTTCAGTGGCAGTTGGAACAACATCCTGCCGGCCTCTGAGTGGAGCTTTAAGGCTGGCTCTTCACTAATCACAGGATTGCTCTGCAGGCACAGATAAAGAGCAGACCTACTTGGTCTGGTGTGTAATGTGCATGGATACCATTAATCTTGAGATTAATCACATCTAATTCTGGCTCTTTGGTCTGTTAGAAATAGAAAACACTTGCTGAAATCTGTGGAGTGACAGCTGAGTTAGGCACAGACAGAAAACAGTGAGAAAAGACCAAAGTTCCTGATCTCTTTTCAAATTTACGTCTCTGATGTGCTGCACTATAGGAATTCTTAACTTCTTCTTGGAGAACCTTTGTATTTTGTTGGAGGTTTTGGGTTGGGAGGGTGCCAAAGGCTCCTCAGAATGAGCTCCCCAGCAGGGTGGGCATGCCCTGCCCATGCTGACCGCTGTCCCTCCGTGCAGCGCTGCGAGTCGTGCCAGCAGCCGGTGCCCGGGGACTGCCCCGTGGTGTACGCCGAGCGCGCCGGCTACTCCCGCCAGTGGCACCCCGCCTGCTTCGTGTGCTGCCGCTGCACGGAGCCCCTCGTCGACCTCATCTACTTCTGGAAGAGCGGGGCCGCCTGGTGTGGGCGCCACTACTGCGAGAGCCTCCGGCCCCGCTGCGCCGGCTGCGACGAGGTACGGACCTGGCATCGATGCCCTGAGCCAGGGGGAGTGACCTGTGCAACGGGGATCCCTGTGCCAGGGGGAGTGACCTGTGCCACTGGGATCCCTGTGCCAGGCTGGGAGTGACCTGTGCCACTGGGATCCCTGTGCAAGGTGGGGAGTGACCTGTGCAACGGGGATACCCTGTGCCAGGCTGGGAGTGACCTGTGCCACTGGGATCCCTGTGCCAGGGTGGGAGTGACCTGAGCCCATGGGATCCCCTGTGCCAGGCTGGGAGTGACCTGTGCTACTGGGATCCCCTGTGCCAGGCTGGGATCGAGCTGCAGACCCTCTGATCCCCCCTGTGCTGGGTGGGAACCACCAGTGACCCTCTGCTCCTGGCAGTGCCAGGCTCAGTCAGGGCTGCTGAGCAGCCTGGGCTAGGGGAAGGTGTCCCTGCCCCGGGCACAGGGGTGGGACAAGGTGACCAACCTGGGCCAGTGGAAGGTGTCCCTGTCCCAGGCAGGGGGATGGGACAAGGGTGACCGTTACAGGTCCCTTCCAGGCCAAACCATCTTGTGATTATTCTGTGTACCCATTCCTGAGCTCCACGGCTGATGGGCTTGGTGGGAGGTGTGGGGTGGTTCTCCCTGCTCCTGCCATGCTCCAGCCTGGTGGGGAGGTGGAAATGAGCAGTTGTCTGTCTGTCTGTCTGTCCTGTAGATCATCTTCTCCGAGGACTACCAGCAGGTGGAAGGGCTGGCCTGGCACCACAAGCACTTTGCCTGCCTGGAGTGTGAGACGCTGCTGACGGGCAAACCCTTCACCCTGGCCCACACCAGCCTGCTGTGCAGCACCTGCAGCCAGAGCAGGGTCTGAGCAGGGCCAGCGGGGCTCCCACCCCAACTGGGGGCATTGGAAATACAGCACAAGGGGAAGGTTACCAAATTTAAGAGTCTGACTGTTCACTTGCAAGCAACTCCCTGTGCCCTTGCATCCAGCACAGCGTGAGGAAAGTGTTTCCTTGGGGCCCTCTTGGATCTGCCAGGGAGCCCTTGTGCCCACGTGTACCTGCCAGGAGGAGCTGGAGAGGAAAGGAAAGGAGGGGCTGGGCTCTGCTGGATTTTGTCAAGTCTGTCCAACCTTCTTATGACTAAGATCTTGCAATAGTCTTTTGGAAATAACACATCTCAACAGTAACTTCTGGCATACTAAACCTACAGTTGTGGTCAAAAACAAGGGGTGTTTGTGGTTTTTAAATCCTTACTGGAATTATGCTCACAGGCTGCTGCCACTGTGCCAAGGCAGTGGGTTTGAGGAATTTGATCAACTTGCTGAAAGCAATGGTGTAAAATTGCAGCCACACGCAGCTGGGGCTTTGTCCTGTGCAACAAAAAAAAAAACAAACAAGGAGTGGGCACAGAGGGCGAGGGGCTCACCCTGGTGAGAGGGCAGGGCAGGCTCTGACTGGTCAGTGGCTGACCCAGCCCCTGGAGCTGCCACCCTGGAACTGGAATGTAAAGAATTTTGTGGAAAACAGCTTTATCCGCTGTCTGGAGGGCAGAGAGTGTGTGTGTGTGGCCCTGAGATGCTGCAATGCCACTTCATCCCTGCAATACTGCAGTGACCCTTCCAGGTGCCAGGCAGCTGTACCTTCCTGCATGGGGAACACTGGGCACACTGGGGGCACACTGGGCACACTGGGGAGGGACAGAGCCAGGGGCTGAGGTGCAGACAGGGCTGAGCTCTCTGCCAGCCCCCATGGGTGGCACTCCTGCTGCGTTTGGGGACCCACATGGACACAGGAGCATTTCAGAGCTGGCATTTTCAGCAGAACCCTGGTTTTGGGGGTAACCCTCCCCTGTCCCCTGCCTGCGGAGCTCCGGGGGAAAAGGGGATGCCCTCCAGCCCAGGCAGGGTTAAAAACCAGCCAGCCTCAGGGGGTGGCATGGAGAAGAGGTGGTGCCAGGCTGCAGAGGAATGCAGGTGGGAGCTCGGGGAAATGTCAGAGCAGAGGCACGGGCAGAGCAGGGCTTTGGGGACAGCCCTGGGCTGGCCGCTCCTCTTGTCCCCTTTTGGGGGGCACTCAGCCCTGGGCTGGCCGCTCCTCTTGTCCCCTTTTGGGGGGCACTCAGCCCTGGACTGGCCCTCTCCTCTTGTCCCCTTTTGGGGGGCACTCAGCCCTGGGCTGGATCATCCCCAGCACCCTCCCTGCCATGGGTGGTCTCTGACAGGAGGGGGTCGCATTCACCTTATGCACATGAAGGACTCCATGGAGACCTTGTAGATCCCTTCCAGACCCACGGGGGCTCCAAGAGAGCTGCAGAGGGACTGTGGACAAGGGGCGATGGCAGCCCAGTGCAGCATGTTCTGAGTTGTGATTTTGTGATCTAGAAATTGTAATTTGGGAAGTCCCTGCTCCAGCACACACTTACTGCCTTCAGGCTTTGGGACTGCTGGCACCTGCTCAAGCCTTGCAGGTATTTCTGCAGCTCATAAAATACTGTCTGCTAAAGAAATTTACTGCAATTAAACAGCTTAACGAAAACCTGTGCCTCTCCAGTGTCAGGAGCAAAAGCGTGAAATTAATGCATCAAACAGCTCAGAACATATGGGAGCCTTTAGTGCTGATACTGGAGCTGAAATTCAGGGTGGGCATGGGCTGATCCTCCCAGCAAGGACAACGTTTTAACTTGGGGGGCTGCAGAGGACAGAGCCCTTCCTGTCCTGGGATGGCCAGGGCAGCCAGCACAGGGAATTTGTGCCTCCCGTGAGAGTGTCCAGCTCCAATTTAAACTCAAGCATTCTGTGTAGTTGTTCTAAGTATGACTGACAATAGATTTGAATGTTCCTGAAGCTTGAAATAAAGTATTTTGGATACAAAAATCCTTCACCTGCTCCCCCAGTGCCGACCCAGCCAGGAGCATCGGGGGGAGAGAGGGAGGCAGAGCCTCCCTACAGAGAAATAACCACTGCCTAGGCAGAAGCCACATTTCAGCAAATGTTTTGCAAGCTGAAGCTTTTCAGAGCTTAACTGCTCTGAATCTGCAAATATTTGCAGTGCTGTCTCATTTGTGGTCCCCCTTTTTTGAAGAAATGTTCTAGGCAGAGAAGGGGCCCATCTGTCTGTGATGGGGAGATGGAGGCAGGGCAGAAGCACTAAGGGCAGTGCCTGCGCGTGGGTCACCCTCCTCCCCACGTCCCCCTGAGCCCAGGGTCATCCCCACATCCCCCTGGGCTGAGGAGGGCTGGCCTCAGGGAGGTTCCTGTGCCCCTGGGCACAACCTGGGCACAGGGGGCTTTACCTGCTGAGGGGGGACCACTGAGGGGTGAGAGGTGCCTGCAGCCAGTACACACCCCAAGAGAGATGGGAGAGCCCTTCAGTCACTGCTGGATCCCTGGAATATTTGTAATATTCAGGCCAAAACAAACTATTAAACCTGAAGTTCAGTTCCTCAGCTGCTGTGACCCAGAGGAAGGCCCCAGTGCCAGCAGGACAGTAATCCGTGTTACAGAGCTGCCCTCCAGGGCCCCCAGAGGAGGCTGGCTGGCATCTCCCAGCAAGGCTCACTCCCACGTGCCCCACACGGTCCCTCCAGGCAGCCAGAGGGAGGGAGGACTGGAGGATTTAACAGGTTCCTCTGGTTGGTGGAACACACCTGACACTGAGCTTTAGTTATTTATCCATTCCCTGGCGCTGGAGCCGTGTGGCTGGAGCCCTGTCCTGAGGGGTCAGTGGCTCGGAGCAGGGATGGTGTGGGGAGCCTGAGCCAGCTCTGCACCCCCTGTGCTCCTGGAGCTGTGCAGAAATTCCTTGTGTGAGGGGGAAGCTGCAGTGGCTCTCCCCCTGCAGAGCCTGGCTTTGGGGTGGGAGCAGAGCCCCAGGCTGGGGCCTGCCCTGCTGCTGCTCAGGCTCTGCTTTGCATCATTCCAGGCCAGAGAACCATCAGCCTTCTCCTGTACAGCCTGTGTCCAAAGGCAGCTCTTGGCCTGGGGGCCTCCCCAATGAGCTGGTGCAGACCTGGTTGATTGGAATGGATGGGATCCCTGTTACCTGCCTTCCTGTAACAAACAGCCATAAAGAAGTTGTTGATCCTGGCTCTAACTCAGTAAGACCTGATCCTGGGGTGAGGACAATTGCCTTAAACAGAAACTTTTAAGGGGCTTTATTAGGCAGTCAATTCTAAAAAAAATGTGATTTCAGATACCTGTAACTAATAAACCTCAAAATTCAGTGGCTGCAGGCGAGAAAAACATAAACCAAGGGCAGAGTGAGTTGGCTGTATAAACACTACAATAAAACTTGCTTAAAAGCCCCAGAGAGAAAAATGCAGAGATGAAAAAAGCAACTATTCATGAAGAGAGGGTGCATTTCAGTGGAAACTTCCTGAGACCTGCAGCAGCTGCTACTTCAGGGCAGAGCTAAAGAAAGCCCCTGTGGCTGGGTGTTCTTCTGTAAAAAGTGAGGTTATGTTTATATAAATCTAATTTGAGCTTGAGTTTACTTTTCAACACATTTTCTTCAGCCAAATCACCAAAAAATCACCCTTTCCACAGTGAGGGTTTTGTAGATTGTTGCCGGATTTCAAAAAACGTTACCAAAAAATGCTAACATCACCAGGACCAAACCAGGAACAAAGGGAACTGTGTTTAATGAGGCTCCAGAGAAGGATTGGTGCAGGGCCAGCTCACAGTGCCCTGTGTCAGTGCCCTGTGTCAGTGCCGTGTGTCAGTGCCGTGTGTCAGTGCCTGTGTCAGTGCCTCTGTCAGTGCCTGTGTCAGTGTCAGTGCCCTGTGTCAGTGTCTGTGTCAGTGCCCTGTGTCAGTGCCGTGTGTCAGTGCCGTGTGTCAGTGCCTGTGTCAGTGTCAGTGTCAGTGCCTCTGTCAGTGCCTGTGTCAGTGTCAGTGCCCTGTGTCAGTGTCTGTGTCAGTGCCTCTGTCAGTGCCTGTGTCAGTGTCAGTGTCTGTGTCAGTGCCCTGTGTCAGTGCGTGTGTCAGTGCCGTGTGTCAGTGCCTGTGTCAGTGTCAGTGCCTCTGTCAGTGCCTGTGTCAGTGTCAGTGCCCTGTGTCAGTGTCTGTGTCAGTGCCTCTGTCAGTGCCTGTGTCAGTGTCAGTGTCTGTGTCAGTGCCGTGTGTCAGTGCCGTGTGTCAGTGCCTGTGTCAGTGTCAGTGCCTCTGTCAGTGCCTGTGTCAGTGTCAGTGCCCTGTGTCAGTGTCTGTGTCAGTGCCTCTGTCAGTGCCTGTGTCAGTGTCAGTGTCTGTGTCAGTGCCGTGTGTCAGTGCCTGTGTCAGTGCCGTGTGTCAGTGCCTGTGTCAGTGTCAGTGCCTCTGTCAGTGCCTGTGTCAGTGTCAGTGCCCTGTGTCAGTGTCTGTGTCAGTGCCTCTGTCAGTGCCTGTGTCAGTGTCAGTGTCTGTGTCAGTGCCCTGTGTCAGTGCCGTGTGTCAGTGCCGTGTGTCAGTGCCTGTGTCAGTGTCAGTGCCTCTGTCAGTGCCTGTGTCAGTGTCAGTGCCCTGTGTCAGTGTCTGTGTCAGTGCCTCTGTCAGTGCCTGTGTCAGTGTCAGTGTCTGTGTCAGTGCCGTGTGTCAGTGCCGTGTGTCAGTGCCTGTGTCAGTGTCAGTGCCTCTGTCAGTGCCTGTGTCAGTGTCAGTGCCCTGTGTCAGTGTCTGTGTCAGTGCCTCTGTCAGTGCCTGTGTCAGTGTCAGTGCCCTGTGTCAGTGCCTCTGTCAGTGCCTGACCACTGTGGCCCTGCTGGCCCAGGGGTGGCAGCAGGAGCCTGTCCTGTGAATTCCCCTGTCCCAGGGGCTCTGCTGCCTGCCTTTGCTGCCTGCCTTTTCTTTCCTCTGCTGCCTGCCTTTTTTCTGCTCCTGCCTCTCCTCTCCTGCCTTTTCTCTTCTCTGCTCCTGCCTTTTCTCTCCTACCTTTTCTCTGCTCCTGCCTGTTCTCTGCTGCCCTTTCTCTGCTCCTGCCTGTCCTCTCTCAGAGCCAGGGCTGCTCCAAGGAGCTGTAAGCAGATGCTGTCTGTGTTGAGCAGCTCCTGCTCCGGACGCTGCCATGTCAAGGAAACACCTCCACATCCTCTGGGCAGAGTTAATATTTGGACAGTGTTAAAATCCAACCAGCACTGCTCAGCTCTGTGATAAACTACAACTGCACAGCTGGGCCCTGGCTGTGCCCCAGCCCTCCCCAGCCTGGAGGCACGGCCTGGCTCCCCTCCCACGGGCTCGGGGCTGACACCAGCCCTGGGGATTCAGACAAAACACACTGGAATATCTGAATATCTGCACCAGGAGTGCCTGAGCACTGCCCGCAGCACAGAGCCAGCGAGGGCTGAGGAGAAAAACAATCAGGCTGGTCAGGCAAAACATTAGGAGAGTGGCTCTGCAAATACTGGTGTTTTGTGTCTCAAAAGCAAAGAAGGAGCCTGAGGTTGAGCTGTGCTCTGAATATTCCTGGGGCTCTGCTGGCCCTCAGGTAGCCCTGGCTGGCAGGGGGGAAGGAAGGCTGTTCCCATCCAGCTGTTCCCATCCAGCTGTTCCCATCCAGCTGTTCCCCTCTGCAGTCCAGTCTGCCATTGCTCCTGTCAGCACACTGAGCAAAGGCTGGCAAAGCTGGGGCCCGTGGTTTGCCAGTCCTGGCAGTGGGAAATCGGGCTGGACTCCCCTGTGTGCCCAAAGAGAGGAGCCTGGCTGCCAGTCTGGGCATAAGGGGGGCGTTTCTCACAGCCCCAGAGCATCAGTGCCCCAGCCCTGTCCCCTTGGGGAGCACACCCTGAGTCACAGGGCAGGGGCCATGCTGTCCCCCCAGTTTGGGTCCTGTCCCCTTGATTTGGGTCCTGTCCCCCCACTTTGGATCCTGTCCCTTTAATTTGGGTCCTGTCCCCTCAGTTTGGGTCCTGTCCCTTTAATTTGGGTCCTGTCCCCTCAGTTTGGGTCCTGTCCCTTTAATTTGGGTCCTGTCCCCCCAGTTTGGGTCCTGTCCCCCCAGTTTGGGTCCTGTCCCCTCAGTTTGGGTCCTGTCCCAGGTTTGGGTCCTGTCCCTTTAATTTGGGTCCTGTCCCCTCAGTTTGGGTCCTGTCCCAGGTTTGGGTCCTGTCCCCAGGTTCGGGTTCTGTCAGCTCTCACCAGGAGCTGTGGTTTGGCACCACAAGGCCTGGAACAGCCCCATAAAAAGGACCCCGGACCCAGGGCTGTGTCTGTCCCACAGCAGCCCCTGCAGCTGCAGGAAGGGCTGGGGAATTCCAGGCAGAGGAACAAAAGGCTCAGTTTCAGTTTGTGGCACAGGCTGTGTGCAGGGGCTGCAGGAAGCACAGAGAGAGAGCTCTTGGGCTCTTTTCCCCTCAAAAAGGGGCTGTAACCCCACACCAAGATGAGCTTCAGGGTCCTTTGCAGCCAGAACCATGCTGTGGTTCCAGAATCCCTCCTCACCACCAAAGCTGCTGTCACAGCCCTGTGCTCTTCCCACTGCAGCAAGGTCCATCCCAAAGCCCAGGGACTTTGGGAAATCCCCCCAGCAGCAGGCACAGTCAGTTTATCAGGATTAGTTAATTAAAGGCGATTTGGAGATTTCCAGAATATGTCCAGTCCTGTAAAGTCACCAGAAAAGAAAAACTGCTGCAACAAGTTTTCCTTGGCTTTGAAAAATGACCTTTCCTGCCCGAGTGAGTTTGGAGCTGCACACCCAGGAGGAAGGAGCTGAGCAGAGTCCCTCTCACTCACAGGGCTGCTCTGCAGGCTCTGTCAATCCCAGGGAATTTATTCAGACATCTCAAGGGAAGGCCTTGGCAAAGCATGAATGGCCTTCGCTCATAAAAGAGACCTTTCCCCACTGGCCCGTGTCTCGTTCGGCTGGCTGGGTCCTGTGCAGAGCCATGTCCACCTCTGAGCCTTTCCAGGGGCTGCAGAGGAATGCTCTGAGCCCTGTGGAACACCTGGCTCAGCTGGCTGGGTCCTGTGCAGAGCCAATGTCCAGTGTCCACCTCTGAGCCTTTCCAGGGGCTGCAGAGGAATGCTCTGAGCCCTGTGGAACATCTGGCTCAGCAGTAACAGCTGCACGTGCTGCACCCTCAGCACTCCGTGTCCTCAGGCCCCTCAGGATTCCCTCCTTGTTCCACTGGGAATGGGCTGGAAGGAGGAGACCACACAGACAAGCCCTGTGGAAATGAAAGGCTGACAGTAATCCACATTTCCTGGCATTCAGTGCAGCTGGCTGTGGAACCCCAGCTGGTTTTGAAGGACCAAATTCAAAGTGATGTGTGTGAGCCCCAGTCACAGCTCTCCGAAAGAGATCCCAGTTCTGGGAAGACAAATTCCAAATGGTTAAAAAAAAAACAGATCTGACACATTTCAATTAACTGCAACTCTCACATGGTCTCAGATTTGTCTCAGAGCCTCCCTAGATTTTCCTCCTTAATCCTGAAATGAAATTCAATTTGTTTCATATGTAAACAACTCTTGTACCTGTGGCAGCAGATCTCTGGCCACAGAGAGAAAACACAACTTTCCCAGGCCCTGTGCTGGGGAAGGCTGTGAGAAGCTCAGAGAAAAGAATGAGAAACAATTCTTATCTCCACTTGCTGTCCCTGTTGTTGTGCACATGTGCAACGTGTTATGGAGATTTGTTTAAGGGTGATTTCTTAATTGGCCAATGGTGATGGGTTTGGTTTGAAGGACCAATTGGATCCACCTGTATCAGACTGTCTATGAGGTTTATTAACAAGTATAGAATAATAAGGTGATTGATCAGCCTTCTGTAATCATGGAGCCCATGCTGATCATTACCCTTTGGGGATGCCATGCAGCCACAGGTACCCCTGCAGTCTCCTGCAGGGCCTTTTCTCCTTCCCTCCCACATGGAAGAGTCATTTCCTCATTTTTGATAGTGCAGGACAAGCATGGCCAGCTGATGTCTTCACCATCTGAGTGGCTCCATGTCAAAAATAGATGCAAGAAGTCAAGGGAACTCCAGCCCCCATCGAGTTACCAAAGGGGTGAGCACAATTCCTGCTGCTGCTTCATGAGTCCTGCCTCAGGCAGAGATTTTCGTTACGGTTTTCCACATGAACAGTATAGAAAATTAAAAATAAAAATAGCATATAACATCCTGAATTAGTTCTCATTATGAACTGGTTCTCAGAGCAGCTTACCCTGGAAAATGTAGGCCCTGTCCTGGTCCAGCCAATGGACATCCAGAGCTCAGCACTGCTCAGCCACTCTGTCCCCTGAAATACCAGCAGAAGCTGGCAGCACCACTTCTGATAAAAGAATGACTCAGATTCATTCTTAAATGTAGCAAAATAAATTGGGCTATCTCTGAAGAGCCATTAATATGCCAGTTTTGTTTTGTTTGCATTTATGCAGTCAGGAAATATCCCTAACCCAGAAATATCCCCCTCATCTGATTTTTCAAAATAAGTCTTTTTATTTCTAATTGGCTCTTGGCACAGAAGTTTTTTTATAGCAGGGTTCCAGCCAGAAGGAGATGAGCTGGGCTGGGAATTTCTGACATGGCAAGGTGAAGGTTCCAGAGCAGGGAAATCGAGGAGGTTTATTGGGCCAGGGGCTGGTTTTCCATTTCTCCTGGGATGGGAGCGTAGGCAGGGGAAGAGCCATGCTGGTGGCTGGGCAGGGCTAAGGGCAGGGCAGGGATGGGCAGGGATGGGCTCAGGGCAGGGCTCAGGGCAGGGCTCAGGGCAGGGCAGGGATGGGCTCAGGGCAGGGCTCAGGGCTCAGGGCAGGGCAGGGCAGGGCTCAGGGCAGGGACGGGCTCAGGGCAGGGCTCAGGGCAGGGCTCAGGGCAGGGACGGGCTCAGGGCAGGGCAGGGCTCAGGGGCAGTTCCAGTGGGAGGGAGAGCTCCTGTTCCCAGGGGTGAATGACAGCCAGGACACACAGGGGTGTCACTGTCTCACATTCCTCAGGAGAAATGTTCCCTTGGCACAGAGCTGCCTGCCAGCTGGGACAGCCCGTGGGGACAGACAGGAGGGACAGACAGGAGGGACAGACACAATAGACAGGCACGAGGCACAGACAGGAGGGACAGACAGGAGGGACAGACACCAAGGACACCCCGTGGGGGCAGACAGGAGGGACAGACAGGAGGGACAGACACCAAGGACGCACCGTGGGGCAGACAGGAGGGACAGACAGGAGGCTTAGACACAAGTGACAGGCACGAGGGACAGACAGGAGGGCCGGGCTGCATGGGTGACCCTCGAACCCCCCGGTGCCTGGCAGCAGGCAGGGTGCTGTCCCCTGCCCCGTGCCACCCAGAGCAGCTGTCCCCTCCGTGGGGAAGGCTCAGAGCCCCCTGCCAGCCCCAGCCCTGCTGTGCCCTGGGGAGGGACCCCAGCCCACCCTGCCCACGGCTCCCCACGGGGTCCCTCGGGGTGGTGGCCCCGGGACCGACTGCCTGCTGGGTGATGTCACCAGAACCACGGGGGGAAAGGCCGAATAAGGCAGCAATTTGGGGAAAATATGTCCTAAAATGGGAGCTGCACTGATGGCCAGCAAGGCCTGAGCACAGGGATGATGTTTCCATGCTGAGAGCCCAGAGCCTGCGAGTCCCAGGGCTGGAGCAATCCCTGCAGGAGCTGGGAGGATGGATGAGGGAAACCAGCCCAGGTCAGAGCTCCTTCCTCCCCAAACCCCACAGGGCCAGAGGGCAGCGTGGGAGGGGCCCCAGTGCTGAGAGGGTCAGTCAGTCCATGAGAACTGCTTTCCTGGGAACAGTCTGGTTTGGGGAGCTCCCTCAGCATGACAGAGCCACGAGCCTGTTCTGGGCACTAATGGGATTTTAAAGGGGCTTGAAGCCAAAGGAGGGAGCTGGACCCTGCTGCACGAGGGGAACCCCCGGGCTGGGGCAGGAGCTGCTGGGCCCAGGGCAAGGCTCCATCCCTGCTGGCGTGGAGGAGCTGTTTGGGGTGTCCTGGTGTGCTCACACCCTGGCAAGGAGGAGCTGCAGAGGGATTCCACAGGAGGAGCCCAGCCAAAGCCACTGGGAGCGTGCCCACCTCCCCCTGCGGTGCTGCACTGCCCTGGCACCAAGCAGGAGGCTGAGCTGGCAGCCCGGGCACCGCCAGGCTTTCATATTTATTGGATGAAATTGAATTCAGTGTCAGAAGATTGAACTTGATTTATAAACCCCCCAAGACCCGGGTCCAGGGAGGTGGTGAGGGAAGATTTGGGCTCAGCCAGCAGAATTTGCTCCTTCGGGCACAGCTGGGGCCTCACCGGGGCTGCTCAGACTCCGGAGGGCCTGCAATGACACTAACTCGAGCACAGCCCCAGCTGTGCCCCAGCTGCAGCCCTGGCAGCTGCCCAGGCACACGGCTGGGTGTGCTCAGGAGCAGGCTCTGGGGACTCCTGGGCACAGGGAGAATTCGGGGAATTGCCAAGGCCCCCAGCATCCCGTGCCAGGGAACGGCCACGCTCAGGTGCTGTCCCAGGGAGCCTCTGTGCCAGCCCAGCCCAGGCAGGGTCCCTGGGCCCTCACAGACACCAGGCTCACGTGTCAGCACCCCAGGCTGCTCTCCTCACTGCCATGCAGCATTAATGACACACACAGAGCAGACTGAGAGCAGCTGCCACTGCCAGCAGTGCCCAGGGCTCTGCAGTGACTGCACCAAGCACAGGCAGGGCCTGCTCCCTGTGCTGCACAGCCCCAGGAATGGGACAGCTTCCTGTGAACGAGCTCCTGCCCATTCATCAGCCATCACAAGGGCTGTGCAAGCCAAGAATGTATTTATTTTTCAGCTAAATATAGTTGGTTCTACTAAAACCTGCCAGGAATGGCTGGGCTCCCACCCCAGGGGCGGCGCAGAGAGGTGACACAGGGCTCTGGGGCACCAGGGAGGTGACACAGGGCTCTGGGGCACTAGGGAGGTGACACAGGGCTCTGTGTGTGCCAGGGAGGTGACACAGGGCTCTGGGGCACCAGGGAGGTGACACAGGGCTCTGGCACCAGTGTTCATGCCCAGGTGTCCCTGAGGTTCCATGCCCGGGTGCAGGGGCTCAGGGGCTGCCAATTCCACCCTTCCAACAAGAAAAAGGGTTGAAGGTTTAACTCCAAGCTGGACCCAGCCCCAGAGGCCATTGCAGGCCTGTCTGTGAGCACACACATACAGGTTCATGCATTTCTGTGTGAATATATGGAGGCAATGGCTTTGCAGGGGCACCTTTTGCTGTTTGGCAAAACCTGCCCCCATCTCTGTTGTGCTCTGGATGCTCAAGGCCTGGAAGCCAAGGGTTTGTCAAAATAACAAGGAGAAAACCACCCCCAGCTCTCTCCAAAAGATGCTGACTGTTAATCAGAGGGTGAAAACCCAGGGGTGAGGCAGCTGGGATTGGGATTGGGATTGGGATTGGGATTGGGATTGGGATTGGGATTGGGATTGGCAGGAGCCCAGGGAGCCAGCAGGGGCAGGGAGAGCAGGGACAGCACGGGATCCCCTCGGGGCTGCAGAGGCTCCTCAGGGCTCAGGCTGCCCTCAGCACCAACGAGGGCACGGATGGCAGAGCCTGCAATTAAGGGGAAGCCAGAAATTGGCCAAAGAATTGGTTTTGACAGACCACACGGAAAATCAAACCATCTTAGAGCTTATTTTGGTCTTTGGTTTGCTGGCATTTTTCCTGTGAAACCTTCTCTTTCCTGTGTGTGAAGACGGTATGTTCTAGCTGAGCTCCTGCATCTGCAATCACATTTATAACAGCAGCAGCAACAGGGATTGCAACACTCCACTGAGGATCAGATGGAGTAGAATCCTAATGTTTGTCCAAAATTAACTGCTATGGTAAAAATAGTGCTGATAAATAATGTCTGCCTGGGCTCTGAAAATGCAAAAGGGACAATAATAACCCCAGTCACCTTAATCTTTCAATACATTTCTAAAATATTATTCTGCTGGTATTTCACTTGGTAATTGAGACTTCTTTGATAATTAGAATTTCTTCTTCATTTGCCAAGGATCTAAAGTCTAAATTAAAAATTAATCTTGAGACTGTTCTCAACATCTTACTGTGTTTACCCTCTTGCAAGGAGGCTGGGCCATGCTCACAATAAATGCAAAGCACCAAGTCCCAGAGATGTCCATCCCTCCCCAGAGCCTGTAAAGTGCCCGAAAGTGCAGGCTCAGGCTGCAGGGAGAGGTTGGTGCTGCCGTGGTGCAGGACAGCTCAGAGTGCACTCTATCCCAACCCCAACCCGCCTCTGGGAGGAAAACTAACCCCAGCCCAGCCAAACCCAGCGCCCGCAGGAGAGGCTGCTGCTCCCAGCTGGCAGGCTGGGTTAAAAACTGCTCTGCTGACTCTGTGCCCCACCAGGACCCTCTGGCTCCTTCCCCAGCAGCTGCTTCTCCTGCTGCTCAATCCAAAAGGGTTTTCAAGCCCTCTGAAACTGCCTCCAGGCCCTTTCCCAGTGCCTGAGTTCCCAATGCCACGTTCAAATGCTCCCGAATTTCCAAGGACAATAGCCAATCCTGCCTAATTTATGTGCACTCCTCCATTAGCTTCCTAATAACCCTGTAACAGATAACTCTTGCACAAAGAGTCCCAAAATGAGATCTCCACGGGGACCCAGAGCCTCCTGCTAACTCCTGGCAGCAGGAGAGGGGCTGTGCTCCTTTCCAAAGGCTCAGGAACCACTCTGCTCCTTCCCCTGCAGGGCTGGCTGTGCCTCATGGCCCATGGGGAGCTGCAGGTCTGCTCTGGCAGAGCTGCTCAGCCCAGGCCCTGCACCCCCAGTGCCACAGCAGGGTGGTGGGCATGGCTGGACCGTTCCCAGTCCCTCGGGATGGCTGAGATGTGTTTTGGCACACAGAGGCCTTCACACAGAGCCACTGAAGGTGCTTTGTGGTAATGAGGAGTGCTTGGGAGGCACTTCCAGCAGGACAGAAATGGCTTTTTGCTGAACCTCACAGGACTCTTCTACCCTGTGATACCCCTTCTATGTCTGTGATCTCCAGCCCTGCAGGTCCCCAGTGCAAATGCCTGAGCAAAACCAGCCCCAGCAGCCAGCAGCTGTCCCTGAAACCCTGGAAAAGGATCCTGGGCACTGCCCCACCTCAGCCTGGCACTGGGGCTGGAGCTGGGCAGAGGCTCAGCTGCTGCAGCTCCACCCCGAGCTCCTGCCTGACCATAAACCATCCCCTAGCTCTGAGCCCACTCAGCTCCCACCACCAGACTGAGGAATAAAGCTGCCCCTCCAAGCCCCTGCTGGGGGCAAATCACTGACCCAGGGCAGTAAAGGCAAATCACGGACCCAGGGCAGTAAATCCCTCCCAGCTTCCCCCAGGGAGCCCAGCTGAGCTCCTGAGCCTTCCAGGAAAAGCAGGAATAAAAAGCACTGACCTGGACTCCTGCCCGAGCAGGGGACCCCGCTGGAGCTGGCTGTCCCTGCGGTGGGTGACACAAGCCCGGCCAGCCCAGTGCTGCCCCTCTGGCTGCACAAACACGGCATTTCACACGGGATTGGAGCCCTGCACGCCCCCGGAGCTCTGCGGACCCGCGGCGATTCCCTCGGTCTGTGTGTGCAGCTCCGGAAGCCAGCGATGGCACATTCACCACTCATCTGTCATCCCGGGCCCTGCCGAGAGGGATGCAACGCATTTACAGGGAAAACAAGAGACTCATGCCAGCCTCGAACCTAATTCTAAATGGGGGATTAGTCAAGGAATGTCCGTGCACATCTGGCGGAGGGCAGACAGCCTCGCTGCCCTGCAGGAGCGCAGCGCCCGCTGCAGGGGTGGATGCCCGGGCTCTGTAGGATGCAGGAGCATCCCCAGGGCAGCAGGGCAGCCCGGGGTGAGCAGCAGTTACCCACTGATTCATTGAGGCTCTTCAAGCCATCATTAGCCCCAGCGGATTCATGCTTTAGAGTGACTGCCTCGGTTACGCGATACCATCTCTGTTATTCCAAACTTAATGGAGCCGCATAAACAAAGCGGTTTTAGAACAGTCTCTTCTCTTTTTTTTCCTGCCTTAAAGATCGTTGTTTGGATAAAACAGAGGGCGGTAATCATTCTCCCGGCTGCGCTGGCCGTGAAACCTCCGAGGCTGCGGAGCCGGCCCGGGGAGCGGCCCGGGGGCTGCGGCTGCATCCTGAGGGTCCGTCCTGGCCAGCCTGGGCACCCCTGCCTGGGCACCCCTACCTGGGCATGCCCTGCCTGGGCACCCCTGCCTGGGCACCCCTGCCTGGGCAGCTCTGTCCAGGTAAACCCAGTTCTGTCCAGCCCGGCCTGGGCACCCCTGCCTGGGCAGCTCTGTCCAGGCAAACCCAGTTCTGTCCAGCCTTGCCCAGCTCTGCCCAGGTAAACCCAGCTCAGCCCAGCTCTGCCCAGCCCTGCCCGTCCTGCCCCAGCTCTGCCTCATTCCCACCATCCCAAGGAAAGTTCTGCTCCTGTCCCACATCCCTGAGGGCCCCAGAGCAGTAGCCAGGAACAGGAGAGAGCACGGAGAGATTGAGATGAGGGTAGGGGGACCAGCTGGCACCTGCAGCTGCCCAGAGCTCGTACCGAGAGCAGGGAACCCGAGCTGCAGGAACAGGAGCACTCGGGCTGGAACCCGAGCTGCAGGAACAGGAGCACTCGGGCTGGAACCCGAGCTGCAGGAACAGGGACACTCGGGCTGGAACCCGAGCTGCAGGAACAGGGACACTCGGGCTGGAACCCGAGCTGCAGGAACAGGAGCACTCGGGCTGGAACCCGAGCTGCAGGAACAGGGACACTCAGGCTGGAACCCGAGCTGCAGGAACAGGAGCACTCAGGCTGCCCCCAGCACCTCCTGCACCAGGACTGTGGCACAGATGTGGCTCCCACAGCAGGAGCTGCCGGCTATCTGGGATATCTTGCATTATGCGCACGCACACTTCCTGCATCTAAATTCAGTGACAAAACCCTGCTCCTAACGGGACACAATCCAAAGCCATAAAATTGTGCTGCACAACCATTAAAGGAGTCATAAATAAAATTATTTCACAAAGGCAAATGTCTCTGTAGGGCTGGCAAAATAAAGCAATTTTCCCCCTTTATTAATTATTTCACTTAAAAGGTAAAATAAATTGACCAGCTACCGAGCTTGTCAAAAGCTAAATGGGAACTGTCACACAAACAAATGTTCTGCTAATGTCGGAAAAGGAATTTCCTTTGAAAGAGGAAAGATTATCCAGCACTGCTTCTGGATAAGGCTGTAGGAAGAGTTGCCCTCAAATTACAGAGGGAAAAAGCAACAGGAAGAAGAGATCTCAACTAATTTACCTGGCACACAAGGAGGAAAAAGCCAGAAAATGAGAACTGCAGTGATGTGCCCATCCCCAGCCCAAGGAGCTGGGGGAGAGGTGCCAGGGCTCACCCCTTTGCTCGGGGCAGCTCCACAGGTGCCCGAGGGCTCGGTGACTTCCCGAGCAGGGAGAGGCACAGCCAGATGTCACAGCCAGTCCCTTCCCAAAACATCTGTCTGCAGGAACAGCAGCCCAGGGCACGGGAGCTGGGCAGCAGGCAGGAGGGAGGGTTCATGGCACTGACAGGTGTGCCGCGGGGCTGGCATGTGTGCCAGGGACTGACAGGTGTGCCAGGGCACTGGCCTCCTCCCCTGGCACCGCCCGGCTGGGCAGCTGCTGCCACCACCCGAGTGCCAGTGCAGGACAGTGCCCTGCCCGAGCAGGACAGTGCCAGTGCAGCAGTGCCCTGCCCGAGCAGGACAGTGCCAGTGCAGGACAGTGCCCTGCCCGAGCAGGACAGTGCCAGTGCAGCAGTGCCCTGCCCGAGCGGGACAGTGCCAGTGCAGCAGTGCCCTGCCCGAGCAGGACAGTGCCAGTGCAGCAGTGCCCTGCTCTCCCCCCTGCCCAGCCCACCCTCACGGTCCCCCGGCCGTGCCAGGGCACAGGGCACAATCCCGGCTCGGGCCTGCGGCCTTCCAGCCGAGCGGCGGCCGAGGAGCCCCGGGCAGTGCCCGCGGGGAGCACACGGGTGCCCGGGGCCGCCGCCCGGCCCGGGCGGGCTCGCTGTCCCTGCCCGGTGTCCGGTGCCTGTGGCGCTGCCGTGGAGCAACACTGACCCCCGGTGTGGGTGGCGGAGCCCTGCAGGGCCCTGCAGCGGCCGCGCAAGCCCGGCAGGCCTGAGGGGCCCGGGGACACCAGCGCGGGCCCTGCGCCCAGAGCGGCCCTGGCATGGACTGAGCAGAGCCCGGCGCTGGGCACCGGCACGGGAAAGGCTCCGGGAGCTTTCCCAGCCCCAGACTGTGCCTGGAGGCAGGGAGAGGCTGCGGAGCTCAGCCCTGCACACATCTGTGAGCCAGGGCACCCTGGAGGTGCAGGGCAGGGCCTGGCTCTATGGCCTTTTCCTTAAAGCTTCCAGCTGATTTTCATTCTGCTCGTGGGACAAGGGCTGTTTGTTTCCTCAGGTATCACTCTAAAAATAACCACTGGGAACAATCAGTCCTCCCCATGTCCTAACTCCCTGATGTTATTCAGCCTATGAAAGTGACCTTCATACTGCAGCAGATTAAAAAAATTCCATCCAGGCAAGAAAAGAGCACGGAGAGGAGCCAGAAAATGCCAGCCTGGCCACAGCACCTGGTCTGACAGCACAGGGAGACTCAGGATGTCATCCACCTGCTGATTTATTGCACTTTGCTTCTGAGAGCAGGGGCAGCAAAATTAATCGCTCCATTATTTCTTCCTATGAAAATAAAACCCCACGGGCTCCACTGGAAATGTCACATCCCTCACGCAGGAGAGGCTGTTCTCGAGCTGGAGGAGCACAGGTTCCCAAGGGCTGATGAGCAAGGAGCTCTGCAGGAGCTTCTAGAGAAAAGTAAATCAGTGAGATGGATTCAGCATCTCAGTCATGTCCAGACCAAACAGGAGCATCATCCTCCAGGGGTGGGGAGAGCAGGGAGAGCGTCTCAGGCCGTTTGAGAATTAGTTCACAGACGTGGGAATCTGGTTTGAGTTGGAAGGGCTGAGGTCCCACGTGCTCTGGGGTCACTGGGCTCTGCAAGGAGTGACACCTTCAGGGCACAACCCTGTGCCAGCCCTTTCCTCCCCTCCCACACACACCGCCTGCACCAGCCCCTGCGCTGACACTTGCTAAGAGTTTGGTTCTGGAAAAGGCTCTTTTTAACAATTACTTGAAAACACAGTTCATGGATAGCTCAGCCAAGTACAACCACACAAACCCAGCAGAGACCCATCAGCGTGGCACCCACATGGCACTGCCAGGGACTCGCTGCTGCTGCCGCTCCTGTTTCGCTGGAGACACTTTCGGAGAGCGCTTCTCCTCTATTTTTGTGCTCTGAGATGTGTGAAAAACACAGTTAAAACTGCCGAGAAGGACACTAAAGAGCTCGAAACCGTGAGTGCTTGGGAGTCTTCACACCCTTAAGCACGTGGTACAAAGGAACACAGAGCTGTTCAAAAGGACCTGCTGGAAACCAATAGCAGCGTGCCTGATCTTTTCCCTTTCACTGGAAAAAGCCACCAAAGCCCCCCAAACCAACAGCAAAGGAAAATCTGGACTCCGTGGAATAGGATAATTTGTTATGCTTGGCAGCATTAACCCGAGGGACTGGGGGTGAGCACAGGTGGTCAGGCGGTGCTGGGGCTGTCACACCAAGGCAGAGCTGCTCCTGCTCAGAGCCAGCCCTGCCCACCGGCACCAACGCGGGCCATTTCTCCTGGCCCTGCACCCAGGGAGTCCCATGGCACTGCTGCCAGGGCTGGGAGAGCTCGGGCAGCTCTCCTGGGACAGATGAACCTGCCCAGTGCGGCTCCGGAAACCTGAAATCCATTCAGCTGCGCGATCAAAATAAAGGATTTGTGATATAACAGCTGAAATAAGGCTCTGGGGCTCCCAGGGTCACGTTGTGCCAAACGTGCTGCCCAGAGGAGCACCCCAGGGCAGGCAGGAGCCGCACACACCCGCAGGACGAGGTGCTGCCACCTCTCCCGGCCCCTCTGCCCCTCTGCCGAGCCCTTTCCTGTGCCAGATGTCACCCCCTGGTGGCACTGACCCCCGCCCCTGCAAACAGCTGACAAACACCTTCTCATCCAAACACAGCACTGAAAACAACCCGGCCTGACCTCTCTGGATGCTTGGAAACCCAACGCTGGCCTGGCTGCAGATGGACAGCTCTCTAAAACAATATTTACAGACACGGGAGAAGCACTTTCAGCACAAAACTGGCTGATAGGAGCCCTTACCAACACCTCAGCAGCCCCTCACATGACAGAGCTTCAGGCACGTCCCAGCACTCTGCCCAACCATCAGCACTAAAGCCTGCCCAGTGACAGGGCTGGTTTATCTTTCCATCTCAGCGCCTCCCACCCAAAGGGCCACCAGGCTGCCCAAAGCCCCACGAGAGCCCAGGTGCACTCCTGACTCCTCTGAGGTGCCCTCACCATGCAGCCACAGACTGGCAAGAGTTTCTCTCCAATGTCTCTAAATTTCCCCTCTTTCAGCTTGAGCCCATTACTCCTTGTCCTAGCACTACACTTCCTGATGACTTATCCCAGGAGTGCAAATAGTTGGGGTTTGTTCCTTTGGGTGGGTACAAATAATTTTTAATGGCACTTGCCCATATAAAATGCACAGTCCAGACTATTTCAAGCAGTAAAAGCAGCTCTTTGCCAAAAGCAAGTGCTAATCCTTTATCTGGAGCCATTAAAATACAATTATTAGTCCAAGCAGAACAGCAGAGCTTCAAGCCAGGGCCAGAGTTATCTTTTCTTATCATTGAGCCATGAAGGAAAGAAGCAATAAACATAAAAGTGCACCAATAACTGCTTGTTCTAATGAGTAAAAATAACTCTGGCAGAACAGGCACACAGAGCAGAAACTTTCCCCAGCAATGCAGAGCTGCAAATAACAGTCCAGTGGGGTTAAAACAAACGTGTGCTCTGGCATTTGCAGCTGGAATATCGGGATATTGCCAAGAGCCAGGTGTGGGAGAGGGGCTCAGAGGAGAAAGCCCAGGAGACACCCCCAAAGTGACAAACTGCCAGTGGTGAGCCAGCAGCACCACGAGAGGCACCTGACAGGGCACGAGAGAGGGGAGGGCACCCCTGGCAGTGCCTCTGCAGCCCTGAGGAGCCCGGGGATGCTCTGCCCTGGGCACTTCTGATCCCACACGCAGCCGGATCCCACACACTTCTCCCAAAGCCGCTCCTGTGGAACAGAGACAAGTCCTTGCCGGGCAAAGCCCCTCCTGTGGAACAGAGATGAGTCCTTGCCGGGCAAAGCCGCTCCTGTGGAACACAGACAAGTCCTTGCCGGGCAAAGCCCCTCCTGTGGAACACAGACAAGTCCTTGCCGGGCAAAGCCCCTCCTGTGGAACAGAGATGAGTCCATGCCGGGCAAAGCCCCTCCTGTGGAACAGAGACAAGCTCTCCCTCGGGCAGCCCTCACTAGATGGTGCTGCGAGACAGCAGAACAGCGCCGACAGCCTCTCCCCCTCCTGCCTGCTTTAGTAGTGTCAAAATCCCTCGTCCAGCTCCTGCAGTCTTCCATGCTCCATTGATCCAAATCAGAAGGGTAGTTAAAAAACTCCATTTTGATAAAATATTCAAGGCTGGCATATTGATTGCAACATACATTTTTTACCCAAAGCTCCCAGGAGCAGTTCTGTTCTCCAGCCACCTCTATGAAGCATTTCTTTCATCTACTTTAAAGGTTCTGTACCAAACTATTTTTTTTTAAATGTAATTTCACAGAGTTCTACACAGGATAAAGTTTAAACTCCCAGCCCTTACTCTGCGCATGCACAAAGAGATTTTCTAGACTCCTGCTGCAGCCACCGCTGCATTTAAGCTGTATAAAATAAAGCCAGGAGTGCTCACATCTGTCTTCCCTCCTCCTCTGTGTTCCACACCAAGCAGAAGATGCCCAGCCATTAGTTTAGGGAGGGATTTAACCCTGCAGGCAGCATCAGCCCTTTGGGATATGAAGCTCATTGAGGACATTTGAAAGGAAGAGGAGCTGTGTCCATGGGACAGCCACAAGGTGGAATTTCTCCAGAGCCTGGGGCTTGGTGGTGCCACAGCCCAGCTCCAAAGGTGCCAGCCACCATCCCTTCTGCCTCCTGGGGCCAGGATTTGAGGGCTCAGAGCTCTGGGAATCACACCAGCAATGCAGACTGACAAAAAGTGCCATTTGGCCCCAAGCCCCTCCAGTATTTGCTTTTACTATAAAAGGAGCCTTGGCCTGTTGATGAACACGGACTCAGTGTGGTTCCACAGCGACTGGGCAAGCTGAGGGCTGTGTTTTCAAACACCCTGGTCTGCTTTTGACAGCTCAGATTCCTTTTGAGCCTCACCTCAGGCCCCACGAGCTGTCCCATCTCCAGACTGAGCCAGGCTTTTCTCAGCCCTGAGTCTCAGTGCCAGCCCCTGCTCATCTCAGAGCAGTGACCCCAGCTCTCTGGGCTTCTGCACATCCCCAAAACGTTCTTCCTAAAGGAATACAGTCAATTGTGGCAGCCCAGGCTTGCAGAGCACACCCGAGGTGGGTCCAGCTGAGCTGGCATGGGCCATCCCTGGAGGAGCTCCAGGCTGGTGGGGTTTGGGACCAGGCCCTCTGCTAGGAGGTGTCCCTGCCCATGGCAGGGGCTGGAACTGGGTGATCCTTGAGGTCCCCTCCAACCCAAACCATTCTGTGATCCTTGACGTCCCCTCCAACCCAAACCATTCTGTGATCCTTGAGGTCCCCTCCAACCCAAACCATTTCTGTGATCCTTGACGTCCCCTCCAACCCAAACCATTCTGTGATCCTTGAGGTCCCCTCCAACCCAAAACATTCTGTGATCCTTGACGTCCCCTCCAACCCAAACCATTCTGTGCTTTCCATCACCATTCTCCTGTAGGCACAGCCCAGCCCAGAGCCCAGCTGAGCCCTTTCCCCTCCTCACCTCCTGGGTTCCCAGGCTAGATCCTTTGCTGTGAGTTTCTGCAGGCAAAACCCAGCAGAGCCAAGCAGGAGCTCCTGCAGCAGCTGCAGCAGGCGCAGAGCTCAAAGCACCTGAGGGCCACTCTCATTCTCATTCCCAGCCATTTAACTGACAGCAAACCACGACAAGAGAGCCTGCAAAGCAATGGCAGTGAAAGGGTGACTCCAAAGCAGCCCAGAGCCAGCAGGACCTGCCTTGGCTGCAGCTGCTGGAGCCTGGAGCCAGCTGCAGATGTGTGAGGTGAATTCCCAGAGCAGGGACCTGGGGCTGCCCAGGGCTGTTTGACACATCACAAAGGGCCTTGTTGTACTCACAGAGACAGAGGGCAGGGTGGAAGCACACCGAGGGAAACCCAGGGAGCAAAGGACTCTCAGCAGAGCCTGGCCCTGGGGCAGAGCCCCTCAAGCTGCCCAGGAGCCACAGCAAAGCTGGAGCTGCTGACAGATGTGCAAACACAGCCCTCCCTCCTCCCTGCATCCATCCTCAGAGCATTCACACAGCATCATCGGGGAAAACTGAGTGGAAAATGTCAGTCTGGGGTTTTTGATTGCTCAGGTTCAGCGGGAGAAGGCATTTGCAGTCAGGATCGTGTCAAACCAGGCACGAGCACACAAAATATTCACGTGTATTTATATTTCTCTGGGAAAAGAATGTTGGAAAACGTTGCCCTTTGCTCATAACCACCATGTCCTGAGGACAAATCATTTTGTTTTTTCCCAGGAAAGGGCTCCAAATCAGCAATCACAGTGGGGCTTCAGGCTACTCCTCATCACCGGGGACAGGGCTGGTTGAACTCACCATTCCCTCCTGCTGGCACCTCCTCGGGAGGGGCAGGACAGTGAGGATGTGACCCTGCACCCCTCAGCTCTGCCCTCACGGCCAGACTGACCACTGAACCCAGGGCAGGGACACATCAGCATCTCCCCATGGGACAGGTGAGCTGGGCACAGCCCCAGGCTCTCCACGGACAGGACAGGTGAGCTGGGCACAGCCCCAGGCTCTCCCCACTGTTCAGGTGGTCCAGGCACAGCCCCCAGGCTCTCCCCACGGTTCAGGTGATCCAGGCACAGCCCCAGGCTCTCCTCTCCTCCCTGGCTGTGCTCAGGGCCCCCAGCACTCTTGGCTTCCCTTCAGGGATGGGAGTTTTCCCTCTCCAAATCTAAGAGGTCAGGCTTAAATGATGGAGGATGTCAGCCTTCAAAGTGATGGAGCTTGCTTGCCAAAAGCTGTTTCTCATAATAAAAACAGGGGAAAGAATGACATTTGATCAATCACGTGGTTCTTGCAGAGTGCATTTTTCTGGGCTCTGGCACTGCTTGCCCTGAAGGCTGAGCAGGTTCCCTATGAAATGCCATCGAGTCTTGGGCCATGACTTTAGAGAGCACCAGAAATAGTGTGTGGAAGCAGAAAAGCAGCATTGTTTTTCTTCCACATATGGAATCCAGTTCCAGTGGGGGATTACACACAAACATAATCCCTTTTGATTCTGACATAGCTGGGATCTTGCTGACCCTCTTCTGTTTTTCCCCTCCATCTATTATACCATTAACAATTAATTTTCTTATTCCTTTGTTGGCCATCCTTTCCCCTGAGTTGAGGGTGGCTCAGCCAGTTTCCCTGGCAGCCCCCACAGCCTGTCCCCCCTCTCTGGGTGCAGATGGGGCCATGGGTGCTCTTGAGCCCCAGGGCAAGGGACACATCTCTGTCCCTGCAGCCAGACACATCCAGCTGTCCCCTCTTGTCTTGGACATGCCCAGGAAGCCACAGCTGTGCTGCACACTCAGCTCCTGCTAACACCCACCCCGAGCAGCGTGGTGAGGGCTCTTCCACCCTCTGCCTCCCCTGGCACCTGCCCTGGCACCTCAGGGGGCTCAGCCCTGTCACAGCTGGGCAGGGCCCTGGCGGCATTTCCAGCCCCCCTGTCCCCATGCTGCAGTGCCATCCCCTGGCACGGTGCCCATCCCAGCACGTCCCCCAGCCCTGAGCTCTCTGCGGGGCTGGAAGGTCCTGGGCAAGGTCTGGGTGTGCTCTGGAGAGCCCAGAGCCCTCCTGCCCCTTGATTCCTGCCTACGGGGTGAGCTCACCTTCACCACCAGGTGCCCTGCAGCCACACAGATGGGCTTGGCAGAGGCAGAGATCTTTCAAAAAGCTTTAATTTGTGCACCAAGAGTGTCCAGCCACAGCTGAGCCTCTGCCACACTGTGGCTGGAGCAGGGGGCCGCTGTGACAGCCGCTCCTGATTTACAGAGCACAGCCAGGGCAAGTTATGAATATTAATTCCCTTAGTTCTGCCATAAATAGTCCCAGGGAGCAGTACCCATAAAAATACAAACAGTTCAGTGTTAACTCCTGGAAAGCCCCAGCACAGACCTGGAACAGGCTCACAGCAGGGCCCAGCTCCATGGGGTCACTGAGCAGCTTCACCCCAGCAGGACCAGCCCCAGCTCTGGTGTGCTCGAAGGGCACCAAAACCTGTTGGTTTCCCCAGCCCTCAGCAGCTTGCCTTGCAGCTAAAGCATTTTATCTCCTGGCACACAGAGCAGTTCTACCCACCCCAGAGACCCCAGGGAGCCAAAATGCCATCTCGGGCACAGACAGGAGGCACAGGAGGCACAGGAGGAGAAGCTGCGCCAGGCCTGGGCACACACATGTCCTGCCCTGATCCCAGAGAGGCACCCGTGCACAGAGAGCACCCAGAGGGCTGTGCCCACACAGGCAGCCCCCAGAGACACTGGGATTGTCACTGTCACCACCCCAGCCGGGCCCCAGGGGCAGCCTCCTGTGCCTGGCACCCTCTGCCATGGATGCTCATTGTGTGAACGAGGACAGTCCCAGCTGAAACCCCCAAAGGCTGGCTGCAAGGTAAAGGCAATGGAATAAAACAAACAGTATTGATTCTATTTCTCCCTTTTATCCTGCACAGAGCAATCAGTAATTTTATACACCAAATAAATGTTTGTATTAAATTCCATTTCCCTTCTCCATCTAATAAGCCTGTAGGCACCTTCCACCACACAGATCTTCTTGGACACTGCTGGAATCACCTGGTTCCTACAACATTACAAATGGGTTTGTGTGCCCTGTTTGCATTAAAACACCACAAATTAGGTCCTGGGTACTGGCCATGCTCCAATGGACACGAGAGCATCCGCATTCCTGCAGAGTTACAGTGCTTCCTCCACAGACTGAATTTATACCCACATCCAAACCAAATAAATCATCAACCACAGCCCCTAAACCAGCTCACTTATCACACCAAGTGTGAATAATGAAATGTCATAATATTTGCCCAAGACACGTGGTTTGTTTGCTTTCAATAAATTAAGTCTAGAAGGGAAAAAAAAAAAAAAAAAAAAAAAAAAAAAAAAAAAAGTAGAGGTAATGCTTCCTCTTGGTGTTGGTCATTGTTGGCAGTGGGAACGGCCTCTGGACAGGGGGAGCCAAAGCAGAAAGGGGAGAAGAGCCCAGCTGGAGCCAGAAGGCAGCGACCGCTGCTCAGCATCCCCAGGGAAGGCTGCACGACCCAGGCCAGGGCAGACGGGCTCAGCCCCGGGCTCAGCTCAGCCCAGCCGGGCACCGCTCACCTGGGCACAGCCCCGGACCTGGCTCCGCTCAGCCGGGCACGGCTCGGCCGGGCTGCCCCGCACAGCCTCCCGAGGGGAGCAGGGCGCTGTGGCAGGGCACTGCAGCGTGCTGGGCTCCGTTCCTCCCACCCAGAGCAGCCCTGCAGCCGCACATCGCACCCAGAGCGGCCCTGCAGCCGCACATCCCTCCCAGAGCAGCCCTGCAGCCGCACATCCCTCCCAGAGCAGCCCTGCAGCCGCACATCCCACCCAGAGCAGCCCTGCAGCCGCACATCCCACCCAGAGCGGCCCTGCAGCCGCACATCGCACCCAGAGCAGCTCCTGCAGCCGCACATCCCTCCCAGAGCAGCTCCTGCAGCCGCACATCCCTCCCAGAGCAGCCCTGCAGCCGCACATCCCTCCCAGAGCAGCCGTGCAGCCGCACATCGCACCCAGAGCAGCCCTGCAGCCGCACATCGCACCCAGAGCAGCCCTGCAGCCGCACATCGCACCCACAGCAGCTCCTGCAGCCGCACATCGCACCCACAGCAGCCCTGCAGCCGCACATCGCACCCAGAGCAGCCCTGCAGCCGCACATCGCACCCAGAGCAGCCCTGCAGCCGCACATCCCTCCCAGAGCAACCGTGCAGCCGCACATCCGTCCCAGAGCAGCCCTGCAGCCGCACATCCCTCCCAGAGCAACCCTGCAGCCGCACATCCCACCCAGAGCAGCCCTGCAGCCGCACATCGCACCCACAGCGGCCCTGCAGCCGCACATCGCACCCACAGCAGCCCTGCAGCCGCACATCGCACCCAGAGCAGCCCTGCAGCCGCACATCCCTCCCAGAGCGGCCCTGCAGCCGCACATCCCTCCCAGAGCAGCTCCTGCAGCCGCACATCCCACCCAGAGCAGCCCTGCAGCCGCACATCGCACCCAGAGCAGCCCTGCAGCCGCACATCCCACTCAGAGCAGCCCTGCAGCCGCACATCGCACCCAGAGCAGCCCTGCAGCCGCACATCCCTCCCAGGGCTCCGGGACACCCCGTCCGACGGAGGGCACGCCGGCAGCTCTCTCACTGCTGCTGTATTTACTTGGTGCCCGCAGCCCTGGTTTCCAGCAGCTGTCAGCGCCCCAAGCTGGGATCTCAGGTGCTCACAAACTTTGCCTCTGGTTCAGGTATCCCCCTGGCACGCTGGGGCCGATGCTGCCCTCAGGGACCCCCGGCCCAGCCCCAGTGCCAGACACAGCCTGGCTGTGTGCCGGAGCTCCGCAGCGGCTCTCTGGGGAGGGAGGGCGCTCAGCAGCCTCGCCGGAGCCTGAGCCCAGCCCAGCACCCAGCCTTGACAGGCAGAGACAGGAGAACTGCAGCAGCTCGGGGAGAGCAGGATGGGGAAGAGCAGCTGAAAGCTCCACATGCAAAGCTCCCGGCGCTAGAAATAGGATCTCTGTTCCGTGCTGGGTTATTAGGAGACTCGTCCTGCTGCAGGGCTTGAAAGGATTGTATTCGCAGGCATTTGGAGCCTCCTGGCCGTGCCACAGCCAAGGAATGTCCAACCGCTCTGCATCCTGGCCACAGGGCAGGGCACACAACGCAGGCTGGGCACACAAGGCAGGCTGGGCACACAGGCTCCCTCCCTCCTGACCTTAAACCTGTGCTACAAAACCCTGTTTATGCTCATTCCCTTCTCAGGGAGGCACTTTTAACCACCTGGTTTCCCCCTACACCCAGTGCAGCTGGGCAGGAGCCTTCCCTGAGCCATGGCTGGGCTCCTGGCAGTGCCCTGGAGCCTTCCCTGAGCCATGGCTGGGCTCCTGGCAGTGCCCTGGAGCCTTCCCTGAGCCATGCTGGGCTCCTGGCAGTGCCCCTGGCACCTGGGAGAGGGAAAGCATCATTGGACTGCTGCCTCTCTGGATCCAGGAGAAAACAAACACCACCAGGATAAACCACAGCCCGAGGCAGGCTGGGAGCCCTGCTCCAACCAGCAGCACAACTGGTTAACTCTGATTATCTCAGAATACCCCACTGGTTATGTCAAGGGATAAATCAAGGCAAGACTGTCTCTTGATAAGGAAAAGCCAAGTGAGGCTATTTTAAAATGAAAATGCAGAGGAATTCAGAGTGCCAGTGAGAGAGAAGAGCTGAGATTAGGAGGTGACACAAACACAAGCTGCAAGAGGCCTCTCCAGAGCTGTCCTGCGCCTTCAGCAGAGGAGCAGCAACAGCCCAGGAGCTGCCCAGAGCTGGATTCAGCCAGAGCAGCCCTGGCAGCACCCAGGGCAGGGCACTGAAGCACCTGCCTTGGCTGGGGCTGGGGAGACCCCACTGCTGGAGATACCCCCAGCCCTGCTGAGCCTCAGCACCACCAGCCACAGGGGTGGCAGCTCCTCAGCACCAGCACAGCTCCATCCCCACACCCAGCAGGACCGACACTTGTCCAGCCTTTGGAACCAGCCTAGCCCAGAGCCAGAAGCTCCTGTGGGAGAGGAAATGGGCTCAGCCCCTGCCTGAGGGGCTGCACAACAGGAGAGGCAGCTGCAGATGGGCCCTGTGGCACCCAGGTGCCATCAAACAGCCCTTGGGTGCCTCAGAGGGCCCCATCTCCTCTCAGCTCACCAGGGTTGCTGATGCACCCCTGGCACCCCAGAAGAAAGGTGCCCAGAGCAAAAAGAAGCTCAGAGGCCAGATGAAGACAAAAAGAAGAGCTGCTGATCATGGACCATGGGATGAAATGCAGCCTCATGGGGTGTCACAGCTGACCTACACTGTGGGGCTTCAGAGGAAATAAAGAACCCAGAAAAAAGAACAAATAAAGAAGGATTTCGACAAGGACAACCCAGACCCTGCTCCATGGGCTCAGCCCCCAGCATCCCACCAGGATCCCCAGCTCCTCTCCAGCTCTTGCAGCGAGACCAGGATGCAGAGATTGGTGGTTGTGTATCACAGGCGCATGAATCTGATATTCATAGACTTTCTCTCTGTTTTAAAGGGCAAGACTCCTTGTATAGAAACAAACTAGGACAACAGCTTGAATGATAAATCACCCTTCTTCTGTACTTCCTCTGTGAAATTTAATTTTAATTGATATTAAACATGACAGAGCTTCTGCTCAAACTCCTATTTGCCAGCCCAGATTTCCGCTGCCTCTGCAGGGCTAATGCCAACACATCCCTGCCCTCAGCAGCTTCTGTGCCCCAGTCCTGGAGGGCTCAGGGACCACCCAAGCACAAGAGCCCCGTGCCCCTCGCGGGGCCAGGACGCTGCTCAAGGCAAGACTTCCACCCAGGGCTCTGGCACAAACCCAGCCAGGCTGGAGCCCTCAGTGATGCTAACAGGAAGGAGAGCCACACTCCCAATTTCTCCTTCTTTACTACTCCTTCACTGCAGTTCTGGTCTGCTCATTTTCACAGGAGCTTTGATCTCAGTGGGCTTTATTTCTGCTTTATTCTTCTCTACTCAAGAGAAGTAAATCTATTTTTCTTGCTGGGTCCTAGCAGCAGGTTATTTACCTGACTTCTAGCAGGTTTCCAGGCCCCCAGCCCAAGTCCCACAACCTGTCCAGCCCTGACAATCTGCTCCCACGAGCAGCGCTGCCCTGAGAGCACCCAGGAGGCTGCTCAGGCTGGGGGCAGTGCTCACTGCCTGTTCCTGCAGAGGAAACGTGTCACCAGGATTCTTAACAAATGTTCTCACAGCGAAAGGTTTGCATTTCAGTGAAAAAACCTCCCCTGGGGGCAGATCTGTGCGGCAGATGGGGCAGAGCAGCGCTGAGCAGTGTCCCCTGCCCTCCCCTGCCCCGTGTGCGCGCCCCTCTGCTTTCACACCGCGTCCACAGCCTGGAGTACTCGGAAATGCATTTATTTATAGCGGCTGCAGCGCCGGGAGCCTTCCCGTGCCTCTCCCGGCTGCGGGAGGGAGACACGCACCGCCTGCCGCTGCCGCTGCGTGGGTGTGCGGTGCGCTCTGACACCGGGCCGGGGACACCTGAACGGGGCCGGGACACCGGGCCGGGGACACCCGAACCGAGCCGGGACACCGGGGCCCCGCTGGGACAGCAGAACGGGACGGGACACCAGAGCTGGGCCGGGACACCGGGGCGGGGACACCAGAACGGGCCGGGACACCAGGGCACAAAATCCCTGCCCTGCAGTGCCAGCCATGCCCGGGGCTCTGCAGGGGCACCTCCACACCCAGCACCTGCGGGGCACCTGCAGCCTGCCCCGGCAGCTGCCAGTCCCCTTGCTACCCCTTTCTGTAAAGGGCTTTTTTCACAAAACCATCACTTTTAAACAAATCCTCAGATCGGAAAGGCAGGAGCTCACAGGAGACACTGAGGAGGATTAGCAAAGGACAGCCCAGATTAAAGGAGATATTCCAACCACTATGGTTCTGTGGGTTGGTCTTGGATTTCCTCACGTTTCTGTGGGTGAGAAGCTGAGGAACCCAGGCTGGCACCACAAGCCTTCTCCTGGGCTCTGAACGGCCCCTGAGGAGCTCTGGCCAGCCCAGGACAAGGAGGCATCTCCGGGTGATATTTACAGACACAATTCCTGAATCCCCCAGCTGCTTCATTTACAGATTCACAAACAACAATTTCTTTTAGGCTTTTAAGGACTTTTGCCCCAATTCGGGCACTGTTTCTCCCACACAGGGATAAAATCCCAGCAGCACAGCTGGGCTGGGGGCTGCACAGCCACCCCTGCCCTGGCTCAAAGGCCACCAGCCGCCCACACACATGCCATCCCCCTGAGGTGGCAGCACGGGGCCGGCCCAGAAAAGCCCCTTTAAGGGACACTTCAGGGCGGCCTGGGGAGCCAGGACATTAATTTTAGCCTGGAGCAGTGCCAGGGGCACGGGCAGCTGCTGCGGGCGGGGCCAGCGCCGCCCTGTCCCTGTCGCTGTCCCCCAGCGCTGCCCAGTGCCGCCCAGCCATGGCCGAGGAGCACGGGGAGCTGGAGGAGCGGATCATCATCAAGGACCAGCACACCAAGGAGATCGACCTGGTCAACAGAGACCCCAAGCGCATCAACGAGGACGTGGTGAAGGTAGGGCTGTGCCACGCCGTGTCCCAGCAGCAGCAATCGGCGTTTGGGGTCACACCTCGGGGGGCGCTCGGCTGCGCTCAGCCCTGCCCGTGCTCCTTGTCCCTGCAGGGCTGTCCCCAGCAGGGCTGTCCCCAGCAGGGCTGTCCCCAGGGCTGGGGAGGTGACAGCCCTGCTGGCCGGGTGCCTGCCTGGCTCCAGTTGATGCCACATTTCCCATTCCTTGAATGGGCTCTCCAGTTTCATTGTGGCTTGAAAATTTGTGGAGATCCTTCCTTTGCACCAGCAAGCTGGCAGCCAAAAATAACACAGAAATTAGATATCGCCAGTTTAAGGGGATATTGGGAAAAGGCTGCTGGCCTTGAAGACACCACAATGTCAGTGCCTATTGTTTGAGGTGTGTTGGCATGTTTGTAGAAGGCTGCTCTCCCCAGGACAGCCCACAGGTGCAGCACCCCCAGCTCCCTCCCCCTGTTTCTGACCAAGAGGAATTCCCATTCTAACTCTTGGGCTTCCTCTAGACTCCCTTAGAACTGCAAACAACATTTGTCTCTGTTAGCAAAGATAATTCCAGCCCAAGGGAGAACAGGAGGAGGTGGAAGGGTTTTGTTAAAACTGTGTTTGTGACTGTCACAGCAGAAGGGACAGCAGGCACAGAGCTGCTCACACAGGCTTTGTTATAGGCTGTGACCTTGACAGCACTGCTGAAACACAAACCTCAATTTGGGCATGAAAACACCATTACAGCTGCAGCCATGGTGTGGTCAAATGGGACGAGCTGTGACAGTGACAGCCATCGCTGGGCTCCCTGCTGGCACTGTGACACCTGCCCTGACAGCTCCTGACACCTCAGCATCACCTCCAACACCCGTGCCGCTCCCTGCAGTGCATCCCACAGCCCTGGCCCAGGGCATGGAGAGGTGCCAGGCCAGGGGAGCCCCATCTGCCACGGCAGCAGGGACCAGCAGAGCCCTCAGCCCAGGGCAGGCAGCACTTTGGGTCTCCCCAGCCTGGGAGCAGCAGCAGCCACGCCTGGGTGACAGTGCCAGCACTGTCCCAGCCATCCCAGGGCCCCACCAGCCCCTCTCCCCAGCCCCTCTCTGCCTTTCCCACTCCAGACTCTCCAAAGCCTGACGAGACCTTCCAGGCTCACCCACTCCCGTGGCCACGCTGCTGCTCCAGCATTCAGAGCTCAGCATTCAGAGCTCAGCATTCAGAGCTCAGCATTCAGAGCTCAGCATTCCTCCACCTTAAAATAGCCCGGGAGGGCCGGGGAGGGAGGGCAGAGGCAGCCCGGGCAGGGCCACAGCTCACCCTGCTCTGTCCCTGTCCCCGGAGAGCCCAGGCACAGCCCAGCAGGCAGGCGTGGCATGGCAGCAGGAGGGCTCTGGAGGCACGGGCAGCAGGAGCTGCAGTGCTCCACTGGAGGAAGGGCTCACCTGGCCCTGGATAAACATCCTGAGCACCACAGAGCAGCAGCCAGAGTTTGGGATCAGGTCACAGAAGTGTCACTGCCCACAGAGTCTGTCACAAACCCGCTCCAAGCACAGCACCAGAGCAGGGCATGGCTCACTGGGGTGACTCAGGAGAGCTTTCCCAGCCCAAAGGGTTCCACGGTGCTATAAAGGAACAGTACCTGCACGAGCTGCTCCCCGAGCACCTGCAGCAGGATCCAGACTCAGCCTGAGCCTCCACTGCTGCTCCAGGCCCACTCCGTGTGATGGCAGCAGAAGGAGCAATAGGGCAGAGCCTCTGCTTTTATATCCCACTGCTCCCTGCATCAATTGGTCCCTGATGAGCTCATCAGGCAGCTGGGCACTAACCTGGGCTAGTCCCCAGCACACCTGGGCTTTCTAGGGGCTGCTGATGGCACCTCAGGGCCAGCTCTCAGGGCTGCTGTCTCCTCATTGTCAATACTTCTGTCAGCACCTCCTGCTCACTCCAGGAAATTAAAGATGACACAGAGTGATTTTGTGATCCAAGTGCTTCCAAAAGCAGAATGAATATTGTTATTTAACACGAATGTACAGACACGTCAGCTGCCAGAGGGGAGGCCGGGCTGGTTTTCAAGACAAATAGCTCAGCTCATATATTCCCTGGAAGTGAGTTACACCCCAAGGGGATCTCAAGTGGAGTTTTGGGAGTGTGTGTCACTCAGAGACACTCCCAGTGCCTGCACAAATGGCAAGGGCAGGGTTGAGCCCCAGCTCCCTTCCCCAGGAGGAACATGGACAGACAGCACTGATCACCTCATCCTATGGGTATAAATAAATAATCCATAAATCCAGAGGGCTGCTGGGTCTTTATTAGCACAACACCTTCCTGCCGAGTGGGCAGCCATGTCTCTGAATGCTAAAAAAGGGCAGGAATGGGCTCTGGCTGCCTCTGCAGCCAACACTCCCACGCACAGCTCCTGTTCCAAGGGCTCCTGCCTGGCCTCACCTGATTCCCCAGATCCGGGGCTGGGACAGGAGCTGTGCCCCCCTGTGCTGCAGCCTCAGGCGTGGGCTGAGCCACCACTGCTGCCCACAGGCTGTGGCTGGGCAATGCTGGGAGCCCTGAGCCCTCTCCCAGCTCTGCAGGGCTGTCCCTGCCCGGGCTGCAGGGACCCACCCCAGCGCTGTCCCCACTCTCCCCAGGCCCCTCCGTTTGGGATCTGCTCTCCCCTCGTGCTCACATCGGGGCCTTTGCTGCTCAGACCTCCCCTGTGCCCTCTGCTCTCCCCAGGTGGATTTTGAGGATGTGATAGCTGAGCCCGTGGGAACCTACAGCTTTGACGGCGTCTGGAAAAGCAGCTACACCACCTTCACCGTCAGCAAGTACTGGTGCTACCGGCTGCTCTCCGCCCTGCTGGGCATCCCCCTGGCCGTCCTCTGGGGCTTCGTCTTCGCCCTCATCTCCTTCTGCCACATCTGGGCTGTGGTACCCTGCATCAAGAGCTACCTGATCGAGATCCAGTGTGTCAGCCGGATCTACTCGCTGTGCATCCACACCTTCTGTGACCCGCTCTTTGAGGCGCTCGCCAAGATCTGCAGCAACATCCGAGTCGCTGTCCGGAAGGAGACTTAGGTCCTGGCAGCTGCCCCAACACCCTCACACAACCCCCTCTGTGCAGGCTGCCTGCCCTCGGGCACACGGACACCCCTGTCCAGGGAGGGACCTGCCCAAGGACACCCCTGTCCAGGGAGGGACCTGCACAAGGACACCCCAGTGAGGAACCCAGACATGGACACCCCTGTGAGGGATCTGCCCAAGGGCACCTCTCTCCAGTGAGGGGCCTGCACAGGGACCCTGTGGCACAGGAACCCGTGGCAGGACCCGCAGCAGAGCTGGCTCTCAGTGATGCTCTCTGCTCACAGTGACAGGCCAGACTGCTCCTTACTCCACCCAAAGCCAGAAGCCTCGGGAGAAGGAAGCCCATCGTGGCCCAGGGAACAGCCCAGAGGTCTCTGTGCCCTGCAGGCCCCCAGAGCTCCTGTGAGGGACAGCAGCACCTCCTGGAGCACAGCCCTGTCTGTCCATGTGCTGTCTGTCCACAGGTGCTGGGCGAGCACTGGGGCTGCAGAGCTGCTGCTGGCCACTGCCCAAAGCCTGCCTGCCCCTGCATCCCTTGGGGCTGGGCTGGTGCTGACAGAAAGTCCCCCACTGGAGTTATTGTTTGTGGCAAACAATTGCTCTGGTGGGAGCTTTTGCATTAAACCACTGCACAAAGCTTTTAGGGATAGAATAGCTAAACCAAACGCTTTTCATGCCTACTTGCATTTCAGCCAAGCTGTGAGAGCCAGAGCAGTCCATGCATGACATGTTGTGTCTGCTCCCAGAGCGTGAGCTGATCCTGGGCCGGCTGCAAACCCGCCCGTGGCACTCTGAGGCTCAGTTATGTAATTCATTGTGGAGCATCGTCAAGTGCTGTGGGCAGGGTCCAGGGCAGGACAGCACGGTGGGAGCCAGCCCTGAGCATGGCCGGGGGGACACAGGGCCTTGGGGAACCCCAACCGAGAGACAAGCTGGGCTCTGAGCAAAGCCTAGCTTGGTTTCTCAGGCAATCTCCACGAGACACGTGTTCAGTCAGCTCCAGCCACACGGGGCGTGCATCCCATCCAGCCACACGGGGTGTGCATCCCATCCAGCCACACGGGGTGTGCATCACACCCAGCCACACGGGGTGTGCATCCCATCCAACCACACGGGGTGTGCATCACACCCAGCCACACGGGGTGTGCATCCCACAGGCCAGGGCTGTCCCTCTGCCCCGATGGACTGGGAGACCAGAGGAGGGAGCCTCTGCCGGGACCCTGCTGCTCCAGCCACAGGGAGAGAGGAGCCAGGGGCGAGAGGTGCAGCTCAGAGCTGTTTCCTCCCCTGTACTGTCAATTAACTGCTCGGTCCCTCTTCCACGGAGCTGCACTTTCACTTTGAGGCCCTTGAACGCTCTTTTGGCTCCAGCCTTAAGTGCTCTGCTGAACCAGGGCCCAGGAGGTCTCCTTGTTCAGAGGCTGCTCTCAATTGTCTCCATGTGTGCCTTCCCCTTGGATTCCAACAAAGACTTGGAGCCAAAGACTTCTCTAGTGCCACGCCAAGGACGAGAAAGAGCCAGGGTTTTTGTTGGAGCTCTTCCAAGGACTTGGGATTGTATACTGCTGTTATTCCATAGCAATGTGGTACCCAAGCTCCAGCAACATCAGGGCCCAAGGAGGATGGAGTGATAAAAAAAAAAAAAAAAAGATATTTAGGTAATTATAGGGACGTGGGGGAAAGTCTCAAAAAAACCTTCATTTTTTGTGAGAATAAAATTAATTAAAACCAGCTGTATAATGGGCTTATACTACTTGGTGGTGGTGGTGGTGTTGTTCTAATAGTTCACTGCCTGAACCCAAAAAAGCCTGAAATGCTGATGTCCCCACCACACTGCTCCCTGGGTTCCCAACACCTGGGCACATCTGCTCACCTGTCAGCCCCTCTGTTCCACCTTTTGCCCTCCTGGAAAGCTTTTGGCAGAGCATTCACTGGGGCACTCCCCAGCTGCTCTCACTGTCCCCCCTGTGCTGCAGCCTGGGGCTGGTGCAGGAGCTCAGCCACAGCCCCTCTCAGCTGCAGCACCTCCAGGCATGGGGCATGGCCCTGCCTGACCCCCAGACACCTCCAGAAATTGCAGCTGGGGCTGAAGGGAGTTCCCTGTGAGTCCCAAAGCTCCCTCCCTTCTCCGTGCCTCCATCCCAGTAACATCCATGGCTCCCGCTCCTCCCTGGCAGGGGGATGCACCTCAGACGCTCCAGAAAGGGACACCCCTCCCTCCTTGCTTGGTGCAGGAGGTTGTGGCTCTCAAGGACAAGGAAGGTGAATGTGGGAAGAAAATGCTCCATGGTGTCCTGAGGATTTCAGCCAGTCAGCAAATGTGCTGAGAGCTCACTTGGAGCTCCCACAAAAAAAAAAAAAAAAAAAAAAAAAAAAAAAAAAAAAAAATCAAAGGAATGTCAGGATGGGAAAGGTGCAAATGGACCTGCTGGCCACAGTGAAGAAATAAAGGACACATTTAAATGCATTTTTCATGTTCATTCCCATCATAAAAGGCCAGATTACATCGCCCTTTGAGAGCCCCAGCTGTGTCCCCGTGCAGTGGCCGTGTCGCAGCCAGCTGTGTGCCGCTGGGGGCAGGTCCCGCTGCGGGGCAGAGCCCGGCTGGCAGCGCGCTCCCGGTGCTTCCCATCCATCCCCTTCCGTCCCTCGGCCCAGCTCCCCCGTGCCTCCCTCCCGCCTTCCACCAGACGCAGACAGAAAACTTTTATTTACAGTATTTGTTAACAATAAAAATCCATGCCGTGAGCATGCCCTGTGTCATGGAACGAGCGACTGGCACGGAGCGGTGGGACGCTTGCTGGACCTGCGGTGAGCCAGGGCCGAGCCTGGCTCGGGGACACGGCAGGAGTGTCCCTGTCGGAGCCAGGGTCCGCCGGATCCCGCAGAGCCCCGAGCAGGAGCTGCTGGGCACACCCGGCCCGCCGGATCCCGCAGAGCCCTGAGCAGGAGCTGCTGGGCACTCTCTGCCAGGGTCAGTGCCCAGAGCCCGCAGAGCCCCGAGCAGGAGCTGCTGGGCACACCCGGCCCGGCCCGATCCCGCAGAGCCCCGAGCAGGGGCTGCTGGGCACTCTCTGCCAGGGTCACTGCCTGCATCCCGATCCCGGCCCCAGCCGTGCCCCAGGCTCCTGGCAGCCGTCTGCCCGGCCTCACTGGGCACAGGGCACAGAGATGCGCTGGGGACAGCCGGGCCACAGCGCTGTTCCTTCGAGGCTGGTCCCTGCTGACATCAGGAGTGACTGCCCTTGCCTGTGCCCCAGGCAGGGGGAGCAGGGCTGGCCTGGTGCAGGCTGGCATGGTGCAGGCTGGCATGGTGCAGGGCTGGCATGGTTCAGAGCTGCAGGGCTAGCATGGTTCAGAGCTGCAGGGCTGCAAGGCAGGCATGGTGCAGGGCTGGCATGGTTCAGGGATGCAGGACTGGCATGCTGCAGGCTGGCATGGTTCAGAGCTGCAGGGCTGCAGGGATGGGGCTGCCTCTGCCCCACAGGCTGCAAGTGAAGCGAGCACTCTGTGCTGAGATCGCAGTGCCAGCTGCTGCCATCCTGCAGGATCCTGCTGCAGGAGGAGTGGGACAGTGCCCAGCCACGTACCAGGGGTGACACCCATACCATCTCCCTGTGCTGCTGCAGCCCCTTCCATCGCACCTGCCCCAGCTGCACCGCGTCCCTTGTCCCTCCTGGCGGCATCCACAAGCCACTGAAGTCAGGGTTTGGGGCTCAGGAACGGGTTCCTGCTGTGTAAACCCAGGCAGCACTGAAAGCTGGACACAGAATTCCTCGCCCGCTCCGGTCTCGGTTAAATAACGCCCTGTACATGCTTACAGCCATATATACACCTGTGTACAGACCCCTCCTGTCCGGGCCCGGCTCTCCCCAGGGAAGAACCGGAGCAGCGCAGCAGAGGCACAAGGTCCGGCTGCCGTGGCCTCACGTCGTGGGCGGCTGCACGAAGCTCCTCTGGCTCGTGGCCCTGCAGCTGAGGACGAAGGAGGAGGAGTTGCTCCTCTTGCTCAGCTCGCAGGCCGGCCGCGACTTCAGGTAGCGCGTGGAGCAGCAGAGGAAGCGGCGCATCAGGTCGTGGAACAGGTGCCCGGTGTAGAGCATGTAGATCCAGGGGTTGCAGCAGCTGTTGAGGCTGGCCAGGAGCATGGCGATGATGAAGGGGGAGGCTGCGAGACAGAGGCAGTGTCAGGGCACGGCACACGGGCCCTGCCAGAGCCCCAGGCACCCCAAGACTCCTCAACAGCAGGGCTGAGCCCGCAGGGACACAGGGAAAGGAGAGCCCATAGGAGCAGCAGGGAAAGGAGAGCCCGCAGGGACACAGGGAAAGGAGAGCCCGCAGAGACACAGGGAAAGGAGAGCCCGTAGGAGCAGCAGGGAAAGGAGAGCCCGCAGGGACACAGGGAAAGGAGAGCCCGCAGAGACACAGGGAAAGGAGAGCCCGTAGGAGCAGCAGGGAAAGGAGAGCCCGCAGGGACACAGGGAAAGGAGAGCCCGCAGAGACACAGGGAAAGGAGAGCCCGTAGGGACACAGGGAAAGGAGAGCCCATAGGAGCAGCAGGGAAAGGAGAGCCCGCAGGGACACAGGGAAAGGAGAGCCCGTAGGAACAGCAGGGAAAGGAGAGCCCGCAGGGACACAGGGAAAGGAGAGCCCGTAGGAGCAGCAGGGAAAGGAGAGCCCGCAGGGACACAGGGAAAGGAGAGCCCGTAGGAACAGCAGGGAAAGGAGAGCCCGTAGGAACACAGGGAAAGGAGAGCCCGCAGGGACACAGGGAAAGGAGAGCCCGCAGGGACAGCAGGGAAAGGAGAGCCCGTAGGAACAGCAGGGAAAGGAGAACCCGCAGGGACAGCACTGAGAGCTGCTGCTGCTGCGCGGGAAGGAAGGGGGGGACGAGTCTCAGTTCCAGCGCCTCGGGTTTCGGTTTTTCTCCCCAAGAGCTGCGTTTCCCCGCTCGCTCTGGCGTTCCCCGGAGCCGCTCAGGAGGCAGAGCTGCCCCGGCACAGCCCGGCAGCCTCGGGGTGCCCGAAGCGGCGGAGGGCGGTGGCTCGCTCCGGCACAGCGCAGGCTGGTCTGGGACAGCTCTCGGCTCGCAGCCCTCGGGCTGAGGCACAGCCACGCTCCCGGGCTGCGGGGCGTCCCCTGCTCCTGGGCTGTCCCCAGGCCAGCCGGGCCCTGGCCGAGCCCTCTGCCCGGCGCTCTCCCCGCACCTTTCTCCAGTCATCTTTCTTCCCCCCGAATTAATGCTCCCCACACAGTGCTGTGCCAGGGAGGACATTCCCACATCAGGGAGCCTGGCATCCCCGGTGGCAGGGGATGGCGGCAGTGCAGTGCCTGAACACCAAGTCCTGGCCGCTGCTCTCTGTGCCCAGAGCACAAAGTACCGACTGTCCCACCTGGGAGGCTGGATCAGCACTGTCTGGTGACAAGGGGATGGTGGCACTGGCATCTGCCATGGCACCAGGCAAGGGGGCCGTGCCCTCCATGAGGTGGCTGGGGGTGGAGATGGAGCCTTTGTCCTGCTCCCTGTGCTCCAGCTCATCTCCTCAGCCCCTCTGCTCCCAGAGGACGCACCAGCAGCGAGGATGAGCACGGCTGGTTTGGCTGTTCTGGCCCCTTCATGCCTCTGCAAAAAACCACTGGCAGCTTTTAGACCAGTGAAGAAATGTGATTATAAATGCTGGTTTCCAAATTCACCTTTAGCCAATGGATGCGTAATTCCTGCTCTTGTGACGTCTGCTCCAACTACTTTTAATTTCAAGTATATTCTAAAAAATAATTAATAATTAATTTCAAGTAACATTAATATTTCAACAATAATTAATTTCAGGTATGTGCTAAAAAATAATTCCACATGGAGGCACAAGACCTGAAATACATCCCACTGTTTCTACCCACTTGAAAACATCCAGCCAGGGCTGACTCAGCTCTTCCTCTCTGCAGGAGGCAAATTGAATTTCAGGGAGCTTACTGCAGGGCAGGCCTGGAGGGTGGATTGTCCCCCTCCTGTAAGGAGCACCAGAGACCCCCGAGAGGTGCTGAACCTGCCAGCTGTGTCCCTCAGGGATGGCCCTGTCCCCAGGCACTGCTGGAGGGGGGCAGAGGTGCAGGGCTGGGGGGCTCTGCTGCCAACCCCCAGCACAGGAGGGATGGCATTTTGGGGTCCCCAGCTCCCAGCACTGACTGCAGCCGTGGCTCACATCCCACGTGTCAGGGCACCTGCCCCGAGGGGAACAGACCGGTGGAACAGCCGTGGTGCTTCACAACCCTGCTCTTGTCCTCACAGGTGTCTTGAGCCAGCTCTGATGCCGAGCTCAGAGTCCTGCAGGTGTTCCCTGTGATGTGTGTGCAGCAGGAGCCTCCTGTAGAGGGTCCCCAGTGCTTAAACCAGCACCTGGATCATAACGTGCAGCTCCCACCCACCTTACAGAGGCTCTGGGGTGTGTGGCCACCTAAGGGGGATCTCTGCTGCTTGGTCAGTCACCCCCAGTGCAGCTCATTGGGGTGCAGTCGTGCCTCCATTGCCGCTGGCACCCAGGGACCCCCTGCCCTCCTTCTTCTCTGCCCACACAGCTGTGAGGGGAGGAACAGCCACAGTCCCCTCCCAGCACGGGCTACCCCTCTCCTGCACCCACCATGCTGCCTGGGCAAGCACCCGAGCCTCAGCACAGGAAAGGGGTCCGGGCTCAGGGCAAGGCTGTGGGAATGCTGCAGGCAAAGCCCTGGTGCTCTGCAGAGAGGTGTTGTCCTTCTCGTGCCTCTGGGCAGCCAAAAGGAGCAGGAGAGCCTGGAAGGAAGGGCTGGGGTCTCCCAACACTTGTATCCACCCCAGGCTTTTCCTTGCCGCCAGCAAGAGCCCTGGCAGAGCTCCCACGCTGTGCCGCAGCCTCGGGCTGCCCGGAGACAGGAACAGAGCGAGTGGGGAGCGGGGCACAGCCCAGAGGGGCTGGAGAGCACTCATTCCTGAAAGCAAAGGGGGAAGGGAAAAGGGGAAAGTCTGCAGGGCCTACGGCACAGGGTGAGCAAGGGAAAGGTTCCCCATGCAGCCAGAAGGATTGGGATGCACAAATCCTGTCCACCGAGGGCCAGCAAAGCAGCAGAGATTTGGGTGCTGCCAAATGCTGTGTGCGGGAAGGGAGGGGCAGCCCTCAAGACTGCAGAATTAAAGTACAGCACGAGGGAGGGCTGCTTCACCCCAGAGCCCACGTAGGAACTGGAAGTTTTGACCAGCCTGAATCAGGTGGAAAACCCCTGGAGCACCCAGGGAGGTGCATGAGCCACATTCCACTTCTCCTGAAATAAATGGAGCAGAGAGCAGCAGGAGAGGCCAAGCAGGGCTGCCTGGGCAGCGCAGGGGCACACGGGCTGCGGGACACAGGGCTTGCACAGGGCTGTGCAGCGGGGACGGGCTCGGCACGGGCAGGGCTGTGCTCAGCAGCCGCGCCCTGCGAGCGGCCCCGAGCCCGCAGGCACAGCCCGGGCCGCCAGGGAGCAGCTCCTCCTCGGCCTCTGGCACCGCACACTCCCGGTGAGCTGGCTCAGTCTGTCCGAGGCGCTCTCATCACCGGGTGCACTTTTCTGCCCCTTCTCCCACCTCACAAGGTCGTGAAGAGTTTTTGCTTAAGGTCTCCCAGGTGGTTCGTGGTTCTCCTGTCCGGCGGGGACAGCGCAGACCTGCACAGCTCCAGCTGGGTCAGATCAGGGAAGGGGACACTTTCTGTTCTATCTGCAACTTCAGGGATGACAGCAGCCAGCCCAAATATAAAAAATGGCAAATCCACGACACCACGTCTTTAGGAAAAGGTTTTGCTCATAAATCAGGGTTTTTCTATGGGAACCGTGCTCCAGTCAGAGATCAAATAACAGCAGCATAGTGCTAGGGTGGATGGAGCAGGAGGAGAGGGAGAAGAGGCCAAGAGCAGAAAGCAAAAAGTCAGTGAGGAAGAAACGACACAACAAAGGAAAGGAATTCAGGCTGTGCAGCTTTCTCCTGAGCTCCCACACAGCCCGCAGCATGTCCCAGCACCCAGGGTGGGCAGGGAATCTCCCGGGACCCCAGAGCAGCCCCAAGGAAAGGCCCCGTGCAGGGACAGTGGGCAGCGAGGGACAGGCACCCTGTGCACTGCCCGGCCCCCGAGCCGCAGTGCCCCGGAGTTTGCCAGGGCTCCAGCAGCCCCTGGCCGGGGGAGCTGCGGCTCAGCCACTGCTGCCTGCCGGGGTTTCTGCGTTCAGGACTTTCTCCCACCTCCCTCCCACCCTCCCAGCCCAGCCTGGAGCAATTTCCCCCGGGTGTCCCCGTGGGCTGAGCGGAGCCCCCAAGGCCAGCAGGGCGAGGGAGGGGAGCTGTACCTTCCTGCGGGGCGTTGGTGTCCCACACAGACCACATCTGCACGAAGAAGAAGGGAGTCCAGCACACGATGAAGGCCAGCACGATGATAAAGGTCATTTTGACTGTCCGGATCTTGGCTTTAGAGATGAGCCTGGTGCTGCTGACCCTGGCAAACACCATCCCGCCACGGGAGCTCGAGCCCAGACCCACGCTGGGCCCGTGAGCCGTCTTCAGCTTCACGTTCTGCCAGATTTTGAAGCTGATTAAGCCATAGCAGATGCTCAGCATCAACACAGGGATGATATAGACCATGAGGGTGATCCAGGTAACATAGGCTTTCGGTCCCCAGGGCTGGATGAAATCTGCCCAACAGTCATAAACCCCGTTCCCCACATCCCTTAGAGAAAATATATGGATCTGAGGGATGCTGACCAGCAGGCACAGCAGCCAGGTGAGGAGGACAGAGACCCGGTCAGCCCTCCTGTGCAGGGACCTCAGCGGCTGACAGATGGCCAAGCAGCGGTCCAGGGACATCAGCAGCAGCATGTAGGTGGAAGCGAACATTCCCACCACCTGCAGGTACTTGATCAAGCGGCAGAGGAAGTCTGGCCCGTAGAACCTGAAGGTGATGTCCCAGATGAGCTGGGGCAGCACCTGGAAGATGGCCACGACCAGGTCAGCGATGCTCAGGTGCTTCATGAAGAAGTACATGCGGGAGTGCTTGTGGCGGGTGGTGTGGATGGCCAGGAGCACGCACAGGTTGCCGGTCAGGGCGAGGAACAGGATGAGGCACAGGACTGTCACCTCCACCTTGGCCATGTCCTCGTTCCTCTTCAGGGGGTCGGCGGTGCTGTTCCTGCCGGCGCTCAGGTTCTCCAGCCGGAGGCTGCCGTTCCCCAGGGAGCTGTTGATGATCCAGGTGCTGCTCCCCGCCAGGTACAGCTTCTCCATGGCCAGCGCCGGCCCGCATCGAGCCTGGGGCAGGGTGAGGACAGAGAGCGGGCAGAGTGGGCAGAGCTCCTATCGATGCGTTCCTGCGCGGTAGCCGGGTGGTCCCGCCGCGCTCTCTCCGCGTCTCCCCGGTTCTCAGCGCTCCGCGGCTCTCCGAGTGCCCCGCTCCGTGTTCCCTGCCGTTCCCTCCCCGCCGTGCCGCTCTCTCTGCCCGCCCGTCCCTGTCCCCGTGCCCCGGCTGGCGGCTCCCCGCGGCTCCTCCCTGTCCCCTCGCCGGTCACTCGGCGTCTCCGCCGGCGGCTGCCCCGCCACCAGCCCCGGCGCAGGGGCCGGCCGAGCGGCGGGGGCGGCGGGCAGAGGCGGGTCCGGCCCGGCCCCTCGGGGCCCGCCCGCGGCCTCTGGCCCCGCACCCGGACCCGCCTCAGCATCTTCCCCGCGTCCTGCCCGGAGCGCGGCCGATCGCGCACCCCGCCGGCAGCGCCGCTTCCCCGCAGCCCCTCTCGGGCAGCCCCGGGGCTCCGCAGCCGCTTTTGGGCAGCCCTGCTTCCCCAAAGCCCTGCTTCCCCAAAGCCCTGCTTCCCCAAAGCCCCGGTTCCCCGGGCAGCCCCTCGCCCCGGGCAGCCCCGGTTCCCCGGGCAGCCCCCCGTTCCCCAGGCAGCCCCGGTTCCCCGCAGCCCCTCTGCCCCGGGCAGCCCCCGTTCCCCGGGCAGCCCCGGTTCCCCGGGCAGCCCCTCGCCCCGGGCAGCCCCTCGCCCCGGGCAGCCCCGGTTCCCCGCAGCCCCCTCTCCCCGGGCAGCCCCTGTTCCCCGGGCAGTCCCTCTCCCCGCGCAGTCCCGGTTCCCCAAAGCCCTGGTTCCCCGCAGCCCCTCTCCCCCGGGCAGCCCCCGTTCCCCGGGCAGCCCCGGTTCCCCGGAGCGGTGCCGCGAGGGGCAGCGGCGGAGCGGTGCTGCGGTGACGGGCGGGGGCCAGCGCAGCCGACAGCCCAAAGCCCCCGGTGTGGCGGCTCCGGGCACGCCGCAGAGGGTGGGAGCACGCCCCGGGCTCACCCCCAGCCCTGCCGGAGCTGCCGTCGCACGACACCAGGGAAGGTCCCCCCGTAGGTGCCAGCCCGGCCTCGTCCCAGGAGCAGGCTCAGGCGAGGTGCAGGCTCAGGAGTTGGTCACTCGGCAATTAACACACCTACCAAGAACTTCCCTCTTCTTTCAGGAGGAAGATTTCAGAGTATTATTTCTATAAAAGAAAGCAGTAGCTATGAGTGACACCATTTGTCACCAGCTCACCAGCACAGCTCAATGGCTGTCCCCATTTTCAGGCTCCCTACAAGGGATCCAGAACATGAAAGTGCAGGTGGGATGCTGAGAGCATGGAACCCTCCCAGTCCACCCCTCAGTCCAGCAGCCCTGAAGGCCCCCAGCATCACCTCCCTTTGCTCCCCACTTCCAAGTCACATCTCAAATCCTCCTCAGCCCAGCCTTAGGCCCTGAACAAACATCCCTGCAGCTATTTTTAAAGATTTTTGGGAAGTTTTAGCTCCATGCAAGATGAAGAAATGTTACATACTTTGGCACATTCTTCCCTCTAGGGTTCACGTTCTTCCATCTTCAGGCAATAAAAGTGCTGTGGGAATCACTGCTCACCATGTGCAATGCTCCTTTTTTTACTGTTCTCCTGGTTCTGGGAGAGCTCTCAGGGAGGAGGTGGCTGGGGTAAAGTGAAGGCAAGGAAAGGTTTGCCCTTGGCTTCTGCTCAGTTCCTCAAGCACCTTGCAGGTACTGAGGGATGTCTTTGGGAACTCAGGTGTGGCTCAGCACCAGTGAGATGGTGCCTGTGGTGAGGCAGAGCAGCCACTGCTCCTCTCTGGCCTTGGAGGAGGTGTCACTCACGGCTGCACAGACCCAGCTCCCGTCCAGAACAGACCTGAACTGCTGGAAAGAGCCCAGTGGCCCTTGTGCAGCCCCTGCACGAGGCAGCTGAGCCCCTCCAGGAGTGCTGTGCAGCTCTGAGGTGCGTTTGATGGCAGCAAGGAGTCCCAGGTGCTCAGCTGGGGAAGGGCTGTGCCAGGACTGACCCTGTTTGTCCCCATGCCAGTGCCACACTGCTCCCAGGGCCATGTGTTCTGACACACTGCCTTGACTTGGGGTGCAGGAGCAGCTCAGTGAGGATTGCACACCCAGGGCCTGAAATCTGGAGATTGATCAGGATAACATCCAGCTCCTGGGGCCCTTCCCCGGGTGATCCCATCCGGGCTGGGCATTGGCCCCCAACAGCCAGAGATACTCAGTCCTTATTCAGGCAAAGCTGCAGCTGCTCCACGACTAAAACCCAAACACACGTGATTTTGAAGCAAAGAATCCTGTGAGAATCAAAGGGTTTTCTGAGTCATCCCCTACTTCTTCCAGCTTTAAATGTTCAGGGATGCCATGGAGCTGGAAACAGTTTTATTTTAAAATACATGCTTTGGGATAATCAAAAGCACAAACACTAAATAAAGCTAAATTTAATTGCGTTTTGGTTTACTGCTGGATCTGAAATAGCTGTTTTTCCAATAGCTATCTGGAATCACAACTTTATGGTCCCCAGGACAGAAGAGGGCTGGCAAAATGTCAAGCCCAGGCCACAGCTTTGCAGATGGAGCTGCAGCCGCCCATGAACTCATGCATGGCTGCAGCTCACGGCAGGCTGGAGTCAGGATATGGCAACTGGCTGCTCTTCCATGGGAATTTCTCTTTTTCCTAGAATTTTTTCCTAGTCCTCATCTCTTGCACTCAGCCTGCAGGAAGCCTAACTCTGGTAAATCTACTAAAACCATGGAAATGAGCAGTGCCATGGACACATCTTCATGGAAAAGGCATACCTGTGCTTCAACACAGAGCTGATGAATGCTGGGTGTTAAATCAGGCTTGGGAACATCCTGAGGGCACAGTAAATTACAACTTTTCTGTGTCTTTCTTAAATGTGCCCATGAGTAAATTCTCAAGTCTGATATTGAATTCCTCCATGGCTCACCAGCTGGTGTGCTGATTTCCAGAAAAATACACAATCAATATTGTAATCTGCACCAAAGGAAACAAGGCTTTGGAGACAAAATGTGGAAATATCAGCAATGCACAGAACTGTTTGGTCCCAAACCCATACACCCAATTCCTTGTGTTACTGGGTTCACTGCTCAGGGAGAACATAAGCCAGTCCAGACCTGTGTGCTCAGATGCAGGTGACAGCCACACTGCTGAGTAATGCTGTGTCATCCATCACATCCCTGCCTGCTCCATCCTCTGACCATGGTATCTCTTTTTGTTAGGTGAAAAACAACAACGTCAACAAAAAAACCTAGTCCTCAGATTAACCACAATTAAAAAAAAAAAAAAAAAAGAAAGAAAAAGAAAAAGCCCTGCAGCCCATGGTCAGTCCCAGAATTGCTGGCCTGTCACACTACCTGGCTGTCAGACTTGTGCCATGGCTGGGGAGGGTTTTGGAAACTGAGTCATCAGAACATCACTGGGAAGGCAGAAGGAGCCAGAGAAGCTGACTTGTATATGCAGACAAATGGAGAAGGGAGGATCTACTTGGATGCTGCAGTCTTGAGCTCTATAAAGCATTCACAGCAGATAGAGAATTTACATGAGTTCATGCACATATCAAGATAATCTCTTCTCTTCCCCAGTGTGAAGACAAAAGAAGTGTGGGACTACACTAAACTTACTCAGTGCTAGAGAACCTTTCACATCATGTCCCTAGAAGGTTTGTGGGATTCAAACCATTTCCTCTGGGTCCCCAACCCACTGAAATCCATCAGCCTCTGCTCCCATGGCCTGCAGCCCACACCAGCACCGGAGCCCGAGTCAGGCTCTCCCAGCTTTGGGAGCTAAATCCTGGAAAAAAGAGCCTGGACCTCCTGGCATTGAGCCAGCTCACATTTCCATCCCCACAGTCCCTGGCACTCCTTGTGAAACGCAGAGCCTCTGCAGACACATCCCAGAGCACACTGAGTGCCACCTCTGCCCCAGGGTGAGCCCTGGGACGCAGCAGCAGGGCTCTGATCAAATCAACCCGCTTAAACCCACTTAGAGGAGAGCAGGCCATGGATCCTGCTGATCCGATAATCCAGGCTGATCCTGTCATCCAGACAGTCCCACCCAGGCTGGGCAGAGCCTCACAGGGTGGATGCAGGGTGGTTTCTGTGGAATTCCCCCACTCCCACCTGCCCATCGCACCCCGAGGCCAGCAAGGGGGGACAGAGGCTCTCCCAGGCACCTCCCTGAGCTGCCAGGCCTGCACAGGGCTCCCAAGGACGCTGTTTGTGCTAAAATGTTCCTTGCTTCATCCCATTATGGCCTCAAAGCCCATAAAACCAATGGAGCCTGCCCAGACCCTGGGAGTAACAAGGTGGGATAATAAAGTTGAAATATGTATCCATGCGGTTTTTAACAAAGAGGCTTCAGGGTCAAGCTGTTGGGAGATAATACAATCATTTTACTACTTTTGCGGGGATTACTACATTTGTGAGTAACTCCAAGCTGTTCATTGCAGTGCCCTGAACTCCCACTCACCATCAGTGAATGAAAAGCAAAGTGAGACCCAGAGCCCTGGGGCTGCACCCGTGGCACTGGGATCCACACCTGCAGCAGTGACAGACGGGGTACAGGACCTGCACACCCAGTGTCACACTCAGTGTCACCTCCTGGATCTGGGGTATTCACTAAACCTTCCCAGAGCCAGAGGTATGGATCACCCAGGTATTGCCAGGCACAGCACGGCCTGCAGCCCCTCATGCACACTGACACTTCTGCCCACTAAGGTGAGGCACTTTTCTCTTTGAACAAAATATAAATAACAAGATCTATCTGAGATTTTGTTAGGTAAGATAGAAGAGTCAGAACAAAACCAGAACATAGTCTGGTTTAATATATTCATATGCAAATTCTACGTTTATTTGCATATGTATATAAAGGAAAGTGAGCCACATTTGGTGCTCATTACAACAATCTTAGCCAAGTGACACAAAGGAGGTTGCAATCCTCAGGATAATTCAGTAGACATGTGTGAGTATCTAAGCAGATGTGTCTGGGAATGCCCACATAGGTGAGGATTCTTCCACACAGCCCCATTTTTCTCCCACTAAATACCTGCAATGAAATCCCCAGGAATCCTGGAGACTCCAGGCTCCAGGAATGCCTCTGTAGGGCCAAATAATTAACCAGAGCAGTGAGCTTTCACCACAAAAATGAAGCCCAGCTACATTTATACAAACTTTTCAGCCTCACTAATTACTGCCCATTTGCAGTAATGTGTTTGCCTTCTTCCTGAAGCTGGTAATTCATGCTCCTCTTTATTTAGTTCCAGGTGGTTGTTTTGGAGCCAACTCACCAATTTGTCCAAATCATTTTGAATTCAGGCCCTCTGGTTCCTCTAATGCCAATGGTGGGACAGAACCATGATTATTCTCTCCTCTGGGCAGCAGATCCTGGTGTTGGGTTTGCCCAGCAGGTACCTGTGATTCATCTTCAATTCCTCCATCTGCATGAGGTGTTCCAATTCCAGAATATCTGCTCTTCTATCAAAACAGACCCTCCTTCAGCCAAAAGGGTTTTTATTTTTAACTCCTGCCAGCAAACACAGCACCCTGGGAGAAGTGGCCTTGAGAGCCCCTGAGCCTGCCTGTCCCCAGTGGCCACAGGTCCCTCCCGGGGTGCTCAGCCCACCCTCCGTGTCCTGAGCTCACAGTGCCTGGTCCTGGCTGTGAGGGAACTTCTCCAGCCCAGGGCAGAGCCAGCCCAGGGCACTGGGACAGCTCCCCGTGTGCCAGCTCCCCATGTGCCAGCTGTGTGCCCCCTCCCTGTGTGCCAGATGTGTGACAGCACCCAGTGTGCCAGGTGTGTGTCAGTCCCCCGACTGCCCAGGAGTGTGCCAGCTGTGTGCCAGTTGTGCCAGTGACCCCAGCTCTCCCCGTGTGCCCAGCTCACTCAGAGAGCTCGAGGCAAGGCCTGGGAACAGAGCAGCACCTGTTCTGAGCAGGCAGAGCCTGGCACCCCAGAATGGGCACAAAGCAATCGCACAGACACCCCCGGTATCTGCAGAGCCGACCAAAGCCGGGCGATGCCCCTGCCCCACAGTGCAGTGCCAGCCCCAGCTGCTCGTTCCAGAGGGTGGCAGGCAGCAGGGAGGGCCCTGCCCAGCACGGTGACTCTGCTCCCAGCACCACTGCCTTTCTCACGGCTCCTGCCGGGCTGGGGGAACAGGACATTTTTACTTTTCGATTGTTTCCAGTTTTGCCCTTCTGCCCCGGCCTGAGGGGCTGCTCCGTGACTGAATTCATTTCCTGCTGAACGATCCCCCGCCCAAAGCAGCCCTTCCCAAAGCCGTCCAGGGGCAGCCCAGCCCAGCCCCACCCTGGCTGCCAGGATCAGTCCCCTGGGAGCTCCTGCCCTGCTCCCAGTTCTCCGGGGAGCCACAGTTACCGGGAATCGGCCTTGGATCCAGTCCAGGAATGGGCCCACAGCAGGGTGGGATGGAGGGTGCCCAGGACCCCAGAGCAGGGTGAGACAAGGGGTCCCTGGACTCCCAGCCCTGCCCAAGGCTTTGGCTGCGGGGATGTGACAAGCATCACCCACCATCAGTGAAAAGGCGTCAGGAGGATGCAGACACTCTATGATTACTCACCCAAAGGACACAATGGTGGGTAGGGGTCCCCCCCCAGCCCGATGGGGCCGTGCTCAGCCCCAGCAGGACCCTGTCCCACATCACCCTGAGCATCCCCCCCGTCAGCGCCAGCTCGGCTCCTCTGGCTGCTCCCAGTGCCCCCAGCCTGGCTGTCCCCAGCTGCTCCCAGTGCCCCTTGACTCAGTGACAGAGGAGCAGAGCTGCCCAGGGGAGCAGGGGACAGCACAGCGTGGGGAGGACACTGTGTTTCCTTCCCTGCTGTTTTTTCCCTTACGTTATGCTGCTCCTGTGACCCTTGGGTTGGTGAGATGTGCAGCAAGCATCATTTAAGGCACCCGGGGGATCAGCAGCCACTCCAGGCAAAGGCTGGGCCTGGCAGCACCCTGGCACTGCCTGGGGCTGGAGCTGGCCCTGGGTGTGGCACAGAGACTGGGTCCTGCCCAGGCACCCACTCTGTCAGGGTGGGAATGAGGCAGACCATCAAATCCACGTTTTTTCCTAAACCTCCATCCACACTGCCCAGTGTGTCTGCTCCCTGCAGCCTGCCCCTGCACCTCAGCCACCATGTCTCACAGCCACACATCCCACTCACGTTTGCCAACTCCACAAGTGGCACCACCGTGCCCTGGCACCAACCCACAGCCCCATCAAAAGGAGGGGGAAAAGCTCCAGCTCAGGCAAAGGTCACCAGTTTGGACTTTAAATGGCAATGACAACAATAAGTGATATTAAAAACCCTAATCTTCACAGGTTGTAAGCAAAGCAGTCTGATTTGTGCCCATATTTAACGTGTCAGCTGCTCTCTCCCCTCTCTGTCCCCTGGAATTGCCACAGCCCATTTCCAGTGGGAATGTCAGTACTGCAGCCACAGCAGGCACGGTGTCCCCACACCCTCCCCTACAGCAGCAGGTGCTCTGCAAACGCCTGCAGAAAGCCCTTTATGATACTAATTTACAGTATTATTACCATTCACTGGCCAACTGCAACCAATTCCAATGCCTGAGGTGAGCTGCTGTGACAAAAAAGCAGCCCTAAAGCAGACATCAATAACTGTCTTTCAAAAGGTTTGGTTTAGCAAAAAAGGAACCAAATCAACACAACCAGACTTGCTTTGCCTCTGCATCACTCCACTTCATGCGCTTATGATAGTTTATATCTTCCATGATTTAGCCTGTTCCAAACACAAATACTCCTGGGAACCACGGCTTGAGGAGGATTATTCCTGAATCCCAGCTTCACTCTGAAGATACAGTAACCCTCAATCTTACCCAGACTTTGTGCCTTCTTTGCCAAGCTCCCACTGACCAAATCTTCAGGGCTCAGCAAAAGCACCTGAAGTATTTTCATATTTTGCTTTCAAGCTTTATTTTTCAAAGCCTTCCCTAGTGTTCAGGTTTCTTGCACTTCCTTCATTTTCTTGTGCCACAAAATCCCACCACCTCCCAAGGAAGATCACAGTTTTCATTGTAACTATTTGCTTGAAAGCTAAAATACTTCATGTCAACAAGCTTCCGATTTCTTCCGAGTTTCAGGACTTCAAACTGAAATAATGACACATAATACTGAGTAAGTTTACAAAGACATATATAAAAAAGCCTGTTAGTGTAGGGCAGAATCTCCCTGCATCCCTCGGTCCCTCCCTCCCCAGGCTGTGCCAGGGACTGGGGCACCAGTACCTGCCCAGCCCCAAACAAAACACCATCCTGCAGCTGCTCCCGGGAGGGCAGATGAGGCTGGCCCAGGATGCAAGCAGAACAGGGGCAGCACACAGCCCAGGTGCTGCACCAGTGAGGGAACTCAGAGCCAGGTCAGGCTCCTGCAGGGCTCTGGACTCTGTGCCCAACCTCAATCACCAACAGCCCACAGGGCTGTGGGCAAACCCACCAGCCTGGCGATGAAGGCAGCTGGGATGGCAGCGATGTGGAAATACAGCATTTTACTCAGCACCCAGACACTCAGAGGATGGGGAAAAGCCAGGAGGGGTTTCCCAGGCTGAGCTGGGCATGCCTGCAGCACTAGCTCCTCTTCCTCTTGCCCTGGGGCATCGCCCCGCTGTCCTCGGGGACGCGCGGCCGCCGCAGCTTCCTCTTGTTCCCTGCCAGAGCCACGGAGCTGCTGCTGGGGAGAGAACACAAGGGAAACAGGGGTTCACAAGGGCCCCAAACACTGCACACACTGCTGCTGGGCACAAGCACTGTGAGCAGTACACAGATGCTGCACACGTATGTGCTACAGGTGATGGGGAACCAGGGCATGGTTTGGGTTGGAAGAGACCTTAAAGATCATCTCATTCCACCCTGCCATGGGCAGGGACACCCTCCACTATCCCAGGGTGCTCCAAGCCCTGTCCAGTCTGGCCTTGAACACTTCCAAGGATGGGGAGAGAAATATTTCTCTGCCTTCTCATTTGAGGAAGGTGACAGCACCACAAATCATCCCATAGCCCCTGAGCCTGCAGGAACAGGGTGATCACAATGCCTCTCCTTCTGTCCCCAGAGACCAGTTTGGAACCCAAGGAACAGCAGCAACCCCCTAGATTCTGTGTTCATAACTGAGGACAACCCCTGGCACTGACAAAACCATAAGGATGTTCTATCAGAAAAAGCAGTTTGGGGCACAGCCACCTGGAAGTAGGATGAGAGGTTGGTCAGTGTTACCCCAAAGGAGGACTTGGGGCCTACAGCCTTGCCAGGCACTCTCCTCATTTATGGACAAAGTATTTTCCGCAGAGAACTCAACAACTGTTTTATTTTTAGTCACAGTTAATTTTAAAGAAAAAATTCTTAAACTAGCTGTATGTAAATGAAGCAGCTGATTTCTGTCATTCAGCCTTGGAGCTTAAAATTCCACATAGTGTTGACATGAAAGATGCCACTAATCTGTCAACAGCTTTTGCTAATTAAACATTCCTTTTAAGTGCACTCTGTTTTATACCATCTGCTAGGCTGAATCCATCCTGCAGGGACTATTCATTTGTCTTAAACTGGGAATTCACATCTGAAAATAACAATGGACAACTCTGAGATGCTCAAGTCCACGTCTGCCGACTGCCACCAGATACACACTAAGATACAGCAGGAACAAGTTGTGTTTCAGAGCTGCACCACGATGGAAATGGCTGCCCTGCATCCCTGGGATCCCCAGCCATGCCCAGGCTGATCTGTGTGAACCCCAGCAGTCAGATCCAGCTGGGCCCTGGTGTTGGCACTGAACACACGCTCCCAGAGCACCGAGGGGCCTCGTGGACCCACGGCCCTCTCCAGCTCTCCCCAGCCCCTTCACATGGGTTTTCATTTGGGAAACAGAAACATGATTCAGACTTGCAGACACTGAGATTTTAACAACCAAGAAGTGCTCTTCTAATCTCAAACAGAAGTAAATCAAAACAGATGCTCAGTTCCAGCGTGTTCAACTTGTCAGCCTCACCTACAGCTCTGTCAACAATGGAATTTTCAAATGTAATAGAAGATCAGATTTTATTTTCCATAACCAAGCAGTTTCCTCTTCTTTTTTTTTTTAAATTAAAATATATAGTTATATATCCCTTAGAATAAAGATATTCGATTGGGCATCTGTGGATTCTCGGAGGACCCAGGGATCATTTTTCAAGGTTCCACATACACTGACCAAACTGTGCTTCCCAGAACTGTGGGGATTCTTCAAGAATCTGACTTTCCTGAGGCATTTGCTTCTCCAGGATTCCACCAACTGCAAGCTACAGACCTAAACCCATCCCAAGGACTTCAGCTCTTGGATATTCTACTCACCTGTCAGAGGACGCTGAACACGTCTCAGACCCTTCCATATCTGCCAGAATGTCCGAATTGGTGCTGAAGGGGAAAATAAAATAGGTGAAAATTATTTCAGCAACGCAGGGCTCCACTCAGCAATGGCAGCAGAACCCCTGGATGAGACCAAGCCCTCCAGTACCAACAGCAATGAGAAACAACACCAACCTACAGCACAGTCCAGAAACTTCTGTCTCACTTCATTTTTAGTTAGCCCTGGGGTCTCATTATTTAACACACAAGACAGTTCTATGTTTATGTATGTTAGGTGGTAACTACACCACGTCTGTATCCTCAGGCACCAGAAAGTTTCTCTGCAGAGGATCTGCAAGACATCTTGGGGGGAAACGTGTACCTTCTTTTTTTAAAGTCTCTCTTAAATAAATCAGTGTGACAAAATTTCTGTAAGACAGCAGGATTTTTTCACCCTTTGCCATTCTGTCTCCCCTGTGAAGTGAGAGTCCTCAGCTGTTACTGTGGTGATAACTACAGAACCAACAGGAATTTGGCTGGACAAACAACACCAGGTTAGAGTAACCTCCAACACATGCACATTCAGTCATACAGATAAAAAGGAAAAAGATACCAAAAATGGATGGGAAACATTTTGAAAGTCAACCTTGTTTTTACTCTCAGAATTAGAAGCCCATCAAAAGCTCACTTTCGGTGCACGAAGTGGATGCCCAGGGAATGAGTTATCATTGTATTTCCAAACTCCACTCTGATGTTCCAGTTGCATTTTAAAAAAGAACTGGGGAGGACACAGGGCTATTTGTGTGCTTTTAGTCCCCCAAAATAGAAAAAGAACAGGTTTGAGGCCTGAACATGATGTACTTCCCTGCCTTGAAAACTGCAGCATTTATCACCCGCCGCGTTTGCCACCGCAAAACAATAAAACTGAAAAAGTCTGGCTAACGTTCAAACCAGTAATGCGCGTTCAGAATTCACATGTGGAATCCATGGTCTGGGCCTACCAAACTTTTTTAAAACCAAGTACAAAACGTCCTGGAGCGAGTTCCACCTTTGGCCTACACACGGAGCCATGAAGGGGCCCTTGACGCCACAGCCATCGGTCCCCAGAGAAGCCAATGAACTCCTACGCCCCAACTGCAGTGAGAGGCTGAGGAGCTGCAGTGGCTGTGCAAAGCAAGGCTCTGAACCTCCAGCTGGAGCTAACAGCCCTTTGTTTCAGGACCCCTTCCAGCATCCCACTGCCCCACGCCAGCCACTCAGTGAAGCAGCTCTCTGCATCCCGCTCTGCCAGTCATCAACCTCAGTTACTGAGCCCGAGCAAGGCTGGCTTTGGAGCTGAGGTAATTACACACCTTTCTGCCACATGCCAGGGGACTAAAGTGTTTGAAAATTTTAAAAAAATATCCTCAAATATGCCACCGTTGAAAAACAATTATCAAAAACCACTGTCAACTAAACAAAAGCCACTTTGACCACCAACTGAATTTGTATCTTAAATTAACTTTTTCTTTCCCTGAAGAAAACTTCCTCCCTCTTCTTAGCATCAAATGATTAGCCCTTAAACTGAAGATTATGAATTAAATAAGAGAAACAGCTGCCTCATTCTGAAGAGGTTTTTCCCTATAAATTTTAGCCCAGAGAGGCCAAAGAGATCACAGAATTTAGAATTTTTGTTTTGTTCATTTCTCCAGTGTCTTCTGCCTTTTCAATGCTTCAGAGGTATCTATCTACATTGCATCCAGGCACAGCAAAACACCCCTTCAGACTTCATTCAGACTCCAAATTCAAGGCAAATTCCCACAACAGGTTTTCTGTCCTTTCCTTAAGTGAAGGTCACTAATCTCTCCCAGAATTTTACAGATCATCTCCAGATAAGTCAATTTTTACAGCCTAAACAATTAAAGTTCTTCACCTGAACTGCTCAAGATGCAGCCAGCATCCTATGGCAGGGTGATCCTGCACTTATTCATGACTCCATGTTGGGAAAAATGCACCTCCAGTGACTCAGGCAATTGTCCCGCTCCATATTCCTGCAGGATTGGTTCCCCTGATCCCTTACAGACAGTCACCCAAGAGTCAACTCTTCCTTTCTTGACCATCAGTTGGGTTTGACTTCCACCACACCCCCTCTTACATTTAGGATAAACACACCACCCTAAAATAGAGAGAAAAAAGCTGATCTAAGTGTGAATGACATGTCTTGCTCTAAAACTGAGAGGAGCAAACAGTCCTTTGAACTGGTTTATTGTAAGGCAGATTAGGTTCCTCCTTGGCCTCGTGTGAGCAGCCAGCATCCTCCCGTCCATCCATCCATGTGCTCTGGCCCAGGCTCTGGGCATGTTTTGCCTCAGTGCTGGCACAAGAGATGAGCTCTAGCCCATCTTGTTTTACCAATGTCATTTGGAGGTGGAATGCCCAGGAGTGAGGGCAAGCAGCTTTCCCCCTCTTGCAATCCTGCCTGCATCTTGTCCCCCTGCAAGGAACAGGATGAGCCTGCTGCTGGAGCAGCCAGGCACCGTGCCATGTCCAAGGTGAGCTGTGCAACACAGCATCTTCCACGGCTTTCCAGAACCTTCCCTTCAGAGAAGTGCCCATGGATCCATGCTCCTGTCTCTGGAGAGGTCTGCCAGCCTTGGCTTTGCCCAGGCCCCCAAGGAGGGCTCTTGTCTGTACCAAACCCTGCACAGGTTCCACCATCTTGCTGTTTTCCTTGACTCTCTCCAGGCTTCCTTAGTTTTCCACAGCCTCCTCTGCAGCCCAAGAAGATACCTCTGAGGCTGTTCCTTGAGAAAAGGGAAAGATCTGCTGCATCTTCCTGAACTGCTTCCCTGAGGAGTCTGGCAGCAGTGGGATGTGGTGGCTGAAGCACCAGGAGCACTCCCTACCACAACTCCTGCTTCCAGGGCTCAGAGATGTCCCCAGCCCAGGGCTCCTGACCAGGGACTGATGTCCTCCTGGACACAGCCTGTATGTAAGAGCTTCCACCATGCACATCAGAGGCCACCAGCTGGCCCTATATGACAACCACCCCAGGACTTGCCACCAGGCCTCACAGCTCCTGCCATTTGTTACAGCTCAAAGTTTTGAGAAGAAAAGCATGAATCAACAGCATAGCAGAAAAGTATCATCATCCTTTCACAATGAACCCGCATTTGAGGCCAAAACTCACAGATCAAACACTGTGATACAAATCATCGCTGAGCCAAAGCAGTGCAAGATTTATTAAGTAAAAAAGTCCTGAAGATCTATAAAAGGCAATTATTGCACTGATCAACACATTTTCATACACTTCTCTCATCTGACAGCGATGGCCAGGGCGCAGGACAGCGCTGCCTCCAAGCTCAGGCTGAGGGAGCTGCCCAGGAAGAGCTCACACAGCATTTCCAAGCACTCCATCCTGCCAGCTTTGCCAACCCATGTCACCCATTTCAGAGGGCTGCTGCCATCCAGTGCACTCCCATTTCTACCTCTTCTGCTGATGAACTAAAGCTCTTATTATATAAAGCACATAAATCCAAGGATTTAGTGACCTGCTAAACCCAGAGCTTGGATCCTGATCAATGGCTCCTAAACTCACTGCCAAAAAGCCCCATTTATTGCAAATGGGGCCCTTTCCTTGGGCATGAACCCCTCCTGGCAGACACTGCAGTCACTCTGGGTATTCCAACAGCACAGGGATTTATACAGGCTGTGGACACAGCACTTTCCCACCAGGATTTCAAAATTCTGACTGTGTTTTAGCATCTCAGACACGACCAGTGCTGGGTTTTGTCTCATGTTCAGGTCCCACTCTAGTCATCAAAAACCAACACCTGTGTTGAACACAGTTTTAAGAAAAAATAATTTGCTTAAAGAACTGCATATTATTGCCATTATACAAAACACTTATAATGGAATATTTCCTTTACATAGCTCATTAACTGGCTTATCATTGTTCCTCCTAATTTATTTTCTAATTTTCCTATTGTTTAAGCAGTTGTGTAAAATCTGGCTTCAGTCCCAGAAAGTCAAAGAATTCCACAGGACTGTTCATATGGAGCACTGCAGTCCTGTGGAAGCCCTGTGCAACCGTGACTTCAGAGCTTTGAAAAATCACCCTTTCAAAGCCATGGCTGTGTTTTGGTGCTTATCTGTAACACACAGTTGCTCTCTGGGTGGGATCATCAATCTCTCTAGAGCACAAGCATGTCTGCAGCACTGCTACAACCTCCACGCCTGGCCTGGATCTTTTCTCCAGCAGGAGTAAAATTCTCATTTCTGCAGTTTTAGCACAGACCTTTGAATAATATCAGTTCATCAGTGATTAGTGTACAATGGATGAATTGCTAATCTTGATCAACTACTCCCTTAGCAAGTATTGACATGAAACTGAAAAGGGACAAACCTTATGAAGCAGAAAACAGAAGAATCACTGATTTCTTTGCAGCATCTTTTTGCAGAACAAACATTTCAACTCTGACTTGTGGATTGTTCTGTTACATTCTATATGCTACTCAACATCCTCATTTTGATTTAATTCATCAATACAACAGCCCTCCATTTAGAAGTGCCCTCCTCACAGGAACGCAGCATGCAAATTTGGAATTCCAAATATATTTCCAGTTTTGACATTTCAATGTGAAAAACATTTACTCTTGGCAAAGGATACCCTCTCGTTATCAGAAAAACACAAGCCTCAGAAACCCATTACTTGATACAATACCACAATACTTCTAAAACCATCAACATCTAAATCATTCTTGTTTGATTTCTGCTGGATTTATTTCACTACAATTAACAGAATCCCAGCCCCATGGTAAGACAGTGATAAAACGAAGGCATTACAAAGTATTAAGTGAATTCTACATGTACTTTAGCTCCATTCCTGAAGCTAGGGAAGCCCAGGAACAGGTGCAGAAGGAATTGTGAGCCCAGCCAGCACCCCTCCTGCGAGCTGGGTGCCTGCACTGCTCCCTGGCAGTGCCACAGCTCTTCCAGCAGCTCTCCCCCAGCACACAGCAGCAGCAGGGGCTGCCTCACTGACCTGCATGTTGAGCCAGATGACAGTGAGAACTCAGGAGAGGCTGATCTCTGCCATTCCTTCAAGCCATGAGATTCATTTATTTGGCCATCAGGAATTTCTGATAGGAGTGCTTGGGCTCTTCCAGCTGTGGGATCCTCTTCCCCAGGTTCTACCAAGTGGAAAGACAGAGATGAGAATGAATGATAATGCAAAATACTATTGTTTAGGATTCTGCAGCCTAGAGAGAAGATTTTCAAGAAAAAAATAAGTTATAAACATTTAAATACCAACATCTCATTCCCACACACTTATTTTCCAAAACTTTGACAGTTTCAAAGGTTGAATTTCTTTTCGTGTATATTTAAAAAAAGAAACCAACCGACAACTCCCTGAGAACCAGAGATGTTTCACTGTTGAGTTTCAAACACAAGGAGAGAAATAAAGGGTGAGGTTGTGTTACACATTTTATAAGATGGCACTTTATTTCGGAAGTTAGCAAGCACTTCATGAGTGCTGTTGGCTGCTTGTGCTACCAATTCCCTTCAGCCCCTACATCAAACAGCTTGAGCTTTAAGTTTTACAGACCAAGTTAAAAGGCTTATTTTCAGTTGTGATTCACTTCCTTATGCAGCTCAGACAAGGCAAGTGCACTGACATTTCCATTTCAACGGGAAAAATAATTCCTAGGCAACACAACAGACAAAAATTGAAAACCCTTCTCTGGTTTTTCTGTCAAGTGTTTTGTTCAATGAAAAGATGACCAGCTCTCTGAAAAGAGATCGTCTGCCCCTCCAAAGAGAAAACAGATACAGGTTAAAAATTCTGGCATGAAAACACAGACTGCCCTCATGCCATACCCACAAACATTTGCAAGTGAGTTACTTCACTAAAGAATCACTCAGCACACGAAGCCTCTGCAGACCCATCTCAGTGATAACTGATTCTGGCAGTCACAGACAGTCCTGGCTCCACCCCAGGGCCCAAGCCACGCTCCTGCTCAAACCACGCCGACTTCTCTGCCCCTCCAGCAACGGTCAAGCAGAACTTTAATTAGAGTGTGGAGGGGCTTCACAATCTTTGGATTCTGCTCAGCTTGCCCTTTCTGTCCTGCTAACAGGCATAATTAAATATCAGGGGCATATTTTTGTCTGCTGAAAACAACCAGCAGATCCCAGTGAGTCAGTTGTCCAACTAATGAAACACAACTCTCTGAAATTAGCAGGGTAAAAATAGCAAAGGCCTGTGCAATAATGCAGCCCAGCACAGTTCATATTTATTGAATCAAATTATTTAGCACCAATATAGATCAAATCCTTATGGCGCCTTCTCCTTAGACAAAGCACAGCCCCATGTTTAAAAATTATGAAGACTGGGAAACATATTTTAAACTTAAAGATGAAAAGCAAGATGACGTAAATCAGGAACAGATGATTAAAATGTCACCATAAACAAAGTGAGGTTAAATTACATCAACCAATAGTACAGGAGAGGCAATGGGAGAGATGGAGGAGGAAACTAAAATAAACTAACAAACCAACAAAACCCCAACCAAACCAAAGATCTCTTTTAATTCTGTACAATTCCACCACTTCCATGAGAACACAAAGCAAGTGGCTAAGGAACGCAGACAAAGCCTTGGCTTTACCAGCTTACCACCAGGCCATTACTGCCTTCTTCCTTTCCCATGCTGTAATTCCCAGTTTAATACAAAGGCAATTGCTGTTACAAGGAACCAAGAGCAAACACGCTTTAGGCAGCTGTTCCCTCCCCTGTAAATCACCTTTTTGCTTTTTCAGTTGTTTATAAACAGTCATCCGAGGGCAGATGCTTTGCATAAAACTGAAATTCCAAGGATTATTGGAAGCTCCGAGAACAGAGTGTAATGGAGATTGTGCAGGTTTGCCAGAACCAAATGAGGTGCTGCCACATTCTGAACATGATGCAGAATGATACATCTGATTCAAGTTATTTTCTACCTGATCACTGTTTTGGAAAAACTCCATGGTTTTACATCAGCTCTTCTCAGAGCCTGCAGGGCAGCACACACAGAACAGCTCACACAGGAGACAGAAACCCCAAAATCCACAGCAGCCCATCCCTCCCTTCCAGAGCTGGAAATCAAGGCTGTGACCCCACTAACCAATAACCCATTGCCTCTTCTGCTATAGAAGAGGAACAGCTTAAAATCTTTTATTTATTTATTTATAAGGAATCTTTGAGATTCCTTTAACTTTTACCCTTCACAGAGAATGGATCATGCACTGCTCCAAGGTCTGCGGGAAAGAATAAGGATAAAATTCATACTATTATACTGTTCTCTTAATTTCTTTTTATTCTGCAGAGCTCTGCTGGAAGAGCCAGCACTGGAGAGAGGCCCAGCTGAAGTCAGCTCAAGAGCACAGGGATTTGTGAGAGCTGGGGCAAACGACACTTCCATGTTTTCCTGAGTGTTCTGACAGCAGCACGTCCCACTTTGGCCAGGGGGCTCTCCAGAACTCAGTCTCTCAGATTAGAAATCCACAAGTTCTATTAGGTGGAGGAATGTTCTTCTAAACCCCACGTTCAAAGACAGAGGCTCCCTGCCCAAGCAGCCAGGAAGCACACGCCAGAGCAGACCAGAGGCTCCCGCAGGCAGCGCTCTCAGGGCACAGCCAGGTCATGTCTGGGGCTGGGGGAAGGATGGAGAACCAGTTTAAAGTTTTAAGTTTAAAACCTGCTCCTTCCTCCCAGCCAGGGAGCAGCTGCAGCCATGCCCTCCCACCTCCCACTTTGCTCCAGGGTACAAACACAAAACACAGCAAGTCAGAGAGGGGCAACATCCTGCATGAACAGCCTAAAACAAGCCCAAGGATTTTATTGCTTCAGTCTCAGGACGGAAAATTCCTGCATCCAATCCCCACAAATGCTTCTGCAGCTCCCAGTTACCAACTCCCTCTCACAGTAAAGATCCTGGAAGGCTGAAAGGCAGCAAGCAGCACCCACCCTTCACCTTCACTCCAGAGTGGTCATGTGGCCACCCTCAGCACCTGCAGCAAACCTGAGCCAGAACCTGACACCCCCTTTCAGCCCACTGGAACGTGCCCCAGATAAAGCACATCCACACCCAACACACAGAAACCAAACTAATGTATTTATTATGGGTCATGCCTATGTTCCACACTAAAATCAACAGGAGTAAATCACTTTAGGGTCTGTTTGATCTTTATGCTGGTTGGGCTTTTTTCCCCTTAAAGGGTCTAGAAGAACAACAAGGGATGAAAGACCATTTCTTTGGGAATCCAGCACTTCTTAATGTGGTCCAAGAGGGGACAATACAAAATGTGACTGACCTGTGGCTGCTGGCAGCTCTTTGACAGCAACTTCCTCTTTGTTTTGAGCACTTTCTACTTTCCTCTCACCCATTTTCTTCCACCGTTTATTTACTTGATCCACCAAGAACTTGAACTCACTTCTGTGTTTGTTTCCTGAAAGGTACAGAGCATCAGTGACCACCCCCACAGGACTAAGGTATGGCACAAACACTGCAAGGATGTGAACAGAAATGGACACCAAAAACTGAATTAAAAGCATTTTTGTTACAGCAGAGGAAAACCAACCCAGCACTGTGATATGTTCCACATTCTATTGAGGATCCAAATCTGTGTCTGTGCTGTTACAGAGCTGCCCAGAGCACAGCACAGATGAACACTTCAGGCTCTGTGTCTTGCCCATTACACTGCTGGGATTCAGATCCTTTAAGTAAGTTAATAATCCAAATACTCTCTGCACTTTCAATGATGTTTTACGCACTCCTCTGGTGCTCAGCCAAAGCAATGGAATTGTTTAAGCTTAGTAGTGCAAATGCTTTACTGAGAGGCTGGGAAAATGCCCGGCATCCTCAGCAGGATGCTGGGGCTCACCTCAGCCTGGCCAGGCAGGGAGGCACCCACTGCCAGGAGGGGACAGCAGGTGTGGCTCAGGCTCTGCTCCCAGGGAACAGGACAGGAGAGGGAACGGCCTCAGCCTGGGCTGGGGAGGGCCAGGCTGGACGTCAGCAGGAATTTCTCCCTAGAAAGGACTGTCAAGCACAGTGTCACCTCCCTGAGGAGCCCATTCCAATGGCTGAGCACCCTTCCAGTGAAGAAATTCTTTGATGTATTCCATTATAAAACACCAAGTTCTGCCCCACAGAAGGAAACACATTTGACACAGACTCCCTTTCCCTGAGTAGCTGAAAACACCACATAAGGCCAAAAATTCTGTTAATAAAAAGCAAGTTCTGTCCCAGATGTCGTGTCTGAGTTGCTGCACTCTCATTACGGAATTCCTCTGGCACTTCAGTTTTTCCAGCATTACTATCTTTTGTTGTGCTGGCTCATGGCAGCACTACAAAGCTTTTTGAAAAGAAATGTCCTGGCACACAAGCACTGCTCAGCTACACTGTAAATCAGTGTGGTGCTGAAACAACAGCCCAAGCACATCCCACCAAACTGCAGCAACATAAACCAGCCCCAGACAGAACGACAAATATTTAAACACAAGACAAAGCAGCAGACCTCCAAAGAACATGACAAATGAAAAGATTTATAGCAGAAAAGGCAACCAAATTTTTTTTTCACAGTTGTATTTCCTTCCTGTAGACTTTTTAACTCTTTAAATAGAGACCACAAAAAAAGCAGAGTGGGCTGAGGGTGTCCCGGTGTCCTGTGGGGCAGAAGCCAATGACAGTAGCTCTAAGTGCCAGGCAGAGCTCCCATCCTCAGGTTCATCAAGCCAAAGTATTAATTGCTATTTCATAAACAGCAAAAAAAAAATGCCAACAGTGCAATGTGCAAATTGCCAAGAGCCCGAGGAAATGCAAAGAAGCAGAAAAAAAGCATTTTCTCCCAAACAGTTTGTTCTGCCTTCCTCTGTTGTTCTGCAGTTCATAGCCCCAGTGTGTTTTTTCATATGGAAAAGCAGAACAAAAATATATTTGAGGGGTTTTATTCAGAATTTACACCAGAGTTCATTTATTCATGCAGCTGGGAATTAGGGTCTGAAGTGCAAATGCTGTAAAATAAAAGGAAAAAAAAAAAGCTTCATTATGTAATAAAGCTTTTTAAAGCTTTAAAGTCCATCTGTTTTACGGTGAAATAATGGCATTTGATAAGATTTCTTTAATCTCAAACATGTTTTTGAATTTTAACATACAGTTCTTTTTTCATGCTTATGATTTCTTCCTTATTATGAGAAATAATTACCTGACACCACTTACCATTTGCCTCTTTGGTAAGTATTTTTTTATTAATTTTAAAACCATATCTTCCCATTAAAATACTTTTCTATCTTCCCCCTTTTCCTATTTTTTTTAACTTCTCAATTTCCAGTTAACCTGCTTGAGACTATCAAGATCTCCAAGTGATTAGTCTTGTAGCCTTGCCCTTTTAGCAATCTAAGCTCAATCAAATACCCGTCTTTGAAAAATTAAGACAGCAGTTAATATATTTTGCTCTAAATGTGTACAACAGGCCAAGAGAATAAAACCAGGAGCAGGAAGGCCAGTGCCCTGGTGGGCTCAGGAAGGCCTTTCAGAGCAGCTCTGCTGCAGAGGGCTCCCAGTGACCCCACAACTGCACATCCCACACCCTGCTCTGCTGTTTCCACAGCCAGCAAACATGGCAGCACACTAAGAAAGAACAAAGTGCATAAACAGAGAAGCCTTTGGAGGCAAGCAGTGTGTGTATTTCAGCACAAAGGAAAAGAAGGTAGATTTAAAAGCAAAATGAGGTGAAATTTGCATGTTACTTACTATATTCAGTGTGGATCTCATCTATTTCTTCCTCTGTCTGGTCCTTTGTGAAGGTCAAGCTCTACAGCAATCACACAAATGTTTTTAACATAAATAAAAAGATGTTAAAGCTGCAGGCTTTGAAATTACAGACTTAAAACTGGAAGAAGCAACTGTTTGTTTTCCCCCCCAGCTTTCAGTACCTCATCACATTAATCCACATTTCCAGAACATGTCCACAGTGTCCTGCCCTGCTTCCACCGAGCCACCAGGACCAAGCCAGCCCATGTAACACTCAGCTTATTATATAAATATAAAATATTCCTACCACTGTGCAACAAACAGGCTTCAAAAGCCACCAAAGTATCAGATGTCATGGGAAGAGAACAGGCGCCCTTGCTGATACGGAAGCATGGAATTTGCTAGCTAAATCCTAAAGAATTCTAGGAAGCAAAATATTCCCCACACTGCCATGAAGGGTCAAAATCTTCCAGCATGGCCAAGGAGACCTTAACTCAAGAATTTTTATTGCAGTCAAAAATTGCTCCTACTTAAAGGGTTTGGGCATAAAGCTCAGCAGTGCACCCAGGACTGCCCATGACAAATGTGTGGTGTGAGAAAATCAGGTTCACTACAGGATGCTGAATGTGAATTCTAACATGCAAGCTGGGAATTCCCACAATAAAACAATAGGCAGACATTCCCAGTGCCCTCTCTGCAGTTTCTGCTTGCCACCACTCTGTGAGAACCAAGAGCAGTCACTTACATTTTCACCAGGTTTATTACACTCTAGCTGAACCCGAATCTTCTCGTTCTTTTCCAGCTCTTTAACAACCTCTGCAACTGTTTGGAAATACAAGAAAGGGATCACTGAAATAGGAGCTAGGTAATAAAAAGCTGTAACAGCACAGACTGAAACTACCCCTGCATTTAAAACACAAACAGCGTTCGCTCTCCGAGAGGGAAAGCTCAGACTTCAATCCCAGGCAAATGTGGGGTCTTTCCACATCCCACCAAACCTCCCTCCTGCACACAACAGCGCTTGTGGCACACAGGCTGCCATTCAGAGAGGTTTTTCATTTTACATTGGATATTACAAAGGAAGACACAATAATTGCATCTACTGTTTATCTTACTTTGTCCCCCAAACCACCTTCCAGGGCAACAGAACCATGAGCAGACTCAAGGGGAAAGCTCACAGAGGAATTACAACCACCTTCACCAATTGTCAGACACATCCAAAGCCTATAAACAACATAACTGTAACATTTAACTAGAGCCACAGCTATGCAGAACTCTGCACAGTTTACTTTGACATTTACTTCCACAAATCTCTGCATTTCATCATCTCCACAGCACTGCCAAGCAGCTGTGGGCAGTTATTAAAACAAACACTTCACCATACAGTGAAGCAGGCAGAACAAAAGCTCATTAAGCTGTGAAAGAATAAAATCTGTTCCAAACTGGTTTAAGCACACTCCAGGAATTTGGCACCTGTGCTTCCTCAGAAGCTCAGCTATTGGTGTTCCACAGCGACCTCAGGCTCCCTGCTACCACCCAAAATGCACGTCTGCATCTTAAGTGTGGCTTTAGTAATTCACCCTTTGTGCACAGGTTCTGAACACAGGAGGAGCTTGGCATTACTGGGGAGAGCAGCTGGAGTGCACACCCCACACCCAGCACTCTTCCTGCCCTCTGGGTGAGCGAGGCAGAGGCTGGGTGCCACTCCATCCACCAGCAGCACTGAGTGTGGGCTCAGCCCGAGTACCCCCAGCAGGTTTAAAGCAGCATTCTGCGCTGATCTGGACTTACCAAGATAAATCCTTCCAGCTCCACTTCCCCAGCAGTCAAACCAGTGTTGAGCCTACCCCGAGAGCCAGCAGAAGGGGAAATGCAGACTGATGGTTTGGGATGGCAGCAACCTCCCTGCAGCCTCTCACTTACCAGATTTGGGGTTCAGGGAATCACACTGAGCATTGTACATGTGCACAAACTCCTGGTGTCTCTTGATGAGCTGCTGGCGGGTCCCAGAGGTGGACAGACCATGCTCCTTGAGCTTCTTTCTCAGATCCCGATCCGACAGCAGGTTATAAACAACTTTGGACATCAGCTTCCTTTTGTGGTCAGAACTGCCAAAGGAAAACAAGAGAGACTTTATTTAATTAATACTCCTATGAAAATCAAACTATTTACAATTACTTAAGGGTACTTCACCCACTCAGGATAACATACACATGAAAGAAATTTAGTTTTTCCACCCCAATGCTGGCCATGGCTTACTTGAATCAGCTGGAGAAATATTGAAAGTATTAAAACATCAAGCCAAAACTCAAATTAGGAGATTTTTCAGCTTTCTGGAAAAATGTCTTTGAGAAAAATAGTTATGTACCTGAAGGCAGCAGTTCCCAGCTTACAGAAGGGTGGTTTGGTGATGGAGAGACATTAAAGATAAGTAACCGTGCTCCCAAAGGAATAACATCTAAATCCAAAACTTACTGCCTTCCACTGCTTTCTGTCAGGACTCAACATTTCTGGCACAGTTGGGGAAAGCCTCTTAATTACAGGAAACTGCCAGAGAAAATTCAAGTCCTAGCACAACTTTTGTCACCTAAAATTAGCAGAACATTTCCTCCTGTCAAATTAGCTCAGGCTGCCCTACACCTCCTGGTGAGATACTCTCAAACCAGGAAAAACAAAGGGGCCAAAACCCATCTGCAGCCTTACTCATCTTCTGCAACTGCAGTAATTCATAGAGGAACAGCATTTAATTAGACATTTTTCTTTCTGCAGCAAAATAAAGCTCAGCTGCATTACTCTGGATTAGAGAGCAGTTAACAGCTTTCCACTGTGAAAATGACAGATTTATTTGAAAACTATTCAGCACTTTCAACTTATCACATTGAAAATTTCAAGGTTAAAAAAAAAAGTCTTACACAAAAACTGTCAATAATTCATTTACCCTCATCCAGCCCTGTAGTATGGCTGGTAAACAGAAGATGGATTACCACAATACACTCTTCAGGGAAGCTTTTTTCCAATTATTTTGGGACATATAAAAAATTTCACTGAATAATTAAATATTTTGAAAGTCCTGCAGAAGCTTGGTGTGTATTCCAGCTCACCAGCAGCATGACCTAAAGTGTGCTGACAGCTTTCCAGCAGCCAGCCACAGGAAAACACTTCACAACAGGTTTAAATCCTAATGTTGGTTGGGTTTCCCCATGCTCGAGAAACAAAGTGTTCCCTGAAAACAAATTCACATGTTGGAATTACCCCTGTGGAGCTTCGGGGGGCTGAATGAGCAGCTCATTCTGGAACTGCTCAGCTGTTAACACAGCCTGGGTTGAGAACAAACAGAGCTCACACTCCTCAGGGAAGCACAGGGGATGGGCTGCTACCAGCACCAAACACCACAGAGCAGGCTCTGCCCAGGGCCAGCACTGCCAGAGCTGCCAGCCCCAAGGGCAGTGTCTGCTCTGACACCTGCTGGAGGCCTAAGCAGCCTAGAGATTAAATAAGCAGAACTTTAAATCCTGTTAGGGACATGGGCGTGACACCAAGGACAGATCTGGCTTATCTTTCCATTTATTAAGAACAGAGAAAGCACTAAACCACTCCAAATGGAAATTAAATCTAACATCAGATTTCAATATTCATTTACCATTTTTTTTATCTTGAAAGTCCTTTAGCTTACAGACTGCACTCTAAGCATGACTGAGCTTTAACATAAAATTACTTTCTAATTCAAGTTTCAGGGGAATTGGGAAAACAAGCATTGAAGTACAAATCTTCCCAGTTCTTCAGTCTGATCAGTCAGAAATAACAACAGCCTAAATTTCTGCTGTAAGTAAAACAAACTGAAACTCCACTTCTGATGTGAATGTGGTGACCATGACCAATGCTGGGGGCAGGGGCACAAAGCCAGAGGAATGCATTAATCTTATGGAAATCGAGATCTTCAGGAAACCTCAACAGCCCCACAGAGAGGAGAGAAAAGTGCAATTTTTATTCTTTAACTTGACAGCTATTGAAGAAAATGTCTCTTGGCACACCTGAACCAAAGGAAGCAATTCCTTCACCAAATGAAAAATGGGAATCAGTGTTATCTGAAGGGAATTTTAATGCCAGGGAGCAGAAAGGTGACAAGAACAATGCACAGACTAAGCTCTCCCTGTGATGAATTTTTTAAAACATTGGCCACTGTTTCCTTGCCACTAAAAGTCAAAGAGTAATTGAGCTGGCAATCCACACTCTTTCTCACAGGGAGACAATCCCCACAGTGATTTCAGAGTGCTCCACACAGCAGGGAAGCCAGAAACACAAACCACCACTATGACAGCCCAGCAGCACACAGCTCTCAGTCCAGCAGTGCTCAAACCAGCCACACACATTTGGAGCCCTCAGAGCTGCTCCTTACCTTCGCAGGCTGTCCTTCTTCTCCCCTCTGGTCAAGCAGCTGTCCAGATGTTTGTTTATATATTGCTCCAGAATAGCAACCTCACAAACAGGACATTCCACTGAAAGCAAGGGAGAAGGAATTTACTAGTGTGGATGTAACAGCAAAGAGCGAATGTTTTCCTCTGAAACAAAACTAATAGCTGGGACAATAACAAGGCACACTAGTCCTGAGCTGTCTGTTACTGTACTGGAAGTTACATCTGAGTTCTCAGAACAGGAACAAATAACACTAAACCCTCTCACTGCAGGTGTTTCACAAATACTGTCTGACCAACTACTTTGCATTTGTGGAAATAATTTCCATGTGGTGCATGCTCAAAGATTCAAAAGGATCATAGAATGGGAAGCAAGTGAAAGTTTTAATTGCTCAAAAATAAAAAAGCAGTAAAATTTCACATGAGTTTTAACTTATTAACACAAGCAGGTCTGATGTAAAACCACAGCAGGTTTCCCGTGGCTCTCTTCCTGGCTGTGGTACCTCTTTCAGCAGGATCCATCCAGCTAATGAATATATGTGAACTTCAGAGTTCCAGATGAATAAACCATTACACAAAACAACAGCTAAGTTTGAACTAATAAGAACCAGGGGTATACTCCTACATGGTGTTTTGTTTTAATTTAGGCTTTTTAGCTAGGTCAATAGGATGGCTGCCAGCACATCAGAACTAAGAGGATTCTGCCACTTTATTGTGGTTGATTGGTATAAATGAGCTTTTTCATGCTTCAAAGTAAATTCACCTTAACTCTCTAGAACTGCAAAGAATAAAGCAGATGACTCTTTTAGAGAGTGTGGAAACAAAAATATTAACAGAACTGCTGCCGTGCTCATTTTGAGTTCAGGCTCACCCCTCAAATAACAAACACACTATAAAATAACCTGCTCAAGGATACAAGAGCAGAATAAATGCCAGTGTCTGTTTAGTCATTAGGGGGAAGGAGAAGAGAAATTACTTCATTTTTACTAAGACTGTTGCACAACTATTGTTTTTCCATGTTGTTACTCAAAGCAAAGAAATCCATCAGCACTGAATTCCATTTAACTCCTTGGCAGCAGCTCAAGCTTTTTTGTGAAGAACACACTTGGAGCAGAGCTGTCCCACACGAGCAGTGATGTGAAGGCAGCATGGGCCAGTTAAAGGGGAAGGAGCTGAACGTGCCAGCACAGAGCACAACCACAGGAGAAATGGGATGAGTGCCACGTTCTGAGGGTCCTCTAACACATACAGCCAGCCATACATGGGGGAGAGAGCAGGACACAACCAGAAATCAAACACCTCACCTTTCTTGTCTCCTTTGAGCACAGATGTAGAAGGCTTTTCATGACTTTGGGTGCACCCAGGAATCTCTTGTGAAATCACTTTGCTGTCTTTACCACCAAGCTCTGCAGAAGTGCTGTGTACGTCACGGTGTTCCTCAGTTTTGAAACTCTTCTGACCACTCCATGCCAGGCCACCTGCCTTCGTGGAGGTGCAGACTTTGTCCTTGCTTAAGGAGCTGTCAATGGCTGGCACCTCCTCAGACTCTGGCTGAGAACCAGGACTCCAGTGGCTCTGGGCTGGACGCTGGCTGCGGGCCGGCGGGGACGGAACCGGGGGAGCTTCCAACACCAACTGCAACAGCTGCTGCCTAGGGGCACCCAGGAGAAAACACACAGCTAGCACACGGCAGGTGTGAGGAACCTGAAAACTTGTTTGCCAACACATGCTCTCTTTTGGCTGTGAAAATGCTAGGACTGATGGCAAAAGAGGAGGGAGCAGTCCCACACTGGCTTCTCCCAGAATGTGATTTTTTTGGGCTCATGAGCAGCTGGGCGATGACATCTCACAGTCCCATACCCCAGGGACAGAAGAGCCAGGGCACAGCAGACACGCCTGGCACAGCCCTGGGCTCTCTGACAGAACATTGTCACTGCCACCCCCTCCCTCAGCATCAGAGTGAATCACTCAAATTTCTCACTAATCACAGAAACTCTGACAGGTGTGATTGGAGAGATTTGGACAAGCATGACTCAACTAGAAGCTCATTCATCATCCAGCAAGGCCAGAGAAAGTACACAGTGATGGAGGGGTCCAGCCTCTGCCACAACCAGCCTGGCCAGCTCACCTGGGAGCTGATCCTACAGCAAACAACAATTCTATATCGTGTTCAAAAACCTCTGTATATTGTGTACAGCCTCAGCATTATCTGTGATACTCTCAAGAACTTAACGGACTGCTACGAGCTCTGAGCTGACAGAATTTTACCTTCCTGGCACAAAGCAGTAACTGCAGCACAGCTGACAATGCTCAGTTTATGAGCAGAGCAGTGTCCTTCCCTTTGAAGGCTGAGAGATGAATCAAGCAGGTATCAGAACAGCCACTACCCAAACCCTCCTGCCAGACCCATCCTCCTCAGTCACTGAGATGGGTCAGGGCAGGGAGGTAAAAACCACCTGTTTAACTAAGGATGGATGGTTTCTAAACATCCTCCCCTCCAGCATCCTCCCTCTGCTTCAACAACAGCATAAACAGCTTCTCACTTTTTTCTTCAGATCTGTAACACCCACAAAAACTAAGTGTCCTTCATCAGGCTCCAGCCTCCCATTTTACAGTCTGTTTACTTCTCTCTTGCTGAAGCAGCAATGAAGCAGCGTTGTTGGGAATCTAAGGCTTCCACATAAATAAATTCCAAGGAAGAGAAAGAGCTGTGAATCTTCCTAGGAAGAACTCACACAGAGCAGTCCCAACTGCACTAAAAGCAATGTATCTCCTTGAAATTCCTCCTGCATTCCTGCTCAATCACTGCATCAGCAATGACAGCACCTGCTCTCTCCAGCACCCAGAATCGACGTGTTTATTCCCCTGACTCACTACCTGTCGAGTAACCCTGACTAGGAAACAGAGATAAACTTGACAGTAAAAACATTTTTCTTCCCCTATGTATGAAGAAAACCAGAGATTCTTTTCCGCAAGGACTACTACTTTTCCATTTAACAAGGTGATGCAGAAACTGACAAATTTTCTCAAATAATCTCTTTAGTAGAGGGCAATGAAATCAATTCTTTACACTTCACACAAAACTTTACCTGTTACTTTTAAAGATACTGGCCTCACTGCAACTGATAAGAGAAGTCTTCACTAAGGTCAGCTTGTGCAAATACTGCTCCTCATCTTTCTCTCCTGGCGGGGCCGGAGCCATGAATCCTGCCCCAGAGCACAGACAGGTGAGGCAACAGAAGAGTGCTCACGGCAATGCCCCCAAGCTGCTGCCCCACTGGGGTCAGGGTGTGCCCTCACCAGGGCACTGCACAGCCACAGCCACCGGAGCCTGCTCAGCCTGCTCCTCTCCCTGCACACACAGAAACAGCCACGGCCATAAGGAAGCACAGGACACCTCCACTTCCAGTGAGAGCCCACCCTCTGCACAGGGAGGGAGCTGCACTCCCACACATCCCCATCACCCTGCACACACTTCATGCTGAGCAGAGCACAAATGGGATCAGTGCTCGGTCTGCCTGGAATGATTCCCATTCCCTGCTCACGCTGACCTTGGAGCACAGCTTTCACTCTGCTAAGTGCCACCAACACTACCATTTTCTTCCCCTCCAGGCCTGACTTAAGAAATGGGTTTGCACTTTGTGAAATGCTGAGAAGATTTAAGGCCTAATTTTCATAAACATCAAACTACTCAAGACTCAAAGTCAAGTTAGAACATACTTGATCTTTCAAACATGCTGAGCCCTCCAACCCCTGGACTGTGGATCTGGTTCTGGGGACAGCCAAGGGGAGACAAAGCAGATGGTGAAGGAGGGGAGAGACAGAAGATCTGTCCTGTTCCACCATCAGCAGGACAGAGAGCAGTGCTGCTCTGACTGAACGATGCTCGTGCCACTGACGCTCTCCGGACAAGCAGTGTCCCCTCAGCTCAGGGCACCTGCAGCCCTGGGGACAGACCCAGCCCAGGTGCCAAGCCCTGGACACCACACTGACCACTGCCTGCACTGCCCCAGGGGTCTGTCCCATCAGAGCAGTCAGCAGGGAGCCTCTCCCACCCAGACCCTGCTCTGGTTCCCTCCACCCAGCCCAGACTGGGCTCCACAGCCCCACTGATCCAGCTTCATGTGAGAAATTGATTGAACTCCAAGTCACAAAAGGAAAGGTTATTGAGCTACTCTCACTGGTAAGATTTATACTGATCCATTAAAGCAGTCCAAAAAAAAATGAACATTTAAGATTCAATATCATAATGGATCCAAGTCAGCACTGCTTGTTCCCCACAAAATACTATTTATTAACAAAAAAAATAGTAATCCATTTATCACTAGGAAGCACCAGAATTCAAGCTGAAACAGGGGAACTGTAGGATTTAAATTACTCAAATAAATCAATTAAATCCAGTAGTGGTCATATAGAAGATTAGATCTATCTACATTCTATGATCTTCATCAGAGAAAAATTCTCTCATGAAACAAAGCCATCAAGTGAACTATGCTTCTTGTCACTTACAAAGCCAAGACTCTCACTGACTTCCAGCTCCAAGTTAATTTCAGAGAAAAAGATGAAAGTGCATTCGTCTCATACAGAGACAGGAACACCCACAGAACTCCCAGCAAATCACTGAGTAGCCTCTCATCAAAAGAAAACAGATAATACCAGGAACTTCATGTATCTACTGATGTATCATCTATGATACATGTTGTGATATTGTCACGATATTTTACCAAGTCATATTTATTCTGTTGTTCCTGTCTTTTAAAGGGATGTGAAGCTCAAAAATGAATTAAAAACAAACAGAAAAGCAGCTAAGAAATCAAGCTGAAAGTACAGCACTCCATCACTTTCCTTAGCCAAGAAAACTCACATTTTTAGTCTTTCAATAGCTTTATTTTTCCTAGCCAGTGACTTCACCAAAAGAATGCTCTTGCAAGGTGACCACAACCACTGGACAAAGTCCTTCTATTCAGAATCTCCCCTGCACACACAGGAAGGATCCTGAAGAAAATCTTTACTGCCATTATTTCCTCAACAGAATCCTGACATATCTGTTGACTTCATACCCATTGGCAGGGACTGTAACTTCCAGAGCAGCTAACCAGAAGCAGAACCAAAATAAGCTTGTAAAACCTCCACATCACTTGAGTGTGCAGTACCCTTCAGCCAGAACACTGCAGGATTTTCCCAAAGTGTGAACATTCATCCTGGACAATGCTTCTGTGACACCACAATTGTTTTGCTCAGCTCTCACACCGCTCCCCTCCAGGGCTCTGAGCCTGGTCACACACAGTCACAGCTTGCCAGCTGCCAAACCAGAGAGAGCAGCTATAAAATTACATCAATACCTTGCAGAATTAAAGTTCTTCACTAGATCATCTAAAATCCGGTTGTTTTTCAGGTCAGATTCTGAGACTGCCTATAAAAGAAAGAAAGAAAAAGCAAAAAACAAACCAAAGCAAACCTAAACAAACAAACATTCAAATGCAGTGAAAACTGCAAGTGCCCACAAAATGTTCAAGTGATCAATAACTTGCTTCTTGGCTCCATGCCTCAACTACCCCCACTAAAGTGCTACAGGAATTAAGATGCTTAAAGGGTAAACACTTCTTCCCCAAAAATATCTCATATTAAAATTACTGCCTGAGAACTTAAGTCTGGGATATTAAGGTAGCCAGTAAAAACAAAGCATAAAGCTAAAGAAACAAATCCCAGTGTGCCCAGGCTCCAACAATCGTTTACTGCAGCACAGGTCTAATAATTTTAAAACCAAACCATCTTCTGAAGGTGGTAAGAACCTTAAGCAAAAAAGCATGAAAACTGATGAAGGGAAATGTTAATCTTCTGATTATGGAATGAAAATATTAATTATGAGATGCCTTTGTGCATTCAATTCATTCTTTTTAAACAATTCCTGATTTTTACCTCATTGCAACTCTCTCTGCACTTCTTTTAAACAAAGCTTTTATTAATTATTTTATTTTATTTTGAGATGAAATGGGGCCACTCACACACAGAAAATAAAGCGCTTATGTTTCAGCACTGCTGGTTTAAATGATGGACTATTTTAACAAACTAACATTAAATGTTTTGTGACAGATTGTACACACAGCCCTAAGCCAAGCCCCAGGCCTGATGCTCCATCCCCTTCTGCCTGCACTGACAGAGGAGTGCCTCTGGAACAGGAGAATTCCAGATGCAAGAGCACCACACTTTGCCCATGCAATCACAATTAATTATTTGGTGTGCTCCAAAGGGAAAAGCTCCTGAGATTTGCCAAAAGATAAAAAATAAATCGAGGGGAAGAAACCAAACCGAAACCACACTTACCACACAGCACGTTGGACACTGGGTTTTGTAGGACAAAGACTTGCGGATACAAAGGGAACAATCTGGAAAAAGGAAACACATCATTTTGAACATTATTCCAAATGCAGTTCCCCATCCTTGCTCATGTATTTCCTTGTACAATACATGCAAGCTATTCCACAATACACAAATATTGAAAACACACCCTTTTTACATGGAATTGAGATTATCATTGTTGCAAAACAATCTGTATTTTATGCAAACACGTTTCAACATCAAATACCAGCTCCTCTACCTAAAGCTGATGTTTGTTTCCTTTTGTTCCCCAGCACGAGAAACCCTTCATCAGCCCCCACCACTAGAGCAATGGTTGCACTGCTCACTCCCTCACCATGCTGGGTTTTTGACATGACTAATGCTGATCACTCTCATCTTCCTGCATAGCCCCAGACAAACTTGTCACCATCTTATTGCAAAGCTCCCATACCTTCTCATGATTTCCCATGTGCAGCTCCTCACAGCACTGACTCCTTCACAGTACAGCCAACAAACTCCATCGCCTTCACAGCACAGCCAACAAACCCCATCTCTCTCCTCACCCACCTAACCCCCTCTTTTGTAGCACTCGTCTTCTTATTGGACACAGCTGTGGCCTGTTAAGGGCAGGCCTGCTCCTAATCTTTGGTGATTAGTACAGCTGCAACTCCTCAGATGTGAGATTGCTTTCTGTACTATCTTTATTTTCTTACATTCTATCCTTCCACATAAACTCACAATCCCCTCTTTTCCCCAGGCTCTTCTGCCCCTTTCCAAAATAATACCAGCTCGTTGTTGAAAGAAGAGACTAAAAAGGAGGGGAGACAGCACTGAAATGCTGAGAGACAGCCTAATGTCACCTCACCATCCCAGGATGCTTCAACAGACGGGGTGGTGAAACATGCCATACTGTCATAGTAAATTTCTGCGTTTGTTACACTTTGTCAATTTCTCCGTGAGCTTTCACAGCCACTTCAGAATTTTAAAAGTCTCATCATTCTCCGGGAAAACATTCCCTCACTAGATCATCATGGCTCAGAGTCTCGGCACTAGCTCCTGAAAGAGATTTGTACTTCATACACCCTCTGGGACTGCATTGGAAAAGCAGGAGAAGCATCAATTAATCCCAGAATGGTTTGGGTTGAGAGGGACCTTAAAGCTCATTTCATCCCACTCCCCGCCATGGGCAGGGACATTTTCCACTAGACCGGGTTGCTCCAAGCCAAATCCAACCTGGTCTAATGCACCAATTAACACTTAAAACCACAAATCCATCTAAATGCTCAAAAATTACTACATACATAGTAAGAAGTGAAATAGGGTGAGAAACCCATAAAGAAACAAACTTTAACTGTATGAATAATGAGTAACTGAATGAAGTGGTAGATCCAGGCTGCCAGCATCTCCCCATGACACCCCAGCACCTCCCCACGGGCCAGGCCCAGGCAATGACTGCTGCTTGGAGCCACTGTGCCCCAGACAGGCTGCACCACCAGCAAGCGAAGAGAATTTCCAGTTTTGTGGCTCCCCACACTGGCTTCAATGGTGACAGCTTTGCCAAGCTAAACTAAACTTCACTGCCAAACTACAATGCCCCCCTTCACGGAAGGAAGTGCTACAGTTTCTGAACCAAACAATCACAAGCATTATTTTAACGTGAGAAAAGGCAAGGTACTTCCCTCCTAATCTGGCTTCAGCAAAGCACTTGGGGCCAGGTTCCAGCAGACAGAGCAGCATGGAAAATTTCAGCTCTTAATACTCTGCACATAGAGCTTTTTATTTGTACCACCCTCAATATGTTAAGAAAGATATTTAAATGCAGAATGCCAGATGCCACATGTTTGTATTACAGCAAGAACTACACAAGGGAAGGATCCGCCTGCTTCCATCTTGCAAAGCTCCTCCCAGCTTCCATGGCAAAGAGAATCACAGAACCCTGGAACGGTTTGGGTGGGAAGGGACCCTAAAGCCCACCCAGTGCCACCCCTGCCATGGCAGGGACCCCTCCCACTGTCCCAGGTGCTCCAGCCCCAGTGTCCAACCTGGCCTTGGGCACTGCCAGGGATCCAGGGGCAGCCCCAGCTGCTCTGGGCACCTGTGCCAGGGCCTGCCCACCCTGCCAGGGAAGCTTCTTCTGGATCTCTAATCGAACCCTGTGCCCTGTCCGTGGGAAGCCATTCCCCCTCGTGCTGGTACCCCGGGCCCTTGTAGTTTCTCTCCACGTTTGCTGCAGGCTCCAGCGCCTTCTCTCTGCCGGGCGGAACAATCCCAGCTCCCGGCCGCTCCCGGCCTCTCCCCGCAGACAGACAGACAGACAGACACACAGCCCGGCCGCCCCCGCCCGCACTCACAGCTGTGCGAGCACTGCGGGATGATCACGGCGATGCTGAAGTAGTCGAAGCAAATCCCGCAGCGCAGCAAGTCATCCACGGCCTGCAACGAGAGCGGGGTGAGCGGGCCGGGCCGGGCTGGCCGCGGCAGGCCCGGCAGCGCGGGGCGAGCGGCGCCGCCCGGCACCCCGCCCCGGGACCCCGGTCCCGCACGCACCTTGAGCGGGGCCAGGCCGGGCGGCCAGGGCGGCTCGAGCAGCGGCATGGCCAGCGCCATCGGTGCCGCCCCACGGCCCCGCTCCGCCGCCGGCGGGCTCCGATCCCCGCGCACCCCGCGCGCTTCCGGCCGCGCTTCCGGCAGCGCCGGGAACCGACGGGAACTGCGGGGAACGGGGATAGGAATGGCAGCGAGGATGGGGAACGGGGATGGGAACCGCCAGGAACTGCCGGGAACGGGGATGGGGAACGGGAACCACCGGGAACTGCCGGGAACGGGGATGGGAATGGCAGCGAGGATGGGGAACGGGGATGGGAACCGCCAGGAACTGCCGGGAACGGGGATGGGAATGGCAGCGAGGATGGGGAACGGGGATGGGAACGGGAACCACCGGGAACTGCCGGGAACGGGGATGGGAGCGGGAAACCACCGGGGAACCAACGGGAACTATGGGGAACGGGAATGGGAACCAGCAGGAACGGGAACTACGGGGAACTGCCGGGAACGGGGATGGGAACGGGAACCAGCGGGAACTGCCGGGAACGGGGATGGGAGCGGGAACCACCGGGAACGGCAGTGAAACGGAACGGCTGAAAGACGCCAAAGCGGCGGGCAGTGAGCGATGAGAGCTGAACGCTCCGCGGGGGCTCTCGGCATGCTCGGTATTGCCGAGCTCGGGGAAATGAAGGCCCCGGGGGGCGGGATCCAGCCGCAGGGGCAGACCCGGCCGCAGCACCGACCCGGCCCGGCCGCAGGGGCTGCCCCGCGGCTCGCTCGCCCCGCTCCCCGGCACGCTTCACTCTGTGTCGATATTCCTGTTGGTTAAAGTTGCTGTAGTAGAGGTTTTTACACCCACACGTGAAGCATATTTAACCGTTTTCTATAATACTCTACAGAACAGCACTACCTTCCTCTGCTTACTTCATGTCGCAGGTGTGATTTAAGCCCTTCACTTTTTGCAGCTGCTGCTGACTCAAACGTGCTCTTACCTGAAAACTCTGTGCATCTGTGCCTGATTTTTCCTATGAGTTTTTTTGTAGCAATGCAATTTCTGTGCTCTTGCTCTGATCAGAGCTAGTCTGATTTTTGAATCAAGCCCAGCTCCCTCAACTGGCACTCAGCAACACTCATATATATCTGCATAAAGGGTACTCCATGATCCCCATGATGGAGGAGGTCAGAATAAACCATCACAATGCTCGCTGCTGGCCTTGGGCACTGTGAGTCTCTGAATTTATATATTTGAATGGATCTGATTACTGCCTGCCCCTTGCCAAAAGTGCTAGATTTTACAGAATAGTGTCATTGCCACTTAAGTGCCTGTTCTTTTCATCTTAAGGAATCCATTTCCGCTTTCTCTGTGAGCTGTGACCTATTTAATTAAACTCCTACAATTTTCTGTTCTCTTCATTCCCTCATGCACAGGGCAGATCTTGGTTCACACATTCTGACAGGAGCTTATTGGATGGGAATGAACTCACTCAGGAATGGGCACAGAGAGTTCATGGGTTCATTTCTGCAGCAACACGTTTATTTTTTGTTTAAGTGGACTGATGAAGAGCAAAGGGCAGTGAATTTACAGCCAAGCACCATCCACACAGACCGCTGCTGAATAAAACACAATTTAAACTATTTCCACGGTAATAGCACCATCTAAAAGAACCTTGGAAAATCTGTGCTCTCAGGTGAATCCTGCACACTGCAGAAGCTGGAGAGCATCCACCTGCTCCGGTGCGTGGCAGGACCATCCCTTTAGCCCGGGGTGTGTGAGCATTTGTGTGAGCATTTCCCGTTGGGGTGCAGTGCTGGGGGCTGAACCCATGGCAGAGCCACCGGGAGGCTCCTTCAGCCCTGCTTGGGGGGCAGCAAACCCTCCCTGCTCAGCTGTTTCATTGGCACTCTGGGCTTCTGTGGAGCAGGAATAAACTCCTTTATCTCGCTGAACGACCAAGCTACAGCTTGTTATCGTACGCAGAACACATCTCCTCCTTCCGAGCCCCTGAAATACTCATTTAAATACCAGGAGGTCCCAATTGCATTTTCATACACTTGTTGCCCTGTTCTGTTAGCAGAGAAATGTATGGAAAAGCTTAGCGGGAGGTGGAGCAGCCTGACACAAAGCAAATCTCCAAAACCTGCTGATTTTCACTTGTGTTGTTGAGACAAAATAAGCAGAGTTTTATATAATTCCCATGTGGTTGTGCACAAGTTAATAATGTAAAGAGCATTTGTTCCCCTGTGGTGCTCAGGGCCTCCTGCAGAAATGTTTTTTCCTCCATGCCCCAACAAACAATCAGCTCATCCTCAGCTGCCTTTAGTACGTGGATCTTGAAACTAAAACCTAACACTCCACCAAGGTCTGCTTCATGTGTCTGTGTGTCACTGGACATTCTTCATTATAGATGTACAAATGCACCACAGAAACAAGCCTCTGGACACCAGCATGTAGATTGGCTGAAAAATCAGCAGAAGAACATATTGTACTTAAAATACCAAACCCCAAAACAGAGAACATTTTGAGTTAATTGTTTCTAAGTATTCTCGGAGATTCCTTAATATTTAAAGCAGTGGAAAGTTTCTCATCATATCATTCCCAACTAGAAAGGAGAAGAACCTGAAACCATGGGTAAAATTGTTCAGAAATATTTAACATTGACCTTGCTGTGCCCTTGTGTTAAAGTTGGCAACCATTTATTGATTTCTCCAGGGCTAAATTTAGTCTGATGTTGAGACTTTTGGAACAAAAGGTCCCACATCATCGTGGTTTAACCCCAGTCAGCACCCAAGCCTCACACAGCCACTCCCTCACTCCCCCACCAGTGGGACTGGTGATAGAATCAGAAGAGCAAACGTGAGAAAACTTGTGGGTTGAGATAAAGACAGTTTAATAGGCAAAGCAAAAGCCGCACACACAAGCAAAGGAATTCATTCACTACCTTCCATGGGCCGTCAGGTGTTCAGCCACCTCCAGGACAGCAGGGCTCCATCTCAAGCAGCACTAACTTGGGAAGACAAACTCCAATGATCCCACCTTTGGACTGAGCATGATATCCTGTGGTCTGGGACATCCCTTGGGTCAGCTGGGATCACCATTCCTGGCTGTTTGCCCTCCCAGGCTCCCAGGCACTCCCAGCTTTCGTGCCAGTGTGGCGGCACAAGGAAGGAGCAGGAAAGGCCTTGGTTTTGTGTGAGCCCTGCTCAGGCAGGGCAAAAACATCTCTATTTATAATCACTGTGTTCAGCAGAAATGCCAATCTCAGCCCCATTCCAGCCCCTGGGAAGAAAATCAACTCTAGCCCAGGCAAAAGCAGGGCTGGAGCAGCCAGAGGATGTCCTGGAGTACCAGAGCACCTCGAGGGGCGTGGGGCCAGCCCTGCAGGACCTGCTGGTGTTTGCACTGTGATATTCAAAGACAGCAGACTGCAGAGGTGGCTCCAGAGGTGCTGGTTTCCATTTCCTGTCATCAGTTTTAGGCTAACGCCTCTGTGCTAGCCGTGGTCCCACGAGCCCCCTGCCATTCCCTTGGCAGCCTCGTGTGCAGCCAGAGATGCTGAGAGCCTCCTCGCAGCCCTCCAGGCCACAGGAAATACTAACCACCTTTCACTGGTCAAAATGTTCCCAGGCCACGCGCTGAAGCAACTTATCACCCTAGCAGGGGTTGTGCTGGCGGGTCCCTCAAACACAACCTTTGCTGCTTTGGCTGTGCCACAGATCCACAAGCATCTGGTTATTTCACACAGAAATTACTTGAAAGCACAAATGAAATCCTTTTTTTTTTGTTTTTCAGTCTACTGCAATGATTTTAGGCCAACATAAGTCAGCCAAAAGCATCTTACTGTTTTACAGAGCAGCGTGGAAACTTCCATGAAAATGCTGTGAGAGTTAGCAGCCAAAGGAGCCAGAAATAATATTTAAACTTTCCTGGAGTGCTTTAAGATTGACACGATGAATAAAATCACTCTGGGCATTTCATAGTAAACCAATGCTGATTGAGTTGGGCTGACCTGAGGGCAGGATGAAATGACAGTGGCTGCTGGACAGGCAGCTGGGGAGAGGAGGCAGCAGGTGAGCAGCACGGCCCTGACCTGGGACAGGGACACGGAGTCAGGGAACGAGCCAGTGGTGAATCCGCCTTTGCTGGTTTGGGCCTTCTGCCAACAGCAACAAGCAGCACTTGTTGACATTTCAGAGACATTGTTTTGCACATGCAGATATCTCCCATTTGGACACTGATGCTGATCCAGTAAATGTTAGAAAAATTATGCTAGTAAAATTGGAGCTAGAAAAATTGGAGCTAGTAATCTCACTAGCTCCAAACTGCTCCAGTATAAAACTCCCACACTGATACTCCATGCACATTCAGACTCAGTGATAGGTCTGTAATACCTTCCATTCTCTTTGACTGTCTCCCAACAGCATATTCTATTGCCAGCTCTGTGCCTTAGAGTCACTCTTTGGCCATTTGGTTCTTAGCTTGGGTGCAATTCCCTTCCCCATCATTCTAAATAAACCAAAGGGGGAAAAAAAATGGAATAAAAGAAAAAAAACTGAATTAAATTAGTTCAGCTGCTTGCAGAAACATGAGGATGCTGAGCATTTTGAGAACGAGTACCAGCAAGAGCCCAGAAACAACATGCCAGCCCCAGGAAAGGCTGACCCTTCCTTCTCAGGGGGAGATGACTTTACTTTCCAGTGCCTAGTTTCTCTCAGTGATTCCCTGTGCAGTTAATCCGTGTGTAACTGCAGTGCTCTGTATCCCACCTGAGACCTGCAATGGAGATCACAGGCAGGGGCTGACAAATAGGAAACAACAATTTGCATTCCCATGCAGACAAAAGTGGGTAAATCAGGTGAAATCCAAAGGCAAGAGAGTCAACACATTAATAGAAGTGTTTCTTAGTTGACATTCCAGCTCTCCTGCACAGATTTAGCCTTTTTCAGCTAGGAAAGGGACTTGGGACTAGGAAAAGGACTTGGGAGCAGTTTGGATACAAATTGCTGCCAGTCCCTTGTGCCATATGTCTGCTGACTTGCCACCAAAATGCCCATTGTTGGGACTTCATTCCTTTGGTAAAACTGTTAGGGTTGTTCTGCTGCTGTCTTTATCACTTCATAGCTGCCTTCCCCTGTGCCTAAACATGAAGCAGTTCTCAGCCTTTGCAATGCAAGGGTAGCAGACCTCCCTCCATCCACCTCTCTGCCAGGGTAAGACATCCCCAACCATGCCCCTGCTCCTGTGAAGGTTCATTTATCCTCCCTGTGAATTACTGGGAAGTGCAAGAGAGGCCCAAGAGCTCCTCACAGGGCTCCGGCCCCCTCAGCACTTCCCAACTCTGATTTAATTAAGAACACAACTCTCACCAACAAGGCTGCCATGCTCTGCTATGGATTATGCAATTGTGCCCAGAGGTGCCCGAGGGCAGGGATCCCTCCCAGCAGCCCGGTCCTGCACATTAGCACACTGCAGCACTCTCACCAGGAGGGTGAGGAGTCCCAGGAGCCACTGCAGATGCATTTCCCTGGACCATGGGGCCTCAGCAGAGTCTGGCTGCTCCTCGTGCTGCTGTGTGCCACCTCCAGCTCAGCCCACTCTGCATTTCACTGGTGAACTGCTGCTCATCAAATCAGCAAGGGTAAAACACTCAGAACAAGAGAGCTATGAAGAGGCAATTTCAGCTTCTGCTGAGCTTAGCCTGTTTATGCCTGGATTTATGTGCCAGAATGAGACTAAACAGAGGGAGGAGGAACCATTTGTCACCAGAGCATGCAGAAAAAGCAGCTCCATGGCACAGCAGCCTGCTCTAGTAGTGCACAAACCACTGCTGATGATCTGGGGTGAGATGGGTGTTGGGATTGACGCCAGTGGTGAAAAATAAAACCTCTCGAGTGCTGGCAGCTGAAACACCAGGTAATTACTTAATTGACTCCATGATCTCCACCTTGGAGCAGCAGCCTGCAGCGCTCAGGCTAAAAGCAGAAGCCCATTAGTAATTCTGGCAGCAGTTAATGTCCCAGACCATGGAAAGCAGAACCCAGAGCATGGCTGGTGCAGAGTTTGACACCTGCATCCATCCACCTGCCAGGAGCACTCACCTCTGCTGGACCCAGCAACTCCTCCTGCTCTGACCAGAGACACAGACCCAGAGTGTCCAGAGCTGACATCCAGGCAGGGAAATGACACCAAAATTCAGGACATACCAATAGAAACTCAGCACAGAAGTGAATCAGCCCCGTTCCCTGCTGGGTGGTACTGGGCAGACTGGCAGCCACAGGAGTCCCACTGGGATGTGGGGAGGTGGGAGCCTTGGGACGGGCAGGGGGCACCAGATCCACACAAGGTCTAAATTGGAATCTAGAGGCAAACAGGTGATCACAGTTACAAAGATGCTGCAGAGTACCACTGCCAGAACGGGGGAGCTCTGTGGGAATAAAGCCACATTTGGGGGCCACTCTGGCTGTTGGGGCTGTAAAACATTTCCTTGCATTCCCCTCAGACAGGCCAGCCCAGCAACACTCACACCCCAAAGGGAGGCAGCCCCTGGCTCTGTCTCCTGCTGCCATCAGCCCTGTCCTGGGGAAGGCTCCAGCACCCCAGTGCCAGCAGCCCTGCTCTGGAGGGCACAGCGGTGCCACCACAGGCTGCCACACCGGGCACACCCACAGCCCAGCACCCAGCTCATTCAGCTGTCAGCACTGCACATCAATAACCTCGCCTGAACACAGGGAATTGCCCACTCAAGCTGACTTTGGCAGGAATGAATCCACCCTGGCACCAGCTGGGCTGGGACAATGTGTTTGGCCCTTGCTGTCAGCTCATGGCAGCGGGGCCAGGAGCAGCTGCATCCAAAGCCACGAGCAAGCAGCAAAAGGGAAGGGGCGGCTGCACACAAGGCTTGTCCCCAAAAGCCCTATGAACAATGTATAACTTCTTACAGGAAACAATCATTTATATCATTCCCATGGACTTCAGTTGCCACACCAGGGAGGAGGGAAGGCATTAGTCATGCACTAGCAGATGTTTGGACTTACATAAGGCTAATTTTTTTTTCTTTCTTTCTTTTAAGAAAAAGGCTGCATCTCACCCTAGAGCCTTCTTGAGAGCCTGCTCACCCTCAGCCACTGCCACACACTCACAAGCTCAGCACTGCCCTGCTCCATGGCACAGCTCTGCCATCCTCAGCACTTGCCCAGTCACTGTTAAATATATTATTTTTATAAAAGCTGTCTTGAAGGGAGTGAGAAAAAATGGATGCAGCAAGAGTTTAGAGACAGAAATCCAACACAAGTTCCATCAGCGTTCAGCAGCAGCAGGTGGGGGGTAATGCAGCCAAGGGCAGTTATTTCTAGTGAGCCAAGACCCATCCAGGAGGGAAACGAGCTCGTTAGCTTCGAGCAGGATAGGAGGGTTTGGGCTGGTGACCAGCACTGCTCGCAGCCCTTTCCTGGGCGAGTCCCAGGAGCACAGGGCTCTGGCCAGGCTGCAGAAGCCCACCCAGCCCCATCCTCACTGCACCAGCTCCCTGCGACAGCAGCCAAAGGAGCTGCACCAGCTCCCAGCCAAGCTCTTGCTCATCACAACTTCCCAGTGCCCCAGGCAGCTGCAAATCCTAATTAAGAAATTTATCTTCGTTAGATAGAGCCAGACACGTGTGCATGTCCAGAGATGAGTCTCATGCTGATGGGGCTCGGGTGGAATTAGGAGCTGTCAGAGGGTGCCTGGCCTTTGGATGCTGCCAGGAGGCTGTTATTAGATTTAAAGGCCTGGGATAAGCTTTGCTCCAGAGCTGAAGCTTCATTTCCAACACACAAACCTCCACAGATTTTGCAGCATCAAGGACTCCAAGCCCAAGTCTCTGGAAGATTCCTGGGCAGGACACAGGCATCTCTGTGGAACAGAGCAAGGCTGGTTTACCTGCAATGCTTGTGGTAATCTGATGCATGAGATATTTAAAATCCAGCAAATTACACTTTTATCTCATGAAACACTTAAACCAAGATGTTTCAACAGCTGCTGCCTCCCACCCCACAAGCAAGGGAAGTGATCCCAGAGGGCAGCAGGAATGTGGTGCTGCTTTCCAGCTGAGCTGGGATCATAAAAAGGTTTCCAACTGCTCCACAGTATTTACAGAAGATGGATAATGCTGCAGTCTCTCAGGCCTGCTAAAGTCTGGTTTCCAGTGTTTCTATAGTGAGGCTGTAGGTATATATTAAGGGGAAATAAAAAAGCTATCAAAAGTTGTGTAAATACTCCTATTTTCATTGTGTGCCTGCAGCCAGCTCAGGCATGGGGTACAGCACAGCCTCCCCGGGGCTCACTCAGCCCTGCCTGCTGCAGGTCCTGCTGGAGCCTGAGGTGGGCAGGGGCTGGGGACAGCTGGGGGCACCAGGAACACTCCAGACACCCACCACATCAGCACTTTGAATTACCAGGGGAAGGGCTCCACTCCAGGGACATGGGGACATTGGCTTGTGCTGGAGCAGGGAGCCAAACATTCGGAGAAAAATACTAAAATTGAAACCAAGCTCAGAATGCACCAAACCACAGCAGCACTGGCTGGTGCCAGCACTGTCCCTCCCACGGCTGATGAGCCATCACTGGGCAGGGCCAGGGGAGCTGACAGCTGAAAAACACTTGGCCAGTTTCAAGAATCAGTCTCATCTGGCAAGTGTTTTCTCCTCTGCACAGGAAATCAGACATATGCTGCAGGGAATGCCTCCAAACCCACGCACACAACACAGGAAAATCTCTGCCACGTGCCTGGTGCTGGGGTCACTCCTGCCCTGGGGGACTGAGCTGCTGGGCAGCCCAAGACCCGAGGGTGCCATGGGCAGGGGGGATCAGGCAGGAAAAAGGGCCCTAAATGGCCCAGCAGGGCATGGTCCAGCCACAGGCAACGAGGGTGCCATAAATCTACAGCCTTAGCAATTAATATCCACCCTCCAAAAGCCAGTGTAACAGAACATCTCTCTAATGTTCACAAGGGCAGGGAACTCCAGGCAAGTCAGAGCTGCTGCCCAAAGAGATCTGCAGCCACATCTGAGCTGAAACAGCAGCAGGGGCTGCAAAATCCCTCTGAGCTGGGATGCTGGGGCGAGCACTACCCTCACGTGGCCCCGGGCATCCCGCAGGGCCCTGGCTCCCGCCGGGAAGGAATGCCCCTCTCTGCACCCCGGGCTCCATGTGGCTCCTGGCATGGCCTGTGGCTGTGCACAGATGTCATTGCCGGGGCAGTCAGGCTCAGAGGCCACAGCAGGGACAGGGCAGCCATGCACAGCCCCTGCCATGGGCTCACAGCAGGCTCTGGGCACCCACAGCACACAGCTCTGTTTTACTTTTAAACATCAATGGAAAATCTTTACCTCATTCACTAAAAGCACTTTAATGTCTTTGCACATGAAAAAAATTACTAAAATGTATTAGCAATTTGAATTATTTGATTCAGTCAGCAGGACTGAGAGCACTTTTTCCACTTTGAGTCCAGGTTCAAAGCACTAATCACTAAGTTCTGCATAATTTCCTCTACATTTCATTTCTATGTCATTTTTTCATTCATTAGCTATGATATTAAAGGTGCCAGAGTGCCCTTAGGTGCCCCGTGGGGCACTCAGAGTGAGATCCATCCATACTGAGGCTGCTGGGCCAATCCAAGTTAAAGGCAGGTCACCCCCAGGCCGTTCCTTGGCAGCCAGCTATGCCAGAGATGACTGGAGGAGGCTGAGAGCTCCTTCCATCACGTCCGAGGGTTCCGGTGTTCAGTGAGGAGCTGCTGAGGCAGACCCAAGGCGCTGCCACCTCCAGCCCCTGGGCAGCACCCCCAGAGCTAACAGCAAGGGCTCTGCTACTTCTCCTCACCTGCAGAGAGCAGGGCTGGCTGGGGCAGCATCGCCACCCAGCCCTCGCTGTCCGCCTCTGCATTCCAGCAGTTTTTCATTGGAGCAATTCCCTGCCCCGATCCCCTGAAGCGGGATGGGAGGAGCCGGTCCCTGCTCAGTCTGGGGTCCGTGCCACCAGCCTGGCTCTGCCTTGTGCCCGATGCCAGCAGCATCCCGCGGTGCCAGGCACGCCGTGAGCCACAAGCTCCCAGTGCTCACACACCCCAGCTAAAAGGAATTCCTGCCTTCAGCAGGAAACCAGCACGCGCGGCAGAGCGCAGCACTGTAGAAAGGTTATTCAAATGCAAATGCTGCATTCGGCCCACAGAAATTGATAAATACATTCAATTTATTGATCACACTCAGAGTTAATGATTATTACACCTCATCTGGGTAGCTGGACCCTCTGGAGAGAATCGGGTATTAATTTCAGTTCAATCAGCCAGTGGCAGCCCGTGCAGCACTTTTGCCCGGAGGGAAGGGGAAAAGGGGAAAAGGGGAAAAGGGGAAAAGGGGAAAAGGGGAAAAGGGGAAAAGGGGAAAAGGGGAAAAAAGGGGAAAAGGGGAAAAGGGGAAAAGGGGAAAAGGGAAAAGGGAAAAAAGGTCCGGTTCCCCCCTCCCCGCGCGGGGCGCTCGGCCCGGCCGGGCGCGGGGCGCTGCTGCCCTCTGCTGGCGGCGGGCGGACACTGCGGGCACACCGCGGGACCAGCGGGACACCGAGCACACCTGGCACACACCTGGCACACACCTGGCACACACCCCGCACAGGCATCACAGTGTCGCACACAGCTGGCACCCTCCAGGGCCTGGCCAAACCCCGCTCCTCCACACGCACCCGCTGCCCAGGGACCTGCCGGAGCCACCCCCGGGCTCTCCCCCGGGCGGTGCCCAGGGTGCTCCCGCGGTGGGTACTGGGCCGTGTCAGAACCGCTGCCAGCTGCCCTCGATGCTGAGGAGAGCGTGGTGACCAGGACGGGCGCGGCAGCCCAGAGCTCACCCGGCACTCGCCTCCCCTGAGGCTGAGCCCATTACCCGTATTTAAGGAGGGATAATTAAGGACGGGGTGGTGCAGGTCGAGCCCCACCTGCAGCTTGCCCAGCCCTCCCCCTGCCCGTGGCCCACGCAGACCTCTGCTCAAGTATCACCAGCTGTGTCTGCAGCTGCCCCACCTCGGGGATGGATGATGGATGGAATCAGGGAGGTCTCTGTCTCTCCGTGACGCCAAGGTGGGAGGGAAGTGAAGCCACGACCCAGCAGCAAAAAAAAAAAAAAAAAAAAAAAAAACAAACAAACAAACAAAAAAAAAAAAAAAGAAAAAGAAAAAAAACAACAATGGGAAGAGACATAACCCAGCCTGAGGAGTCCAGCGCAGTTCCTCACAGCCTGGGTGTGAAGGGCTGAAGGGCTCTGGGGCTGTTTGTCTAGAATGTGAGCTTTTTATCCCCTCAGCACCCATAAACAGCACCCAGAGCCCAGCTGCAGGGGCAGGAGACAGTGTCTGTACTGCCCAGGGCAGGGCAGGATGCTGTGGGGCAGAGGAGGGTGTGGGGAGGAGGCACAGGCAAGAGGCAGCAAATCTTCTGAAACCACAGACAACGTTTTTGAGAAAAGTTAAGCAGTTTATTCAACAGGATGAGTCCACACCCAACCAGTGGCTTCATCTACATGGCATCACCAGCACACACGAGGATCCACTCAGACACTCTAGCTGACGGCATCTCACCATACGTTACAGAGACAACACCAGAGGAGGAAGAGGAGGAGGAGGATGGCCGGTACAGCGGGCAGCAGCCGGCATTCCCCACGGCCTCCCGGCACAACCAGCCCCGTCCCCACAGATCTCACAGCCCAGCCACGCAAAGCAAATCAGACTCGGGGCATCTACTGCCGCCCCGCGAGAACCACAACACTGCTAGTTAAATAACACACCTGGGACACAAAAACCACCTACCAGGGACTTCAGCCTAAGGAACAAAGTGCAGTCATGGCCGCCCCGGGCCTGCGCTCAGGCGTGAGGGTCTGTCCAGGGCAGGGTGGGGTGCCGCTGCGCTCACCTCATGGCAGGGCCACGGTGCCACTGCACTCCCCTCATGGCGGGGACATGGCTGGGATGGATGGGGCAGGGCCATGGTGCCACCGCGCTCCCCTCAGCCTCACAGCAGGGCCTAGCCATGGCTGGGATGGATGGTAGGGCTGCAGTGACACCATGGTCCCCTCATGGCGGGGACATGGCTGGGATGGATGGGGCAGGGCCGCGGTGCCACCACGCTCCCCTCATGGCAGGGCCACGGCTGGGATGGATGGCAGTGACACCATGCTCCCCTCATGGCGGGGCCATGGCTGGGATGGATGGCAGTGACACCATGCTCCCCTCATGGCGGGGCCATGGCTGGGATGGATGGCAGTGACACCATGCTCCCCTCAGCCTCATGTCAGGGCCATGCCCGTGGCCGGGATGGATGCAGGGTCGCAGTGACACGGCCCCACACGCTCCCCTCAGCCCCACAGGAGGGCCATGGCCATGGCCAGCAGGGCTGGGCTGCACAGGGCAGGGCTGCGGGAGCCGGGCCCAGAGCTCGCTCTGCACAGCAGACACAGCTGCCCTGAGCAGCCGCCCTCACAGAGCTCAGCCACCCTGGCTCCGGCGGCAGCTCGGCCGTGGGCTGTCACAGTGAAGCTCTGTGAACTCTGAAGCCCACACACAGTCTGTGCCCTCAGGGAGGTACTGAGGATCAGAGTCAGTCACTCACAAACCATGAGCAAGTTCCAGTTAGGATGCTCCTACAATGTATGTGGTTCAATTTTGTGCCAAGTTTGCTTACAGAAAAATACATTTCTTCCCTTAAATTTACAGTAGTTAAAACTACACTTGGAATACCATATTACAAAGGGGGAGTTTATTCTCCAACAAAAAGTCTTGGTTCCCTTTTCATCAAACAGAAAAATGGAAGGACTTTAAAAGCAATCACCCCCAGCACAACACAACTGCCCAGACGAACCCATGGTGTGCACAGCCCCCAGGCCTGAACTCCAACCGTTTGTTTTGGTGCTCAAAAAGGCACTTAAAGATAAGAAAACAATTGTATTAAAACCCCACAACAAAACAAAACAAAGGAAAATGAAAGGCAATAATTTAATAGAAAGACACTGGAATTTGTACCGTATGGTCAAAAGTAAGGGAGGAAATAAAACCCCTAATGAAGATGGGTTTGCTCTCAAGTCATCTTAGAAAGCATACAAAAAACAGAAAACTGGCAAAGTGAATGTTCTCCAGGAACTAAATGGAAACAAAAGTAATAATCACTGGCAATGGATACACAGCACTCGTGCCAAATGGGTCCTTCCCTCCCCAGCACAGGTCCCTGACCAGCCCAGCCGGGCTGAACATCTGCAGCCGCTGTGCCAGGCCAGGCAGTGGCCAGGGCTGCGCAGGAAAGGGGCATGATGGAGAAATAAACACCAACGTGAACCAAACGCCAAGGACGTTCACAGACACGCACACGCACCGTCTGCCCTGCCAGCACGACAGGGAGGGACATGGGCAGAACTGCTCCCCACGGGCTCTACCAGGGGTGCCGGCGGCTTCGCTTCCCTTCGGGATTACTATTATTATTACTGGGTTTATTTTTACATTGAGCTACCTACTAAGTGCAAAGATTTGTTGAGTGGCATTGGCTTTATCTAACTTTAGCCTATTTTTGTACAGTTTACAGGTTAACAGTTACCTTCGAGCAGTTAAGCAAGTACAGCAATATTTACAGGGCTGGCAGAGCGGGACGTGAGGGGACACGTGCGAGGGGCAGGGGACAGGCACCAGCCGGTCCCAGGGCCTGCCATGTCAGCTCTGTGCCTGGTGCACGGGGCTGCAGCTGTGGAGGGGCAGAGATGGGGTGCAGCTGTGACAGCACAGGTACAGAGGTACACGTGTGGATGTACAGGCAGTCTTGCACACGTGGGAGCTCCCCAGCCGAAGAGACACAAGCCACGGCAGGACTGACGGGTTCTGCCACCCTGGCAGTGCCTCCACTGCCTTCTGGAAGTCAGGCTCCTTCTCCTGCAGAGCTGGGGGCCACAGCAGTGCTGGAGAGATGAGGAAGATGAAGGGGGGACAAAGCAAAGCCCCAGGGAGGGTAAGTGGCTGCTGGGTGAGTCGGGAGGGCTTGCAGGCGTCTTTGCCCAGGCACAAAGCAGCAGGATCAGAGATAGCAGGGAGGAAGGATGAATGTTAGGAGACATGAGCACGTGACCATGGGGAAGTGCCAAATCAAACCATGGGCATTGCATGGAAATCTGTACAAGGAAAAGCTGCAGGAGAAGCACGGAGCATCTCGGATTCAGTGCTTACAGAGGAGTCTGGATTATCACACAGGACCATGCAATCCCCAGCCTTCTGCATATTTTTTCTCTGGGTAAAACAAAATGTAGATTCTTTTGCATAAACTCAAACTGTTGTATTATATGGTACAGTGCAGAAAGTGCAAAGTATCACCCATCAGACCAGTTTTGCATCTGATGTGGTCAAACACGGCTCATGCTTCTCATGCAGGACAACCACTCTGACCTGAGACCCCTCCTCGCTGCTCAGGCCTGACTCTCAAGAGACCACTGGGTTGGGTTTTGATAAAAAAAAAAAAAGGAAAAAGTACGTGGGGAAAGGGAGATGAAGAATCTCCAAACTCTGTAAGTTACTCCATGCTTTACCACAGGTTTGGTCATTAGTCCTTGCTCACTCTGAGAACTTGCAGAGAAGCAGCATTCCAGAGTCTCAGTGCAGCGCAGCATCCTCCTCCTGCACGACGGTGATGGCACACACCTCACTCTCTGTCCCACTCATGACACTCACTTCATTCCCATCCACGGCCCACACCCTGCTTGTCTCTGCTGCCAGGGCATCACGGGCACATGAAGACATCTCAGGATTCAGGACTGGAAAGACTCCAGCTGGCCGGTCACACATGGTCATGTATGGATTTCCAGCTCTTCTCCACAGCCCAGCAGCGAACAGACCCCACTGCATTCCCATCCCTTTTTTTTTTTTTCAATGCCAAGAGGTACAGAAAATAAATTCCAGGATGGCCTTATATTGCTTGACGCACAGCTGCTGCAGCGTGGGCTTCCAGGTGCACACAGACAGCCTTGGAAACCCAGACCAACCCACTGTCTCAAGAGAGGACATTTCAGAGCCAGTTTCTGAGGTAAATCTACTGTTTTAAAAAGTCACTGAATTCTGTACACTTTGTTTTAATATATACTTCTACACTGAGTGTGTTCTCCAGTGCCAACACTCAGACCTGCCGTCTCCTCCTGCTGTAGGACTGCAAGCTCGGGAAGTGTTTCTGCATGGATGGGGTGTGTGCACACCTATGTACATACACACACACACGTATGTACAGCACCAGGCCCAGGCCCCACACGCGTTTCCTTCCACAGAGGCTCCCCAGCAGGGCTCTGACCCCCTGCCCACCCAGCGAGGCTCCGCTCCCCCTGCTCCCAGCGTCCGGGCACCGCCGTCCCCGCGCCCCAGCCCTACATGGTGCCCGATTTATCTGCCGAGCTGCTGGGGAAGAGCTTCTCGGTGGGGGTGACGGCGGGGCTGCCCACGCCCGAGCTGCTGCTGCTGCTGGAGCGGTGCTGCACCACGGGCCGCACCGGCCGCATGGGCGGCGGCCGCAGCTGCGCCCCGGCCAGCCGGGCCGACAGCGCCGGCTTGAAGGTGGTCATCATCTCGGAGGTGGAGCTGCTGCTGCGCCGCATGGCCGCCTCGGGGTCCCGGATCAGGATGGTGTGCAGCGGGCTGGCCGGCTCCGAGTTGGCGGCGCCCAGCGCGGGGTTCTTCATGGGCTCCAGCGTGTCCAGCACCACGTCAGGCGCCTGCTTGGCCGTGTTCTGCCTCTCCAGCTCCCGCAGCTCGTTCAGCGCTGTGCTCATGGTCTTCTCGATGTCCTGCAATGCCAAAGCCACGTCAGCGCTGTGCCACGGCACCACCTGCTCCCCTTCACTGCACCCCTGGCATGCGTGTCTGCAGAGGGGGTCTCTGATCCGAGAGCTCCCAGGGAAAACAGCAGCTTTGGGAGAAGGTGTGAAGCCCCAACTGGCTGCACTAAGGTGCCCTGTGCTCCCCAGGTCAGCAGGAGCTTGGTCACCAGCTCCAAAGGGCATCAGGCCTGAGCACCAGGACAGATGGGTGAACACCAGCCTGCTCACACAGCTCCCCCACAGTATGAGGCTGGCTTTGCCTCACAACAGAGGCCCTGCAGCCTCCACTGGATGTATGGGGCCTCTGCTGCCCCATGCCCACAGGACAACAGCACATGGCAGGGACAGACACAGGGATGTTTATGGAGTGAGTGGCACAACAGCTGCTCGCCATGGATATATGAGAGGCAGCAACAAGGCCTGAGGCAGCCAAGGAGACGTTGGCTCCAGCCCCTCAGTGCCCACCCACCTCCAGGCTCCACAGTCTGTCCACAGGGATGCCCCAGAAGGTGAACCCAGTTCAACCAGAAGTGCCCACGCACAGGGAACTAGCTACTGCCTATGGCTACAGTGCTGGGGCCTCCTGTACAAATGGAGAGGCCCGAGTTTGCCCTTGCTTAAATCCACCTTAACTTAATTAAGGCCACTCAGCAAGACCATTGAAGAAGCAATTTAAGGCACCAGAGTCAATTGTTTGAAAAGTCACTCTAGTTAATGTTGTCCTGGTGTAGACAAGTCCTTATTTTATAACATCTACAAAATGCTCAGTGAGCCACAGGTAACATTCAAAGGATCAGCTGAAGGAAAATAACTATCAAGTTAGCTCCAATTCATTCTATTAAGCTCCTAAGATGATGAGTGAAAATACTCTCCCAGGAAGGCTCACCACTCCCAAGCCCAGCAGCCCCACAAGATTCAAGGTGAAAATTAACATCATCTGGGTGAGCACTTTTCCAAGAACAACCCAATAGAGCTGGGTGTGCAGCAGCACTGTAACCATGTCTGAGGTGAAGGAGCTCCAGGCCCTCCCCAGTGAGCTCCCCTGCAGCCTCCTGGTGCCCTCCCAGCCCTCTCACCTCAGCAAGAGCTTCTGCCTCCAGGGATTTCTGATCTCCAAGGCTGCTGTGCCGGGTGGACCCGCAGGTGGATCTCAGAGGGTGGCTGTCAGCCAGGGCCTTCCTGTCTGGGAAATTGATGCTGCCCGCGCTGCCGAACGTGGCCATCCTGCGCTTCTCAGGGCTCTCGATCCTGCCCCTGTTGAGGGGGATCTTGTGGGGGCTGCTGGGGCAGGCTGCTGCTCGGGGAGGGGTGTCAATGCCGGGCCCCATCCCTCGGGGCGGGCTGTGGGTGTCCCCCCCGCTGCGGCGCCGGGGGATGGCTGCACCATCAGACCTCAATCTCACCCTGCAAAGAGCCCAGCACGGCACAGGTCAGTGTCTGTCAGCCCCACTGCTGCATGCTGCAAGGCAGCCCCTCACCCTGAGCTCAGCTCAGACCAAATTCGAGCCTTCCAGCTTCAGAAGACTCAGGCAAGAGGGAAAGCATATATTTTAGCCAGTATCAAGAAAAGGACAGCATCAAATCATAAGGGTGGTTTGGGTAGGAAGGGACCTCAAAGGTCATCTTGTTTTGACCCCCTGCCATGGGCAGGGACACCTTCACTATCCCAGGTTGCTCAGAGCCCCTGTACCCTCTGTAAATGTTAAACCCCACTAGCAGTGCACGTGAAATCCCCTCCAAGCCCCTATTACCTTGCAGCGCTTACTAGAGCTTTGCCTCCCATCCTGCCCTGCCCCACACACTGACTGTCCACACCTGTGACAGCGACCACCTCCATGGTGACAGGAATGCGAGTTACCTGCCCATCACTCCCCCAAAGCCATAGTCCAAGATGTGATCTGTGGGTGACTGGATGTCGTTCTTGGAGGAGGCTTTATCGTCCAGCAGCGGCCCGCTGCTCGCCTCGCTGTCTGCCTTCTGGCTCAGGCTGTCAGAGAAGGCATCATCCCTGGAAAGGACACCACAGCAGTGACAGGGCTGTGCCCGGGCGAGCCAGGGCCCGGATGCCACGCCAAGCTGAACACCACCACGTCAGCAGCCCCACACTTCGATAACAAGGAGCTGCACCAGGGCCACCACTTCACTGGGAACTTGGAAACAGTGCACATCTGCCCTCCCATCCCCTGTGATGTACAGGCTGCCTCTGTGATGGCTCCAGATACAGTACTTGTAAGAGAAGCAGAACCTACAAAGGGCCCTGGGATCTGCCCATGGGCCAGGTGAGCACTGAACAGCCCAGGTCAATGCTCACAGGGACAAGGCCAGTGGTAAGCCTGGGTCACACCACACTGGGGAGTCAATGAGAAATGGGGCCCAGGTACACTGAGGTACAATATTTAGTACTGGTCTTTATCAGCCCAAATGAGAAACAAATGGAGCCAAACAATACACAGAGAGGGAGAAGTGAACAGGCACAGATTTCTCAGCAAAGTCATTAAGCAAACTGCAAAACTGACTGATTATTTTAGGTGACTGAAGTGGACCTTGTGCAAGCACATGATTTTAACAACCCTCACTTTACTCACATGTCTTGCACCACGATGTACTGGTGGGGAATGAGCCCATCCACCCCGTTGTGTCTCCCTTCCCACCAGTCTTCTGACGCCCGGTGGTACAGCAGGAGTGAGGCCCCTTTCTTGAAGGAGAGCTCCCGTGGAGATCGCCCAATGTAGTCAAACTTGGCTATGGCTTCAATCTGCTCCATCTCTGCACAGGAGAGAGGCACAGAGAGAGCAGCTCAGCTCAGCCCTAAAGGGAGGCAGAACCCCAGAGAGCCCCTCACCAGAACAGCAGAACAGTGCTGCTGCCGCCCCAGCGCCCCCAGAGCAGCTCACACTGAGCACAAGCCTTCTTGTTTTCAGACTGATCAATTCCTATTGTTGTTCCAGGCACTCTGGGACCTCTCTCAGACTCACAAACTACTGGCAATTACAAACAGCTACAAAGCAGATGGGGAGCAGCAGAAATCTCCCTCTGTGCATATGGCACCGTCACCCACATTGGTTACAGAAACCCATTATCCTCCAGCCTGAGATTTTGTCAAGCCATGTCAGATGCTGTGATCAAACCCCACTTACCTTCTCCTCCCTTCCTTATCCTGGAGACAGTTTGTCCTGAATTATTGATGAGCAACTAATGCCCCTGTGGGGATCCCCATGGAAATAATGATACCAGTCCAGCCGGGCAGCTGCTCTGCACCCCACCATCTGCAGCACTCTGCCTCACTGTTTCCCTACTTTTCCTAATGTGAGTTCTACCAAACACCCGTGACTCAAACTGGGAGCTCAGGGCCTGAAATACAGGAGAGCTGAGGCAGAACTTCACTTTGGAAGGTCATGAGCACACCAGGGTCCTCTAAGCCTCTGGGCAAGGATGTCACAGCAGGAGCTGCTGGAGCACCCAACAGCACTGAGGAGCCTGTGAAAGAGCCTGGCTCGCATGCAGATCCGTTTCCAGCTGGGGAATCCTAAAGAAACCATTGCAACAACTGCAAAGCAGCAAGAGTGTCTCTCTCCTCATTAACCAGAGTGACCCACACTGTGCCTTGCTTGGGTGACAGAACTGCTGCCACTCCCCAGCCACCCCTGCCACTGTTAGAGCATTAGCATGCCTTGATTATCTGAGACAGTGGATCATTTCAATCCCCACCTGGAGACTGGCAGACAGAAAATGACAGCAAAACAGGGCAAGCCCCCCCAGTTCCTCCAGATCTGCCTCATTCTCATTAAACACTGAAACTTGGTGTGCCCCATTACTGACTGTGGGCTCAGCAGCCACCAGTGTGTGACCCGACACTGCTCAGGAACCAAACCCATGTGGAGGAGGGGACACCAAAGCAGGACAAAGGATGCTGCATTGGACCCTTGCCCCATTCCAGCCCCACCTGGGACAGGCCAGGCCACTTCAGCAGATTCATCTTCCCCACCTTAAGCAACCCCCACATGAGGGCAGAGTGGGAGCACCACAGGAGGATCAATAGAGAGTTCTGGAGGAGACAGAGCCAGGAGAGCTCCCACAACCCTGACACAATGCTGGGCTACCAGCATGGAGTATATGCAGGGCAAGGGGGAGAGGGAATATGCAAATCCACAAAATACAGCTGCTCATCTGCTCCACACTTGGCACCACAGTTAATCACTCGGAAACCCCAATCGGAGCCATTAACGTGGCCACCCAAGTGTGAAATTGGCTGCACAGCAGCTCCCCTGCCTCTCTTTGCCAGGCCTGTCGGCTCCTGCCTGGAGCTGAGAGCAGGCCTGGAGCTGCCCACCCCTGTGTGCCCTTCCCTGTGCCCAGATTCACCTGGCCTCACGTGCCCTCCCCTGTGCCACTCCTGCTCCTGTGGCCTCACCTGCCAGGTGAGCCCTCCCTCCTCCCCGCAGCCTCTCAGGGCAGATGTGCTCTGCCGAGGCAGGACACGGCCAGGGCGGCAGCAGCTGTCGAAGCAGAAGGTGCCAGCTCCCCAGGGCCCTTCCAGCTTAGCAAACCCTGCCACGGCTCCCCACCCACGGCAGTGCCAGCGGCGTCCCCCAACCCGCCCGCTCGCGGCTGGTGCTGCTGGCACGTGGGGAGCACAGCACTGCCTCCTGCTGCAGCCCAGCCCTGCGAGCAGCCAGCCCCAGCCCGTGCAGCCTCAGCCCGCAGTGCTTGCTGCTCTCCTGCATGCACAGCTCCGCTGGCACGCACCCAGCCCCTGCTCAGTCCTGCTCACCATCGTCACTGGTGTGCGGCTCTGTCCCATTGTCGTGGTCCACTTCATCGATGGTGCCCGGCTCGCTGTGTGGGCTGTCACTGCAGAGGAACACAGCAGGCTGTCACACAGCAAATGACACTGCTCCCAACGCACTCAGCACCCCTCATGCTGCCCAGGGAGGTGGTGGAGTGCCCATCTCTGGAGGTGTACAAGAAACAACTGGATGTGTCTGGGCGACAAGGTGGTGTTTGGTCAAAGGTTGGACTCAGTCTCGAAGGTCTTTGCCAACCTAACTAATTCTGTGATTTGTGATTCTCTCATTTCAAACCATAGCAGATCCCTGAACTTGCTGAGAACAGCAGACACTTGCACCACGATTGCCAGGCCCAGAATGTCATATTCTGTTGGTTCTTGTGTCTTTAGTAGTTTGGCAAAACTAACACAAAGTGACACCAAGTTAAATGCCCCATTCCCTAATTCACAGTGAGCTTCAGCTTTAGCTACTCTGCTGCACCAGGAAGGATGGTGGCAGGTGACTAGTAAAAGGCATGGTGAGATCTCAGAAATGTATGAAACTTGTAGAAAATCAGTTCAAGTATATTACTGATCCTGGTTTGCTAAACCCAGACCTGAATGTTGGGTTAGAATTCCAGCAACAAAAGAACTGGAAGGTGTGGGTTAACCTCGGGCCGAGGGATTTCATCCAACCAGCAAATTACGATGGAACTATGGGTCTTTACTCAAAATTTCCAGCCTAGGAGGAATTTGGATAGAATTTACTCAATATTCTGTTTTGCTGAACATGCTTCTGTGGATCTACCAAAAAAAACCTTCATCACTATTAGTATTTGCCTAATACTAATATTTAATCAATATTAGTATTAGAAACTGGAAAAAGTTTCTTCTGATGTTTTTTACTGTGGTTTAAAATACTGAGTCAGCAAAATAAAATGAAATACCTGGTGGAACTGCCTGTTTTGACTAGTAAGACTAAATCAAATGGTTCAGTGTGCAAGAGCCTCTTGGCCTGATGAAGGTGTTTGTACCCAGGAACCCTGCAGAGAGCTCACCAGTACTCCTCCCCTCCAGTCATGCACTTCTCGTAGACAGGCCCCTCCAGCTCTCGGTGGCTGGGGAAGATGCCCTCGTGGTGAATGATGATGGTTTTGATGACCTCATTGACATGGGCCTGGCAGGACACCGGATCCTGCCCGTCAGGAATGTGCATCAGCGTGGGCCCGAAGCAGATGGCCAGGTTGTAGGGATCCATCATGTTCTCATCGCTGTACTGTGACAAGCTGCAAGCACACAGTGAGGAGCTGCCGTGCCACGGTCCTGCTCACTGGGACACCTCCCAGCAGAGCCCCTGCCCTGGCACGCACCGGCACCGAGCTGTCCCCTCCCGGGGCACACACAGGCACTGAGCTGTCCCCTCCCGGGGCACACACAGGCACTGAGCTGTCCCCTCCGCCCCGGCATCGAGCTGTCCCCTCCCCGGGGCACACACAGGCACTGAGCTGTCCCCTCCCCGGGGCACACACAGGCACTGAGCTGTCCCCTCCCGGGGCACACACAGGCACTGAGCTGTCCCCTCCCCGGGCACACAGCAGCTCTGAGCTGTCCCCTCCCGGGGCACACACAGGCACTGAGCTGTCCCCTCCCGGGGCACACACAGGCACTGAGCTGTCCCCTCCACCCTGGCACACACAGGCACTGAGCTGTCCCCTCCCTGGGCACACACAGGCACTGAGCTGTCCCCTCCACCCTGGCACACACAGGCACTGAGCTGTCCCCTCCCTGGGCACACACAGGCACTGAGCTGTCCCCTCCCCGGGCACACACAGGCACTGAGCTGTCCCCTCCCCGGGCACACAGCAGCTCTGAGCTGTCCCCTCCCGGGCACACACAGGCACTGAGCTGTCCCCTCCCCGGGCACACAGCAGCTCTGAGCTGTCCCCTCCCCGGGCACACACAGGCACTGAGCTGTCCCCTCCCCGGGCACACAGCAGCTCTGAGCTGTCCCCTCCCAGGGCACACACAGGCACTGAGCTGTCCCCTCCGCCCTGGCACCGAGCTGTCCCCTCCCGGGGCACACACAGGCACTGAGCTGTCCCCTCCCGGGGCACACACAGGCACTGAGCTGTCCCCTCCCGGGGCACACACAGGCACTGAGCTGTCCCCTCCCGGGGCACACACAGGCACTGAGCTGTCCCCTCCCGGGGCACACACAGGCACTGAGCTGTCCCCTCCGCCCCGGCATCGAGCTGTCCCCTCCCCGGGCACACAGCCACGGCCAGCAGGGCCGGGAAGAACCCAAGCACAGCTCCCCATGGCAATACCAGAAGGGACTTGTGCACCAAAGATGGGGAAGCCCTGGCCAAAGGGACAGCAAGGAGGAACTTGGTGAAGCAGGAAAACAGACTCACTGGTTAAGGAAAGCAAAGAGGTATCTCATGACCACGATGACAGCCCGAGGCAGAGTGACAATGATCTGCTGGATCTGGTGCACTCTCTCTGCAGAGTTCTCAATTTCTGGAACACATGGATAGAAAGCACATCCTTAAAAAGCTTTTCAGGACCAGACAGCTCAGCACCAGAGGGACTTGTTCCAGATCTAGTGGCCCAGTAAGTGAGGAAAACAAAAGCCTGTCTCCAGAGGTCATCCATCAGTCTGGTACTAAGGTGCAGGAAGGGAATGGGGGACACTGCTCCTCCAGCAGGGAATTCGTATGTTCAGACACAGTATGAACAGCAAATAAAGACATTTCCGTGGGTTTGATTTTAAAATAAATGTTTATGCATTATTCATTTCATTCCTCAACAACTCCTCTGTTCCTCAAAAGCCTGAGTCAATGTGACACTGAAAACAGAGCACTGCTTGATTTTCTAGGGTAGATTTTTAAATGAGGTTTTTATTCAGGTTACCCTTCTGCGTTACGCACTGGATCCTTCTGAGCCCTTCTGCTCCTGGTCTGCTGCTGCTCCGAACAGGAATTAGAAACTCCCAGGAAACAGGTTAGCTGAACCAGTGCTGAGTCAGTGCTTTCAGCTTCACTGCTCTCCACTCCACAGGGGTGCAGAGCCCGGAGCTGCCATCAGACACCTGCTCCCTCCCAAGGGAAGGGGTGACTCAGGGCTGTCCTACCCCAAGCTACCCCTGTGTTCTGTAGAGAGTTAATCTTGTGGCTGCTGTTCCACAGGAAGCAGAGGACAAGCACCAGAGCTTTTTTGGAGCAGGCAGATCACACAGAAGTGCTTGTTCTGGCTCAAACTATGCCATTTGCTAATCACAATAAAGTTCACTAAAATACGTAGCTAGGCTGCCATTTAGCCAAAATTCTGAGTAAAATCTGGCCTCAATACCAAGATGGAAAGCTTTGGAGTATTTCACATGGGGAATTTTTCCATTTGATTTATCCCATTATTGCCTGCTGGGTTCTCTACTTCTTCAGTCTAGTTTTACAAAAGACGGTATTTCTTAAAAAAACCCAACTAAATATAAACTGGATAAAACTCTATGTCAATAGACATCTGTTCTGACACCCAGAGAAACAAACTCTCAAAACACTTGCCTTTCTCCCAGAGCAAAATGTTTCAACTGGGCATATGGAATTAACAAGGTACCAACCACCACTGCGCACACAAGGACAGCCCCATGTGGACTCTGCAAAGTGCCTTTTGACCTGTCTACTGCCCTGTGCCTTTGAGGAGCTCCCACATAAACCCCCAGCCCTGCAAGAGCAAAAGGAAAAGTTCTTCACCCTGCTTAGGCTGGGACACCCATTTAGTGCTTCTCTTGTCCCACCCAGCTCTCCACAAAGAGCTGTCACATGTACTTACTTATAGTAGATATCAAATCTTGAAACCTTTCCTTAGGAAAGAGGGGGTTTTCCAGTCCTCGGAAATACAGCTTCAAGACTCCAGCCACTGAGTTAATGTCTCGTTCGTTCTGGTCATCAGCAAGGGGGTCTTCACCTGCCCACAGAAAAGGTTTTATATCCAGCATCACCATCAAGCTGGACCAGCACAAGTGGTTTTCCTCATTTAGTGGAACACCCAAATTTCCCAGTGTTAGAAACCCTCCTCGTGTGCAATGGCAATGCTGATTTTTCCTGAAAACCAGTTTTACTGGGGAATTTCAAACCTTTCTTGAGGACAAGGATGATATTGGTTGTTTCTCCTTCACTGTTTCCAGCTCAGTGCATTCCTTCCATTTACAGCACCAGCCAGAAAGCTGAGGAGGTCTGAACGACACAGAGTGAGAGGCTGAGAGGACAGGCTTGGCTGGAGGATACAATTACACCTCTGGAATGGACCCAACGGCTCTGGATAGCTTTGTACTGACTTAAATCTGTGAAAGGCTTTCAGTACCCCCGAGATTTGGATACTAATTCATCTTAAATTGGATGTGCAAATCCTCCAGCCTTTGACAATCCTAACACTGCCTTATCCATCGGCCCATCCACCTTCATCCTGATCCTTCCAATGCTGCTCAAGGATTAAGGGTCACTATATTCCCAGCAGGACTGTCCCTGTCACAGCTCCCTCCACTCAGGACAGCAGGACAGCTTTCCCTTTCTCACTGGCCTGGCATCCTGAGTGTGATTTTCTCAGCAGATTCACTGGCACCTCCACAGTCAGCACTGGCACCAGTTACAGGGAATGCTGCACCTCCCTTGGAAACTGCTGCAGGAAGGATGAACAAGGGTCCCCAGCAAACTCTCTTATGCCTCTTGTGTTTTTAATGACTGTGGAAAAGACCTCTGCATGTACCCCTACTTCTCGTACTCCTTCCCTGGGTAACTCCTCACTACTGCCAGAGACACAACACTGGGAAACCCAGAAGGGATAAAACCTGCTCATGTCTCATAGCACAAAGGGCCTTAACACAGGCTTTACACCCTGGCTAATGCACCCAGCACCTCCCACAAGGATCCTGCTCAGGCAGGGCATCCTGCTGTACCTGCACACCCCAGCTACACACCTCTTTCAAAAGAGTTCTTGATGTCATTGACTTCCACCTGGGAGCCAGGGACTCTGAAGATGCCCTGTTGCTGGAGGCCTGGAACAGAACAATGCTTTAGGAGAGATTTCTGGAACTGCTGGGCAATACCTGCAGGTCAAACCAGCAGAACCCAGGAGTCGATGCACCAGACAGGCTTGGACCAAGCAGGGACAGCCTGCTGCACCTCACTTCTGCTCATATTCTCCAACCACGGCCCCCAGATCAAGGTGCTGAAAGGGTGAGGGCTAATAAAACCTCACTATTGCCCACTCAGCCAATGCTATGGAATTCTAAGCTGAGCCATGGAGAACGGAGTGCAGGCAGCCCTGGGAGTCCCTGCAGGCTCTCACTGCTCACTCAGGTACTTTCTCCTTGGCAGGTTGCTGGGGCTGTGCTGAGCCAACTTACCATACAGATTGATGTAGCGGATGCAGCTTTCTACAACAAGTGGAATGGCCTGTCCTGAATCCTTCAGGAAAGGAAAGGAAAAGAGAAAAATTCTTGGTTTATTGCTAACAAAGCATGGGAAATGCATTAAAGATTGCAAAACCAGAGATTTGAAAATTGAAGCTGTGGAGTTTAGTAAGAGGACAGGCAGGAAAGGAGGTGTTACAAACATGGAGCCATCAAAGAGCACTGAGGGTACCGTGTACAGCCAAAAATGCCCAGGAAAGCTGTCACTAAGGTGTGTGAAACATTGCTGCTCCCTGTCTGGCTCAGACAGGAGACTGCCACGAGGGATCACAGCTATTCCACCCCAACGGTGGAATGCTGAGCTGAAATAAAACTAGTGCTATACCTGGCTGATGGAATAAACTTCCCGTAACACAGCTTACAACAATACTTCCACCAAAGGAAAGAACCATTGTCAGCAGGTGCTAAAAAACCCAACAAACACCACTGGGTATGGAACCAAGTGCCTGAGTCTGAACCAGTGGTGAATTCTGGCTTCTCCCCAGGCCCCTTGTGTCAGAAGCTCAAGGGGACCATGGGCCATGTCTGACAGCCCAAGGGGACACATTTCTCTTTGGGTTTTTCCAGCAGAGCACAGTGGCATCTCTGGGCAATTCCCTCTGTCTCACAGATGGGAATCTGGGGTCTCCAGTAAGTACCTGATTCCTTGTTCGTGCATTCCTCCTTCCTCTGAGCACAAAAAAAAGCAGCAGAGTGGAAAAAAGAGAACAGATTAAGCAGGGATAAGTTCAGTTAGAGGTAAGCATCTCCTTCGGAGGCTGTGAATGCTCAAATGCAATGGCAGCTTAGCAAGGGCCAACACAGGCCTTTGGGATGTTCACCCTCCCTCCCAAACCCCCTTTGGCACGCTGCACCCCAGCCTCAGTGACCTGCAGAGACAGCCTCTGGGATTTCCTCCCTGCCTGAACCTGTGGCCTTCCCAGGAGCCCGAGGACAGGGACTGAGCTTGCCTGGGGCACTGGGCAGCCATGGGGGCACTGGTGACCAGGGAACATCTGGGCAGCTGCCAATGGCCCAGCTGCCTGTGAGGCTGTACACCCCAAGGGCAGGCAGCCATCCCCCAAAGGGTCTCTGCTAGCACGGGACACTCCTGTTCAGATGGATTTCTAGAGCAGGTAATTCCTCCTTCTCAGTGCTGAACAGGCTGGGTTTTAACGAGCATTACTTTTTTAAAAACCAGTTTAAGTCAGGGGTAATCACAAATCCTAATGGGATTACAGGCTTTGCCAGTGGGGCTCAGTACTCCCCGTGCTGGTGCTGTGTACAGACACTGCCCTCGGGCTTAGGGCTGAGCTTGAGGCAATAAACCCCAGCCAGATGATGCCTATTAGTCACCTAATCCAACAGTTTGTCTTTACAGCTTCTCAAAGTGTTTTCCCTGAAGCTTTCTCCAGAGCAGGATTACAGGACACCACTGTCAGCAGCTGGCAGGGGATGAGCCAGCTGGGCTGGCTGTTACTGATGTCTTTGTGTGTAAGGCTGAGGGTCACCTGTCTGCCCTCCAACATGGACACCCCTACAGCAGGATTTCTACCCCAGGCTGACAGTCCTTGAAAGCGAAACACTTCTGGGGTCATTTATCTTCCTTCTCAGCCACAAGGATAGATGACCACCAAAAAGAGGAAGGGGGTGTGTCTGCTGCTCCTTTGAGGGCTGGGCTGAGCTTGTGCAATCTTTCTTCCCAGGACGGGTAGAAGCAGCAGGACAATGAGGACACTCAGCCAGGACTGCCTCATGGTGCACATGGCCACAGCCATGAGTGGGGTCTGGAGCACACAGCTGATGGGACAGGAACACCAGGAATGCACCAGGGGAGCTATGGAGAGAAATCATCACCGAGGCAAAGCCGTGCTGGCCACGCCAGCTGGGTGCAGATGGGCCAGAGGGACCCCTGAGGATGGCAAGCAGCCAGGACAGGAAAGCCACCATTCCATTCCCAGCGTTCACAGACACTCCTACTGCAAGCCAGCAAGTACCTTAATGAATGTTTCCATATTGCCGTTAAAGAGTTTATGATTATAGACTGAGAGAGGCCTAGGTCTCCTCATTTTCTGTGGCTTAGGGGGAAGGCAGGGGGGCCTGGGAGAAAATGGAACAAAATAAATCAACAAAACACCAACATAAATGCAAAGACAGGGTGAGATCTCACAGGTTATAAGTGAGAATAAGAAATCAAACAGAAGAGTCCCTCTGTGAGGATTTGATGTGTAGCTCCACACACCCTGCAGCCACTGACACTGGTGTGTCCCACACGGACACCACTCCAGCAGGAAACCAACAGCACTGGTGGCCAGCTGGATTTAACACCTGCCTCCCACCACCACCAGCTCAGCACTCCCTCAGCCTGAACAGGCACCAAGAGCAGCTGAGGAGATATATCCAAAATAAATACTATATCCACAGCTACCCCAGAAAATGCTGGGGCATTCCTGTTTGTTCCTAAACAGATTTCACTCTGCTCACAGAAAGAGGCCAGAATAAGGACAGTGGGAACACCTCCACAGTGCTGTATCTAACTTCTGTTTGGAACCCCAGGGATGGGGATGACCCTCCCACTGCTAGTGACCAAGAAGGCAGGGAAGCTGTGACAGGTTTCAGTGCAGCACTGAGGACACCAGAGTGCCACTTGCATTAATGCTATTCCCAGCCCAATTCCTCTGGAAAATGAAGGACATTCAGTGTCTAGATCTACAAAAAGGAGAAAAACACCACAAAATCCCAAAGAGATTTCTGTGCTGCCCTCTGACCCAGGCTGTACTGATGTCTGCAGGGGAGAGAACACTACTGCAGACACACACAAAACTGGGTGCTGGGAGCCTTCATGCAGGAGATCTCATGCAACAGACATGGACACCACACAGAGCTCGGTGCAAAGGGGACAGCGAAGGTCTGCTGGTTCCTTAATCAGATGCCTCTAATTAAGCAACTTGACTGAACACTCCTACAGGTTCCAGCCACTCCTTTGAGGGCTGACTGGGGAGCAGAGGCGATGCTGCCTGTTGGGAGCAGCCCTGCCCCACACACTGCAGGGACTGTGCCTGCAGCCCCAGCCAGGGCCCTGCACACACCCCTGGGGCCCCAAGGGCACACACTGGGGAGCAGGGCCATTTCAGCCTCTCAGGGTGCCACTGCACAGCCCTGCTCTCTGAAGGTGGCTCTCTGTCCTGACAGCACCTCGGTGCCCTGCTGGGTGCCCAGCCCTGGTGCTGGCAGCACAAGGAGCCTCCTTCCTGCCTGGCAAGGCAGCCCAGCTTGCACCATCTGCTTCTCCACTTCTAACAGGGAACGGAGCTCTTGGGGCTGGTATTATAAATTCTATTAAACACAAACGAGGTTGGAACAAGCTGACACACAGAGAGCATGTTCTACAGAGCTGTTTGGAGGCTTTGCTGGCCCGTGTCTCGCTGTCAGAACACCAGCACACTCCTAGCAAGCCACTGGAGCTCTGTGGAGATGCTCCATGGACTGGACACAGATCAAAGCCTCCTCTCTGTCACATCTGCCCCAGCCCTATCTCCTGCAGTAGAGGGATGAAGTCTGTGATACAGGCATGCTCTGCACTCATGGGTAAAGCAGCCAGAGCTGGGAGAGGATTTCAGGGAGGTATTAAAGTCCTCAAAGGAAGAGGGATGGCAGGGAGTGAGTGGACACCTTGGTGTCATCCTGTCTGAACACAACATCACCTCAGCTATGCTCCAGGGCATTGCACTGTGCTGACAAAGCACATCCAGGCACATCAGAGCAGCCAGAAACCACACTGCAGCAGAAGCAAGGGCTGCTTGCCATCCCCCTGAGCCCAGCAGTCCAGGCCATGCAGCTGGGAAGCAGGATGTGGGGCACAGGGACTGCCAGCACAGGGGGCTGAACCCCACCAAGCTGCACCAGCAGCAACGCAAACCCCTCTTCCCACAGCCCCCTCCTGCCAGTGCCAGCCCTCCCCAGGAGCAAGGAAGGGGAAGAAAGTGCTCACCTGGTGGTTCCACACTCAGCTCTTTCACCTGTAAGAAACACAAGTTCCCATCATCCCTCCACATCAACCACCAGCAAAGGACTGCAGAGCCCGGCTGCACAGGAGCTCACACCCTCACTGCTGGCTCCTACCCACCAAGGAATGGCTTCCAGCACAGAGAAGCTGCATTTGGGGAGGAGAGATGCCCACCTAGTGCCCCCACCATTAAAAGACAGATTAGAAATCTGGAGGGAGAAGAGGGAGAGGAAGGAAAGAGGCAGAGGGTGGGAGTGAGTGGCAATCTCTGCTGCTGGAGAAGTAACCCAGCACTTCAGCACACAGTTTCAGATTCAAAGAGATTTCCCCATGTGCACTCCCAAAGAAAAGTGGGAGGAGAAATCCAAGGAAATCATGGTTTTGTGTGTCACTGGTTAGGCCGAGCAGCAGCAGCCAGGCACAGAACCCTCAGTCACTCAGGAGAACACACACAGGGGAGGCTGGCAGATGACACATGGTTTAAACCCTCTCAGGTGATGGGAGGATCCTCCCTGGACCTGACCCCAACTCACCTTCTCCCAGAGTCTGCTTCAGCAGGTCGTGTTTAGCCTGGAGCTTCGTGATGAGGTTACTGCCATTCAGATACTCCTTAAATTTCTGGAATTAAAGAACAAAGGGGTGGGTTAAGCACACAGCCCCCAGTGGATGCTCACTGCTGCCCGGGGGCTGCCGGGGGGCTCAGGAGGCTGCAGGCTGCACCAGCTGTGCTGCAGGGCTCAGCAGGGTCTGATCACTTCTCCCTGCTCCAGCCCCTGCCCTGATGGTCTTATGAGCCTGGTCTCCTTGGAGCTGCCCCTCCTGCCTGGGAACGCAGAGAGGGACAAAGAGTTCAAAGCTGGCTTTCTTTTGTCAGGCCTCTGGGAACAGCCTAGGAAATCAAAGCAGCTTTCCCTGCACTGCCAAGGCTTCGCCTCTGTGCAAACCAACAATGGCAAGCAAGAACTCCCAGTGCTGAGCCCTCGCAGGCAGGGACTGCCAGGTGCCCCATGCAGCTGGTGACACTGTGCACAACAACTGCCATCCCCCAGCGAGGCTGTCAGACACCCAGAACACTCCAGAGCAAGGCATTACACAGGTAAGAGCACAGAGGGAGACAAGAGATGGAAAATGGAAGATGGAGAATGGGAAAGATCAAATCACTGCAAAAACCACTAAAGTAATCCCAAGCACAATTCCAAATAAAAATCGCAATTTCCCCCCAATTTACAATAATATTACTAAGAGAAAGCAGAAGCTCTTCTATGCATATGTAATACATCACAAGATGCTGTTAACTGTAGGCTATGACCCACACTGAAATGAGGGAGACTTCTGGTGAACTCATGGCTGCTGCCTGTATTTCAGGTACCAGAACAGAGACCTGAGCCCTGCCTGGGAGTGCAGCATGAGAGCTGCAGGGCAGGCACACACACCACAGCCCTGCTTTTGTGCCTTCCTTGGCATGTCAGTGGCTTCAGCTCATCCCTGAGCCAAGGGCAAATTTAAGCTGTAAAGGCTAGAGAGGAAGACTTGGCTCAGAGTTCACAGTCCTGAAGGCCTTCCTGAAGAGACCCCGGATGGTGGCCCATGGTGAGGCCACCTGGAGTCTGCACCCTGCTCTGAGCCTCTCCTACTCCACTCAGGAAGTTTTGAATCTCATCTGGCTGCTCCAGTTGTTCCTTCAAAGAGAAAAACGAGGTAGGCACTGGATTGTCAGTCCCTGTGTAGTGCCCTGCTACTGAAATGCATTCCAGACCCAAATCTGACAGAAGACAAGTACTTAAAGAGACTGAATAGGTTCTTGCTCTTCACTAATGAGCACTTAACTGGGCCTCAGCCCTGGCAATTAATGCTTCGTGTCCTGTATGCCTGAGCTGAGACTCACAGTGAAATAGAACATTTCAGTCTCCTGCTGGTTGGCTCTCCTCTTGGCAATGTTGATTTTGCTCATGTAGGTCTCTGATGCAGCTGATTTGACTGACTCAGTGGAGCGGCTGTGCTGGAAGGCATCTGAAACATCAAAATCTTCCACTGTCAGCATGTCCTGCAAGGTCTGCATCGTGGCATCCAGCGTTTTCCGTACCTATCGGAAACAGGACAGCGTGGGTTTGAGGCACACTGGGAAAAGGACACATCTTGAGCCAAAACAACCCCTCAACAGGCAGCTCCTGAGTCCTGGGCTAGCACTGGCTGCAGTCTGTGGGCACTTCCAGCTCTGCCATAGGAGGGGCTGACACCTGAGCACACCAGGAAAGCTCCAGTGGAAGAAAGGCTCAGCAGTGCTGCCCACAGAGCCCAGCTCTTACCTCTTCATTCTCTATCTTGAGGGTGGCCAGCCGAGACTGCAGCTGGTGGTACCGCATCAGCAGCTCGGTCTGCACAGGCTGCTGGGCGCTCACCTGGCACACCTGAGACAGGAGACATTCCACGGGTCATGCACGGACCTGACACACATCTCCATACCCACACTATTCCCTCCAGCCCGCACAAGCTCCTGGCAGCCTCCAGAGAGGCTGTGCTGCCATGTGTCCCATGAGCAGTGCCCTGGACCCAGGCCAGCACCAAGTGTTTCTGCCATCTCCCAATTACAGCAGGTTAATCACAGCTCCCCTGTGCAGATCTGTGGGGCAGAGAGAGCCAAACCATGGGCTCCCTAATTGGGACGGACATGGAGCAAGAGGCAGCCTGAAAGGAGGAGCCCTAACGAGCCCAGAGTCTCATTAGGAAGGGAAACACGAACAGCAGTGTGTGAAGGCAGCAGCGAGGGGTGAGGAGTCCGGAACAATTCCGCAGTGATGGTTTAGAGGAGGGCCAGGCCCCTGCGCAGCCCCACAGGTGAGCACGTTACCTCATCCCCCATGTGTGGCTGGAACTCGAACTTGAGCGGCGGGCAGAAGACCTGGTTGCACATGTCCATGATGGTGTGCTTGTCGCTCCGCGCGTCCAGGTTGTCCACGGCGTTCTCGATGACGTCCAGGCCCTCGTGCCGCGACGTCTCCAGGTTGTACTCTGCAGACAGGTACGTCCTGAAGGTGCGAGCGAGGCTGGCGTGGAACCCCAGATCACAGCACTGGGAAACACAAAGGAGGCTCTGGTCACACAGACTCCCAAAGCATTTTGCAAGGTTCTCAAACACAGATGGAAGCTGAACATGGCAGCGGACACCATGCCCTATGGTGCGTGCACATCCTGCTCTGTCCCTGGGCAGTGTGCCTGCCTCCCACCATGGAGCAGCTCCTCATGCTGCTGATCACTCTCATGTCTGTCTTAGGGAAAATGATAAAACTTGGGAGTTAACTAACAGACAAAAACTGGTTATAAACATTGTCCCCGCTATAACTGAATTTGGCATGTCAAGTGTCATACCAGCACAGGGATTTGCTGCCCTGAAAGCTCCATCAGAGCTGAGCCAGTCCAACCTGTGACCAATCCCCACCTTGTCACCCAGCCCCGAGCACTGAATGCCATGTCCAGCTAGTCCTTGGACACCTCTAGGGATGGAAACTCCACCACTTCTCTGGGCAGCCCATTCCAGTGTTCTTCCGTGAAGAAATACTTCCTGAAATTCATATTGATAAACTCGAAGTGAAGCCCAAGCTGGTGCCACAAGCAGCTCTGACCCAAGAAGCCATCTCATGCTCAGTGCCGATGTGAGGTGACACTGCTCAGCTCAGATCACATCATGGCAGGGCTGTGCTGGCTTCAGCCTCTGCTAAAACCAGCAGCAGCAAAGCTACACTGCAACAATTCCCAGCCCCACTGTCCCTACTAGTCTTTAAAACCTGTGAAAACCCATGTGCAATAATGAGCAGTTTTGTAAAAACTATCAAATTGTCACAGCTCCCCATCTATCCTGCTTCTGTTTAGCCTCTAATCCCATTAATTGAGAGTATGGGCAGTTATGACTGGCACAGACCTGCCTTAAAAAAATCAACAAGCAACACTAAAAAGATAAGGGGTGAATTTCCATTTGCTGCTCGGGGCAAATCCTCATTCTGTGCTGCAAGTCTCTCCCATGAGACAGTTTCAGCATGAACACCCATACGACCACTCCAGGCTGTACAGAAACCCCAGAGCTGGAACAATGCAGCCAAGGGGCTGCACACAGACGGGGCAGGGACCAGGGCCAGGACCCCCGTGCCAGCACTGGGGGAGGACCAGCACTGCTGCCCTGACCAGCTGGCCACAGCCCTGTGCCCTGGGGACGGACGGTGCGTTCCCCCGCACATCCCACCCCCTGAAATCACAGCTACTTTGCTACAGAAAACAGTCCCAGGAGGAAATATCTGCCACTGTTCAAGGGTGGGAATTCCCAAAGCACACAAAACCAAGCCACTACAAGGCAAAGCACTGAACAGCACAGAACCCAAGCAGAGGGGCTCAGGGCATTGCCAGCTGCTTTTAGGACAAAATTCCACATGAAATGTTTCCCCTTTTTTGCTGCTGGGCTTGCACTGAAACCGGTGGTGATTTGCAGTGCCCAGAAATCAGCTGCTCCTGAAAAGCAGGGCGGCACCTCCCGCACACTGCAGCCCTTGAAGCCCCTGGTGATCAGCATGGCTGCATCACACACGGGTGCCCAGAGAAGAAAAGACGGAGCAGGGATTTCCACGCAGTTCCCAGAGGAACACACAACGGGGAGGGGAGAAGAAAAAGGAAGAAAAAAAAAGACTTCAAACCAATGCTCCCAGCCCCAGAACAAATGGCATTTTCTCACCCCTCTCATCCCTTTGATGGCAAATAAATTAGAACCACAAATAATAATCCCGGCCCTTCCGCAGCGCCTTTCATCTGCCAAGCTCACAGCTCCCCAAGCATTAATTCATCACGGCTGGTAACACCCTGCAAGGGCTGGAAATATCCCAGCGTTCAGCCTGAGAAACAAACCGGCTCCTGCAGCTCAAGCAAGCACATTTGGCCAAAACACCATGGGAGCAGCCAAATACCTGTGTGCCTCCCCCTGCCCAAACCAGAGCTGCACGGGGGGCAGTGCTGGGCTCCGGGAGAAGGAAATGCACACAGTGCACTGTGGCTCCAGCAACAGAGTCCCTCTGTTATCTGGGAGGCTGAACCTGCACATGACAGAGCTCAGCCAGCCCCACGCCTCGGACCTGAGCAAGTGGAGTAACACCTGAGTAGCACCTGGGTGCTCTGCAAGCCACCCCTAAACATCCCAGGCAGGGCAGTAATGCCCCTGCCTCCACAGGACCAGCACTGCCTGCAAACAAAGAGCCCAACTCATTTGCTCTGCTCTGTTCTCTCTTCTCTGCATTTTTTTCCTTATCTGTTTTTAAAAAATATTCTGCATTATTTTAAATTATATGCGTAATACATACTAATTATATGTTTCTTTTAATTTCTGGCCTCTACTCTCCTGACATTGCTGCAAAATCCAGAGCTGTACTGTGCGGCAAGTAAATCACAGAATCCCAGAATGGTTTATGTTGGGAGAGACCTTAAAGATTATCCAATTTCAACCACCCTGCCATGAACAGCAACACTAGCCCAGGTTGCTCCAAGCCCTGTTCAACCAGGTCAGTAAAGCCAACTGAGGATATTTGACATAACTATTTCAGCTGCTGTTTCTGTTCCCTAACTTGACTCAGCTAATTTTTCCAGGGACCAAGCAATTCCACAGTTCCATATAATGCTGAATTTCCTCAGAGTTCCCCTCCTTTCCTGGCTTGTCTCAGATACAGCAATCACTAATCCATAGGGAAGTGGGCTACTGTTCCAGAAGGACTCAGAGGAGGCTGCACAAGTTTTGGCAGATCAGTTTGTATGCAAACTACCTGTTCCATTTTCTCTGCTGAATCTAGTGATACCTTTCATGTGACCACTTCAAACTATCTTGCAGCCATTTCCCGGAGAACTCCAGAGGGATGGATAAGGAGCTTTATCTCCTCTTCGCATACGTGGCCGAAAAGATTAACTTGGTCACACAGTTAATGACAGTAATGAGACAAGCCCAGGCGCTTAAACAGACGCACGTGTCATCCGAGGAGGAGGCCCCGTGGTGCACTGACAGTCCAAGGCTAATTTGATCTATCTCCATATTCTTCCCTTCCTTTCTAGGACAAAACAGCAAGGCCACTGGAGACAGAGGGGCAGACGGCTCTGCGCCCCTTCACGGCTCCTCTGATGGGCTTCACAGTTCTCATTAAGCCGCAGCCCTGGGAGGCTTCCCTCCCTCCCGGAGCAGCTGGGGCCTCTGCCTCGCCAGAGCAGGAGAGTGGAGCACGGCTTTGTCACCAGCCACTGCTCTGCAGGGACGCCCAGGGAGCAAGTGATGGCAAGGCTGTGCCCAGAGATGACACTGAGGCAGCTGGGATTTGGGGGAAACGCCGATAAATTGGCTCTGCAGTGTCCTGACGGTTCAGATATGTATGAAACCAGCAGCTGCACGAGGCAATTTGTACTGGAGATGGAGGGTGTGCGAGCCCTGTCGCCTCTCCCGTGTCCCAGAGAGCCAGCCCGGAGCATTCCTCACCATTCCATGGTGGAGTAGGGTGGAGGAGCTGCCAGGAGCCACGGGAGCGTGGCCAGCTGGGCTCAGAGCTGCCACAGGCTCAGAGCGTGCCCAGCCGGGCTCAGAGAGTGCCCAGCCGGGCCCAGAGAGTGCCCAGCCAGGCTCAGAGCATGCCCAGCCGGGCTCAGAGCTGCCACAGGCTCAGAGTGCCCAGCCGGGCTCAGAGAGTGCCCAGCCGGGCCCAGAGAGTGCCCAGCCGGGCCCAGAGAGTGCCCAGCCGGGCCCAGAGCGTGCCCAGCCGGGCTCAGAGAGTGCCCAGCCGGGCTCAGAGCGTGCCCAGCCGGGTTCAGAGCGTGCCCAGCCGGGCTCAGAGTGTGCCCAGCCGGGCTCAGAGAGTGCCCAGCCGGGCTCAGAGCGTGCCCAGCCGGGCTCAGAGCTGCCACAGGCTCAGAGCGTGCCCAGCCGGGCTCAGAGTGTGCCCAGCCGGGCTCAGGCCACAGGCTCAGAGCGTGCCCAGCCGGGCTCAGAGAGTGCCCAGCCCAGCTCAGAGAGTGCCCAGCCCAGCTCAGAGAGTGCCCAGCCCGGCTCAGAGAGTGCCCAGCTGGGCTCAGAGCTGCCACAGGCTCAGAGCGTGCCCAGCCGGGCTCAGAGAGTGCCCAGCCGGGCTCAGAGCGTGCCCAGCCGGGCTCAGAGCGTGCCCAGCCGGGCTCAGAGCTGCCACAGGCTCAGAGAGTGCCCAGCCGGGCTCAGAGCGTGCCCAGCCGGGCTCAGAGACTGCCCAGCCGGCTCAGAGCGTGCCCAGCCGGGCTCAGAGCGTGCCCAGCCGGGCTCAGAGCTGCCACAGGCTCAGAGCGTGCCCAGCCGGGCTCAGAGCGTGCCCAGCCGGGCTCAGAGCTGCCACAGGCTCAGAGAGTGCCCAGCCGGGCTCAGAGAGTGCCCAGCCGGGCTCAGAGCATGGCTCACGCAAGCTCAGCTCACACATCCAGTATTTTGTTTCTTTGGTGAACAGGCTTTATAATTGGGGAATATTCATTGCTCCATGTTAAAGATGCTTTAGCTGAAGTCCCTGAAGGGATTTCTGGAATGTGGGAGAAATGCCATCTGCTGACTCCAGAGGAAGTGTCAGTGAGGAAATAAAAGTTGGGAAGAATAATATAAACAGACAGAGCTAAAATGGAACTCAGCAAATCTCCAGAAAATTAAAGTTCAAAAATCTCCACAAAACTAAGTCATTCTTGCTTAGAAAATAATTTAACAAAAGAAAGATAGAACATGCACTGCATAGCAGAAAGCCTGCAGATAAATCAAGGTGTTCTCATACCCTGCCATTCAAATGTCTCCAAGATCAACTTACTTGTTTTTTAACACATCTTCAATAATAAAGAGAACAAAACATAATGAAGAGTATTTTATCATATACCAAAATCTTGAAGTCATCGGGGATTTGCATCAGACTTACTTTAATTCTCAGAAGTGTAACTACATGCTAATGGGCTAGGAAAGGAGGTAAACACTCAGGCAGTTTTTTAAATTGCACATTTAGGTAATGATGGTAACTCAGTGCTCCAAGCTCAGCTATTTATGCACTCATTGAGGCAACTCCAGCAGGAAGAAACTGCACAGTGAAATCTACACGCTGTGGGATGCCCGATAAAGGAAGAAGCAGAAATCCCTTCTCTGGGTAAATCCCTTCTCTGAGTCATCTCAAAGCAGTTTGTAGGAGTCACCAGAGCTCAGCTCCTGCATTGCCATGAAGCTGCCTCCAGCAGTTCCTGCTCTGAGGCTGCTCCCTGCAAGGAGCACCGGGACAAAGCCCCAGGGTGCCTGCCCCAGCCAGGACAGCACTGCCACGTGTGCTGAATCCCCACCAAAGTCTCCGAGTAGCAGAGAGAAAAAACCCCTCTGGTTCAGCACCAAAACCAAGGCTGTGTTTGACCTTGGGGACCATTTCTCTGTCTCAAATCCAGACTAACCAACAGGCCAAGAAGAAACCTCAGTCTCACCTGGCTCACCCCAAGGCAACCCAACTCACAGGACACCTTCAGCCCAGTTAAGAATACCCTAAGGTCCCAGAGACAGCCCTTCAGCAGCACAGGGGTGCAGTTAGGAGCCCAGCAGGCTGGTGGGCCCAGGAAGGCACTCACATCAATGAGGTCCGAGACGTCGTGGATGTAGTACTTGCTGACGGCCGCGTTGGTGGCTGCCAGGTTCAGCAGGTAGTCGTTCCTGGCCTTTGTACACTTCAGCTTGTTCTCAGAATACTTGGCTTGTCTCTGAAAAAGCAGAATGCAGTGTCAGAGCACAAACAGGGTGGTATTGGCACAGTTTCCCCTGCCACAGACCCCCACAGCACCCTGCAGCCTGGGTGTGATGAGGTAATTACTAAAACTTGGTATCTGGTATGAAAACAGGGACCTTGCCAGGGTGGAGGAGATCCCATCTGAACAGCCCTCGCACTGTCAGCCAGCCATGATCAGTGCATCCTGCTCAGAGGTACTTGGAGTCCCTGAGCACAGCTGCTGATGGGTATTTTGGCATCAGTCAAAACCAGAGGGCCAAATTTTCCCCCCAGAAATGCTGACATACGTTTGGACTTGCTCCAGATGTATGCAGCTGTATCAAAGTGGAATCTGGCCCAGAGGCCCAAGCTGCACAATTCAGAACAGGACCCAGAATTCAAAACTGTAGGAAAGCAGATGTGTTCCAGATCTGGGACATCTGCTCAGGCAGATCCCTGCTCTGAAGGCTGAATCAAAAGATTAACCCTTCTGAGAAGTTCACTGTTAGAAATGTCCCAGGGCTGGGTGAGCCAGCGAGCAAATGCATCCTTGGCTGGGGAAACTATCTCCTTTTCTCCAAAATTAACACAAAAACTTGTGGAGATCCTGAGGTCACAGGGATTTGCTAAGGCCAGAACAGCACAAAGGATTTTGTCTAGCAAATCTATCTAAATACTGCACTCTCACTCCCAGACAGTCTACAGAGGAAGAACACTGATATTTCATAGATCCAACTGGTTTTTTTGCTACCAGGAGTCTGTGCCTGAGCGAACCCAAGGATGTTGCTCATTTTTAAAAGCCCATCTTTAAATAACACATTCCAGACAAACCCCAGCGTCCCAGAGCAGGGTCTGCTGTCCAGACCAGGGTGCATCCCCACCCTGCTGCACTGCCCTCCTCAGCACAGCCTCTGGGCTCCCAGCTGGCACAGCCAGGCCTCCAGCATGCCGTGGCCTGAGCTGCTGCTGGAGAAGCAGCTCCCAGCACCTCTCCCTGTCCTGTGCTCCAGCAGCCATCGCCCCCAGGGCCCCTCCAGCCGCCTGTCTCAGCTCTCCCTCCAGAGAGACAGCCTGGAGGATCCACATGGCTCCTGTGCACATCCACGACTCCATCCAAGGCTGCACTGCCTGTCCCTGTCATGCCATCCTGCCTCTGAGTCAAGCCTTCTCTAGAAGCTGGTCCTGGCCCTTCTTCACAGCCAGGAGCAGGGATGACACCTGTGATGGCCTCCTTGGTTTGCCTTCAGCACAACATGCACACAAGACACCAGCCTTCCTAACCCCTTCCCAGAGATACAGGAATGGCCTCACAGACAAGGACAAGGCTGAAGCAAACCCCTGCTGCCTGCAGGGAGCCCCAGCCATAGCCCAGCTCCCCCTTCTTTCCCTCTCACCCACCTTCTCCTTCATCTTCTCAATCTTCTTGACGGAGCTGCGCCGCTGCGGCCGGTCCTCGTGTCGCAGCAGGTTCACACTGATGTCCCCTGACTTGTTGAACTGCTTTTCCTCCTGCTTCTCTGCCTCCTTCAGCTTGCTCTCAGCGCTGATGCTCTCTGCGTGGTACATGTGGTAGGTCTTCATCACCTGCAGACACAGGAGGTCATGAGCCCCTTCCCATGGTCACCTGCAGCACTGGAGCAGGACAAGCCAGCAGCCCTGGGCAGGGCAGAGGGGCCGTGGGGGCCACTGTGGCGTTAAGGAACAGAGTGGGGAGGAAAGCTTCAGAGATGAATCCCAGCCCCAGCCCTATTTCTAGAGGCTCCAGGCTGGCCTCAGAGCTGTGATGACACTCAGCCCCACTGGGGGGACAAGACCCAACACACACCTGCAGTCAGAGCATCGTGCGCCTGCCAACAGGGAAATAAGGAATAACCTCAGAGCTCTGCAGCTGGGGTAAGGGTCTCCATGACAAGTGACTCTGAGGGAGGCCACAGTCACTCTGAACTCCCTTTTGACCTAACCCCTCTGTTCCTACTTGGACTTGCTAAGCCATCAGACAGCCCTTGCTCTGCCACCCAGACAGCAGAACCACCCAGAAGTGGAGGAGCTGCAATCCCCAGGCAGAAATGGGGTCTGTTTCCTGTCACCACCTCATCCTCCCCTTGCTGCCACCAGCAGGCACAGGCAGTGACAGCATAGGTGCAGCAGCACCTTCCCCTTCACATTCCAGACCCAGGAGGGATGATGCTGGTCCTGGAACACTCTACAGGCAAAACTTCCAGCACAACCTTCCCTTTCAGAAACAAGAGCCCAAAGGGCACACTGGATCATTTTAATGGAGCTGGCAAGAGGGACACATCTGCTCCTCTCTCTTTATGCCTTTAGTCACACTGTCCCTTTCTATCATCTCCCTTTGGGATGTGGGTGTTTTATTTCACATTGCCTTGACACAGCACACAGTGCCTGACTGCTCACTGCAATCAGCCTCAGCAGGGCTGGCACTGCAGGCTGGGACACTGGGACAGGCTGGGACACACTGAGACATGGTGGGATGGGCTGAGACACACTGGGACAGGCTGAGACATGCTGGGACATACTGGGACATGCTGGGACATACTGGGACATACTGGGACATGCTGGGACATGCTGGGACACGCTGGGATGGGCTGCCTGAGGCCCAAGGGTTAAAACAAGCAGGAACCCCCAAAGGCAGGGGATTTTTACACACGGCTTAATGAAGCAAACACAGCTTTCCTCAGCTGCCAGCAGGACCCAGGAGTGTTTGACTTGGAGCAGGTCAGGCTGAGCTGCAGGACCCCTCCTCCTGCCAAGCACAGCCCTCAGCCAAAGCAGGCTCCCAACGCCCTTCAGAGTGCACAAACCTGGTGCTGCAGGGACACCCCACTGCAGGGACACCCCAGTGCCAGGGACACCCCAGTGCCAGGGACACCCCACTGTGCAGGGACACCCCAGTGCCAGGGACACCCCAGTGCCAGGGACACCCCACTGTGCAGGGACACCCCAGTGCCAGGGACACCCCATCGTGCAGGGACACCCCAGTGCCAGGGACACCCCAGTGCCAGGGTCACCCCAGTGCCAGGGACACCCCAGTGCCAGGGACACCCCAGTGCCAGGGACACCCCACTGTGCAGGGACACCCCATTGTGCAGGGACACCCCACTGTGAAGGGACACCCCACTGTGCAGGGACACCCCAGTGCCAGGGACACCCCATTGTGCAGGGACACCCCAGTGCCAGGGACACCCCAGTGCCAGGGACACCCCAGTGCCAGGGACAGCCCACTGTGCAGGGACACCCCAATGCGCAGGGACACCCCAGTGTGCAGGGACACCCCAGTGCCAGGGACACCCCATTGTGCAGGGACACCCCACTGTGCAGGGACACCCCAGAGCAGGGACACCCCAGTGCCAGGGACACCCCATTGTGCAGGGACACCCCATTGTGCAGGGACACCCCACTGTGCAGGGACACCCCAGTGCCAGGGACACCCCAATGTGCAGGGACACCCCAATGTGCAGGGACACCCCAGAGCAGGGACACCCCAATGCCAGGGACACCCCAGTGTGCAGGGACACCCCAGTGCCAGGGACACCCCACTGTGCCAGGGACACCCCACTGTGCAGGGACACCCCAGTGCCAGGGACACCCCACTGTGCAGGGACACCCCAATGTGCAGGGACACCCCAGTGTGCAGGGACACCCCAGTGCCAGGGACACCCCAGTGCCAGGGACAGCCTCCGCTGCAGGGACGGGCAAGGGGCAGTGAGCAAAGGCTCCTGCTTGGCCCTGAGCTGCAGCATTTCCAAGCCCCACAGATTCTTAACACAGATTCCAGACACATATTTCAAACTGCCTTTTCTGCAGTGGATGTCACAGGACACACACAGACCAGATGATTCCTGGGATTTTCTTAAAGAGAAAGACCAGAGGGTTTCACTGAGCCCTCATCATCCTCACCACTTACATCTTTTTGTGAACACACGGAGGGAAGTGAGAAGCAAAGTGCTGCATACCAGGGCTCCAAGCAGTAAGAGGAAAGGTTTCTGCAGCACTCAGAGAGGCCCTGACACAACATGACAGAGAAGCCCAACCAGTAACAGGGCTCCAAATTGCAGGGGTTTTGTGAAATCTAAAGGTTATGGGACAGTTACCCAACCAAAACAGACACCTTAACTCACTGTGCTCCTCACCAGCTGCCCTGCCACACAGCTCACTCTTGGAAATTCAGAGCATGTTTCTGTTTATATCTGCCTTAATTTTGGCCGGGGCCAGCCTGCAGTGAAGCAATCAGCCCTGATCTGCAATTCCCTGGTGCCATCTCGGTGCCTGCAATCAGATCAGGCTGTCCCTGGCCTGCAGTGCTGTGACACAAAGACAAACTGCCACAGCTGCGTCCCAGGGATCCTTCCTGCAAATCAGTTAATTAGCTGCAGCCAAGGAGGAAAAATATGTTCCAATGTTCATTAGTTATTTAACAACACAAGTTGTGTTTTCCATATTAATTACATGTTCTGGATAAAGGCTGTTGCCAAAATACCAGCCACAAATGGCACTGCTGGCAGTCTCCAGCTACAAGGGCTTTGCTCTCCTCAACAGCTCATCCCCAAGGTTCTGACCCAGCAGAGGAGCCAGAGCAGAAATGGGGTGCCCGTGTCAGGTACAGGCTCAGGGCCCCTCAGCCTTCTGCCTCTACCAGCTCCAGCTGGTACCTCTCTCTGGAATCCATAAGGAGGAACCAAAGGAACTAAGCTGGTTTTAACTCGCAGCTGAACTATTTCTGCACAAAACCATTCACAAGCATCTCCACTTCAGAATGAAAGTCATCCACTTCCATTTTGATTAAAATCAGTGTGGCTTTGGTTCTCTCCATACAGACTCCACAGGGTGACTTGCATCAGAACAGCAACAAGGCTGAGTTAAAATCAATGTGGTTGTTTTGGCTTAAGTTTGAGACAGCGAATGCCGGAGAAGCCTGTAAAAAATTGTTCTTTCCACCCAGTGCACAGAATTCCCCTCAGAGAGTCTTAAAAAGCAGCCTTGCCAGGGCACAGATGAGCTGTGGGTAAAGGCCTGGCCAGAGGCAAGAAAATCAACTTCTCTGTGTGACAGCAAAGTGACATTTGTGACACAGCAGCAGCCTGGTGTCCTGTGAGCCAGGCCCCTACCCCGTGTCTGGCTTTGTCAGCAGCCACAGCTCCCATGCTGCTCGTGGGCACCCAACGTGCTGCACAGAACACACGACAGCAGCTCAGCCCCAAAGGGTCCCCAGGCACCCCAGACCCCTGAGCCAGGGGCAGCTGGGCCCCTTTCACCTGACGGCTCAGGAACAGAACTCTGAGCAGGAGCTGCTGGCACCAAGCAGATGTGAGGTGACCCCGATTGCCCCACAGGCTTCCTCTTCATGCTTTTGCAGTATGTCCCTTCCCTGCTCCCCCCTGCCTGGATGACACAACCAGTTTGTTATCTCAGCAGCAAGGCTGAGCGCAAACACAGAGCTCCTCCAGCTGTCCCAGTTTGTTTCACCATTCAAGCCCATTCTGCTCAGCACATGGAGCAAAGCAGTGAATGGCAGAAGTCTCAGCTCCTGTGAGGACGAGCAGAATCCCCTGTGCTGCTCCCTGGTCACTGCTCGCAGTGGGACCTCAGCGCACTGCTGACCCCCATGTCCCCAGCGTGTCCCCGGGGGTGGCCCTGTCCTGTGGCTGGGCTCAGAGCAGGCTGCTCCACAGCTATGCAGCTCAGCACAGCCCTTGCTGGCCTTTCCTTGTTGTGCATCTGTCATGCTGCTGCTGTAATTAATCCTAATTAGTCACCACCCCTAACACAGCCTGTGACATTCAACCATCAACAACGCACTCCCAAATCTCACACAGGCTTTTTAATCTGATCTGCTGTCCACCCACACTGCAGGTCTCACAACAATCAAATCCTTCAACAGCCAGTGCAGGAACCAACCTGTTAAGAGGAGATTTATGGCAGAAATTTCAAACACAATCATTCATGCTCTGTTGTTTAGGCCAGTTTTTCAAAAAGATGAAATAGAATGATTGTTTAGGAATAAACTTATTATTTATGGAAGCATTATTTATGTACCAGTTACAGATACAACCAAGGAAAGCAAGTATATTATCTCAATTTTCCAACAAAAGGCAGACTTTATATGGTTTTGTTGCTCCTAAACCACAAATAAAATATTTTTTAAAAAAACACTTGCTACAGGGCAAGAGGCAGAAGGAACACAAAGACTTTTACTACTCTGCTATGAAAACCTGCTTGAAGAGCCATGTCCTGACTAACAGCACATGATCTCACTGGGAGGCACAGACAGCTCTGCAGCCAAAGTGCTCCTCAGGGCACAAGCTCCCCTATAAGCCAGAAGTTTTCTGCATTCCCCAGCAGAAGGTCGTGTTCAGCCATCCCCCCAGGGCTCACAGGGGCAAGGAGGCATCCAAAAGACAAGCACGGCCAGCTCAGAGCCACTGGTGCCTGGAAATCACCAACCCAGGGTCTGAGCAGGGCCAAAAGGTGACGTGGAGCTCGAGCCCCAGCAGGTGAGGGCACTGCAGACACAGGGATCTGAGTGGATCACACCCACACTGCCCCAGCAGGTGAGGGCACTGCAGACACAGGGATCTGAGTGGATCACACCCACACTGCCCAGGGGTGAGGGCACTGCAGACACAGGGATCTGAGTGGATCACACCACACTGCCCAGGGGTGAGGGCACTGCAGACACAGGGATCTGAGCGGATCACACCCACACTGCCCCAGCAGGTGAGGGCACTGCAGACACAGGGATCTGAGTGGATCACACCCACACTGCCCAGGGGTGAGGGCACTGCAGACACAGGGATCTGAGTGGATCACACCCACACTGCCCAGGGGTGAGGGCACTGCAGACACAGGGATCTGAGTGGATCACACCCACACTGCCCAGGGGTGAGGGCACTGCAGACACAGGGATCTGAGTGGATCACACCCACACTGCCCAGGGGTGAGGGCACTGCAGACACAGGGATCTGAGTGGATCACACCCACACTGCCCCAGGGGTGAGGGCACTGCAGACACAGGGATCTGAGTGGATCACACCCACACTGCCCAGGGGTGAGGGCACTGCAGACACAGGGATCTGAGTGGATCACACCCACACTGCCCAGGGGTGAGGGCACTGCAGACACAGGGATCTGAGTGGATCACACCCACACTGCCCCAGCAGGTGAGGGCACTGCAGACACAGGGATCTGAGTGGATCACACCCACACTGCCCAGGGGTGAGGGCACTGCAGACACAGGGATCTGAGTGGATCACACCCACACAGCCCCAGGGGTGAAGGCACTGCAGACACAGGGATCTGAGTGGATCACACCCACACTGCCCAGGGGTGAAGGCACTGCAGACACAGGGATCTGAGTGGATCACACCCACACTGCCCAGCAGGTGAGGGCACTGCAGACACAGGGATCTGAGTGGATCACACCCACACTGCCCGGGGTGAGGGCACTGCAGACACAGGGATCTGAGTGGATCACACCCACACTGCCCAGGGGTGAGGGCACTGCAGACACAGGGATCTGAGTGGATCACACCCACACTGCCCAGGGGTGAGGGCACTGCAGACACAGGGATCTGAGTGGATCACACCCACACAGCCCCTCCAGGCTCCAGGGAAGCAGCTGGGCACTGGGACGCAGCCCCTGGCCTCCAGCACTGCCACCCCCCAGTGAGGAGAGATCTCCCGAAGGATGGGAGGGGAAGGAATGGGCCACGCTGCAGGACAGCCAGGGCAGAGCCTCCTCAGATTTGCTCTAACATGCCTGTGCTCCCGAGGCTGGGGAACAGTGGGATGGCTCAGTGCTCACCGTGTAGAGCTCATTGGTGACTTTCAGGAGCTCCTCGTGCATCTGAAGGCCAATCTCCTTGCTCTGCAAGACAAAAACAAGAAGAGGTGAGACTGTTATGCTCAAAACATGCAGATCTAAAATGAAAATACATTTCAGAGGAATCATAAACGTGAATGCAGAGCACAGCAAAGTCTCATGCAGTTTCAGAGTGGCTCCGTATTCATTTGAAGTTGACGTTTGCCCATGGATCACTCAAACTGGGTTTCAGAGACCATGAGGAGGAATTTCATACAATTTAACCTATTTACCCTGCAAAACAGATGAATCTAAAATTACAGGCAATACCGCTTTGCCTTTCCACTGGTAAAATTCATTCCCAGCCTCAGCCAACTCCCCATTTGGGTATAACACACAACACTGTCCCCTAGTTTGGGACTGACACAGATTCACTCTGAGACTGGCAGGGTGTACATCATCTAACAGCCATTTGTGTGCCCTAGATTGGCATTCTCCAGCCCCACAGCATCACCTGTCAATGTGTCTTGATCTGAAAACTCTGCTGCTCTGTGATTAAACACACCTGCTGCTGGACCTGCAATTCCAGCCAACGCTGGTATTTCAGAGCAAAGACTACCAGGGCTCCTCAGCACCAGCATCCCAGGTTTACAATTCCCTTGCCCATGACCCATCCCCCAGCTCCTCCTCAGTAGCTCATTTTCACTATTCTGACCTGAGTGAACCAAAGCATCTCTGAAAAAGAACTGTGGTGTAGCTATTACAAAATAGCTACACCACAGTTATATAATAAAGTTTCCAGTTTCACAACAGCAGCAGCCAAAGTTCAGCCAGCTGAGGAGACACTCACTGCCAGTGAGGAACTCCTGGCATCCTGCTGTCCGCTCAAATGCCATTATCAGGCTGTGTTTTCCCTTTCCTTGCCAGGCAGGATGAGGCAGATGCAGTTGCCAGCCTCCTAGAGCATGGACACAGCCCTTCGTGGAGAGGCCACAGTGTGGGGAGCTGCCCAACACTGGAGCTTGGCTGCAGATCAAACCAGCTCCTGCTGCAACCCAGCAGCTGGAGGTGCTGGGATGTGCTCACACTGCTTCCCTGCCTGCCTGTAATTACACCACAAATCTCTCCGTGGAATCTTCTTGGCTAGGAAATACTTATTATAGCTTGAAGATGTGTTTAAACTAAGTATAGACACCCCCCTCCTCTCTCCCCTAAACCAAACCAAAACAACACTGAGCAGTTTCTCCCAGATTTCCTCAAATAACTCCAGGAAGTTTTGTGCACGTGGGCAGGGAAAACAACATTCCATCAGGCTGGGTGATGAGAGAAGCCCTCAACATGGAGAGGTCCTCTAATCCCAGTCAATGGGACAACCTACAGACTTTGAAAGCTTAATCTAGATTATTACAAGTTAGACTTAAAGCAAAGCCTGAAGCAAGGAGTCTAAAGGGTGACAGTCCCACCCAGTACCCACAGTGTGTCCTGAGTTAGTGCCAGGGTACCTGGGACAGCCCCATCCCCAGAGGCCCGACTGAGCACACTGCTCCCACTCCCACGGGCTCAAGGTGCCAGGGTGATGCCAGTGACCACAAGGTTGGATCTCAGTGAAGGCCCACAGCCACCAGGAACCCTCTGTGGACTGGAGTCCAGTCCCTGTCCCCTGCCCACCAACACTGATGGTCATCACTGCTCCCAAAAATCTCACTGGGGCTTGCTAATTCACAGCAGAGCTGTGACAGATGTGCATCCCCCCAGACAGCCCAAAGATGTCTGGGGACCTCCTCACTCTCTACAGCTCCCTGACAGGAGGGTCCAGCCAGGTGGGGGCCAGGTTCTGCTACCAGGGAACAAGGGACAGGACAAGAGAAAACAGCCTCAAGTTGTGCCAGGGAGGTTTAGGTTGAATTTTTGGAAAAAGTTTCTTCTCCATTCCTGGAGGAATTTTAAAGCTGTGTGGACGTGGCACTTGGGGACACAGGTTAGTGGTGGCCTTGGCAGTGCTGAGGGAAGGGTTGGACTCCATGGTCTCAGAGAGCTTTTCCAGCCTAAACCATCCTGTGATTCTAATGTGAGTTATTGCAGCCAAGCTCTCCAGACAGGGCCTTGGAGCCCACAGCCTGCAGGAGTCACATGCACCCTCCATCCATCCATCCCTGCCGGGGTCACAGGCCCCAAGCCAAGGCTTCCCAAGGGCCTGGCGGAGGACAGGACAGGCTGGTGGCAGAAGCTGTGGCCCAGCTGAGCTGCAGCTCCTGCCTCTGCCCCGGATTTCCTGCACTGTGCAGGGCAAGGCCACAGAGCTGTAATTTTCAAACCCAATTTTAGACTCTGAAATAGAGCAACACAAACTGGCTCAGTTGTTGTTCCATGAGCTACACCTGCACAGGCAACCACAGGTGGGGAGCACAGTGAAAGAGCCAATTGCTTACAGACACTAATCCAACACCTGGCCCCTGCTGCAAAGGGTCTGTGGCATCACTGGGAGTCTCCCAGCATCCAAGACGGCAGTGAGGATGAGTGAGGATGCTGCAGCCTCTTCCAAGCTGAAGGACTTGCCTCTCCTGCAAGCCTGCTGCCTTCCCTTTCTCCAATAGAGAAATTATATTTGTGTACTGACAGGAGACAACACTAAAACATCATTCCAGTTCCTGGGACCATCCACAAAACCTGAACTACAATTTAGGTGCTTCCTTTATGCCTCACATTCCTCCTAAAACCCACAGCTGCTCACTGAGACAGCAATGGCTTCCAGTTAGCAATTTATTTAAATTCCTGCCATGCTGACAAAGTCTGGGGCAGCAGCAGCATGGATGACTGGCAATGGACATCCAAGACAAAGGCAAGAGCTCCTGTCCAGACACTGCTTCTTCATCCAACCTCCACCCAGGACAAAGTAGCATGGGCTGTAATTAAATTCACTGTCACAGCACATAAATCCCACACTGGGGAATAAGCCAGCCCCCTTATTTTGGACATAGCAATGCTCTGTCTCAAACATGTAATTTCCTGTGTCCCATACCTGGAAGAAGCATCATACTTCCTTCCTTCAGCACAGCAGAAGCTCAGAGTGGAGCAAACACCTGCCTGGCAATGGGTGCCTCACCCTGGCTTTGAGTGTGCCACGACACCTGGGTGGAGAGGGACAAACTGCCTGGTTCAGTGACAGGAGGACACTGGGTGGAGAGGGACAAACTGCCTTGTTCAGTGACAGGAGGACACCTGGGTGGAGAGGGACAAACTGCCTGGTTCAGTGACAGGAGGACACTGGGTGGAGAGGGACAAACTGGTTCAGTGACAGGAGGACACTGGGTGGAGAGGGACAAACTGTTCAGTGACAGGAGGACACTGGGTGGAGAGGGACAAACTGCCTGGTTCGGTGACAGGAGGACACCTGGGTGGAGAGGGACAAACTGCCTGGTTCAGTGACAGGAGGACACTGGGTGGAGAGGGACAAACTGCCTGGTTCAGTGACAGGAGGACACTGGGTGGAGAGGGACAAACTGTTCAGTGACAGGAGGACACCTGGGTGGAGAGGGACAAACTGCCTGGTTCAGTGACAGGAGGACACTGGGTGGAGAGGGACAAACTGTTCAGTGACAGGAGGACACTGGATGGAGAGGGACAAGCTGCCCGGTTCAGTGACAGTGACCCCACCTGTGCCAGGCTCAGCCAGGGAAGCCCAGGGAGCAGCAGCTCAGCACCCACATCTCTCCGTGCAGATTGCCACGTGCTGAGCTCCTTGGTTATGCTCACCCTGTACCCCGGAGCCCTCCCCACCCTTCCCCAGGACTGTTCACATTTACATAATGAGTGCAGGAAACACAAAACCTCCTGGCTCCTCATGTCCCGCAGCATGTCACAGGCCATTAATAAACTCTAGATGGGAAGAATTAAAAGTGACATTTCTGGAAAAAAATGTTACTCTAATTTACCGTCAAAGAGCAATCTCCAGCACACCCAGCAGCTGAACCACGACTGCTTTAACCCTTCAGCAGCCAGATTATCTGCCAGCAGCCCGCACAGCCTGGCCCCCCTGGAGGAGGGCTTGGAGGGCTTTACCCACCACACTCAAAGCCAGACTGGGCACCACAGTGAAAGATCCCTCCTCTGAGCAGCCTCATATGCTGCAAGGCTGGACCTTCAAGAGCCATTTACCAGCATGCTCCTATTTCCACACAGGTGCCCCAGGTTCCCACTGAGCACTGCTGTGAAGTGGAAGTGCAGCCACAGATCCCTTCAGACAAGGCGTGCCATAGGTTGAGAAAAATAAATAACCCATCATTTATTTTTATCCCAAAAGTGGCAGATTCCCTGTCCACATGAAAGGCAAACATTGACACAAAGTAAGTCTTTTCCCTGATTTAGCTGAACGTTATTTCCTGGGACAGGTAAGTCCAAGGAACAAACACAGTGAAATCACAGATGCTCACAGCTGTAAAGGTTCCTCTGGATGCAAAGCAGGTGCTGGCTCTGGCAGGCTGCACAGGGAGTCACGCCAGTGTTGAGCCTTAGAAGTTGAAATTTAAGTTCAAAAATAAGGGGAGATGGAAGAATACCAAGCACAAAGAAATAATTCTGCTGAATGGATGAAATACTTCACCATCCTGTCCTGGCTGAGGATTGACATACAACAGGAAAACACTTAGAACACTCAATGTATGTCTCTGTTTGCAAGCTGGCTGAATTTGTCCTGTGTTTCCAAACAAGACACACCATCCCCAGACATGGGCAGGGAAAGCAGAACCATTAAATATAAATCTCAAAAACCAGTTCAGAGCAAAATGCAAATGGGACAAACATTTTGAGACAGAACTGGACTAACCTATATCTACCATGTATCTCCATTTCTGGAGGGCAGGAGAACGGGAAAAGGGATGATATCCCATATCAAATCAGCCAACACAAACCTGACCTCGCAGTTTAATTTCTAGGTCAGATCTATAAACTAGACGAAACTGGCCATAAAAATATCACATGAAATTTATTCTCCAGTCAGGCTGAAATTTCAAGATAAGCCCTGATTTTGAGCCTTCTCCTGCTGGAGAGGCAGGTGCCCTGTGGCTCACCCTGCTCCCCCACTACAGTTCCCTGATGAAAACAAGGCCACAGAGCCTACCCTCTGCTGGGACTCTTGGTGCTCTTAGCACACTCCTCACCTTCAATGAACAGCTCTGGTCCACCTGACTGTGTGATTCTCAGAAGTCTCTGATGCTCCTTTTTAATTTGGTTATCATTAATAATTCTGTATCATCAGCAGATTTTGTCATCTTACTGTTCAGGCTTTTTCCAAATAATTTATTAGGAACTGCACTGGAACTCCCCTTTATTCCTGCCTTTTAACTAATCATTAATCCAGAAAACAACCGCTCTCTACTCTTCAACAGCTTTTCAAGAATTTCAGCTAAGGCCCTTTTCCAGTGAAGGCCCCACAACCTGCTAATGACACGATCTCTGGCTCCTGGAAATAGCTCCACTGAATTTCTGAGGCATGACTCTTGCCCTCAGGAAGCACAGTGACTCCTTTCTTGTACTGCCTCATAGCTGCCATCCTGCTCCTGAGCAACGTTCCACCCAACAAGCCTGTTCTGACCTATTCTCTGAAGCCCTCCAGAGAGTCTTGGAAAAAAGTCAGCCTGTTTCCACCTCTCACTTCTCTGGCACTGACACTCTGAGCACCCGATCACACTCCAAACGTGACAGGACTAGATCTCAGTTTCTTTCAAACTCTAGGATAAATACTTTCAAACTCTAGGATAAATACTACTTGGAATGACTTTTAGCAATAGTCCCTTGCAAGATTTGCTCTGCAACATTGATAACAATTCTATTTCAGCCAAAAACACCAGGATGGATGCCTGTGAAGCAAGGCTGCCCAGTCACCTTTTTGAAGAGCCTGATGACATCCTCACTGATCTGCGACAGCCGCACGATGACATTGTTCATGAAGATGTCGTTCAGGGTGGCGTGGTCTCGGCTCTCCCGACGCGTCTGCGTCAGAACCAGGTACCAGCAGTTCACAGGGGACAGGAGGTGCTGATCTTTCCTAGACAATCGTGGAAAGGTAAAATCAAAAACGCCAGGTGAACACGTCAAAAAGGAACACATTTTCAAATGAACGCTGTGGGCACATCACGTCCCTCCCCTGCACACAGCCACTGGGATTCAGGGCGTGATCTCCTTTTCCAGCTGTACCAGCACTGCCACACAGGGATGCCCAGTGCCACACAAGCACCTGTACCACACCAGGCCCCCAGCCAGCCCCTTCCCAAACTGTGCTCTGGCAGATAGCACAGGAGAAGAGACATCCCTGGAAGGGGAGAGAGCTTTGCTCATTCTTTGCACTCACAGTACAAATACAGCTGTCACTGCTGCAGAAGGGCCCTTTGCCACCAGTACACTGTGCTGGCTTTAGAGCACTGAAAAGTGCTCATGAAAGGGTTCTGCATCCAAAGTTACCTCAGAGTGTCTGTGCACAACATGAACACAGCCAGGTATGCTGTGGGGGACAGCGTGGAGACTGCAGAGCCCTGAGCATGCACACACAGACAGAACAACTGCCTGCAGACAGCAGGACGAGCCCTGGCCCTGGAGGCACCACGACGGCCGAGCCAGGGCTGGGCACAGCCCGCTGCACACGGCTGCACGGGGACAAAGCAGCACTGCAGGGATGTGAATCCTGAGAGTCACAGACTCATCACAATAATGACACACATGAGCAGCTAGGAAAGTGCTGCAGATGGCCTGGTAAGGGCACGTACACAGCAATCTGGAAGATAAAAATGTATTAAGGGAATCTATGGACATGGAATGGACAGTGAGGACTCAGCAGGAGAGAGCACTGAAATCAAGCTGACCTAATTAACACCACCAACACCAGCACTTGTGCCCAGGTCCTTCAGAACAGTGGAGAACCCCTCGTCACCCGTGGACACTGCACAGCAGCAGCTTCTAGAATTGTAAGCAATGCAAAGTCCCAATACTGCTCTGAGCTAATGGGCGAGGCCAAACACCCCCTGGGCCTCTGTGGGCTCCATCTCTGAACCAGAGCTCCTTCAATTCCTTGGTGCACAGCGCAGCACCCAGCATCACACAACCAACACACAACAGCCAGATGCCAAAAGGACAGAGAGGATCTGAACAGCAACTCATCATCAGCAGAGCTTGGCATAAGACAGCAGTAAAGCCTCACACCAGAGAGACCGAGTAAACAGATTAAATGGGATTTAGTAATATGGAATAAATAGGATTTAGTAATGTTACAGCAAAAATCACTGCTCTTGCAGCTGAAACGGGAAAAAAATCACCAGGGGTTAGAGGAAGAAACAGACTGTGAAGAGCCTGGGGCTGGCAAGGAGAAGGGCAGCAAGCAGGCAAAGCCCAGGCTGTCTGTGAAAGGCACTGAACAGCAGCAACCTTTGGCAACTGAACTGAATGACATGAGCTTCATCTGGAACAAAGGGCATAATTCCAGCTGAGAGACTTTCACAGATACCGCTGGCAGAAACAGAGACAGGGACAAACACTGTGGCCCAGGGAGGCAAAGGTGGAGAGCTCGGGCTCAGGTGCTGCAAGGAGAGCAGCCAGGACCAGCACCTGGCTCCATGCTGCCAGTGCTGCCACATGGTCCCAGGGCACAGACTGTGCTGGGCACAGCCCCTACATCCTGCTGGGCACTGGGCACACGTCCTGCCAGGCACAGCCCCTGCTGGGCACACGTCCTGCCGGGCACAGCTCCTGCACTGCCCGTGCTGCCCAGTGAGACCCCGCACCCCGACGCTGCCAGGAGAGCCAGCTGTGGCAGGGGACACAACAACCCACAGCAGCTGCCAACCCCAGAATGAGCACCACGCGTGGCCCCACAGAGCCCAGCTGGCCCCCTCTGGCCTGGCACACATGGGGAGCAGGGACTAGCCCCCAGCTGCAAGGGGCAGTGGCCTCCACAGGGCCTTGAGGTCACCAGCCAGCAGAATGGCACAAGCCAGTATCCTCACCACAGAGCAGTCACCCCCAAAATGAAATTCTGAGTCAAGGTTGTTTTTCTTTCTATTTTTTTCAGATATTTTCTGGTTTAGCCAAGCTCACAAGTGTGGTTAAACTGAAAAGAAGCTGCTTTTGAAAACACATATTTACATATTCATGGATTTCACAATTGTATCACTGGTTTGATTCTCACACAATCTCAGGACTCAGTTCATATTTCCTACTTCAAAGCTTTGTTTCACAACATTTCCACTAAGGATCTGCCTCCCTCCAACACCATACGGCTAAGCACAGAAAAAGCACATACTTTATTGCAAATAAAGTGCAGTAAACTCCATTTCCAGAAACTGCTTCCAGCCCTGAGCCTGCCAGTGAGCCTGCATGAAACACAGCACCTGGACAGCGGGTGACTGGGCTACACACAAAAACCAGGGCTATAGACCAGGCCCACCACTATTTGCACAACCAAATCAGTGGCTGAATTCAAGACCCTTCAAAAAATCAAGGGGTTTGACTCCATTCTAGCCCCCAGTTCCTATTTTATTGTATTGCCCAGGAAGTGCTCAGTAAGTGCAATTCACGCAGCACAGGTCAGCGATGCTGTGGTGGAAGTCTTGGACAGACAAATGTCCAGTTCCTTCTGTGAGCCCCACAGGAACAAGACAGACGAGGTCACAGCTGACGTGACTTCACTCTGCTCTAGGACTGCGATGCCACAGACCAACCTCCAGTGCCCACAGCAGCCCCTGCCCCTCACTCTGCACCAGTCTGCCCCGGGAACAGCCACTCACTTGAACTGGTGCTCTCTGGAGCTGCGGATCTTGGAGGAGAAGCGCTCGGCCAGCTTCTCCAGGCTGCGGGAGTACTCCAGCTCGATCTCGGCCTTCCTGCGGAAGAACTCCTGCAGGTCCTGCAGCAGCTGCAGCCGCGACTCCGACTGCTGCTCCAGGCATTTGAACTGCTCCACCAGCTGCGTTCGGATCTCTGCAGGCACAGGACAGGAGAGGAACAAGAATCAGCTACAGACACTGGCCAGGAAGGTTCTCCTCCCTTGTCCCAGAGCGAACAGCACAGCTCTGCTGGAGCTCCCTCCAAGCCCTGGGTGAATTCAGGGCTCAATAAGGCCACGGGATCTGCTTCCCAAGGGAGAGCAGAACAGTGCCATCGACCAGCCTCACATCAAACCTTATTCTTTGTCAAAACAAATGGTCTTACAACACTGAGACCAACCTCAGAGCTTTCAATTGCCTTTTGAAACCAGAAAACCATACTTCTATCTATCTGGTACTACCTGAAATCACACACTACTCTCATATAAACTAACACTTTATTTCTTGGTAAATGTCCATGTGAATACCTTCAAGATGGCCAGCACTGACCTTAAGGAAGCTGGCACTGCCATGCACCCTTCTCTCACCCCATCCCCCTGCACTGCCGGGTTTAACAACAAATCCAACCCAGCTTTCGCTCAAAGGCTTAAAAAGTCTTTCACACCCTCCAAATCCCAGCTCAAAAACACCAAAGGTTTCATCTGTTCCATGTTTATTTGCTTCCCCTGAGGACCTTCAGACACCAGGACAGACACACTGCAGCCCCTGTGACCTTTCCCCAGCTGGGCTCAGCAGCACTGGAGGTGCCTGTGGAGTGTGGGGATGGGCTCCTTGGGCAGCTGGTGTCTCCTGCAGCACCTGGGTCCCTGCTGTGTCCTGCAGGGAACAGCACTGCAGGAACAGCTGGGCTCCAGTGCTGGCCCTGCCTGGCACTGCCAGAGCCCAGCCCCTCGGCTGCAAATCCCCCACACAGGGGATGCTGATCCCAGCAAGACAGGCAGGGAGGGGAGAGCTGCTCACGGGCACAGCCAGACCCCTTGCCCTGCAAGAGAAGCAACACAGCACCTGTGGCACAGGATGTGATGGAAATATACCTCCCCAACTCCTCCCAACCCTGGGCAGGGTTTCTGCAGCTCTGTGAAGTGCACCTGGCCAGGAGCCTGTGCAGAAGCTGCTCACTCTCCCTGGAGCACAGCTGAGCTCTGCAGGAGGGCGTGTGCAGAACTGATGGGAGAGGGAAAATGAGACTAGACCATAGGAAAATCTATTCAAACTGAGAACAATTGGGCTGAGCTGGATGCAGAGGGCAGCTGCACGGCAGAGGGATCAGAGGAGCTGGAATGGCAGGGGTCAGCTGATGGAACAGGTCCATGTGCTGCCTCCCTGTTCCCAGAGCCCTCGGGGACAGGAGAGAGCAGCCCCAGCTCCCCACCATCCCACACCCCTGGCAGAAGTCAGGTGGGCACAGGTGAGGTGAGGCAGCTCCTGCATGTGCTCACCTTGAGAGCCTTCTCTCCTCCCCTCATGTGCCCAGACCAGCCACGGCACTTGTGGCCATTTTAGTCTGCCTACAGAAACAGCCTCTTTAATGCTCCTAACAGCTGTACAAGCAATCCGTGACACACAAGATGTCCTTTGCCTTTCCTTAAGGTTTGTAAGATCTGTTTTTCTCACTTTGCTCACCTGACACTGGTGAGAAGCCAAGGGCCCCAGAGGCAGAGTGAGGCAGAGCAGGGATGCTCAGCACAGCTGCTGCCTCTGCCCAGACAGGGCTTTCCCTGGCACTCTGGGCATCTCCTGCTAAAGACACACAGACATCAGCCCTCACTCAGAGCAAGCTGTAGAAACTCCAAAGTAACGGACAACCCCACTCCACTGAGAATGCTAGAGATATCTTCAGAAGTTAAATTCTCTGCTAGGAGAATGCAGGAAAGGATGCTAAATTGCAAACAAGGTCTCACAACAACTGGTATCAGTGCCTCAGTCTTTATTCTCTCTGCTCCCAGTTTGCTGGAGTCCAGCTCTCTCTGTCCCTGGCACACTTTGACCTTTGTCAACAGAATTTCTTTGTTTTTCCTACGCCTGTAATGTGTTGATTTGACACTTCTGTTTCCTTGCAGGAGTTCAGCCAGGTCAGTGCCAGCCCAGCTCACAGAGGCAAAGGACAGGCCCTGTGGGCACAGGGAGCTGCCAGCTGTGACCCTAAAGCCACCCAGTGACAAACCATCACACCAACAGAGGAGATGGACACTGACCCCAGGGGCTGCTTCTGCATGCTAAATGGGAAGGGCTTGTGTAGAAAACAAAATGCAAAGCTGCTGGCATCACCAATGCAAAGACAGACATGGTAGCAGACAGAAGGACACTGCTCAGTGCTCCAAGGGACACTGACAGTCAGCACTCCAGGGGACAGTCCCGACAGCTCCTGCACTGCTTGCAGCCATGCTACATCCATCCTATCCCTTGTGGGGGGATCCACAGGCCTGCAATTCCAACCTTCAACCATCTGCCAATTATGTTTTCCACGGTAGATAATCTTCTCTTCAGCACCAAACCCCAAAACTTTACCTGCGGTTCCTCAGCTGGCATCAGCCCCCGCGGAAGCCAACCCCAGCAGAAGGACAGCAGGATAGATACCCTGCAGAGCTTATGGACAGGCAACTCACAGGAAGTTCAGGATGGGCTATTAAATAAACCCAATTCTCCACAGGCAAACACTGGTGAAAAGCAGGCAGTGAAAAATCCGGGGCAGTTAAGACTTGCAAAGGTCGGAGCCTAAACTGACACAGGGGAAGCAGGGGAGCCAGGAGAGCCTGCAGCGTGGGCTTGGTGCTGCTGCAGCCCGCACAGCCTGCCCCAGCAGCTGCGGACCGGAGCCCCCTCCTGCTCCTGCTCCTCCAGGAGATGGGGCTTGGCACAGCACCCCCTCCGCAGCCCCGAGCCGCGCTCCGGCTGCTCAGACAGGGCCAGACAAAGGCAGAGGTTTCTCTAGCAACGGGCTGGGACAAGGCAGCCGGAGCTGCGCCCCTCCCGTGCCGGCGGCAGCGGCACAAAGGCCGGCACGGAGCTGGGGTGCAGCCCGCCCACCCCGGCTGCTCCACGGCATTGAATTATCCCAATCATCCATCCAGGAGAGCAGCGTTGTCACGGATCCTCCCGCCGGGCAGCCTGAGACAGCCGCTCCTCTAACATATGCTTCACCCCACTGATTTGTGACAAGTGAGAAAATATGCTTGGCAACAAAAGCCATTATTTTCTCACAACTGGGATTAGACCCAGTAGTTCATTGCAAATATAGCACAGCAAGCTGGACTCAGGGAGGATCCAATTCTTATACAAATACAGAACACACTAACAAGGCCATTTGACTCTCGACTGTTTTTATGCCCCCTTCAGAGCATCCCTGTGCTGCCTTCCCTAAAAGTCCAGCCCTCTCCATAACAGAAATACCTTGGGTGCATTTTCCAGCGCTTTGTCGCCCCATGTTTGACCGGCACACACAGTTTCCCCTGGGAGAGCCCTCACACACATTGGGAGCTGATGCTTTCCTGGATCCATTGTGGAACACCAGCCAGTGTTCCAACAGGAGAACCCCAGCTGCGGGCAGTGCAGCCAGCACAGCTCCAGAGCGCTGGGCTCTCGCTGCCATGCCCAGGAGCCGGGCTCAGTCCCAGACTGGCAGGGCATTTTTCAGAGCCCACACATGTCCCTGGCAGTGCTGGGCACCTCGGGCACTGCCTTCCCTGGGAGCAGCAGCAGAGGGATGCAAGGGATGGGCTGCCACAGGACCATCCACCTTCCGGCAGGGCTGCAGCCAGGAGAGGCTTTGCCAGGCCCCAGCAGTGACAGCACTGAGCCTCAACAGCCAAGGAGCTGCAGGCCCACGGCCTGAGGCATCCACAGGCAAATGCCAGGGGTGCCTCCATCAGTACTGTGCAGCAGCCGGAGGGGACCTGCAGGGAAAGCAAACAGCCCAAAGCTGCCCAAGCCTCCCCTCTCCTTCCTTCCGTGTGATTAGTAACATCAGCGCCTAGACAAAGACAAGAGATACGGCTCCTGGTAAAACAAAGAACAAGACAAGCCTTTCATCTGAAACGAGTGCTCCCGGTTAAAAAAAAAAAAAAAAAAAGAGAAAGGAAAACACTTCCCTCCGGTATGAAAACAACTCCAGTGGCACTGGCATTTTTCAGGTATTTTCATGTGTGTCTGTAATCCCCAGCCCGTGTGCACAGCCCCAGTTTTCCCTCATACCCACACCAAGTCCCCACACTGCGACTTGCTGGGCTGTGAGGCAACAACTTCATCTGCAACCACTCCGAAGGGAAGTGAAAGTGTAAGATATGGTATCTTGAACCCAGGGACTTCTCTCCTGGGAAATCCCTGCCCTGGAGCAGCAAAGGAAGATGAGAACAGCCCCTCAATGCCCAAGAACAAATACCACAGCTGATAGGGTGACAATGAAGCCTTGAAATGATTAATAATGAGCTTAGCAAGCACAAGAAGAAGGTGGCAAAGCTGTGCCAGGAGAGGCACAGCACCAGCAATCCCACACGCTGCTCCTCATGCCGTCCCCTTCCCTCTCCTGTCCTTGCACACGATGGTGGCCGCTGCTACTGCCACCAAGGTGGTGGCATTTGTCATAGACTTTGATACTCCACATCCAGAGGAGCTACTGACAGAGGATTTCCCTTAAAAACCATCTCTGAATGCAGATCTGAAGGCAGCCAGCCTGGCTCGTGAGGAGGCAGCAGGGAACAATGAGTGTTTGGGGTAAAGCAGAGCACCCAGTTCCCTTCCGCAGGCAGCACTGCCTGCATGACAGCCCGTGCTCCTGGGACACCAGGAACCAAAAACCAACCAAAGCAATCCAAACAGTGGGTACTGTTAACTTCAGCAGAGCCTCAAGGCCAAACTTCCCACAGATCAAGAGTGAGAACAGATATAATGGTGTGCTGCAATTATGTCCTATTTAGAACAGAAACAGCACTTCAAACCACACATCATGTGTGCCAGATGGGAGGAGAGAGTGCCCAGACTAGGCACCAATGCCAACCACAGCTTCCCTGGCTCTGGAACAGCTGGGCAGCCGCCTCCCCAGGTTCTCTCTCATGTCCTGGACAACGCTGTCCAGGGATGCCACAGTCCTTCCTCTCTGACACTAAGGAGAAGGCAAACCTGCTTGCAGAGGAAATTCTCACTCGGCATGGGAGCTGGTTTGTTTCACTCTGCACCACTCACAGAAACGAGCCAGACCGACCCAAAGTGGTTCTTTTCCCGGCCTCTCTCTGTGAAGAGAGGCACGAGCAGAGCTGGAGCCTTGCAGCAGGTACTGACCCAGGTCCTTGTCAAATGCAGGGCACAGGACCAGCCCAGGCACAGCACAGCTCCACGCTGTGTCCCCTCCAGGGAGCACCCAAGGTTCCAGAACCACCCCAGCACTCTGCTCCACTCAATCCTTGTGTGCTTCGGCTCAAGGTTCATGTCAGAGAGGTCTGTGCCAGCCCACCAGGCCTGGCAGGGACCCCAGCACAGGGACCCCAGCACAGGGACCCCAGCACAGGGACCCCTGCACAGGGACCCCCAGCACAGGGACCCCCAGCACAGGGACCCCAGCACAGGGACCCCCAGCACAGGGACCCCCAGCACAGGGACCCTGCAAACAGGGACCCCCAGCACAGGGATCCCCAGCACAGGGACCCCCAGCACAGGGACCCCAGCACAGGGACCCCCAGCACAGGGACCCCCAGCACAGGGACCCCCAGCACAGGGACCCCAGCACAGGGACCCCCAGCACAGGGACCCCCAGCACAGGGACCCCCAGCACAGGGACCCTCAGCACAGGGACCCTGCAAACAGGGACCCCCAGCACAGGGACCCCAGCACAGGGACCCCCAGCACAGGGACCCCCAGCACAGGGACCCTGCAAACAGGGACCCCCAGCACAGGGACCCCCAGCACAGGGACCCCAGCACAGGGACCCTCAGCACAGGGACCCCCAGCACAGGGACCCTGCAAACAGGGACCCCCAGCACAGGGACCCCCAGCACAGGGACCCCAGCACAGGGACCCTCAGCACAGGGACCCTGCAAACAGGGACCCCCAGCACAGGGACCCCTGCACAGGGACCCCCAGCACAGGGACCCCCAGCACAGGGACCCCCAGCACAGGACCCTGCAAACAGGGACCCCCAGCACAGGGACCCCCAGCACAGGGACCCTGCAAACAGGGACCCCCAGCACAGGGACCCTCAGCACAGGGACCCCCAGCACAGGGACCCCCAGCACAGGGACCCCCAGCACAGGGACCCCCAGCACAGGGACCCTGCAAACAGGGACCCCCAGCACAGGGACCCCCAGCACAGGGACCCTGCAAACAGGGACCCCCAGCACAGGGACCCCTGCACAGGGACCCCCAGCACAGGGACCCCCAGCACAGGGACCCCCAGCACAGGGACCCCCAGCACAGGGACCCTGCAAACAGGGACTCCTAGCACGAGGGCTGGTGTGGGGGAAGCCCCTGGCCTGGACTGCAGCATCCTCCATCTCCTTTCCCACAGCCCCTGGCACCTCCTCGTTTCCCTGGGAACAGAGACTCGTCCACTTGTAATTCACAGCCTGAACTGGTCACATCTGCTGCCACTTTTGTCTGACTGCTAGCAGCACCGAGGGAGTAAATCTCATTTATTGTCCCTGAACCCTGTTGTCTGGCTATGTGGCCCTGCACTGATCATGCTGATCAATGGGAAGGAGAATTTACAGGGCTGAAGTTGGAGCGAGACCCCAGAAATGCTCATTAAAAAAGACTTGGAGGAGGCCGAGGTTGGTTTTGTTGTTTGAATTTGGGTTTGTTTGTTTTGAGGTTTTCGGTGTTACATTAAAGAAGCCAAACTTTAAAGAGGTCCACCCCAAACCTCCAGCATTCCAAGATCCCTGGCAATCCCCTGCTTGCTGCCTGTGTCTTTGGGGAACCCCTTGTGCCCCACAGCCAGCACTTCTGCCCAAGTGAGTTTTGTCCCCAGGAGGAGAAGGGGAAGGCAGAACAGCTGCCTTTGCTGAGTTTGTGCCTCCTCTGGTCTTGCCTGTCAGGAATACAAGGGATGCAAAAAAGCATTAAAGAGAAAGAACCAAACAGATCTCTTGTATCTGTTCATGATTTAAGAAGAGCAAAGGAAGCGTCACAAAACCAGATGGTGGCTTTTTCCCCAGAGAAAACAGCTCTTCTGCCTGCCCTGCACAGCCAGCAGGAGCTCCAGACCCCTCATCTGTCCACTTGGGAGGCACCGGGATGGCTGGAGAAAGGCTTTCACCAGCTGAAAGCCCCGAAATGATGTAACCGGAGCTCCGGGCTTGCGGCTATTAAGATGCAAAGGAGAATGTATTCAAACTGGAAAAGAAAGAGCTGAACAAGAATGTGAATCCTGCCCTGAGCCACTGAGATGGAATAAAGGAGAAGATCATTAAACGGTTCACTTCAGCACCTCACATTCCTTAATCCAGGCATGGAAAGATTTCACAGATCATTAAGAGAGTGGGGCTTTGCAGACAGTTCCTAGAGCCAGCCCCTTGTATCTGTGCAAGTTCCCCAACCCCGGTACAGCCCTAACAGGATCAAATATTATACACACAAATCAGATCAGATTACCCAGCAGTGCCTTCTGGCCTGAAAAATCTGTGCGTTCATGGATCCACTGAACCAATTCTCTTCCAGAGTAATACTTTACGTGCATTAAAAACATAGGATAATTCCTTTTAAGAACTTTTCATCTCACATCTCAAAGTATCTTATAAGCCTCAATATATTCCAGAAAGAGGGATGGATTGGATTACAACCTAATTTTACAGATAGGATAAAACAAGTCTTTCCTTGGGCATCTCTGCCATTGCTGTTTCCCACTGTGCCTTTCTGCAGTGAAGATGGGCCTGAACTTTGTTTCAAGGCCAAACTGCTCCCAGTCTGAAGGGACACGGAAAACAACAAGAAAAACAAATTCCAAAGCAGTAGACTCAAACTGAGGAACCTGTAGGAATGGGCAACTCCAACAGCAGCAGTTGCCCAACTTCTCTTATTTGTTTGATTTAATGCTCCTAAAAATATCACAGGCAGCTGGCTCCCTGGGCCCTGTACCTGGCACGGCCAGCTTCACACTGTGCCTCTGACCAAAACCTCATGGGCATCTCCAGGGTCTGATCCAGCTCCCAGCTGTGCCTCCAGACCAAAACCTCTCGAGCATTCCTGGAGCCTGATCATGCTTCCTTTGGAGCATGTCCTCATCACCCAGAAATGCTGTTCTTCCGTGTCCTCTTGGCTAACTATCTCCACTGTGCTTTTTCAATCTCAGCACAAGGACCTGGCCAAAGGCAAGAGAAGATGCTCTGCTCCCTGCCCTCATCAGCAACTGACCAGGAAAGCCTCAGCTGCTGCCAGGGAATCAACAGTGCTGCTTCCTTCAGAGCCTCTGCCTCAGAGATCAGCAAAACGTCAGCCCAAGGCTGACACTGCTCTTCACTGCTCCTCCTCTCCAGAAAAAGCACAACATTGCAATAGCAAGGGAAAGCTGTGCTGTGACCAATGGAAGTGCACCGTCTGTCACTGGATCCAGCCAGCCTGGAACTTGCAGACAGGAAGCATAAACGTAGGGAGGGATGTCACCTTCCCAAGAACCAGCACAACCCTCCCCAAAGGCTGCAAACGCAGCCTCAGGCAGCACCAGCGGTCTTGGGGTGTTTCAGGGTGAATAAAGACCTGCAGAACCTCACTACTGCAGTGCAGAAGGATGGATATTCACATGGATATTCAGAAGGTAATAGACATGCAATGGAGCATCCAGCAGCTGTGGGGAGACTGTCTCCAAAGGGCTTTCCACACCAGACAGGATCCAGCCCAATACTTCACAACCTCCTCATGAATTCATCATTTACTATAGACCTGGAGCAAGTTCCAGACTGCAGACAGCTTAGCTTGAGGCTAATAATACGTTCCACATTGGGATCACTGGGTTGTGCAGCTGCCACCCACAAAGCAGAGATTATTCATTTCTTCAGTATGAAGTGATTGTGCTCCTGCCTTCTAAAGAAGGGTAAATCAGCATAAAGCATATTGTCTGCTCTCACCATCTTCCCCAGCATCCCATTTATTAGTGGGTGCAGAACCAGACGGTTATAGATAAACAACACCAAAGAAAATACAGAAATAGCCTGGTGTAGTACAGGAGTGTTAAATTCCCACCCAGAAATAAGAAAGGGCATTAAAGGAACTTGGGCAGCTCCAGGGGAAGCAAGCCAGCAGACAAATGCAATCCATATATATGCACCAGTGTGCACAGCTTTTCCTGAAGCGCTATCAGGACAGAAAGGGCTCCTGCAGCTACAGCTCTGGCTAAAGTCAGCTGGCACTGCAGGTGTCCATCACTTCCAGAAAATAATCCCTCAGATATTTCAGCTGATTTCCTCGGTATGCAGAGCAGAGCTGCTGCAGCACTGCTTCTGCAGGACTCTCCTGCCATGCTTGCCTCGTGTCACAGCCTGTGCCCCATGGGATGGGATGTGCTGGGGCAGCCTGTGCCCTGTGGGATGTGCTGGGGCAGCCTGTGCCCCGTGGGATGGGATGTGCTGGGGCAGCCTGTGCCCTGTGGGATGGGATGTGCTGGGGCATCCTGTGCCCTGTGGGATGGGATGTGCTGGGGCAGCCTGTGCCCTGTGGGATGGGATGTGCTGGGGCAGCCTGTGCCCCGTGGGATGTGCTGGGGCATCCTGTGCCCTGTGGGATGGGATGTGCTGGGGCAGCCTGTGCCCCATGGGATGTGCTGGGGCAGCCTGTGCCCCATGGGATGTGCTGGGGCAGCCTGTGCCCTGTGGGATGGGATGTGCTGGGGCAGCCTGTGCCCTGTGGGATGTGCTGGGGCAGCCTGTGCCCTGTGGGATGTGCTGGGGCAGCCTGTGCCCCGTGGGATGTGCTGGGGCAGCCTGTGCCCCGTGCCCTGTGCTGGGGCAGCCTGTGCCCTGTGGGATGGGATGTGCTGGGGCAGCCTGTGCCCCGTGCCCTGTGCTGGGGCAGCCTGTGCCCTGTGGGATGTGCTGGGGCAGCCTGTGCCCCGTGGGATATGCTGGGGCAGCCTGTGCCCCATGGGATGTGCTGGGGCAGCCTGTGCCCCATGGGATGTGCTGGGGCAGCCTGTGCCCCGTGGGATATGCTGGGGCAGCCTGTGCCCTGTGGGATGTGCTGGGGCAGCCTGTGCCCTGTGGGATATGCTGGGGCAGCCTGTGCCCTGTGGGATGGGCTGGGGCAGCCTGTGCCCTGTGGGATGTGCTGGGGCAGCCTGTGCCCCGTGGGATGTGCTGGGGCAGCCTGTGCCCCATGGGATGGGATGTGCTGGGGCAGCCTGTGCCCTGTGGGATGGGATGGGCTGGGGCAGCCTGTGCCCCATGGGATGGGATGTGCTGGGGCAGCCTGTGCCCCATGGGATGGGATGTGCTGGGGCAGCCTGTGCCCTGTGGGATGTGCTGGGGCAGCCTGTGCCCCATGGGATGGGATGTGCTGGGGCAGCCTGTGCCCTGTGGGATGTGCTGGGGCAGCCTGTGCCCCATGGGATGGGATGTGCTGGGGCAGCCTGTGCCCCGTGGGATGTGCTGGGGCAGCCTGTGCCCCATGGGATGGGATGTGCTGGGGCAGCCTGTGCCCTGTGGGATGTGCTGGGGCAGCCTGTGCCCCATGGGATGGGCTGGGGCAGCCTGTGCCCTGTGGGATGGGATGTGCTGGGGCAGCCTGTGCCCCCTGGGATGTGCTGGGGCAGCCTGTGCCCTGTGCCCTGTGCTGGGGCAGCCTGTGCCCTGTGGGATGGGCTGGGGCAGCCTGTGCCCCGTGCCCTGTGCTGGGGCAGCCTGTGCCCCGTGCCCTGTGCTGGGGCAGCCTGTGCCCCGTGCCCTGTGCTGGGGCAGCCTGTGCCCCTGGCAGGGTTTGGAAGCCCTGCCTGAGCCCTGGGCTATGGACACAGCTGCCTCTCCTGTACAGCACTGCTGCCACACTGCCCTGTGTTCACCTGAGCCGTGAGGCTGCATCCTGCAGCTGCAGTCCCGCAGAACGCCTGCACTGCTCACCTGCAGTGGCTCTGCTCCAGCTGGCAGCAGGAGTGCTCACCCACAAGGCCACACTGATGCACAAATGGGCTCCATGGGGACAACGCTGGCCAAGCTCAGCAGAGAGCCCGGTCCTTTGCATGCCACAGAGCTGCTGTCTGCCTCTCTCCTAGCTCCTTCCTGAGCAGATTGCTAATTGCTCCTGATTTTTGCTCTTCTAAAATAAGCTCAGACCGCAATCTGCATAAATGCTGCAGAAAGAGTAATGAACTGCCCGCCCACCTGAAATTCAGACTTGAGCAGAACACACAGGAGACAGAAGCATGGAAGGAGCCACGAGCAACCCTCACCATGCCACTGCCACCCCATCTGAGGACAGGGAGAGCAGGGGGGACATGGAGACTGTTCCAAATAAAGTCATGGATTTCCACCTAAACTAAGAGCTGAAAACAAAGACTAGATGGAAGCACAAGAAGCACTGGGTCATTCTGGCAAGTGGGGACAGCAGAGGGGAGCATGTCAGTGGGCACAGCCCTGCAGGAGTGGGAGAGTAGAGACAAATTAAAAATTAAACCTGTCAGCCCCTGGTTTATACCATTCATTTAAAAAATACATGGCTGCAGATGTCCAAGGTGTAAAAGGCAGCATTTACATACACAAACCTCCCCACAAATAAACGTCTCATGAATTTATCACCAGATAATCTTCAATTGCAAAAGCACATCAGAACATTATTTTGCCCTTAATCTTTCTGAATTGTCAGCTGTGACCATGCCACTTCCATGCACATTCCTGACCTGCAGCATGCAGGCACTGCTCCCCTGCTTCTGTATCTCCCAAAAACACCACACAGAGACAGTTAACACAGACTTTGTTTTAAAACTCTGTTAAATTAAAGGTTTGTTTACTGTGAACTCTCCCTCCAGAGTGGTGGGAATACAGATGTACAAACAACAGCAGTGCTTGCTCCAGTGCAGGTGAAGTGCCTGTACACCTGCACAAGCTCCCCCTGCCACTGAAGCACAGCTCTGAGTCACCTGTTCTGGTTTTTTCTTTATCTGCGGGAGAACCTAGGAAAACCAACCATTTAACTCTAGACTAAGCATCTGGAGAGCACCTTGTAATTACCAGTTCTGGTTCTCTTCTCTCTGACAGCTTCTCAAAACACATGTGGATCCTGGTACATCCCAGAGCCTCTCCACTCCCTTCTTCCCTGGTGGCCCCCCCAGCTGCAGCTGCTGCATCAGCTCTGGTATTTATAGCCCCTCTCTGCTGACTCACTACTGCTCCTGGCTTATTTAGAACCTGCTTTAACTACATTTACTTTTGACAGTGTCACATTTATCACTCTCATGCGTAATTTTGACACTTTGCCCTTCCAAAACTCATAGAGAAGAGACAGAGTCCTCTGCCTCTTTGGGCAGATAAGTGGGGATGTCCAGAACTTCCTTGCCTTCCACTTTCGTTCCTTGTCCCAACTTCAGGAGTTCAGAGGAACAGAACCTGGCTAAATCTGATAGAAACACTGAGTCAGGCAGGAGAGCTCAGGTAACAGGGCAGCCAGCTCAGGATGCCTGCTCTGAGGCAAGGGCAGCTGAGCTCATGGGCAGCTTCTCCCCAGCCCTCCCCCCGGGTAGCCTTCCTTCCATCTGGCCTCAGGATGCCCATCCACACCACGCTAACACTGCCAACACCAACTCCCCCTAGTTGGAAAGAGATTGAAGCAAGCAATTAGTTACAAAGGATTTGCTACAGGCTGGTATAAATACACTAAAACACTAAAGCACAGAGTTTAGGCAGCACCAGTGCCTTACGTCACCATCTTTTAATGTGTTATTGCTACCTACGAGTCTGCATTCCATATGGAAGTTGTTTTACCCCAGCTCTCCCAAAATCCCCTTTTGAAATGCTGAGTTTCTCTGAGCAGAAATCTTGAACTTCCCTTGGCCCTGGGATCATCCTGAGGGGTCAATACTCTCAGGCAATTTTAGCACATTTTTAGGACAGGGTTTGACACCGAACAGGCTTATAAAAACACATGGAACTGATGCTCCCTCCACAGCCTGCAGTGACTGACAGGCTCTTAACCCCCTCCAACCCAGCACCACACCTGCACATCTCTGAGAACTACTCCTTTCTCTGCTTGACCTGCATGACCAGAAAAGCTGCTTCTCCTGATTTGTCAGCCTAAGAGCAAAAAAGATGAAAAATTACTTTCAAAAGTGTTTCTCTATCACCCCTGCATATAACAAAGCTCTCACTGACAACTTGACAAAAATCTGGCAGAATGTTTTCCAACTAATTTAAAAACATTTTCAAGCACAAAGTTGTTACACAGAAACCTCACAGTTATCAAAATACACATTGAAATGACCTTAATAACAAGGACAAGTCAAACTTAGCAAGAGAACTTAATGGTCTTGATATTTGCTTTGTCCAAGTAGCCTGTGGGCTCAGCTACTTCAAACATCATTTCCCGAGCCTACATAATACATGTGCAATATGTTACACTTTGGGAGCATTCCAAACACGCGTTCTCTCTTCTGCTCTAACCCTCCTGTGTTCTGAAGGCATCAGCCACACTCTCACCCCTAAAATGGCAGAACAGGCACAGGAGTGCAGCTGCCCACCCCAGGCTGCTCCCCGCACCTCTGCCTGCTCCGGGGAAGAGCTCCCTTTGTATCTGGTATCATTTATACCCCTCTGGTATCATTTATCCCGGGAACAGCAGCACAAAGGGGCTGCAAACAGCAGCACACAGAGGCACCTCCAGCCTCTGCCTTTGGGACCCCCATCACCACCCGCCTGCATGAACCCTCTGAAGAGTCTCTTGGTCTCCTCCCAGAGCCAGCCCTTCCCTCCTTTGCCCCATGTGTCACTCTCCTTCTCTCCCACACATCAAATTACCCATTTACGTGATCCTGAGCTATGTTTAGCACCCTCTCTTCACTCAGCTAGACCTGAACTGGAGCCTAAACCTCCTCACTGTAAAATGCCTCCTCCTGTCTCTCGAGCACGATGAGCAGAGCAGGTGTGTGGGCAGACAAGAGGCAGCCTGGAAAGGTGGGGATGGGTCTGCTCTCTGTGCACAGGGGCAGCAGTCAGTCTCAGCACAATCAGGGCTCAGCCCAGATCCCTGTGCACAGCAATGCATCTCAGACACATGGGGGACACGTTTCCTCCCTGCTCTGAAACCAGCTCTGCCCACCTTGGCACAAGCCAGACAAACCCACCCACATGAACAGCTCACCATCAGTGCTCAACAGCACTTTGTGGACTAAAATCCCCCCTGGAATTGCACCTACTGCTGCCAAGGGGTAAGCATGCCATAGTCCAAGGAATCTTGAGGTCCCAGATAGGGGTCTCATCAGTTCAGACCCCAAAGTGAAAGAAAACATTCACAAGCTTTTTGTTTTAAAGTATTCTTTGCTATGGCACATCCATGCTTATCGAATAATTTATAAATCAAATGAAGTACCAAAGCACTGCTGGTAGAAAACTATTTTCCTCTTCTCCTTATGCTGTAAACAGATTCCTTTCGATACAAAATTTCAAACAAATAAAGGTGGCAGCATGCTGTCACTGTTCCTCACACGAATTCCTAATTTTATGATTACATCCTGCCATCAGTGCCAGGAATAAACAGAAGTCTCCAACACTGCAGTAACTGTGTTCCTCCTTTAACACAAGCCTCTGGTGGAACAAGTCCCACTCTATCACACAGATTCAGAGCGTGTCCTCATTCCAATCTGACAGCAAAGCTGAAGCAGTGATGAACTCAGGGGCTCACTTATTTAGCCCAAAATAATGCACGTGGAATGCAGAACAGTGCATGAATGACGTGCAGCAGAATCCACAGAGGCAGCCTGAGCAGCATCCCCATTTCATATCTCTGACAACACATTATTCCAGACTAATAGAACTGACACCCACCCCTCCCTGCGCACGAAGTGTGTAACCAACCCCCTGCAAACGTTCCTCAATGGAGATTTCTTCTCAGTTACTAAAATTCTGACAATGTCAGCAAAATAATCCTGGAGCTATATCTGCCACAGCTCACTAGTGTTTGTTTTCCGTGCAGGAGCCATTCCTCCTGTGAGACACTCCCAGTGAGGGATGACTTGTGCTCACTGCAAGCAGCCAATATTGACTGGAACCACACTGGGCTGGGGAGCTGCTCCTGCCGAGCAGCACCAGCTGATCAACACTCGTACCAATCTGCACAGGAGCAGTTCCAGGCTCATTTGAAAAACAGAGGAATTTATCTCCCTGAATTGAGAAAACAAGGTTTTAACCACTGAAGCATCACAAAGACCAACCCTATATATGCTTGCTGCTCTCCTCCTCCAAAACGTGTATGACTGCTCAGCCTGTCCTCTGACCTGAACTGAACCCTGCCTTTTCCTGCCCTTCTCTAAGGATTACTCACTCCACATCTCTGTCTACCAAGGCACTCTTATTTCATCACATCACAACTGGCTTTCAGAGCAGCATCTGTAACCCAGAGCAAAGGAACACAGTCAGTACTTTTAGGCCATGAGTCTCACGTGACACTCAGATTTTTGCCTAGTTCAAAGTCAGAGAAGACTCACCATGATTGAGAGAGTAACACTTCACAGCCCTGCTCAGGTGTGTGACCCTCTAAACAACCCAAGATGTGACTGTACTGTCAAGACCCTTCTCCCCTTCCAAAGAAACACCCTGGCCCTGGCCATGAAGAAGACTCCAGGGCTCTTCCCTGTGGCTGAAGGCAGACACGAATCTGCTGTATCCTCCAAGCTTCATGTGCTCCCTGATAATAAAAGCACTTGAGAATTTAACCCTACCTGTGCAGGGACAGGCAAGGCACTTTGGAACGGTGAAATGACCTAGTACATGGTTTTGTCTGCTTTCATGCTGTCCCCCACAAAATGATGCTGTTACTTTCTGAAGGGACACAAAAGTGAGACAAAGAGCATGAATCAACTTGAGGTAGGGAGCACATTGTGGCCTTTAGCCACAACCATCAAACTGGGTTCCAATGACTGCAGTCTGAGGGGAAAAGCTGATAGTGTCTTGACATGGTCATTACGTAAAATGCACCCTATTTCCTCTGTGCCATATGCCTTTGATGCATTATCATACCCACTCTTCTTGATTGCTTTTCAAAAGCCATCTAAATTAATGTGAATTGGTAAAGGGTAATTATTCCTATGAATAATCAGTGTATGCTAATAAATGCAAAAATAGGACAAAATGCTAAGTTTCAGCAGCACTGACTGTTCCTGTCGATGACGGTCCCTGGTGAATGAAGGGGACAGCGCTGACAGCAGGACAGGGGACAGCTGTGCCCCTCCTGCAGAAGCACAGTTACTCTGCTCAGCAACGAAGCACACAGGAGCACAGCTCCTGCTCTTTGTCTAAAGCACCATCTTGCCAAAGACTGGCTGGTCTGCTCCTAGCAAAATCCTATAGGAATCTATATTAATAAAGATACAGGGTACTACAAAAAGAGAAAGAAGATGTTACCAAGAAGAAAAAGACAAAAGATATTGCCAGTAAGAGGACACAAGCAGAGGGTTGTGTAAGCATATTTGCCATGGACTCCCAGTGTGCTGCTCCACTGATGGCCGGGCAGAGCTTGGTGCCAGCACACCCCGGGTCCCTCAGACCCCACCACTAACGGGGCCCCACAGGCTGTGCCCCAGGCAAGCACCCAACATTTATCACCTCCATTAAACTACTGAACTGAATGGAGTCACACAGCACGATCTGGGGGGCCTCCACACACTCGTGGGATTAAATAGCACACAAGAACAAGGACAAATGTTTAAGCCTTCTCAGTAATGGCAGGAAACTCCAAGTGAGAACTAAGATACTGCTCAAAATAAATGGCCATTTGGAATTCTCTGCAACTTGCATTTGCTGCCTCCTCAAAGTCACAGCATACATTCTGGCAACATGATGGGAAGTGCATTAGTGAATTACAAGAAACATTTTAAATCCAGTTAGAGACCAGCCCACCATTATTTTATTAGAGTGCTTTTTAAGAAATGTAGCTCGTAACAGCACAAGTGAGTTGAAAAGGGCTCTTTCCCCACCTTTTGGGGAAAAAAGACTTGCGGGACTTGGCACTTCCCCTGCTGAACTCCCCAGGACTCCTGCTGCTGTGTCCCCAGGTTCTCGAGGTCCCTCTGAGCAGCAGCACGATCCATCAGCCACGCTCAGAACACACAGCAGCTCCCCTGAACGCTCCAGCTGGAGCACTGCCAGGCTGACTGCTTGCTTCACCTAGGATACAGCTGGACTCCAGAAAAACGTTGTGACTTCTCTGCAGCAGTCTTCCCAGAGAATCCCGTTTCACAAGCACCAAGGAAAACGCAGGAACGAGTCACCTCCTTCAAGCAAAGTAATTTCGTTTCAGTACTGGGACAAAAGTATCAAATCAGTTAACAGGCTAGCCAGGGAGGATGTCACATCTCCCAGCACTGCAGGATTTTATCTACAGACTAGAGGAGCATATGTCGAAGATGCGTGCTCTGCCAGAAGATACAGAGATACACAAGAGAGGCGTTAGGAAGATTTTTGGCTGAGCCAGCGTTCCCGCAGCACCAAGGGGTGTCGGTGCCCTGCTGCCCTCCCCAGCGCAGGGCAGCCAGCCCACAATGCACACCCGCACAGAGAGCCACGGAAATCCCCTTGCAAACGCCCCAAAACCACGCTACTGCTACACACAGGGCACAGCTGAGGATATTTTAGCACAATACACATGGAAGTTCTCCCAGGAGCCACGTGCTGCTCTGGGAGGGAGGGATGGATGGATGGATGGAGGGACACCTGGTTTATCCCAGCACACAGAGCCACAGCTCTCTCCGGGCTTTATCATTATGGCCCTGTGGTCACTCCTGCTCGGGAAAAATCACAGTATGGCCTTCAGGGAGCTAATTAAGAACACATGCTGAGCTGAGGAAGGCACAGGCTACGGACAGACTCACCACAAGGCAAATACAGGGAAGAAAACATCCGAGACCCTCACAAATAACTGTGTATTTCTAACATGCTGGAACTTTTAAGATCAAACTCGAGATGCATACTTTAAATTTTTAAAATGTAAATTATTAATAAAATCACAATCACTTCAGTGAAAAGGTAGAAGGCTACACATTAATATTTCCCAGAAATTATGTCTATATATTAGGTGACTGCCTCTTACTAGGGATTAATTGCAAACTCAGCAGAATTAGTTCAGTGAAACAATCTCTCTTTAACTTAGGAGTTTTTCATTCAGATGAACACTGAAACTGAATAAAGCAAAGCAGAGCAGTTGTCCAAACTAAGGAATGTTAAAGAACTCACCTGAATTTAGCCATAGAGTTCATTAATAACTACAAGCAAATGAACTTTTTTTAAATTCATAGGGTTTATCCTAACAGTTTTACGTAAATTTTAATGGATTATTTTCTCTCTCCCTCTCTCAAAAAAATGTCACAAGATGCCTTTGCTCATAAATTATGTCCAATAAGTTGCCTCCAGCCAGGACATTTTACTGAGATAAGGAACAGCTGCATTATACAGAGCTACAACTATGTTTCAAGGAGAAGACCATCAACAGGGATACGATTTTCTATTTGGATTTAAAACTAGTGAACAAAACTAGTGCCCATGTGAAGAGCACTGTACAATCGCAGGCTCCTCTGGAGCATCTCCACAGCTGCACCAGCACACACTGGATGGTGGGGCCGCGAGGGACCTGGCCAAAGCCAGCACCCCCTCAGCAGCCACTGGGCGCCAGCACAGCCCCAGACTGCCCACAACCCTGGCATGGTTCACCAGCACAGCCCCAGACTGCCCATAACCCCTGTCAGGGCTCACCAGGACAGCCCCAGACTGCCCATAACCCCTGTCAGGGCTCACCAGGACAGCCCCAGACTGCCCATAACCCCTGTCAGGGCTCACCAGGACAGCCCCAGACTGCCCTTAGCCTTGCATGGTTCACCAGGACAGCCCCAGACTGCCCATAACCCTGGCATGGTTCACCAGGACAGCCCCAGACTGCCCATAACCCTGGCATGGTTCACCAGGACAGCCCCAGACTGCCCATAACCCCTGTCAGGGCTCACCAGGACAGCCCCAGACTGCCCATAACCCTGGCATGGTTCACCAGGACAGCCCCAGACTGCCCATAACCCCTGGGGGAACACAAGAGCCCCCCCCAGATTTTCAGCTTTAAACTATGATCTAGTATTAGGAGAAAGAAGAGGAAAATCAAAGGGCTGTTATTTGTCTCTAATGAATTTCAGAAAAATTCCTATGAAAAACCTGTTAACAGGAACCAGGCACTGCTCAGAATCGGGGAAACCATGGATTATAACACAAATACCAATTTCAGCATGCTAACAGTCACCAATTACAAAGATCCCATCACCAAAAGCCCACATTAATGTGGTACTGAAAATCTGAGCTAAGAGGTCAAAGAATGTTCAGAGACCTGGAGGTAAAATGGAAATGTCCTACCTCACTCCCACTGCCAGACTAGCTCACCCTTACGGAAAATCTTCTGTTACTGTGGTGACGGGGAATCAAAAAAAACTTAGATCCATGTAAACACAGGTTTTCCTATACAGATTGCAGTATTCTGTACTGACAGTTAATCCCAATTTATGAATTTTCAGTTATTCAGCCAGCCAGAGAAAAGCGAGTGATTATTCATAAATATAAAAGTTAAAGTTCATTCCTAGATAAATCACAACCAAAAACAGGTCTGTATTTCTCATATCACTTATTCACAATAACCAATTCGCTCACCTGTAGTTACTTGCCAAAACCCAGACATACTAATCTCAGTTACTTATTTTAGGGGGGCAACTCCTCCCTGTTTTCCTCGTGCTATATTTGTTTACATACGTATATAAACAAACATACGTATGTCTCTGTCTCCTCCCCTCTGTGGGCCACACACAGAGTAAACAAGGAACAGAGGCTGTTAGTGAAGGCTTCTGAAATTCACTATATTCAGCTTTGAACTGTTGGCCCAAGGGTGAAATCAGAACTGACTCATAATGTCTCAGTTCTTTTTTAAGCTGCAACTGAACATTCATAGGAAAACTAAAATAGTCTGAAACAGTTTCAGCTACCAAATCTGATGGTTTTTATCTCCAATGTCCTGACACCAGCCATTCATTTTTCTCCTTTTTTGAGCCTTTTCAAAGCTGAGTTCCAGGAACACACTGAAATCAGAGTCTCGCACCCCAGGCACCTTCCACCTCCTCTTGCCTACATGAACCATACTCTGAGACTACAGCTCCCAAGGAGGAATCTAGCCTGCCTCGATTATCAAACAGGTTTCTGGAAGATTAGGAATCTGTAAGATTAGGAACTTCGCTCAGGTGGGGATCCCGCAGTCTGGATTCCCACAGCTGTTGCAGCAGCCAAAGGGCACAGAACACCCACCCGAGTGGCACCCACCACCAGCCCCTTCCAAACAGCCCAGGCTTCCAGCTTCCCAGCTCCAGCAGGCATGTGCATGCTTCTTCCGTGGGCAGGGCAGAGCTCACCCAGCCCCTGCGAGGTGCCAGCACCTGTGTGTGTGCATCCTTCCCCTGGCACAGGTGCCTGTGAGCAGGGCACAGCTCTCCCAGCCCCTGTGTGCATCCTTCCCCTGGCACAGGTGCCTGTGAGCAGGGCACAGCTCTCCCAGCCCCTGTGTGCATCCTTCCCCTGGCACAGGTGCCCCGTGAGCAGGGCACAGCTCTCCCAGCCCCTGCGAGGTGCCAGAGGCAGCTGGTGCTTGTGGAGCTGCTCTGCAGCAGCACCTCTATCACACCTCTGGCTCCACGTGGGGCCAGGACATGCACACACTGCTTTATCTCTGCCTGGTCTGCACAGCATTTGTCACCTGAATCACTAATTCCCCTGTCCTACAAAGAACACCCATGCAGCAAAGCTCCAGGCGATGCCGGCACAGGAGCCCTTTGATAACTCAGCAGCAATCCAGGCCTCACATTGTTCTGGCAGCTCTATCAGGCAATCCACGACCAGATGGATGTATTTGTAAATAAGGCAGATCAGTTTTGTCAGGTTGTAATTGGTTTTAGAACAAGCAATTCCCACGATGACAAACAACAGTTAAAGAGCCCCACAGTGCAACACCAAGCAGGCAGCACTTAGGGACAACAGCAAAGGGCAGCAATGGCACTGCCATCAAAGGCACACTGATGGCTTCACCTGGGACAGGCCTTGCAATGCAGGAGAACAGGAAAGCGCAGCCAGGGTGATCCCAGAAAGTCGAGGATGTCGAGTTCCCATTGAAGCTGCAGCTGGAGCCACGGCTATCATCTTGGCAATTCAGAGCCTGCAAGGACCAGCTGTGCTTCTGTCCTGGCAAGTCACCTGCATGCAGGCTGAAAAAGAGCAGATGAGCTCCTAGGAAACCTGAGACTTCACAATGGGGACAAGGAGCTCTTCCCAACAAACTCTGGACACATACAGCCTGGTGAAGACTCCAAGAAAGTGAAAGAAGAGGACACTGAAGATTTTTTCTTTCTTCCAAAGGTGTACTGCCACCATGAATTGCTGCAGGCTCAGTAGTTAGCCTGGTGACCATAAATGTCTTTTTCACTGTCATTGTGATCTACACCACAGACAAGGACACTGCAGCAAACTCACACTGACAATGTGACCAGCCTCCAAATTCTTGGCACACCAACAAGACCACACGCGCCAGAAACCAGCAGGGCTTGCACCCAGCTCTCACGCAGTCAGAGAAATCCTGGGGACAAACCTGGGACTCTTCCTGTGACCAACCGCCACTAAACCCCCAATGAAGATTTAATTCTGAAGCTACTCTTCGGCTTTGTGACCTGCAAAATTCCTTCCTTCCATCCAGAGCCTTAAGAAAGGTACACCATCTGCTCCAGGCTCCTCTCCCATGCCACACAGACGTCTCCTCCCTGCCCTGGACAGGCATTTAAAAGCCGTAGGCAGCTACATCCACATCACAGTCCCAGGGATGCACGAGTACATGCTCTGTGATTAGGAGGAGAGGCAAAGAGTGTGCATTTCTTTTTTCCTCTTCTTCTCACTCCCCTTAGCTCGGAGCTGACCTCTCCCACGGAACAGATTATTGTTATTTCAACAGTGCATCTCACGCTGCCATCCTGCAGAACAATGACTACATGAGTACTCTTTGTAATGATTTCACTTCCAGGGGTTTAGAATATGACATTTTCACTTACAATATGTTTACTTAGTATTTCTTTAGGAATTTTAGCAACAGTAGGTCAAGAGCGCACAAGCAGGAAAAACATGCAGGAAAAAATGCTTTTAAAGCCATGAGTCACTCAGAACACGATACAGCAAGGATGTTAAAAGAAACAAAAAATGCTTTGAAAGAACCTACGGAGAGTCTGATTCCCAGGTTACTTGATCTATTCCAAATTAAAACACTTTTTTGCCACACTTCCTCAGGCTCTTCCTGAGCTATCTGAAAAATCCAATTACAGTGGAGATCCTGATTTCCATGTTCATTATTACCAGAGTAGAAGTCCCATTCACTTTGGTGGTAAAAAAGAACAGGGCAATAGTAAATCCCCTACAGAACATTTAAGGTATTTAATGGGAAATAAAACCTAGAACGATTAAAGGAAAAGCTGGCAGAATACAAGAGTTTCTGTCTAGGACTGCAGAAGTGAATTCAAGGTGGTCTGAGCAGGACGTGCCCTGCAGTGGGTGCAGCAGGGGTGCAGGCAGACCTCGCACAGGGCGCTCACAGCCACCTGCTGCACAGCAGCCTCTACACACACACACATGCCTTTCCTTCACACACACACGAGGCCAGCAACCCAAAATTATCAAACTGATGATCTCGAGCTTAGATCTGTTCTCGAGACCATCTCCTCCTAAAGTTCCAAAGCACAACATCCCCTCGGGCTCTCACCGTGCCACAGAAATGCCTGGAGACCACAAACAACTCTTCAAACAAACAAACAAAGCAGCAAGACCACAAACGACTCTTCAAACAAACAAACAAAGCAGCAACACTACAGCAGCAAGAAGGAAACGGATCTTTGGGCTCTGTCATGGTGAAGGCGAAGCAGAGCTTCATAGCCAGGAAAGCACATTTGTAAAGCTAATAGAAACGCTTCTGGGAGGCAGATTGTTTAAGGCAGCTCAACAGCACAAGACATCCAAGCAAGAGACTGACAGCAGCAGCTCTCCCCCAGTTTCCAGCCCTCTGGTCCCCAATCCCTCCCAGGCCAGAGGTTCCCAAACTAGAGAACCCACCTAGTACAGACAGACAGACACTCCCCAGCCACACGAACACCAGCCAGAGGCACTGCTGCTGCTCCCCTCTGATAATGCTGTGCCTGCAGAGCTGACTTTGGGGACCCACCTCCACAAGAGGCTGGGAAGCACCAACTTCCACTCTGGGATTATGTTATCACACCTTTTTTACATGTCTTTGTTGCTAAAACAAAGGGGAATATTTAAATTAAGGAGGCTTTAAAGCCTCTCCTTCCCTACTGTGGCCATCCTCCCAGTTGTCTCCTCACTGCTGAGTACCAACAACCCTGGGAGAAACAGCACAACCTTGGGATGAACAGCAGGGCTGTCTGTCCCTGCCTGCTGCACTGTGATGGGGCATTTCTCGCCTGAACTCTAAAGCCCAGCTGCTGGAAAATCACAGGCAGCAAACACTCCCACATACAGCACCCTGGCAGTAAGGAACACACAGCCCCATCACACCAGCCCAGGGAACACACCACAGCCCCATGAACTCCCTCACTAATTTTATTTTGATACTCCACTTCCTCTCTTAAAATTGCATGTTGCAATACACTGTTCAGCGGCTGCCTGTCCAAACCACTGCAAGTGCCTTACAGACAGTAAAGGGAGACTAAAAACAGTTATCTCAAGCCAGTTTGTCAGGGAAAGGTTTACAAATCAGGCTCTCGAAGACATGAACAGCGTAAAGTGCATCCAATAACCACAGGCCCAGAGCAGGAGCATGGGGCAAGGGCTGGCAGCCCTAAGGAGGTCAGCAGTGACAGGTACAGCCCACCTGCACCCACCTGCACCCACCTGCACATGGTCAGCAGTGACAGGTACAGCCCACCTGCACCCACCAGCACACGGACTCACACTGCTCACCCTGTCCTCAGCCACTGCTGAGGCACACACCACTGACACACACAGGTGGGGCACACACAGCACATCAGTCATTAGGAGGCAATATTCACCTTTTCAGAAGCAGGGCTTGTTGGCAGCTCAGCAAAAGCCTCCAGGGATTAAATCAACAGTCAGGACACAGAGCCATCCAGGCTGTAAGAAAGGGGAGATTACTTGGTGCCAGTTGTGCTGAGGGGTGGCAGGAGGAGCGAGGAGCTTGCCTGCACACGCTGAGCCCTGGCAGCCCCGGGCCAGGCGTCACCCGTGTGACCTGTCCCCTCCCTGTCCCCTGTCACCCGTGTGACCTGTCCCCTCCCTGTCCCTGCCAGGGGCACGGCTGCTCCCAGGGCAGCAAAGGCATCCCAGGAGTGACTGCTGCTGCTGCCATGCGTGGGAGCTTGACAAACGGCTTCTGAAACCAAGCCAAAGCCAGGCAGGAGAAAACCTGAGAGCTGCCCCCTCATCTTCCACAGGCCAGCAAAAGGGAGAGTAAATCCTGCTCCTGACAGGGGCTGAAACTGCACACAGAACTTACAACATTCCACCTCACAGAGGCTTATAAATATCTGCTAAGCACCTGAAGGGCATTTGGTGCTGCACTCTAACGGCCCTTAAACTCTTCACCTGGAACAAGGACTAGCTACAGGCCTCGAGTAAGTGTTGTAAGAGGGTTTTATTGTTATCAGGAGGAGAGGTAGACTGACAAATACTGCCAGCTGCACACCCTGCCACCTGCCAGCTATCAGGGAAGAATACGGCCAGGCTTAGAGGATCAAAATACCCTTCTTCTGTATCTAAATCACCTGAGAGCACGGCAGGACCCCAGCTCCTGCCTCCTGGGACCAGCCGTGACCCTGGGCATGCTGCCCACAGTTCTAGCCATGCAGACAAGCAGGAGGAGCCGCTGAGGATGGATGGACCATCCCACCACAGCTGCACAGAGCTGCTGGTGGTCAGTCACAGGCAGGAGCTGCTGAGGATGGATGGACCATCCCACCACAGCTGCACAGAGCTGCTGGTGGTCAGTCACAGGCAGGAGCTGCTGACTCAGCTGAACCATCCCAGCCTCTGCTGAAGCACTCAGGACTTGCACTTTGCAGGAACATCTCTGATAAATTCAAATTGTTTCCATTAGAAACCGACAATTAATCTTTATTAGGAATCATGTCTAAACTCCCTGCTCTCCCTGCACACGGCCTGCCCAGTGCCCACACACAGAGGGCTCAGTAAAACCCAGCTCCAGACCCACAGGAAACACAGCAGAGAAGGGGGTGGTAGCAACCAGGAGCAGCGTGGAGCAGCTCTCCCAAAGTGTCACAGCACAAACCAGATCAGATCCATCAGGATCTGCTACCTGCTGCAGACAGCTCCACCAGAGCCAGCTCAGCTGGGCCAGGCATGCCGGGTGCCCTTGGGTGACGCTTCCCCACATTTTGTTAAGCACAACAACTAAGCCAACTGACATTTTCTATCTGTTTGTGTGATTAATACTTTGCAGTTTCCCTCTAGCCCCCACAAAGGGGTGCAACTCTCCCTCTTGCACAGAACCATTTCATTCAATGAGCTGTCAAGTTCAAGCCTTGATGCCTCTCCTCGTTGGGAAGCAAAGCTCCTCCCCTGAGCAAACCAGTATCCTAGAAAATTATTTGGCATGGGAATTTTCCCAACATTTTCTGAGCAAAGTGGAAAGAGGGCAAGAGGTAGGAAAAGAAAATAGATACAAAATAAGGGATGCAGCTACTGCAATAGAAGAAGTCAAAGGAAGCTAATGAGCATAGACAAATTAACCTAAACTTTATGAAAATGTGAAAGAATACATTTATTTTCTTTGGCCCAAGTCTGCACATCTTTTTGGTGTCTTTAGATGCTAAAGCCATCAAAACCCTAGTTTTATTATCAATTTTTGCAGCAACTAAGAGTCGCAGGACTCAAGGAATCATCCCCTTGCCACCATGCAGCCAGATGCACCACTTGGAGAGCTCCACCTCCAGGATCACAAGGGATCATGTCACCTGCCACTCACACTACACAAGATGCCACTGCCTCACAGCAGTCTCCTGCCAACAGCAGCCAGAGGGATCACACAGGGGCCTGTGTTTTGCCAGGGTTAAGGCAAAACTGCAGGAAGCAATATAAAATTAAACAGCCAATCAACACAATGCACAATTTTCTGCAAGATTGCCAACACTGGACCATAGGCGGTTGCATCTGCATAATTAGAACTGGTTCGTTTTGCTGCATTAGAGCCACAAATCAGGCATGTAACCATAATGAGGAAGATACATTTATTTACATTTCTGGCCAGATAGACCAAAAAAAACTGTACATCTGAAAACACGCACTTTAAATTGTGCATTCAAGGATCTGCTGTGCTCTGTATTCTGCAGGCAGCTGTCATGTGGCAGTTGTAAATCTGCAGCCGTATCTCCATTGGTGTTTATTTTTAACACCACCACTCCTGTCTGCAAGGCTAAGGCAAATAAGAAAACCTGCCTCCTAAAAGTATTCTTAAATATTTTCTTTCTGGTACCATCCAGCAAGTATCTCCTGCCAGTGCTGGGGCCAGCTCTCCCCTCTCCAGATAGCTGGAGGGTGCAAAGCAGCAGCAGAAGAGAAGGACAGAGCCCAGGTAAGTGACAGGAGACACTGCACCGTGGGCAGGAGCCTGCCAGCGCTGCGTGTGTGCAGGAGAGGTGACAGAGAGGTCTCCATGCACGGGCAGGCAGCAAACACTCTGCAGAGCTGCAGGAGCTGCGCTGCAGCCGCCGCAGACAGCAGCCATCACTGCTGGTACTCCCACTCCCAACAGCAGAGTGGCACCGGCCAGAGCCTCAGCCCTGCAGCACTGGCAGCCCCTGCCACCAGCCCCCCGCCCTCCAGCCCCCAGGAACAGCGTGTGCAGCAGGGCTCTCAGCAGACCCACAGGCACCCCACACGCCCCCGCTATCTTTGCAAGCATTTTCAGGACAACTCCTTCCCACCACGAGAGGAGCAGACACAATTCTCCAGAGAAGGAACAGAGCCATCATGGCCAATAAATCACCCTGTGCACGGAGATAATTCCCAGTTCAACCCTCCCCCGTCCAATCTCACTCCCCACACAGCGCGTGGGCTCCTCGATTGCTGGAGCCGAGGCTGCAGCACCCGCAGGTCGGGCAGGGCTGGGCTCCCACCCCGAACCACCCCAGCCCCGGCTCTAGTTCCTAACAGCCGGAGCTGGAGGCTGCAGCCAAACTTCCCTGAAAGCAGCCTCAGTAACTTTTCCCCCTTCATGTCCTTCCAGGTGTCTCGGCAGCTCCTCTCTCCGGTTTTACACACTTGAGGCACTGCTGGCAGATCATCCCCTCACCCAGCGCTGGCTGGCACCTCACAACAGCAGCACCCTGCCCGCTTCCAACCCTCTCTGACCTCGTCTTCAAATGCATTCCCAGTGCAGCTTTGCTGGGGTTACTTCTCTTCCGTGCATGCTGACATATGCCTGGAGCTCACACACAGGGTTTGCTACCTTTCTCCCTTCCATTTTCTCCTCCTGTCCATGCCCTGGGGACAAGCACTGCGCTGTGTTCAGATTCCAGGCCCATCCTCCATAGCATGAGATCACTGCTTCAAATTTTCAGTTATTATCATCTTCATATTTCAGCATTTCTGTATCAACACTTCGGTTGTTAGTCCCCCTTGCCACCACTTCCCCTCTTCTTTATCCCTCTTTCTCTGGAGGTCTGGACATCTGTCTTCACGAGGGTAGCAAGGGATTAGATATGAACAGTGTAATGACTCAATCCTTGAAGAAAATAAATAGGATATCTGGGATAATGAGGTAGTCTACATCCAAGCCTTCAGTCAAGCCAGGAGAGACCATACTGTGCACAAGTGGAAGTGGGTGTTCACGGTCACTGCCACAGCCTCAGAAGAGGTTCAGATGGTCACAAACCCTGGTCCATGTCGGGCTGGCACACTCAACACACAACTGAGCACAAAAAAGCCCTCTCCTCCTGCAGTGCATCCTTGGCCACCAACCCTCCTTGGGTCCCTACAAATGCAGTGACAATGCTGTCCTACCTGCTCAGCCACGTTTGTTCACATTGCCCCTATTTAGTGAGGAAGTACAGGCCACAGCAGAGCTCTGCACCAAACCCTCCAAACTCACATGGTTATCCTCCTCCAACAGTTCAGCAAGGTAGGAAAATGAGGACCAGCCTGGTCCCCACAGAGAGGTGACAGCAAGTGAAGGCTACTCCGTCACAGTTGTGAGGACTGGAGCCCTGCATGTCACCATGGTCGCCCCAAGATGACCCTGGTGCTGTGACAGACCCAGTGTGTCCAGGGATAGATGCCACCTCCCAAAAGGCAGCACACTCAGGCCTTGGGGTGTGACTGCCCAGCTCTCCCCAGCCACAGGCACACTCACACCCTGTCAACACAAGAATTAGCCTTTATGCAGCTGAAAACACAGACCAAGTACCCCATATCAAGAATCAGACATCCCTGGAGGTGTAATTATGCACAGAACAGTACCAAGGAAATTATTACTGGCCCATCAGCAAACTGCCTGCATTACAGCTGCCCAAAACGTGATCGCTGTGGTGTAATGTAACACCCTCACACACTCCAGCATTAACTGCCTCACATATGGAAACCATGAGGCTACAGAAGCCAGGCCAAGAATGATCATGGCCTGTGAGTACTCCACGCACAAACAACAATCAGAAAAAGCACTGGAGACATCCACAGCCAAGCTTTCGGAACAGCTCAGAACCAGTCCTGCCCCCATGACCCCTCTGCACCCTGAGCACTGGAGAAGCAGGAACCACCCGGCCCAGGACATCTTTGAGAATAACATGAAACCATGGGACAGTCTCTAGGAACAAACGTAGATCCCCTCCCATGAAATGAACAATACCACAGACAAAAAGAATATTTCATCTGCTTAACTGCAGGGTGCAATAACATCAATTTGCCCAAATTACACACAAGCAGAAAGGTAATTGGCACCGAGCAGGGCGTGTTGTGACTGTTCCGTCACTCTCCGAGGCCAGCTACAAAAGGCTGAAATTCACTAAATAAACAATGGCACGAAACCAACAGCCAGCCCCTTCCCCGAATCCCTCCCTCTGGCATCGCGCTGCCGCAGTTGGGCAGAGACTTTTCCAAGCGGAGTCTGTGCAGCCCAGCCATCACCCAGCTGAGTTGGGATCTGGAGAAAAATGGCAGCTCTGGAGTTTGCACAAGCACAAATTAATCTGCAGAAAAGCAATTTTACACTTTTAATTAACCACGTCCTGGACTTAAATATAACGAAGTGGTGAACACATACCCATACAAAACAATTGTGTGAAGGGAGAGCGGAGCTGGTTTTATATAATAGTGGGGAGACTGAAGGAGGCAATGCAAGTGAAAGGCATGAAGTAAGCAGCTGAGAGTATCCTCTGTCTGAAGGTGGGAAAAGGAACTGTCATCAACTGACAGAATTAGCAATTATTGCAACAAGGAGTTGATTTATTACCAAGTTACCCAGAAATGGCCATTACTACAGTTTGGTACCAACGCGAACATCCCTGGGTGTGCAATAGACAGAAGGTTACACTGGCTCATTTCCCTCTGCCTCCAAGCCGCTGAGCCCTTCCCTGGGCTGCAGAGCTGCCGTGTGTCACAGGGTACCAACTTTCCTTCGAAACAAGAATTAACTTGCAGCCTGGGATTTGCTGCTCAGTGGTCTCAACAGACAAAACCTCTAGTTTTATTCCCCTCCAACACTCAGGAACGCAGCGACTGCCGCACAGCTCCGCACCACTACCGGGACTTGCATAATAATGACTGCGGGCCTGGAGGCGAGGGGCCGGAGCACGAAGGCGAACTTCCTTACATAAGGACCGCAGGATCGATGCCCTCCGCACCGGGAGGCCGCGGGCAGCGCTCCCGCCCCGCACAGCCCGGGCTCCCTCGGCCGCCGCTGGGCGCTGCCCGCGGAGGGCGGCCCCGGCCAGCGCCGCTTCGGGGCCGAACGACCTCTGCCCATCACACCGCGCTCGGCACGCCGAGTCCCGCACGGCGATGGCAGCGCCCGGCGGGCAGGGCCGGGCCGGGGCTCCCCCGCCGGTGCCTCCGCGGCTCCGCGCCCGGCGCTGCCGCAGCGCGGGAGGGGCGGGGGGCGGCGGCGCAGCCCCGCGGCCGGAGCCGGCCCGTCCCCGCCCCGCCCCACACACAAAGGCGGCCCCGCCGCGCCCGCACCGGCCCGCGCTCCGCACCTTTGACCTGCGCCTCGTAGTCGGCGATGATCTCTTTGTCCTTCTTGAACTTGCCCTGCGCTGACATCGTGCGGGAGGGCGCGGGCCCCGCCGGCACCGCCGCGCTCCGCCACCGCCGCCTCACCCGGCCGCGGCCCCGCCGCCGCCAGCGGCCGCCGTCATTGGCGGCGCCGGGGACACCGCGGGCAGCCCGCGCAGCGCCCGCGGCGCGGAGAGCGCAGCGCCGCCGGCAGCGGAGCGGGGCCGGGCAGAACCGAGCCGAGCCGAGCCGAGCCGAGCCGAGCCGAGCGCAGCCGCTCCCGCCGCCGGCCGAGGCGGGGCCCTGGCGCCGCTCCTGCGCTCAGGTTGCGCGCGGGGCGGGCGCTCCGGAGCCCCTTCCCCGCCCCGGCCCCGCCCCGGCCCCGCGCGGCTCGGCCCGGCTCGGCCGCGCCCCCCGGGCCCCGCCGGGTGCGGAGCGCCCCGGGTCCGCTCCGCCGCGGGATGTGTCGCTCTCCCCGCGTGTCCCCGCCCGGAGCGGCCCCTCCGCAGCCCGGGGCTCCGGCACCGCCGGGCGCCGCTGGGACAGCGCGGGTGCACTGGAGCAGATTTGTCACTTCTTGTTAAAACTGAGGGAAAAAGGAGAAAGTGTTCGTTCCAGCAGAAGCAACATCAGTGGTTAAGGCGCTGTATCAGGGTTCCTCGCTGAGCGCTCGGGACCCAGTCCATGAGAGCTCACACTCTTGGCAGCGGCGTGTGCACTGGCACACCCGAGCCCTCGGGGAGCGATGCGCGCACTCAGACTCTGCACATCCACAATCAACTGAGTGGGTCCTCTGTCCGGCCCCGGCTCCGCTCCCATCACTGCGCCACACAATGGGGTCTTTTATGGGTGTCTTGTGAGGAGTGAATTCAGGGAGATTTGATGATTCACAGTTACTCTGCCAACTTTAAAAAATAACCCCAGCCCATTACACAAATAATTTACCTAGTGCAAGCAGGCGGCACAGAGGAGCATTCTGCATCTCAGTGGCTGTGGAAAGGCCTGGGGAGGAGGGAGGAAAAGCGAGCCCTTCCAGGGAAAGGCAGCCACAGCAGAACGTGAGGCACAGGCTCAGGGCTGAGCAGCGTTACTCCATCTCCAGGTAGACCAAGGGGCTCAGAGTCTCAGGGAAAGCAAAAACTGTGCTAGACCCCCACTGGGCACAGGGAGAGGCAGAGGACAGGGACCACAGGGAAGGCATAGGGACAGTGGCTGTGAGCGTGGGTCGGTGTTTTTTGACAGGGCAGGAGCAGCAATGGAGCACGTTCCAGTCCCTAGGGTGAGTTGCTGCGTCCCCTGCCAAGAATCTGACAAGGGGCTGGGCTGGGATGCTGTGTATGACTGCCCTAAGCTGTACTTGCAGCAGGGCTGGAAAGGCAACATCAAGGAGAGTCAAGAGGTATTAAAGAATGATCCTCCAGGAGCATCAGGTCTCTGGAGAAAGTGCCAATGGGGTGTGAAATGATTGCTGTACACCAATAGTATGTCATCTCCGAAAGAAAGGAAAAGCCAATTTACACAATGACCAGAAAAGTCCAGGGATGACAATGTTGTGTTCCTTCACAGCCAAGAACACCCTGGAGGGACCTTACGGTTCTGAGCTTGCTCTCCACAAAAAAAACCCCAACAAACTAAGCAAGGAAACAGAAGCACGGGCCATTTGATAAAGGATTCATCCTAGCAGCAGTCACTTCTTGCAACACCCACAGGGATTCAGAGAGCAAGGACCAGCATTCCCGATAACCACCTGTGCAGTAAGACAGGTTTTGATTTTCTTGCCAAATTGGTTCAAACCTGTGAGGCCAGCTCTGTGGTCAAAGCTGAGTGTCTGAGAGTGTTAAGCATCTTTTCTCAGAGTGGTCCACAAAATAGTGGTGAAAGAAAAATCCCAGTCATGAATGATCCAACAGTGCCAGGGGTTTCTGCTACTCAGATATAAAGAATAAAGAAGCAGCAATGGCTGAAGAAAAATAATCCAATCATGAATTAATGATCTTTAGTAAATATCAATGTCTAAGATACTTTGTGGAATTTCTACTTGAAACAGCTTCTTAAAAGGAAGGATTACATTGTAATTCACTTTGTGACACTCTCAACCCAGAATTTTTTAATGAAGAATGGGACAGGATGGGATTTAATCATAATAAACACTTCAAGCTTGAGGTATAGAGAAACCAACAGTAGCTATGGCAACGTGGTCACTCCAGTAAGGCTAATGCAGATTATTTCCAGGGCAGTAGCCTTGTGTGTGCTCAAGAAGCAGAGGTAATGTTGGCTTAAAGCAATTCCTAAATTAAGGAAAAATTTTTAAGCAGAAGCTGTCTTGCACTCTTTGTTTCCAGCTTCAAACTTTAAGTGTTTCACAATGTGCTGAACATACACACAGCAGCCTCAGCAGAGTATTGACCTGCTGCTTCCAGAGACACATATGTCACCATGAGCTGGGCAGACCCTCTGGTCATGGATCCACAGCCTGGTTTGGGTTGGAAGGGCCCTTGAGGCTCATCTCATTCCAGCCCCCTGCCATGGGCAGGGACACCTTCCAGTGGACCAGGCTGCTCCAAGCATTGGCCAGTCTTCAATACTTTCAGAGATGGAACATCCATCACACCCACTCTCACACCAAGGAAGCTTTGCCAGAGAAGGCTGGAGCCAGGCTGGAGGCCACACCAAGCCACAGATGACATGGACACCAAGCTGTGTGATGAAACCCTTCTCAGCCTTACACAAGTGCCAGAGCTGCAGCACTGCTGCCAGCTACTCATCCCAGAGTGAGGCAGCTTGTGACATGATCCCAACTCTCCCTTGGTCTTTCTGCCTTCCTGAGGTCTCTGAAAGGCAGAATCCCTTGTGCCATTCCTTGGGCTGAAGAAGTTGGGGAAGTGGGACAGTTTTGGCCATTGATATGTGGCTAAACCCTCTGCAGCCTCTCTGGGAAGTTGCTGTAAACCCCTACTTGGTGATGGAAACTATTCCAGTCCAGCCTCAAGGGCCCCAAGGAGGTGTGGGCTCTGCCTCAGGCTCATGAGGCCTGCAGTACACCAGCCAGACTGGGAGAGATGGCCCACGCAGGAGAGCACTCAGTGCAGCAGGGTCAGCTGGGGAATAAAATCCGTATGAGCCGGGGCAGCAGAAGCCAGCCCTGCTGGCTGTTCCCTCTGTGGGGATGGCATGGCTCTGACACAGCGTGCTGCACTGCTGGGGAAAGGCTTCCATACACACCTTCTCAGAGTAAGAGTAAACGAGCTGGAGACACGTAACGCAGCAGCTGTTGGTGCTGCACTACATCACCTTTGTTTTTTGAACCTTACATCTTCTTTCCTGCCACCAAAGTGCTGTTACCTTGTCATATTAACAGAGAACTACTTCTCACTCTGTTCCCTTTTTTATCTCTGTAGTGAAGTGCAGTTGTAGCTTGGCGCTGACAGAGCTTCATCAATGGATCCTGCCTTTGCACCCAAAATAACTGCAGCCAAAGATTTCTGTATGTGGAAATGCAGGTTGTTTTTCAGGTAAAGCATCCGAGAAGTTTGCTTTTGATTTTTATTTTATTCAGGTCTCCAACAGCTCAGTTGTAAGTAGAAAGGTATCTTCTGAAAATACACGTGTAGTATCCTTGAGGCCATGAATATTCAGAGAAGAAAAAGAACATTCTAAAATACACACCCATCTTGATCCCAGCCTTTTCCACTATTGCCATCTTAAGCCCTTGTGGTACCAGGAGAATTCAGCTTTATGCTGGTCAATAATTCAAGTCCCTGTAAGAAATGGGAATATTTATGTGTGACTAAATGCATGAAGAATTATGATAAACAACTTGGCAAGGCAACAGCATTTCTTCCCAGTAGCTCTAGTTCTCCTGTAAAAGGCATTGGAGTCCCAAGCTACTCAGGACCTGTGGTAACTGCACAAGGCTGTGGTCACGCTGCACGGTGCTTATCAGTGGTGAGAAGGCTCCTGCGAGCAGTTTCCTGCTAGATCTGCGGCCCCCGTTTCCTCAGGGAGATTGCCCTGACTCTGTGGTCGAAGCTGCGCTTTTGTTTCCCTGCAGCAAGCAGCAGCTTCAGCTGGTGCTTGAGCAGCCACTGCTTTAGGGAGAGGGCACTCAGCATCCACGCCCAGGCTCTCCAGGAGGGACATGCCCTGCACAACGCTGGCATCTGCATGTTGGTCTCCAAGGTGTGCATCTGAAATCTGCGGCTGCTTCAGCCTTGCCCTTGGGGTGGCTTGCAGCCCTTTGCCCTGTGCTACATACACCCCTAAAGAACTGCTTTTGCACAGAGCTCTCCAGGAAAAGCAACAGGAGCTGTTTTCTCTGCTGGGCTTTTTCCACAGCTTTGGTCTTGTGCTAAACCCAGGGTGGCCCAGACTCCTCTTGGGCCCATCCCTCCTGTGCACACTGCGCTGAAGCTGCAGCTGCCAGAACCAGATTGTTAATTATACTCCCACTGATTCAAAGGAAAGCTAAATATGTAATAATTCATGTCCATCAGTCAGCCCCCCTTTCTCCATTATTATTGTTCCTCTCTACCTCCATTTTGTTCCATTTTCCCCCATCCTCTCCCTCCCCAGGGGTGCGGATACCCCAGCCTGCACTCCTGGGAGCTGTGGCTCCACCATCCAGCATGGTCCCATCATCTCCTCTTCCACCACGCAGGCACAATTCTCTTTAAGGTTGAGTACAAACCTCTGCTATTTGGTGCAGTTGGATTTGCAGTTTGGTTATGACCTGACCCATGCCTTGCTCTCGCAGGATGGTGCTGCTCTCCCCTGATTAACTGCTCCCAGGAGTTCATGCCAGTGCCAGAAGCAGTCATGTTTGTGTCATCTCAGACTAGCTCCACTGGCCTTTCCTCCCCTCTTCCCCGTTCCCTGCAGCGCTGAGCTCCCATGGGCCTGTTTGGAGCAGCCCTGCTGTACCTGGCACACACAGGTGATGGTCAAACACAAAGGGACACCGATCCAAGGCCGTCCCCACGCAGGAGCTCTGGAGTTCCAGAGCCAAGGTGGGCTCTGAGGGTGACAAGCCCTGACATGGGGCAGGTTCTGGTCAGGCTCTGCTCCCCCAGACCCAGGGCTCTGCATGTGCACACGCGACCCCAGAGCTGCAGGTCCGTGGCCTCTTCAGGGTCTGCCCCACAAGAAACACAAGCTGTGGGGAGGGAGGACTGAAATGCAGCAGTGCTTTAAAACCAATTTTAACATTCCCAAATCCACATGACCTCTGTTGGAGTTACTCAGATTTCACATTTCTGGTCTGTGCCACTGGCATATGTTGAACTTTGCCGAAACAGTACTTGCCAAGAAGTGTTTGTTTCTTTTTAAAGAATATCAAAGCTTTTTTGATTTTGGTACAGAATATTATTTGTGGGTAAAATACATGATGTTCACATGCAAAAGAAATAAGGCCAAGAAGTTCAGTGTTTATAATCACCCACTGGATTTAAATAAATTGATTTAATTGGTTTCTGAGGGGAAGAAGGAAAGAGCAACACAGGAATTCTTGTCACACGACTTCCATCTGAAATTTAACACAATTAGTACAGCAGGATTCAGTTACCAAAGGCAAAAAAAGAAGGGAAATCAGGAGTCAATTGAGTTGCTGCAAAATTTAATATCTTGCTGTCATCTTTGTTCTTGGTAGAGAGTTGCTGTAGCAACAGACCAAAAAAAGAGCTTGCACAAGAGGAGGAACTTGCTGCTCTTTTAACAACATCTCTTTACCCTCCCTGAATTACTGTTTACGGCCAATCAATCGCTTCCTGAGGATCAATGACTATGGACAAAAGGCCAGAGCCTGCAGGTGTCACACCTGTCACACACACAAAGGTGTTCTCAGCTCCTCTCTGCAGGTCACATGGTGGCAAATCTTTTCTGTAGAACTGAGCCCATTCTTGTCACATGCAAGATACATCTATTCCTTGATCCATTTACATCACCGGGGGCTCTGCACCCTGCAGATCAGCACTGCGTGGGACTACGCAGCTATAAATAAGAGACAGCTTTCCCCACCACTGCCTTTCTGGACGAGGCCAACAGCACAGCAGCTCAGGAAGGACAGGCCGTGGGGCAGCAGAAGGCAGCAGCTACAGGGTAATGATGCCAGCAGCCTCAGGTCTGCCCTACCTCACACCAGGGTAATGATGCCAGCAGCCTCAGAGCTTTGTGCAGTTGGTCATGCTGCAGCAAAGGAAGCTCCAGTGTCGGTGGTGCCTGGGCTGGGAGTGTTCTCCAATAGTTGGGTCCCTGCTGTTTGTTGTTCCCAATTAATTTAGTCACACACGATCTCCAACTCTCCATCTGCAGTGTGAAACCCACTAAGGGCAATTTTAGGCATTTTGGGATGCAGAGGTCCTAAGTGCAGGAGCAGGTTGGACAGCAGCTGCAGGAGCTCTCCCTGTGTGCCCTGTGGAAGGGCCCCTCCACAGCCCAGCAGCACCAGCAAGCCTGGCCACCATGGCCCCGAACATCCCTGCACCAAAACAGGGCCCTGCACATCCCAGCAGGTGTACCTGAGGTGGTGCTTGGCTGGATTTGCCAGCAGGGCACAGAACTGAAGGTGAGCCCCCATTCCTCCTGTGCCCCAGCATTTCCAGCAGCATCCCCAGCCCTCGGCAGCAGCGAGGGGCAGGAGGGGCAGGCAGGTGGGCAGGAGCCCACTGGGCAGAAACGGGCTCATCTGGGACACCAAGGTCTTGCCCACATCCCCATTTCCACATCTGTAAGTGGAATTGGCATTCCTACTTCCTTCTGGGGGTACTTTCATGGCTGCTGATAGAAAGGAGCATCCCCTTGTGTGCAGACTGGATGGCCCTGCAGTCTTGCCTGTTTGAAGAGGCACCACCAACCTGTTGCAGAGATTCAGCCTAGTTTGACTTCCTTTAAGCTTCCCTCTGTAGCTCCTCTCTCCAGCATCTCCATCTGCCTTCAGGGAGCCCTCACCAAAGCACCACAGCACTCTGCCCCCCTCCAAGCCAGCCCTGGTGCCATCCTGGTGTCTCCAGGCTGCAGCAAGGGCACTGCTTGCCTGGGCACCTGCTGGAGCACTGGCTGGAGCCCTCCTTGCATCCTGCTGTGCATCTTTGCTCCAATTACTCGGTCTGTTGTACTTGAGGAAAATGATCCAGTACCTGCAGCTGGAGCCAGGGCAGAGAGGCCCACCCCACTCCCTTTGTTGGGGCCAGCAGCCCCTGCTCGGGCCTGCATTGCCGGGGGCTTCCAGCGGGACAGGAGAAAAGGAAAAGCCTGGGAAACTGAGCTTGCACTGTGTGCTCACACAAAGCGCTATTGTCCGTGGCTCAGAGATGCAGTTTAGTAGGGCAGGCTGTCCTCCCCGAGCAGCCCCGGGCGGCACACAGGCCCAGGGGAAGCTGCATGTGGGGCCTCTGTCTGAACTGACAGCGATTGATGAGGGAAAAGGGGCCAAATGGAAAACACAGCTTCGAGGGAGAATTCAGCTCTCTCATTAGAGCTGAATACAGCTGGCCAAAGGGGCCTTTTCCTGGAGCCACGGGTTCCAGCTACATTCACAACTTCATTGCAAATTCCAGCCTGAAAGTGTTATTTCCTGAAAGAGTGGGAAGTTTTGGGGTGTTTTTAAGTGCCCCTTCACACGGACACAGCCGCGGCACAGAGACCCAGTGACCTGGCCTGTGCACCACGGCAGCACCGAGACACTGAGGTTGGATTTTGTTATCTCAGGTCTCAGTCACTATTAGCACGGAGGGATTTTTTAGCTTTTCTCAGGAACTCAGGCTAGGCACCCGACTCCATCCCATGGATTGTCCACCACTGGGCCCACACGAGAAAACACCATCACTTCCACATACAAGTTGCTTCCCAGGCTCTTGGCTTCAGCAGTAATTTAGCAGGGGGGGATTTTCTGATTTCCTTCACCAACTCAACTGAATGCAAAGTAGGTTGGGATAATCACAGCTACAGGCGTGTAAGGGCAGAGAGGAGGAGAATGGGCTGCTGAGTCTGCCCCGCTGCACCATGTGGGTTCTTGAGTTCTGTCTTCAGACATTGCCTTCTGCTCAGGCCCCATGACACCCAGCCTTGCCTCAGGAGGTGAAGGCAGCCCTTGGTACAAGGCATAAGCCACTGCATGTGCTTTCGTACTTTCATGTTGCAAAATCAGGAGAAAACTGGTAATTATTGTTATTGCTATTACACAGTGAGGTCACGAGAGGAGAGGAGAGGAGAGGAGAGGAGAGGAGAGGAGAGGAGAGGAGAGGAGAGGAGAGGAGAGGAGAGGAGAGGAGAGGAGAGGAGAGAGAGGAGAGGAGAGGAGAGGAGAGGAGAGGAGAGGAGAGGAGAGGAGAGGAGAGGAGAGGAGAGGAGAGGAGAGGAGAGGAGAGGAGAGGAGAGGAGAGGAGAGGAGAGGAGAGGAGAGGAGAGGAGAGGAGAGGAGAGGAGAGGAGAGAGGAGAGGAGAGGAGAGGAGAGGAGAGGAGAGGAGAGGAGAGGAGAGGAGAGGAGAGGAGAGGAGAGGAGAGCACTGGCAAGACACCCTCATGGAAGGGAGTGAACAGGGTTGCATCAAGACCTTCACACTCCTGCAGGGCTCACTCAACACACTCTGCAAATCTTCTGCACCATCAGTGCCAGCTCTGGCCTATAACCTGAGCACACAGCCCTGCTGGGAGCACCTGAAGCCAGGGAGATGTGCCTTCCCTGGAGAAGGAAGGCTGTTTACTGGAGCAGCATCAGTCGAACCTTCCCAGAACAGCTGAAGCAGCATCAGCACTTTGCTGACATGATCTGTGTCAGCACCTGGCCAAGCCCTCCTGGATCTGCAAAGGCTTGGGCTGCATCAGCAGCAGTGAGGGGCCCCCATGGCTAAGCCCAGGCTGGCACCCCTGGGAGGGTCCCCAGGCCCTGCCTCAGCTGTAGGACAGGGATGCTGCTGCAGCTCTCAAGGAATCCTGAACCTTCACTGGCTGCAGCTCGGGCTCAGCTGTGGGGCTGCCCTGCAGGGAGTGAGGTCTGGCAGCACCAGGACTGTCCCCTCCAATCAGCACCATGGGGACACAACAGCTGCCTGAGACAGGCACTACAGCATCTCAGCCTGGCTGTGCCTGCAGGACACAAAGAGACTCCCAGAGTGAGGCAAGGACAGCAATCCACTTTTATGCCATGTTTTTAAAGCTGTTTCCTTCCCCCTATGATCAGCATCACTGTGCTTTGGGTTTGACAGTTTGTGTGCACAGTGAATCTAATTTGATTTTTATCCTTTTTGTCTCCCTCTATTTTGCACACTACATTAGGCTTTTGTTCCAAGGCAGTTAAAGCAGATTTGCTGCGTGCTTTGAGCTGCCTTGCAGTGCTGGCAGAGCCTCAAAGCACAGATGAGTGTCGCGTAACAGATATGCCATCGATAAGGGGGAGGCTTGCACAACACGGAGGCCCAGAAAACTAGAATTCTCAATACCAGTAAAACCAATTGTGTGTGAGCAGGTCCCTCCAGCTGGAGAACTGCAGCCTGCAATGACAGCACTGTGGCTGCTGGAGCTGCAGCCACTGGGGGGAATTGTCAGGGAGGCTCAAGAGCTTCAACAGGATTGGATGGCAACCCTGCTATTGTTCAGCTACACCCTGATGTTTGATTTCTCCTTCCCCTCTTTCTAAGTTCATGCTGTGTTGAGTGTGCTGCTCTCACAGCCCTGTGGAATGTGGAGGTGGCAGAGCAGCAGCTGTTGGTGGCCCAAGGTCTGCTCCTGCAGCCCCCGTGGGTCTGCTCAGCAGAGCTGTGCATCCACCCTCCACTGCTGGGATGGGCCAGCTCCTCCTGTGATGCAACTCAGTGAGCTGCATGTGAATCCTTCCCTTTGACAGGATCAGGAATGCCCCAGCATGTTCTAAGTATAGCCACAACTGCTTTCCAGAAAATATAGAAGACAAGGCAGTGACCCTTTCTCCCCGCAGCCCTGACCCTTTCTCCCTGCAGCGCTGACCCTGGCTCCCTGCAGCGCTGACCCTTTCTCCCTGCAGCGCTGACCCTGGCTCCCTGCAGCGCTGACCCTTTCTCCCTGCAGCGCTGACCCTGGCTCCCTGCAGCGCTGACCCTCTCTCCCTGCAGCGCTGACCCTCTCTCCCTGCAGCGCTGACCCTGGCTCCCTGCAGCGCTGGCCCTCTCTCCCTGCAGCGCTGACCCTGGCTCCCTCTCTCCCTGCAGCACCGACCCTCTCTCCCTGCAGCGCTGACCCTGGCTCCCTCTCTCCCTGCAGCGCTGACCCTGGCTCCCTGCAGCGCTGACCCTCTCTCCCTGCAGCGCTGACCCTGGCTCCCTGCAGCAGGACTCCAGAGGCTCCGTGGCACTGCTGTGCAGCCCTGCAGAGGTGAGATACCTGTCAGCTCTCACAGCTTCTCTCCAGTGAGGACATGACCCTGTGCTCTGGGGCTCCTGCTCCAAAGCATGCCACTCCAGGAATGCATCTGGATCCAGCAGCTCCCAGATCTGAGGGGCAGAGCAAAACACATGTGTAAAACAGGAACTCAGCTGCTCCGTGCCAGCTGTCCGCGTGCCCGGAATTGGTGCAGAGCACTGTCAGATCTAACTGGCAGCCTCAACTGTAATACAAACAGCACAGCCTGCGTGCTCCCAGGGACTCACAGCCAGTACTTGTATGAGAGGCAACATGTTGTGGGGGATTTTAATTTGAAATAAAGGCTGGAGTGACCTTTCATTTCAGGTTTTAATTAAGCTCCCCTGCCTCAGAGCTGCAGAGAAAAATCCTGAAAAATATAATCCAAGAGCATGGTAAAGTCTCAAATGTCAAAGGCGAGCAAAATTCTGAGCTGCTGTTGTTTTAATAGTAAGTTTGTTAGTCCAAAGAACACAGCTTCCCCAATGCTCACAGTCTGACTTTCTGAAGGACACATCAAATGCCAGACAAGTTGTAGATATAAGCCTGCATCTCATCGTATCACAAGATGTGGATTTACCTGCATTCAGGATATTATTTTTCCATCCTTTCACTCCCTCAACTCAAAAGAGCTACTTGCAGAGCTCTTGTCAGTGTCTGGCTGAAGGTCTAGATCTCCCTTCTTTATGAACTAGTCCCAAACCTCCTGTTCCCAGGCAGCGTGACCTGGGCTCCATGGGATCTCGGCACACTCATCTCAGGTTTGCTCACCTGCTTCTCTTTCTGTCTGGAGTATGCTAGTTTCTCCCCAGGCAAATGTGCAGAGAGCCCAGAAATATTTACAGAAAAAGGCTAACAGTGAGTGTCCAGCATTAAGAGCTCCTTCCTTTCTGCTGGACTGAAGCAGTGCTGGAAGCTGCAGTCCTGCCCAAGCACCATCCGGGCAGTTACTGTCTCCTGTTTCTGTAGTCTTGGCGTCCCTCCCGTGTCCTCCTGCACTCCTGCTCTGGGTTCTTCCAAGAGCTGTTTCATTGCCAGTGTTTGAGATCTAGGCCTTGGCGTGCTCCTAGGAGGAGGAAATTGAGCTGACACCAGCACCAGAGCCTGCTGCAGCCTCACGGGGAAGCTGCTGCAGGCACAGGGAGCTGGGCCACAGCAGAGGGAGCCCCATTTCCTGAGCAAACCACCCACAAGGTCACTGTTTCATAATCAACTTGATGCAAGACCATGGGGGAGCAGAATGAAACAAATGCTTCAAAACCGCGACAAAAACTCTGCACTGACACTGCAAGATCTTTGCTCTGACACATTTCTCACTAAACTGAATCCCACTAATCCACAAGTGGGTTGCTGTGTGAGTGTGGCTCAGGTTGGTACAGGGGGATGAGTTGTTGCTCCCTCTTCTCTCAACTGTCACTTCTTATCCAGAACAGCTCCACTTCACAGCGCATCCAGGTCAAAAAAGAAGAACCAGGTCAGCAGAGACAGTGACTGACACCTCCATGCTCTCCCAAGACATGAAACACTGGGAAATTGCCGGGCAAGGAAAACCAAGAATTTGGGATAACTGGCACCTCCCTAGCTCTCACTTCCACCGACTGATTTACCCCACAAAATAAGGCACAAGGGACTGAACAGATTAAATACTGTCATCCCATGCAGGAGACACACACCACGGGCTGTTGGTGCCCTGCAGGCTGTGTATCACAGCCCTTACACACAACACAGCTGACACATCAGAAGCAGAGCTGGCTACCAAGGCCCACCATAGGAGCAATGAACAATGGGTTCAGCACTGCAGAGGGAGTCCCATACCCTCCAACCCAAAATCTTACAGGTAGGAATTTGAGTGAGTGACCCATGTCAGTGCTTAAGTTGGATTCATTCCAACAAAGGGTTATCTCCCCCCACTATGAAATCACATTTCAGAATTCCAAATTACAAGCCTTGATTCTCTGACTTCACTGTTTTGCAGCTCAGTCAAATCCCTGTCCCTGCTGAAAGGATTCCCTCCAGCCCAGAGTGGGGCATGCTGGAAGGGCAGCTCTAGAGAGCAGGACAACCTAGCCAGAGGACTGGCATCCACAGCCCAGGAGGCTGAGGAGCCTCGAATTATTGCCATGGCTGCAAGTATTTCATATGAGCCACATTTGATGATAATGTCTGCAGCCATGTAGTCATGGATATAGAACAAACAAATCACTAAATTGCAGAAAAACAGTGAGAAAATTTAAACCTGGAGTTTGTTCTGGACTCTGCTCTCTGCAGAGTTGCGCAACATTCCCAGTTTCACTTTAAAATATCTCTGTGATTTAATGCCAAAGAGCTGGGTTTCAAGTGAAGCCTGGATTCCCCATGGCTGACTTCACAGATTGAGTTGAACACTGTCTAACTTGGAAGGCATCTCCCCTCAGCCTCTGAAAAACCCAGTGCTGCAGAATCTGTTAAGGAATCAGTCAGATATCTGCTCAGACAGAGCATTCATCACAGCACAGTAACAGCCAGAAATCCACATGTGAACCAGAACGTGCAAGGGGTTGTCTCTGGCCCAGAAGAGCATGTAACTGCATGAAGAATTAGTACAGATCAGTGGTGCTTCACGAGACCCTGCCGGGGACTGCGGGTTTGGAATGGAAACAATTATCAAATCTGAGTTTTCATCTTACTGACATCATCCTTTCAAAATTATTTAGGATGAAGGTGTAGCAGTAAGCAGGCGTGTTACCCGGGATTACTCATATTCCTAGCAGAGATGGGGCTGTCAACTCCAGCAGTGTGAAGCACATACAATTGCCTGTGAGTGCCCTGTGGGCTGTGCAAGCCCGGTCGGAGATGCTGGGTTTGGCAGGACAGGCAGCAGGAAATGCAGTGTTTGCACATTGCTGCTTCTCACCTTGATGCTCCCTTCACTGCACTCCCAGGAGAAGGACCTGCAAGCAGGCACAGATGGGTGTAGCTAGATTGCACTGCTGGAGCTAGTTTGTGTGTTGGTGTGTGCTCTTACACAGCCTCACAGAAGATCCAAGATTCAGTCACATCCTTTAGGGAAAGCCCCTTGCAGAGTGTCTCCCATGGAGACAGCTTCCTGTGCACACACACACTGCCCCGCTGCCTCCACAGGCGCTCCGAGCAGCTCTCCCGCTTTGAAATCCCAAGCACAGGCACAGGTTTGTGCAGAATGGGCTTTAAGGAGGCGATCAAACTGTTTGTTTCACGTGGTAAAAGACAGTGTAGGTTTCCCTACAGAAATAAACTAGTACATCAGACTTCTTAAAATAAAACTCAAACCCTCAGGCTCCCCAAAAATGTCTTTTTAAGTGTGTGTGTGCCAGTTTTCTTTCAATATTCCCAGCAGAAGGATTTCCATTCAGTAACATAATTTAAATCTTCTCTGCAGACATATTTGAAGAAATTAGCTGACAATTCAGCTGAGCTGTCCACCGCAATATCCAGCTGCAATGCTCATACAGGTTACATGCAGGCTAAGAAAATTCCCAACAGAGTCATTGGCACAAAGGTCACTCCAATTTCTGCCAAGCTTCTGCTGTTTAGGGAGCTGGGATTTCCCAGTAAATCCAGCAGAGCTCCCTGCACAGTAGAAGCTGCTGTGCGCAGGACACGGTGATGTTTATGCCCAGACACACAGCACCTCACATGTCACTGAGGTCTATTTAAGCACTACAACAATTCTGCTTTTCCTCCCACAGCCATGACTAACGATTAGCTGGAAATGACCAGCTAGCCAGGAACAAAGGTCTGGACAGCAGCCTGAACAGGCAATCTCTCTGACAGGTGCTGGTTGTGCTGGCTCAGAAGGAAAGAGGTTACAGCACTTGTGTGCCACTGCTTGGAATGCAGAACCCTGCTTCTAGGGAAAAGAGCCTGAAACTGATTTCTTCTCAGCTCAAAATATCAGCAGTAGCAGGAGTGCTGAGCAGTCAGTGCATCCTCTGAATGTGTGGTTTAACATGACAGATTATGAGCCAACAGCAAGAGGAGGGACAGATCCTCAAGTCCCCAGAGCAGGGTCACACAGAGGTTAACAGAGGTAAATTAACTGAAATCTTTTGATATTGCAATACACTATGCATCTTGTACATTCCATCCTAGAGAATAATTAAATTGACTTTATAAGAGGAACAGTTTTTTGGGTGTGGAGGAGAGACTTTATAATTCCATTAGCCTCTGTTCTGGCCCCTAAGTGATACTTGGCAAGTCTGTTAATATGCAAAAGCCTCAATTTGCTCACTAATAAATTAGCTGTTAGGAAAACAAAGCTTCAGATCAAAGGCATTAGTAAAACACAGCTGCAGACTCTGAAGATGCTCAGCAGTGCCCATGGTAACTTCCCAAGGCTGTACATTTTTAGCATCAGTGTCATTTTGGACTCAGGTAGGAGCTAATCAGGTGTAACAGAAAAATACAACAATGCACATTGCAGAGTCACAATGAGATTATATATTCCTGAATTGTATTTCCAGATCTGTTAAAAATTACTGTAGGGTTTATTAGTTTTCCATTCTTTAAAGCTCAGGCTAGCTCCATCAGCACTGTGAGCAATCTCAGTCTCCTGGCTGCCAAAGCAGATTCAAGACCATCAAGTTGTATCCCTGGCTGGAAGAGGAAGAAATCCTGAACTGTGCAACCTCTTCCCTTCCTCACACAGACCACTGAGGCAGCACAAAGGACTGGACCCCATTAGCCCTGTCTGACTGATCTGCAGTTCACACCACAGGCTGCCTACCCACACTTCATTCAGACCTTGCCAGCGCCAGTTGAGGTTAAAATCCCATGAAAAACTCTGAATTGTAAACTACTTAATCTTTGCCTGCTTTTTTGTTTAATTATGTGCGTAGGAATCTTCTCTTTACTAAGTGGTCTCAAAGTAAGCTGGAGTGTCAGGTGAGAAGCAGATGCTGTAGGTTAAAAGTTGATCTGAACACACCCCCGTGCTAACCCTCACTCCTGTAGTAACCTTGTGAGCAGCAGGGAGGTACTGCACAAGAGGCAGTAACTCCAGTACCAGAGAGCATGCAGCCAGAATACCACTGAGGAGGAAGTGGTACAGCCTTGCCCACGTCCCCTGAAAGCAGAACCTTCTTCAAGAGGCCACAGGAGGGAACAGCCTGGCACTCTCACGTGCATCTTTCTCTGAAAAGCTTTCTATACTGCTCACAGCATTTTTACTTTGGAAGGGCAAAGTTTTGATTTCACTTCTCTGTGCACATATTGCAATAAAACCTAAATTTTTAAAAGTAACCTCTGGAGCCAGGAAGCAGCATGAAGAACTTTAACCCTTGCAAACTCAGGTGCTGGATGGAATTTATGTGACACGTGCCTATCAGTGCAAGACAAACAAGATCAGTTCACACCAAATTCTTTCTGCAGCTCTGAAATGAATGAATTCAAGCCAAGCAGTCTTCCCAGGCAAGACAGGTGCAAGTACAACCTGGCACTTCGGTATTGGAAATTCAATTCTGTAAATTCGTTTATGCCCTAAAAATTAATTAAACCAATCCAAGAAGTTAATTTCAGTTATCCTGGTAAAAATTAGGCAAGACTTTGGAACACATCTCACTGTTTTCACAAAACGGAGAGTGGTAAGGTTTTGTGTGTGCACAGAGTTTCTTGCTGCTGAGGCTCCCTCAGCAGTTTCCATTTCACAGATCTCACGGGTGACAAAGCTCGGTCCCTGGGCACAGGTGCACGATCAGTATGGCAGAGCTGGCCAGTCTGACATTTTCGGCACACCTCTCACATTCTGCAGAATGAGCTGCTCATCCTCCGTGGCCTCATCACTGCTGTAACCTCCCAGAGCAGCTCTGCAGCCACCCACACTGTCCCACCACAAGTTGGCAATTGTGGCTTATTTGCTACTGTGCAAAATCTGCTGGGGACAGGAAAGGAAGGACAGTCCCCTGTTAACCACACACCTCCAGCAACAAGGGTTTGACACACAATTCCTCACTTAGACTTGTGAACTCTTTGTCATGTCTCATCACCCAGCAGCCTCAGTTCACAGCTCTTGTGACTAAGGCACTGGGCACCAGGGCTGCCACAAACACCGAGTAATTCTTCCCCCTCCAGTAACCGTTAAGCAGATAATTCACTTCTCTCCTAATCTCTCAGTGTCAAAATAACATTCCTTTATCCTTCAGCTGTAGATTCCCAAACACTATACTATGTTATCTTTCTCACACACATGAAAGTAGAAAACTTGAGAAAAATTAGGTAATGAGATTAGATACTGGGAAGAAATTGTTTTCTGTAAGGGTGGTGAGGCCACCAGGTTGCCCAGAGAAGCTGTGGCTGCTGCACCCCTAGAAGTGTTCAAGGCCAGGCTGGATGGGGCTTGGAGAAACCTAGTCTGGTCCTAATTACAGGGTAAGTTATTGGTTTAATAAGAGAAATGTATGGCATATGTTCTTTAGTTGTGTGCCAATCTTGTGAGACAAATAATGAAGATTCCAGGGTAATATTAGGACCCCTTGCTTAGTTGGACAATTGCTATGTCCATCATTCCATTGGCAACACTGAGGATCGAGAGTGCAGAAACACTCGGCATCATCTGGGATCCAGTCTGCTATTGATACGTGCCTTCCAAATGGACAGACCTGGAGCACAAACCCTTCCAGACAAGTGGACAGCAATGCTCCTCCACAGGCGTGCACTAAGCCAGCCATGAAAACAATGCTGCCAGCTCATCAGGAACCACTGTTCCCTGTTAACGGGGCTCCCAGACATGCCCAACAGGCAGCTGCTCACTTGAAATGAATGCTGCTGAACCTGGGAGCCAGTTCAGTTCCTCAGCTCTGGGAAGGGGCTCAAATGGACACAAAGCACAGCTCTGGTTTGGTCATGAAGAGTTTGTGTATTTTCTCCCCTCCCAAAACACAGGTAGGACAGCTGCTACAGAACCTGCCAGCAACAAGAAACTGCTCTGAAATGGTGCCTGGACAGATTCCAGGAGCTGCAGCAGAGCAGGCTGCAGCTCTCACCTGCTTCTTACCTTCCAGTGTGGGGCCAGCTGTGAGGGTCAAAGCTGCTCCTGCTAGGCCAGCCACATGGAATTCATTTAAGTGTCTGGCAAACAACTTCACCAAAAGATTCTGCTAGTGAATACAGCTCAGCAATCTGAGCTTGTTGTCCCACTTGAACCACAAAGTTCTGCCTTGCTATAGGTGTTGCTGCATGTAGAGGGATAGAATGTAAGACAATAGTGCAGAAGTAGTCTGACCCCTGAGGAGTTGCAGCTGTACTAATCACCAAAGATTAGGAGCAGGCCTGCCCTTAATAGGCCACAGCTGTGTCCAATAAGAAGACGAGTGCTACAAAAGAGAGGGTTAGGTAGTTGAGAAAGAGTTGGAGTTAGCTGGTGGTGCTATGAAGAGAGATGGAGTTTGTTAGCCTGTACTGTGAAGAAGAAGGAGTCAGTGCTGTGAGGAGCTGCCCATGGGAAGTCACTGAGAAGGTATGGGGACTTTTGCAATAAGATGGCAACAGCTGCAGGATAAAGCCGAGCAAAATCTGTGACTACCTCTGCTTTAGCTTATTTTTAAATTCTCATTGAAAGCCATTTCACAAACTTTCTCCATCATGTTTATGACCCAAATTCCATGATTTTCATCCTATATTTTCAGACTTGAATCACAAGTCAACCCACACCTTCCCTCATCCTTCTCACGTGAAAGCAAAGCAATGCTTCAGAAGGTTCAATGGCAAGAGCAGTGCCTCAGGCCTCCTGTTGGACATTATACGTGACGGCAGAACCAGAACACACGGGGGAAATGAACACAAACGGTGCTGCTGACAGTACAATGCTGCACCTGGGGAGGTAGAAGCTGCAGGGACAAGTTGTGTTTACATTTATCATTCCAGTGCTGGGTGTAAAGGCCTTGGGACCTGAAATGAGGAGGGAAAACAGTGCCTATTCAGCTTCATGCAGCTCGTGCTTGGTCATAGTGACAGAGGCATGGCCATGGCAGGTAGAGTGGCCTCTCTTTTTGTCTCTCTTGAAAAAAGACATTTAACCACTAGATTTTTCTTAAAAAATTAATTCTAATTCTGGAAACACGCCAAAGGAAACAGCCCAACCGTCGAGAAAACTGAGCAACAAGGAACCAAAAGAGAAATAGCCACCCCATGGTTTGCCACCCACGGCACAGGGCTCATGGCAGCAGCGGCGGCCGTGCCCGGGGCCAGAACCCCGGGAGCCCAGTGCCGGGACCCGAGGGGCGCCGGGGACACCCACACCCCGGAGTGCTGCGCTGGGAACCGGGAGCTGCCCCGCGGGCCGGCAGCGCTCCGCCAGGGAAATGAATGACCCTGGCACAGCGTGGGAGCGCGCACAGAGCCGCGCCGAGCCCCGGCCGGGGCTCCGACACCCGGTACCGGCGGGGAGGCACGGACCGACAGCCGGTACCCGCGGGCAGACGCGCGGTCCCCACAGATCAGCACCGGCTCCCGCGGGGCCGCGGCGCCGCCTCCCGCCCGGGCCCAGCAGCGACCCGGGAGCAGCGGGGCGGTGCCGCCCGGCGCGGAAGCGGAAAGGGCGGGCGGCGGCGGCGCCTGCCGCGGTGTGGCAGGGGCTAGTCTGTGGTCGGCCGGCCGGCCGTGGGTAGGAAGGTGGAGGCGCTCGCCCGCCCTCCCCGGGCAGCCCGGCATGGCGGAGGCGGCCGGTGACGCGGGGCTGGGTCCGGCCGCAGCCCAGGAGGGCGCGGAGCTGGCGGAGCTCGCGGCCGTGATCGGCGCCACCGTGCCCACGGGGTTCGAGCAGACGGCGGCCGAGGAGGTGCGGGAGAAGCTGGGCTCGGCCTCCAGCATCAGCAAGGATCGGGGCAAGATCTACTTCGAGGTCCCGGCCCGGAGCCTGCCTCAGGTCCGTGCGAGCTCTCTGCCCCGCTCTGCCCGCCGCTGTTGCCCCTCTGGCCGGTTCGGTTCGGTGGGTCCCAGCCCCTCCGAGCGGAACGCTTCCGTGTCGGAGCCGCCGGTACGGACCGCATCCCGCACCCGGCCACGGCCGGCCTGGGTGCAGCAGCGGTACCGCCTTTACCGGCGTGTCCGGCGGAGGTGAAATGATAGATGGGGTCGGTGCAAAGACGTAAACTGATAACTCATATGGGGACTAAAGGTGGAAAACCGTAGTCTCTGAAACCTCGACGTAAGATATTCTGACAACAGTAAACACAGTCCCTACGGCACACGGTTAGTAATGTGTCACCTTTTCATCTCTTCCAGGTCCATCGTCTGAGGTCGGTGGATAATTTATTTGTTGTTGTTCAGGAATTCAAAGACTATCAGTTTAAGGAAGATAAGGTGAATTACTCTTCCTTTTTCTGTCGATTCTGGGGTTTGGAGTGTTGTTTGAGTTTTTAAATTTAAGACTAGTATCAAAATTTTCTGTTTGTTTAACAAGTTTTTTATTTGTGATATTATTCTAGTTCCCTTTTTCTGGCTTGTAAACAGAAGTATGGCCATGTCATCTAACATAATTTCTGCAGTTAAATACTTTACATTGGCGAAATCTGGGGTAAGAGGTGATGCTATGTTTGTAGGTCACAGACACAGAACAGTGAAGTGTCGCTTTGGTCACTTAATACAATGTTAGTTGTCTGTATTATGAGATAAATGATGAAATACTGTGGGTCTTGTGATTTTCAGTGTAATTCCATTTAGTTATAGCAAAAACCAGACAAAAACCTGTAAGATTTGCTTAAACATGTAGTGGATTAATGTTTAATAAACTACTTTGAGAGACCTCAGAATAAAAGATAACTTTTAAAAGGATGGGATAACTTCAAAGCACAACTTCTTCTGTCTTTTAAAGGAAGATGCTCTAAAGGATTTGGAAGATTTGGTTAAAAAGCTACCCTGGACCGATCCATTGAAAGTTTGGGAGTTGAACAACAGCTTGAAAAAGAAAAAGACAAAACGCAAAAAACACAATCTGCAGAGTCCTGCAAGCAGAGGGAAGCTGAGTGATGGTGGAGAAGAGGGAGGAGAAGACCAAAATAGCACTAATGACCAGGAGGACTGTGCCCAAAACCCTGTGGCTGTGGAACCCACTGGTGGCCGGGATACAGAGAATCCCCAAGGAGTGACATCCAGAAATGGGGTGGAGGAGGAGGAAGATAATGAGCAGTCAGATGTGCAAGCTGAAGTGCAGGCGAGTTCTGAGAGCGGGAGCAAGGCTGGCGAGGCTCAGACGGGTGAAGGAGAGGCCAAGGTGCTGAAGTTCCGAGTGACGTGCAACAGAGCTGGAGACAAGCACAGCTTCACGTCCAACGAGGCTGCCAGAGACTTCGGTGGAGCTGTGCAAGAGCACTTCCAGTGGAAAGCTGACATGACTAATTTTGATGTGGAGGTATGGTGGCATGCCTTGGAAATACCTATGTTTCTGCAGTACAAATATTTAGCTCTTATTTCTGATGCTTAGAGATTGCCAAACTGCCTTCCAGAGACTCTGGAACTGAAAACTGGTAATGCTGAAGTTGGCCTCCTCTGAAGTGTTCTTTTCCCTGGCAACAGCATGTGTGTCCTCTGATGCAAGCACTTGCCTTGCTTTCACCTTCCTCTAATGCATTGTTTAATAGCAGCCTAAGTCACCAGGAAATGCTCCAAATGGAAGCTGGTTTTGGGGTGAAGGGGACAGAAGGAATTAACAATAACTGTCAGATGTTTATTTTCCGTCAGGGGAGAGCAGAGGCTGGGAAAATACAATCAGCACCCCTGGCCTGTTGGTGGGTAGGAACCACTGTTTTTGAGGGGCAGAAAGACCTAAGTTTTTCTTGCAGCTTTACTAAGGGCTGGCCACTGCCCTGGAGTGAGATTTCACCTTCCTAGTTAATCTAGTCCCTACCACAAATTACTTTTATTGCTGCTTTTGCGGATGGTTCATTGTGTCTTGCAGGACTTACTGGGCTTCTGCCCCAGACTTATAAACCAAATCTTTTAAGAAGCTGGTGCTATGGTTGTAACACTGAGAAGTCCTGTGCAACAGATTTGGTGTGAATGCTCACCTGAATTCTGTCCTATTAAAATGGTGCTTTGCTTTACTTCCAAGAAAAGCTTTTTTATATGTCATTCCTGGATTTTAAATTACCATCTAAGATTCCTGTAAGTATTTACTAGGCATTCTGTGGAAAGCTTCTGTTACTCCTGAAATTCGCTTCAAGTTTTTTCTTTAGGTTCTTCTGAATATTCACAACAATGAAGTGGTGGTGGGGATTGCATTAACTGAAGAGAGTCTCCACAGACGGAATATCACACACTTTGGACCCACAACGCTGCGTTCCACTCTGGCCTATGGCATGCTCAGGTCAGGGCAGTTACATTATATTATGCTCGGTTAACAAGTCTTTTTGCTTAAGAAATTAAACCTTTTATCTCCCCCGCTGCTTCCTCAGAAGCCATTTCTGTTAACTCATAAAGAAAAGTAAATAAAAAACCCTGGAGTTGCTGACACCATGTGCCTTGAAATAACAGTGGGTGTTTCCCAGCCAAGGAAAGTAAACGTTTGCTGTATTAGCCAAGTTTCAAAGTAGCATACTACGGTCTTGAAAGAATTTCACTTCGTTTCTGGTTATAAAAAAAAAAAAATGAAACTAGTGGAAAAAATAATCACATCTATTTTTTGTTAGAAGGGTAGAATCAGAGTGATTAAAATAGTTCACTTTCCCTTATTTACAGAAATTCAGCTTTTTAAGACATTTCTAACCATATCATTTCTTCTGTTCCTCAGACTCTGTGATCCCCAGCCCACAGATATCATAGTTGATCCCATGTGTGGTACAGGTGCGATACCAATAGAGGTGATTCTTCCTTGATTTTTTAAACTTAATTAAACTTGTCTATATCTTAGCTATATTCTATTATAGCTGAATAATATGTGTAAATCTTCTTAGTAATGACTGAATAGTAAGCTCCAGTCTCACCAGTTTTTGAACAGATGCAAATACATTTTTTGTAAATATCCTCATTAAATATCCTCATTTTCCTTCCATAGGATGTAGCAGGAAGACAATAAATCCAAAAGTATTTTGAGCTTTAAAGGTGCAAAATACAGCTATCTGTTACAGAATTCCCTATTTCCAGCCATCCACTTGCAGTTGTTTTGTTGTATTCTGTCATGTTTGAGAACTTATTCTGGGTTTTTTCATTCAAGCAATGTTGATGCTAATGTTGCTTATTATTTCCCCCGCAGGGAGCTGCAGAATGGCCCTGCTGCTACCACATTGCAGGGGATAACAACCCTCAGGCAGTGAAGAGAGCAGCAAACAACATCAGCTCCTTACTGAGGAAACACGAGAGTAAGGACAGGTGAGAGGAGCCTGAGGGGATTTACCTTTTCTGCAGTGTTGCATGCACAGAAATCCACTTTGCGTTGATGTGCTTGAGTGTCTGGTTCTTATTTTCTTGTTTATTTTGTTGCCAGCATTGTAGGCCTCCCCAGTGTGTAAAACCCTTCTGAGTGCTCATGTCTGCTTTTGCTCTTGCAGCAGCACTGCCCTGGGCGTTCCCTTGGACGTCATCCAGTGGGACATCTGCAAGCTGCCCCTGCGGACGGGCTCCGTGGACATTGTGGTGACAGACATGCCCTTCGGCAAGAGGTGAGCTGTGCTGGGGAGGGGCTGTGCGCTCTCCTGCCCAGGCTGCTCCTCCCCAGCCCGGTGCTGAACTGGGGCGCTGGGCGAGGAGGAGTCATGAGCCCCGTGTTAAAAATGAGCTTGAGGTCACTGTGCTCCTGAACGAGCAGATGGATGTCCGAGACACAGCGACACTGAGCTGGTGCCAGGGGTCGCAGTGGGGATCTGAATGTATCTTTATCTTGCAGGATAGGGTCAAAGAAGAAGAACTGGGACCTGTACCCAGCCTGCCTGATGGAGATGGGCCGGATCTGCACCCCAGGGACAGGCAGGGCTGTGCTGCTCACCCAGGACAAGAAATGCTTTGCCAAGGTTTGTTCTGTGAGACAAAATCAAATCTATTTACACTTGAAAATACATTGAGGGAAAAATTGTAAGCTGCCATCATTACAAAACATACTCCATTTACAGAGCAATCATTAGTAATGCTTAAATTCAGTTTTGGAAAGTCCTTTGATGTTCCCATCAGATGTGATGTAGAATAATAAAAATTAATGTTATTGTCTGTTTTTGGCCCGCAGGCCCTGTCGCGCGTGGGACACATCTGGCGCAGAGCTCAGACCGTGTGGGTGAACGTGGGGGGACTCCACGCTGCCGTGTACCTGCTGAGGCGCACCTCGGAGCCGGCACAGGACACCAGGCCCTTCTGGTGAGCTGCCTGGAACACAAGAGATACCTGCAGGCTTTGTTGAATAGCCAGCTGGTAAAGCAGACACCTGAGAACATAGGTCTGTCAGTTTCAAAACCGAACAACCTGTGGAGAAATTGTCACACAAGTGTTAAACCAGGGATCAACTTGAGAGCTGCCAGTCTGCTGTGTGTTGTGAAACCTTATTTGAATCACCTCTGCTCCCTTCTACCCAAACTGAAATTCATTAGTGAATTAGTAATTCTTTCCTTGGCTTGAATCTTCTCTTGTATTTTTCAGTTAAACATTTCCTTTTTTCTGCTTACAGTAGAAAACATGTTGAGGCAGCTCTGGGTGTAACAGTTAATTCATTTACCAAGCTGTATCTTCAAATGACTAACAGTACTACTGAGACAGTCACCTTAAAGTGTTCAGAGGTAGTATCTCCAATGCAGTTTTCTAATTTATGCCATTGCTCAAATGTAAACTAATAATAAACCAGTATCTGGTTTTTGTGGTCTGATAAGCAGATTCCAGTTGGCAAACAGTATGCTGTGCTACTGGTTCTCTTGCCTGTTACCTCACCTTAGGGCTAATTACCAGTAAATGTCTGATCTGCATTTTAATGTTCCATTGCCATGGGTGAGGGGGTAACACACAGCCCTAGAAAACAGTCCATAGTTACTATTTGAGGACAGAGGTTCTTTTAGCAGTTATATTAAAAAGTTCAGGGTTTTGGTGGCAATTTGAATTTCTTAGGTAATTTAACTACCACAGCTATGCTGCCACAGTATTCACAAAAGTATTGTTGCAAATATTTTTTTCTTCTGCGACCATACCAGGATTTCTCAAGCCTCTCACTCTGCTCATCAGAGGCTGAAAATAAATTGCCAGTTTGCCATTTCCATTACAGTGTGTTCATGCTAAGATTGTGTAACTGTTCAGAGGTGAATTAACAAGTATTAAAGTTTTAGAAGTTTTGCATAAAGAGGTGAGTCTTAATTGTGGTTTTTTTCTGGTTCATGTCCAATATCTAGTTAATTTTTCTCAGTTTTTAGTGTTTTCATGTGTATGAGAAAGATAATATAGTGTTTGTGAATCTACAGCTGAAGTATAAAGCAATCTTTTGGCACCCTGAGATCGGGAGAGGACAGAACTGGCAGCTTAACTGTTACTGGCTGAGGAAGAATTGGTTTGTAAGCCCTGGTGAGCCCAGTGCCTTAGTCACAAGAGCTATGAACTGAGGCTGCTGGGCGATAAGACATGACAAAGACCTGAGAGCTCTCAGTGACAACTCGCGTGCCGAGCGCCCGTTGCGCTTTTCCGTCTGTTTGTTAAAGTGAGGGGGTTTGAGGGCCCCGCCCCTCAGCGGGCTCCGCCCTGGCCCTGCAGCGCATGCGCGAGGGGCGGTGCCTGCCGGGGGGCGGGGCTGTCCCTCGGTGCCGCCCCTTGGCGCCTGCGCGCGTCGGACCGGAGCCGCGATGTCGCCGCCAGGCCCGGGGCGCCCGGGCGGGGCTGGGCCTGAGGCCGGGTCCGCGCTGCGCTCGGTCAACACGCGGGAGCTCTCCGAGGTCGTGTTCAACAACCACAGCCCCCGCTCCGTGCTGCCCGTCTGGCTGGACTTCGAGGGCCGGCCGCGCTGCTACCCGGTGCTGCAGCCGCGCAGCGGGCGCGTCATGCGCAGCTACCGGGGTGGGTACGGCGGGACGGGACGGGCTTGGGCCCCGCGGGGCCCGGGTGGGTGAGCTGGTGGCGGTGGAATTTACCCTTTTGCCGTCCCACCACCCCCTTTTTCCTTTCTCTTCCCTTTTTCCTTCTTCCACTCTTTCCTTTTCCCCTTTTCTCTCTCCGTTTCCTTTGCTCTTCTTTCTTTTCCTTTTCCCCCTTTTCCTTTCCTTTCTTCCTCTCCTCTTCCCCTTTACCCTTTCCTTTCCCCATTCATACCAGTGATTGTGGCCGTGGTAGTGCTCTGTGCACACGGGGCTAAGCTGGAGAGCTTGGTCCGTTGTGAGTAGATGCCCCTGCGAGGTGCTCATTAAAACGTTCTGTAATTGGCGCATTCCCACCTTGTTCCCTGCCAGGGCACCTGTGGCTGTTCCGGGATGCAGGGACCTATGATGGGCTGCTCGTCAACCAGCAGGAGCTGTTTGTGGCAGCCCCCAATGTGACCAAAGCTGACATCACACTGCCAGGTAAGGGACAGGACCACACATGCTCCAGGGAATTCTGAACTTGGTCTCTCTGGACCTGTTCAGATTAGTGAGAAATCAGATCCTCATGAAATTAAACCTGCTCAGACCCTGGAAGAGGTGGTGAGGGGTAGAGCTGTTGTATTGAATGGAGCTGGTGGCAGAGCTCTCTTTTCAAGGGGTCTCTGAGGGGTTTTTGTAGGTGCCTCATGGCAGAACCACATCTGTCTCCTGTCAGGGGAGCCCAGCCTGTGGTGGGTCACTGCTGCGGGCTGTGCTCTGCATTCACAGGCTCAGAGCAGCACTGTTGGCATTGGAGCAGCAGCTGCGGGCCCTGGTCACGAGGCTGTGTTGTGCTTGTGTCTGACTGCAGTGTTCACCCTGAAGGAGAGGTGTCTGCAGGTTGTGCGCAGCCTGGTCAGCCCCATGGACTACAGGAAACTGGACATTGTTCAGTCATTATACGAAGAGCTGGAGGATCATCCTGACATCTGGAAGGATCTTCGGCGGCTTTCTCTGGAGAGGAGTGAAGCACTGAGGAACTAAATTGTGGAATAACAGGATTACTCACTTCAGACTCCTCATTACAAACCACTGAGTCTGAGCAGCGAGAGTCGCCAGGACACACACCAACTGATGCCTCTGTTTAACGTTTTGAAACATAAACTCGATAACTTTGGTGACAGTCAAATCCCAAAGACTGAACAGCACTGGGAGGCATGCTGGGTTCTGATGGTTCAGTCAATTTCTTCATTGCAGGTATTGCAAACTGTAGGGTAAGATAGGGCAGCTAAATGGAAAATATTCATACAAAGTAATTTCCATTGTATTAGAAAGCAAATTACACCAAGGATTAATTTAGCCCAGACTAATGGTTGTAAGTGTAATGGGTTTTGTTTGAGTAATTTGTTTTGATGGAATTTCCCTTTCACATGTCACCTCAGTGCGCCTGTGGGTCACAGAGCATGAGGGGTTTGTACATGAGATTTGTTTTCCAGCAGTGCCTGAGGGTCTGACAAACGTTACATTGGTGGAAAGATGATGTGTAAATGCTTGCAGGTTATTCTGCCTCTTACCTTTCCACATACAAAACCATGTCCTATCTGCTCTAGGTCTGACATGTTTTTACTGTCATCATACCTCAAATGCCTTATTTGCCTTTGTCATAGGACTCTTGCCTGGCTGATCTAAGCCACACAGACCAGACCCTCGTTTTGAAACACCCTTGTTCCCCACAGCTGCTTCCCCAGCAGCCTGTGCAGGTTCACAGGAGGTAGATGCTTTAAGTTCTGTCTTTTCCCCTCACAGTGCTGTAGTCCAGGTTGTAGTAGGAGGCCTTTTCAGGGAGCATGGCCTCTTGAGCTGCCTGTGTCTTCTCAGGACCAGTGGGACCTGTATTGGCTCACAGAGCCAGCTCACAAACAGGGCCATGCTTATGGCAGGCTGGAGAAGGAGAGATGATATTTCTTTGCCTGTATTCCCCACATCTCAGTGGAATGTGCTCTGGTGTGAACACAGAGAGTTCAAAGCAGCGTAGTTTAGTGTTACATGAATTGTCCATCAAGCAAGATGTGGTGCAGCTCAGGTTAGAAGCAGAGGGGTTGGAGATTAATTACAGCAGGTTATTTCTGTGAATATATTTCCCTCCAGTTGTACATTTTGAGAGTAGCTGTGAAACTGAGAATCTCAATGTATTTTTAAGTATGCAATGTCTCCCTATTTGTAAACTTGTTTCTCTTATGTATTTGAAGAAATTGATCTTTGACATAAAAATGAAAATGCATGCTAGCTTTCTGACTGTAATTGTGGCAGGTAAGGCCGTAGTGCCTCTATGTTTGTATTCCTGTGATACTCTGGCCGTCGCTGTGGTTGAGCAGTAAACAGACACTTTGGACTGTACAGCCTGCCCAGCCCGCTGCTGCAGGGCTGTGTTGTGGCTCTCATGAACTCTCAGCACAGCTGCGGGCAGCATCTGGGCAGGAACGGGGCTGCTGTCCAGTTCTGCTCTTAGCACCTCTCACATTTCTCTGAGGGGAAAGTGAGCCCATGCCGGGCTCTGGAGCAGACTCAGACCAGTGCCCTGGGGAGCCTGGGGGTGGGAGAGTGTTGTTCCCTGCTTCTGACCATTCGTGAGAGGAGGTTCCCTGCTGTCTGTGGGGCTGTGCACTGCAGTTAGCATGGCAGCATCGCTGACCTGCTTGGCTGCAGCTTTTCCTGTAACCTAGTTGGTATTAGGTGTTGGGTTTAACAGTCTGTACATGGCACACACCTTCTGGGTATTTCTGAGTTGGGTGGGGTCTGTGATTTCTTGTGTTTCTTATTAGAGCGTATTTTTCTGTTCTGGAGTGCTCCTTTGGATCGGAATAAAAGATTGGAGAAACCCCAGCCGGCTTTAACGCATGAACGTTGGGAAATGCAGTCTTCTAGCAGCTAGTCAGATGGGTTAGTAAGGAGTGAAAGCTGTCCTTTACTTGTGGCAGCTGCGTTAGCCCTGGGTGGTTTCAGTCAGTCCAGCACGGCCTCGTTGGCCACCCCGGGAGCAGCAGAGAGCCAGCGGGGCAGCCCAGGGAACGCAAAACCCTGGGGAAATAAATGCTGCTGACGCTCCGGGGCTCGGGGAGAGCACACAGCACTGCAGAGTCCTGCCCACAGCACGGCGGAAAGGGAAGGCCTAAGAGCAGGGGTATACAGCATTGTTCCAGCCTCTATTCAGTCAATTTCAGTTCCCCAGGAAGACCCTGCATTACTTGTGACATTCAGGGCAGAACTGAAGCCATACACGCGGTTGGATGTGGTCTTTCCCCTTGTTTCCAGCCGAGGCAAATAGTTCAAATGGTTTCACAAGTTTTTCCAGTACCTAAGGAGAAGAAGTATTTTCTTCCTACTTTTATGTAGTTCTTTGCAACACAATTTCAGTCTCATCTTTACATCACTTTCAGAGCATTTAGGTGTGTGTCAGAGGAACAGTAAGCAGGGGAAAGGGAGGGGAAAACCCCAAAACTGCAACTACTATTGTTGAACTGGTACTACTGATAAAACAGCTTTTCCCAAGGCAGTCTTCGAGTTGTCATATTTTAAATACACTTTTGGTAGTTTTATTTTTTCCCATTCTTTGATCTTATAGCTACAGCAATATTGCATTTTTCAGTTTTTCATTGTCACAGCAGACCTAAGAAGTTCATGATTTCTGAGGCCAGGAATGTAGAAAACTGCAGAAGTTTGAAAGTTTGAAAACAGGAGTTAGCTGTACTGTAACATATATGCAGAGTACAAAGAAACAGTGAATTAAAAGCTGTCAAAACTTACAGCACTTCTTTCAATTCATACAAATTTAGACCTATGGCTAAGTATGAACAATAAGACCAGAACATTACGTATCTGCTGGCAGTCTCTAGCAGCAGTAGTATGGCAGGAAGGCTCTCCTTTTTGCCAGAAGTATTAGTAATATTTACACTGGCAAATTAATTAGTTATACGTTTTTATCAAAATCAATTTTTAAACAAAAAAAAAAAAAACTGAAAAAATTGTTGACTTTAAGAACATATTTTAAACCTAACCCTTGACAAGGAAGCCCTGGCCCTGTGCCCAGTTCTGATGTTCTTTAGTTCTCACTCCCTGCCTGTCGTACCGTACCACGGAGTGTAACGCGTGCTCTGCGGTGCGCTGCCGTGATGGCGAGCCCCGGCCAGGGTCCGTGCGCGGCACCGCCGGGCGGCCGTGCAGCTTCCCTGGCGGTGCCCGTTGCGCTGCAGGCACTGTGGGACGCGTGTCTCGCTGCCCAGCGAACGGCCCCAGCGCGCTGCTGTGCTCGCAGCCGCTCTCCAGGGCCAGCCGGGCTCCCCGAGCAGCCGCGGGCACAGCGCCCGGGGACGCGGCTCCGCCGGGCCCATCCCGCTGGGCCGAACCGCCGGCTCTGCGCAACGCCCGGGAAAACGGCTCTCGCTTCCGGCACTCGTAATTAGGCAACCGGGGAGCAATGACCGGTCCTGGAAAGGAAAATCTGATTTGCATCTGGGGCCGGGGCCTGACGTCAGCCGGAGCAGGAAGCAGCCTCGGAGCCCGCCCGGGATCGCCGGCAGTGCCGCGGGCTCTTTCCCCGGCAGCGAGCGCGCCTGCGGGGCTGCGACAGGCTGGGACAGGCTGTGAGGGCAGCCGCAGAGAAGAGAAGGCTCGGGGGGAACGGAGGAGAGGCCGGAGAGCTGCCCGTGCCGCGGCCCGTGCCCCGGCGCGCAGCATGCGCTGCTGATGGCCGCGGCGGGGACCAGGGCTGTCCGGAGCGGGACCGGGAGCGGGACCGCGTGGCCCTGCAGCAGCCGCCCCTCGCCCCCAGGGCCGGCCCGGCCCCGGCGCTCTACATCCACAGCATGCCCGCCTGGGTGCTGGAGGACTTCTGCCACAAGATGGACTGCCTGAGCGACTACGACTGGATGCGATTCGGTGAGGGGCACGGCGCAGCTGGGGTGCCGCAGGGACAGCAGCGCCTTTGGGACGTGCTGTCCCCCGCGCTTCCCAGCGCTCGGCAGGGCACATCCTGAGAACAGGGAATTCCCGGGCACCAGTCTGGGTTTGCTTTTCCAACACAGCTGGAATGCCAGACTTCTGTGGCTCCTTGGCTTTTCCTGGGCAGCCGGGCTCCTTCCCCTCGCTCTCCGCAACCTTTCGCACTTCCCTCTCCAGTCACACTGTATCTCCTGCCACTTCTCACTGCCTGTTTCCACAACGTCCCGCACATCTGCTCAGATGTTCTGTTTTTTAATTTCCTCCTTCTCTTCATGTATATTCCCTCATACTTTGTGCCCCTGTTTTTCTCGGTCCTGGCTGTGTACAGTCAGTAAGCACAGAAAATATAGTCCCTGAGTTATTCACTCTTTTTTCTGTATCCCTGCACAAACAATTCTATGCTGAATCTTTTCTTAGTACCTGCTTTCCTTTATTTGACGTGGCGTCTCTAACTGTGTGCTGAATAAGCTCTTACCCCAGTTAAACTTCCTGATGTAGGGTGGGATTTATCTCCACTACCTTCAGATGCATAAAGCTGTATTTCTGATGTCCTTCCAAAGCCAGCCGTGGTGAGAGCTCAGGGATCTTTGTCTCCACACGAACGCCCCAGCCCCTGGCCTTTTCCCTTCAGGCACAGCCCCGGAGGCTCCAGCGCTGGGGCTGTGTCTGGGTGTGTGGGGTGGAGCTGGGGACTCGCCAGGGCAGGTGGGCTTTGTCTGGGTAAGTGAGCTGGGAAGAATACAGTGAGGTGACAGGCATGGTCAGGAATTGGGACACATTGGGTAGGGTCAGCTTTGGCACAGGATCTAAAAATAGCTGCATTTCCCTGATAGCTTTATCAGAGTGTAGCTAACACCCAGGTGATTCAGTTATTGCTTGGCTCACCACAGCACAGGGATTTAGAAATGCAAGTCGCAGTGCAGCCACTCCACTGACTGCTGTCTCCTGTTTTGGGAGAATCACCCCAGGAATTTAATCTAACCTTACTTTGGTACAAAGTATTAAGGAGAAAGATTACAGGGAAAGTATGCTGAAAAGTATGAGTGGGTCTTCAAGTGTCTCTGATAGAACAATTTTTTTTCCTGAATAGTTGAAGGAAGAAAAGGGATATCTTACATTAGGAACAGAAATTTCTTCATGTCCACATAGATAATATATTGTGATTCTTTCTTTTAAAGATATACAAATGCAAAAGCAAACTGTCTCACACCTTAGCTTGCCCTGCTTGCCTTTGCCTGTTTTTTCTAATATTTAAACAGAAATATCCATTCTCTCCCACCAGCCTCCTATGTGATCACTGACCAAACAGAGCTACGGAAGATCAAGTGCATGGAGAAGACAGGGATCAGCATCACGAGGGAGCTCATGTGGTGGTGGGGAGTGAGGCTGGCGACAGTGCAGCAGCTCCTGGACCTGCTGCAAGGGCTGCAGCTTTACAGAGCAGCTCAGGTCATCCTGGACTGTGAGTAGCTGCCCCTTCCTCCCATGGCTCTGTGCTGCTCCTCACTGCACCCAGGCCCCTCCTAGGACATCTTCCTTGCTAGCTGAAGAAGCTTTTTGTTAGAAGTCACATCCTGTGTCAAACTCTAAAATGTCTCCACTGATTGTGATTCCCTGCTCACTCGAGTAGGATTGGTGGTGTGAGGGAAGAGGTGACACGGGTAGACTCACGGGTCCCCGCAGCTCATCACCCCATCTTTGTGGTGCCCATCTTGGACCCTTCAAGAAGGGCCAGGAAGATGGGCTGTGGCCAAACCAGGGCTGGTGCTTTTATACATCAGACAGGATTTCAGAACACAGAGGCTGCACAAAGGGTCCCTGCCCTTCAGGCCTGGTCCTGTGGCACTGGATCACAACTTGAGAGATGGCATGTTGCAGCCCCTGCCAGGATTGCTTCCAGTCCAAGAGCAGGTTCCAGCAGTTAGCCCTGAAACACAGACACAGCACAGACAAAACCAATCCCCATCCCTGCAGGGAAATACTCGCCATCCCTCTCTGGGTCTGCTTTGCTCCCTGTGGTGTGTCAGTATGGCCACAGCTTGCACAATTTGCACCTGGCATAGGTATGACAGGGCATTACCTGCTTTCCCTTATGCTGCTGTCAGTTACTTTTTTTTTTTTTTTTTTGAGCTTTTCTCTCTCTCTGAATATGCTTACTCAGGTGATCCCTCTTGGGCAGATACAGAGGATACAGAGGTTGCTTGTTCTGTTGGGCACTTCAGAAAACTAAGGAGTCTTTACATGACCATAGTTCAATTCATTCCTACTTAAAGGAATCAGACACAGCACAAAGGGAGATCTTTTCCTGGCAGATTACTTCCCAAAGAGTTCTACATCCATTCAAGAGTTTTTTGTGCTCTCTAGTCCCATTTCTCAATGTCCATAATGATGTTTTCCATGTTAGTTCCTTAGCTGCAGTGCTGCCCTGTTTGTCTGACATGCAGGAAGTTGCAAAAGTCATAAAAAACCCTGAAAAGTAGGTTGAATAAGGGAAGTGATGCTAAGCTCTGAGACTTCTAGGTTAAACCATGTGAGGAAAAAAACAGAATACAGGGACTTGCCTGCAGAATGAAGGGACTGTCAGGTTTGACTAAAGGTCTGCAGACTGTTTGACAGCTAGTCCTAAAACCCTGTAAAATTTGGGATTTCATAGCATTCTAACACAGTAACGAAAATACCTGAGTGTTCTGAGTTTTAGTTTTCAGACCTGGTTTCATTCCGAGCTGAGTTCATAGGTGGCATTGAAGAGAACGGATGGAAACCTCAGAGAGAGCATGTCCATTTCTGCCATTGTGGCTCTTCATGCCCTGCTGTTCTTCAGCCTCGGTGCCTGAACGTGCCACAGCTTGGCTTCTCTCCCACAGTTCAGTGGCTCGTGGTTCATACCAGTGGCCCAGATTACACAACAAACACTGGGCTTCCTGCTTGTTCCCGGTACTCCTGGCCTTTGTTTGTACAAGTAAAAGAACACAAAGCTGTTGTCTGGTTTCAGATGCAAACAGAGGCCTGGCACATTTGATTCTGAGATCACCAAAGCTCTTAGAACAGCAGGATAAGAACTACCATGTAATAATATTTGGGCTTATGTTTTTTCTGTATAATGTATAAAACATTAATTTGGATTTTTAAGAAAATGTTAAATGTATTGCTGATAAAAGGTACCATATAAAAGTTTAAAACTGCAACCAGGAAAATGTTACCAGGGAGTAGAAAGCCCTTATATCACCCCTAGTGCACACTGGGCATTTTCAGGCTCCTTTTCAACCTCAGTTTTAAGAGCATTTTAAGAGATAAGAATTCACCTGCTTTGGAGATTTTGACAACCTCATGTATCACAGCATCTTGAACTTTTGTACTGTATTTCTTCCCATCCTAACTGTAGCCTAATCTCATCGGAATAATCCCCCTTCAGATGCACATAGTTTTAATTTCCTGTACACTGTATCTTTGCACTTTAGCCAGACTTCAAGTTGCTTTTTCAGGCCTGACTCTGAGGTTTTGCCAAACTGTGTACAGCACAGGATCTGTTAGAGCTGTAGTGAATCGATAATTCATCCTTTAAACTTTCCTTATATATCAATACGTTTTGAGCTTTGACCATTTTTTGTTTTCCCTAGATTGTCTTTGGTTAGTATGAGTCTTTCTTGCAAATAGTCTTGTATAGGAAAGTTTTTTCTGGGAATGAACCTAGGATGGCACTAAAATCATACAATTGAAAACAGTCCTAAAATATTTAACTGGCTAAACCCAAGACAATTCTGTCCATCTTCCCTTCAGTTCCATGACAACTGCAGAGAACTCAATGCCTTCCTTAGGCTGGGAGGTATTTGTGATTTGAGATCATTACCTGAAGGATGCTATATAGAAAATTATAAACGTATCATTATTGCTAATTTCTTCTTGTTAGAGACTCTGCATCTCTGGAATAGTCATTGCTGGTATTTATTTGAAGCAATTAGTTCCTGTTAATTTTAAGTAAAAGTTAATGTCATGGGTATAGTCTCAATTTAAATACCATCTAAATTGCTTGAATGTTCATTTTAATGTTAATGTTAATTTGAAGTCTGATGTCCTGATTAGGATTATTTTGTGGTCACTGATTAGAGTCAGACTCTATTTTCTCTGGTTATCTTTATCTTCCCTTTGCTCTGTTTTGAAGGGACATCAGCCCCTAGCATCACCAGCCCTGGGAAAGAAGAGCCAGAGCCACCCAAACAGATCACATCTGTCCCTCCCACAGAAGGCAAAAGGAGAGACAAAGAAAACACCCTAAGTTTGTTGCCATGCCCAGACTCCTCACACCTGGGAGCAGTCCCGTCAGGCAGTAAGTACAGTGCTGGACTCTGGATTTGCTCTGACATGAAATGACTGCATCGCCAAGGCTGCTGTGTGTTTGTGGTCAGGATAGTACAGTGAAGACCTTGTCTCCCAGATGGGCACAGCTGAGTGTTTGCTGTTTTCCTAGCACTGCTGTCTCCTGTTTATTCCTGACTTCAGCACACAGCCTCCTGGTCATCCTTCCTTTGGCCCCCTTGAGGGATGCTGGCTGTACCTGTCCTCTGGGATCTCAGGATGATTCCCAGGTCTCTGAATGCCCTGATCCCATCCTGGCTCCATACAAAGACTACACCAGGGCGTGCATGTCCTGCCCCGTGTCCCTCTCTTCATGCACAGTAAACCTGGGCCAGCAGAGAGCTGGGCAGGGTCAGCAGCCCCTCTGCTGGGAGAGGGAAGGGAGAACCCCAGCACATACTGGGGCGACCATCTGCAACAGCACAGGCACAGGGAGCTCCATGTCCCCAGCCAGGGCTGGAGAGAGCTGCACAGTCATCCTGCAAACAAGAACCAGGAAGAGAGCTCCCTGTCTTCACACAGAATTTCACAGTTTGACAGCTTGTCACAGATTATCTTTGGTCAGAAAGTTGAAAAAAAAAAATACCCCAGATCTTCATAATTCTTAGACCTTCGTCATTAGTCACAGGTGGCGGTATCACAGAACTAAGGTGTGTTTTCAATGCTGTTATCTCAGTTTCAGGTGCTATTTCTGAAGGAGCCTTGTATTCCCTCCCTGCTCCACCACCTCCCCCGAGAGACCTTTTGAATTCCCTACAGTCCAATCCTCCTGTTTTATCGAGTGTGAAGGTAAATCCCCTTAGTGCTCGCTGATTATACATGGAAAATTGCCTTTATGACATTCTGTCTTTTTTCAGTTAAAGTTTATCCTTCTACTTGTACAAAAATGTTGCTGTAGTAAAAACGCTGAGCTCAGTACAAAGGGTTTGGACTGAATAGAGTGCTAATGCTTCAGCTAGATTGCTTGTGGTTACATCACTTTTTTTGCCAGTGAAGGACCAGTGAGGGAAAAATTTACAGTATTATTTCCTGCATAGCTCATAAGGGATAGCATACCCACAAATAGCAACTGAGTTTGAAGGACTCTCACATGTAGATTTTACAGAAGACTTACATTTCTGGTGCAATTGCAGGACAGGACAGTATATACCACGGGTTAGTCAGAACCACATACCTCTTTTAGTTTCATTGTAGACTTAAAATGTGGTTTCTGCTCAAAACTGGGCTAGTATTGAATTTAAGTCATGTTGTTCAAAGCCTTGTGTAGCTGACAACTAAAAATCTCCCAAGATAAAGGTTCCATCACCTCTCTGAGCCCCTGTTCAGCTGCTTAACCATCACAGTGGGGAAAATTCTCCTCACGTTCCAGATGATTTCAGCATGAAGTCTCCTGTTCCTTCCTCCCCACAGTTCTCTCGTCTTTCATACAGTCTAACTAGATCTGTCCTGTCCTCAAAGTGTTTCCCAAATCTGTGGGCACACTTTAGTCCCATCATGGTTGTTCTTGGCCTGTTTTTTCTGGTTTATTTTGTCTGAGGCTTTAAAGTCTTCCACAGTAACATGATCCAAGACTACCAGCCAGGAGGGAAGACTGACTCAGAGTACAAGTAGTTTCAGAGTTTCTTGAGAAGTTAGTGCTTTATTTCCTCAAGCTGGGTGCACATTAAGGTTGTGAAAGCTGCATGATTAGGCTTCAGGGGGACTGTAATTATACTTGGTATTAGGACTTACCACAATGGAAGCAACAAATTATTGTGCAACTGACACCAGATGCTTCAAAAGTAGATATGAAGTTTACCAGAGCATAATTACATTATGAGGGACCCCACTTTCTCATCCAGCTGTTTCTTAATATGTAACCCAGCTATAAAGATTAAGATCTTTTGTAAATCAGACTAACATCACTTCACATAAATACATGGACCTTTTCCTGGGAAAGGTGGAAATGCAGATTGGTAACTGATTTCACTTCTACTGTGCAAAAGTTTTACATCATCCCAACACATGAATACAGGAGTTACCTACACCCTGAGGAGTCATGGCATAGTACCTTTCACAGTTTCATTCAGCAATCACAGTGATTGCTTAAAACATGGGAAGGAAAATATGACAGTGAAAGAGGGAAAAAGCATATGAATTATCATGAGATAAACTTGTTTCTTCTACACATGTGCAGCCCTGCAGCTCTTCTGCTCCTCAGCAGGAGACGATGGCTGATCTCCCTAGCGGGAGTCTCCTGTGGACCCAGAGGGAAATTGCTAATGCCACCAACAGCTTCAGTGACCAGAACAGAATCTGTGAAGGTACTTTTGCAGATGTCTACAAAGGTCAGAGGAACAACATGGTGTTTGTCATCAAAAGACTCAAAGAGGCAAGTACTGCACCTTTTTGTAGAAGAGGGTGTGTTATTAGCATGACTTGCCCATCAGCAGATGTTGTTTAATATTGTGTGGGAAGGAACCAGAATAACTACACAAGAGGAGAGGTAAAAATGAAATTATGTAAATAATTAAACCTAAATTCAGAAAACACACTTTGATGAATACTTTACTCGTGTGAGTAGTTCCATTAACTCTATAGGTAGGAGTAGCCTGCAGTATAGCTGCCTGCATTGGATAATTGGATCAGGGGTGTCTTTACACTAGTTTTTGTTCTAATTGCCAATTAATGGTTGCCTTGGACTTAATGTTGCCATGAGTGATACTTGTCTGTTTCCTGCACTAGCTTGTCACCTAGAGACTACCAGATGTGTATAAATGCAAAGTCCTAGTAATTTCCAATGACATTCTCTTGCATGTCTTCATTTTTCAGCTGGAATGCACAAACCCAGATTCCACCCAGAGGTTCTTTCATACAGAAGTGCAGATTTGTTTTCGGTGAGTGGTTTGCTTTCAGAGGCGGTGATGCACGTCCTGCTCGTGGTCTGGTGCTGGGGGTTAAACACGGGGGCGTCTGCTCCAGGCACTGCTCTGGGCTGGGACAAGCAGCCTTGTGCTGCCTGTGTGGGAGCCCTGGGCAAGCAGCACAGTGCCCAGGGGTACTGCTGGTGCTGGCTGGGCTGGCACAGCCTTGGGGTGGGGAGGACGCAGTGCCCACCTTGTACCCCTGCTGCAATGTGATGGGCTCTTGCTCAGTCTGCCTCCTGCTGTCTCCTGCCCAGACCGTGCTGTGCCTCCAGCTGTGCTTCCAGCTGTGCTTCCAGCTGCAGCACACCATTCCAGTTGCCTTGAATTTAGGAACTTACTCCAGCTCGGGAATGTATTTTTCTGCATGGCTCTTACATCATTTGCAAATCACTGCTGATCTGTGCCTGCAGGTGTTGTCACAGAAACATTCTGCAGCTGCTGGGGTTCTCGGTGGAAACTGGATCGCACTGTCTGATATATCCCTACTTGCCCAATGGCTCCCTGCAAAACAAGCTTCGGTGCCACGTGAGTAATAATCTGGGTCTGACACCTGCTTGTGATTGCAAGTCCTCTCCTGCAATTCCAGGAAAAACAATTGCATCTCTTTGATTTCTGAGAAACAGACAGAAGAAAAGGTTCCCAGTGCCCTGGCTGCAAGCAGCAGAAAGGCAGCAGCTCTTCTCCAGGGGTTTGGAGTTTTGCCTGGAGTTTGACTGGGACTCAGCTGAGCCTTTGGTTTTCTAAACTATCAATGTCTTACAGTATTTTATTCCATTAATTACCAATTTTTTCCTCCTTTCCTTGCAGGATGATTCTGCTCCACTGACCTGGGAGATGCGAATTAGCATTTCTTTAGGAGTTGTCAGAGCAGTGGAATATTTGCATAATTTTGGAATTCTTCATGGGAATATCAAGAGGTGAGTACTTTGGCATATCAGCACTTCCTTGGTTACCTGGTAATTAGTCATGGCAAAAGTTTATACAATTTGGAAATCCATTTGCAGTATTTTCTGCTGTCCCTTGTTCTGTAGGGCCTTTGCCATTTTTTGTTTAACCTGTCTCTCTTTCCTAAATGATGGCAGTAAATTATTTTGAATTTTTGGGTGCTTGTTTTTTCCCCTTCCTGCTTTCTAACATTCTTAATCCTTTCAGTGCTATGCAGGAGGCCAAATGCTTGACAGTTTCAGTGCTTAAGTTTAAAAGTATAAAACTAATTCTTTGCCTCAAAATAAAATAATGATTTGACCAATATTGTTATTTGTCTATCATTATCGCAGCTCAAATGTCCTGTTGGATGAAAACTTTACACCAAAGCTTGGGCATTCTGGACTGCGGCTGCATTCTTCTGATAAAAAATCAGAATATGCCGTGATGAAAACCAAAGTCCTACAAGCTTCTCTTACTTATCTGCCAGAAGATTTTGTCAGACATGGGCAGTTAACAGAAAAAGTGGATATATTCAGCTGTGGTGTGGTATGTTGCCTTTTTTCCATGCTCTGGTTTATTTTTTGATGTTTCTAGACAAGAAATTGAATGTGAGAGCAAGGACCTCATATGGTTGTTTTGCTGGCAATTTCATATTATAGTTGCTGGCTCTATAATGTGTTGAAATCCTGGTTTTAATTGTTCACACTCCAAATATATCTCAGTTTGTGGCAAAATTAGGTGAATCTTTTGAATAAAAGAAACAAAAGTGTTTTTTATTGTAAATAAAGTATTACTGGTGATGGCTTAAAACAAACTAGATGCTCAAAATTCTTGCAGACTCACCACATGAACTTCTACAAACATTGCCTGTTCATTTATAGTTTCAGCTAAAATAATTGATAGTCTATGATGTCACCCATCTCCAAGTGTTTCCATTTAAGCAGGAAGTTACTCTGTTCAGTATGATTTCTTATATGCATTTAGCTTTACTTTCTTCTTATTCTTTGTTTCAGCAATATCTATTGAACTATAAAATCTGGGCTTGGCTCTGGAGGTAGATCTAAAGTCTCATAAATGCCCTGAGCTGGCATTGTTAAGCCACCTGAAGTAAAAATATAATATCAGAATGCACTGAAAGTTCAATATTTCTTTAGTTAGAAACTTAATTTTAAAATTATAGTTCATTCTGAACAAATAATTTTATCTTTCAAATATACTTTCTAGGTCTTAGCAGAGACACTGACTGGGATGAAGGCACTGGATGAAGACAGACACCCGATTTACCTGGTAAGAAAAAGCAGCAGTAATGAACGCCAATACAAATGAATGGGGCCGCTGTCATAAAAATAATTTTAATTTTATTTAAATACAATTTGATATTTGCTGTCTGCTATACATGTCCTGCAGAAGGGAAGTTTAGGAGCCATATCCTGGTTCTATTAATGTCAGTAGCCTGCTTGCCATTAGAACAGAAGCCCAGTAGATATTCCCATTTCACATACCCACTCATGGGTGCTGGCCTGAATTGCATTAGGAGAGACTGCGAAATAAATAAATATTTAGGAGACGAGGCTTTGTGCTGAAATGCTGCTGCATATTTTCTGTGTGCCAGGAGGAGGTGGTATAAGTGAGTGGGGAAGCCTGGGTAGGCAGGAGCTGCAGAAGCTCATCAGGATGTTTATCAGGCATTTGTCTTGTGCTCATGCCTGGAACTGATATCCTCACCAGCTTCCCACGCTGAGGTTAGAGCTACATGAACCACTTTCGCAAGCAATCAGAACAGCCAAAGTCACTGAATGCATTAAAACCATCTGTAGAAAGCAGCCTTCACTTGCATTCCTTCTGTGGTATGTGCTCCTGATTTCTTGTCTGGCTGAAGCCTTGGAGGGGAGAACAGCAGTATTCCCACTATCTGCAAGCAATTCAGAAGTGTCCAGAGGGGTTCAGAAAATCAAAGATCCTACGTTCCTGATTTCTTTAACGTGTTATAGAAGCCTGTGTAAGAATGCTGCTCTACACAGTGTTGGCTCTTTTGCATTCCTATATAAATGACTACAAGCCAAGAAGAGCTTGCCCTGCTTTAGGGAATTTGACATTGGACACATGCAGAGAAAGCCACTGGCCTTTTTCTCTCCTGTGAGAACAAACATTTCTGTCAGTTGCATGAACAGAGATTATTAAAGGTTTTCAGTCTGTAAACCAGGCATTGAGGAACCCCAATGACAAATACACAGCAATACTGATTCTCAGAGATTCAGACAAAAATAAATGCTTGTGTTCATTTTGCCTTCACTAATGCATCTCCTTCCTTTGAACAGAAAGATATGATTGCCGACGAAATTCAAACAGCAAAAGAAAGTTCAGATTCCAAAGTAAAAAAATTTGGAAAAACTGGCTGCCAAGGAAATCTGCTGCAAATACCTAGACAGAAAAGCAGGGCACTTGCTGGAAGAAGTGGCTGTTGATTTTGCATCAGCCATCTGCCTTTGCCTGAGAAAGAAGAATTCAAACATAGCAGAGGTAATATTTTAAATACATGGCCAAGATTTAAGTCTCCTTGTCATCAGGGTGTAAAACTACAACATTCATGTCTTGCCTATTTTGGTGAGCGTTGACATAGGAGAATATGTGTAAGCAGGGGTACAACAATTATTACACATTCACAGATTTGGTTGTTAAAAACAGGTACGTGAAATTATGGAAATGGCTGAAAACAAATTAAAAGAGCATTACATCTGTGGAAGCAGCACTTCTGGATTCTCCATGAACACTCCAGAAGAAACTGATGATGAGACAGCCAGTGTGAGCGTGGATGTGCCTTCAGCAGTGGGGAGTAAAGAGGAGAGCACGCAGGCAGCAGTCGTGAGCAGCGTCAGCCCCTGCGCGCCTTCCGTGGGAGCTGCGGCGCCCGACACCTGTGGCATCTACATGTCACGGGTGCCTTGTGAATCAGATGAGTCCAGTAGTTTCATATGGAATCCTCCAGAAAAATCCACCGAGGAGTTACCTAGGCACGAGTGTACCAGTCCAGAAGAGGTGTCAGGCTGTGATGACAGGATCAAGCAGGGGAAGCCTGCCCAGGGACTGCAGGAGAGAAGCCTGGCGTGCGCCAGAGGCGATGGCATCCTGGAGACAGCAGCTGCTGCACAGGGCACCTGTGCACAGGGAAACACAGACCTGGACTCTTCGTGTGCTCCACAAGGTAAAAGTGCCCTCCTCTGACAATACAGGGAGAAATCACTCCCTTCTCCAGAATGCTTAGGTTCCTCTTCCTACTTTGAAACACATATGAGTAAATCTTTTCTCCTTGGTTATGAATTTACTAATAAATCTACAAAACATTTAGCAGTTTTCTATCAATTTTTTCCTAAGCCAGTTTTGGCTGGTTGGTTGGTTGCTTGCTTGCTTTTTCTTAAATTTAAAATTATCATGTATTTCTTGGACAGTATGTGGATTTTCTCCCTCAGTATTTGGGCTTTTTTTGTTTTTCAGCTTCAGCCAGAGAGACATCTTGGAAAATACAGATAAATGATCAAAAAAAGAAGCTCATGGAAAATATTTTGCTGTATGAAGAGGACAAGTTAAACAGTTCTGAACTTTTTGAATCATAAATTGGATGGATTAATTAGCAGTGGCCAGCTCAGAAGAAGAAATAAGGACTGTCTCCTCATTAGAAAGACGGTTAAAAGTGCACCTTTCACGTAAGATTAGGTAGCAGGTTTTGATCAGGAACACTAGCCTGACTGAAGGAAACAAGTACCACATAGAGAAGCACCAGAAAATACCTGTTCTAAAGCAGATTAAAGCACAGTCCCACTCTGTACACAGAAATGCCTTCTGCCTTTTCATCTGCAATGTGAAAAGGAATGGCAAACACAAGTGCCATAATAATTTGTGATTGATTTGCAGTGTGTTTCAGGAAGCATCTGTTGGTTTCATTAAATCACAGTCCCAGGAGCTGCAGAGCAAACACTGAGCAGGGGCAGGCAGCAATGCAGCTGTTTTCCCAGGCAGGAATCCTCAGAGCTGCTGGGGGGTTTGCCAGTGGCTCTCTCCTGTTCTGTATAATCTTAGTCCACACACCCAGAACCACTGCATTACCAGAGAGGGATTTTTATGCAAGTTCTCAGAATGTTGTACAGCTTCATCTCGGTTTGAACTGCACTGACCACAGGTGTAGCTAATTAACTTCAGCCACTTTCCTCCACTCTCTGAGCTTCCCTCCATATACTCATGTGACACCACTTAAGTCCAACCTTTCAGTTCACTGTTGGGAGCTCTGAGACCATGTTTAATACTTCATAGGAGTATTTTTGGGAATTATTTTTTTCTAAGTGTCCTTTACATGAAATGTTTCTCATTGTGTTTCACATGATAACTGTTGTGTATTTTGGATTAGGGAAAATATTTCAATTTAAAATAGCTTTGATTTTTTATAGGACACTTGAAACATAATTTGTTGTATTTATTTTGGCAATGGGTCAAATATAAGCTAATAAGGGGGCCTGTTGATGGTTCCACACTCACCAGGCATTCTCAGAGGAATCCTTGTGGGTGTCCCTTAGTTGTAGGAGCAGTAGGAGCCTCAGTCTCAGGCCCAGGGATCACATGCAAAAGAAGAAATAGAAACTTGTATGCTGGTGTATTTATAATCAAGTGAAAGGCCCCTTAAGAAAGTATCACTTTTGTTTTTATGATATTTATTATTTTTATTATTGCTAGCATATTCCACTTGTGTGCATTCTAGGGAAAAACAGGTTTATGAGGGACCAAAAGAAGTATCAGAGTATGTAGCTCTGTTTACAGACAGGTGAGCTACCTGCTGAGCATGGGGAACAGGGCCTGATGTGCAGAAATGGCTGCAATTCACAGTGCAGTTCAGGGAACAAAAACAAAATTAGTTATATGTAATTATTTTCAGTGGAATTGTGTACTAGTATATATTCCTAGCTTTACACAAAGGCTTCACCCCTTCTATTTTTGTACGGTACCTAGTTCATTTTATGTATTATTATGAGCAAGTAAAAGTATTTTAGCTAAAGACCTGAGTACTGGAGTTATCTACACATTTCTCAAGTTATTCTCTACACTAAAAACTGGTAAAATTCCTTAATTATAAGTACCTTGGATACTGTCTTTATATTTACATGTGGGTTTTTATTTTACCAGAATCAAACCAAGATAAGATTAGTACTGACATAAGAAACATTGTATACTCAGATTGATCAATAACTACTTAATTCTACAGGAGATTTCTCAAGGTACTCTATGGCACTGAAAATGTAATACTCATTTTTTTTCACTGGTATATTCTGGGAGACCCGTGGTAAAATTGTCGTGTCTTCTCCAGAAAGGAATGCACGTGGATAAACTGCAGAGTTGAATGGCAAACCCGAGTTTTAAACTGAGAAATGTAGTTTGTGCACAGTTCTGTTTCACGAAAGTGCTTTAGAGGTTTTGTTCTCCTGTAGTCACCAGATGGAATTGTTATTCTTTGTCTTGTACCGTGATAGTTTTGAAATATTCTGAGGTGATTTAGGTAGTCTTACAGATAACTTAAGTATTTAGTATGGCATATATAAGACACTGTGTGGTCTTACATTAATACTGTTAAGTAACTTGGCAGTTGACAAGACAGTTTATGCATTACCAATAGCTTTTTGAATAAAAAACCTGAAAAATTCCTTTCTTTCTAGTCTGCTTTTTCATGATTTATGGCACAGAAAATATATCTCATTCCACCCTATTTGGGCAAAAGAAGCTCAAGGTCACTTTGCTCTCTGTAGTAATTATTAGTACAAAGATGTTTATTCAGTCTTCATTCAGTGTCAAATAGCTGATTTTTTTTTCCTTTCTGATGGCTCTAGAGAAGAATGTCACTGTAAAATTAATTACCAAGGTTCCTGCAGTGCGGGCGGGCTGGGCAGAACTGTCACAAACCCGGGGCTCCGCTTTTCCACTGGCTAACGTTGGTTTTAAAAAGAACTTCAAAGTGCGCAAATGGGTTCACGTCCTTCTTTCTTCCCTCATGACAAGTTGTAAGAGCAGAAAAGGGAAGCTGGCACTGCTTACGTTCTCCCTGGGAATTGCCAAGACCAAAGGAAGAGCAACAGCTTTGTAAAGCCTTGTCTCGTGATGTAACATTACAGGAAAAAAGAAACCCACCAAAAAAGCCAAGCTCTTGCAAAGCTAATTACATGGATGGGAAGATGGAACTGTGGCTTGGCTGAAGACACACTGCAGATTGCCTGAAAAGGTAGTCCTGTGAAAAGATTATTTAAAACAGCACACCAGGTTTTAACCAATAAGATTTTATTCTGTTGGTATTCTCAACAAAAAAAAATCCAAACTGAGGTACAGTACAGAAGTGTGACTAAAAAAAATAAATCTTCAAACCATGGTTTGATTTATTGATGTTGGTTAAATAACCCAGTTTGAGATTATTATATAGCAGAAGACATATGCATTGCACTACTCCTTTTCACCTTCAAGAAAGCAAAGAGACTTTCACCAAGCACGTTATTTTCAGAAAGACACAAGTACAACAACGTCACTGTTACCAGCAGGGCTAGCTAGCACACCACCAGCTAACCCGAGAACTCCAGCCCATTTCCTCACTTGAAACAAAGTTCTGGTCTTTGAGGGCACAGAGTACTTGTCCCCTGCGTCAAGGAGTATCACACCTTTTTGTTTTGACAGCTTCCCCCTGTTCTGTTGAAGTGCGTGAACTCTGACCACAGCACAGCCATTCAAATTTGACCCCTAAACCAGAAAAGCAGGGAATAATTCCTACAGTATCAAGGAGTAGTATCAGGCACAGTACTTGGCTATATTGTTTATCTTAAATTTAAGGGAATGTCAATTAAGGCTGATTATCAACATATTGTAGCCTCCCAGTAATAGAGTGCTCATAAAATTGGATAATTGTTTCCCATGTTCATGTCCAGTTTAGATAAAATCAGTTCTCATCCAGCTAAAGACACACTGCAAATCAGGGACAGTGACCACTTGTTGCAGCTGGAGTATTCCATCGTGCATCACTGCTCATTCTGCTGCCCTTCTGTCACAGCAGACACCCCTCCTTGGCCCTTGTTCACGTCACTTATACACGCCCACAGTCCGTCCACCGACTCCTTCCACAGTGTCACCTCAAAAACAGAGCAGGAACAGCTTTCAGCTTTAAACTTACCCTGTTTCCCCTTTTCTTGTAGCTACCACAGCATGGGTTTGGTGATAGCCTGCAGTCATATGAGGACAGTATGTGAATTGTCAGTACCCCACAAAATCAAGTTCAGCCTGCATTTCTACCCTCCAGTAAGGACTCAGAATGCAGTGCAAGTGGTTTCCAAAGGTTATGGTCTTCCTGCCCTCCTGATTAATCAGAAGAAAAAATGTCCCAAGGCAGCAAAGGAGACTCTATGACAGCCTTGTGTTAAACACACGACAACAGTCTCATCTCAGCTCCTCTGGAAACAGGGTGCACAGGGTAAAAGCCAAGGCAGCAGTACTCACTTTGTTGTCTCCTCCAGACACTGCGAGGATGTTGGCAGTGATGGACCAGCTCACGTGCCAGACAACATCATTGAACTTGTGCAGCAGTTTTGGTGACCAGGAGTTTCCAGAGGCATCATCACACGTCCAGATAAACACTCGGCCATCCTGCAAAAGCACAGAGACCAAGGCTGGGCACAAGAAACATAACCCTGAATTGCCCCTGGAGCTACATTTCCAAATCACAGCTCGCACACCATCCTTGATGTGTCTGCATGGATTTTTGCTCAGCACAGCAAGGGGCTGTCTCCTTGCTATGGATAAAGGCAAGACAGGAGTACAGCTCTGATGAGAAAAACTACCAACAAACAATGACTTACAAATACCAGAGAAGAGCCCCCAAAATACATATGTATCAGCTGAAATACTTCCCCAGAATGAGATTTTGTTTTCCACTCACATGGCAGGAGCTCACTAAGCAGTCTTCTTGATGTTAAAAAAAAGCTTTTACAGATTAGCAACAAGAACACAACAGTCAATATAAAGGCTGATGACATCAGAGCTGATTAAGAATGCCAATTATTAGAAAACAGTATTTTTAGAAGGAAGTTCAGTAAATTTGATCCAAAAACACTTAATACGACATTAGCTGGAAGGTCTTCCTCCTAGTGAGACCATCCTGCTCATGATTTTCCAACCAGAAGCCTGTCTTTGGTACAGAGGCACACACACCCATAAACCTATATCCAGAAATGCTTCTATTGGGCTTCTGAGATTGGGAAGAACAGGAGTCCAAGGCTCTTATGCAGAGACCCAAATACAGCAAAGGATGAACAAGACGACCTGTTACAGCAGCTCTATCCCTACAATTCCTTCACTTGAGAAACGGGGAAGAAAGCTTGTGGAAGTGAGCACACCTAGTGCTTGCCCCTGTCGCTCCAAAGAAACCTCACCTGTGAGCAGCTAGCAATGGTGCTGGTTGGCAAACCGATGGATGGAGCCCAGGCCACATCTCGTACCCAGTCACTGTGAGCCTCCAGCTTCTGCTCTTCTTTCCACTGACCCTCTTCTTCCCTGAAAACACAACTATATCGTCAGAAGGGTAGCAGCAGCATCCTTTATCATCTCATGCACTGCTTGGGAAGGCTTTGGATTGTAGCATTCAAGCTCCTTGTTCATTAATACAATACAAAGCACAAGTGTTCCCTACTTCTCTAAAAATCTCTGTGGCTTGAACTGACAAAATCCCTTCCAGGGAACAGAAAGCAGCACAGGCAAAGAGACTCTGACCTCTGCTATTACCAAAGTGGTAACCAAAGACCATTACAAAGCCACCCTTGGAGACAAGATCACACAGGGCTGGCACAAACTGCAAAAACATGGGAGATATTGTGCATCACTAAGTATCCATTTTTAAAACACTTCTCTAAAACAGTAATTTGAAGATGATACAATAGGGATGCCAAAAATATTACTTGAGATACTAACAGGGACACTCAAAGCCTAAAGTATCAGGTTTTATCTGGCGACAGGGCACTTACTTCCAGATCTTGACCAGGTTGTCACAGCCACCAGATGCAAATCTTTTGATGTAGTTCGGTTTTTGACCAGAGGGTTGTTCTATAAGGCTTCCTGGTACAACAGCAGGAGCCCAGCTAACTGCATTACATCCAATCTAGTTAATGAAAAACATCACTGTTAAAAGCTGCTTACTTTAATTAACTAAATATATAGATAGAGGCTGCTGAGAGCACGAAGAACATGTAGCATATTCTCCATTGAGAATGGGGAATAAACCCATCTCAGAAAAACTGAAGTCTTGCACAATGCTGGATGAATATCGGATGAATAAGAAATCCAGATGCAGAGTAGCCTCACTAAGGCACTTACTCAGAAAGCCTGAGGTAGCTAAAGGTATTTGCACACAAAATAGGTCATCTTGGATGTGCAAATAGGTGAGACAGAGACAGAAACCACAAAGACAAAGGCACACACAGTTGCTAAGATTTAGGAACACAGGAGCAGAATGAACCTTTGGTCCTAAGCTGAATTTCTTTCTACTGGGGGCCACTGCCATTAGCTTATTATGTTCTGCTTAAACAAAAATCCCCACAATTTTGGGAAAAACAGGACTCCCACAGTTTTTTCCAGCTGGTGCAGGTATTCTTAGGACCAAGGCCATTTCTTACCAGGTAACTTTCAGCACTGTGTTTAACAATAATGCCCAATAAACAGGGATTGCCAGTGCTGTTTAGTGAACTTCAACGTATTTCCACTTCATTTTAGTGACTAAAAAGTATACCTGCCAACTCTGGATGAAATGAAACTATTATTGGTTCGGGATGTTTCACATAATTTCATTGCATTTCAGTATTTATCTACTCAAGTCTCTGAGGCATCACCTTGGTCTTGTCTGTAGCTCTGGGAACTCTGGGCTGCTCCAAAGGACCAGACTCACCGTGTGTGCATTGCTGATCTTTTTGACTTCCCACTGCCCATCACCCGTGTAGCTCAATAAGGAAATGGCCCCGTCAGAGCTGCCACAGGCCAGGATCAGTCCATAGTCGTGTGGTGCCCAGCAGACAGAATTCACTGGGAAGGGTGAGACAGACCAGATTACAGCACAGGGCCTACCTAAAACTGACTGACCAATTCACTGACTGGTATCAGTGGCACAGTCACCAAAAGCAAGTGGCTTTGAAAGCTGAGAATGAGTCAAATTTCAGCAAAAGCCAGCCAATTAGCATTGTTTACTGAGTAACAGATCTGCATTGGGAGGGTAAATCATCTGAACACAACAGTTTCAATTCTAAAACAAAATACAGCATGATAAAATGCAGTCTTTCTAACTGGAAACAGTATTTTCCTCAAGAATTCAGTTTCCAGGCATCTTTATTTGAAAGCTGACTTATCTGTATAACAACACCTACAGACACATGGTATGAATCAGTAGTGGCTTATCCAGCAATACAACCTCAGGGAAATGTCCTGTTAGTGCTGTACAAATTTACTCTCTCTGCAGTTTTTACCCTTTCGTTTTTGATAGAGGCTTTCCTCCTTAACACAACAGATTTATTTCAGTCTTACCCAAATCCCCTCACCTCCTCAGTCTCCCTTCCAGCTCCACACTCCAATCCTCCATACCTGAAGAATCATGTCCTGTGTACTCGTAGGTCTTTTCCCAAGTGCCATTTTCTTCCTTCCAGATAATAACCTTCCTGTCATAGGAACAGGAAGCCAAGATATTCCCATACATAGGATGAGCCCAGGCAACCTGCCACACGGGACCTTCGTGCCTGCAAGAAACAGCATCATTAGGAAAAGCTGAGAGAAACCCCTTCCAACTGCAGCTGCCTCAGAGACCACTGCTGTGAATTGCTGCTCTGGGAGGGATTAGAGTTCTGACATGAGGAATGAGTAATGCTTAGCATTAGATTGCAATGTTAGTGCCCTGACACAGAGCTCTCACTGTCACAGAAAACAATTCACACCTGTATCAGTCCATGGTACTTCTTGAAAATCACAGGTGCAAAGTACTAAATTAATGACCAAGCCCCACTGTGCTTCCCACTGGGGCTTCATCCCCACCCTAGCCCTGAGAAGTTTTTCAGCACAGTCTTGGAGGAGCTCACCCTGGAATTCAACCTGCACGCTGTGCTGCCCAAGGGCAAAAGGACAAAGCACCAAGGTTTTGCCCTGATTAACCTCTGGTGTTGTGCCATCTCACCCCCTGAGGTCGGCAATGAGGATCTGCCCCCCGTTGCGGACATCGAAGATCTTCACGGAGCGGTCTGAGGAGCAGGTGGCCAGGCGCGTGCCGTAGTAATCCATCTGTGCATCGTGCTGCGGGCAGAGAGGGAGAGCTGCGCTCAGCACGGTGTGCTCGGCCTGCTGACCACCACTGCAGCACAGGCGCCCCGGGCCCCGCACACCGGGCACAAAGGAGCCCTCTTAAACAATCCAGGCCTGCCACACAAGCAATTTGTTTCCCCAGCTGCTTCTTCAATCACTATACAAATGTTACACAGAAGGAATCCAGGGAATTCTGAGCAACAACCACAGCATTTTCATGACAGGGAACTCAGGCTGCTGACTACAAAGCAGTGACAAGTTACGTATTTCTGTTTCTTAAAATGTGAAGTGGATGTACAAATACTGCTCTTAATGATATTTGAAACTTCACCATTACCAAGCCATAGAATCTTTATGGCTGGAAAAGACCTCCAAGGTCACTGACTACAACCTTTGACCAACGGTTGTCACTTGTCACTAGACCAGAACACTTCCTACCTCATCCAGTCATTTCCTGAACACCTTCAGGGATGGTGACTACACCACCTCCCTGGGCAGCCCTTTCCAATGCTTGATAGCCTTTTCTGTGAAGAAATACTTCCTGAAGAATCAGGCTTATCTAACTGGGCTCCTTCCTCCAACAAATTACTTTGAAACCTTTCTTCCTACCCATATTAATACATCTACTCCCAGACACATCCACTTAAAGGAAAACCATTTTTATCAGCTGAAGGTCTGTACCAGCAAATATACACATATCTCTATTATTTCACAAAAAAGGGCAGAAACAAGCCCTCACATGAAAATTAAGATTTTAAATAATTTCCTCTTTCCTCCCAGCCAAGTTTTTCTCTCCACACAGTATAAAATGGCAAGATCAGGCTTTCAGACAGCATTCTGCATCCAACACCCCACGAGTGTGCTCTTCCACGAGCACATACATGCCGCGCTCAGTGCTCACAGAGGGCCCCAGAGCAGCTCTGTCACAGCAGCCGCCGGACCGGCGGAGCAGCTCCCCGCACACTTACGATCATGTCTTCGTGGGACGTGTCCACGGTGTTAATGACCGACACCTGCGGGGAGAAGGAACAGAACGAGCTCAGCGCAAACAACGCGCGGCCGCGGACCCTGGAGCCCCGGTCCATCCCCGGCCGCCCCGCCGGGTCCGGTGTACCCTGTGCCGTGCCCCAGGCTGCCCGGGCCGCGACGGGAGGCCGCCGCTCGGGCCCCACACCGGGACGCCGCCGGTTCCCCGCTTCCCCCTGCCCCGGCGCTGGCGGCGGCCCCGGCCCCGCTCGGCCTCGCTCGCCCCCCCCTCTCACCACGGCGGCGGCCCCGGCCCCGCTCGCCCCCCCCTCTCACCATGGCGGCGGCCCCGGCCCCGCGGCACTCCCGGCCCGGCCTCTGCCCGCGCGCTCAGACGTGGCACGCCGGTCCCGCGCACAACCGGCCCCGCCGCGCCCCGCCCGCCGGCGACGACGTTCCGCCCGTGCCGGGTTCCGGGGGCGGCCACTGCCTTGGCTGGGCCGGGAGAGGGCGAGGGCGGGAGTGGCGACTGACCGGTCCTGCCCCGGCGCCGCCAGCCGAGCCCGCCGAGCGGCCAGAGGCACCGTCGGGGCCCGGACAGAACCCCCAAAGCCGTCCGGCCCGGCTCCTCCCGCCACCTTGGGGCCGCCCGGCACGGCACGGAGCGGGCGGCGGCCTCGGGGCCCGCAGAGCCCTCCGCCATGGCCAACGTCTCCTACCACATCTCCAGCCTGCTGGAGAAGATGACCTCCACCGACAAGGACTTCAGGTGTGGCACCACGGGACGGGCCCTGCGGACGGCAGCCACCTGCGAACGGGGCCCTGGGAGGAGGGGGCTGCCAGAGAGGGGTCCTGCCGCGCCAGGGGCGGGCGCGCAGGGGACCTGAGATTTGCATCAGTTGTATTTACAGGGTGTCTAGCCGACTGCAAGTTGTATTTACAGGGTGTCTACCAGACTGTGTCCTAGCTGAGAGGGGATGTAGATTAGCTAGAGGAGCTCCCCTCCCTTGCCTAGACTGGTGCCTGATGAAAGTGGAAGGGGGAATAAGTCTGGGGAGCTGGACTCTAAGTTGTTATTTCTTTTGTGAATAAAGAACATCGTAGCAGACATGCTTCTAGTTTGTTTTGATAATTTGTGAGATAGTCAGTGCATTAAAAGGGGTGAGTAGACCCCCGTGTCCCTGGGTGATGGATGCTGCACATACTGGCTCTGCTCAGGTTGCTTGGAAAACTTTTTCTGTATGATGGGAGAATGTGCCTTCCTGACAGGACTGAGATGCTTTTATTTCTTTGTTTATGTCAGCAGAAAAGTTGGCATCTTTTTGGGGTTAGACGGATGACTCGATATATAAGGCAGTCTATCAAAAAGTAATTAAAACTGACATGTATGAAAGATTTCACTCCTTAGTATATTGTTCTCTCAGTATCATTCTGGAAGGTAATGTTTGGGCCAGACTTGGTATTTTGAGGTCTAAGAGAGGGGTTAGTAATAGCCTAAAAGTAGGTTGGTTTTTGTAGAAGCTGCTGATGTTCTCAGATGTTAAAATAGGTACTTTATAAAGAAGTCAGTGATGAAGCAGTTGTGCAAACAGTTTGTTCAAAGAATTTACAGTTAACACTCCAAAGGAGATGTGCCTGACACCAGGCACATCATGTCCCAGAGGTACTGTAGGGCACTTCTCCCAGCTCATGGCCAAGCATGACCTGTTATAGGGCCAGGTTTCTCTTGTTCCCCTCACAGATGGATCTGTAGGTGAGATTCCGAGGTCCGGGGGCAGCATGGCAGCAGGCAGTGAGGCCAGAGCGGGATGTGGGGCAGGATGGCAGCGAGGCCAGAGTGGGATGTGGGGCAGGATGGCAGCAAGGCCAGAGCAGGATGTGGGGCAGGATGGCAGCGAGGCCAGAGCAGGTCCAGGGCCAGGATGGCAGCGAGGCCAGAGCGGGATGTGGGGCAGGATGGCAGCGAGGCCAGAGTGGGTGCTGGGGCAGGATGGCAGCGAGGCCAGAGTGGGATGTGGGGCAGGATGGCAGCGAGGCCAGAGCGGGATGTGGGGCAGGATGGCAGCGAGGCCAGAGTGGGTGCTGGGGCAGGATGGCAGCGAGGCCAGAGCGGGTGCTGGGGCAGGATGGCAGCAAGGCCAGAGTGGGATGTGGGGCAGGATGGCAGTGAGGCCAGAGCAGGATGTGGGGCAGGATGGCAGCGAGGCCAGAGCGGGTGCTGGGGCAGGATGGCAGCGAGGCCAGAGCGGGATGTGGGGCAGGATGGCAGCGAGGCCAGAGCGGGTGCTGGGGCAGGATGGCAGCGAGGCCAGAGCGGGTGCTGGGGCAGGATGGCAGCGAGGCCAGAGCAGGTCCAGGGCCAGGATGGCAGCAGGCAGCGAGGCCAAAGGGGGATGTGCTGCCACGGAAGGCTCTGTTCAGCCCGTGGCCATAATTGGTCATGCTGGTTCGGCACAGACACTGAACTGCGGAGTGCAGCTGAGGAGCTCTCACAGAATCAGAAATAGATTGCACGTTAACATCTTAGGGCACGTATCTGCTGTTTGCTCACTCTGGATTTCGGGCTGGCTGGGGAACACCACAGCAGTCCCTCGTTCCAGATGGACCTCATTGCTGCTCAGGAATGGGCTGGCAGATTGAAGCCTCAAATGATGACCGGTACATGAGAGCTCTTGTGTGCTGAATGAGTGACATCAGAGCCTAATTTTAAAAGGAGCTGTCACTTTGTAACAAGAGAGAAGGACTTTGTGGCTCCTGTCAGATATCCATTCTGTGCAGGGCTAACATTGGAAAGCAGCTAACACACGATAGCCACACTGAGATTTCTTAGAACCTCTGACTCCTATACCAGCACCTTTTACTTTCCTGCTCCTGGGAAAATAGATACTTTCCAGAATTTCTCAATATCCATTCTGTTCCTGTTAGAAAACTGACTGTCAATTGGGTCTTTGTTTTTCTTTCTAATCTGGAGTGATAAATACTCAATTGGTTTTGCTCACAGCAATCTAAATATAGCCTAGTACACTTCTGAGGTGTAGTTTGCATGGAGTCATTACTTTATTTTTTCATTTTTGAAAGTGAAAGGACTTGTCCATGTCTGGGGTCATACTATCAGTGCTAAGTTAGCCAGAAAGAACAGAGCCAGGTGAATTCTTAGACCCCAGACTGCTTTTCCTAGGCCAGGTGAAAATTTGGTGAAAAAAGCCATCATGATTTTTTTCTGGCATAGTTAACCATGTTCATTTACTCACTGAGAAAAAATACACATGCTGAGTGCCACTTTTAGAGTTTTTGTTTACCTGACCCCTGTTAGGTAGTTATCTACTTGTAAGATAGTAATTTTCCTTTTTCTTAGGACAGTGTTTTAAGTTACTCTTTGGTAGTGTGTTTTCATACAAGCACCAGTTGCCAGATTCTGCGCAGGTGATGCAAAGGTGATGCATTTGTGTCTGCACATCAGCCAGTCCACTTTCTCCCTGTGTCCTTTCAGGTTTATGGCCACCAATGACCTGATGATGGAACTGCAGAAAGACTCAATAAAACTAGATGAAGACAGTGAGAAAAAAGTTGTGAAAATGCTTTTGAAATTGCTGGAGGACAAAAATGGGGAAGTACAGAACCTTGCTGTCAAATGGTAAGAGCCTAGACAATAACAGCCATGTTCTCTGGCACTAATGAAGCCATCACAGACTGCAGAGTGTGAGAGCAGAGCCTGGCCCTTGACACCTCCCTCAAACCTCCTCTGCAAGGGACTTTGCCCTCTGTTGCAGGCACTGCACTTTCTCCCAGTGTAGACACTCACAAGGGGTGAGCACACAGATACCTTTGTAGCAGCAAGAGATGATTTTGGAAGTACTTCAGTGTCCCTGTTATAAACCTTACCACATGGAAGGTGGAGCCCTAGGATTTTATTTCTTCAGGGAAAAGCACACTTAAAAATTTTGCTCATCAACCTCTTGACCTCTCTCAGGCTGTGAAATCCAGTGCTGAATTTCTCCATGGAACTGTCTTTGATAGCAATGGTACTAAACATGTACAGCCCTTATGGGCTTTAATTTCAGGTCCAAATCCTTCTCTTCAAGGGAGTTTTAATTGAACTTTATAATGCACTTGGATTTTTCTCTGACTTGAGTCTGAGTGCAGCCTGTGCCATTGCTTTGCCTTTGACCATTCCCATATTTTTTTAATCCACGTAAACAAAAGTAGCAGGTTCCTCTAGCAGTGAATCCTCTGATAAAGGGATCCTGCTGCTGACATGTTCTTTCCCATCTCTTTCCCCAGCATGGCTAAGTGGGCGTGTTCAGTCTAGAAATGCCATTGAATGGCTCAGTTCACCCCAGGGCTCCAGAAAGGTGGGCCATTTAAAGACAACTTTGGGTTCCTCTATTTTTTCCTGCTGTGGATCCTATTCATATTCCCTTCTTTTCAACCATGTGCTGTTTCTATCCCTGTTCTTTCCCTGTTATCTTTGGCCCTTTCTTTCTGGTTCCCACTGTCCTGACTTCTTTTGGCCCTGCTCCTCTCTCTGCCTGGTTTGGGTTCGTTTATTCTGGGTTTTAAAGCAAAACAGTTGGGCACTGAGCAGAGGACCAACTTCTCAACTTCTTTGCCTAGTTATCTGTGGTGGTATCTGCAGTAAGTCCATCTCATTGCAATCTCTCATCCATCCAGAGTGTGATACTGAGGAGGCCTCAAGCTGGAACCAGGAAAATTTCCTTCTCATGCCTAAGGAGGTGCTTAGAGTGAAATGTCAGTCATTCCCAGATAGGTGGCCAGGATCTTTAAGGAGGAGCAGTGTGAGGGTTTGAAGGACGTGGACAGTTGGATGAGGCCCTTCATCCTGACTGGCTTCTTGTCCCGCAGCCTGGGCCCGCTGGTTGGCAAAGTGAAGGAGTACCAGGTGGAGACCATCGTGGACACGCTCTGTACGAACATGCTGTCGGACAAGGAGCAGCTGCGAGATATCTCCAGCATCGGCCTCAAAACAGTTATTTCTGAGCTGCCACCAGCTGCCACAGGTACACTGGCTGTCCCCATTTGTCACTGAGGGATGGGGAGTCCCAGCCTTTGGTAAACGGGGAAAAATGTAGAGTCCAGAGCCTAGAAGCTACCGATTCTTTACTCGTCTGCCAGAGGACCATCTGTGAAATCAGGAGAGGGACAGTAGAGCTGAGGTACCAATGGGATGAAAGGCAGAATTAAATGAAAACTTGAGCTGTATTTGGAAATATCTGTGTACCCCAAAAATGCATCAGCTTTTCAGGGGATACATAAGGCTCCCAGCAACAGGATTTTCCTCTGTAGCCATCTCATGAATCTGTCCTGATTAGATCTCCCAGTGATGATTTCTTTTTTCAGCGTACCAGGAATTGAATGGTTCCTAGCAGCAAAAAGTGTTAACTAACAGGAGGGAAAAATATCTCTCTTGCAGGTTCCACCATGACAGCTAATGTGTGCAAAAAGATCACAGCCCAGCTGACAGGAGCCATTGGCAAGAAGGAGGATGTGTCCGTGCAGTTGGAAGCTCTTGACATCCTGTCAGATATGCTGAGCAGGTACCAGAGGATTTCCTCCTGGCAGCTGTGCATAAAAGGGGGCTGCAAGGATGTGTCTGCTTTTGATTTCTTTATTTCTCTAATCCTATTACTGGGACTTAAAAACACAGGATTTGGTTGGCTGCTCCTAGGGAATATCTGAGTAGAGCAGGTCCCCAGCAGGGATGCGAGATAACATGCCATGCCTTTCTGTGCTTGGGAATGGCAGTGCCTCTGGTGATGGATCCCACAGAAGCTTAGCTCACATAAACATGGAAGGGTGAGGGCAAAGCAGGGAGGTTTATTTTAGCCCTATGAGCCCATCACATAAGCTTTTTTTTTTTCCTGGCTGCCTCTAGTTGCATTAAGTCAGAGTGACAGTGTCGTATGTCATCTGCATGCAGGAAATTATTAGCACACCCTTGGGTCATCCAGAAGGACACAGTCAAAAACTCCTCCACAATGGAGACAAATTACCTCTCCCTGTGTTTTACAGACCAAGTCAGTGTTCAGACCAAAATGACAAACCCATCCTTCTCCTCCCCCTCCCCACAACGTGCATGAAGTCTCCAGAGCTGAAGGATTTTCAGATTTGTTGCTGCCAAGAGGGATTTTTTTCTGAGCCTTTGACTTTCACCTTGTGTCTTGTTCTGTTCATTGCAGGTTGGGAGGAACACTCTACTCATTCCATTCCTCCATCCTGACCTGCCTGCTGCCCCAGCTGACGAGCCCCAGGCTGGCAGTTCGTAAACGGGCCATCATTGCCTTGGGGCACCTGGTCTTGACCTGCAGTGGAAACATCTTCTCAGAGCTTACAGAGCATCTGCTGGCAGAGCTGAAGAGGAACGAGTCCACATCTACCACCAGGACGTACATTCAGTGTGTGGCTGGCATCAGCAGGCAGGCTGGGCACCGCATAGGTAGGATGAGCACCTTGAAATGATGCTGGGAAATGTACATGCATTTTAGAGCAGCTCCTCTTAGTGGTAAAAGAAGAGTGCTTGTTGTTCTTAATGTATTAGTGGCTTCTGCTTGTGATCCCCTCTGTGGCTCTGGTCTGGTTCTCTGATCTTCACTTGGAAAGGAGACACCAGAGTATCTCTTTGGCTGCCCTTTGCTAGTGACTATGGTCTTCCCCTCAAGATCTTCCAGCTCTTGCCTGGTTTGAATTAACACCTCTGTGAACCAGGTCAGTGGATTCACACACTTTTAAATGACATAGGGGATGGCAACATATTGTATTACTTGTGTAAAAGACCTGCCAGAGTTGAGATTAGGTTCTAAGAGATCTCTAATGACAGCTCTTCCTGTGAGTGAAATGCCAACAAGGGGCTGCAGACAGGGAGCGGGGATTGGCTGCTGAAATCTAGCACAGCTGGTTTTGGTGGGCTGCTGGCTCCTTGCCCATGAGGTCTGGGGCAGGAATGCTCTACCAGGCACAGGAAGGAAGTAGCAGCTGGCTGAGTTCTCAGCTGCCCAGGTGAGTGAAGGCTGGAATGGATTTTCAGTGCTGTTTGCTTTGTCTTTCCCAGGAGAACACCTGGAGAAGATAATTCCTCTGATTGTTCAGTACTGTAACGTGGATGACGACGAGCTGCGAGAGTACTGTTTCCAGGCCTTTGAGTCCTTTGTGAGAAGGTGTGTTCCCTTGGGGAATGCCTCTGTGCCATCCAGGGCATCTGTGTCCTCCTGGTGTAGATATCCATACATTCAGCATCCTCGAAGGAAGGCCTTCCTGCAAGTATTCCTGTTGGGAAGACAGTTCACATATGAAATCTCTTCTGCACATGCAGAGTTGGACTGGAATCATGAGCTGCTTTACCTCAGCATGTGAGGCTGTCCTTCTGTATTGGTTTTGCAGGAGTAGGAGGTTCCTTGTCCTTGAAGTGTTCCTTAGCCAGAGGGAACTGCCTCGCTCCTGGTGCCTGGAGGGAGCTGGAGGCAGCAAGGGGGTTGGGCAGAAGAACTGCTGAGCTGCAGCTCTCCTATTGTTTGGTCAAACATTTACTGCTTGGAAAAGGAGCCCTGCAGAGCTGTCGAGGTGTTCTCCCAAGGAAGGGAGGATTCAACCAGGATCTGTATGTGTGCATTGATACATACAGGTAACCAAGGGCCACCATCAAACCACAGCTGAAATGCCAACAGTAGGTTTATTTCGTTACTTGCTAATTATACTGGGTGACAGAGACACATGGGGACACAGGCTCTGTTTGGTGTTTGGCTTAGTTATCCCAACTGAGAGAAGGGCAAGGGGGCTTGCTGCCTGCCTCACTCTAACAAAAGGTTTCCTGCATGTCTGTGAGAGTGTATTATCTCTCCACAGGAATTGTACTTCTGAAAATAGACAGAGGATGAACAACATTAGGTATAATAAATGGAGTTTTCCCACACTGACATCTTTAGCCTTCCCAGTAGCAAGGTTACTTTGAGTAAAACTATTCCCTCCTCGCCAAATCTTCTGATTTTAACTCAGTCCTCCCAACAGGGTGAAGGCAATTGATTTATTTATTTGTCATTAAAAAATTATTGCATCCTCCCCATAGGAGATGTTCCTTCTTGCTGTGCATGAAGCAAAGATGTTCCTTGCTTTATGTACAGCAGGAAGGAACATCTTTGGTTTAACTCATATTATCAAAATGGTCTGTGAAGCACTTTGTGATCATTTTGAGATTAATATTATTTGGATATTGAAAACAGCTTAGTCTTCTACTAACTCTTACAATTTTCATTTGTGATAGGTGCCCAAAGGAAATGGACCCTCACATCTCAAGTGTGATGGGACTATGTTTGAAATACATTACCTTTGACCCAAACTACAACTATGATAATGAGGAGGAAGAGGAAGAGATGATGGAAACTGAAAATGGGGAGGATGAAGAGCAAGGTGCCTGCTTGTGAGGATGGCTATGCTCAGCAGAACACGCGGTTAACATTTCTCCCCTTCCTGCTTTCTCCTCCTGGAGAGGGCAGCTCTGAGGATCAAGTGATCCTTTAGCTCCATTTTCTCATAATTGCACTTGTTTCCCCTTGTGTTGTTTCTAGAAAGCGACGACGAGTACAGTGACGATGACGACATCAGCTGGAAGGTCCGCAGGGCTGCGGCCAAGTGCCTGGAGGCCATTGTCAGCAGCAGGCACGACCTCCTGCAGGACTTCTACAGAACTCTCTCCCCAGCCTTGATAAGCAGGTTCAAAGAGAGGGAGGAGAATGTCAAAGCTGACATCTTCAATGCTTACATCTCCTTGCTGAAGCAAACACTGCCTACCCAGAGCTGGCTGCACTCTTCGGGTGCCTCTGGCAAGGATGACATTCCTTTGACAATGCTTCAGAACCAGGTGTGTGAGCAGGTGGTGGCTGGGCTAAATCACAAAGCAGTGAGAAGTAGGTACCTTGGGAATGTGGCTAGCTGAAGGAGCCCTGGGGCAGGCATCCAGAGGGCCCCAGATCCAGAGAGGGCTGGCTGTTTACTGTCTGTCTCCTGCCATTCCTGGGGGAAGAGGGCTGGCACAGCACAGGAACGCGGGAGTACAGCCAGCACTGCTCCTCCACCAGCCCTGGCACGTGTGCAGCTGAGGCAGGGTGGCTTCTGGGTGAAGTGTCTGGCTAGTGCCTTACTACAGCTGTTGCTCGGGAAACTCACGGAATAAACTGTGGTAGAAATGTACCAGAGTGAGCCTCTGAGAGCAGCTGGGGTGACTGAGGTGTCCCCTTTTCATTTGCTTCTCCAAACTGCAGGTTCCCAACATCATCAAGGCCTTGCACAAGCAGCTCAAAGAAAAGAGCATAAAATCCAGACAGGGTTGTTTCAGCCTTCTGACAGAATTGGCCAGTGTTCTTCCTGGCTGCCTGGCCGATCATATACCTGCACTTATCCCTGGTAAGCTTGTCTGTGGTCTGGGGTGAAGCAGCAGGGCTGGCAAAATCCATTCTGAACACATGTGCTTCTTGCCTGTGTGTTCCAGTTTTACTCCTGTGAGTTATTCTGCTCAGCATTAGGACAAATATATGAAGTTCTGCTCTGTGCTGATGTGCTGAACAGCTTCCAGATTAATTCTGGCCTCTGCACTGAAAGCCAGGATAAAAATGTCAAGTTCATTTCCACAGTCCCCTGACAAGATGCTTTTGGGAGGGCCTATTCCAGCCTCCTCTGAAAGTAGCTGGAATTGTGCTGTTACCACACTGAGATCAGAAATACAAATGCCACTTCCTTTTGCAAAATGCAGTGGCATTTTAAAAAATTCTTTATATTGACTGATTCTTTAATTTGCACCACCACATTTTTCTCTGAGGTCTCTGGCTGGTGGGCTTATGAAGCATCCCACTGCTGGAAGGCTCCCGCCTTTGCTTTTGGTGTGATTGTATAGTGAATATGAGAAAAGTCTCCTGTGATTGTCCCTTGCTGGATCCATGAACCTCCTTCTTTGGGAAAAATACGACATCATCATATTTTCTTCTGCACAGGTATTGTTTTCTCCTTGGCGGATAAATCCAGCTCCTCCAACATGCGGATCGACACACTGTCCTTCCTCCACGTCCTTCTCTGCAACCACCAGCCAGAGGTATTTCACCCTCATGTCAAAGCCCTGCTGCCTTCTGTTGTCACCTGCATTGGAGACCCCTTTTATAAGATCACGTCAGAAGCTCTGCTGGTAACTCAGCAGCTTGTGAAAGTTATCAGGCCTTTGGACAAACCTTACACCTTTGATGCCAAGCCCTATGTGAAGGACCTTTTCCCTGGTACTCTGAAGCGGCTGAAGGCAGCTGACATTGACCAGGAGGTGAAGGAACGTGCCATCTCCTGCATGGGACAAATAATTTACAACTTGGGAGACCATTTAAGCACTGACCTTCAGCCAACCCTGAAGATATTTCTGGAGAGGCTCAAAAATGAAATCACCAGACTGACAACAGTCAAAGCATTAACCTTAATTGCTAGTTCTCCACTTAAAATAGATTTGAGACCCATCCTAGGGGAAGGTCTCCCCATTCTAGCTTCCTTCTTGAGAAAGAATCAACGTGCCTTGAAACTAAGCACTCTGAATGCTCTGGACATCCTGGTGAAGAACTACAGTGACAGCCTCAAGCCTGCCATGATTGAGGCTGTGCTAACAGAGCTCCCCGTCTTAATAACCGAGAATGACATGCACGTGTCCCAGGTGACCATCATGTTCCTCACGACTTTGGCCAAGGTTTATCCATCCTGTATCTCCAAGATCAGTGGCTCTGTCCTTGCTGAAATCTTTCAGCTTGTCCACTCACCTTTGCTTCAAGGAGGGGCCCTGAACGCCATCATCAACTTCTTCCAGGCACTGGTCCTGACAAAGACGGCTGCCATGGGTTACCCGGAGCTGGTGAAGCAGCTGACAGCACCCGTTTACTCCTCAGGCTCGGCCGGGGCCTCGCTGACGTTGCACAAGCAGGCGTATCACTCCATCGCAAAGTGTGTGGCAGCCGTGTCCTCAGCCTGCCCAAAGCAAGCCCCTGCAACAGTGAACCAGTTTGTCCAGGATGTGAAAAGTCCCAAGTCCAGCCCTGCTGTTCAAGTGCTGGCTTTCCTCTTCCTGGCAGAGGTGGGCCGCACCACGAACCTCAGTGCTCAGAGGGAGCTCAGAACCGTCATCCTGGAAGCGTTCTCTTCCCCCAGTGAAGAGGTGAAATCCGCCGCCTCCTACGCGCTGGGGAACGTCAGCGTTGGCAATCTCAAGGAGTATCTGCCCTTCATGCTGAAGGAGATTGGAAGCCAGCCCAAGCGACAGTACCTGCTGCTGCACTCCCTGAAGGAAGTCATCAGCTGCTCCCCAGCTGACAGCCTCACGCCTTACGTGGAGGATATCTGGGCTCTGCTCTTCAAGCACTGTGAGTGCACAGAGGAGGGGACACGCAACGTGGTGGCGGAATGCCTGGGGAAGCTGACTTTGGTGAACCCTGCTGAGCTGCTGCCCCGGCTGAGGAAACAGCTGTCAGCAGGTAACGGGTAGGGCAATGACCAGAGCAGGGAAATGCTGCCTTCTGATGGGAATTCATTTTGTAAACTGCTTGTGGCTACAACAGGGAACAAAGCCATTTGAGAAGAGAGCAAGTAACAAGATGGATCTCTGCAAGGAGGCTCAGAGGAGCACTGGTCCGCACAAGAGCAGGAAGGTGCAGGGAACAGGGACTACACAAGGAGATTGTGCAGGAGCAGATTCAAACACAGAGTTGATAAGAAGAATCCTCTACTCCCTTATAACATATGTATAACAGGATCAAGGGCAGAATATGTACTACAGAGTTACGGCAGTGATTTTCTCTTTATTTTTCACTGTTTTTCTTCCCCTCTTCATTGCAGGCTCCCCACATGCCCGGAGCACGGTGGTTACTGCCATCAAGTTCACGATTACGGACCAGCCTCAGCCTATTGATGCTCTCCTGAAAGGCTGCATAGGTAGGCTGGTTTGGACAGGGGCGTGAGCCGGGGGCATGGGAGGTTGGGTGTTGTTAGCAGCTCAGGGATTTTCCATTCCTCTGTGAACCTCATCTAGTCCAGTTAGTTTTTATCAGTATTTCTCAGCTTTTGGGATTAAACAGCAACACTTACTGTGAGTCCTTGCTAACTGCACTGATGCGTTGCTCTTGGGCTTGTTCAGTTGTTTTTTAGAGTGCTTAAGTTCTTTCTGCATGTAAACTCAGAATTCCAGCACCCCACAAAAAGGATCTTCAGAAGTATAACCTACACGAGGAGTGTCTGATGTCCAGGGAGCCCATAAAAGGATCTACTGTATAAAACTGGCCCTTCTGTTTCAGAGAAGTTTGATCAGATGGGATCTAAGCATGAAAAATTCTCCACAACTTCCTTGAATAACAATGCTTCTGATTTGACTTTAGGGTAGAGTAGCTGGAGTCACATCATTTGTTTTTATGCCCAAATGCAGGATAGTCATGTTTCTTTACTGTATCCCAAATGGAGGGAGAGAAAGCATCTCAAATAGCTCTGACAGACTGTGCTACTAATTATTTTACCATAAATGCTCTCATAACCAGCCTCCTTGAAATACATCCCAATATACTTTAGATTACTGCAAAAATGTTGCAGCCTGTTGGCTGAAGAACTGACTGATGTGCTCTTATCCCACAGGTGACTTCCTACAAACTCTGCAAGATCCAGACCTGAACGTTCGCCGTGTGGCTTTAGCCCTGTTTAATTCTGCTGCTCACAACAAGCCTTCTTTAATCCGGGACTTACTGAACTCAGTCCTCCCCAGCCTGTACAATGAAACCAAAGTGCGGAGGGAGCTCATCCGGGAGGTAACTGGGCTCGGCAGGGGGCACACGGTGACTCACAGCAGCCTGCGAAGCCCCGATGGAGCTGCTGCTGTCTGCTCTTTGGTGACAGCTGTACTGTCTTGGTTCAGGTAGAGATGGGGCCATTCAAGCACACAGTGGACGATGGCCTGGATGTGAGGAAAGCCGCTTTCGAGTGCATGTACACCCTGCTGGAAAGCTGCCTGGACCGGCTGGACATCTATGACTACCTGAACCACGTGGAGGATGGGCTGAAAGATCACTATGACATTCGGGTAGGTGCTGTGCCCTGATGTCATATTCTGTGTGGGGCCTGAGCTGCAATCGGGCTGTGTATCCCCAGAGCCCCGTGGTGCAGTATCCCCAGGGATGTCAGCCCTTTGCAAACACCTGCAGCACTGCACACACCTGGGCCAGCTGCAGCTCGAGCCCCTGTCTGCCAGGGGTGCGCTTGCAGCTCTTAGCAGAGCCCCTTGCACAAGTGCAGAGGCGCTCAGCACGGTGCGGGTACAGCCCAGCCTGCCAGCGGAGCTGGGCGCCCCAGAGCACCCACACGTTTTCTCCCCTCCTGCCCAGATGCTGACGTTCATCATGCTGGCGCGGCTCTCGGTGCTCTGCCCCCATGCTGTGCTGCAGCGGCTCGAGCGGCTCATCGAGCCCCTCCGGGCAACCTGCTCCACTAAGGTAAGAGCAGGATCGTGCAGGGCCCAGGGTGGGTCCTGCCCAAAGCTGCCTCTGCTCCTGGCCTTCTCCCTCAGTGCTGCTGAGCCACCCGCTTCCCTCACTTCCCCAGCTGGAAAATTCTCTGCTGGCCTTTGCTGCTGTGTTGGTTCTGTGCCTGTATGGGCTTTTCTAAATGCCAACTGAAAACAGGGCTTTGGATTTGCAGGTGAAAGCTGGTTCAGTGAAGCAGGAGTTTGAGAAGCAGGACGAGCTGAAGCGCTCAGCCATGCGGGCAGTGGCTGCTCTCCTGACCATCCCTGAGGTGGAGAAAAGCCCAGCAATGGCCGAGTTTTCATCCCAGATTAGATCCAGTCCTGAAATGGCATCACTTTTTGAGAGCATTCAGAAAGATTCTGCTTCCCTCCCCACCTCAGAGTCAATGGACATGAGCTAAGATGTTTCTCCCCACCACCCTCCTGCCTTGGGATGCCTCAGCCAGACACCAGCTGGGTGGGGAAGAGCAAATGCCACTGGGCTGCTCTTCTGCCACAGCCAAGTCCAAGTCCCTGGGCAGCCCCAGGAGAAACTGGGGATGGTGTGTTAAATGTGACAGCTGGACGTGACTGGCTTGATCCAGCTGCCTTCCTATCGGACAACTCAGAGAATTGGAATGAGACCTGAGATCAGGGAATACAGCCTCACATAGGGGAGGGGTTGGAAGATGAATATTCCCATTTTTTCAGGAAGTTTTAAGGGGTGCACAAAGCAGTCACAGTTGTGGTTCCATGAACAATGGAAATTGCTTCCTCAAATACTCCTTACTGCAAGTACAAAGGTTTTTAATCACTGCACATGCACTTTCTACCTTAAATTGCCCAAGAATGTATTTATAGTGTTTAACTAAAAAACATGGCTCAAAACTGGAAGCCATGTAATAATGAGTTCATCCCACGGGCCTTTTGGGAAAGAAGACTTGCACCTGCCAAGCTGCTGAGGCTGCACAGGGCAGGGGGGTTACCCAACACCCCCACCCTCCTCCTGGGGCTCCAGTTTGGCATTTGGGCAATATGAAGCTTTGTTGCTTGGCTTTCATATTTATGGATTTGACTGCAAAATACCTCAGCCATCTTCCCTGAGGGATGATTACTGACTGTTTCAGTGACAAACCCTGCTTAAAGCTTTGCTTTGCACTAACACTGGCTTCTCTCTCCCCTTGGAGCACCTTGGTGTTGGTGTCACTAGCCACAGGGGTCTGCTGGTCAGTGTCAGTCACAGGGCTCAGAGGTGGCAGGCAGGAGCCAGGGCTGGCAAGCACACAGCCCATAGCGGCTGCTGTGCTCAAATACTGCTTTGTGCAAGAGAAAATGCCTTAAGAGACAAAGGTTCTAACAGCCAACTAGAGGATGAGGCAATCATGACGCATTGCTCTAGCCATGAACTGCTCTGTGTTTTTTTTTCTCTTTTGAGAGAGTGGTTGATGTGAATAGTGTTTATACTGCTGTGCAAAAGGACATCTGTTGTCTGAGTGGTATAGAAAATAAAATACTTTGAAGCTGTGTACCCTGAGTTCACTGACCATCACCATGACACTGCTCCTCAAGTGCCCCTGACAGCAGAGCCCTGAAGCCAAACACAGGCTGCTGCCCCTCCTGTGCCCAAGCAAAACAGAACCCGAGTTGGACTGAGGCTTTATTAAATACACCTGTGCTGCAGAGGCTGCTACTCGTTCTCCTCGCTGCGCAGTCTGGCGTTGGGGTTGGTGATCTTGATGGCGAGCTGTGCGGCTCTCTCCACGATCACCTTCCTGTTCTTCGAGGACACGTTGTGGGCAATCTCTGCACAGTACGACCTGTTGGGAGACACACAGCGTTGGCCTTGGCTCGAGCAGCATCCAGAGCTGAGGCAAAGCCCTCTGGAGCCAGGCCACCATGGGACAGCGTTGGAGCTGTCCTGCCAGCAGTACCTGGGCACAGCTGAGCTCAGAGGCATCACTGCACGGGCACTGAACCATGACTCCCACCCCTCACTGGCCTGAAGCAGGAGCTCCCCTCCAGAAAAGCTCAGCTTTTCCTGTGAATTACTCAGTCAAAGGCAGTCGATAATAACTGTTCTTACTACTTTGTTGCAAAAACAAGCACTGGAGCAGACTTGTGCCCAGGTCTGACCCAGGGCCCCAGTTCTGACTGAGGTTACCAGTGATGTGGCACAGCCTTACCCATCACTGTTGTGTATTTTTGCCAAGGGGATGAGATTGCCAGCCCCAAGGCCTCTCTGTGCCCCTACCCTCCAGTAGCCATTCACTGAGGGAATAGTGATGGCATCTATGCTCTCAAAGCAATGATTTTCCTCATTTCCCCCGACCATGCCACCTCTCCCAGGTGAGAGTACAGCCCTCACACACTCACTTGTTGCTCATCATCAGCACTTCCAGCTCTTTTACATTGTGGACCAGGAACTTTCTGAAGCCTGTGGGCAGCATGTGTTTTGTCTTCTTATTGCTGCCATAGCCGATGTTGGGCATCAGGATCTGCCCCTTGAAGCGCCGGCGCACTCTGTTGTCGATGCCTCTGGGTTTGCGCCAGTTGCGCTGAACAAATGCAGAGAGCAGTTACAAAACGAGACCACCCGGACCACAGCTGGCCTGAGGGCTGCCTACACCGGCCCCCACACTCCCTGCCCAGCTGCTGCAGCTTGGCACCATCCTGCTGGGCTTTCCTTCACCACCTACACCAAAGGCACCCCAAGAGTTCCTGTCCTGGGGAAGCTGCAGCAACTCCTCACCTTGATCTTGACATATCGGTCAGACTGGTGCCGGATGAACTTCTTGGTTCTCTTCTTGACGATCCTGGGCTTCACGAGAGGCCTGAGGGCAGGCATGGTGGCTGCGGGACAGAGCGGGGTGAGCGAGGGGCGTGCCTCAGGTGCGGTGCAGCTCCCCGGGCCACGCGTGTCGCAGACTGCCTTCCCCCAGGGGCCACAAGCGGGCCGGTGAGGGAATGGGTCTTCATCTGCTGGGGCTCTTCCTCCCGCCTCCGAAGCTGGCAGAGCACTGGGAGCTCTCCAGATGCGATCCTGGGAGGTGCCACGGTGTCCTCCCCGCGGCCCTGCGATGCTCCTGCCCGGAGCCCGGCGCCGCACGCCGTGGAGACCAACAGCGACCGAGACCCCCCGGCTCCGCCCGCCCACGCTCCAGAGGCCCCGGCCCGGCTGGTGACCGAGCGCGGCCGCGGCGGCCCCGCCGACCGGGAAGGGGCACGGGTGGGCCCCCAGCACCGCCCATCCTCCGCAGGCAGAGGACCGGTGCCGGCCCGCGGGGGCCGCTTTCCGCGCCCCGGGGAAAAGATGCGGCGGAGGGGAAGGGAAAGGGAGGAAAGCGGTCCGTGCCAGAAGCGCCGGGGCCCGGATGGCCCCGGATGGCGCGGCCGGGACTCACCGGTGCCGATGGCGCGTCCACGGCGGGCCGGGCGAGAGAGGGAGGGGCACCGCGCAAGCGCTTATGGGACACGCGGGCGGTCCTGGCAGGGCGTGTGGCGCTGCGGCCGCGCACACTGGGCACCGGCGGGGCGGTGCGGAGGCCAGGCCGCCGCCGCGGCGAGGTGGCACCGGGCAGGGAAGTTCAGTCCGGCGGGGGCGCCCAGTTCGGTGCTTCCCACCCACCGGCACGGACAGCGAGCCTGCTACGGGGCTGCCAGGACCTGTCTGCGTCACAGCGCAGGTTGTGCCCGCCAGCCGCTTCCGCCAGTGCGGGCGGGCGGGCGAGCGCCACCCGGCGGCGCGGCGGAGCCGGCCGGGCCCGCTCAGGGTCCGCAGGCCCGGAACGGCGCGGCACGGCCCGAGCGACCGAGAGCGGCCCCAGCTCCGGGAGCCAGAACACGCCTGGGGCCCTCTCCTGCCGGAGCGACACGGGGCCCGCCCCTGGATGAGACTGGGAAGGCGCCAGTAGCTCCGGCGGTACCGGGGGCAAGGCCAGGGCCGGGCAGCGGGCACGGAGCGGGGAATGCTCCGTCCCGGGCTGCTCCCTGCACACGCTCCCGCTCAGCCCGTGTCTTGCAGCACCGAGATCAGATCCCGACTGCTCCGGGCCCGGGAAGGTAATGGTGGACACTGGATGGCTGTGCCCAGTGAGCCCCCAGCCCGGGGAGGCAGCTGAGGGCACAGAGCTGCAGGAAGAGACAGGCACTACAAAACAGGGACACGTTTATTAAAAAAATAGCAATGACCCCAGCCATGACATCACACAAATATTTACACCCAGAGCTGTGAGGGCACCCGAGGGGAGGTGGTGGGGCCAGGTCAGCCCCAGCTCAGCTCAGTCGATGCTCAGCCTCTCCCGGTTCTCCCACAGCCACGTGTGGTACACGTTCAACTTGTGGTCCTGTGGCTGCACCTGAGACACAGGGAAAATGTAAAATATTTACTAAAACACCTTAAAATATCTCATCGTTCCAACATCCTGAGTGTTGGTTTTCCAGTGCCAGGGGTCGGTGGGCACAAGTGAGACCCGAAGGGCACCACCCACCTCCTTCCACTCGTTAACACAGAAGATCCTGTAGGAGTCGTTGCCGTACTTGCCGATGCCGTGCAGCTCGATCGGGTACCGCCACGCCTTGCTCAGGTACTCACCTGCGGGGCAGGGCACAGCACTCAGCACCTGCACACACACACCTGCCCTCACTGCCTGCACACAGGAGCACGCTGTGCCACTGTTACATGACTTCACATTTCAAATGAAAACCGAAAGTTTCAGGTGTTTCCTGGTGCATGCAGACCGTGAATCCCCACGGGCTAATCTTAAACTGTGGTGTTTACATTCTCAGTTCAGAGAATGTGAATACCACATTAAACTGCTGTTCAACAAACCACCGTGGGAGCTTTAATCATAATCTCTCTCATCTGAACAAAATTCTCCTCCGCAGGTTCTGAGTATAGAATCAGAAAAATCCCAGCTGGAAGGGCCTTCTGCAGGTCACCAGAGCAACCCTGAGCAGAGCCACTTTGTAGGAGTGCTCAAACACAGCAGCAGTGCTGCGGGTACTTGGGTCTCTTCTACTCCAACCAGTTTCTGGTCTCCTGCAGAACACACCGTGGCTGGCATTTCCCTCCCAGTTCAGACTGGGATCAGCAGCTTTGCCTGCGTGACACCAATGGATCCCAAACGCTGCACAAAATAGCCACCAACCCACCCAATCCCCAGAGCAGTGTTTGCATCAGAGCTGTTTGTCTTTTGCCAGCATAACCAAAATGGTTCCAAGATGTCAGGAAAACCCACCCGAGAACCTGATGATGGTTTTGGCTCTGAGTTCGTAGAGGCCCAGAGGTTTGAGCAGCTCTGACATTTCTTTCCAGTCTGCAGCCCTGGCTACCTCAGGAGAAGGATACTTCTTCAGGAACTCCCAGAGCACTGGAATGGCCATTTTCCCTGGTGAAAGAATCCCGTGAGCAGAAGGCTGGGATGGAGCTCTCCTTCTGCACTATCTATATGCTTTCTCAAGTGAGCTTTTCCAAGGTAAGGTACCAACTAAGGATTATTATTTCACAGCGACACAAGTTTAAAAAAAAATCAATTATTTCATTAAATAATTGATTATGCCATTAAAACTGGCAGCTGTTTCAGCCCTGTAACACCTCCCAACAGTTACACACCTACTCCTGCTACTCTACTTACCTGAAGTTTTGTTGAGAAATATGGTGGCAATGAGAAGCTTCCACGGATCATGGAAGAGTGTTTCCTGGATAAGATTGAAAGGAGAACGTGGAGGAGTCCATTTTCTGAGGGCCTTCCTTCTGGGTGGGCTGAGGGCTGTACAGGGGCAACACAGGAACATTTATTAGACAGCAAAGGATGGCTTTACCTATTTAATGAAAAAAAAAAAAAGAAGACCTCTGAAGCATTATTGTGGAGGCACTATGCATAGATGGAGCCACGGCACTTCCCACACAGCCTTTACACGGCTGCAGGGGACTGTGTCCCACTTGGCACAGCTGCAGCCAGTGTCAAGCTGCAAGGAATTTTCCATATCATCACTTGATCCTGAGCCATTGTATCCCTTCCCCATAAAAAATGTATTTCCCTAAATACAATACCTTCTTTGCTGTATTTACTGGAAAAATAGGGACTCGTTTTCCTTCTCTCCACTTGTGTTCGCGAGACAGACTCTTCTGTAAAGAAATAAACTTCAGCATTAAGAAAAAACAGCAAGTATTTTGTTGTCATGTTTCACACACCACCTCTGCTTTATGCAGTGATGGAAACAGAAGGAATTCTTCTCGTGTACAGAATACAAGTGTACCTTAAATCTCCTCAGATTATTGCCTGACACTGTACAGCTTAAGAGCTTGGCACAGTAAGTTTCAGTTTTGAGTAAGTCTGCATTAATTTTAATGCTGTTGGATAAAAATGAGATTTGGATGTCAGAGCAGCTTGACCTGAAGCAGAACACGTGGCCTCAACAGCCAGGGGAGGCCTGGGCAGAAGGTGAGGGCTGGCATCACCCTCTGCTCTCACACGCACCTGGAGACATTGTGACTGCTGTGAAGCTGGTCCTGTGCCACGGCTCAGTGTCCACCACGGTGTCATGCTGAACACTCTGCTCACCCAGAGCCCCCGGATCTGGCACTGGCCCTGTCTCCAGTCCATAGGATTTCTCCTCAGAGCCCACAGCAGGTGTGTCACTGGAGCACGGCCCATCCTTTGGCAGGTGACCCAGCTCCCTCTGCGAGCCAGCCACTGGCCTGAGCCATGCCCTGGACATTGCTGACAGAGCTGTCCCTGCACCCCCAGGGTCAGCACTTGCTTCACCCACTCCCTGGCTGTCAGCTCCACGGGTGTCTGTCTGCCTACATCCCCTCTTGTTCTGAACACACTTGGTCTCCCACGTGTTAGAGACTCTTCTCTGCCTCTTGCTCTTGGCGTCACCTTGGTTCCTCCTTTCTGAGCCCTTCTGACGTTTCCTAGTTTGAACGCTTCTCCCATCTGCCCTCTTTCTTCTGGTTTTCAAATTCTCCTCTGGGTTTGTGCCTACCACTACTAAATCTGTGCCTTCCACAGTAGATGTAGCATCTTCCAGGTGTCCACTCCCAGCCTGGATATTCTGAATTCCAACCTCAGCACCATTCTGTGCATGGGGCTCCTGCGCTTTGCTCTGACAATCCTCCTTTTCCAGGTCAGTCCTTGCAGCTCCTGTACCACATCCCTTCAATCCTGAGTGTGTGCTCCCTCGAGGAGCTGCACAATCGCAATCTGCTGCTTTCAGTGTTGCCTCCCCAGTTTTCTGTAAATACTCCACAAGTGCTCGTTTTGACCTCAGCTTCTTCCCTTCAGGGCTGTGGTGGGAAAGGAAAGTAAATTAGCAATGACTTTCTCATTCTACCGCTCTTTGCTTATAAATCTTCAATAATACATGAAAACAACTCCAAAATGAAGGACAAAAACAGTTTTGAGGGCGATGTCTGGGCAGATTTCTGTGGTCCTGCCAAGCAAGGACACGGAGCTCACTGACAACCCCAGCCTCACCTTATGAAGTACACGTCAATCCTCCCGGCCGTCCTGCCCGCCCGCCTGCGGCTGCTCACCCGCTGCCACCCGCGGGGGACGGCGCTGGGCCCCGCCGGGCCGTGGTCCCCGCAGCCGGGGCTGGGGCTGGGGCCGGGCCGCTCCACCGCCGCGCCTCGACTGCCGCCCCCGGGGCTGCAGGGGAAGAAGAGCCCGGGTAAGGTCCCGCTGCCGGCGGAGCTCCGGGGACAGCGGGGCGGACCTGGGGACGGATCCCCACATGCCCCCGGGGCCGGGCCAGTGCCGCCCGCACCCCGCTGACGAGGCCCACGCTCCGGGCCCGCTCCGCCCTCACCCGCGCGCCTCTCCCGGCGCCGCCATCTCCCGCGCGCCGCTCACGTGACCCTCACGGCCCCGGCCCGCGCGAGAGGCCCCGCGGCGCTGGCAGCGCCCCCTGGCGTGGCGGCGGAGCCGCAGGCCGCGGGCGCAGGCGCGTTGCCCGTGGCAGCGGCGGGGCCGGGGAAGCGGCGCCCGGCGCGGAGCGGGCCCGGCCGTGAGGGGCGGCGCGGGGCGGTGCCGAGCCGTGCCGGGCGGTGCCGAGCCGTCCCGAGCCGTGCGGGGTCCGAGGGATGCGGGCCGCGCTCACCTGGCGCGACAGGGCCGAGCAGTGGTGAGCGGCCCGGGCACAGCCGGCGTGCCGGCCCGTTCCGCTCCGGGCGGCTGCTCGGGACTGCGGGGGGCTCCCAGCGCGGGGTCGGGCCCGGCCGCTCCTGCCGCTCGGGGTTTGTGGGCAGTCACAGCCACGCTCCCTGGGCCGCTGCAGTGCTGGCCAGGCGGCGCCTCTGGGTCAGTTTCTGTCTCCTAACACGCGGTTCTTGGTTTGTTGGTTTGTTTGTTTCCCGCAGCATTTACGACCTCGCGTTCAAGCCGGATGGGACCCAGCTGATAATTGCTGCTGGAAACAGGCTGCTGGTAGGGAAACCTCCTTGTCCTCTCTCCTTTTCAGCTGTATGAGCATGATTTCTTTCACATTAATTTATGAATATAACCTATCTGAAATCCCCTTATCTCTGTCAGTGCAGCCTCACAGCAACATACATATTAATGCAGGCCAATTCTAAAGTGTTTTGAAGCTTTTAAATATTTCTTACCAAGTTTTAAGCTCTATTTCCAAAAGTAATGGGATATAAGTTATTTGTGTCATCTCGTCCTCTTGTGCGGTGCCCGGGGTTTGAGGTCCGTGAACCCGCCCCTAGTCCTGGCACAGCGCAGGGGCCGTGCTGGTGCAAGTCTCCTTAAATCTCTGTGCCAAGGGCAGAAGCTCAGACCCGTATCCTGGCATTGTGGTGACAGGACAGATGTGGGAACATTCACCTCAAGCTGTTTGTGGGTCCTTGGGGCTGCTGCAAGAGCAGCTCAGGACCAGCTGCTCACAGGTCCTGTGAAGCTTCCAGGTGGGGCAGGTGTAGGAGCTGCAGGAAGGGGCAGATGGGATGGATGGATGGATGGATTGTAGAGTTCAGCATTGCAGGACAACAGCTGTTATTTTCAGGGCTAACACAATCATGTATTTAGTGATGCTCCTTTGCGGTAATTTATTATGCTTAAACATAAAATGCGTAGAGAGATGTTTTAACAGCAAGATGTAAAATATAAAAATAAAAGATAAAAAGCCAATAAGATGTAAAACAAGCTGCCAAACAAGCTGTTGAAAAATGTCCTTTGTGCGTGTTATTTTCTAGTACTGACTTCTTTCTTTCTAAGAATATCATGTTACAGAAAGCTGTTTCTGTGCTAGAAAATGTTTTGTCTTCTATGAACTATATGAAATCCAAAAAGCAGGCACAAAAGGAAGTGCATAATCTGCTGGCCTTCAGTAATTTTATATCCCAGCCCTCACACGGGAGGTGTTTATGCCAGATTGGATGGGGCTTGCGGCAACCTGGTTTAGTTGAAGGTCTCACTGCCCCACAGGGGCATGAAGTGAATGAGCTTTAAAGTCTCCTCCCACCCAAATGTGGTTCTCTGATTCAATGAAGGGGTTTTTTTGTGTAAGTTCTTTTGTTTGTATATTTGGATTGGTTTTTTCTCCCCATTTGAACAGGTGTATGATACTTCTGATGGAACCCTAATTCAGCCTTTGAAGGGACATAAAGACACTGTGTACTGCGTGGCTTATGCCAAAGATGGTAAATAGCACCCTGGGGCGCTGTTAGCCTGGTTTGTAGAGTGCATCTCTCCCGCTGGTGATTGCCCATGGAAATGGAGAAGTGGGCGTTGTTCTGCTCGCAGCGTGGGACTGCTGGGGTTTGCTCTTTAACAAGTGCTGGGTTTGCTGTCCAGTGGAGGCTGTCATCTGCTGTGCAGATCTACCTGCACAAGTACCTGTAAGGTCACCTGTGAACCCAAGAGCTGTGGTCCTACTGCTCCTCCTCTTTGACTTCAGTGTTAGGCTTAGCACTGGTGAAGGGTATATTCATGGGTAGCATGAGGAGAGGGCTCACCTCAGAGATTCCTGTTTCTACTACTCATCTGCCTCTGAGTTTTATTCCTGTATTTCCTCTGTCCCAGAGCTTTCTGATCTCCTGGTCCTTCATATGTTACCTGCTCAGTGCACTCTGCTTCCAGTTCTCTCATGGTCTACAACTCTCATTCAGTGGGACTCACTCTGTGGGCTGGGGGACCTTCTTGCAGCTGCTGCTATTTGGGTGATGGGAGTTCCTGTGACACTGTACCAGTTTAACTTGTTTCCCATCAATCTCCAGCCTGGGGCTGGACAGCACTGGAAGGACTGGTTACTAGCAAGGCCATGGAAATGGTGCAGTACAGCCACTGGAACTCCCTGTGCCTGGGGAAGCACCAGCACATCCAGGCACTCAGTGTCAGCCCCTTTATTACTTGAGCCTTGTCGAGTTCAAGAACTTCTTGCTCTCTCTTTGATTGAGTATTTGGAGTGAAAGTGATTCTTGTATATGTGGGATTTAATTTATCTCTAATTCCTAGGCAAGCGTTTCGCATCTGGCTCTGCTGATAAAAGTGTGATAATTTGGACTTCAAAGTTAGAAGGAATTCTGAAGTACACGTAAGTGATGCTGTTCAGTTCTGTGCCTCAGAAGCCGATTTTGATTATGCACTGCTGCAATTAAAGAGCATGAGCTGTTAGATTTGGGAGAAGGTTCACTAAGGTCAGAGAAAAGGGGTGATAGGGGAGGGAGGGAGGAGGAAAAGAGCAGCTGAAGTGTCTGAGTGAGGCAGGAAAGCAATTAAAGGCATAAAGGAGGTGGGGAATCCAGAGAAATCTGAATTTAGAGGGCTGACAGAGAACTAGAGAAACTCAGAATAGGTCAGAATAAAATTAAACATAGTATGACCAGTCTTTTGTAATAAACCGTAATTCTGGTTCAAAGATCAAATTAAAGGTGGGTTTGTCACTTCTGGTAGATTTCAATCATTTGGCTCTGTTTTCAGTCAGCCCTCTGAAGCAACAGCTTCATGTCCTCCTGAGTGCACATTTATCAGGCTAGCTGGTCACTGCACAGAGCCCGCACAAGCACACTTGGCTTAAGATTTGGATACAACGTTCAGTCATATTTTTCAAAGCATTGCTGTAATCTTGATGAAATACAGTGAATCCTGCTACTTGGAGACAGTTTTTGCAAGGTTTATTACTTAATTACTTTACAGTAATAGCAGACTTACTTGATGTACTATAAACCAATCCAATTATTTTGGCATCTGCTAAAGCTTTCAGCTCAGTTGCTGAAAGTCAGAAAAGATACATTTAAGAATGATTTATTGAAATCTGATTGTAACTTCATTCTAGGCATAATGACTCTATCCAGTGCGTTTCATACAATCCTCTCACTCATCAGTTGGCATCCTGCTCATCTGGGGATTTTGGTATGTCTTCTCCCTTGAACTTTTCCATCGAGACAGTGAATTCCATTACAGCTGGATAGCTTAGCTAACTACAGATAGATACAGCTCTGTGACTCCAGTAGAGATGGGACACAAAGCTACCTAACATTCAGTGACATTGGATACTGATTTAAACCACTTAAACTCAGTGAGAAAGGACAGTAGTGAGGGGTCACAGGATCAAATGTGCTGCTCTGTTACTGGAGTTTTTTGCAGAGACACCCTCAGTTATTTAGATGGATTTTTTTCCCATTTTAATAATAAATAATATGTATTTAAATGTCCACTAGCAGTGTACAAGACTTTGGTGCCTCTAAAATCCCAGCTGGGTTCTCTGACAGTGTTAGTTTCCAGTCTGAACTCTGGCACATACTTACTTGTCATTGGCTTTTTGTGTTCTTTCATCAAGGCTTGTGGTCTCCAGAGCAGAAGTCAGTCTCTAAACATAAAACAAGCAGCAGGATTACTTGCTGTAGGTAAGTTTTAAGGGTTATCTTTGTCATTTAAGTTAGTTTCAATACAAACCATTTCAAGTAAAATGGAAGCCTTAAAAAAAAGGACTTTTCCCTCCTTCTTTTTCACTAGCAAAGTGTTGGGTTATGCTTGGTCCTGTTTATAACCAAATCCTTCTGAAGGCATCAGAGACAGATTCTGGTCTTGAGCAGGTGTCTTAGCTGTTCTTTCCCTCTGTTCATCTGTCTTGTGCAACAACAATAAAATGAAGTTACAGGAAAAATAATTCAATGCAATGTTTGTTTGTCGTTCATTCCCTGTACTGTTGGTGTTTTCAGCTGAAGAAGGTATTACCTTTGTGGGGAACCTGAAGCAAGGATTCATAACTGAAGTCATTCATCTGACTGAAGAAGAGACCAGAATAGACCCTAGGCCTCCCCTGTCCTACACCAGACAGTTCCATCTGATCATGTTCTAAATGCCATCCCCAAACTGTATCTGACTTAGCACATGTTACAAATATTGCAAGCTTTAATTTATTATTTTACTTATGTGTATATGATAAAATGTCCTTGATGTAGAGAGTGCTGTTGCTATAAATGTGGATTTAGATGCATAAACAAACCATAGGATTACTAGCCACCTCCCAGAACTCCCTCTTTGAAATATACTTTAATCTACAATTCCTGTGTGAGTGTGCTATTATACACTGTCCTGCCTTCCTGCTGCTTGTTTGTAGTAGTTTACTCTTCAGTGTGTATGTATTTTCTCAGCTGGACAAATGATGGCCAGTACCTTGCTTTGGGGATGTTCAACGGCATTGTCAGCATAAGGAACAAAAATGGTGATGAGAAAGTGAAAATAGAGAGGCCAGGGGGCTCTTCCTCTCCAGTATGGTCAATTTGCTGGAATCCTTCCAGGTAAATAATTTCATCATTCCTTTTTTTCATTCTGAATAGATAATCCTTGGCTCATTGATTGCAGAAAGGCTTGACTTTTATCCCTGCTGGAGCAGGTTAATTCCCGTATGTGTTACCTTCTTTAAGTGATTATATATTGGGGTTTTGGCTTTGCTGCCGGTCTTCAACTGAATAGAGAACCGGGGAACAAGTTTAGATCGGAGACATGGGATTGTTTAGATTGAAAAAACCCTTTGAGACATCAAATCCAACCACTCCCACAGCAGTGCCAAAGCCACCACTAACACCTGTTCCCAAGTGCCACATCCACACAGCTTTTAAATCCCTCCACCCCTGCTGGACAGCCCTTTCAGGGAAGAAATTTTCCCAATACCCAGCCTAAACCTTCCCTGGCAAAGCTTGAGGCCATTTCCTCTTGTTGTGTCCCTGTTCCCCCCCTCAAGCTTTGAGTTCTTCCTGTAGAGGATACCAGTTTTGATTTTGTGTCCCCAGGCTGTTTTCCCGAGGTTTAAATGACAAACTGCTGTCCTTTCAGTTTGTGACTTTTAAAGAGTAGCATGAAGTGAATTCTACTATTCTGTGACTTGGTTCTGTTGCTCTAAGAGATTTGTTAATTAAGTTGCTGTAGAATTACTAGTTTGTTGGTTTTTTTTTTTGGCAGAGATGAACGCAATGACATTTTAGCTGTGGCAGACTGGGGTCAGAAGCTTTCCTTTTACCACCTGAGTGGCAAGCAGGTATGTCTTAGAGAGTTTATTCAAGAGTCACAGGATATTTTTGGTTCTATTTTGTGTCCCACAATCAAAAAACTTGTATACAGGTGCTTTATTAATTTCATTAAACGTCTTCTGTTTTCCCAGCCTTTTATGAGTCTACTTTTTTTCAACCATTCCTCCTTCAGCTCTTATTTCGCACATAGCAGCTCAGCTGCTGTCTTGCAGTTCTTCCATTAAAGCCCTTACAACTCTGCTGACTTGTGTGACATGGTTCACTGGTTTGTAGAGAACATCTTTGTGGGTTTTTTAGCTGGTTAAAGGGGTTTTGTGAGTTGTTGTATTCTGAGCAGAATGGTTTGGGACTGGACGGATTCTTGGACGTATTTTAGAACTACCTTCGGGAATCTTAATATAGCCAGTGGTTCTGGGTATTGAAAGGCCATGCATGGAGGAGATGAATGGTGTCAGTGATGGCACTTGTTGTTTTCAGGAAAGATGAAATGATCCTTTTGTTAATGTTTTGGATTGTTGTTTTTTTTTTTGTTTATTTTCCCTTGTAGATTGGGAAGGACAGAGTGCTCAATTTTGACCCGTGCTGCATCAGCTACTTTACTAAAGGAGAGTATCTCTTGCTGGGAGGTTCAGACAGACAGGTTTCTCTCTTCACAAGGGACGGGGTGCGCCTGGGCACTGTGGGAGAGCAGAGCAGCTGGGTGTGGACCTGCAAAGTTAAACCAGACTCCAACTATGTGGTGAGTAGGGACATATTTCTAACATTTTCACAGGGAATTTGTTACATAAAGTAAGATCATACATTTTCAGCTTAGTTGCTTGGACATTCCTGCCGAGGCAGTAGAACTTCAGCAGTGACTAGGGAGGTCCTATAACTGCCACTGTTATAGGACCTCCCACAAAAGTAAAACCTGAGCTGTAAGAAGGATATAAGGAGCTTAACACCTGCTCTCACATGGTAAGGCATTTGCTGCATTTTGGTTAAAAAAGAGGAGGGAAAAATAATTTAAAATATCAGCGAATAACTTCTGGACTTGACCAAATCTAATTCCATGATGGGAAGAAAATGCCTGCAGGGCAACTGTCAGCCTAAAATGCTGCTCTCTTGAGTCCTGTACAAATGGGAAGAGAATTAAAGCAAATTTAAAAGTGAGCAAACAAACACACCCCCTCTGTGTGTTTGTCTAGTCAAATCTAACCAAAACCCCAACCAAATAAACCCAAGCCCCTCCCCAGCATGGTGGTCTCCACGGTCTGTGGTGAAGTCAGTCCATTCTCAGTGCACTTGTCCCATGGTTAAATATAAGTCAGCTGTAGCTGGTGTTGGTCTATTCATTATGCAGGAAAAGGGACACGGTCTTCATATAAACACCACACACTCTACCAAGTCTCACCTGTTTGTACCAGTTAACTGAAATCATTCCCTTCTTGTGTTCAGGCAGTAGGGTGTCAGGATGGAACAATCTCCTTCTACCAGCTGATTTTCAGCACTGTCCACGGCCTCTATAAAGACCGCTATGCCTACAGGGACAACATGACCGATGTTATTGTCCAGCACCTCATCACAGAGCAAAAAGGTAATTCCACACTTGCAAGCAGGCCAAAGCTTCATGCAGCTTGTTGTAATTAATATCCATCAGGACACTTGGAATATACACTGCATAAACCTGACAGGCTGTTGTCACTTTGGCAGTCAAACCGTGGCACACACTTTGGATGAGGGGAGGGCAAACTTGGAGCGTGCAAGTTCAGCACTGACAAGTTTAATGAAAGATGTGGGGATTGGCAAAGAGACTGGGAGGGACAGGAGCTCTTAAAATAAGGTTTTAATCTCTGAAAATTAGATAAAAATACTATGTGTTATATTTAGCTTTTATTTTCCTTACTTGTAACCTCAAACATTTGTACTTACTTTGTTTCTCCATTTCTGCTGTCTTTTTATGGCAAGGATTTGAAGTACTGCTCCAGAATGTGCTGTTCATAGAGGGTGGTAAACTGTGACAGGGATAGTAGATTACGTAGATGCAAAGCAGCAAATGTATCTGAGCAGGAATGTGCTTTGAGTTTTGGAAGTGCTCTAGGGAGATTCAGTTTTGGTGTATTAGTTCTCTGATTTCTATGTATTATTTTTGTGTCAGCTTATACTTTATCATTTTGGTGTTTTTTCTTTCTAGTGAGGATAAAAGGCAGAGAGCTTGTGAAGAAAATTGCAATCTACAAAAACAGATTAGCCATCCAGATGCCAGAGAAAATCCTGATTTATGAGTTGTACACGGATGACTCTGCAGATATGTACTATCGGGTGAAGGAAAAGATTGTTAAGAAATTTGAATGTAACTTGCTGGTGGTGTGTTCAGATCACATTATTTTATGCCAGGTATGTGCCATAAAAAGCTAGAGTAGTCTTGGGGTGTGTTCAGTGCTCAAGGCAGCTGTCCCAGACAGTGGCTGGCAGGACATGAGTGTCCTGTGGCATCTGCTGCAGCACTTCCCAAGGCAGTCCTGCTGTGCCCTGCAGTGCTCACTTGCTGCTGGGCAGCCACTGTGAGGTGGCTCAGGTGACTCAGGTTCAGTAAAGCAGGCTCTAGAGTGAATTTGATAAATTAGCACAGAATCCAGGGGTTCTTTTGGGTGGGAGAGAGCTACTAGAAGAAGATTGGGGGTGTTTGTTTTTGTTTGCTCGTTGGGTTGGAAAATCTTAAAGAATTCACCCATTAAATTGAGTATTTGACTTTATGATTTTTAAATGTAGAAGTAGACACACCTGCTAGTATAGGTATAAACATCACACATCAGACCCAGATTTTTGTCTTCACCTCCAGGCTGTGTTTTATACCTTACTGTGTCCTTAGGAGAAGAGACTGCAGTGCCTCTCATTTAGTGGTGTTAAAGAACGAGAATGGCTGATGGAATCTCTTATTCGTTACATTAAAGTAATTGGAGGACCTCCAGGAAGAGAAGGCCTCTTAGTTGGTCTGAAGAATGGTCAGGTAACACATCAGCTCTGGTATGTGTCTTTCCACTGCAAACAAAATGTGTTCTGTGCTCTTAGAGGGGCACCTTAGGAGCAGCAGGCTCTTCTGCAACCTAGAATTTTATTTGACAGTCTCATTTTGGGATTAAAAATTAATTACTTCTGTCTTTCACATTCTCTGACAATAAAATTCATACAAATATGTTTAAGTGGCTCTGGAGGTCTCTGAGTTGTTAGTATCAGCTGACAAAATTGAGTTCTTGGTGAAGAGAGCAGGTTTGCCTTTAGTGGGGGTTGGAGATGTGTACACTTCTCCTGATGACCACTTGTGAGGGTGTGGCTGTTCTCCAGGTGTGGGGGCTGTCTGCTTCACACGCCAGGTGGCAGCTGGATGTGCCAAACTGGAGCCCAGAGGTACTGATAGCAAGGATATTGAGATCCTGTGTGTCTTCTGTATGTAATGTATTCCTGTATTAATGAAATTGTGTGACTAGTGGAGAGTCCAGGATGCATGGCATCTGATTTATCTGTATAGGCTTGTGACCTAGAGCGTGTTGTATCAGCCAGGCTGCTCAGGAGACAAACTGGAAGCGTTTCCCTAATTTTATAGCAGTTTGTCTCTGAAAAAGCTTGCAATTTCACACTTCAGACAGCACTGAAGGTTTTATGCGCTGTGCTGTTTCCAGTTCTGGGGACAGAGCAGTCTGAGTGAGTTGGTTTCCAACGTGCCTAGATCCTGAAGATCTTCGTGGACAACGCGCTGGCGATCGTGCTGCTGAAGCAGGCCACGGCCGTGCGCTGCCTGGACATGAGCGCGTCGCGCAGCAAGCTGGCCGTGGTGGATGAGAACGACACCTGCCTGGTCTACGACATCCACACCAAGGAGCTCCTGTTCCAGGTGAGCATCAGCACTTGCTGGGGTTTTTAAGCGGGGGAGCAGGAGGGCAGGAAGTAGTTTGGTGCACAGAGCATCCCAAAAGTGTTGCTGTGCAGAAATTCGCGTAACTCATTTAAGATATTAGTCACATCTTGTAAAATTTAACTGTGATCTGTTTATCAAAACCACCCTCTCAGAGATGGGGGAGTAAGAATGAGAAGACAGGAAATCTATGTGAGCAACAGCTGAATAAAGAGCTCTTAGACATGTGACCTTTTCAGTTTAATTTAGAACTCTGCCCTGCTTCCCTCTGAAGCATTACAGTTAATGAGCATTTTAGTTTTATCGTTAGTACAAACAGAATTAAAGCCTAAACATCTTTGGTCGTTGGGTATTCATAGGCTATAAAAGGAATCATGATAATGCTCTCTTCATTGGCAGTTTAGCAGTCACTTATTAATGTTGATTAAATGTTTTCAGAACATACTGGATAGCAAGGATGGAGTGCTGCAAGATAGGGTCTGCAACTTCCTTTGTGTAATGGACTGAGAAATGATCAATTTAATGTGCTAACTAGCAGTATATTATTGTGGAATTTGGTATTATGTTTTACAGATTGATTCTAGAGATTGCTACTAAATATACATAAAAGGCAAGACAATTATAGCTGAGTATTAAAATGTAAAATACATCCCAATGGATCTGTTTAGGAATATTCTAGGCTTTAGGATATTGCAAATGTGAATAATCGGCGTGTGTGTGTACACACCAGGCTGTAATGGGTCAAACACTCCAGCTGAAGGAGGCATGTTTCTTAGCAAAGATGTGGTTGCATCAGTTGTAATCCTGAGATGTTTTTCTCATTAGGAACCCAATGCTAATAGTGTGGCCTGGAATACCCAGTGTGAGAATATGCTTTGCTTTTCTGGAGGGGGTTACCTCAATATCAAAGCTAGCAACTTCCCTGTCCACCAGCAAAAACTGCAAGGCTTTGTTGTGGGTTACAATGGCTCCAAGATCTTCTGCCTTCATGTTTTCTCTATGTCAGCAGTTGAAGTTCCGCAGGTAATCCTTTAATCTCATTAAGTGTTGCTTTATAGCTCATAAACATGAATGTTTAACAAGTGAAGAAGCTTTTCTGAGATTTACTTGTATTTCATTACTAAAATGATTGCAGTTCACACTTCCTTCGTTGTTATTTAAGTTATATTGTGTGATCTATTTTATTTCTGTTTCTTTGGCATTAATTAAGCTAACTTCCTTTTTGCTGTTGGTAATTGTCTCTGATTCTCCCTTTCTACCTGCAAATGCACATAATCTAATATAGTGCAGGCCTTACCTCCTGCAGGGTTTTTACTGTGTTCTCTCTATATAACTTTTATCCATTGTAATTTCATTTTTCTTGAATACATAAAATACTGTTTTATTGAGATGTCTTTAGGCAATATTTAAACGGAATATTTTACTCTGAATGTTTAGTACCTTTGTGGTCTTTATATTCAAAATTCAGGGATTGCCTTCCATAAAATGCTGATTTCTGTCATCATGGAAGTAAAAACAAAAAACAAAGCAAAAAAGAAAGTAAAAGGATTGTGACTCTGTGCATCCAAGAGTGTGCAGGACTTGCCTCTGAGAATCGATGAATAAAGCAGAATGTCCTGTGCTTGTATTGACTGATGGACACCTGTGTTACAGACCCTTTGTCCTCTGAGGCACTGGGCAGGTCCTTGGTGAGGCTCTGCCTTGTCCAGGGTGGTTGGCAGCCACAGACAGGATCACCAGGCCTTGAACACTCCTGTCTGCCTTTAGCATGCTGTAGGCACCAAGATGCCACAGAATTATTGTGCAGCATCTCAGAGGCAGCTTCTCCAAAGCTGTGCTTTTGGAGAGAAGGAGTAGCAAAGGGCGTACAATGTTCAGATAAACTGGTAAAAGTAACACATAAATAGACCTGCATCATGCTGGGGTTGCAAAGCCAGGGTAAGGCAGTGGTGCTGCAGGGCTCCCTGTTCCCTCAGAGGGCTCTGTGGCTGCAGACCCACATCTGTCTGTGTGTCCCCCGGGGATTTCCTTTGGGGCAGGTCCTCAAAAGTCCCAGTGTGCTTTGTACTTTGTCCTCTTGGTTGGGGCAGGAGGGTTGCTTTACTCCCCCTTCCTGTGTGTCTGGGTGTTTCCAGGGACATGCCACTCCTCCTGCTCTTGGCCCTTGAGAGCACACTGCCCCTCCTTTGCTCTGCTTCCACAGTACTAAAAAAACTCAGTGTACATCATATTTAGTATGTTCAATGCCCAGAAGAATTCGCATCCTTAACTACTTCCTAATATTGCCAGGAACTGAAGATTTCAAAATGGATGAGTTTGGAATGTAATTAACCCAGCTTGTCTAAAGATAAGATAAAGATCACCCCAGAATGTTGTTCTGTCTGTGTACAAAACTGAGATGTTTATTCTCTGGGCAGCTTGTAATGGTTGTAATTAGAATTTTTTTTTTCCCAATATATGTAAAAAATTTCACTAATATATCTCAGTATTATGCTTTCTGATATGTGTTTTTTTTCTATGACAATCCTCAGTCTGCACCCATGTATCAATATCTGGAACGAAAAATGTTTAAAGAAGCCTATCAAATTGCATGTTTAGGAGTGACTGATGCTGACTGGAGAGAGCTGGCCATGGAAGCCTTGGAAGGGCTGGAGTTTGAAACTGCTAAAAAGGTAAAGCATTTGTTTACTCGTTTAGCAGAAAGCTTGGGCTTGATATTTATATATGTGTGTGTGTGTGTATGACTGTAATGCGTGTTGTGTGGCTGGAATGCGTGGTGTTCCTGGGTTACTGTCTTGCTTGTCTTTTGTGTCTTATTCCACAAACAAAGCACTTGTTTGTTATAAACTCATGATTTTGAGATGAGGTTTTGAATTGAAATCTGATGTATCTCTCTAGATAAATGCCATGTTCTAAATCAAAGTGTTTGACAGAAAGAAAATGGTTTCATCTGGGAAATGCGTTGATGGGTTTAGGGGAGCAGAACTGGGAAGCAGTGCCCACCGGGTGGCAGCAGAGGATGCTCACCTGCCTTTGGCCCCCACCTTCCTTAGTGCTACAAACTTGCCCTTGTCCCCCCTAAACATTTAATATAACCTCAGTACAAATGTGAAGATTTCCTACTCTTTGGTCTCTCCCATTAAGGCTGTGTGAAGGCAGTGGTGCTGGGACAGTATCATTTCAGTCCTGTCCTCTCTGGGTGTGACTTGCTTTGGGGAGTGGTCTGTGAGTGGACGTAGACTGAAGAACTGAGTTTTCTCTGGCATAAAATACTCCCCTATTTTCTTTCACCATCTCAAGTAAGAGAGAGCAAACTGAGTTCAATGTCATGAATATTGTATGAAAGGCAAAACATTCTAAAAATACACCGAGAATGGTCTGAAGTGATAGACATCTTTTAATAACAGATTTTTTTTTTAAAGGAAATTAAATGCTTTTTTTTTTTAAGTGGAGGCATCAGAATAATTCCGGTCTCATGGATGGCTTTATGCAAATAGATACTTTTGAAAAGAAGTTTTCAGTGCCTCCTTGGAATTTTTAAGTAGTGCCCTCTTAGAATTAGAGCGGATTAATTCAAACAAAAGCAGCTTCTTGACATTAAAGGCTCTTACTGTTCCTAGTTCAATCCGATGTAAGCAGAATATTCTGTGCCCTCTTCAGTTTGGTTGGAAGTCTTGAATGTGCAGCCCAAAGAGTTAAATTTCTGTTTTGTGATGCATGTCAGGAGTAAGTGCTGAGCTGCTGCAACTTGCACGTGACTTTGCCACTTGAGACTTTGGGTTGCACATTTATCTCCATTTGCAAAGATATTACACTGTCTTAAAGTACTTTTATCTTATCGTCTTCTTACTTCCTTTCCTCTCTCTGAGCTCCTTTCATGCTGGATTTTCGGAATAGTTTAAAAACTAGGAGCATATGCAGCTGGCTTTGACAGTACGATCTGTTATGTGCCCTTCCTTGTAACAGTTTCCTGAAATTTCCTTGTCTGTGTCACACCTCACATCAAAATGGAGAAGCTATAAAATAGCCAGAATAAAAGCGCGTAATATTTTAATTGACACTTTGTATTTCTTGGGGGACTGATAGGCACGGCTCCGGCTGCCTGCTGTGCTGAGCTGTTCCTGTTGTGCCTTGTCTCCTTTCTTGTCACAACTCAGGGGCCACAGTCACAGTCAGAGCCCTTCAGGTTTGGGACTACACAAACCCAAACCCAGCAGATTTCTGCCTGTCCTTTTTGCATGAAGACAGCTTGATTCATGCAGAATAATATTTGGTGTTTTCTGGGTTTTCAAGTTAATGCCTTTTACTCTTTTTTTAAAATTATTTTCAATAGGCATTTACCAGAGTACGAGACCTTCGATATTTAGAACTGATCAGCAGCATAGAGGTAAGCCAGTGTTGAAGAAGGTGTATTTTCTTAAAGTTACTGCTGTACCAAATTCAATACTTTCTGTTTTGGAAGGACTTTTGTTTGGATAGTGCTTCTGACTGTTGGAGATGTGTTTGAAGTGAAAAATCCTGGATAGTAGAGGTGACTCAAGTTCTAATCATAGGATTGGAACTTTGTGGACCAAAATGTGGGTGTGGGATGGGAACTTCTGAAACTGTCTTGAGGAGAACTGGAAAAATGTTCAGTATTCAATTAATAATTGGTAGAATACTACTGGGCTGATGGAGCTTAGTGCAGAATACTTCATAAACATGAGTTCATTAAGCCTTTCCCTACCCCCTGGAGGTAGGTAATTACTATTATCTCCTCCTTGCAGAGACAGACACAGGCCCAGAGAAATGAAATGACAAACCTGGGGTCTCATGACAAGTCTGTGACAACTGGAAATAGAATTTGGGATTCCATACTTCTATACTGTGCTCTAATCACTCCTTCCTATTCTTTTCACACTTCTTGATAGAATTTCACTCAACAATAACTGTCTGTTATGAGCACTTGAAAATACACTCATCACCCTTGTCCTTCTGCAGAGATGGCAAGATAATGCTTAAAGATCTTCTTGGAAATGGCATAAAGGGAATTCCTCTTCCTTGTGTTAATTAGATTTACACATTCTCTTAAAATATACACTCCTTGTCTTCATGTCTGCAGAGCTGTCCTGCTGCTGTCAAAATGCCAGCTGGTTGCAGTGAACTTTTCTCTAACACAGGACAAAGGTCTGCATTAAGAGCCCCTTTTTTCAGTTGGTTTTCTTTTTTTTTTTTCTTTTCCAGGGTCTAGGTAGGTGAGAGTGTTTTCTCACCAGTAGTAACCTTTCTTTTCCACATATGCTTCTCCAGATCTTCATTTATTGAGGATATTCTGGATTTGTCATGTCATATTCTGTTAAGTAAGAAAGAGTCCCCCTAAAAATAGGCATAAACTTACTTTCACACATCCTGAAAATGCTCCTTTTACAGTGAGTTCTACATCCCCACTTACTCTCGCCTGCAGTGGATTGGATTCCTTTTAAGGCTTGTAGGGGTGTAACTAAACACACATGTTCCATTAATGCCATGGTTTTCTCTCAGACACTTTTTCTTTCCCAATTGATGACAGACAAACATGGTTGCCATCTCTATCTGGCAAGATTCTGTGGAGTCTTCAAAAAAGGGTGTAACAAGTCCTCTGATATTAATTTAACCAAGGTTTTGAAGGAAACTTTGAACACCAGCTCAATGTCAGCCCAGTCAGTCAGCGTGGCCAGGGAGTGATGGCTGAGACCCTCTGGCAGCAGAGGATTGAATTTGGATGCTGGTGGAATGCTTTTCCCCTTGCATGCAGTTTTCTTTAAATTCCGTTCACAGCTCTGTGTTTCCATACAATGTGGGCTAACTGCAGCAATAATTTTATCCCAGGCAGGGTAGTGGTGTGTCCAATACACAGGATAAGGCACACACATGGAAACACACACACACACGTGTGCAAACGTGTGCTGGGTCCCTCAGAGTCAGGGTCCTGCTGCAGTTTGATTCATGTGCAGGGTTTCTCCATGGCTCTGCACACACATGGGAGGTTACTGCATGGCTCTGCACTAATGCTGTCCTCATGGTCCCTTCCCAGGCCAGAACAGAACAAGCAGTTCTGGTTTCCAGGAGAGCGTGTACAGGTGCTCTGGAAGTGACTGGTGCTGACCCAAATCCGTGAGCTCTTGCCTGTGGGGACAATGGAGGTGTCACTGCTTTGTATTCAGAGGCAGGCTAACATACGTCCTGAATCTACTTATTGCTGGCAGTTATCCTCCAAACTGCCGTGCAGTTTGTCATCCCACCTGCACATGTTGTTAATGTAGCCAAATTATATGTTGGTGAGATTGTAGGGAGAAAATGAGGAGCCCATCAGATACCTTTTTTAAAATAGGCTGGCATAATGATAGCATGTGTTCATTTTTCTGTGTGAAATCAAGAGAAGTGACTTTTCATCACTTTGGTTTGTATAGTGACATTTAATTTTGCTCTTCATAATTTTAATTAAGGAGGGATTTAATCCTTTAATTATAAATTCGCCAAAAATGTAGGAGAGGCATAATTATGCTATCCCGTTACAGGTTTTTAATTATTAGCAGTTAAAATCTAAGCCTGAAAATCTAATTCCTCAAAGGCTATTTCTTGCCTAGGTGCTGATCATCTAGAATATTTTCTACATCTCTCTTCAGTTTTTCTATTTTTCCAGGATCGGAAAAAGCACGGAGAGAACAACCAGGAGCTGTTCCTGGCAGATGTTTATTCCTACCAGGGAAAATTCCACGAGGCAGCGAAGCTGTACAAGAGGAGCGGCCACGAAAACCTGGCCCTGGAGATGTACTCGGACCTCCGCATGTTTGAGCATGCAAAGGTAGGACCTGGCACCTGGGCTTCAAATGCAGAAATTCTGATGTACCTCTCACTGTTTCCAATGTGTGATCCTACAAAAGACCTGTGGGCTTTGAATTCCAATTTCATTTTCTCAGGTATTTGTTTGGAGGTCTTTTGGCTTATAAGGGGAAAAGTGTCTCTGGCCTGGGTGTAACCGTGGCATTTTCCTTCAGAGTCTGCTACCAAGGCAGCAGGTTGTGTTTTGTAGAGTCTCAAATATGGCTGTGGAAATTCAGGGCTTTTCAGTGAATTTTTTTAGTGGACCTTGTGATTACATAGTATTATCCATAGTAATTTTCTTTCTTTCAAAATGAAAAAGTTTGGTTTTATGACTCCTTTTCCATTATCTCATTTGAGAGTCCCTTTTTGTTTGTTTGTCCTCCAAAGATGACAAGGTAGTACCCACGTTATAATAAAAATGTATGGGTAGGAGTAAGTCAGATCTATATTGATGCATTTTTAAAACTGCATAATATGCTAACCTAGAATATTTTTGTTTACTACAGAATTTCTTCCAAAGATTCAGTGTCTTGGCTTTTTTTAAAACTCTGTTCCATGTAGGAATAAATTGAATATAATGCTGAAAAGTGATGTTTTTATATGGTGATAAGGAGCATTACTTGGCTTTTAAGTCTTCTGTGGTGTTTTCTTATCGAAATCCCTGAGAATGCATGCACTGTTTAGTCTCATTCATCACTCATCAGAGCCCTATTCTGCCCAGTCCAGGACAAAGAATTCACCATGACATGCACAGAAACTCTTTAGCAGAGATTCCCCAAGTCATGCTGCAGAGATCTTTTTCTTCTGAGAGCTCAACAGAAACATTTGGGGGCTTTGCTGATGTAAGCCTGACTTCCGCTATTTTTGGCTGATGAGTCTTTGTTAGCTTCAGTGTTTTGGCTCCTCTTGAACATAAATGTAATTCATACAGGAAAATGTTCCCATAAGTCTTTGTAAGAATCTTTTAATTTTTGGCTGCAGTCATGTCTAAATTTAACCAGTAGAGAGCAAGAGGTCTCATGTCTCTTATACTTTAAAGTGATTCCATGCTGAGAAATTTAAGGTACTTCATAAGGCAGCTTCTTGTCCAGGGAGTGCACAGGACATGGAAGAGCATGTAAACCCCCCTTGTTTTCAAGTTATTTATCCAAGGAAAAATACATGGGGGAAGGGTGTGTTTTTGTGGTGCTGTTTTCACTGATGCTGCCAGAATTATTCAAAGGGACCCGCAGAACCTGGTTTCTTGTGCATGACTTTGATGAGGTCTGGACGGAGGGTCCAGACTGGAGGCAGAGGTTGGGAGTCCTTTGATATCTGGTCACAGGCTCTTTATCACAGCACCAGATCACTAATTACTGGCAACTCACAAAAAACCTTTTATACTGTGGGAAGCTGAGCTTAGCTTTTGATTTGGGGCTTATTTTGGTGACCTAAGCTGGAAAACAAGTCTTGCCAAAGAGATTGTTTGACATCACTCTGGAGTGTAGTTTTGCATATTCAGAGGCCGTTGGGATACCTGTAGCTGCTCCTGGAGCAGGGCTGTGCTGCAGGAGGCAGGCCTGGGGCTCAGTTGGAGCTGGCACAGATGGGGTGCACTTCTGGCTGTAGCAGGGAGCTGCTGAATTGCAGTGGTGAAGCAGACCTGGTGTACAGGTTTTTGCCCATTTGTTGCTTTGGTTCTGTTTTTTTAAATTTCAGTCAGAATTTGCCAGAAACATAGAGGATATACAGTTTTCCACTCTTTTCCCACCTGTCATTTCTCCTCTGTTCTGATTTTCTTTTGATAGAAGCTGTTTAATGGGCAGTAGCCTGTTCTGTTAACAGTCAAAATTGCCCTTAATCGATCTTCTGGTGTTGAAGGGAGGTTTTATATTTTTTTCCTGGCACATGATGTCAACAGATGTGAACCATATGGTGCCAGAGCTTTAGTACTGGCAGAAGAAGCTGAACTAACTATTAGAAATATTTCCAAAATGGTTGTCAACACAGGGTCCAGGCTTGGTGTTTGCATTCCTTCCACAAGTCCAAGCAGTTCTTCAGAGCACTCTCACTTTTGAACAGCTGTGGTTCTGGTATTATAAAAGAACTTAATGGATATATGTTTTAAAATACCTTGTTTCCTGCAAAGACACTTGATAATTATTTCAGCCTTCAGTTGATTTGTGGTGGGACATCCTGATGCCAGTGTGTGATTAAGTGGATGTGCTGCTGTTGGCTGAGCGTGGGCTGGGACTGGGTTGTCATTGAGAAGGAATCCATACCTGCTTGGCTTGCAAGAGAAAATCTAAAACTTGGAATTATCTATTAGAGTTTTTAGATTAGTACCATTTTGTTTTGGAAAGGCTTGTTCCTGACAAGCTTGCAGAAATTGTAACTTGTATCCACCGAACCAGGCTTAGCAGAGAGCAGGAGGGGACATTAGGGTTGCCTCTGAGCACCTGCACTGTCCTTCTCTGGGCCTGGCAACAATCTCCTGCTTTCTTTTTAATTGAAAACTGTATAAATCTGAGACTTGCCATTGTTTTCTCCCAGACATGGGGCCTTGATGATGAGCTGCTGAAGGCTGGCTCGGTGCATATTGCTCTCCATGGAGTATTTCTGTCCTTGGGAGGCATCATGGTTTTCATTACAAAAGCCTTTATCTATTTTAGAGTTTAGACTGTAATGATGTTTGTGACCAGAAGATAATGCAGACTTCTGTATTGCACTGTTGCAGGAATTTCTGGGATCTGGAGATCCCAAAGACACAAAGATGCTGATAAAAAGACAAGCAGACTGGGCTAAGGATATCAATGAACCAAAGGCAGCAGTGGAGATGTACCTCTCTGCTGGAGAGCACATGAAGGCCATCGAAATCAGCGGGAACCATGGCTGGGTGGATATGTAGGTTTTTTGTCTCCTCAGAGATAACATATAATAAAAGCTTGAATGAGATATTATGATTTCCCTGTAATTTTAAAATAAGACCAAATGAATTTGGTATCTGCCTTTATATCAGGTTGAGTATCTGAAACACACCTATGATTAAAAATGTTCTAAAAGTTGCATATGTTTAGAGGGTAGGGCCATAAATATGTTACAAAAACTAATGCATTACAGCAATGAAGAGTATGCATAGGTTTATCTACAATATGAGATTGTCTGAAATAGTCTGAATGCCTTCAGAGTGATCATCACTACAGCAGTAACTGTACCAGGTAGCCCAGTGCTGCTGTTCTCAGCTGTTTAGAATAATCATCTAGGGAGTAGAGAAGTCACCTGGAGCACAGAGTCTTTAGAAATTCTGTGGCCGCTCCTGTCTCTGGTCGTTTCTCATCAATGGACGTGGCGCTTTGGGTCATTTGCTGAGCTGCCTTGAGATCGTGGCCAGGCCCTTCAGGCTGGCCTTGCCTCTGTTTTGCTGTGTGGCCCAGGGGCTGATATTTATTCAGGAGCCTATTGCTCAGGTCAGGGTTGGGAAGTGTGTCCTGTGCCGCTGAGTCATGCAGGACGTGTTCCCTCCTTCTGTCTGCAGAGTCTGAGATACGGAGCTGAATGTGTGAGCAAAGAGGGAAGGAAGGGCTTTGGGTTTGCAAAAGGAAAAAGCTATTTGGAATGTTTACTGAAACTGTTTAAACAGTGTTGCATGGTAGTACTATTAGGATGTTTATTAAATGTTAACTGATTAAAGGTGAAGTTATGACAATAGTTAAAAGGCAAAGCACCAAGGCAAACATCTGGCTTCTTTCTTCTGAGTCTAGGTTAATCGAAATTGCGCGAAAACTGGATAAAGCTGAGCGTGAGCCTTTGGCCAAATGTGCCTTCTATTTTAAGCAACTTGATAACCCTGGCTATGCTGCAGAAACCTACATGAAGGTTGGTGACCTGAAAGCATTGGTCCAGCTCCACGTGGAGACTCATCGCTGGGAAGAAGTGAGTGTGCCCTTGATTTGTGTTTTGAAAACCACTGCTTCTTATTGTCACTGGTTGCAACTAAAAAGGGAGGCAAATGTCTGGCTCCCCCAGCATTGTAATGAGGGAGGAAGGCTTCTGCAGAAGGATTCAGAGTATTTCAGTTACTTGTGTATGCCAGCATGTGTTTGGTGGTGGTGTGGTCTTCTAAAACTGAATCTAAACTGCATTTACAGTGTTACTTCAATTTCTTTAGAAAATGCATTCAGTAGAAATACAAATATTTTTTGTCTCTTGCTGGGAAATCTACTAAATTTCCCAGATAATCACTTTCAAGTCTTTCTGTTTCAACAGTCAATCTGTTATTATGCTAAGCTTCTTTTCTTTTGTTGTTGATTGCTTTTTATTTTAAAACACATAAGTTTCATACTGGAGAAAATATAGATTACACTCTCTATTCTGTGTATATGTTTCATTGTGAATTTTCTTAGAGCTGAAGGATTGATACCATCGAATATTTTAAAACCTTTAACCATTTAAACCGTGCAATATTCTAAGAATGAGCTTTTTATTTATGTCAGGCATTTGCTCTGAGTGAAAAGCATCCTGAATTCAAAGATGAAGTCTATGTCCCTTATGCTCAGTGGCTGGCAGAGAGTGATCGATTTGAGGAAGCCCAGAAAGGTGAGAATGTCACTGACAGATCACTGCTGGCTCGATATTTACTCCACAGTAGACTCTGCCCAGGCGAATTTCTTAGCAGTGGTATTCAAAACCAAATATAACCCATCTTTTCATACTGGTTTTAAAGTAACTGGAAATCTCCTTATTTTATAGGAAAATGTGATGAATCTATCAGAAATTATGGCATCTAAATATAAGTCCAAATTTTCTATCTTGTTGTATATCTGAGTGTGGCACATAAGAGGTATTTGGCATATAATCCTAACTTTTAAGATTTTTATCCCACAAAAAATCAAAATATGGCAGCTCTATTATAAACCTGAGTGAAAAACAATTTTTCCTTCTATTTAGACAATATTGGACTTGCGCAAGTCAAGTTTTCCCATTCCTTTAAGGTTTTTGCGGGGTTTGTTTGGCTTATAAGATTACATTTGAACAGAACTGTTAACCCTCCATCCTGTGGAAAGCCTTCAAAATTCAGTCCACAAACTACTGGAGAGACAAGGAGCTGTTGAAGCGAGAGCTCTGTGTGCAGTGCCTTGGCTCAGGTGCAGTTCCATGTGACAGGTGCCCCTGCTGTTCCCTGAGCCAGCTCAGATCCAAGCCTGACACTGCTTGGCTTCGAAGGGCCAGGTAGGGACCGGGCTGGGCCTGATCTGCCTCTGCACAGGACGAGTGTGTGTGTCTTGGCTCCGAGCCTTTGAGCAGCTGGTTGAGGGCTGGGTGGTAGTTTGTGCTCTCTGAGTGCAGGTCAGAGGCCCCATGTGCTCCACAAAGCTCTGTGCTGCTGGGGCTCAGCAAGTGTAGGTGCCCAGAGCTGGAGGAGCTGAAGGTCCTCGTGGGACTGTTCTGGTCTCAGAACAGAATGTGAGGTCTGGTTCAAGCTGAGCTGGCTTCACTCAGGGGGCAGCAGCGCTGTGAGGCTGGGTTTTTTGGGCTTGGTTCTCCCTCAGCCCTGTTCCTTTATATGGAGACTGGCCAAATGCAGCTTGCCAAATGAGAATTCAGGGTGTTACTTGGTGCATCAGAAAAGGAGATGCTGATAGTAAATGACGGGAGGGTATAGTAGCTGTACTCTTTTAAAGTATTCAGCACAATACTTAAAAAAAGTATTCATATACACCAGAGCACTGGCTTCAAACAATTTATTGTAGTTTTGAGAGAAGTTGGGATTTGCAGTATTTGGAGATCACTGTTGTGTGTACAGAGATCTAATCATCACAGCATCTTCTCTCTTTTCTATTTAAAAAAAAAACCAGTAACCCGTATTATACATACTCCTTGAGCTCAAGAGTTGCTGAGACAGTGCAAAAGCTTCAAAATACCTGCAGGTTCTTCTCATGTTCCATTAGTGTCACTGCATTCACGGAGGAAAATACCAGTGTATAATCCCTTTTATCCTGCCCTGGACAGAGTGTTTGATATGGGCTGAATAGAGTGCTCTCGGTTCAAAACCATTAGTTTCCGTTAATTGATCTAATCACACAGTGAGCCCCTCTTTGTTTTGGCTCGGCAGCGTTTCACAAGGCTGGCAGGCAGGGGGAGGCCGTGCGGGTGCTGGAGCAGCTCACACACAACGCCGTGCTCGAGAGCCGCTTCAACGACGCAGCCTATTATTACTGGATGCTTTCCATGCAGTGCTTAGACATTGCCCAAGGTGAGTCACCGAAAGGAAGTGTGTGTTTGTTACCTTGTTGTGCACGTAGACAAACAGCTCTGCATTGTGATAGCATTGCTGCAGCTGCTTCTCCGCTGGGTGGTTTGATTTGGGTTTTCTAATGCTGTGCACATCTTGGGCTTGTGCTATTTTTGTAGTCCCCTGTTTTTCCCATGTGCTAATTTAAAACAAATAAACAAACCAGCGACATCAGCAGGCATAAGGCTCCTTCTGAAGTCTGGCTGGGATGAACATCCTGCCTCCTGGGACCATGTATCCTCCTTCACCCTCCCACCACACCCATTGCCTGGAGGGTTAAAGTGCTAGTAAATAAAAGATGTTGGAGAGTAAGTTACGTCAAGTGTTTGAACATAGGTTAGGGAGGTTACAAATTATTTCTGCCAACAGGTAAAACTGATTGTTTGCTAGCTGTCATCTTGTCTCCAAACTGCATGTCACTGGGAGAGAGGTGTTAATAGTTAATCGGTGTAGTTTAGTGATAATGCAGAAGGTTGGGAATGCTGCCTTTTGTCTGGTGCCTTTGGTTTTAGTTCAGCTATCTGTCACCCCTCAGATGTTTGAGATGTATGTTTTTTCTAAATGGCTTAGTAGTGTATTTGATATTTGTGAGAGTTTTCAAAACTAATTGTATTTGTGAGCTCTGGCATTCTGGAGGAGGTTTTTAGGGATGCACACCTGCTGCTTTCTGTCTGTAGCTCATCTGTAGCCTCTGGCTGTGTTAAACCATTGCCTCAACTGTTCTGTGTTTTGCCGTGCTTGTTTCAGGCCAGAAGTTTGCTCAGAAGAATAGCAACTCTGTAAGCATATGACCTGCATGGGTAGATGGGGCATACTTGACCTGGTACATATCTCCTCTGGCAGTGCTGGTGCTAAAGTCATAACAGGTTGTTTTCTCCCAGCTGAGTTCATAGACTGCTCTTTGAGACTGACACCAATGCCTTTGCCTCCCACAGAGAATGAAGGACAGCAGACTGAAATGTTGCAGAAGTTTCATCACTTCCAGCATCTGGCAGAAGTTTACCATGTCTATCACTTTATCCAAAGATACACTGTAAGATACTCACTTTAGAATTGTGTATTTGTGCTTCCTGAGCTTTTTTCCTTAGGGAGTCCAAAAATAACTAGGACTTTTCAGGCAATTAAATATTGAATGTACATCAGTGATACTGTATAGTAACTTTATTTATTTATTTAACTTTATTTTATTTTATTACACAGTCTTCAGCTGTCCTGTACAAGAGCTCGCTCAGCTCTTTACAGCTGCAGGTTGGGCAGGGCTGTGCCGATGCCTGACCTCCCTCCTGCCCATGGCACTTTCTGCTGGTTGCCTTGGTTTGGTCGCATGGTACCTGAGCCTCTGCTCCTGCACAGGCCAGGGTCAGTTTTTCCCTTAGTCACTGGAAAACAGGGTTGAACAGAAGGCACATTAGCCCAGGGATTCCCATAGGGTACTGCATGTGTCACTGATGTGCAGTCACGAGTGAGGAGCTCCTACTAATTCTAGCAATTAGAGTCATGCTGCCATCACCCTTGGTGCAAATACCTGTTGTAGAACATTTGAGAACCCTTGCTCTGTGCCCTTGCCCAAAAGAAGACTCTGTGCTGTGGAGTCTTTGCTGTCAGACTACTTTAGATCTCACAGTGCTGGAGACTCTGCACTGTGGCTGTGCAGACTGCCCTCATTTTTAAATAACCTGTTAAAGGTTCTGTCTTAGCTACACTGATCTCTCTGTCTCTCTTTTCTCTGTGTATTAGGCATGAGCTTTGGTGATAAAGATATGCAAAATACACTTGTTATGTTCTGTCAACACCTCTTTTCTCAACGGATGAAAGAAACACCATGCTAGAGATGCCTTGTGCTGTGTTGCTTACTGATGTAAGTTGTTGGTTTTCCAGCTTAGAAATGTGTGTCTATGTTTTTCATACCACAGGAGGAGCCTTTCAGCTTCCACTTGCCTGAAACCCTCTTCAATATTTCCAGGTTTCTGCTTCACAGCTTAACAAAGGAGACTCCTTTGGGGATCTCAAAAGTGTATCCTTCCAATATAGTACAAAATCTAGAAGTTATCATGTGATACGTGAAAGGAATAACTGCTCTTGGTCCAAGGCAGGCACTTCCTGCAGGGAATCTTTGGTGTCACCTGTTGGTTATCGTTAATGGGAATTGACTTCTGCCTCTCAGGAATAATCAGCATCTTCAAACTGTTGTGTGCTGAGCTGCACTGGTTTGTTATTTGATATAGTTTTGGAGAGCTGTGCAAATCGACTCATGTCAAACTCTGTTAGGCCACCTTGAACGCCTGCCCCGTCTGGTGTGTCGCCTGTGTCAGAGGAGCAAGTTCTAGGACATCAGTCAGTGCAAAAAGGTGTTGGTTCTGAATCTTGACAGCGTTGTTACAAGGAGACTGAACTGAGGCAGAAGCAGGGAAACCCAGGAGCTTTTGCTTCCTGTGAGGCTGGTGTGGCCACGTGGTCTGTCAGGCCAACATCTGCATGGCCTTGTTAGTGCTAGTGAACCTCTGGGAGTGCTTCCTAAAGGGGCTGTGTGGGCCCAGTGAAATGCACCTTTCTGTAAGAGATAGCCACAAGGTCACTGGATGCCATAGGGAGGTTTTGTCTTGTTTCACTTCATTTCTGGCTTTGGATGGGATATTAGCTTTCCTTTTCATAACTTCCTTGCTTAGAGATGTAGAATCTTTCATGAAGTTTTTGATAACAGGCCTTGTGGTCAGTAGGTGTAAACAGCAATTCACTCTGGTGGGAGGGGAGGACAACACTTGGTTGCTAACATGGGGCACACTCTTTCAAACCACATCAGGTGTATTTACTCAGTGTCAGTGGCTTACTTACACTGTAAAAAATGTTAGGATTTTAGTTTTTTTGTGGCTAGGGGAAAATGCATGGACCCCAAGATTACTAAAATACTGTAAATGGAGCCATAGCAGTGTTTATGTAGCATCAGTTCCTTACCTTGCTAATAATTGCCCACAGATATTTTGATAGTCCTTTCACACATGTTTGTAAATGAAGTCCTGTAAATAGATTTCTCTGGTTAAAGCCTGTTTGAAATCCCGGTACTGGATATGCTTCATTGCACAACTTCTGTGATTAGACAGAGTATTGCGTTTTTTCATAAATGCTGTATGTATTTTTATTCCTTAATTAAATTATAGCAATACATTATTGGCCCTGGCAAAGCAGAGTAAAGCTCTTGGTGCATATAAATTGGCTCGTCATGCCTATGACAAGCTGCAGGGACTGCAGATCCCAGACAGGTTCCAGAAATCTGTTGAGCTGGGCAGCCTGACAATCCGATCCAAGCCATTCCATGACAGTGAAGTAAGCTGTAATGTGTTTCATGTTAATCATTAATATGTGGCCTAATCCTAGAATATGAGTTCCTGTGTGCACAAAACAGTCTGAAATATATTATGCATGGCTCTGTGACATAATTGTATTTCTGCTGGAAACACAGTCCTTTTATTGTTATTCTTCAAGTCAAACTTCCTTCTGCTCCTGAGAGCAAATTAAAATCAGCCTTCTCTTTGTGGGCAGCTCCCATCCTCCCTCTCCTCTCTTGCAGTCACCTTTCTCACTGCCTATTAATTCTTCCAAGCCCTTTTCTCCCCAGTTCACATGCTATTGTTCCACAGTCTTTGTCTCTCTCTCCAGCTGGAGGTCACTTTCATTTGTCCCACTCCTAACACTCTTCCCCTCCTCCCTCCATCCTTCAGTGACCTTCCTTCCGTAAATCTTATTTTAACACCTTTTCTTCTTTCACTGAAGTCTGGCTTTCTGCAGTGTTCTATAAAGCCATGTCTCAGGGAGTACTCACTAAAAATAAATTGCATTGTACCAGTGAACATACACCTGGCCTCCTGAAATAAGAGAAACACACCCTTTAAAAACTGCCTAAAATAACTCTGCTCTTGAAAAGAGATGAATTAATTGGAGAATCTAAATTTGACCAAATCTTAGAGCAAAAAACTTTGCTTCAGTAAACTTCTCTTCAGTTTCTTTTGTCCCTGTGTATTTGATGCAGAATTGTGCTTCTGTTACTGCAAAGGCAAGGTGAAAATTTAATTTTTAAAGTGGTAAAGACAGCTATTTTTAATGGGAAAACTTGCTGTTTGTTAAAAAGGGAAAGCATTTTCAGATGTTGAAGGGTCTGATTTCACAGCAGTGCTTCTCCAGACTGGCGCTGGTGCTGTATCGGTGTTGTCAGCTGAAGGGGCCCGTATTTAATTGAAAACAAAGAGCTGAGGATGTGCCGCTCTGTGGTTACCATGCTCTCAATCTGTCTTTCCAGGAGCTCGTGCCCCTGTGTTACAGGTGCTCCACCAACAATCCCTTGCTGAATAACTTGGGGAATGTCTGCATTAACTGCAGGCAGCCTTTCGTCTTCTCGGCCTCCTCCTACGGTGCGTTGGGACGCCGCGTTTGCTCGTGCTTTGCAAGTAGATAAATATTAACAGAGTAGGTCAGTGCATAATTCCTCCTTTCTGCAGTGCTGTTTGGCCAAACAAATGTTCCTTTACTGTTGCTAAATTTGACTAAGTGGGGGTTGTTGGCTCTCACTGCAGAGCAGCAGCACAGCATTGTTGCATTGCCAGACACTGAAATGCATCTGGTGTTCTGTGAAGGTGAACACAACCCTTTCAGAAGTTTTTGGGGTTTGGTTTGCTGCAATTTTATTTTATTTAACTTGTTTAATGAGAGAAGGTGGGCAGAACACCAGTGACATGAAGAAGCACAGTATCTGCTATGAGGCATTTCCTGAGTTCCTGCAGGTCGAACATTTCCTGCCTTTCCCTCCTTTTAGAGGTGCTGCATCTGGTTGAGTTCTATTTGGAAGATGGCATCACAGATGAAGAAGCTGTAGCTCTCATTGATCTTGAAGCTCCAAGAGTGAGTAAAAGAGAGAATAAATGGCAAGAGATGATGACTGACCGTATCCTTTTGATTAGAATTGGTTTCCTTTCCTTAGGTAAAAATTAAACCATTTAGAGTTTATTTTTTCCCCTTAGGTTTAAACTTTCTGTCATATGACTGATGTAAGTACAATTGCATCTTGTTTCTTTGTTGTGTTAGTATAACAACCAAAACATAGTTTAACTAAACCTAATATTGTCAAGACGCTTTTCCATCAGGACAGTTTATTTATTATCCTGGAAATGTTTGTTTTTAACAGTGGAATGCCATGCTTTACCTATTCTGTGTGAACTGCTTTCTGACAAGGATGAAGGGAATCTGGAGTGTGTTGCTTCCAATAACAGCTTCTTATAGAGGCTGCCTTCTCCTAGCCAAGGGAAGAAGCACTTCACAACTGTTCCTGTTGAGATCTGGTTTGGAATGCTTTGGCATCCAGAGCTCCCAGTTGCTGTTGGGGTTATAGAATATGAGATTGATGTAGAGTAATGCACAAGAACACACAAACTCTGACTAAAGCTGCCCAAAAATGTAACTTCAATAGATTGCTTCCTTTGCTCTGTCATCTGTGGAAGGGTAAGAGCTGATGTCATGCCTGGCTGTGGCCAGTCTGTTCTGGCTGTTCTACAGCAGCTGCAGTGATAAACTTCCCCAGTAACTGGAAACCCCAGCAGGGCCTTCTTGGTACTTTTTGTAATGGTCTGGGCACTGTCACAGTTTGTGATACTCTGAAGCAGCAAGGGTCCTGCTGGGGTGCTCTCATACTGATTCTGTCAGTGCTGGCTATGCTAAGCAGAGCCAGTTTTACAGGAATTCTTGTCCTTCCTTAAGACATGCATACAGATGTTCAGAGTTTGAAGCTTGATGACATTACAGATATTATTGAGGATGATGATCCCTTTACAGCAAAACTGAGCTTTGAGGTAAGAACTGTACCTGTGTCAACCAATGGAAAATTTTTAATAGAATTTTTTTTTAAATAGAAAATTTTACTTTACAAAGTCACTTTTCTGGTGTGTATGTGGTACAAAGAGAGCTGCAGAGCAGGGGGTGGGAGGGGGATGGCACTTGAGAGGGAAATGGACTAACCAGTTAACTCCTCCCCTAAGAACACAAACAAAACCCCTCAAAACAAACAAACCAGCAAACCCCCCTCAAATAAACAAACACAAACCTCACAATACAACAACGATTCTAAACCAAATGCCCCTGGAATTTTGTTTCCTCACCATGCACTGGTGCAGCAGCAGTGCACCTATAGAGCAGGCCTTACTGCAGGGTTTCATAGAGACTGTGAGCGTGGCTGTTATTTGCAAGGAGTTGTGTTAAAGAGACAAGGGAAGCTGACTGGAAACAGATGTGGCTGGATGCTGCTGTTGCTGGAGGTTTTGATAAAACGGACAGGGATTTTGGTGGGACAAGGCTCGGGCCAGGTCTGCATTAGCTTCTTCTACTGACTTATACTTAGCTTCTTAAAACAACCTCAAAGCCCCAGAGGCAGCGTTTGGCAGGCGGTGACAGCGCTCTTTGCTCTTGCAGCAGGGAGGCTCCGAGTTCGTGCCGGTGGTGGTGAGCCGCGCCGTGCTGCGCGCCATGAGCCGCCGGGACGTGCTGGTCAAGCGCTGGCCGCGGCCGCTGCGCTGGCAGTACTACCGCTCGCTGCTGCCCGACGCCTCCATCACCATGTGCCCCTCCTGCTTCCAGGTACCAGGCTGTGCAGATAAACAAAAACAGCACTAACCATCCAAACCTCGTGCTCTGAAATGTGCTCGGCAAATTCCTGAAGGAGGTAGAGGCCAAGCAGTGAAACCCCAGCTCTGAGCTGTGTGATAGAGAGGGGAACAGCTGCCTTGGAAGACTTGGCCAGAGCTGAATTTGAGAAGTTGCCCTGACAGCAAGTCAGAACCTCTTGAGCAAACCTTGGCTGACCAACAGAAGCTGATTTGTATTTATTTCCTTTCGCTCTGTCTCTCTGACTTGCAGCCTGGTCTAGCAAGGAGACCGGTCAGTGACTGTTGCCTTGTGGTTCAGACCTGCTCCTAAAGGGTCCAAAAGGGTCCAAACCCTTGCTCAGAAATAGCTTTTTGAAACGCTGGAATTCAATCATGTTTGCTTACTCAACTGCCTAATTGTCAATCCTTTTGCAAAAGTAGTTAGCAGCTCTGGCAGAGGTCTGTGACATGCTCGCTGCTGTGTTCCAGGCTGTAGCATCTCAGGTGATTGAAGCCAAGAGGCTCAATTCTCTGTGGTGGTAGTTCCAGAGTTTCTGTGCTATTGAGTAGCCATTGAACTCAGTTTGCATTTTCTTTGAGCAGGGTACAGGCTAACTTGTTTTAAATCTGTTCCTAATTAACAGATGTTTCACACAGAAGACTATGAGCTCCTCATACTCCAGCATAATTGTTGTCCGTTCTGTCGGCGGAGAATAGATGAGTCAAACCAATGAAGAAGACCAGTCTTTTACCTCAACAACGGAGGTTGTTTGCTGTTGGCTCGGCAAAACCCTTCTTAGATCTGCAGAGCTTTCCTAATAACTTAGTTATGTCATCTTGTCTCATTTTGTATGTAAGAGTGGAACCAAGTTGAAGAATTTAAACTATTTTTTTAAATTAAAATGTCTGTTTTTTGTGAATGTGCTCTGCATTTTCCAGGCAAGCAGCTGAAGTGCCACAGAATTTTACAGGAACATTTCTAGAATCAAGTTCAGCCTTCAAGTAATTGGTTTTACTCCAGATTGTGCTCCTTAACACACACCAGTTATTGACAGATCTTCAAATAAATGGGACTATTTTTCACTATTTATTGTCTCAGAATTTGCTATAGTACTCATGCTTCTGATCAGAAATTTCTTTTTCTTTTCTATTCCGTTTAGGCAAGAACAGCATTTAGAGCCCTTCAAATACAATCTGAAGAGTTCCACTACTCTTGGCACTGGGGGCATCTCACAGCCACCCTGGGGCAGGTGGTGGCTGAATCTGTGTGGAATTCACCTGGTTGAAGTGCAGCATGTGAGGCTGTGCACACCTGAGCTCCGTGCTGCTGCCATGGAGGGCTGTGTATGGCAGAGCTGCTGAGGAGGGTGTCCCCAGCATCATGTCAGTCCTGAGCCCAGCAGGAGCTCTGTGGGCATGTGGCCGGAGGCAGACACGCTGCTCTCTGCTACAGCCTCTTGTAGAGGCATGAGACACGGGGGGCATCAGTCCCAGGCAGCACCTGAGCCCCTACAATGGCTCGCTGTCCCTGCAGGACTGGGCAGGAAACAGGAGAGCAAAGGCCAAGAAACTCCTGTGTTGAGATAAAGATGGTTTAATGGCTGCAGCACAGCTCTGCCTGCAAGCAAAGCAAAGCAAGAAGGAATTTATTCCCTGCTTCCTGGAGAGCAGGACTCAGCATGAGTAACTGTCACTTGGGAGGGCAAACACCACAAACACAACATCCTCCCTTCCTCCCGCTTTCCCTGAGCTTTTATTTTGGAGTACAAGATCATCTGGAGTGGCACACCGCTTTGGCCAGCTGTCCAAGGTCTGTCCCTCTGTTGCTAGCCCTGCCCTGGCCTGTAGCTGAGGCGGACAGGGCAGGCAGGATGCAGCTGCACTCCAGTGTGTTCCCAAGTGCTGCTTTACACACCAACACACAGCACCCCACTGTGCTGCTGGGAGGGAAGTGAGCTCCGTGCAGTGACACCAGTGTACCCCCAGGCAGGGAATCTTGCGAGGAGGGACACAGGGTCATCCCAGCAGCAGGAAGATTCATGTAGGTAACCAGCTTGGCTGGAGCTGGGAAGTGGTGCCTCTTGACTTTAATCCAGTGTAAGCTGTGCCTGTGTTGCCGCAAGTTCTGTTGTGATGGCAGCCTGTCTGTTCCAGCCTGCCTTTACCCTCAGAGGGAAAGGACATGAGCAACTGGCTGAGGTGGTCGGTGCTGGCAGGGCAGCTCCCACGGGAGCAGCAGTTTGCACGTGAAACGGGATGTCTGTCTGCTCAAGTTCCTCTGGAAAAGGAGACCCTGCAATCACACTGCTGAGTTTCCGAGTCCCTCGGTGGTTCCTGACCAAGTTTGCTTGATTTACCACTTTAAAAACATTCTGTTCTAATTACAGCTCGTCTGCTTTCTGACTCAGCTGTCACTGTTTGCAGTGAAGACTCTGCTATTGACATGGATAAACAATGCTGTTTGAGATGGGAGCCAGGGTGGAATTCAGCTCCTTCTGGAACAGAGCTGGCTGTGCAGAGCCAGGGGGAATGAAAAATTATAAAACTGAAGAGAAAGGGTTTGCTGTGACACAAAGACAAAATGGACCAATGTTTTTTTTAAACAACTCCATGAATATAGCCTAGCTTCGAAAAGTGTTTTGGGCTCTTCTGGGCAGAAGCACTCTGCGTGTCTCGTACATACATGATGAAAGGTTCTAGTCCAGGCTGCCCAGTGCCACGGAGCCCACCAGCTGGCTTCATGCTGAGGAGTCCCTGGAGGTACAAGAGGTCCCCGCATGGCACTTGGGTTGGAAGTTGTGAGCAATTTGCCCCGTTCCTTTATCTCTCGGCTGCCTGCCTGTCCCACTGCTGCATCCAGTGGTGACGCACGCCAGCCCTAAGCTCTGCATAGCAGCTGCTACCTCAGCAGTGGCTTATTGCATCAGCTTAAAGTGTTTTAGGAAATAAACCTTTAATCCCTGTGTGCTCAGGTACAAGTGTAAAGAGCTGCATTTGCAGTTAGAAAATGGCACTGCTTTGGCCTTGGAAACAAGTGTGAGAAATTAATTGAGAGGGACTTAGGGTGAACAGAGTGTGTATGAGGACCTGGTGTTTTCATGTTAAGGTGAAGGAAGACCTTTGGGACTGTCCAGAGACTGTGGCCTGCATTGGGCTGCCAGCAAGGTCTGCCCTAGTCCGTGGTGCCAGCACTTCAACTCCTTCCACCTTCCCCACTTAGAGGGCAGGTTCCCAGCTTGGTCTTTGCTCTAAGGAGAGTACAGTGCTTTGTGCTTTTTTCCATTAAACTTATTTCTGAACTAACTTACAAGGAACATTGGTGAAAATTAGGCCAGGCTGGAGGAAATTTTTTAAGGCCAAGCGGACATGAACTTTTGGCCGCCTTACACCCATGAGCTCCAGCAGCTCTGGTACATCCTCCTGTACTGGACGAGGCCCTCGCATTCACCTGCTCCTCGCTGTGAGGAATGCTCAGCTCAGCCCTCAGTGCAGCCAAAACAGCAAGGGGAGGTGGGTGCTCAGCTCCCTTCCAGCCTCCATCACCTACAAAGGGGCAGAGCAAAGTCTCTCTTTGTCTCACCTCCTGTACATTTTGTCCCACTGCCTCTGAAAAATTAAGAAGATAACTCAGCTTCTGGTTGGCACAAGAAATGTTTCAAACAGAACTGAGTGCACAGAATGGTGAGTCAGAGAGACATAGAGGGCACAGAAGGCTCCAACAATAGCTTCCCTGTGGAGTTTGATAATTATGGAAGGTTTGAGGAGAGTGAGGTTGTCTGTCAACCAGTATATGAAGCTGAGTGCTGGCTTCAGCTCTGAACATCCCATCAGTGCCCTGGTCCAGCAGCCTTCTCAGCACCATTGCAGAATGATTCCAGTCCAGGACAGATGGACTAGGTTATTCATTAGCTGTTACCAATGGAGTTGGCATGACCCAAATCCGATACAAAGGCACAGACGGGATGGCCCAACTGGTAACCTGCAAGTGGGCCAAGTGTTGCATGATGGTGGTCAAACCTCCACAGCCAGATCCTGAGTAGAGAGGTGGCTGGAGCTTGTGGAAGAAGGTTTGGTCACGCTGCCTTCTGCAGCCTCCCGCAGGGACTGGCAGTATGTGGGGATGGCTCTCCAGTGGGGACTGGCTGGTCTCACAGACCCACATTCCCCTTGTGAGAATGGGGCTGGGACACTCCTCTGTCACTGAGGAAGTGGAATTCAGGAACCCAGCCAGGCCACCATTTGCAGCCTCCAAACCCACAGTCCTGGGGTTTGAACCACACATGTCCCTCCTATTAGTGGGGCAGGGAAAGGAAGAGCAAGGCTGTGCAAGGGAGCTGCTGCCTGGTTTGAGCCCCTCCAAATAAATGGTGTGGTGCAGAACTACCTCTTTATATATGTGACCATGAGCCATGGTCTCCAACAATGACAGCACTGGCCAGAAACTAGTGTCACCTTAACACCTTCCCAGGAAAGCCAATTACCCTGGGATGATTATGATTAATAATTCTCTAAACCCTAATCGTGCTGACACCAGTGCCTGGAGCTTACCCCGGTGGCACTTTATAAGAGGTGCCCCGTGGAGGAGAATGTAACTGGTTCTCCTTGGGGTGACAGCGAAGGCTGAGAGGTGGCAGGAGTTCCATTTCAGAGGCAATTTTCCCCTTGCACAAAAGAACTCCTGGAGTAAGAGCAAAAAGCGCCTCACAGACTGCAACTATGAACGGGACAGAAGGCCAAGACTTCTACGTGCCCATGTCCAACAAGACCGGGGTGGTGCGGAGCCCCTTTGAGTACCCCCAGTATTACCTGGCTGAGCCTTGGAAGTTCTCAGCGCTGGCTGCCTACATGTTCATGCTGATTCTGCTGGGCTTCCCCATCAACTTCCTCACGCTGTACGTCACCATCCAGCACAAGAAGCTCCGCACACCTCTGAACTACATCCTTCTGAACCTGGCCGTCGCCGACCTCTTCATGGTTTTCGGGGGCTTCACAACCACCATGTACACCTCCATGAACGGGTACTTTGTCTTTGGAGTAACAGGGTGCTACATCGAAGGCTTCTTTGCCACGCTGGGCGGTAAGTTTTCCAAATATTCAAACGTCTTCTGTCAGGAATTTCCCCGGATTTTGGTAGTGGGAGGGAAAACACAGATGATCTTGGCAAAACATGGTACCTGTAGTGTCCTTGACCTGCTGCTGATGTGGACTGAGGCAATTTGCCCTCTTTCTGGGTAGGAGCTGAAGAAAGTGACAAGTGACACTTTTCAAAAAAAACTTTATTTTGGGAGCCAGCTGCTCAGTATCCTGAGAACCACAGTGCAGCAATGAAAAGCAGCCAATACCAGATTTTGCAGTTGTCAGATTTGTGCATCTCCTTGGCTCACTTTCTGACTCGAGAGGTGACAATTTTGTTCCTCCTATTTTGCAGGGTTGAATCTGCCATTGGCTCTGGTGTGGTGCATGGTGGTACAGGCAAGCAGAGCTGCCTCTCCCCCCCCATGCCAGCCTGGTATGGAACCAAACAGATGTGAAACAGAAATTGTGTGCCTAAAAATGTCCTCTTCCATTTGCCTCAGCTTTCAGCCACAGCTACTGTTTTACTGGTTTGGTCCTTGTGGCACAGGTTTCCTGGGAAGCTGTGGGTAGTGAGGGGAAGTCCTGCGATGATGGGCACTTGCTTCATGTTGGAGTGTGACCACAGGCTTGCAGGTGCAGATGCTGTCTGGGATGAATGGTGGGATCAGCCATGAATCTCAAAACACTGCAGCATAATGGTTCCTGTGGGTCAGCAGTACAGTGAGGGGGATCTTCTCACACTGTCCTACCACATCTGCCCTTGGCCATTCTTCATTTATCTTTCTAAACCCTTGTCAGAGATTAAGCTTCTGCCAGGGATTGTCCTCAGGAACATCAGTCTGAGGAGACCTCATGTTGCCATCAGGGTGGTTTATTTTCCTGCTCAAAGACCCTGTGTCCTTTCTGTCCCTCTCCCTGGTGCAGGTGAAATTGCTCTCTGGTCACTGGTGGTCCTGGCTATCGAAAGATACGTAGTGGTCTGCAAGCCCATGAGCAACTTCCGCTTCGGAGAGAACCATGCCATCATGGGTGTTGCCTTCTCCTGGATCATGGCCTTGGCGTGTGCAGCTCCCCCACTTTTCGGCTGGTCCAGGTGGGAAGGGCATTGGACCCAGTGTCAGGGGTGTGGGAGCCTGGCTGTGGCTCAGCTGTGGCTTCCAGGCAGTCTCCTCTGCTGGGTGCTGACCTGCTGGGCTCACCTTGCAGGTACATCCCCGAGGGCATGCAGTGCTCGTGCGGGATCGACTATTACACTCTGAAGCCAGAGGTCAACAATGAATCTTTTGTCATCTACATGTTTGTGGTTCACTTCATGATCCCACTGGCGATCATTTTCTTCTGCTATGGGAACCTGGTCTGCACGGTTAAGGAGGTGGGTACCCGCCAGATGCAGTGGCCAGTAGGGCTATCCCTGTTCCCAGTGCTGGGAAGGGACCCACACCAGGTTCAAGAATGGTGCCAGGGAGGGTCCTCCAGGGGCCAGCCTGGCCATCCACGAAGAGGCAAATAGCAAACTGCAGATGTGCAGCTTGACTGCCATGAGCCCTGACCCTGTGTCCCTACTGGTGCAGCACCCACTGGCTCCAACATGTTTCTGTGCCCTTCTGCCTGCAGGCTGCCGCCCAGCAGCAGGAGTCTGCCACCACCCAGAAGGCAGAGAAAGAAGTGACTCGCATGGTCATCATCATGGTCATTTCCTTCCTGATCTGCTGGGTCCCCTACGCCAGCGTCGCCTTCTACATCTTCACCAACCAGGGATCAGACTTCGGGCCCATCTTCATGACCATCCCGGCATTCTTTGCCAAGAGCTCGGCCATCTACAACCCTGTGATCTACATCGTAATGAACAAACAGGTAACTGGCAGGGTGCCCCTCTATTGTGTTTCTCTTTATAAGAGCAGGCAAAGAGTTACAGCATCTCAAGGTGCCAGTGGTCTAGGGTGGGGATTGTTTTCAGGAGATCTAATCCTGGCACATGAGAAACTGACTGTGCAGCTCATCCTTGATGCTGCATAAATCTCACAAGTGCAAGGCCATTCCACCTGAAGTGATGCAGGTGCTGGGTTGATGGAGGAGCCGTGATGGGAGCAGGCAGGACTGGCAGTAGATGGGGTGGGCAGCAGACAGTGGGGCAGGAGACTCCATGTAGGCATAGTTCTTCCTGCACCCCAGTACTGCTGGGTTTAAAGACAGCTGTGCAGCTAGAGCTGCTTGGTGTCCAGCTGGCTCACCCTGGGCTTCTCTCTCTCCCAGTTCCGTAACTGCATGATCACAACCCTCTGCTGTGGCAAGAACCCTCTGGGTGATGAGGACACATCGGCTGGCAAGACAGAGACCTCCTCCGTCTCCACCAGCCAGGTCTCTCCTGCATAGGCCCCATGGGAGCAGCCAATCCCTGGGGTGCTGCCCTGGCAGCACAAACTTAACCCCACCGCTGCTACCACCTGCCCCTGCTTCACCATGGCCAAGGCCCTGTGGGGTGGGCTCCTCTCTCTGGCTCTAGCAACCCTGGGAACAAGGCTGAAAATGTGTACACACGTTTTGTAATTAAAATGCAAAGGCTTAGCTCCTCTGGCGTAAATCCATGCATTTCTGTTGACTTGCTGAGACCTCATGCCCCTTCTCTGAGTGCAGGCTGGGTCGGAGAGCTCATGCCTGGGGCCATGGCAGAGCTGTCCTTGCCCCCCTCAACTCACCCTAACACCCCAGCCAGGGCACGTTCTGCATCTGCTGCTGCCAGGGCCAGAGCTGTGGCCACTTTTGGTCCTTTTGTCAGAGATGGATCCTAGCCAGTGCTGCCAGTCCCTCAGCCCCATCACACTCTGTTTGCCCAGAGCACGTTTGGCTGCTGCAAAGTGCCCTGGCTCTGCCAGATGCTCCCAGCTCTGGCCCTGTCCCATCTGCCAGAAGTCCTGGGGGACGCTGTGATTCCTCCAGGGGGATGGGACAGATAGCAGTGCCCGGGTCCTGCCTGGTAGGCAGGTGGCATGGTGGGCCCTGCCAGCATGGCACAGCCATGTGTGGCCACAGCTCCCCAGGACAGCTCAGTGCTCAGTCCTCCAGCACTGGTGCAGCAGCACTTGGATGGTGTTTGCACACTCAGCAGCAGCAGCTCTGCTCCATGTCCCCCAGTATCCCTTCCCCGCAGTCCTACCTCTCTTTCTTAGGCATCTTTGGACCTCTCGGGCCAAGCCCCCAACAAGCCTGCCCGTGGCCCTCCCCATTTTGGCTGTGGTCAGCATGGCCTCGGCCCAGCAGGAGGTTTTGGTGGCTCTGGTGCTGCTAGGCCTGCGGGGCCAGGGCTGATCTCCCTCCCCGCCGCAGCAGGCAGGACCCAGCAGCATATGGCTCAGCCATGCCGACATATGTTCCAAGCACTACAACATGGCATATTGCAATTGTAGCGGTGTTCTTCATTTTTATTTTTAGTTCAGTTATACAAATAAGATGTTTTTCTCACTGTTCAGTGTTATCAACATTTGAAACTATTTTTGTACATTATTATCCTCTCTGATTTCTAATCCTATGCAGCTTTGCAAGGACTAATAGGGAACGTATAGAGCCCATGCGAGTTAAACCCTTAATAAAAAGCAATTTGCAAGTACAATTCTCTCATTATTTTTTTTATCGATACTTCTGCATATTCAGTGAAATCTAAAGATTAGAGTTTTATGAATAATTCAGTGTTTAGGCTGATGTCTGATTCATGCTCTTCAAATCTGGGAGGTGGTTTTGGAGGGAAGAGGAGGAAGGATTCAGTGTTTATTTGCTGTCCGTGAGGCTATGCTCCACAGGAGCATGGTGATGCCTGGCACTGTGATTCTCCTGCCTGTGGAGGACCAGCCCTGCACAAGCCAGGCTGGCCCCAAGGCCTGGCCCCAAGCGTGCAGGCTGTCCCCACACTGTGACACCTGCCTGCTGCTGCTGGTGCTCGGGGCAACAAGGGTTTGGGACCCTCCTGCCAGTTCAGCCAGGTGCCAGAGGCATCACAGAGCTACCAGAGAGGTGATGGATGGATCCAGGATGAGGAAGTGCAGCCAAACCTTCTGTGGTGCCAGCCCCAGCAGCTCACTGTACCCTTCCTGGAGAATTCAGAAATGGACTGGAAATATGGGATAAACAGGCTGGTGCTGGTCTGGGGAGGAGGAGGGCATGTGGGGCTCCAGGCAAGGGGTCTATCTCACAGCTCCTTGCTCCAGACCTGGCTCCTACTGGCACCTCAGCCAGGATCTGGCCCTTGGGCTCAAGAGGTGGCTGCAGACCTTGGCAGTGCTTTTCAGGTCCATTGCTGCGGTCTGCTGAGATGGCCATGAGCCAGTCCTGCCATCAGGTAATCCTGCTTTACAACTTCCTCACGTTTCCAACAGACAATGCACACAAAACCCCCGTGAGTCCTGGGCAGTCCCTGCCGTGGGGACATTTGCAGTGGGGATTTTTCTACACCAGACTGGGTGGGGAAACAGTGGGGACTGTTTCTACACCAAAGAGCATTTGGTGTTTTACTCAGGTTCTCCTCGCTGCACGGAGGGGTCATGGAAGTGACATGGCTGCCCATGTCCAGGGCTGGGAGTGCTCTCCCCTGAACGTGGGATTCAGAGGGTGGGTGCAAATTGTTGTCCTGCTTGTGACGCCTGGGGATGCTGGGTGAGAGTTGGTCCTCCTGCCTCTGCTGGCTAACCAAGCAGCTCTTAATTTTCCTCCTCTCACTTGTGAAATCTTTTCCCCCCATCATTTTCAGAGTCCCATTTCCTAGAGAGGCCATACTTGGTAAGGGAGACAGCACATCCCACCTCCACCCTGGCAATGGGTCTGTGTGGGCCCCATGCTCCGGGCTGGTTCCCTGTGCACCCCACAGCAAGTGTTGTCAGCAAGCTGCAATCCCAGCACCGCAACACCCACCTTGCAGCAGGTAGACACCCTTTTTCTGCCCGTTCAGGGCACCCACCCTGCAAAGCCCCATTTCTCATCCTTCTCCCTCCAGCCCCTCCCAAAGTTTTGGCAAAGGCCCTTCAGCTTCCAGACCCTGGCTTCCACCAGGGCTTCGACCACAGCAATTAGCAGCTGCCAACCAGCACCTGCAGCCAGGCTGTTCATCAGATAAATTGGATGGAGGTGAGCTGGGTATGGCAGTAGGGTTTGTGCTGCTGTGGGTGGAGGTGCCTGTGACTGCCTGGGTTTGTGTACTGCCATGGAGCCTCAGCTGGGTAAGGGGTCTGTAAGTGCTGTGGGGTCCCTCAGAGCTGGAGCTTGGCTCAGGCTCTGGGCTAGGGTGGCTGTGCTCCCTAGGGGGGCTGCAGGGATGAACAGGGCTTGGCTTCTGGGGGCTTTGAGGCTGCTGGGGGTGTGAATGTCTCAGGACCGGACTTCAGTCCCAAATGGTCCCTGTTCCAGCAGCCAAGGCTGCTGGCATCTCCCTGCGCTGTCAGGCCTCGCACCCTCCAACCCTGCAGATGGTCAAGGAGGCACTGCGGGCCCATGATGAGAAGAAGGGTGCCTCTGTCATTGCCATCAAGCGTTTCATCCTGGCCAAGTACCCCACTGTGGACCCCATCCGCCTCAAGTACCTGCTGAAGCAGGCGCTGAGCAAGGGGCTGAGCTGCGGGGACCTGGTGCGGCCCCACAACTCCTCTGCTGTGGGGGCCACTGGCACCTTCAAGGTGAGCAAGGGCTGCTGGAGCCACAGGGCTGGGGACAGGTGCTGGCTGGCCCTGTTGACACCCCTCTCTCACCTCCAGCTAGCACTCAAGAAACCAGGGCACAAGCAGCAGCTGGGCCAGGCAGATCCTGACAGAGGCCAGGCCCCAAAGCCAGGACAGAAAGGGAGCACCAAGGACCCCCAGGCCCCTGTGGCAGGAGCACGACCGCGAGGTAACGGGCTGCGGGTGCTGCGAACCAGCTGGCACTGCCTGGCCTTGCCTAGACTCATCTGCTGCCCTTCCTCCACAGGTGCCACCAAGCAGCAGCCCAAGGTGAAGCCCGTGAAGGTGAGTTGGGGCCAGCAGCAGGGTTGGGGGGCTCGTGGCATAGCAGCACCCTGAGGTGTTCTCCTCTCTTCCCTCCAGGCCCAGCCACGAGCAGCAGAGAAGCCCCGGAGCAATAGAGCAAAGCATCCCCAAACTGCTGACCGGCCCCAGGCTCATGGCCCGGGGCCTTCAGGGCCCCCAAAGGCTGCTGGCCACCGCCAGGCCCCCCGAAAAGGATGCTCAGGACCCAGCACAGCTCGGGCTGCTGAGAAGGCAGGACAGAGTGATAGCGACAGCTCTTCTAGTGCTGGGGCAGAGGCGAAGGCCCCCAGGGGAAAGAGCAAGGGGAAGGTGCCCAAGGGGGCACAGCAGGATGCCCCCAAGGCACAGGGAGGTCAAAATAAGGTGAAGAAACCTCGGGTGACTGCAGGAGCTGGTCAGGGGAAGGCCAGGATGAAGAAGGCAGCCCCTGTGGCAGCAGACAGAAAGGCTCCTTAGGGAGTTTAGCCCTGCTTCAGAGGGTCCCAGGCCCTTGGGGTCTGTGCTGGTTTCAGTCCCTAGGCCAGGTTTTAACTCTGTGTTCACTTCATCCTAATAAAGCTTCTTTACTTGCCTCATGGAATGGCATGACTGTTGTGAGTCCCTGTCCCTGCAGTTCATCTCTCAGTGCCAAAATCCCTCAGCCCTGTCCTCAACCTGCACAGCATGGTGGTGAGCTGATGCCGCAGGCAGCTACCTTGCTGCCTGCCTTCACAGAGAGGTTCTCTCTCTGTCCCCATGCGTCCCCAGCTGTGGTGCCAAGGGCTGCTGGGCCCGGGGGCTGTGTGGGCAGGGACCTGACACCCCTGGGACACAGCATGGTGACATCCCCAGGAGCAGAGAAGCTCAGGCTTGGCCAGTGCTGTTGTGGAGCCATGGTGCCCACAGGCTGTGTGAGGTGTCCAGCCCCCTGTTGTCCTGGCTGCCCTTGTGCTAATGCCTGGCTGAGCTGGGATTACAGGAGCCCCAGGGTGGCAGGTCTGGGTGCATGACACAGGCAGGTATCTCCCAGCAGAGGTGAAGCAGCCTGTGCTTTAACTACAGTAAGAGGAAGACAGAGGCATCTTACGGCTCAAGTTTGGGGTGTTACTGCAGCCTCCAGTGCAGCTCGTGCTCTTGTTACAGTCTGTGGCACAGTTCCCACCTACAAACTTGTCTTGTGAGCTCCTGTGGTCAGTGTATCACACTTCCACCATTTAATAGCTTCAATTGCCTGAATTTCTCTTGCTCTGCCCAGAGCAGGGCCCTTCTGAAGGTCACGCTGATCATGTAAAGGGTTACAGTCCTCCTGGGTGGGAGAAAATAAGTGGAAGTAAAACTCTTTCTAAAGAGGATTTTATTAATCTGCAACTGGCCTTGCCATTGCCCTCCAAGGCTCCTGGCCTTGCTTTGGGGCTTAAGCAAGAGCTGAGCAAACTAACTTCCCTTAAACTTCAGCCTTGGCTGTGCTGATCTATCTTTAATGGAACTGGAACTCGTGTCCCCCCAGGGACAGGGTGGGGAATGTGGCAGCAGTAACTGAGCAGAGTTCACTGGATTCTCAAATGGGGGTGGCTCACAGAGCACCACTCACCCGTGTGACAATGTCCCCAACAGCGTCAGGCAGGGACTGTGTCCTCCCTCTCACCAGCCACCAGGTGTGAAATGCAAAGCTCTCTTGCTTTGAGAGAGGCCAAATTATTTAATGGCTGGATTTAGCTTTGCAAAGAATCAGCTTCGTAGTGGAGGAAGAAAATCCCTCTGGTGTGTGGAAAGCACAGCTTTTACTAGGGCAGGGGGAAGATTTAGCAATACCATGGTTATTAAGGGCCCTGGGCCACAGCTGGTGTTGGGGTGCTGAAGCTGCAGGCTGAAGTCTGGTGCAGGGAGGCACCTGACAGAGGTGAGCAGCAGCTGCTTCTGTGGGGTTACTGATCTCCATGTGCCCAGCATTGGGCAGTTCAGGGGCTGCTGTCCTCATGCTGATTGTCCCCTCCCATGCCTGGTGCAGGAAGGAGCTGGGGCAATGGTTGTGGGAGTGGTGTGTGTGAGGGGTACAAACCTGTCCTCACTGGGCTGCTGACCCCACACATGGTGTGTCTTGCATGTGCAACACTTGTCAGTGCAGGTGTCATCCACGTGTGTCCTCCCCGTGTGCTTGGCAGGAACTGCACTCCACAGGTTCAGCACCTTATTTTATTACAAAGATAGGCTTTGCCAGGAGTCTGCCACTTCCACTACACAGCAGGTAAGGGCACTACACCCACAACACGTGCCAAAGTTTAAAAACATCTTACAAAGGGCTTGGAGATTCAAGGCAACACTACAAACCCTCTGCTAAAGTTGTTTCATTAAATGGTTGTAGCAACGACTTTTTATTTTTTCTTTTTTTTTTTCCTTTTTTTTTGGCTTTGGAAAATAATTAAATAATAAAACAATAGCCCCAATACATGGCCCAGCCACAGCACCTGGAGGCAAACTCTACTTACTCTTGGCTTACCTGTATCCTTTCCCTGTAATAAACAACATGGGGCTATAGCTCCATGGCCCTTTCCCTGCCTCCAATCAAGCTCAACATTCTCTGCTACCTTGGTCCTTCTCACCCTGGCCTTTCTTGTGCTGGGCCTGCCTACATCTCTGGCAGCTATTCACAGTTTCTAAAAGACAAAAACATCAAGAAATTTTTGTGAAATCACTTTCAAAATAAAATGTAGCCCAGCTACATTCTTAGAGTTTCTACTCTGAAGCCACATCCTCAGCAAAGACATTGAGACCTCCACAGTGTAAGTACTTTTTCTGCAGCTCTCTTTAAAAAAAAAACTCTGTTCTTCCCCTTTCCCTCCCCTCCCTCCCCACCTTTTAACATACTGGATAAAGTCTACTGTTTGTTTTAAAATAGATATCTATGTACACATACACAACTCTGATGTTCTGGTTTCTGACAATCGTGGCATTACTGGAAATGATGGAATGGAGGCCACCTGTCCATGGCAGTGAATCACCCAGGAGTTTTGGTGGACAAAGTCATCCAATGCCAGAATGCGTCCCAGCCAGCTGGATGACTTCCAGAGGCTCCCTTACACCCTCCTGCAGTGAGGTAGTAGCTGTGTTTGTTTCCTGTGTGGCAGCTGGGGTGGTGGCTGTGGTGGTCAGCCTGTGGGCAGGAGCCTCTGCCCGTGCAGGAACGCTGGTTTGAACACGTCCAGCCTCCACGGGGCCTGTGTGGCACTGGACACCGGAGTGGTCACAGCTCCCCAGGCTGCAGGAGGGACAACAGGCCACCCAGCTGGGTTGACAGGGTGGCACTGGGGTGTCTAGTCTCAGGCAAGCTCAGTTTGTCTGCCCCTGGGACCCTCTCAGTGCCCCCAGCCTGAGCTGGGACATGCTCTACCTTGGTTTGCAGCTCTGGGTGCTGGAGATGCTCTGCTGGCCTGTGTCACTGCCGGGCTGGCAGCGGCTGGGCCCAGTCCCTCTGCCCTTAAGGGCTGAAAGCAGGCCGGCCATGCAGCCAAGCCCCACTGCCCTGGCTGCTCTCAGGTACCAGCCACAGGGCTGGCCCAAAGCAAGCAGAATATGCTGCTTCAGGAGACACCTCTGCAGGACCGACCTCGTGTTTGGTGATGGTCCCAGGGAGAGGCAGAGACAATGCTCTCTGGTGTCTGCCCTGCGTGTGGCCCGAGGCTGCTGTCACAGGGCTGTCAGCAGGCCCCTGGCACGGGCACACACAGTGTTAGTGGCTGAGGGGTTGCAGTGCCATGGACACGTGTGGGGCCAGTGTGGTGGGCAGCAGCTGTCAGAGGGCTGTCAGCAGGCCCTGGCACGGGCACACACAGTGTTACTGTGGCTGAGGGGTTGCAGTGCCATGGACACGTGTGGGGCCAGTGTGGTGGGCAGCAGCTGTCAGAGGGCTCTCAGCAGGCCCTGGCACGGGCACACACCATGTTACTGGGGCTGCAGTGCCATGGACACGTGTGGGGCCAGTGTGGTGGGCAGCAGCTGTCAGAGGGCTGTCAGCAGGCCCTGGCACGGGCACACACAGTGTTAGTGGCTGAGGGGTTGCAGTGCCATGGACACGTGTGGGGCCAGCGTGGTGGGCAGCAGCTGTCAGAGGGCTGTCAGCAGGCCCCTGGCACGGGCACACACCATGTTACTGGGGCTGCAGTGCCATGGACACGTGTGGGGCCAGCGTGGTGGGCAGCAGTGAGGGCCAGCTCCTTCCCCAGCTGCTGCCCCCCACCTGGGGGCTGTGCAGTGTTCACCTCCCTGCTGTGCTCCAGCCCTGCACAAGCCAGGAAAGGGGAACAGCCCTTCCCGTGCTAGCACACACTGGGCTCCCTACAGCTCCCAAACAGCTGTTTCCATTAGGGATAAAGTGCTTTCACCTTGCCTTAGCTGCTTGGGAAGCAACTGCTTTGTCTCAGCCTCGAGTTCCCTGTGTTGCTCAAGTCTCAGATGGAGGAGTGGTTATGTTTACACATACAGTACAAAAATTAAAAGGCACAAATATACACAGAATGCAGCAGATAGCGAACAGCTGATAAGAGTCCCTGATGTTGGAAAAACAAGGATGTTGGAGGGATGGAGTGGGAGCTCAGGCTATGATGGTCTTTGCTGTCTGTGGTCATTACTCCCTGAGGTGACCCTTCTGCTTTGTGTCTGTTGTTCCAGGCTCTGCAGCCCCATCCCGAGGAACCATGCACAGGGGTGCACGGAGTGCTGACGGCTTGGCTGCTGACCAAGGGGAAAGTGGTGAACTGAGCTTGCCACAGGCGTCATGACTCCATTTCTGGCTGGCAAGAGCAAATAAATTATGGGTGCCACAGTACAGACCAGAAGAGTTTTAGCTGCTCGGAAGGGTGTCTTGCGGTTTCTTGTGAAGTGAGGCAAACTTGTAGCCATGGCCAGGCCCACCCCCTCCACAAGGCTGGTTTGAGTATGACCAAGGTGTGCCTGCGGCTGAAGGCAGGGTCCCTTGCGGCACTGTGCTGCAAGAAAGGTCACTTCTAGGGCTGCAGCCAGCCTAGGCTTCACTGCAGGACTCATAGATGTTGTCCTCCATGAGAGCAATCACTTGCTCAAATTTGTGCTGGAGCTGGGTGCGCTTTGTTGTGGGGTTTGCGTCCAGGGCGGCCACGATCTGTGGGAGACACAGGCAGGCAGGGTGCTGAGGCAGTGTGGGGTGCTCACCTGCCAGCCCAGCTCACCCCACCAGACCTATGGAGCCCAAATTCCAGCCAGAGCTCCAAAGGCGAGATCCCACCCAGCCCCACAACCCCTGTGCTCACATCCCTGGCACCCCTGCTCTCCCAGGGTCCCTGGTCAGGGCTAGGAGTGCAGTGATATATGACAAAAATGCACTGCTGCACTAGAGCTGAGGGCACAGCACCAGCCCAAGGTGGCAGCGGGGCAGGAGCCAGCCAGGGTCACTGCCTCAATGGGGTGGGGACAGCAGGTGCAAGTTAATTTGGGGATGGACCTTATCTGCATGTTTTGCTCTCCTGAAAGGGTCTATACATCTGGCAGCCCTTCTTTAGCCCAGCCAAATGCCATTAAGATCAGCTGGGAATAGCCAGCCTCCTCTTCCAAGAAGTTGCCAGCCAAGGGACAGAGAGTAGGTGCATCTGGATATGCACCTATTACATATGTACTGCAATTATGCACACGCCAACAATCCTGCTCTGTGGGACGGGATGCAGGTGTCTGCCTGCAGGGCTGCCGCAGCAATGGTTCCTCCCTTCCCAGGCAGGCCAGAGCCCATGTGCTGTAATCCCCACTCACCTGGGAGCGGTATCTCTTGGCGTATTTGTAGATCTCAGCCATGGCGACGTTGGTGTTGAACTCATTCCGGTATTTCTTTATAAAGACAGAAAAGAGAGGGGAGAATATTAGCAGGATGGAGCTCATGAGTTCCAGCCTAGCCAGCAGTCACTGACTATGGTAAAAGCAGGTTGTGCCTGACTTTATGGTCACACTGGTACAGCTGGATTTTTAAGGAAGGTGCATTTGCTTGCATCAGGATGGGTCTTGGTCTTTTCAAAGCCAGCTGTAAATACCCATGCTGGGCAGCACACTTGCATATCCCTCTGTGCCCAAAGCCATTTCACAGGAGGGGACAGTGCACCAGCTGTGCTGCGGAATATCAAGAGAAAAGTCCTGCTTGGTGCCCAAAGCTAAAACACCCTGGCGAGAAGGTTTGATTTTGAGGAACCTGTGGTGCATCGCTGGCAGGACTCAGATCTGGAATGTGGCTGCCAGCTCTTGAGGCTGGTACCAGGGCTGGCTGCCTGGGACTCAGGACTGTCCCTGGCAGCTGTGCCTGGGAGCCAGCTGGCTGGGTGGCTGTGGGACTACAAAAATCCTTGTCCAAACTTCCTGGCTTTTTGGCACTGAATTATGCTCTCAATTCCCAGTGGTGCCAGAGCTAGTTAGGCTCAAGCAAACGCATGGGTATTTACTGCAGTTCTGGCAGTAATTGAAGATGCTTGGAATTAGGTCAGATGAAGTTTGTGTGTGGAAGTTTCAGGCACAATATCCTTTCTTGTGTGCTCCTTCCAGCATCTAAGCAGTAGCTGATTGCAGCCTATGTGCATTCCCTGCTGTTGCCAGGCTCCAGCAGGACACTGCGCCTGCAGACTCAACCCCATCCTCTCCACCCACATACCCGTGACTCCTCGGCAAGGTGGGCGTTCATCTCCTGCTCACTCAGAGGGGCCATATCGTGGATTTGCTTGTAGTATCTCTGCACTATCTTCCGGTACTCGGGGATCTCCTTGGCATACAGCAATTTGTTAGTCGGGGAGTCCTAGAGTGAGAGCGAGACATGGAACTCAGGCACTGGGTTGCTCCCAGCTGAAAACCCTACCCTGTTTTCAGACCTCAGCTACAGCTGGGTGCAGGGAACAGCTTTGCCTTTGGTCCCAGCTGTCACCAGAGAGGACTGCGGTGCTGGACAGCACCGAGGTGCAGAACGGCTCAGACACGTCAAGGATCTGTGGATGGGCACCACGTGCCTGTGGAGACACAGCCCCATCCTGCAACCTTTGCATGAGCTGAACATCCATCAGCTCAATGCTGGAGAAGGGGGTGATGGGTGTGTGTTCTAATTTGCAGCAAGTGCAGGCTAAAAGCAAGCCCAGGGTCAGGTGGGGTGGCTTACTGCCAGGGGATGCTCTGCAGGTGAGGTAGCACACCTGTGCCAGATCAAACACTTGGGCTCTCTGCTGCTGTGTGTGGAAATTGGCAACAAGGGAAGGGCTTCTGCATGTCTTCTGCTGGGGTTTCTTGAGCAGCCACATTGATTTAAGCTGAAGAACAAAGCTATCTTACAAGTTGAACTTTGTCAGCTGAAATGTTGCTTTTGGATTTTTCATGTAGCTTTGATTTATTTTGCACTGGCTAATCCAGGCTGCCTGGCCTAAATTGAGTGCACATAAAGTAATTAACAGAGAATACTGAATTCTCTTGATTAATGTCAGCTTGGAGACAGCAGCCTTAACCTCCCAGCCATACAACTGGGTTGTACCAGTGGAGGCACAACCCTGCTGCCCCCCCCCTTGCAAACACAGCATGAATAATTTTAACCTCAAGGCAATCCTGCCCTCCCGATTTCATTACCCCAGGAATGAACTTGGCTGACTAGCCTGTGTTGCATCCCCAAGGGGAATGCCCCAGGCTTGGGGACACCAAAGGGAGTGAGATCACCACGTCCTGTCCTGCCACCCCGACACCGGTGTGCGGTGTGCGGGACTGCTCCCCAGTGCTCTGACAGGTGGAGAGGGGAGGGGACCCACTGATTGCAGGGAGTGGTGGGTTCTGCCCACGGCAGCATACTTGGCTCTGCCAGGCAGGAATAGGGGAGCCTGGGGTGACTCCAATCTGCTGCTGCAATCTGTAGCTTGGCTAATGCTGCAGGGGAAACAGGAAACGGGCACCAGATCCCATAGCAGTTTATTTTCAAACCCAGTGACAAGGCATTGTGAGACTATGGCCAACTTACAGAGCCTGCTCACAGCATTATTTTTTTTTCCTTGGAAACATTAAGGAAAACCATGCTGCCTCTTTTCTAAGTTATTTTTTAATTTGTGTCTGATTTGCCTCTATGATGAAGAGATGGGCACTGATTTCTTAACTGCTTGTGCACTGTCGATGTATGGACTGAGTCTGCTCTCACATTTGCAGTATCAAGAGCAACGTGCTGAAACCAAGGGAAGAATCCAGTCTGGAAAATGCTCAGTTATACACTGCCTGTACATGCAAGCTGATTATTATGCTGAGGATTTATTCTTCCCACATTACTCAACAATTAATTCACTTATACTATTGTATTCCAGAGAAGTGTTTCCATCTGCTGTCTGACTCCAGCTGACCCCTCTTCCCCTCATCTGCCACTTGACAAGGACAAATTGTAGGTGTTTCGTAACACATGCAAAAAAAAAGACCAAAACCCAAACAAACAAAAAATCAAGCACTCATTAGATCTTCCTCCAGCATTAACCTCTCCCAGCAAAGGCTTCCTGCAGCTCTGGGGCTGGGGGTGTAGCGCCCACCCCTCACTGCAGGGTGTCCCCCAAGTCACACACTGTCACCACCAGCCTCTGGGGTGGGGGGCAGTGGGGGTGATTTACAGCATTTCTTAATAAAACTTTTTTATGTCAGGAAGTTTCAAATGTCAGCACTGTGCTCAGCCAAGGCAGTGGGAGAAAAGAGAACGCACATGGGATGTCTTCCAGCCAGCCAGCCCTGCGGGACTGTGCGTGGGGCCCGAGGGTGGGAGATGGACCTGGCTCCTGCAGCCTTGTGCTTGCTTGGAGCAGGCTCAGCTCCCCCTCCGGTGTGCTGAGCCCACCCCAGCCCCACGCTGCACATGGCCACTGTGGGCTGGTGCCCTCTGCCAGGCCCTGCACCCCCAGCCTGGTCCAGGCCCGTGGCTGCCTGGCAGGAGCCCTCGCTGCAGGTACCTTGCCCAGCTGCAGGTCGGAGAGCGAGCAGGCGTCGATGAAGGCCTGGGCGATCACAGACAGACAGGCGTCAATGTGGTCTGTCTTGTCAATGTCGAACACAAACTGGGGGTTTTTCAGGATGTTGACCCAAAACCTCAGTGGTAGGCTGCAAAGGGAAGGATCCGGGGACACACACGAGATAAATTTTTGTGTACCAGAGGAAGAGGGACGGAAATGCAGGAAAGACGGTAATAGAAAGGGAGTAGTAGAGAGGAAAGCTGAGGAGATGGGTTCTGCTATTTAATCACCTCTGGTACAGACCCCTGCCTTAATAGAGGGGCAGGGACCCACCTTCAACCTCCAGATATTTTCTCAGGCTGGAGGATGTGGCACACACAGCCTTCTCTAGGCACACACACACCTCTGCTCCTTCAGCAGCTGCAGGCCCAGAGAGGCACCAGCAGCTTTGCCTGGGTGGGTCTGTTGAGTCAGGCTTCCCCACTTGCTGCTCTTTGGAGCAATGGTGGCACCTCCTTTTCCCTCTTTCCTGACATTAACCCATCATCTGGTTCTGATAGCAAGCCCCACAAAACACATTTAATCTGTCTTTTTTTCTGTTCTCTCATAATTTTCTCCAGCTATTTCACTGCTGATTTGGCCACAACACAGCTTCAGTCTATTGCTCACCCTTCCTATCCTCCACAGCAGCTGAGAGGTGAAAACCACTCTAAGTCTTGGCTCTACAGGCCAGTGAAGGTACTAAAAGGTAGGCAAATCTGTTGCCCAATGGTTGTATCTGAATGCCTGCTTTCCCTGTAAAATTTGGTTTTAGTTTTCACACATTGGACTGGAAAGAGTTCCTGTCTCCAGTCTCCAATCTGCTGAGCCTCTCCTTGACACTCTCTCCATGCTCCCTGCTCTCTGCATTTAAATCCTCTAGCTTCTTTCCTGCACTATTTCCCCTTCACTTTGGCTCCTCCACCCCATTCCTGCTGCTCATGTCCCTCAGCACCACTCCATCCAGTGCCACTGCTGTGGTGCTTACCAGCAGGCCACTGTTCCAGCACCCGCTCCTGGGGTCCCCTGAACGCCCTGGAGACAGCCTGGTTACAGACCTAAGCAGGAAAAGGGCCACTAAAGGGCTGAAAAGGCAGAAAAGCAAATGAAAAGGATTCAAATATGTGGGTTTTAAAATTTCCATTACATTTTTAAGACCCGATATGGTCTTGGACTCTGTCTCAGATCACCAGTGCTTGCAGCTAACACCATTGCTGTCTGCCATCATCCTATTTCTCCTTTCATTATTTGTGTGTGCTAGTTCTTTTGGCCCTTTGTCTGCCCATGCCTCCTCTTTCAGCTCACTGTTCCCCTGGGCTTCATATTTGTTCAAAGCTCTCCAATCCTGTGTTTGGCTTCACTTTCACAGCCCTCTCTGCCACCCTCCCTGTTTTCCAAGTCCCTCTTCTACTTTTAGCAATCTAATGATTAGTGCAGGACACAAGGGTTTTGCAGCTGCTGCTCCCAAGAGACAGAAGGAAGAAAAGAAGGATTTCCTTTTCCAAACCTGTTGGTCTTCCAGATGTGCAGAGTGTCAGGGTCTGTGATCCCTCTCTTCTCTGCCTGTTCCTCTAGGAAGTCAAAGAAATACTTCACAGCCACGGGTGGTTTATCATCTCGGATACTGAGAATGGCTTTGAACAAGTCATCCAGGAACTTCTGGAGTGTCCCCTGCAGGACAAGGACACAGTGGACCCTGGGGAGAGCAGCAGCACCCAAGCCCAGGAGAACAACAGAGGGGCTGTGACTGCTGCACACCAGGGGAAACCCTTTGCTGCCAGTTGGATAAGTCAGAAGAGAGAGGGGAGGCCGAAGCAGGGAGGGAACAGTTTGTTTGTGGATAGTGATATAATGAATTTGCATTTGGGGTTAATTTCTTTTGGCATCAAGATTTTCTTTCTTACTGCTGGGATCTCACATCTGTGCTTGGTCTGTACACCACAGACAGAGAAGACCAGAGACTGCTGGCCATCCCTGTGATCTTTGCTTCAGTGAGGCACCATGCTGGGATTAAAGATGGACCAGATCTGACCTCAGATCACACAGACATTTCTCTTGCTCCCACAGCTGAGCCTCTTCATCTCCTGTCCCAGCAGTATCTCTTTCTGGGGAGATGGTCTCAGGTCTCCACTATGCATCTCAAGCCCTGAGGCAGCCAGAATCCCTTTAGTCTGCACAGACCCCAGTCCATTGCAGGGAGATCATGTGGGGCATCACACAGCAGCAAGGATGCACTGGGAAGCTGGAGGGACCCGAGGAGCCCGACAGCCTCACTAAACATGCTCCAGCCATCCAGGAGAGGAGTCCCACTGCCTTTGGGGAGCAACCAGCCCTGCAGTGCTCCTTCCCTGGAGCAGGCTTCTCCCTACAGACCACAGACAATCCCACCTGCCAAGAACGGGGGCAGCCCAGCTCCTACCTTGGTGGAGAGCAGCCGTGTCAGGTAGATCTCTGGAAGAACCTTCTTCCTATGGCTCTGTCTGTGGGACTTCTTATGTTCCACTGACTCGTCAGTTGGGAGAACCTGGTTCCAGATAAAGCACATGGTCAGAGCACTCTTCCCTGAAAGTGTCCCACTAAATTTTCCTTTTAGCATAGAATTTCAACCACATATAAAATTCAATTAAAAAGCAGTTACTGCTTTATAAACACACCCTTATATGGCTTTTAAAAAGTGATCCATAATACTAATTTTAATGACATTTGTTTCTCCTGTGCTCTTTATTGCCTCTCTCACCCTAGATGAAGGAAATGAACCCATCCACCTTCCTCTGCACGCTGGCCTGCTTGCCCCATTGGACTGGGGTGCACCTTGGGCTCCTAGCAGCAGAGCACATGGCTTCTGCAGAAACCAGCTTTGCTTGGACTTGGAAAAAGCACAGTATGTAGGAATGCTGGCTTTTTCAAAACAAAAATGAATATTCCACTGGTTAGGTCAGTAAATTATTCTCTCTAATGACAAAGCAAGCAACTGACATCCATCTTGGCATTGTTTCACATGTGAACAGTTGGCTTCCCATCCCTTCTCTCTCCTTGCTCTGCATGTGTGTGCGCATGTGTGCTTCCACTTGAGCATAGAAATGCTTGCAGAGAAAAAAAAGCCTCAAACCAGGCTATAAAACATTGTTGTTGTCCATGACACCTTTTTTCATAACGGCTTTTAGCAGCATTTAGCACTTGGCACTTCCAGCACGGTGCAGCAGCGGGAGCCCATGGACCTGCTGATCCCAGGAAGCAGGCAGGATGCCAGGAGCTCCCAGCAGGTGACAGCCGAGGTGTTAGGATGCCACCACTGACACTGTGCCACGCTCTGACCTCGCCCCTGAGCTCTCTGTGGCTGCCAGCAGCTCAATTGGACATGGCAACTTCTCTGCCATCCCGGTAATTCTTTATCATGTCCCTCAGTTTATCTACAGATAAAGCTTATCTACAGATCACCTTTCTGCGCCTCTTTGAACCCTGCTGAAAAGAACTAATGAGCCCTGATGCAGCTTGTTCATCACATCTGGCACTACAGCCCACAGACATAATTTAAGATAATATCAGCAGCCCCCACATGCAGCCCTCATCCTTGCAGCCAGGAGAGGGATACTCACCAAGTGGAAGTACTTTTCAGTGTCCAAATCCTTCACTGTGAAAAAGAAGAGAGACACAGTGGCTCAGTCAGGGGGGCCCAAACTGAAATCCACCTCCACTGGTGACCTTCATGTCAACAGGCATCCGAACCCCAAGAATCCCAACAACAAGCTGGTGTTCTCAACCACAAGTGATCTCAGCGTTTCTCCTTGTTCTGGAGTTGTTTATGGCATTATCAGGCTCATGACAAAGTACCCTAGGAGGTACTTTAAGGGGGACCTGAGGTGTCTCAAGGGATATTTTAAGAGAGACTCAAGAGGGCATGAGAGCAGGGTGAGCACAGGGGCACTCCTGCACTGTGATGTCCTGTTGTGCCGCACACTCCCGGGATTATTCTGAGCCTCAGCATCAGGGCAGCTCCTTGCCACAGCAGGCAAAGGACTCCTGGAGAGCCAGGCTCTCTGGAGGCAGCCTGGAAACAGGGTTTGAAATTCCTTGTTTAATGTGGATTAAACAAGGAATTTTGTTTAATCCAAAAATTTTGTAGTACTCGGTCTGTTTTCATTCTGCACAGCCTGAAACCTAGAAATGCACTGGCAAAGGACTGAATATATGTAACTGGGAGGGAGAGGACTTTTTCAACCAAGTGATTTCAGATTCTTCCTTTTTCTCACTCTGTCAGCACAGATTGGATGCCAGCTCCCAATGAGGGTGTGAGATGGAAGGTGCAAACACCTTGAGGGTGGGAGAGCACCATGAGGCAGAGGGAGGAGATTGGATAGCACACGTTTAGAGCCGCTGCATCCACGGCGCCAGGCCGGGGGCTGGCAGCGTCTTCCAGCATCCCCAGCCAGAGACAACCCTCTGACAATGCAAGCATTCCCGCCCAGTCATCAGCAGCAGGGAAGAGGAGTGACATGTTACCTCTGCTCAGCGTGGTGTCCTTCTTGTCTGTCAAACTCATGGCCAGGGATGCCCCTTCAGGGATCTGTGCAGGAAGGGAAGAGCACACATTGATGATAGGGGTCTTATCAGTGCCTCCCTGGTCCTGTGGACATCCCAGGAGCTGGGGGATGCTGGTGCAATCATAGTTCTGCCACAAACATCCCCTGAACCTGCCCTGCCCTGCCCCCGTCCCCCATTATGTGGAAAGGGAATTTTCAATACAATTACAAGACAGTGAGGTTCTCAAACCTGATGGGAATTGGGCAAATACATGTATCTAAGGTACATTTTTGGATGTCGACACCAGGAAGGAGAGTTTGGCCATGCAGGGGCTGGTTTGCCATTCCCCAGAGGGGAGAAGGGGTGGTGGCAGCCTGGGGCTGGCGCAGCCGCTGTGCTGGGGGCAGCGTGCCAGCGGCACGGCTGCTGCCCCGATAACCACGCCATGAGCACTCAGCTCCACTTCTGTTTTCCAGGCACGGCTACACACCAGGGAGGATTACACTTCCAGGCATACCAGGGAATATGAAAATTGTTAAGTATTTCTGGTTTAATTTCATTTTAAACAGAAAAACAGTCAAGAAAACAATCTGATTCACCATGTTTCCTCATATTTTTGGCCTCACTTCCTCGATGGTATCCCCAGCCCCTGCTCTCAGGCACTGACAGCTGTAGCTGCAATTTCAGCAGGAGTGCAGATCAAGAGCACAGTGATACTAATCAGCCAGGCTGGTGGCCCTTGGGAATAAGAGCTTTTCCCCCCCCTCTTTCTGTTGTCAGTAATAACTTGTTTTGCATGAAGAGTGTTAATTAGTTTCTGTGTGTTGCAATATTAACGAGATTCTCGCCAGGGCAGATGTCTATTCCCTGGAAGCTCTCACGGAGCTATGGCAACCTCTCTGCTTGTTCCTGATGATCCCGTTTTGGAGGGGAACCGCAGCTCACCCTGGAGGCCAGGCAGGCTCCGGGGAGGCAGGGCTCCCCTGAGGGGGTCTAGCTTTACCTTGTAATGTGCTAACGTGTTGAGTTTCTTCCTGCCGTCCTCCACCACCGAGGTGTCATCGAGGTCCCGCAGGATGTAGCTGTCAGTGCTGGTGGCGAACCACTCTGAACACAGAGAGGGGAGAAGTGAGACCCCAGCCGAAGGAGGCAGGGGCCAGGGGGTCCGGGACTGCATGGCTGCCCTGGTGTCTGTCCTCCTGTCCGTGCTGCTTCACCCACTGCTCTGACAGGCACCAACAGCTGCTGCACAACTTTAGGTGCTTCATCTGTTTTTACAGAGCGGCTGTCCCCTGCACCTGGTCCTTACCGAGGTCAACGTCTTCCACCCTTGGCCACTGGGAGTAGGGGACGTTCTTGCAGAAGGCCTCCAGAATTTTCTCTTTCACTTGACTCAGTGTGTCCGTGTCCATGGCTCTCACACTCAGGGAGTCCATCCCACAGCCTTGGAAGGAGACGTTGAGGTTCTGCAGGGAGAGGTTGTGTTAGGGCCGTGTTAGGAACAATCTGCCTGGTTCTGCTGGCTCCCAAGAATGCTTGGAAGCTGCGGTGTCTGCACAGCTCTGGTTGGTGCGCCCTGGGCCCCATGCTGATGGAAATCAGGCTGAACGAATGTGGCCATCGATGCTTTACAGCCTGAGAAGCACTGATTTACAGCCCCAGGGACTGAGGGCTCTGCTGACCAAGGTGGGAGAACACAGGGAGCAAAAGAGCAGCCCCCTCTCATGTTGTCTTGGTAATGGGGTTTGACCACCACAGGCAGGAGGAAGGGTCAGCCCCCATTACCAGCCATGTCCTCAGCTGCTTGGCTCCAACTGGTGATCACCACCAAAGCTCATTGGTCAGCCTCTGCTTGAGGCAATGGGCCGAGCTCCACTGCTTAACCAGTGCTAAGTGTGCTGCAGGATGGGTCTGCTGCAGTGCATGGAGCCCTTGAGAGCTCCTGGACAGCAAGACAGGCAGCTATGAGGGCCTACAGGCTGCCACAGACACCCACTCAGAGACCAGGGAGGCACAGCTACTGCCTCAGTTGCAGCCCAAAGCTGCAGGGCAAGGAGAGCAACTCTTTCTATAAGAAACCCTCTCCTCTTTTTGTCTGGGTGCGTCCTCCTCTCACCAGCTGTACAGACCTAAATGCTGTAAGCATGGCATCTCCCTCTCACCCCAGCTCTGGGGAAGCCCCAGCACATGGCTACTCACCCTCGGCTTGGCCTCTATGTTCTCCCTCAGCAGCCACTCCTCGTTGAGGGTGTACCTGGCCTTCCCTGTAATGGCATCGATGGAACCCTTGTTAATCTGCTGTTTGATGGCACAGATCAGCAGGAAGAAGGGCTCTCCAACTGTCTCCTGGGGAAAGGAAAGAAGACCAAGTCAGCAAACTGGACCTGGTCGTGACAGGTCCATCAGCAGCATGGCAGGGACAGGCTCTGTGTGGACAGTGAAGGTGCCTCTGCACACCAGGGAGCAGGACTGGTCCACCCCATGTGCTGCAAACACCTGGTGGGGGCCACTGCCTCCCAACTCCCACTTGCCTCTCTCTGAGGCTGCTCAGAAGTTTTCAGACTTGTGGCAACATGACAGCGCAGATGGGGAAGAGGACACAACAGCCAACAACAGCCGCAGGCCGTTTTTGGGGATGCTGTAGCTGTCAGCATCAACATACCCCATCCAAGCTCTGCAGCAAGCACTGGAGCTGTGGAATGCCACCAAGGGGCTGTGCCAGCCTGTGCTGTCTCAGGGGCTGAACTGGGGTGCTGCTCAGAAGGCAGGGGCACATGCATGGCTGTGCTGAGCAGGGACATGCACACATGATACTCAGCAAAATGCAAATGTGCATTAATTTACATGTGAATTACACAGGAACAGGGAGAATCTAGCATACTGTGCTACAGAGATGCTTCCTGCAATCTGACAGGGTGCAGACTGTACAACATGCTGCACTCAGCAGGACAAGATAGGGCTGGAGTGCACAAAAATCCAAGAACAGAGATATTTGGGCACTCAGCTTTCTAATGAACACATCAGGCAAACCCCTCATTGCACAGCCTGGTTTGAACTGAACTCCATGGGAGTGAGCCCACAGTCTGGGCCTGTGGCTCTGGGAACCATCGTTCATACTTCTCATACCACAGCAGAGCCCTCATCACAGCAAAACAGAGGATCAAGGTCAACAAGCTGTTCCCATGTGACAGCAGGCAAACACACCATTTAACTCCTTACATTCATCAAACCTCAGTTCATGGGAGAGAGGTGAACTGTGGCACTCCTGCAGCAAGAACGAAAAATATAACAGGGAGCATCTATTTCTGATGTGATTCAGCTACGCAGTTTAATGCCAAATTTCTAAGCCACTTCTGCCTGCTGCACTGATGTGCAAGGGAAACACAAGCTACTTTCTTAAGGAACTCTTCAGTGTTAGAGTACATCCCATTCTCCCTAATGCTCACATTCAATTTCCTTCCAAAGAGGCAAGTGCGAATTCTGCACATTTATGCATTCTGAGCCTCCCCCCTGCACACACAGGCCTGCCATCTGAGAGCCTGCTCCAGACAACAGATACCCCATGGTTTTGATATTTCTCAGCTAGGAACTGCTAAATCCTGTTCAATCTGCTTCTTAATTAAAACTTGGTGATTCTTTTATTCTAATTGCCCTATAAAATTGCTAATTGCTAAAGCAATTAGTTCGATGTCAATTTGGATGCGCTGCATTTGGTGCGGTTGATGATAGGGTGATACAGTGGGGCTGTCAGTGGGCACACGCCGTCTGTGCCAGCAGGGCACTCACTTCCTTGTCAAGGGTAGCTTCATGGATACTGGGAAGCTCCCTGGATCTGCTGCAGGGCTTTAACGATTCCTGCAATGCTTCTGTGAGCAGGCAGCACAAAATGGGCTCAGAGCAGGGCTGTGGGTGCTGGAATGCAGGAAGACATGGCTTTCAGAATGTAGAGGAAGGTGTGGAGTCAGGAAGTGGAGAAGCTGAGCATTGCAAGGAGTGAAGAATGTGCAGAAGACACAAAGTTCATTTTGGAGAGAAAGGCAGAAGCAAGATATAACAAGGGGACAACACTGCCATTGAGACCTCCTTGGGCTGCAGTACCACTGCCCTCATACTGCAGATTGCAAGACACCACTGGCTGGCCCTGCACACAGAGTCATCAGTCTCTGACACTGGCCATGCTACCAACAGGAACCCTGTTTGTGTCACATGTGAGCAGGGACAAACCTGAGGCTAAACTCAGGGCTGGGCTCTGGAGCCTTCCCATCCCTGCCATGGGCAGCTCCAGCCACAGGGAGACTGCAGTGTCTCCAAAAACCTTAAAAAAGGGCGAGTCCTACTGATAATGGGAGCTGTTATGGGTTGAAATGAGCATGGGCTGTGTGGGTCAGGGCTGGCCCTGGGGCACCCTCCTGCTCACACGAGGCTGCCCTGGAAGCCATGGAGCTGGGGGTCACTGCAGACCCCTGCAGGGTGCACGGGCAGCATTGGCCCAGGCCAAATGTCCCCACAGGGGACACAGCTCCACTGCACACAGTGCTCCACCGCCGAGATGCTATTTCTGTTCGGCTTTTTGGCTTTCAGGCCCAGGAACTCTGGGATGTTATGGAAATCTGCAAAAGTGCTAATCAGACAGCGAATTTCAAAGCGGAGAAAGAAGGGCGGGCAGGCAGGGACTAGAGATAAAATGGCAAACTTGTGAAACCTCCAGCATTGTTCAGAAAACTCATCTGGAAAGGAATCAAAACTGTCTTTGGACTTGGCTAGTTAGGAGAAAGGAAGTTTAACCAGAAGAGATCAGTGCTGATTCAGGACAAAAAAATACTTAAAAAAACACAGTCTGGGGCCTCTTTTTCCTCCTATTGTGAATGTATTTTAATGAGACTTCATTTTCATTTTTGACTGAACTCTTACGGGCCCTTAAAGCCACCCAGGGCACTGAAATAACTGCAGTAATGGAAAGCACAGTTCAGGCTGGCAGGACTTGAACTGTTCCACGCACGCGGAGTGTGGGAGGGCTTCGTTTTTATATGCTTGGGAAAACAAAAAGGTTTAGAGCATAGACAGGATTCACATGCTGCTGCCCTATTAACAACACTCTGACAAGTTATTATAGGTGTCCTCCCAGGAACACACTACAGCCATTTCCAAAATCTTTCGGCGAGCCTAGGGTAGGAACAGCACAGAAAACAGCTGCTTATCCCAAGTGGCTGCTAATTTTGGGACAATTATCTGTTTGCATTCTGTGAAGAACCAAACCTCCATCCCACATGCAAAATGTGGGTAAGCTTGGACCCAGACATAAAAGCCAAGTTCCAGAACCCTACTTTTCCTTTAACTCCCCAAACCAGTCAGGAGCCAGGCACAATGGTACCATGGTAGCTCATGGAGAAGGCTTTCTTTTAAAGCTTTTTCCACCAAAACTGTAGCACAAAGTAGAGACGTGGAGATTTCATCTATGATTCTCACTCAGTTCTGCAGCCACAGAGTTCTGCATTGATTGTGCAAATGCTGCAGGTTTCCTCTGAGCCCCTGTGCCTCGCAGCAAGCCCCTGCCAGCTCATCCCAACCCCTCCCACACTGAGCCAGCCCCTGCTAGTGGACTCCATCACCTTCAGGTGCCCTCCACATGTGCAGGCCACGAATGCCTGTGGCCAGCAGCTCTTTCCCAGCTGAAGACAGCTCCTTCAAATCATTTTTCCCCAAAACACAAATGGACGGGCTGTTAGGCAGAGCATTAATGCGAAACAAATGTTTTGAGCATGTAGCGTTGACTTACAAGGGAAAATACAAGCACTTGGAATTTTTCCACTGCACAACGGCGGGGACTTTCACAGCAGCTGTTTCGAATAGACATTGTGATTAATGGGAATAATTCAGGAATGAAAACCAGGCCCATCATCACATGTCTGACAGAGCAGAGCTACAGGCAGGCAAGCCTTCTTTTTAACCAAGAAATGCCTCTCCCAAGGCAGCAGAGTTTGATCCTTAGGAACGCAAGGCACATGGGAGGCCTTTGGCTATCACTGCCATTTACATCACAGCCCTGAGCTGACACCAGCCATGTGGAAGGAGGTGCTGTCTGTTCCACCACAGCAGCTCCATCCTCATTTGTGTGGTGCGGAAGATGCCAGCTCTGCTGATCTGGATCAAGCTCCTGTCCCTTTGCACAGCTGGGCTTGTGCCACCTGGGATAAATTTTCTCTCCAGACACTCCTGTCTGATCAATTATTTTCCCTTTTCGTATTTCAGGAGCAGCTCAGTGTCACCTCTGATCCCACCCTCACTGTGGAGCATGTGAGATATCACATTCTCCTGGAAATCAACTTCATTATTCATTTGCTTTCAGAGATGGGAAAGAGGCTGCAGCAGTGCTCTGCACTGCCATGGCTTCAGGCTGGACATGGGAGCCCTGGTGGGGACTGCAAACACAGTGTGTAGCCTTAGCCCCTGCCAAGAACCTGCTGCAGGTGGATGAAAATGCACATTCAGCCAGCAGCCCAGCAGCTCTGCAAAGGACCCAGTCACCTCACAGCACCTCACAGCCCCTCACAGCCCTGCTCCCACCATACCTGCTCTCATCCTCCCTCTGCGGGCTGGGGGAAGCCAGCTCACAGCTCACAGCTCAGCAGCACTGCCCAGCCCTGGGCACGGCCACAGCCCCCTGGGCATGGCCACAGCCCCCCGGCCCCAGACCAGCCTACGGGAATGGGCAGCTCCCACCCAGTGCTGAGTGTGGAGCTCCTCTCCATTAGTGAGCTGTGTAATGTGCTCAAGCCTTCAGGCCCACGTGATAAGGCTCCACTTTCCTCTTTTTCTTTTTTCCCTGAGAAAGCCTTCTTGCACAATGTCCATTTTTAGCACAAGCTGGAGCTGGATCAGATGCCTCACATGTGGTCTCCCCACCCCAAAAGGGAAAATCAGCACTTTTTTTTCTCCAGTGGTTAACTACAGGCACAAAATCTGAAGATTAAAAAAAATTTACTAATTTCCTCTTTTCTATCCTGACAGGCTGGATAGCTGGGCTACACTGGCACAGTCATCCTCACCCACTCCTGTAACTCTTCTTTTATTAGACTGGCTAACTGTGTCGGCTAGAATGAAAGATTATGAACTACAAATCCACTGGCTTTAGGACAAAAAAGTGATCATCTGGGATCAGAAGACATCACAATATGTATAAAGACAATATAGAACCACTTCTGTGGATGTAGACAACACTTTGGGAAAAGAGATTTTTTCAAAGGCTTTTTCAAGGCTCCTCCCGTGGGCATAATGGGGTGTCCTCCAATTAACTGCTGTGGAATCAATTAAGTTATTGCTCAGTTCTGGGGAATTCCAAACAGAACTGGCAAACGTTGGAGATAAAGCACTGAGCAGATGGACTGCTGATGGCTCTGAGATGCCAAACATTTTCCTGCTCATTACCGAGGGAAGACCTCAGCCTTCTGGGACAGACACCCCACCTCTCCTGCTCAGATTTGTGCAGAACCACGAGGATGCCTCTGCATAAGAGGCCCCACACACCAGTGGGCACTGATACAGAGCAGCCCCTGCCATGATGCCCTCGGCCCTTCTGAGCCTCCCGAGGCAGACACACTGACTGGCCAGCACAGCTGCTCACAGAAACAGCACAAAACCACATGGGCCCCAAAACCTCCAGCCACTCTGCTTATCTTTCAGCCCCCTATGGCTCTTCCCAAGCACAGTGAAAATGTTGATCCATGCTCTGGCCTACCATGAAGACTAAGCTCACCAAAATCCTGGGCAGAACTGCAGAAACAACTGAACTTCAGGTTGCTTTCCTACACCTGAATCATTCAGTTCGCCAAGTGTTAGTGACCATTTGAGTGGCACTGCTAGCAAGTGTCAGGTCCTATGCTACCCCCTGCATCCCTCATCCCTGCTCCCACCACAGCAGGGACTGGTTCTCTTACTCTGAGATAGCTGTACATGCAGATGGACATCCAGTTGGTGAGCATCTTCTCCACCACAGATTCTGTCCTCCTCAGCATAAGCTTGGGGTTTTTGGAAGCTGAAGCATCTATCAGATCCACCAAGAGGTCCTTCATGATGCTGGTGTAATACTCCAGTTTCCCGTGCAGTGCAATAGTAAGCAGGGAGGCCAGGTTACACCTGAAACACAGAATGATACAGGACTCAAGTCCCAGTCCAACGAGACTGAAGTGCTGACTGGCACTAAAATACCCAACACACAAAGGCAGCCTTTCAGACAATTTTCATGAGCCTTCTTAATGGTATCAGAAGTTCCAACCCTCATTCAGTGCTGCAGGACCTCAGGTTAGCTTGCACATTCTTACTGGTAAGCCAAATCAGTGAGTGCTCTTCAGGGTTTATGACCACCCATCTCTAGCAGAAATGTGTAGGCAAGTGTGACTCAATCATCCACTGAAACACACAGTCCCAGACAAGCCTTTGGTTCTGAAGCTTGTACCTGTCTCTGACAGCAAAGTCCTTCTGTTGCTCGAGAGCATGGACAAATACGATGAGAAAGTGCTTGTTGTTGAGTAAGGTGGAGAACAGAGAAATTCCTTCTTCCATGTTGGGTCTGCAGTTCTCAGGGATCTGAACAAAAATTTAGAAGGCAGACTAAGAAAACCCTGCTTGTTGTTTTCCTCCACATTTTATCCCTCCTGATGGCAGGGACACCACTATTGAGCACAGAGATACTATGTAGAAGAGCCCTTCTTCCCTCTACCTGACACAGCCAGCAGCTTTGCTGGCAAGGAACACCAGCTGGGTCAGTGGCAGTGGCCATTCCTTTCTGTTCAGCACTCCTGAGGATACCTGGAGCACTGTGGCCAGTTTGGGGCTCCCCACTACGAGACAGATGGAGCAAGCGCGGCTGAGGGCTAACAAAACAATTAGTGGCTGTACAAGGAGAGGTGAAGAGGGCCGGGTTTGGTCAGCTTTCAGAAGTTCTAGGGAGACCTTACTGCAGCCTCAGGGTTACAGAGCCAGGAAGGATCCCAGGCCAACACTTCTCCACACAAGAGCAGATTCACAAATCTGCCTTCGTCAGCCAGCCAAAGCTGATCCAGTGCTGGTCTGTGTTAATGGTTAGCCACACCCAAAAGTGTTGGTTCTGTTAGTGGGTTACTCACCTTCCACTCCCCCACCAGGAGTGGATGTGTTTCCTGGACCTGGGAGCCCACCTGCGAGCTGAGCTGCTGGGATGGCAGGATGTAGCACTCCTCGTAGAGAGAGGAACACTGGAACCAAGCACAGCGTTAGGAGAGGGCACCTGTGGGCTGTGCACCTCAGGGGAATAAGATGGGGAGACATGTCACTGGGACTAAAGCCACCCATTCCAAAGACATGCACGGGGTGGGCTTATGGAGCCTTGAAACACTTTGCAAGAGCCTCCTGAATGAGCAAACACCACAAGGATGGGGGGAGGCAGACGTCTGCTCAGACGCAAGGCTGTGAGTGCAAGGAGACTGCAAATAGAGTAATGTGACAGCTAGAAAACTCCCAGAAGAGAAAGCTTTACAGAAGACTATATCAAAATAGAGGAGTTCTGGGTGTTTCAACATATGTAACTTTTAAAACAGATGGGATAAATGTTTAAATATCTAGCATTCATATACCAGCCTGAACCTTAAAGCCTCTAGTGTGCAGAGATATGGAGACTGGGTAACTGAAAAACCTGAGTAATAGCTACTAATGAAACACTCTGCAGCCATAAATCATCATCTCAGTCCTCAGCACTGACACACAACTGCCTCGGGGGTGAAATACAGCCGCAGTGAAGGGCACACAGCCACAGGCGGAGCAGCTGGGGATGGAATGATGGCACCAGCATGTCTGCTGCAGGACCCCGGGCAGACAGACTGGGACTGGGAGCCCAAGGGACATCTCACTGGGAGCACCACGCACACAACCTTGGACAGGGAGGAAGGGAGAGACAGAGAGATCCAAAGAACTCCTGAGGACTGGCCGAGCTGCTGGGAATGCTTGGGGGCACCCTGCATGGGACAAAAAGCCCCTCTCCTGATTGCCAATTCACCCTTCAGCCACCCTTCAGCCTCTGCTGAATGGAGTGGGATGACACTGGAGCCCTTGAGGAGGAGACCCCAGCACTGTGCTTGTGTGAGAGCTCTTTCACAGGAGGTGTGCAATGGCCCCAAACAGGCAAGCCAGAGCAACTCCTGGGACAGTTGCCGCCAGCTTCTGTCATGTGCGAGCAAGCTCGATCTTGTATGACACCCCAGGAGGTGCAGCTCCACTTTTGATGATAATTAAGGTTGAAATATGTGACAAGTAAATACATAACAGTGGAATGATTTTGCGACACTGTAAAAGCTCTGTAGCAGAGCCCTAAACTGGGTGGGACATATCTGGGAGCAATGAGGTGCCCGTGACACGCGCTGTCTCCTTACTTTGGGGAAGAATGTCCTGGTGACAAAGTGCTTGTACTCCAGGAAGGGGATCCCCTGGCTGCGGTTTAGCTCCTTGGTCAGGTCTGTCATGTCTGTCTGCAGCTCCGCAAAACCTTATACAAAGAGACCCACAGATGGTGAGAGCCCAGTCCTCCACCAGCCGAGAGAGGCTGGCACTGGAAAGCAGGGCACATCCCATCTCTGCCCCCTCACACTGTGTCCTTGCGGGGGCTGAAGCTGTTTGCTCTGAGCAGCACATTCCCATCGGGGTTTAACCATCAGACTGTACACCTTGCCCCAGCTTGACAGAACATTCTCTGCCCCAGGAGCCCCAGTGCCCTCAGCACAGGATGTCAGCCGATGTGACAAGATCATGGACCGTGGGGTGGTGGGTGCCAACGCCTGGAACATTTCTGCCATTGCTCTACGAGGAGCATGCTGCAGTTTCTGTTGCACCCAAGAGGAAAGCACACTGAAGGTTAGCATGATCCTCAAGTAACCCTCTGACACAGCCAAGGGCCATTAACCCCAGGGAAGAGAAGCTGGTGGCACTAGAGATCAGTGGTTTGTCCAAGCCAGGCAGCAGGACAGTGGCAGGGCCACACTTCCAGCCACTGAGCCTCATTCCCAAACCCTGTAAAAACTCACAGGCGATCAGAGAAATTCTCCTACAAATAGTTCTATAAACTTCTGCAGAGCACAAGGTGAATTGCTTCTAGCCTGCTAACCTGACATCTCGCTCCTAGCCACGGTTCCTCGGCACCCAGACAGTGACTTACCTTTGCGGATTTCCTCGCGGATCTGTGACTCCATCTCCTCCATCTGGAGCAGGGTTTTCTGCCAGTAGCGCTCAGCTCTGCGGCTCTTTGTGCAGAACACAAAGAGAGCTGGAAAAGAGGAAGAGAATAAGCCTTTTGGACCCGGGCTTAGGAGCAGCTGCAACTGGGATCAGAGCAGTTCTCTCTGACACAAGTGCAGAAAGCTAAACCCAGAGTTGGTTTCACACCTACCACCAGACTGGTATCTGCTCAGGCAGTTGTCGATTATCTGTAAATAAGTAGAACCAGCTGGAATCTAATGATCGTGCTGTAACTGTCATCTTCAATTTAGGTCTGGGCTGTCTGTATTCAGCTTAACTGTGTATTAATGTGTTCCAGCTGATTAATGAATACAGAATTGAGGACGTTTACCACCTGTATTACAGTGCTCATATCTGAGAGTCTTCCCATGCCTCCGGAAATATGTTTCTAATGATGGGTGATGCATCTAGTAAATAGGGTGCATTAGAGCTTTTGTTAAAAATAAATTAAATCCTTACTCTAAAGCCCTCCTTTGCTGTGCACTGGCAGGTTTCTTGCTGTACAGTCATTCTGGGCATGTGACGGGCAGGGACCCTAGCCCAAGGACAAAGGTGTGCAGCACAGCTTCCAGCCAGGTACATACGGTAGCATGCCTGCTTCAGATTTGCAGCTAAGGATGCTGGCTCTGCTCTTCCTACTCAGCCAGGCACCTGCCACTGCTTGCTCCTGATGACAGGATCTTGGACTAAGAGCACCTTTAGAATGGTCTGGGACAATCATGCCTGTGACCAAGATCAGTTTCTCACATCCTTCTTTATTTTGTATTATAGTAACTACTGAGTATTTGGGGAAAAGGGTAAGTTTATAAATATCACAGGTTGAAGTAACAGAGTTGAGCTGTGGTTTCAGCCAGGAAAAGCTCTGTGCTGCAGGGAGCTGTGGTCCTGCCACAAGCTGTGTGCCACACCTGCTGCACCCAGACTAGCTTCAGGTACTGCACAAGTGCAGCACTCCAAGTTCACACCTCCACACGCAGAAAGAAAAACCTTGCCACAGCCTGGAAACACCTCGTTCTTTCCCTTACCTACAACAGAGAGGACCAGCAGGATGCTGCAGATAACAATGGAGACAATGATCGCGGTTTCTCCTCCCCCAAGGTGCAGCATGGCAATTGTGTAGTTGAACTTTCCAACTTGGATCTGAGGAAGGAGAAGGAGGCAGGAAAAGCAGGAGCTGAGCAGCAGGTTGCCAAAGGGGTGGGAGCAGGGAGGGACACAGGGCAGCACTCAGCAGACCTTCACCCGAGGACTCTGAGCGAGCTGGCACAGCCTCCCAGGCCCGGAGGGAGGGAGGCTGGACTGTGCCTTTCACTGCCAGACCCTGGGCACGCTCCAGGGAGCCCAGTTCCCTCCCTGTGCTCTGGGGGATGCCAAGACCACACCCAGCAGGCTGTGATGCTGCAGTGGTGCCCATCCCAGTGCCAGCACAGGGCTTTGGTGGCAGAACTGCAGGTCCTGTGGCCCCACTGCACCTGCCCCAGAAGAGACAGCCCTTTCCTAGAGAGCCCATGGCACTGCACAAGGCTGCCTGTGCTGCTCTTACTAGAAAATCACTTCCATTCATCATCAGCTTCTTTATGGCTCTGAACAGCCTTTGGAGCCCTGCTGCACTCGCCTTTCTCCTCCCAAATCAGAACAGCTGCCGCCCAGAAGAAGTAGGGTTAAGAAACTTTAAAGTCCTTGAAATACAAATAAACTAAGGGAATAAAAATAAACGAGACCATAGACAAGTAATGATCTTGTGGCTAAAGCAGTGAAAGGGGTGTCAGAAGGTGCTGGCTCTGCTCCCAGCCTGTACTTCTTGTGACAACAAGCACAAACCACTAGAGCTCAGTCCTTGGGTCTCCTGATCTCCAAAAGGGAAGAGGCCAGCACACATCACAGGCTGGCAAGTTACTGGGTGCCGTTTACAAACAGCTCTTTGGGATCTTGGGATGAAAGGCTTCCACAGCATCATCTGATAAGGAAAACTCATGACCACACAAGGCTTTCGCTTCTGGAAATGTGAGTTTCACTTCTCCCAAGAAACAAGAAGTGAGAGAAACTTGATAAAAAAACCTTGAAATTAGGTAGGGAAGAGCTCCAATATCTTATTATTTTAATTAATCATTTGATTAATCAAAATTAATCTTGATTTCTTGTGTCATGGAACACCTCTGGGAAAGGTGCCCACTGGGGTGAAATTCCAGCAGCTCTCAGCCACTGGACCTAAGCTGTCCCACAAGTAGGATCTTCCCATCACCTCCACCACCAGACACACAGCTCCATCCTGAGGGAAATCCAGCCCTAGCTCTGGGAGCATTGGTGAGGGCATGGCTGCTGCCGGGGGAAGGCTCCAGGCACTGAGAGCTTTGGTCTCTACCCTGGCACATTGTCCAAGAGCTACGGTGCTGGCCAGGGACAGGAGCCACAGCACTGCAAGAGCTCCTGGGCAGGTTTACTCAGCAGCCTCACAGCCACATGCCCAGCCTCAGGATCTCCACTTTTTCCCTCTGAAATGCTGCAATGAGGCAGCTCCTTAAGGTGTTTTGAGTCTTTCTTCCCTCACCAGCTCAGCCTTTTGCATTTTTCAGAGAAAAAAATCCCGCAGCTGCTGTTTAATTCAATACTTAAACTGTATGGTCATAAACAAAGATGAGCCTGAATGTCTTGACAAGTCTCTCTAGTGCAGCTGGACAGCTCTACTCAACACTCAGTGCAACCCAGGCAAGGCCCCTGCAGATCCTGCCCTGTGTCACCAAAGCCATTTCTCATGTGTGACAAAGCAGCAGCCACTCGTGGAATGGCAGGCAAGGGCTCCAGCCACACCTGTAGGTTTAGTAAGGGTGCACAGGTATGAATATAAGCAGATTAATTAGCTGCACTTTCATTGCTGGTGCACTCTGAACACCCTTGTGATATTTAGGGCTGGGTATCACTCTCCTGCTTCCTGGGGACTTGCCGTGGTTGGTTAACATCACACCAAGACTAGCAAACTCAAAAATTCCTTTTCTTCCACAAAGGAATTCCCCTGTTTCTCAGTTCTTACAAAAAAAAAAAAATTAAAAATTACCCTGTTTAAAATTCCTGTTAAGATGACTCAAGAAATTCTGTTACTTCTGCATTTCCATGTTTCCAGTTTGCAACAGAATTTCATACACCTCAGACTGCTGGCAGTAAATGGGACAATCCTGTCAGCAAATTGGCAGTGCATTGTGCCTTTCTCCTGGGCAGCCCAGCTCCAGAGCTCTGCAGTTGCCTCCAGCTCTCCGTGCCCTCCCTGCCCATGCCTCAGGCTCCCATCCATCCCCTGCCAACACACGGACTGGGAGAGGGCAGCAGGGTCTCCCACGGGGGTGGAGGCATTTTCTCTCCAGATAAAAAGAGCCATGGTCACATCCCTGCGTGGCCACGGGCTGGGTATGACATGAGGGAAACTGAGACAAGCACAGCAGCTCAGTCCAGCCCACTGGAAAACAGGACAGTAACAAAGTGTGGGCAGTTGCAGACACAAAGAGAAAGAGCAGCCCTGAACACTGAACTCTGCAGCGAGAAAGCAGCAGCCTTTGGAAGCCCTGAGTGCTGCTCTCACCCTGCCGGTCAGGGACCCAGCTGGGTGAAGGCTGGCCTCTCATGGCTGCTCGTAGCCCCCTTCTGCTGGTGGGGCAGAGCCAATGGCTTAAAGCTGCAAGGAAATCCCCAAACACATCCCATGAGGAGCAGGAAATCAGTGCAGGTGATGAAACCTCACATGCCTGAGACCTCAGTGTGCCTCTCAGAGCTGGACAACCTCCCCGGGCACAGCGCTGGAGCTCAGCGGGCAGTGCTGGCTGGGAGCAGCCCTCCCCACAGCTCGGGGCAGCCCCTGGCCCTGCCCTGCAGCCTGCTGACCGCTGCCCTGCCACAGCACAGCCTGCTTCGGCCACTGTTCCGCCGTGCAGCCTCCTGCAGGGTGAGATGGAGCTGGCAGGGAGCGTGGGGTGTGCAGGGACACCCCGGCCCGCAGAGCCCCCACTCACCGTCACCGGCAGCTGCCTCTCCGAGGAGCTCAGCGACTCGTTGATGGAGCAGTGGATGACTTTGTCTGAAACAATCTGGATCTCACACGAGATCGGGCCGATTTTCACCTGGTATTCATTGCTCTCCAGGCCCAGGCTGTCAGGTTCTTTCTAAAGGCAGGAAAAAAATCAGGATGTCAGGCTGCAGCATAGCAGTCAGAATGGCAATCGATCTTCCTGCTTTACTTTCCATATTCCCTGCTGTTTTGCAGACCTGGGAAGACTCTCCCTCACCAAGGACATTTTTCCAGCACTCTGCAGGAAAGCCGAAACCAGGCCATTCCCCATTTTCCTGTTTCCCATTCTTCACTCAGCATGGGGCATAGGATGAACAAGCCCGTCATGGAACCTGGAAAAATCTGCTTTTGATCGGGCCTGCTGTGCATGGAAGATAAGGATGTAAGCACCCATCTGGGAGGGGGGAAGGATGTACAGCGGAGGGGACAGCCAGGGGATGCGCCTGCAAAGCCTGAGAAAGGGGGAGCACATTTCTGGAGCACGCTGCAAACCATTAGGATATCCTGCAGCAAACAATGGCCTTTGAATTACTACTGCTCATTGTCCAGGCCAATCAGCTTCTGCACCCCAACTTCCTTGTGAGCTGAGCTGAATTCAGTAGCCAAAAGAGAAGAATGAATGATCTGTTACTGCAAGAATAAACACCTATTGTCAGGCCCTTCTGCAGCACCTGCCTGGTTTCAGGCCAGGGCATTGTAGTTCTTTTCCACATGTCCAGTATTTCATTTAGCGCCTTGCTACAGCATCCTCCCCAGGCAGCTCTCTGGCATCAGGCCTGAGAAGGCATCCCCAGACCACGCTGCATTTCCTGGGGTGGAGAGATGCAGAAACTGCAGGCTGAGCCAAAATCAGCTGCTCCTGCCTCCCCAGTTCCCATCCACCCCCTTCTCTGTCCTGTGTCTGTTAACAGTCCCTGTGCTGGTACTTAGGACTGAGGAGCTGCCCAGGGTGGAGATGGCAGCACACAGAGAGAAGGAGAGCTGTAACCACCACCCTCTTACATGTATGACCAGAGTTAAGGGCTCGCCAGGATGGTGCTTGATCCACTTCTCCTTCTTGGCTGTAGAGAACTGGGGGTCAGCGTAGTAGCCCAGGCTGAATTTGCTGATGTGCAGGGCTTCCTCGGGGTACATCTCCTCATCCAGGGCCGAGCGCTCGTCAGTGTAGAGGCGCCCGTTGAGGTAGAAATCCACAGGGGCTGGCTTGGTCCCCACAGTGACGTTGGAGGCAGCTGGAGAGGGGCAGGTGATGGCCGTGTCAGTGTGCACCTTGCAGCGCTGAAAGCAGGAGTGTGAGCACGTCAGAACCCAGCACCAGAGCGCTCCCAGCCCACCCTGAGGCACAGGCCGAGCCCCCACCTTCACAGCTGGAGCAGGCACACAGCCCTGCTCACCACGGGGCCACACCTGGCCCAGACACCCACCGTGTGCTCCCTGCCGATGCCACGCACAGCCATGGACACGTTCTGCACCAGCCCAAAGCCTCTTCCTTCCAGTGTGATGATCCTGCCCCCGCTGTCAGAAGGGAAGAAAGAGAGGGTGACTGCAGAGGACAGTGCAGCAGTGGGATGTGAGGGCTGCATCTTCCTCCTGTCATTCTCTCAGAGATGTTTCCAAGCTGCCTGAGCAGAAAATGTGACCCAACGGCCAAAGTCTTCTTCCCACTTACAGCAGAAGTAGGAAACTACCTACACAGCTACCACAATGTCATGGAAGAAAGGAAGGAAGGAGGAGTAGATGCTCTGGTGGAAAGGGGGGAGCCTCTTCCAGCATCAGTGAGCTGTCCCCCTTCCTTCCCACTGTCCAGAGGAGCAGCCTCTGCATGCCAGGGTATGCAGCAGGCATCCTGGCCACTGGCCGTGTAAGTGACCTGTAAAGTGACGGCCAGGACACATCCCCTGCCCTTGCCCCTGCCCCTGTCTCTGCCCCTGCCCTGCAGCAACCCACACAGAACTGTGAGACTTGGACAGGGAAACATCCCTCATCCTACATCCTCCAGGAAGTTATGATTTAGATCAAAATGTGAAAATTGCTGTATTTTGAATCTGCCTGGGGGGAATGCAACACATGAGCTTCCCACTGTGCAGTCAACTAACAAGAATAATGAGCAGCCACAATGTGCACAAGGCAGAGCAAGGGCTGGAGAACCATCACCAGTCATCTGCACCCTAGATCAACCTTCCCCATATCACATTTGACTTTTTTCAAGTATTTGCCAGGGAACAGGCAAGACTCACAAGTCCTGTTATCTGAAGAGCACTCCAGGCACAGTGACTTTGGGCACGAGGCCCCAGGGTTTTCTGAAGCCTGGGGATATCACTAGGAAGTTATGATCCAAGTTTTTCACTAGCCTGTCACATCTGCAGATTAGTGTACAATTTTGCATTGGTTTAGATTTTGGTTATATGGATTATTTTATCAATATGGTAAAAGAAATCAGAACCAGCTAAATTTTTACACAAGTTATTGGCACCTCATGGTCAATAGTCCAGCAATGTGCTGAAGCAGTCAGGCTGCATGAGCCACGCCAGAGGCTGGAGAGAGCCTGCAGTTGCCATCCTCGTTCTCTGAAATTTGGGAATGGCTCTAAGTACCAAGGAAGCAGACTAAGGTGACTGAGAAACACGCCAGTGGTTTCCTTTGTGACTGCAGGCAGGACATTCTTCCCTTGTCTCTTTTTAGACACTGCTCTCGCCACTCAGCAGTTGGAAGCCTGGCTGAGTCATGGCTCTGCCTTTCCCCTAACATTCCCACAGCCTGCAGCCTTGGCATTGTGCTTGGGAACAGAGAGGCAGCTTTGTTCCAAGAGGGTCAGACCACCAGAGCCTGCTCCTGCTCGCCCCTGGCTGTGCTTTCAGCGATGTCCTGCTGCCCTCCCAGATTTCCTAGTCAGCCCTGGGTTTTTCAGCCTCCACAGGTGAGGAGGGTGGTATTTCACCACGGTATCCAAAGGAACAGAAGTCTGAGAACTCCACTGAGATGTGAAACTAAAAGCAACACACTTTAAAACTTAAATACTGTGACCTCAGGGAAGGTTGAAATCCAAAATTACAAATCTCATCTTATCCTCCAGCAGTTTTACTGCCAAGAAAAATCCTCAGGGTCTCATAGAGCCCCCACCTGGGCCTCTCCAAAACACTCACGAGGTGTGCACAGTATCGTTACCAAGGCTGACATTTTTCCACTTGTAAATGCATCAGAATAAGCTGTGGACAGTCCTGGTGTATGACACCTCCTCTTCTCCCGGGCTGGGGTTACCCTGGAGCACCCCAAGAGCAAGCTAAGGCACCCTCTATACCTGTCCAGCCCAGGGCTGAGAAGCCCTTTCTCCTGGCAGGACCCTCTCCCCACCCTCTCCCACCTGGAGCTGACCCGCTCTTTCCCGGGCTGCCTCAGCTAGGGCAGGATCTCACCTGATCTGGCTCTTCTTGGGGTTGATGTCTGATATAACCGGGTTCTTCTCATACTTGAAAGTGATGTTGTGGCTGGCACAAGACTTGTTCTCGAACTGCACGCAGACTGGCACAGCCGTGGTGAGCTCCACGGCGGGCATGGTGCAGGTGATGCTGCTGTCCGTGCGGCTGCGTGGGACAGGAGGGTGAGCTGCAGGGAGCTGCAGGCTGCAGCCCAGCCTCAGCACCCTGACAGGCAGCTGGCAGCCACAGATGACAAGGAGCTTCCAGTGACATGGCAACCAGCTGTTCCTCCAGGCCTGCTAAGGGCAGCTCCCAGCTCAGCACCTGGTGAGCACACAGAGGGGAAGGGCAGCCGGGGGGATGCCATGCCAGCATGCAGTGGTGCCCCCCATCAAAACCCTCGCTCTGCCTGACTTCCTGGGGGACAATACCAACCTTCCTAACGCTTTGGCTCTCATCACTACTCCACCGCCAGCCCCCAGCCCTGCTCCCACCTGAGGTCCGTGCACTGCTTGGAGGAGTTGATGAGGACACGGAGCTCTGAGCCGACATCCAGCCTGCTGCCTCTGATGGTCACTCTTGTTCCTCCTGCCTTTGGGCCATTCAGAGGAGCTATGGACTGCACCACGGGAAGCTAAAAACAGAGGTGAAATCTGTTTTCTAGCCTGGTAAATCTGCAGCTGGATATTCCACACTGTACATGGGAATTGATTCAGAAGTTTGAGTAAGAGTCCAGCACTGTGAGGCTCAAACAGCAGCACAGCAAAAGCTTTTGCTGGCAAGCTTTCAGAAGAAGAGAAGTGATACAAATGCTAAGGAGTAAGATCATATAAAACCTCTGTGACTCTCAGTGGTCCCTAAATACTTGCTGTAAATGAAACATGGGGCCAAATGGGAGACCAGGATCTCACCATTCCCTTCAGATTTCCAGCAGGAGGTCCAGAGCCACTGACAGCACAATAATCCATCAATAAAAGGAGATTTCTCACTCATTACTTCCCTCACCATCTCAGCCCTTCTAGATCCATGTCCTCCTAAATGCAAGGATAATGTTAAAGCCCCACTGGACGATGGCCTTGAGATCAGTAAAATGGCCACCTGGGTTTAGATAATTGAATATCAGACCGCTGCTAAGGAAGCTTCAAATCTGCATCTCTTGAGGCAACAGGAACTGAGGGGGAAGTTACTTTGCCTCTTGCCATTTGCAGCATAAATTAGCGTGTATGTTATCTGTGTTTGCAGCCCCTGGAAATCTTCCTGAGATTCATGAGCTGGAGGCTTTGATAACTCACGCGGCGCTGAGCCCTCTTGTCTGCTCACAGGCACCCCAGGAGAGGCTGCTGGCAACATCCCTGCTCCATTTGAGCAGGATAGCCAGGGCAGAGCAAATCATGATCCTGAGACCCTTCCACAGGGCACTGGTGACTCCCTCTCAGACAGACCCAAGGGGGCTGGCCCCGCTCACCCCCAGCCCATCCCTTGCTCGTGCAGAGCAGACCCTCGATCCTTGCAGGTGGGCAGTGGAGTGCAGGCTGAGCCTGCTGTTAACACCTTGCCTGGCAGTCTCTGCCACACAAACCCATGTGTTAACATCTACCCTTGCCCTTGTCCTACACTCAGATGGCTTTGGTCCTCTACTGCCATTTTCTCTGTCAGTTCTGACCGTCACCCATTTCCACCAGATCTGTTTTGCTAATTTCTATTTCTCTGGTGTCTGCAGGCAGCTGTCTCCTGGCCTTGGCCCTTAACCCACATATTCATAAGTACAGCTACAGCATCAGCAGAGAGGATTATTCCTGTTCTCCAAAGCCCTTCCCCAGAGCCAGGGGCTGCTGCTCTTGGTGCACTGCCAGCACCAATCACCTCCATCACAGCTTTGGCAAATCCAGCTCATCCATAGCCTGTTATACTGTCCTGAAGAAGCCTCTCCCTCCTCCTCAGTACAATTACAGCTGAATTCTGTCTCTTCTAGGCATGTATAATGGGGACTTTGAAAGATGTAGCACACGAACAATATCTGGTATTTCATGAAGTACCTTCTTTGGAAGGGCAGTTCTGAAAGGCTTTTAAACTTTTCCAGGCAACTGTACCAGTGCCCAAGCTCAGGTCTCACCAAGACCAGCCTTACATGGTATAGGCTACTCCATTTGCATGCCATCAGATGGGAGAGGAGAACCAAGAAAACAAGAGTGTTGCTTGGTCTGCACATGGCATGAAAGCTACTTTCAGTGTGACACACCTCCATCATGCAGTGTCCCTCCCCAACACGTGCACAAGGCAGAGCACTCCCTCATGTGCTCCAAGCTTTGCTAAGACAAACAAGACAGACGAACAGAGACAGACAGAGAGACAGCAGTTTTCTACTGTGCCACCCAAGCAGGAAGGGTTTCTCTCTCTCTCCAGGGAGGAGCTTGCTCCCTAAGCTTGCCCCGGAGCTGCCGGCACAGGCTGAGGTCAGAGCCTGGCTTTGTTCAGCATTGGTGCTTCCACAGGTGTTTCCTGAGAGGCTTTTCCTCGCATGTTCAGAGCTGGTGAAGGAGCCCAGCCCTGTTCCGCTCTCGGAGCCCCTCTCCCCCCTCTCAGCCAGCAGTGGGGCATGTGCCAGCTCAGCACACACATCCTGAGAATCCCCAAACCAGGGGGGTTGTTGGGATGTGAACCTGGACACCTGGAAACTGTGGAAATGGGATCTGGGAACCCCTGCTGAGACTGGCCTGGCTGTGCCATCACTCCCCAGCCTCTCCCCATGCAGTGTCAGGCCTGGCTCTGCTGGGTCCTGGGGTGTGCCATGCCCGTGCTGGCTGCATGCTCTCAACTCCCTGAACTAAACACCCAATCTGTCATTGGCTTCAGGGTGGGAGAATCACATTCCATGATCTGCCCCAAATTCCTCACAATGGCCACCAGGAATCAAAGTGTTTTCTGGGGCTCCAAGTCTCCTCCCAGGCCAGCAACTTGCAGCACAGACTGTCCTGCCCCAGCTGAAGCTGCTGTGGAGGCACAAAGGCTCCAAGCACTCCACGTGCCCTCAGCACCCACCCAGCATGGCTGTCCATGAATACTGTCCAAGAAGAAGGTTCATGTTGGGAAGAGAAAAAAATGCATGGATTTCTCTCCAGGTTTACAGAGATGAAAGCTATCTTTGTGAAACAGCACAGCACAAAGTTATAAAGGGCTTTTCATTGCACAGTGACATGGGGTTAGCTTCAGTCTAATCCCTACACATTATTTCATGCAAAAACTAATACAATCTCTGCAGCAAAAATATCAGTTCTAAACAATGTGAGTTTATGGAATGTAACTTACACAGCACAAAGGGGCTTCACAAGTCTCAAAAAATCTCACAGATTGTAACAACACTTCAGCAAAAGAGGTAGAAGAAAACTGAGTTCCTTTTTATAGCAGGAGAATTGCCAATAGAGCTGGAATGAGACAGACCCCTGCAGGAGCTGAGTCTGGGAGTGTGGCTGTGCTGCCAGCATCCTGCTGTGGTCCTGCCACACCCCAAACAGGTAACCACAGGTGAGGTGACACCTCAGCAGCTCCTTAAGGACCCCAAGATGTACTTGTAGATCCTGTTTCTCAGCCAGCTGGGAGGCACGGGGAGCTGCACACCCACTTCAAGGGGCACAGGAATCACCAAAGGAACACTCAGGAGGCAGCCACTCACCACGTAGGAGTACTGCTCCCTGGACCTCCCCTCCCGGCTCACGTTGACCGTGACCACATCCGAGAACGCCTCCGGAGCCTCTCCGGTCTGGCACACCACTCTGTGGATGGAGGAGGCAGATGGCAGTGGCGAAGGGCAGCAGCAGCTGGCCTCTGCCTGGCCGCAGGGACAGGGAGGGACGGGCATGGGCCGGGGACACGCAGGGGCCGTGGTCCCTCCTCCCCGGCTCCCCCAACTCACGTCTCAGAGACCACGTATCTGTGGGGCAGCGGGGCGCAGCGCACGCCGCCCACGCGCACGGCGCCCGCGATGTCGCTGAAGCGCCGGCCCAGGTTCCTCCCGCGGATGGTCAGCAGCGTGCCCCCCTCCAGAGGCCCCCGCAGCGGCTCGATCTGCAGCACCAAGGGGCAGGGCATAAGGTCAGAGCAGCACAGGGTCCCAGAATGGTTTGGGTTGGAAGAGACCTCAAAGATCATCTATGATTCATGCCATTGGCAGGGACACCTTCCACTAGACCAGGTCAGGGGAGAACCAGGAGCTTCTGGCCTTCATCCCTGAGCCAATCCTGGTGTCCAAGCACCACCTGAGCCCTGTGAAGCAGACAGAATCACTCCTCACACTCCTGCTTGCCCAGTGCACCCAACACCAGAGTCTCCTCCTCCAGCTTGGCAGAGGAGAAACCACCACACTTCTCTGCTGTGTTGGGCAGTGGGGCTTAGTCAAGGATCACTTCAGCTGCAAACACATCTGTGAAGAAACCTGCTTTCTTCCACAGACCAGCTTTGAACCCACTCCTACACCACTGGTTTCACCGGACAGCTGCTGCCCCCATTGCTGTGAGGGGACAGAGTACTGGTCATGGCAACATCCCAGTGCTGCGAGAGGACAAGGGACTGGCCATGATTGTGCTGCTGTTGTTTTTCCCTCTAACACGATGAAGACTGGATCCTGTCACTAGCAAGATATCCTTGACAGCATAGAAAGTCAGTGAATAATTCAGTGCTGGTCTGGACCCCATCCCGTGCCAGGGACAATGCGCAGATCCTCCTCTGCTCCAGGCAGCACAGTGCAGCCAGTCCCAGCCCTTGGCACCACCCGCCACCTCATGCCACACTGCGAGCACCCTCCGTGCTGCCTTCGGGTCTTACCTTGCGAATCTCCGGAGGTGGGCAGACTTCAGCGACCTGTGGAGGCTCAGTCTGCAGCCTGCAGCTGGAGCTGCTCTCACTCCAGAGGCAGCGGTGGCCCAGGTCCTCCCTCCCCAGGCACTGGGAGCAGTCGGCACTGCCGGTCGCACAGTTGTACACTTCCACTGAACCGCCAGAGACAAAGACAGCATGAGCTCCAGGCCTGAGGCTCTGGCAGCTTTGCTTAGCCTGAGGCAATCCACCCCACACAGTCCCCCCGCTCCCACCACCTGCCCGCTATGTAAATCCCAGGAAAATCTGAAATCCAGCGGATGAGCAGAGCACAAAGCGAGACGAGGGAGCCCTTGGCTACCATCCTGCAGATTTCCCAGAAGGCCTGGGCGCTTGTTCACACTACAATATAATTTAGCACATTCTTTTCCTTTTTCTCCCCCCTGAAAAACAAGCAACACCCAAACTTGGAACCTTTTGTCAATTAATGCTACACGTTTCCAACTCTCAGCATCCACATGGGAAGCTGCTTGGCAAAGCTGGCTCCATCCTCCCAGGAAAGCAATCACATTGCTTCCACACTGACAAAAAATTGGGTACTTTGTGCTTTGTACAGTGTTTACAGTTCTTTCCTTCTCCCTGTGACCACAAGCCCCTTTCATTGACTTCTTCTTCCTTCAGATCTGCTCAGCTCAACTTCCATATGTTTTTCTTATACTGCCTTCACATCTCCATTAGCTGGTGCCCTGGGTTACATTTCCTCTCCAGCCTCAAGACTTCTGCCACTGAAGTGTGGGTATCCATGGAGGAAGCAGTCAGAAATGCTCAGGAAACATGGCTTTCACACCCTTTTCCCCACAGGAGACTTTGCAGGAGCACATAAAACACAGAAACAGACACATTTGCCACTTCTGCTCACAGGAGCATCTTAAGGCACTTCCTGAACAACTAATGAGTCCCTCAGCCTCAATGCTCTGCTGTGCTGTGCTAATGAAACTTCATCAGCACCACACTGCCTGTGCCATGCTAACGAAACATCACTGGTACTGAAGGTCTCTCCTATTCTCCACAAAAAAAGCTTATTCCATGTCATCTGCAGTCTCCCCAGGGGATTACACTGGGTGGTTTTCCAACCAATAGCAGATCTTGTATTCCTCCAATGGACTATCAAAACAGAGTGTAAAATAAAAGCTAATAAACACTGAAATAATAAACAATAACATCAGTGATTTCATTAAAGACATTTTAAAAGATGCCCATGTTTGTCTAGCGGATCTCTGATGCAAGGCAGTCTCTCTAATGTGACTCACACCAGCCTGAGCAAAGAGAGGAGGAGCCAGAGCAGCACAACAGTCCCGTGGGAACTCCAAATATTCTGGCCAATTCCGATGGATGCAAACACGGCCTATGTAAACGAGCTCCTTCTCCATGCAGGAGGAGGGGAATTCCACCACGCTTTTTCTGCTGTGGTTCCTGCTCCCAGCGCCACCCACACAGAGAATTGAGTCTTCTACACAGCCAAAACCCCATGTCCCACCCTCCTCCTCAGGGTTTCCACTGTATTGCAAAATTATGCCCTCTTCTTTCTGCAGAGAAACCAGATCTCACGCCTGCCCATGCTGGTATTTCCAGGTATTTTCACTTTGCAAGATAATCCTCCTCCATTCACAGGGGTTTACCATGGGGAAACCTTCTATCCTGGTTGCTGGTTGCTGGTGCTCGTGTCTTTCTCCCTGTCACAGCTATCCTCCAAAGGAAAGCTCTCTTTGGGCTCTCCTCCTCCTCTGCACCTCAGATAAATCAGCCCCTTCTGCCACAGCTGCTGACACTGGTGAGAGGTGAAGGAGCTCGGGAGTGCTGCCTCCAGCCAGAGCCCTTGGCAAGGGGCACCTCTGGCCACGCTGCTGTGCCAGCCCCACTCCGAGGCCGACCCCCTGGGCTCGTCCTGCCTGCCCATCCTGTCTGACTCTGACTCATTCGGGTCTGACTGCCTGCCTTCCTCAGCTTGCTGATGTAGCAAGGGCTTTTTTGGGAATCCAGCCACTCTTTGCAGAGACAGAGAACAGGCCAGGGGTGAAATGTGCTTACACATTTTATTCCTTCCCAGCAGAGGAAGCAAAAAGAAGGACTCAGTTTTCACAGCACGTGGAACCTCGATGCCATGCTCCTGTGAGAGCTGAGGGAAGAGCCCTGCCCCATGCCTTCTCTCCCCAAGAGGAATTCCTCTCTAGCTCACACCCCGACTGGGAGCACCAGGTAACCTGAGCCGTGCACCACTGGCAGGTGAGACCTAGCTGCCTGCACTTCTGGGCAGGGCTCGACTCTGGCTGGCTGTAACAGGGTTGTGTGGGCGCCAGTCTGGGCTCTGGGCTCACGTTCATGGGGGTGACTCTGGGTAAATACACTTATTGCATGTGCCTGAGAGAAGGAACTGCACTGTGCCCACTGGAGCCACGGTCTCTCTCCTGCAGCCATAAACTCTGCCCAGGTTTGAGAGTCGTTCAAGCCATCCAGATGCGAGAAGCATAAAAATATTTTCAACTCAGACCTGTCATCATCTCTGGACTGTCGATAAATCTGTCTGGTTTGTCCTTCAGCTGGAGGTTCACTGGGAAGCGATGGCTTTTCTCTGATGTGTGGAGCTGCACACAAAAAACAAACAAAAACTTATGAAATTTAGTAAAATAAGAGGTTACATACACATACACACACCCCATGGATCGACCTTTCTTGTGAGGCTTCTTTGACCACTGCTCCTCCAGACACAAGAGTGTTATCCTTAGCAGAAAAAGTGGGACAGCTGTTTTGTTTTAATCATTTTGCTGAAGTCCCAGGAAAGGGCACCAGGACACAGTGCATATCATGGTGAGCACAGAGCCCTGGGTTGCTGCTATTTTTAGCAGAAATAGACAGGAAAATGAGCAGCCTGGACTGTCTGCACACTCTCAGTGTGGGGCTGCGATACAGGTGATGTGATGGGAAAGTGCCAGCTTCACCAGTTTCCACTTGCAATGTTCCTACTAGTGAAAACCCAAATGTTTGCTGCATTTTGCAGGTGCAGTTTGCCCTCCAACAACCACACACTGCTTTACAGTGAGCATCACAGCATTTTCTCAGGCCAATTCCTTGTTCAAAATAAAAGCTACAGAAATAGCAATCCTGAAAGGTGGCCAAATTTTTTGCCTGAACTAAACTCTTCCCATTTAGAAAGGTAAACAAGCAGCTCTTTCCCAAGCCCCAGAGAGGGCCAAAGCCACTGCACAGAGACGGGAGCACAGCACCAGTGACATGTGTGTGCCCTGCCAGCATCAGCACACGCAGAGAGCCCAGAGGGGCAAATGCAGGATGGAGGGAAGAGAGCAAGAGGTGTCCCACTGCCAGGTGGGAAGGTGGGGGTGAGACCCTGCCGCCCTCGGACCTGATCCTCAGCCTGGGGGAAACAGCCTCACCCCTGGACTCACCAGCACGTGTACACACTCCACGGCAGAGGAGTTCACCCACCGAGCTTCAAACGTCCCATCTGTCCCAAAATGGCACTCCAGAGCTGTCTCCTAGGAGAGGGAAGACAAGGGCAGAATGGCTGCAACAACCATTTTGTGCAGTTCTCTGTCTGTCAGTCCATAAGCAGGGTCCATGTCTCACCTTGATTCTGTCACTGGCACATGAACTCTGCCCAAGTCAAACAGGAGATCAGTACCTGACACTAAAGGTGCAGACCAGGAGCTGTGCCTGGCCCACAGCACACACAGACCAGATGTGCCTGGCTGGGCTCCTGTAACCCCAACAGCTCCTCTGAGACGAGGTGTGTAGAACTCATGCTGCAGCACAGACTGAGAGCCAACATTGTCCCAGGCCACCTTGTCCAAACCAGACCAAACCAGTCAGTGATTTGGGCTCAAAGTCACCTTCCTCCTCCTCCTCCCAAAAACTACACTGAGCAAATCTCTAATTCAAACAAGGACCCAGCCAAGAACAGGTTCAAAGACAGACTTCTGTGCTGTTTTCCTGATAACACAAGGATGATATCCTGCACCAAATTATTGCCGTGCCTGCATCCTGCAGGAAAAAATCCTATCTCCAAGCAGTTGATGCTCCACCACTACTGAGGTCTAACTACCCTTTGAAAACCTGCAGATCTGATAAAAGACATGGAAGGAAGCAGCAGGTCCCTGGCAGGCAGCTGCTGGCTCAGCAAACACACAGGCAGAATCTTGCCCAGTGCATCACCTGCGCCCAAGCAGCTCTGGCCCTGCAGGCTGCCCCTAGCCCTGGCCTCATGCCCCTGCAGTGCTCCTGCTGCAGCAAAGGGGTTGGGGCACACATCTCTGAGGCTCCCAGCTTCAGCAGCACTTATGAGATCCTCCAGAGAGGGAAGGAGAAGAAATCCCACCCAGCACCCTGGGACAATGAGCAGAAGGTGATGGAAGGAAGTCAGGCTGCCAGAGCCTCTCCTGCTGCCCCTTTCCTGCTGACTCCGTTTCCTGTGGGTTCCATGCACTATTGCTTCCTCCTCAGCCACCTCCAGCATCCAGACAGGAAGAAGGATTTCTCACCCTGTTTTGCTGATTGCAGAGGTCACAGCCTCCTTCCTGGAGGCTGGAGCTGTGCAGGAAAAGGCCACACTGTACAGGCACGAGGGTCTGCTCTGCCCCTGTGCTGAGGGCAAGGAGGTATGGTGGGAGTGGTGTCTCCGCAGCCTCCAGCAGCACCCTCCAGAACAGCTCCACCAGCACTTCCAAAATTCTCCTCTGCTGAAGATCAAGGAGCCACTTGGCTGCCCAGGATGCTGGAATCATTAGCAGGGGCAAGGCAAACCTGGCCCCATGAACCCTGTTGTTCTGAGCCAAAATTACTCAGGGCAGCTTTCTACAAACACCAGGGCTTACTCAAGCACTTTCCCAGTGCTCAGCCTCTTTGCTCCAAATTCCTCTGGTTCTGTCTGGCATGCAGCACATCTCCAAACGCAACATTTGATGTCCACTCCTGCTTTTTGCTGTTAGAATTAGCATGTCAGAAAATTTCACAAAAAATACTTTTTCATGTCAAACAAGTTCTGTAATGATGTCCTGAAAGACATTTTCACACCAAATGAGCTCTGACAATCTGAAGTTAAACAATGCTTCCATGCTGTACTCAAACACTGTGGCTCAGACAGGGCTCCCTGCCCATCACTCACAGCTGTGTCCTTGTTCCTCAGCACAGGCACTGGGGCCAGGCTGTATGCGGGGTTGGGAGAGCTGACACTGGCATGCTCTGTGGTGGAGCAAACACCCACAAGGGAACAGGGAGTTTTATTTCCCCAAAACACCTGTCCACACCTTCCCAATGCCTTTAGGAACTCATTTACCTTAGCGAAAGTTGCATTGGCCAGTGAGATCATGATGTTCTGAGATACACCCGTGGGCATTGGCTCCAAAGGGGCAGGTACTATTTGAGGACAGTCAATTTGCTTCTGCTAGGTACAAAAATAAGGAAAAAAAAGGGATTAGGTGAGTGCATGCTGAGCATCCTCAGCAACAAGGGAAGAGGAACCATCAAAGTCCTTGATAAGATTCATTTCACTGGGAAAGGGGTACTGCCAGGTGCACCGTGACCGTGTCCCTGCACCTCAGCTGCCACTCTGGCCGTGACAGGGCCAGAATAACTCTGAAAGGAGGCACTGCCTCCTCCAATGGCAGATGCACCAGTGTGACCCTCTCCCGGCGGCCGAGAGCCGTGCTGCACCCAGTGCCTTGCCCACTCCTGGCAGCACCTGCAGCGTCTGTGCCCCAGGGTCTCCACCCTGCACGGCGGCGCTGCGGGGCACAGGCTGCGTGTGCAACTGCGGGGGCTTCAGTGAGGGGCTGCAGCCGTAGGGCAGCTGCAGTGAAAGGCTTAAATGAAACTGAAAAGTTATTTTAAAAGGTCATCTGTCTCCTTACTTTTGTTCTTGCTTTAAATTGATGTCTCAGACACTGGAGCTGACTCAGAATTCCAGTCTATGTGACAAACCCGTCCTGTTCTCTCATGAGACGTAAATCACACTGCGAAACTACAGCACAAATGAAGCCAGATTGTGCATGGCCCCAGGGTACATCCAGAGTAATGCCTGTGACAGTGGAGCCATTGGGGTAAAAGACAACACAATACTTAGTCCATTATGCAGAATCATTTGCAGCAAGCAAGATTTCCTCTCGCTTGCATTAAAGGTTATCCTGCTGTGGCTCCACTGATGCCAGTGCTGCTGCTGCTCCAAGGAGAGGCTGAGCCTGCCCTCCCAGTGCTAGGATGCCCGTTCAGACACATCCCTGCAGCTGGACACATCCCTGGGACCAGACATGCACTGAGGGGGAGATTTCTCTCCCGCCCTCCCCAGACCTAGGTAGGGGTCAGGGAACTACCTGGAAGTGCGTGTTTGACTGTGGAAAAAATATTTCACTTCCGTCAGGACACTCATCTAACCAAGCATAGCTGGTGCTGCCTAAACAAGGAGATTAAATAACAGAGATGAATGTGATAAGGGAAGCAAAACAGCAAAGCAAACAACTGGAGAGAAATTTCAGTCCCAAGCCTCTTCCAAGGAAATAAAAAGAGTTAAAATAAAACCAGCACAGCTACAATTTCAAGCAAAACCTCCCCTGGCTGGGTGAGTCCTTGCATGTCACCAGAGCTGGCACAGCTTCCCAGAGAAATACACTTTAGAGGACTGATTAACTTGTCATCTTGCAGCCCCTTCTCCTGCTGTTCACCAACCACCAGAAATAGAGCTTCTGGCTGACTATATCCTTCACATCTGGATCAGAGGAAACGGGCAGAACATCCAAGATGCTGCGGATGGAGCTGGTAGGATGCAGCTTTCCCTGCAGAGCCATGCTCAGGTGCAGCTGCACCAGCGATGGTTTGTTTACCAAAAGCTCCAACTGCACGATGAAAGCACCACGTTTCCAGGGCTACAGAGCACCTCTGCTGCTCACAGGATCAGCAGGAGGCACAGAGAGAAAACAAACATGCCCAAGCAGGTCAGCATCCAGCCCAACTGTACCTCTGGAGCAGGGGATCCAAGGAAGTTAGTCCTTTGCTAATCCAGGACTAACCCAGGGCAGTCCCCAGGTGACCCCACAGCCCTGATGTCACCCAGTGTCACTGCTGGAACTGCCACCCCCAAGTCCCTGGCAGGAGCAGCACAGCAGTGCCCAGCAGCACACACAGCATGAGCACCCACTGCCCCAACAGCCAGCGTGTGCCAGAGCCCTGCAGGGCTCCCCAGGCTCTGGCACAGGACAGAACCCAGCAGGGCACAAGGCACGGCCAGCGGGTGCTGGCCACTGCTGGAGGAGGCTCGGAGCCTGAGCAGCACCGGGCAATGCTCACCTCCATCTGCAGAGCATCCTCACACTGCGAGTGGTTGGAGACACAGCTGTAGGTGGAGGGGCACCAGTGACACTTCCACCTGGCTGAGAGGCAGCTGGTGCACCTGAAATGGCAAAGGCAGGGTGAGGAAAGCAGAGTATAGGTTGTTCAGAAGGGCCACACCTCAGCCCTGCAACCTATCTTCACACTGTTCACCCTTTAATGGTGCCTAGAAAAACCCATGGCAAGTGCTGGATTATCCTCTCCTCTCCCTGGTAGCTGGCATGGAATGTGGCCAGAGCCCATTACCCCCAGGCATCCCTGCCTGGCCTCAGGCCACAGCAGACTGAGCGCCACCTTCCTCTGCTTAGCAAAAAAAACATTTTTCCCAAAAAAAATGCTCTTTCCCTCGTCTGTCTCTCTGAGGAGCCTGGCATGCTGGACCTGACCAAGACTCTCCCTGCTGTTTACACAGACATGGGAGCGCTGGCAGGCCCTGCGGTCAGGTCCTGATGTCATGCTCCTGAGAGGTGGATGGGTTTGGGTGTGTGCCACTAGAGCCCCCTCAAGCTGATGGGGGTATGTGACTGCTCCCACCCCGGCTGGAAGGAGCCAGAGAGCATGAGCCTCCCTTCCCCAATGCCCACAGATTGCTGGGGAAGCCACCTCTGCTGCTGAACGGTTAACAGAACAAGCTTTAAATAAAAATATCATTTATGTTTAAAAGAAACCCAACATGTCCAGATGGCTTGAGGACTCTCCTCTGGCATCACATCTCCCACGATCCTGCCAAATCCTGCCCAGGCCCCCAGCTGCCTACTCTCAGGAGCTGAGCTCCCCCATTAACCCCACGCAGGAGAACCCTTGTCCAGCTTTGTGCTGGCACCCTCCCAGCTTCAAACTGCCCCACCAGTGTCACCCACGTGCCACCCACACCCTGCCACCACCTGCCCACGGTGGCTCCCTGCCTGCACACTGGGGACACTTACGCTCTCTTGGGGTAGATGTTCCCAATCCTTTTGCAATCATAGATGGTGAAATTGGCCCAGATTATGTTCTTGTTGTTGACCCGGAGAGAAGTTTCAACGACCACGTGGTCTGAGAAAATCAAGCCAAAGAATATTGGGTTGCAACAGCCCCTTGCTCACACTCACACTCAGCAGACAAGAGAGACCCTTGGGAAAACAAGGGCTAAATATGATTTGTTTTCTCTAGGGCTTCCTCTGAGCTGCATGTCCAAACTTGGACCAGTCATCATTTCTCCTCTGACATTCAGCTCTTCCCTCCTAAATCAGCACTTTACATTACTCTCACAAAAAAGAACATGGTGACTTTCAGCACAAAATTCCAGCATGTTATGCAAGTGTTAATTAGCAGATTTAATTATTGTCTTCACATACAGTTGGTGCTAAACTATAATTTTTTAAATGTGGTAATTAAAACATGTTGGTTATCATGTTTTAAAATCCCGCTCACTTTCCCTGTGCCAACAAACCTGCAGAGAGGGGGAATCCCTTTTTTGGCTGCTCAACACACCACACTACCTTCCCTCCCCCCAGAACTGCCTATTTTTTTTTTCATTGCAATTTTGCCATATAAGCACCAGAGAGAAGAAACAATGCCTCTTTCAGAATACAGACAATAAATCAGCACACTGGATTCCAGAAATTCATTTGGACATTGTTGAAACCAACAATACAGAGCAGTTAAAGATCTCCCGTTCTTTGGATAGTTTGGGAGGAAAGCAATGCAGCTTTACAAATGGGCCTAGGAAAAGTGGAATTTTCAAAAGGACTAGCTAATTCTCCCCTTACTGAAGTCAGCCATCTTCAATAGCACATTCACTCCAGGCTTGAAGGATGAGAACTTTACAAGCACTCAAGTCTGTAATAAAGCATCAAACTTCTCCAAAGGCACTGAGAGGGGCTGACTGCATCACTAAGTGGCCAGTTCAGATCTGGTCAGCTCAGCCAGCAGCTCAGCTGACTTCAGCCTCATCCGCAGGCACTCATCTCCTCTGGAGGCTGCTCCATGGAGCCTCAACAGGCATCCCCTTTGGCAAGCAGGGGACACTGGACACCTCTGGCTGGCTTTTGATGGAAAAATGGGGCTAAGAGTTCCTGAGCTCCTCTAGGTACCCACTCGCTCTTCCTCCAGAACTCTCTTGAAAGGCAGCGTGTGTTTTGGAGGGAAATTGAACAAAGCGATTGAAAATATCAATGTAATAAACTATATTATTTGACCAGGGCTAGAACATTTTTGGCTTAGTACATACTAAATCTAAAGCAGAAGCTCAAACCAGATAAAAATAAGTACGTGAACTGGCATTTAAATTCTGATGTTTAAAACAAAAATTGATAGATTTGAAATACTATCAACTCATGTAAAGATGGTGGAACTCCTACACTTCAGAGTCATATGCCCGGTAAAACAGACACAGCTTCGGGCTTTTCTTCCCTCTATGTCTTAACTGCACATACAACTGAAAAAATAAATAAAGCCTATTAAAAACTGTGTCCACAAAAGTGGTTAGAAGGAACGCATCTTGTTTGCCTTTGCATACCTTGGTCATCTGGAAATGCTGGATATTTCTCGTGTGGAAGCAAACTGCAATAAATAAATTGGTTTACATAATCCCCAGCGACTCTGGCTACCGTGTGGATGTTGTTTCCATAGTCACATGAAATATTTGTTCCATTCAAGTTCGGGATAGTTCCATTTATTTGTATTATCAGGGCCTACATTAGACAAAAAAAGTCAGCTATTATCACAGAAAATTATATTTAGAAATTGTCAACATTTTAGAAGCTTTTCAGAGGTAGCCAACTCCAAAACAAGCCCACAGACAGGGTCTGTCTTGAAACAAATAATATTTTGATAAAAAACCTTTAAAATATAATTAAAACACTTTTAAATAGCAGCAATACAAAACCAGGAGATGAGTTGACTCAGCTGTCTGCAGCTGATTGTGTTTGAAATTTTGCGACCCTCCCCTGTGTGTTTGGTGCAGCAGCTCTGGGTGGTTTTTGCCTGTAGGCTCAGCTCTGGGTGCTGTTTTCCTACAGACTTGCCATCCAGCTGGCTCACCCCGAGAGCCTTGGCCTGATGCAGCAGCACGCAGCAGAGCTCAGCATTCCCCTGACTACATCCAGGCCACAAGGAGCCGTGCTGCTCCACGGGAGGAGCAGGGGTGATCAGCCACCCTGGGAGCAGGCTGTGGCTCTACGGACCCTGCAGGGGATTGATTTGGAACTGGCAGCAAACGCACCGGGTTCTCTTTGTCAATATTGATCTCTGGCTCCAGGATGGTCATGGAAGGGCACTGCTGCACTCCTTCACTCACGCTCGCCCAGAAGTTGGCCCCTGTGAAGTTGGTGCACTCATGCTGCAGAGAACACCTGCGACGAACAGAGGAACAGCTCGTGGTTGAGGAGTTTTAAAACAGGTAATAAAAATGTTGAATTCCTTGTGAGGGAAGAGAAAATTTTGTGTCTGTATGTTTCTCCTTCATCCACACAGTTAAGCCTTAACATTTGCTGCTATGGTTTAAGTGTCTGCTTGCCATGATAACAACATGTACTCCCACAGCACCAGTGGAGCAACAGGATTGAGGAAGGCAGGAAAAGGCCAGGCTGAACCCAAACTCAGGAGAAGAGGATGACATTTTGTCTGACATCTTCAGTTTGCAAATGTGGAATCTAATTTTGAATATTCCCTTTTGCATGTGATTATCTTCTACTGATAGATGAGATCTGCAGGGGCAAATGGACTTTCACAGGGGGTGGGTTCTCCCAGTCCCATGGTTTGACACCTGCAAGAGATTCTTTGCACTGGCAGCTGCCTGTGGCATGATAATGCAGCTATGGTGAAACCTTGGCTCTGAAGAACATCCCAACCCTTTGGGCCAAATGCAATACTTTCTAACAGCACGTATTTTGTTAGGAATGGACAAGGACTGCTGGTAGTGTGGCTGTGGGGAAAGGCAGAAGGCACCACAAACTCTTGCCCGGGCTGAGGGCCAAGGCCACGCTGAGCACACCTGGACACGGCGGGGCTGCTCCTACCTGGTCTCCATGGTGCACCACCCGCAGTAGGCGTCGGCGGCGGCCAGGCACTCCGCGCACGTCGAGTACTGGCTGCAGGCAGCCACCTTCACCCGAGTCATCTGCACAACAACAGCACAGCTGCTCCCAAACGTGGCACAGCCCCACGGAACCCCCGCCCGGCCGGACGCAGCCGCACGGCCACGGCTGGACACAGGACACCAGCGCCTCGGGCTGAGACACCGTTCCCCTGGAGCAAGGGCACCCAGCACACCAGGAGCAATCCCTGGCGTGGCCTGGAAGCTGGAGCCGTGCCATGGCCACCTGGCATGGAGACGAGCCCAAGAAGCCACCTGCTGGCCACTGGGGGCCCCCAGAGCCTGTCCAAGCCAGGGGCATGAGCCCCAAGACAGGAATGATGCCCTAGGGCTCAGGAAACCACAGGGTTTGCCGCCAGCTGAGCTGGGCTAGGCTGGGCTGAGCTGCTCCTTTTCAGCTGGTGCCATGGCAGGAGCCATGTGAGACCAGGTTACAGAATATGACACTGCACCTTTCACAGGTGTCAGATGGACATAGCTTTACAGCTTGTCCCTCTCTTGTGAAAAGCTCTCACCCAGACTTGCAGAAAGCTCCTCTCCAGACACAGCCCAGCACTCTCTGGCTGTTTACACAAAGATCAGAAAGCAGCACCACTCTAGAAACCTTGATTTGTGAAAAAATCAAAGTACCTCTGGGGACTCACTTGGCAGAAGCAGTTGGAAGGGAAAGCATGTGTTAGTTTCTGCTCTCACCTCCTTTGATCTCTAAACATTTGGGAAGGAAACCTGAGTGGTTTGGAGCAGTGGGGACTGAAAATCTGAGGTGCCAAGGGCCCTGAGCTCCCACCAACCAAGCATAAGCACAGTCCAGGCTGCAGGCTCCTTGGCCAGAGCCCCACTTCACTCACAGCACCTCACTATTCCCCAGCCCTGCAGGGCTCAGCAACCCCACCCCAACCCTGTCAAGCTCCTGGGGAGCTTCCCAGGATGCTCTCTCCACCAAAGAGAAACTAACTCATCAGATTTATTGGAAAAGGAGCAGTCAGAGGAGGCACCACGAGCACCACACCACTTGTTTGATCAGCCCGAGTGGAGGGCACAGCCCAGCCAGGGGCTGAGATGAGCCAGTCAGAGCCATCAGCTGAAGACGCTTCCTGGGAGGGGTCTGTGAAACGATAATGACCAATCTACAGGGAATTAGAGCTCGGAAAATACAAATGCAACATGTAACATTTGGGGTGGTGCATCTGTTTTGACAGATTAAAATGTAATTCAGGACAAACCCTCAGTGCCTGGAGCGCTCAGCTCTCATCTTCCTACTCTGTTAACTTGATGAAGATGGGACCGCCTGTCTGTACCTGCTGCAGCTCTCCAGGTCTCTGCAGAGCCCTCCTGCCAAGCACTGAGCAGAAATCTCCCCAGGGACCACTTCTGACAAGCAGACTTTTTGTCTGTAGGATCTCCTGAAAGCCTCCCTAAAAACCATGTACTGTCATTTTGGGGTTTCTGTAAAGGAACAACCTTTGCTTATTTCTGTGCTTATTTCTGCACTCCCATAAGTGCATTTCATTTCAGTATCTTTCACTCTTCTTCTTACCTGACCACCACGAAGACCTGATAAGCTGGGCTGCATGGTGGTATTACCCAGCACAGGAGAATGGATAGGCACCTCCCAGAAAGCGCAGTGACAGCCAAAGCCCTGAACATCTTGGCTTTCACCATCGAAGAAAACCTTATTGTCCCTTTCTGCTCCCAGCTCTGAACTAAATCAAATGCATGCTGTGCTCCAATAACTGGTTTGTTGAGGACTGAAGATCTCACCTGGTAAGAAGTCATCAGGTAGAGGTAAGTGGAATCAGAAGGGTCAAATTGCATGATGGGGTGGACGGGCTCTCCGTAAGCCACCGAAATGGATCTCCTGCTAATAACCTTCATCGTGCTGTCCAGGTTTATCTGTAGAGAAGAGGCCACTCACTGAGACCATTTTCAAACACTAAGGGCAGAAGATTACTTCTCCTTGGTTATAAATAAAAACCAGAGTGGTATTCAGCGGTGCCCCAAGCTGTCAAGCACTGTGAATCTCTGCACACTTTGCAGGCTGCACACACAGAGCTTTCCTGGAAAGTCAGCTCTGTGTCACTGGGCAGGCATGGCACGGCCCAGAAAGCCCCAGCCCTGCTCAGTGGTGCAGGACCCTCACGGTCCCTGGTCCCTCTGGAAGGTGACTGATTGGAGGCTCTACCCCTGCACAGCTTCATCCAAAAGGCACAGCAGCGTTTGTGTTACCCTCATGCAAGTGGCACCAGCCTTCAGGCCTCATCACATACACACATTCTGTACAGAGAACATCGAGTTCGCAAAATTTAATGAAAAACAGTGAAAATCAGCAACAGGGCTGTACAGCATGGCATCTCCTGCTCCCTGCATATTTGAAAAATAAGTGTTGTCACTCCCAGCCAGAAGAAGCTTCTATCCCTGCTGACTCCAGAAGACCACGGCAGCTGCCACGAGAGCGCCAAGTCCTACCTTGCCTCATGAATCACCAGCTGAAGTGCTGGCAGTGATGGAGGAGGCTGCACAGCATCAGCCTGCCTTTCAGTTCTCTGAATGTCTTGGCATTTGACTTGAAAATTCAGTAAATTAAATGTGGCATTGCTGAGAGGAAATAACAGTGGGGCTACACAACTTCTCGTGACAGTCACTTTTCAGCTTAAAACAGAAAGGGAGTGAGGAAAATTCGGCCTTCTTACTAGCAAGGGAAGGCAATATTTGTAATGACCAAGTGTGCCTCTGCTCTCTAAATGTGGATTAATTAATTAACATAGGTTAATTAATTCTTACACTAGAGCAGCAGTGACACACCCCACTATGACAGCACAGGCTCAGGCTTCTCTCTGCTAAGAAACATAGCACAGAGAGCTATGCAGAAAAAGGGCACTATCGCTGTGTCCATTTTAAAAGCTGGCTAGCCAGAAGCTAAATTATTTCCCTGTTATCACCCAAGAAGTCCATGAACTGAACCCTGACAATCCCCACTGCATCCTCTCTCCCTCGTTGCTGAGATGTGCTCCACGTGGCTGTTTACAGACACCCGTGTCTGGCTCCCTCTGCCTCCTGGGCATGTTCACCCTACATCCTCTTCACACAGGCAATTTCCCTGGATTCCAGGGGGCTGCAGGCTCTGGGGAGAGCTCCCACCCCAGCACAGAGGGGTAGTGACTGCTGGTTCTGGTGCAGCAGGGGAGCAGGCTGGGGTGGCTGGAGGACACAGACTGCCCTGGGTGCTGGTGGGAGCAGAACACGTCCTGGGTAATGCCAGCACTCGTCTGCTTGCACACTGCACTTCCACACCTGCACACACCAGGAGAGAGCCCTCCCTCCCACCGTTGCCCTTGAGGGCACTGCACCCTGGCACAGCTGTGCTGCCCAAGCACTGCCGACCCTCTCATGATGGCTAGATTGGTCCTCACCAAATGCCTGTCTGCAGCCAGAATTGCATTAATTCGCCATACATGCCCCTGGTAGCCGTAATTGCTGCTGGCAGGGGCTGGGCAAGCACTACTTCTGCCCCTCTGCTGTCTTTTCTCAGGCCACAAATCTGAATGATTTGCTCACGCAAAGTACCTTGTGTCCCGTGCCAAAGAGCAAGGAGCCCCAAAGGTAGAAGGGCTTCTGGTTATGCAGCTGTGTTGCGGAATTAGATTACAGCTATCTGAGCAAATTATCCCAGCGCAGGGTAGCCAGGAGCCTCTCCCTAATGGAGGCACTGCAGATAAGGCTGGTCTCTCGGAGATGATAATGGAGCAGAGCTGTTAATGCCGTGTGAACAGGCTGCTCTGCGTGTGGCATGTGCCCCCCAGCCTGCTGCGCCTGGCCCAACGCCAGCTGCCTCCCACCCTCACAAATTACCTGCCCCTGGGGGCAAAAATCAAAGCAGGGAGCCTCCTTGTGATCGTGATCGTTCACACATTTCTGCCAGGAGCACTGAGATGCAAGGGAAAAATCTGGGTAAGTTTTTTTCTACCCGAGTATTTTGATCCAGTATTCCACATTATGCATCAGTCCCCCCAGGCAGAGATAAAGCAGGTATCAGCTGTCTCTGCTCCAGGCCTTTTCCCCCTCTTCTCTATGGACTTTTGATACTGGGAGTTTACCAGACTGCTGTGGCTGCCTGGAATCAAAACTTTCTCTAGCAAACTTCAAGCACTAAGGTTACTGAGAGCTTGGCCTTGTGTCCTGGCTGCAGAGCTGGGGCATTGCATCACCCTGCATCACCTCTTACATGTCATTTAGAACAGACTCCACCATGGGTTCACACCTGCTTTGGATTCAGCTGTGAAGAAGAATCTCTTTGTGATTCCCCTGTCTACGTGGAGTCTTCAAAAGCCAGCACCTCAGAGGGGGAACTTATTAGAATAGCTTTTAATAATTTTAATAACTTCAACAATTAAAATAATAACAAAACATTGTAATTAAAATTATATTATGTTGTGTATATAATCATATTGTTTTAAAATTATATTAATATAATTAATAAATAGTTTAATAAAATTAATTTATAATTCAATACTGCACAATAGCATTTTCAGCTTAGGATTTATCAAAAACATCCTGCTCACATGGCAGCCCTGAGCAGTGATTAACAGCCACCAGTCATCAGGCAGCATGTATCACTGTCCAGGCTATGGCAGTACTCAATGACTTCTTCATTGCCTGAAGGAAGCAGGTGCACAAACCAAGGAGAGACAACAGATGTCCTCCTCTGGGCAGACCAGAGCTGCTGGAAGGGGGAGCCCCGACACCCACCCTGTCCCCAGCTGTGCTGCCCCACGCTGCTGCTGGGCCCCACTTGCCTTCAGGAGTCCTCCACTGGCCGTGCCCAGGAACACGACCGTGTAGTTGTTGACACTGGCCACTGCCACGGCGGTCAGGCCGCTGTAGGTGAAGATGGGGGTGGCTGTGACCGGGTTCAGGATGGCCAGCGGGTGCTGGAGGTGTGCGGCTCCGCAGTCCAGCTGCTCCGGCTGCAGCTGGGGAGAGACGCACACATCAACAGGCTGCACAAACATCGGCGCGCTCCCTCGCCACCCCCTCAGCAGCACTGGGGACAGACTGCTCAGAGCCTGCTCTGCCCTCCTAGAGCCCTCACTGCTGAGCCACGCAACAGGAAAATGCAGCTGGCCCTGGCTGCTGAGCTGACCCACAAGGGCTGGCACAGGGGGCACGAGGCTGACAGCAGGGCTCCCACATCCATTCACTGCCAGGGGCCAAGGCAAAGGCAGTGGTTAAGGACTTGTCATTGACCTGTGTCTATGAGCAGGCACTTGACTTGTTTGGCCGAAAGCAAGACAACAGACTTGACTCTCCTGTGCTAAATTAATTAGTGCATTTGCTGCATGACAGCAGCATTTGCAAGTGGAACTGATGCCTCATATTCCTACTACCCTGCCAAGATGCACCCAAGATTTATGACCCCTCACCCCGAATCCTCTGAGATTCTCATGTAATTTCTGCTCAGACAACTTGGATGGATTCAGCAATGCCTGAACATCACAACAGTCTCACTGCCAACAATTTACCTGCAGTCACTCCTGCAGCAGCTTTTCTGAACTGCAGCAGGTGCAGCTGGAGCCCTTCAAATGATGAGCACGTTTCAAGGGCCATTACCACGTCATCGACAGTGCGACCCCAGGTTTAGCCCAGGGGATGCTGTGACCCCACTGTCACACTCCTTGGCAGGGCTGGCATTCCAGCAGCAGCAGGTACCCACAGGTACCCACCATCCAAGCCCCAGTTGTGGGAAGTGCCTGTACAAAATTCCAGCAAGAAATGCCTGCAAGGTCGCAGCCCAAGGACAAAGCACATTTGTGCCTTTCTGAATCCAGTCATAAGGCAGATAGCACTGCCACAGAAGCTGACAGAATTCTGAATTTAAGCAGAATAAACACAGGGATTTGAGGCTGTATCTCTCAGGGAATGGGAATGCAGTTTCCACCAGGCAGAAGGTGACCACCAGCCTGTTCAGCACAGTCCTTCCTCCCTGGACTACACCAGGGCCTGGATACTAATTCCCTAGTCATCATCACTATTTCATTAATAGAACCAGGCTAAAGCTTCGGCTCTCTCCTCTCTCCAGACAGTTCAGAAGACTAAGCAAATATTTAGGCTTTGCAACAGGAGGGTGAGACTAGGCAAGGTCTCTCTGCAGGGTCATCCCACTTTGGGGTGCAACTCTTGCCTCATGCCCATCTGCCCCCAAGCCACCACTGTGTCTTGGGCTGGTGCCACACCACAGCAACACATTCCAGGGGAGAAGTGGGGAAGAAACATGCTAAAACCCAAAGGGAATGCAAACTGATGGGGCTTTGCATGCATAAGCAAGGGATGGTGCCCCTGCACCAGCAAAAGAAACAAAGCCCCAGACAGACACCCACAGGGTGTCAGTGACCTCCCTGTCATGGCCACGACTGCTCCAGGGAGCAGTGAGCGTGGGGACTGCAGGCCATGGCACTGCCCACTCCTCCTCCTTGCATGGAAGAGGACAGCAGCAAACCTCACCAGGAGCTGTGGGTGCCAGCCAGCCCTTGGTGTGTTGTAGCAGCTGGTCAGCAAACACTCGGGCTACCCAGCAGAGCAGTCACACCCCACAGCAACCTCTGCACAAGAGCATGCACCCCTGACCACAGGGATCCTGCTGCTGCAGACACAGCCAGGGCTCACATCTCTGCTGCTGGGCCAGCACAGCCACAGTGCCACTAGAGACAGGCTGGATCTTCTCTAAAAACCCACCCTGACCTTGATCCCCTGTGCCCCCCAGAGCCCGTGACCACCGCTGGCTGCACCAGACACGGAGCAACAAAAGCCTGATGTGAAAAACTTTCTCTGCTCAGATGAGTGCCAAATGGGGCAGCACATTCAAAGCTGTACCTCTGTTCTTACGGGACCAAGACTAAAGGATCAAGTCTGTAGATGCAATGCTAAATGCATTCTGCAGTTTTACTGCATCTCATTCCAGTAAAAAGTAAAATCACAGCCCAAATTCTTAAGTGTGTATGTTTTCTCTGTAACTGAGCCACACAACCTTTTTGATACTATACAGAGGACATGGCAAGCCATTCATTTTTCGGATGTAATGATTCCTTCCCTTCACAAACAGTTATTTAGAAGCTCACTTGGGGTTATTTACTTGTCTTGGGATGGTTATCTCTACCTCTTCTTCATTACCCTTTAAGAATATCACCACCTGAAGCTTACGAGGCTCTTTCCTGCAGGAAAACTGAGGCATAAAGGCATCTCCGGCCACCCGGGACCTCAAGGGATGCTCAGCACCTCCTCTCTATGGCAGCTGCACAGGAGCTGGGACCAGCATCACTGCCTGCCAGCCTGAAAGACTTGGCCCTTCCTTCTCACAGGTGGCCAAAATCACGGGAAGTCCCTTATCTGCAGTGCCTGCCTGCTTATAAATCATGTATTTCAGAGCTCATATCAGTGCAAAGTGTTTTCCATAGTAAACAGGATGTAACTATTCTAACCCAGGCTGAGCTTTATTTTGGCTGCACACATCCTTTCTCTGAAACACCTTTCTTCAAATGACATCAGATCTTCCAACAAACAGATGGGTAGGAGACCTACGGTATTTCCCTCTCCCGGGTCCAAAGAAGGGATGACATGCTGTGCTGCTGCTACCCGTACCCCACAGCACCAAGAGGACAGCTAACTCCATCACGTTGCGGTAAACAGGATACAGCCAAGTCACATCCTTCTGCAGGCACCAGGCAGTCACCACAGCTGGGGAATTGCACTGGATGAATGGAATAGAAGGCCATCCACAAGTGGAAGGGGTTAAATCTCACTCTTTCTTAAATCAAGCTGCCCCATCCTGAAGTGGGAAAAGAACAAATGCTAAGTTTTCTTCCAAAACCAATCTCTTTCTATAATCTGCATTTTAAAACACCCCGTGGGCATTTACTGTATTGCCTCTATTTTTCTTTTACATGCTCTGGGTACTCAGTAACTCACAGAACTGTGGGCTGATTCCAGATCAAAACCTCCTGCCCACAAGACTCTGACCCTCTGCCGCTGATGAGGAGCCGCTCGGGCGAAGCTGGGGACAGCCACGGCCAGCACCAGCTGAGCAGCTCTGCCCTGCCAGGACAGGGGAACACGCTGCTGTGCCCCTACACACTGCAATTTGTGCTATTGCTGCAAAACTTCACAAGTGATGCAAATGAATTCAAATCAAGGGGCCACAGCTAAGAGGATGGTTACTCAGATTAACCCCTGAGTGTGATTGCAGAAACAAAATGGGACAGAGATAAAAGATTTCCAGACACATCAGAGCTCAAGAGTTCAGCTGTCTTCACAGTGTGAGTTCAGTTCTTTATCCCAGGCCTATAAGGAGCATAAAAAGCAATTTCCCAGAATTTCCATTACAGCTCCCCAGCCCTGGGCATGCAGGATGTCCCTTCGGGAAGGAAGTCTGTTGGAAACAGAAGGAGGAAGAGGAGTGGTGAGGCAGCTCTCAGGAAAACCATGAAATGTGCTGATTTCTGCATCCTGTGTTTGTGACCTTAAAAATAGTTCCCAAGCAAAGCTGGAGCTAATTTGTGACTCAGAAGCTGCGGCGCAAGGGAAGCCCGGAGCCTCTGCCCTCCACGAGGCCATGCTGGCTGCACTGCAGCAGTACCAGAGCTCCGGAGCAAGGAGAGGAGCCCGGCCCCGCTCTGACTTCGTATCAGAGAGGATTAAAGTGTTGGCTTCCAGCATGCCTGGAGTCCTGGGAAAATGACACAGCCAGCATCGGATAATCCGCTCCAAACTTGTTGATTTGTGGGACTTAGCCATCATCTTCATAGGCTCAAAATTTGGCAGCTGCTCCCACACAACTGACATTTTCAGGCCATTAAAGGCTGTGATAAAAGGGCTCTAGTTTTATCTCTTCCCTTCCTTAACATAAACCATTAGGCTTTTATTAACATTTAGGTATGACTCAGGGAAATTTCTGACTGCAGAGCAAATATTCAGAATAATTAGGATACTATCTGAAGAGAATAGCAGGACACAGACTTGCACTGAACAGTAGGGACAGGCTAAAAACCAGTGGGGAAATATTGCCTAGGAGAATGGACATGGCCAGTGATGCCAAGCCAGCCTGGCTGCATTATGCTAAGGGAGAGTACAAGCCCTGCTCTGTGTCGGGCAGAGCCCAGAGCAAGCACACACCCCCAGCATTCCCCCCGGAGCTCCCCCGTCCCCCAGCAGTTTGTACGCACAATCACTCGTTTATCTGCTGCAGTGTCGCAACCAGACCTGTCAAAACCAGGCTTTTTGGGATGCCTGGAGGAAAATGTCATCCTCAGAAGAGGACTCCACTGTTGAGGCACTTGAGATGTAAGCAGCCTCCAGCTGCTCAAGGGCAAGCATTAGCACAGAGCTCCTCAGACTTCCCATCATATTTTTTTAGGCAACAGGAGGCAAATCAATGCACACTTGTGGCCAGTCAAGGCATTCAGGCTGAGAATCTCTGGCAAAATGAATCTAGACAATTTTTTTCTCAAGAATTACCAGGAGTACAGTATCCATGCAGCACAGCAGACATTCTTAAAAAACCAAATAAAGGCTTAAAGTGAGACTTGCACTCTGGTTTCACTGTTTGCTAAGACAAGTTCTTCAAGCAAGGAAGTGGGAGTTTTGCTGTGTTTTTTGCCCGTTTGCACAATGCCAGCCCTGGGCTAGGGTACTCTGTGAGTCACTAATGTGACGCCAGTAATGGTCTATCCCAACACCCCTCTGCTCCCAGCAGCCACCTAGACCCTGTGCTTGCAGGGCGCTATCACTCTTAGAAAACTCATTCTTCCCTCTCTCTCCTCTTGACTCCAGGCTTTCCTTTCCTGCCAGCTCCTAAATTTCACTCTTGGCAGCTGCACATGGGACTGTGGCTGAGGTAAGGAAGGGGACAGGGCACAGAGGACTGCTAGAAGGCAGGAGACAGCAAGCACAGGACTGATGGCTGGGGAAAGGCACAGCTGGGTCGGGCCAAAGCCCTGTGGCTCAGCAGCAGCAGCCACGCTCACCTCCACCGCAGCCACAGACCTCAAACCACCAGAGGTGTGAGACTGTGCGTGCTGGAAGAGGCTCTCAGCATCCCAGATCATCTCAGAGGGCAAAACCCAAGCTCCATCTGCTGCTCTGGCAGTAGCAGCCCTGAGCAGACAGCACGGACACCCGCCCAGCTGCTGCTTGCCAGAGCCCACCTCAGCAGGAGGACACAGAAACTGGGACAGGAGCAGGGCACTGCTGGGCTGCAGGCACAGCCACTCGGGTACAGTGAGGCTGAAGCCTGACAGCAGCTTGAACAACCACAGGTCCCTCTTGCCATCCAATCATCTGCTGCTGTGAGTCCTCAGAGGCTCCAGCCTCAGCTCCAGCAGTGGCACCAAAGTTGGATGCCTGCAGCTGACAGTGTGATTCCCCTCTAAATCTCCTCTGCTCCTTCCTCCAGCCACAACTGGCCCAGCTCATGGCCATCATCACTCCATCAGCCCCAACCCTGTCATGCTGACCCCAACTGGAAAAGAAAGCTGGAGGCAATGTGCACAGGTGACTGGCAGACCTGCACAGCCCTCCCCAAAAAGCCCTTCCCAGCCCTGGCAGCCCAGCATGGGTCCCCCTTCCTTGCTCCACACAAGCCCGGGGTCTGGCACCCAGCAGTGCTTCCCCAGCAGGGCACTGAAACCGCAAGCACAACAGCATGGGGAGCTGCTCAAAGTGGAGAAACATGAAAAAGAAGCACTTTTTAAACTAAAATTGCACATCCTTCATGCCGCCAGGAAGACTGGTCAAGCTTATTATGTTAGCCTTCATCCTGCATTAAATACAATACTTGAGATTATACAATCAAATCCACCAGGAATGGGCAAGCAGAGGGATTAACAAACAGGCTCCAGAGGGGTTGTCACAGTCAGAACAGCACGTGTTTGAGCAGCAAGAGCTTGTATGTCCTTTAAATTCACCCCTCTTGGAAACTCAGCTCCTCTTCCCATTCCCTGGGGACAAGGGGCTGAGCAGATCAGCGTGCCTCATCTCAAGGACACCCACTTCTGCTCAGAAGCCCAAGAGACAACTCCCCCATCGGAACTGCTCAGAGTAAGATGTTTGGTTTATTTGGGCTGTACTTTCTGAGCTGTGCTTTCCCTGTTACCCCTCCACCACTCAACTTGTGTTTCTCATTTATGTTAAGCTTTGGCCTCAGTAACCAACCTCAGACCATTCAAACTCTCTTCCACAGGGAAGAGTCCCTGATGAACCATGAGTTTGGCTCCTCGATCTTTGGTCGTTACTATTTTATTATTGCTAGACTAACACTTAGCACTTCACATGCTCAAAGTGCTCTGAAGGCATATCTGTGCAAGTCAGGGCTGAAAAAAGCATCCATTAAAGTAACAGCTTCTTACCTAGCACAACTGGTCTTTTGCATGTGTCAGTTCAAATCTATTTCATTTAGCAATAGTTTATAGTAAATGTTTTCCTGTATTTTCTTCATTAGTTCTGCTGAATCCATCAAGTCCTGAGATAATGAGCACAGCTCTACCCTTCTTTTACACATCCTAAGTAAAACCTGCCTCTGAGAAGCAATGCTGTGCTGCCGTGCTGTCCCCCTCTGAGTGCCCCCCACGCATCACCTGCTCCACAGCCTCAGCACCAGAGTCCAAAAAACAAACCACCACCACTTGGTCGAGCACCCAGCCCACAGAAGAAGCTTGTCACAGAAAGCTTAATAAAACCATTTTTGCTCATTAACTGAGCACTCCAAATGCAGAAGCAACCAAGCTACACAGATGTAGTCTGCAGGAGACACACCACTCCCCTGGATCACCAGTGCAGCCTTCCTCCATTCTAACCCCTGTCCTCATTCCGGGGGCAGAAGAAATTCAAGCAAAGAGAATTATCAGTGCAAAGAAAATGCAAAGGATGAACGTGTGAGCCAGGCTCCTCTGGCCTGTGGCCAGCCCTCACACTCACAGCCTGTCTCCTCCGGCAGACAGCACCTGAACAAAGCAAAAGGTTTTCAATAGCTCCTTTTGTTTAGGTGACCCACCAGAGACAGCAGTGGCCACAAGCAGCTCACAGCCTGCTGGATGTTGGCAGCATGCAGCACACAGTGGATGAAAACCAAATGACCAATGGGCTCCTGCTCCAGAAGGGAGCTGTACACAGCAGCAAAATACCTTAAACAGAGATGCAACAGAAATGGAAAGGTAAGTTCCCGATTTTCTTCAAATAATAAATGTACATGTTTTCAAAATCCAGACTTTCAGGCAATTTTGCTCCTGGGTTAGAACTGAAAGATTTGTATTCCAGTTCCACTTAGAATACATAACCTGCAGACATGTTGTAACAGCAACAGCCCTCCAATGGTTCAGGCCCAAAACAGGCAGCCTTGTTCCAGTAGCTGGCACAGCATCAGCTAGGTTCTCTGGCTGCAAACATGAGCCTGCAGCTTCACTGGACACTGGGATTTTAACTGGGGCTTGTGCCTGGGCTCAACCACTCCACCAGAGCACTCCTGGGAGCAAGGCAGCAAACCCATGATTGTAGAGGGGCACAGCAGAACAAGCCTCCTAACATGGAAAAGAGCTTAACAATCCAAGTTAACCCCTATCATGTTGCCCCCTGGAGAAAAAGCCCATGCTGAGGAGCCTCTTGTCCCACCTTGCAGGGCTGTGCTTATCCACAGGTCTGATAATCGGGAGAGGAAGGCACAGGGATCAGCAACACAGGTCAGACATGTGCCATCCCTGTGGCTGCAGGACACCAGAGCCAGCACATCCTCACTCCTTGGAGACATCCCAGCTCCCACAGGCCTGCGTAAGGAGCCAGCGTGCACCCTCTGTGCTGGACAAGCCCTGCCGACACTCAGCAGGTATCAAGGCATCATCATGGGCTTTGCTGCCCACCCTGCTCACCAGCACATCACATCTGACTAAGGCTCATCTGGGCCCAGTTTGATCTGGGCTTTCCCAGGCACAAGGCATCCCACGCCCCTGCAGCCTCACTCTGTCAGAACGGCAGGGCTGCTCTCCAGATGTTAGCAATAAGTACTGCTCCCTCTGCTCAAAAACATCAATAAATTCTACTGGCCTCTCAAAGTGAGAGATGCCATAGACAGTCTGCCACCTCCTCCACCTGCTGCAGGGTGTTACAGCCCAACTTGAAAACAACTGCTCATTTCTTTCCCAACCCCACAGGAATCAAAACCAAAAAAAAAAAAACACCAAAACCCACAACCAAAAACACCCAATCAAACAAAAAAAAACAAATAGCAAAGCAGATCCCTCCTGTTGATCCCCTGTCACACTGTGGCCCCAGGGATGTGTGCTGGGGACAGTCACACAGAAATACTTGGGACCTCAACTCAAATCCTGACACTGCCACTCTTCTGACCAGAGACATCCATCAGGGGACCTGGGCACCCACCTCCCCACCATGAAAGCAGGACAACAATGCTGCCCCAACACAGCAGCTGCATTGTACCCAGGGCTCACCAAGCCAAAGGGACCTTGAGTGCATGGGGTTGTTGAAACACTGCCCTGGGGCAGGGCACTGGGGACAATGCCGCCAAGCAACAGTCACCCACCCCGAAGCCATTTTCCTTCCTCCAGCCAAGAATACCAGCCCCCATCCAGGCCATGCCTGGTACAGGACAGCAGTCACACCCCTAAACTACCCCATTCCCAGCACTGAGTAGCAGCCACATGCCCCATCCATCCCTCCTCCCTGGTGCAGCTGAGGGCTCGTCCCTGCAGCTGGGAGCTGCTGGCAGCCACGCTCCACCCCAGCACATGCCAGGCACAAGCCTGGCAGGGAGGCACAGCCACGCTGGGTAGGCAGGTGTGCCGGCACTCAGGTGCTGCAGACAGCCTGTGCTGGCACTCGGGGGCTGCAGGCAGCCTGTGCTGGCACTCGGGTGCTGCAGGCAGCCTGTGCTGGCACTCAGGGGCTGCAGGCAGCCTGTGCTGGCACTCGGGGGCTGCAGGCAGCCTGTGCTGGCACTCGGGGGCTGCAGGCAGCCTGTGCTGCACTCAGGGGCTGCAGGCAGCCTGTGCTGGCACTCGGGTGCTGCAGGCAGCCTGTGCTGGCACTCGGGTGCTGCAGGCAGCCTGTGCTGGCACTCGGGTGCTGCAGGCAGCCTGTGCTGGCACTCGGGTGCTGCAGGCAGCCTGTGCTGGCACTCGGGTGCTGCAGGCAGCCTGTGCTGGCACTCGGGTGCTGCAGGCAGCCTGTGCTGGCACTCGGGGGCTGCAGGCAGCCTGTGCTGGCACTCGGGGGCTGCAGGCAGCCTGTGCTGGCACTCGGGGGCTGCAGGCAGCCTGTGCTGGCACTCGGGGGCTCTAGGCAGTGTGTGCTGCACTCAGGTGCTGCAGGCAGCCTGTGCTGGCACTCAGGTGCTGCAGGCAGCCTGTGCTGGCACTCGGGGGCTTAGAACATTGTTCCCAAGCACCGCAGGTTCCAGCTTGCCTGGTGCTTGCATTAAATTACCACAGCCAGCGGCTCAGACACCAAGTTTCCAACCCCTTGCTGGGAGAGGACATCAGAGTGTCCCAGCAGTGCTGCTCAACAGACACCTGCTGGGATTTACAAGGCATAGTAAGGTGTTTCTACAGCATCCCTGGGCATCCATATACATCTCATGGTGCCTTATTCACTTCTCCAGCCACCCTCAGTCCCATTCACTGTAAATGAAACTTTGAAACATCAGAAAAGAGATGGCAAATCCCTTCATTTCCAGCCACCGACACCCTGCAGCTGAGCCTGCACCCACTGTGGCTCCTGGGGCATGGGTTTGCATTCAACACCTGCCCTGGAAACCCCCTGGCTTTAGCCAAAACTACTCTTTTTCTTTTCCCACCTAAACTGTTATTTAGTTACAGGGGATTTGATGAGCCCAATGGATCAAATCTAATCTGAGCATCCAGGTACCAGGAATTACTGGGTCTGTACAGCCAGGTGTTGGCAGAGCTCTCCAGAAACCAGCAGCATGCCTGTGACCCCCTGCCTGCCGAGGGATGGCAAACACTCTGCCTGCCCAGTCAGCAGCACTGAGCCCCCAGAGCGGGCAAGCACCGTGCCACAATCAGGAGCCAGTTTCTGTTCCCTAAAGCAGCACAACTTCCTGCTTCCAGGCACAGAAACTTTTGCCACTTCAACCGAATTTCCCTTTGCAATTTGGAACCTGTTTGAGCTTGAGATGCAAAGCAAGGATGAGCCCTGGGGCTCCAGGAAAGCATTCCCACCACCCACCTTCAGCTCGGGGGCACCGACCTGCTGCTCAGGAGACTGCCCTGCTTGGCACGGAGCACAAACGCCGTGCCAGCCCTGGCAGTGGGAGAGCCCCTGGGCACTGACAGCCCACAGAGCAGAGCCTGCCTTCCCAGGAAGGATGGTGTTCACACAGCTGCCTGTGTGCACCTTGAGTGCAGCAGCAGATTGCACTTTCACATAAATTCCCAAGAAAACCCAACAACAGCTGACCAGAACTCACCAGTACCAGGTGAGGGACAGAACAGGTAGACAGTGCTCTGGTCTGGCTCCAAAGCCAGGCAAAGCTCACACTGTGTCTTAAACCTCTCGTTAGGGCACCCTGGGTCCCACTGGCCCCTCCACGGGGGTCCCACCTGAGCCCTCGCCCCCAGCCCTGGCAGGGCAGCTGAGGGACACCCACCTCCCCATGTGTAATGCCACATCCCAGAGCAGAACAGGTGATGGTGACAACCATGGTACAGCTCTACAGTACCTGGGCAGTGACACCTTGGGGAGCTGCCAGCGACTCTAAACTGACTGCACTGCAAAACACAGAAATTAGGCTTGCTACAAGAACTCCTGCCTCATTTTTAATGAAGAAATCAAGTGTAAATTCCCAGTTTCCTTTCTGTGGCTAATCCTCTGGATTTATTTGAGTAGATGTAGGGTTAGAGCACATTTAGTTTCATGTTTGGAATTTCTAAATTAGTATAAACCAGCACTTCAAAGTAACTCAGCTCCTTTAAAACCCAATCCCATGGAGATGCCACAGTATATTTGGACAGTAAGTAGATGCTTTGTCATATTCCCACATGTATATGAGATTTTTTTCTTTGAGAACATTTTCTGACTGGTTTTAAACCACATTTCCATGCCCAGGCACACATATATACAGAGATTGTTTATATAGTCTACCCAAGGAGTTCATTTTATTTAACAACCCATTATAGTACAGCTCACTGGTGGGTATCTCATCATTACACCCCCAAACACAGTGTTCAGTGACTATGCAGGATCTGACACAAAGCCACAAGAGCCAGAAACTTGAGAATTAATGCTGAAACGTTTCATTATCCCATGCCACTATGCCTATGGTTTTCAGCAGAGGAAATAAACTGGATTTTCAGCCTTTTTCGAGTTGCAGGCCCCAAAATATTTCCCAAGAGAGATGCAGTTCCCTGGCCAGCAAATCTAGGCCTAATGAATATATCTGCTTTCTGTACCTCTCCAGGAGATTTTAGGAGACCGTGGGGCTCATGCAGAACCCACAGAAGACACCGAGTTTGGTGCAGCTGTGAGCATGGGATGGGGTTTCCAGCGCAGCTTTTCCTCAAATGAGTTTGTTCATCACAGCAAAACGTGCACACAAAGGTGCCTGACCATATCCCCTGCCAAAATACCCATTGAGAAATGGAGCAGTGGCAAGAGGACACTGTGGGGGCTTTGCTACACTGAGACATGGCTGTGATGCAGTGTGACCAAAGGAACAGCCAGGCAGACCTTTGTTTTCAGTGGCACTGAGGGGGACACTCCTGGGATGTCCCACTGTTCTCGAGCCAGCCAGAAGCTGGGGATGGGCTATTGCCTGCTTTGCTTTCTTATGAAATGTCTATGTGGGATGTCTTCAGCATCCCACAGCTGTGTCACAGTCCAGCTATGCAGCCAGCATAACCTTCAAACCCACTGGGCCATGATCCTCCCGGGGTAGAATAGCTCAAATAGGAGCTATAAACCCACGCAGGGTCCCAAGAATTTGATAAGCTCTGTCAGCACACTGCTGCAAATGCTGTCACAGGCAGTTTGCTCCAGAGAGCTCCTACTCCTCTTCCCTTCTGGGGGCTTGAGTCCAAATTCCACATGGGCTTTGAGTGGGCAAAACACCACAGAGATTCCATGCAAGTATTCCAATTTAGCTGCATTTGACACAAAATTCATTATAAAAAACTATTTCTGTTGAGGGAAAGCAATCCTAGAGCTCACCCACTCACTGTCGGTGCAAGAAACCAACCAACCTAAATCCTTCCCTCACACATCCTCCTTCCCCTGAGCTGCCACTGTGAATTCATCTCCTCAGTATGTGACTTTTCAGCAACCCTCATTGAGAAGAACCAACAGCCCCCACTCCTGACCTAGACCATCCTCCTCTGCACATCTTCTCCTCGTCTGACACAAAGCTGTTAAGCATGTGCTTAATTGCAAGTAAGCATTTACATCGAAGACAGGGGCTGTTCCCAGGCCAAGCTAGTGGCTTCCCTTCCCCAGCCTGGGGAATGCAGGCCAGTGGGGCAGCTGGCAGATCCACCTGCCTCATCCACCCTTAACAGCCCTCCCTGTGGCCAATCCCACATGGTCAAAATGAGAGCCAAACAAGTGGCTGCCACCACATCAACCCGTACAGGGACAGAGCCCCTCGTTCTGTGCCAGCCTCCCTCAGACCTCCCAGCACAGCACTGAGTGGGGAGAAGCCCTGCCCCAGGCTTCAGGCAGCTCTGAGCAGAAATGCCGTGGGACTGACAGGGATGGCTGGCATGCTGAGTGCCCACTCCCAAAACCCCTCATGGGTGGGTGAGTGCTGGAGCTCCCTGGCTGAGTCAAAGCAAGCACTACTGGAGAGGAGCATTCAATTAGACTGGAGAGCACACAAGGGGTCAATGATTTTCCTTTCACACTGCATTACACCTAACAGCCCATGGTCCAGACTTGTAACAACTGACTACTTCAGCTGAACACACGCTTGGAATGAATCAGGCCAATATCAGGGGTTTTTCCTTCCAAAAGGAGATTAAAACCCAAGTATTTGGTCCTCAGGAAGAGCGAACGAGTCACATTTACTAACACCAGAGCCCCTGTCAGTGATGCACAGGGATGCAATGGGAAAACTGGAAACCCACTAACAGATACTGATCTGCTCTGCCAGGCCAGCTGCTGCTTTAATACATTTTCCTGCTGCCTTTCCATGTCTGGTACACAAAACGTATTGGTGGAAACTGATGTTAGGTTTTTACAGCACAAAGAAACGCCCTATTACAACTCTTCTCTTGACACTGCCACTCTGGGACTTGAAAATAAAAACAGCTTGTTGTTAACTTGTTGGCAATTCTAACAATTAGGGAAAAGGCAAAAAAAAAAAAAAAATAAAGGCTCTCCTGACTAGTAGGATGGCTTCCCAGCAGGCTCGATCAGCGGTTTTAGAGGAATATGCTTCAAATAAATGGGAAGTGTAGAAATATTAGGCATGAACGAATATTAATGTTATGCTTCATTTATATCCTGCTGTACTTGACATCAAAGGATCTCAAAGCAGCTTTACAAATGCAATCTGACACTACACGAGTTGGGTTTCTGAATAACAATAAATACGGGAGTACGTGGAAAACTGAGGTACCTCAGGTTCAATGACTGGTTCAAGGCCAGTGACACAGCAGCAATGTCAGTTGGTACTAGAACCTGATCTCCCCATCCATCTTACATCACCACTGCTGTCTCCACATGAACAAATTTTCTTGCAGCCTGATCTTGCCACGGTTGCAAACAGAGGGTTCCCACTGACTCCCAATGGCTTGGCAGTGCTCAGTTATTTTAGATCATTCCCCTGACCCTCATATCCTGTTGCTCATCCATTCAGGAACACAGCATCCTTCTCAGCTTTTATGGCAACAGTGACAACAGGCTCCTGGCCGCCCTCCCTGCCTACCCAGGTAGTACTTGGAGAGGAAGGTGCTACCAGGAACACACATTACAGTGGAACAGTGTGACAAGCCAGGACCAAAGATGGAGTGAAATCTCATCTGTGTGTAGTCTCCTTTGAGTCACTCATTAATTAGCTGTCTAAATACCTTACTGGATACAGCACTTGATACTTTCAACATCAGCAGACTGATGATAGTCATGATTATTTTCTTTGCTGAACAGAAGTTACAGCAGTCCTGGAGTCCAGGGGAAGCTCAAGGGTGGTGGGTGCTTCTGCCACTATGTTTCAGTTATGACCAGGCTGTTTGTTCACTTCCCAAGCACCTTCAGCAGCCCCAGCCCCGATGTTGCTGCTTGACCCGCCCTGGCAGAGACAGCTCAGTCCGGCCCGAGGCTCAGGGGCTGCTCCGCAAGGATGCTGAGCATCAGACACAGCCAACAAGAACTACAAATGCCTTCACACCCTGTAAATAGGATTCCTGACTCCCAGCGAGTCCTCTGAGAGCCGTGACCATGCCGAGATGTCAGGACTGAGCTCCCAGTGTTTAACACACCCAGTCTTTGTGGAATTAGCGCCAGCTACTAGATTTGCTGGCTGTCAGGCAGCTTGTACTTTGCCACCAGGGAAAAACCGTTCAACTTTGCTAGAGTAGGTCTATGAACCAAGTGCATTAAGACTACATATTTTACCACAGAGTGGAGATGCCACACTAAACACTCCGGTTACCATGGGAAACCTTCTCTCTTTGCCACTGGCATTGCACAGGGAAGCCCAAGCCCAAATGCTCTATCTCGCCTCTGAAATCAAACAGATGTTTTCACGATCTTTGATGGAGCCGAGCTGTGCACTCGTCCCAGAGGAAGGGAAAAATGCAGCGTTAAAGCAGCCCTTTTCCCTCTCTTTCTTCCCCAAGCATCGTATATTCTTAGTGAAAAGGGAAACAGGCGACTCTGTCTCGCGCTAACATTTACGGTCACTCGGTAACAAATTGTGACAATGGCAAACTTCTGCCACGAACGCGGGGAGCCAAGGCTGCCTGTGTGCCGCCCCTGGCAGGGCTGTGCGCCGCGGGACGGGACATGGGCCTGGCGATGCCCGCGGACATGCGGGCGCGCGGGGCACCCACGAGAAGTGGGGCACCGACGACCAGGTTAGGGGAACGATTCTATCCCCGAGCAGGCGGGAGGGTCTCCGGGGAGAGCAGCGGGGTGGGAGGCTCAGCCGCCCGCCCGGGGGAAGCGGGGGATGCGCTCCAGCTCGGCAGAGGTGGCGACAGCAGCGGCCACGGGACGGGACACGATGGGGCCGCTGCTCACCGCCGGCTACCGCGTCCCCGCGCCCCCTCGCCCCGGCAGGTGCCCGCCGCCCGCCGTACCTGTATATTTCTCTTCTCGCAGGCCGGGCCGGTGCCCTGCACCACGCTGTCCAGCACGGTAACCATGCCGGCGGCCGGGCTGACGAGGCAGGAGTTGCGGGCGGCCCGGATCGTCTCCTCGATCTCGGCGAAGCGGAAGACGCAGAGCGCGGACTGCGGCCGCCCCCGGCCGCCGCCGGCTCCGGCCCGCTCGAAGACGCCGAAGAGCAGCTCCTCGGGGGGCGGCGGGGCCGGGGCCGGGCCGTGAGGAGCGGCGGGGCTGCGCCAAGCTGCCCGCGCCGGGAAGACGGAGACGAGGCGGGTGAAGGCGTCGGCGGCGCCGCCGCAGCGCAGCCCCAGCTGGATGTAGGACTCGGTCAGCTTCTTGGTCTCGCCGCTGCCGTTGAGGGTGGCCTCGGCTGGCTCGCCCAGGCAGATGCGGGCCAGCAGGCTGTGCGCCGGGCTCTCCTTGTCGCCCGCGTTGGCCTCACTGTTGAGCGCCAGGTAGGCGTACGGACGGCGGGCGGGCGGCGTGGCCCCGTGCTGTAAGAAGGCGCGGACGAAGCTGAGCTTGTGCCGCGCCTTGTCGCCCGCCTTGATCTTGAGGATGTTGTCGTCGGAGGGGTTGATGTCGAAGGTGAAGAGCTTGGCCAGGTCGCCGCGGGCGTTGAGGGCACGGATAGCGATCTCGGGCGTGTTCTCGAAGCGGTGGTCCTCCAGGCTGTTGTTGCGGGGGAAGAAGGGGCTGCCGAAGCCAGTGTAGGTGGCGGCCACCAGCAGCCGCGCCCCGCCGCCGCCGCCGCGTCGCAGCACCAGCCCCACGGTGGAGGCGTTGGGGTGGTTGGCCGCGACGTTCAGCATGCTAGGGAAGACAGCGACCGAGTCGCTTCCGCCCGGCGGGAAGCGCACGGCCACTGCCGAGATGTTTGCCATGCTGCGCAGCTGGCAGAGGCCCTGGTAGATGGAGCCGCAGACGACAAGGACGCCCTGCTCCGGGTCGGGCTGAAGGATCTTGTTGTAGTTGTTGGTGAGCACCCTGGGGTGCTCACAGGAGGCCTGCGGCAGCTGCGGTGCGTGGCACAGCGGGCTGTCCAGCACCGGCCCCACCGCCGCCTCCGCCTCCAGTGCCAGCTCGCCCCCCGACAGCTGGAACAGCCGGTTGACGGCCGCCAGGTAAACGCGGGAGCCGGGGCCGTCCAGCGCAAAGTTGTTGGTGAGGGTGGGCGAGAGGAACTTGCGCTGCACCTCCAGGCCGGCGGCTCGGCCGGGCAGTAGCAGCGGCAGCAGCAGCGGCAGCAGCAGCGGCAGCAGCAGCGGCGCGGGGGGCCGCGGCTCAGCGCCTGCCGCCGGAGCCGGGATCGGAGCCATCCCGCCGCCGCGCCGCACAGTGCATGTGCCCGTCGCCGGGCGCGGGAGGGGCGGGCGCGGGGCCGCTTCCTGCGGAGGCAGCGCCCGCCGCCGAGCGACGCCCGCGGGAAGTGGCGGCCGCGGCGGGGGGCGGCGGGGGGCGGTGGGGCGCGCGGCCGCGCCCCCTCGCTGCCCCCGCCCTCCGCCCGCCCCCGCGCCCGCGCCCGCCCCCGCACCGGCACTCACCGCGTCCCGGTGCCGCGGGCCCGTCATGTGCGTGCGGTGAAGTTACCGATGTCTGCCGCGCCACCGACTGGGCGGCACCGAGCGGCTCCGTGGGGCTCCGGACAGGGCGACCCCTGCCGCGTGAGGGGCTGCTCCGGGCTGTCCCCCTCCGCTCCTCTGCCTCCTTCGCGTTTTCGAGCAGGACGGGCCGGCGGGGAAGGGGCGGGGGAAGGAGGACTTTTCCCAGCTGCGGAGCAGCACGGCGAGCCGGAACAGCCCTCCCCCGCAGCCCACACATCCCCCCCGCAGCACCCGCTCTCTCGCTCCCCGGGGACCGGGCGGGGGGTGAGGCCCATCCCTTGCAGCGTCTCTGCACGCCCGCCTCGTCAAAAGCGAAGCACAGACCGGCCCGCGCGTCTCCTCTGCCCTCCAACGGGCGCCGCTTTAACAAGACCCAAAGTGATTTCCCAAATTGCACACTGGGATGATGTAGGGGACAGCCCCTGAACCACCACCCCACCTGAGCGGGTTCACTCCTGCTGCCTTCCTCCCCGTCTGCAGGTGTGTCAGCTGACTCCTCGTCGCGAGGGGACAAGTCCGAGACTGAGGAGCACTCCTGGGCAAGGCTGTACGGAGAGCCGGGGTCCATCCCGGGACGGGGCAGGCGGGACCACGCATCCTGCAGCAGATACTTTGCCCATGTATCTCACGTCCCTGCAGGCTTCATGAACCAGCCCCGAGCAATTAGCCAGCCCATTACCCAGCTGGCCTCCTGCTACAGTATCGTGACATAGGGCACAGCCATAGGTCGCCCAGGGTCTTGAATCCCTAGGGAACACAGCCCGGTCCCCGTGCAGGAGGGGACGCGGATGTGCTGCAGCGCATGGCAGATAGCAAGGTCATGACATGCTCAGCGCTATGTGCATGCTTCAAGCTGAAGCATTGGCAGAGCTAACAGGCAAGAGGAGTGGCTGTGGGATGTGGGCACAGCATCCTTGCCTCCAGCGTGGGTTTCCACCAGGAGCAGAGACCTGGCTGGAGGAAAGCCAGCGCTTGGTCTCGCGGTGCAGCTGCAGCAGCTGTATCACATAACGGCGAGGGTCGAGCATGGAGGCATCGCACCGTCCACAAACAGCCCGCAGCCTTTAAAACAAAGGTGGGAAATGGAGGCTGGTGTTCCTGTCACAGCTGCCTGGAAATGCTGCACAGGCGAGCCCTGGAGAGCTGTCCTCCCTCTCCCCAGGCTGTGCCTTAGTCCCCTGCCCATTCTTGTGGCATGGAAGTTTAGTTATACAAAACGCGTTAGCGAGGCTGATGGGGATTCTGCACGACTGTTCTGGAGAGAAAAATCCTCTGTTGTTGTCTAATCTCATTTCTACACCTGCCAATTTTCCTTTCCCCTTCCTGTCTCCTCACCCTCTTCAGAGCAATAATTAATACACAACCGCCTTGGCCATGCCATGTCCACTGAAAATCTGCATTGAATTAAATGCTGTGCTTTCTTGCTATCTAACTCACTGTCTTTGCTAATCATATCCTTAATTAAGAATTATTAGCTGTTTTTAAACGTGGGACTCCCAGTTGTTAGTGGCTTTTTTTCCTTAAACTACAAGTTAGCAATTTTTAAATGCGATCATGTCTTTAATTGCATAGAAATAAACCCACATGATCCCAAACCCTTAATCTGCCTATTTTAGGATTTCTTATGGCTGCTTACCCTGATAGCAGAGCATCTTCCATGTGAAATCAGCCTTTTAAGGCATATCAAATTACATTCCAGATTACAGTGAATTAAAAAAAAAATAGGCCAAAGAACATTGAAAAATGTGTGACTTACCCAAAGGTATCCAGTATTGGCTCTGTCAGAAAAAATTCCCCAGGAACTCTGACTCCTATTGCCTTTGCCAAACATTTGTCTACACTGATACAATTAAAGACAAAATATTTGTGGTATTGAAGGATTATTTGACAAAGATTTTATTGCTATTGTTGTTGTTAGGAAACAATTTTCTGGTAAGATGCTTTGAGGGGAATATTTTCCAGAAATTATTTCCCACCCCTATTATCTGGGCTGTTATAAGCTCCAGTGAGTATTTCAGGATAATGCTCCTAATGGAGTAGTAGAGGTTTTTAAATCTCTCATACACAGATCTCACCATTATTTTTTGTTCAGGAAGAGAAAAAGGTCAAAATTAAACCACAAGCCTCTTGTCATAGAGCATCACCCCCTGACAAAAAAAAAAAAAAAAACCCTCTTTGACTCCTGTGCAGGTTTGAGGATACCAACCCCTCAGCTGGGGCAGGGGAGAGGGGCTGTGCACACAAAAACTCAAAACTTCTTTAATTATTGTTAAATATATTTACGCAAGAACACTTTCCCTTTAGGGGAAACATGAGTTACTCATGCAATTAGCTTATATTGACTCAACACTGTCAAGCCCCTGGATTTCATCCCTTTAATACAGAGAGTATAAACACCTGCTTATTTAGCAGGGGTTATCTGTGAAGTGCCCGTAGAGTGCCCTGTGGATTTGGGAAGGACGTGCACCCTTGCAGCCAGGGGTGGCCAGGTTTGCCTCAGCAGCTCTTGGCCCAGCACCCGCAGCCCAGGGCAGGGCAGAGCAGAGGTGCTGCTCACAGGGCAGGCACACAGGACCACTGGTACCTCATTGCCTGGGGTGACAGGGACCCCCAGGGACCTGGGAGTAGAGCAGCGTGCTCCATGCCTATGTGTCTGACACTGAGTGCATGGGGAAGGCCTGGTGAGGCAGCACGTGCTGCCACACAGGGCAGCTGCCCCTGCTCTGCCCCACATAGCATGCAGAGAAAAGCCTGGGCTCAGTCACCACAGAAGGCCTACAGGGACCCTGGCAGAGGAGCTGCCACCCCAGAGCTGCTGTGGGAGAACTCCGGCAGTGCAGTGGATCAGAAGGTGCTCTGACTCAGGCAGCCAGTCCCCCTTTTTCTCATTTCCTTTACTCCCTGCCCCTGTGTGCAATTTGGGTCTATATGATTGCAGAGCAGGTTGGCAGTCAACCACAAGGTGAATTCACAAACACTTACGGACAATTTTTGAATCTCTTTAGTCACTTGCTTTTCACCTCAGAAACCTGTACTGATGGAAATTGCATCAGAGGAAGGGTCCAGTCCTTGTCTTCTCCCCATCCTGCCAGAGGCCATGAGTGGTTGTCCTACAGAAGAAGGTAACAGGTAGGAGAAAGTGGAGTGGTCCCCTTGGTCTCCACTGTCCCAGCCCAGAGATGGCCAGAACAAGGCTGTCCCCAGAGCAGCATTTCTGAACAAAGAGCCATTCGCCAGGGAAACACAAGGCGAGATGAGGAGGAGCCCAGAAGCACTTGGACACAGAGAAAGTGTTGCCTGAATTAGAGCTGTTCCCCAATCACTACAATTCCCAGATTCACTCCAGCCATGCCTGTTACCCTGCCCTGATGCTCTCAGTAGTTAGTCTCCTGAATCATCAGGCTGGATACATCAGCAAGTGCTCACTCAGGCACTTCAGGGCACTCAGAAATAACAGTGGGCTTGGAAATAGACTGATTAGCAATCCTCGGTGTATTTTTGGATAAGCGTGGACCGAGACCCCATTTTATTGTTACTAATCTGCATTGCAGGAACTGCTCATGGATGAGGCCAGAGTGTAATTTCTGTTTTTACCAATGATTTAGCACACTGGGAGTCTGCTAGGGCTTAGCAGAAAGACCAAGGCAAGGTCACTTCCCCAGCGTCCTTTAATCCAAACACACGCTCCGGTGTGGTCCCAGGCTCCGCTGCAGACGGCTGTAACAGGAACTGCAGGGGCACAGCACGCTCTGCTGGAAGGCTGAGAGGGATTTATGGGGACCTCAGCCACTTTCTGAGTAAAACCAGCCTTTTCTTCCTTGAGCCTCTTTGTTTTCAAAGATGAGCCTTTCCCAGTGTAATATAGAGCCTTGCTCTCCTCAGAATGTGTAATGCAGTCATAACCTTGTCTGCAGCATGCAGCCAGCTGACGTGTTCACCATGAGGGATTTGCCTCCTGAGAGAAGCTGTGCAGACAGAGATTGTGAGCACGAAAATGTTTCTTACTGGGTTAATGACAGATTTGGTGATGGTGAAACTTCATACACACAATAATGCCAGGACTTTCTGGACTGGGAGGTTTATCACAAGGCAATAAAGATGTGTCTTTGATAGCCTGTGCTGGGTTTGACCTGGGCCCTGTGGGTGGACAGAAGATCTTTCACCACTTGGACCCTCATTGGATGCAAGAGTGGCAGGTTTCCCAGTTTTCCACAGACCTCCTTGGTGACCTGTTGCTTTTATTTTCCTTAGAGACTTAGGGAGGACAGCACTCACTTATCCCAGCTTCACATTGGTCAGGGCTGGAGATGTGGCCCATTAATTCAAATGCAGCTCCAGTTCTGATCCATGGGAAGCTCAGTCTGTGCTGAGGTGGTGGCCAGGTGAAGCACAGTCCCTTCCACCCTGGTTACACTGACAGTCTCTCCTCCATGCCTGTCTCTTGTGAACACAGGCCTCATAGGCAGGCAGGGGTGCAGGTGGGCATGGCAGAGTAGGGCCCTGGCTCCAGCTAGCACCAGCCTTAGAGGGTTTCTGTGAGTAGCAATGGTGTTCACACCGTTTTGCCTGGGCTGGCCCAGCAGGGGCTTGTTGAGCCCCCCAGAGCTGCACGGCACTGCTCACAGCTTTATGGCACAACGGGGGCCATCCAGGTCCCACCTGTGCCGGGCCCTGCGTGTCCGGACTACTGCCAGCCACAGAGGGTGCAGGACTTGGCTGAGAAGAGCATGAAGCAGAGCATCCCTTCACGGGAATCCCAGCAGAGGCCAATGCTGATTGCTCAAAACAAAGCTCTGCTGCCTTGGGAGGGAGCCTGACTCCTACCCCAGGGTTCACACATGGAAGCCCCAGATGACCCATACAGCAAAGCCCTGCAACAACAACCAGCAAGGCTGATCCTACCAGCTTTGTTCAAACATTCTCCACCAAAGCCTGGAGGAAGTTTTCCTTATGAAGTCAGGCAGGATTGTGCTGCATGCTCTGCAATATGCTAACTTCCCCGTGAGCAGTTGCTCAATACGTGTTTAAGTAGACAGGCCACCACTACTCGTTAACCAAAACAAATGGGAAAAGGGGAAAGCTTACAACACAGCAATTGCTTTCAATTAGAGGATATATCTATTGCCAAAATATGTCAGTGGGATTTGACAGACTACATTTTTAACTGTGTACTACTGAAGAACAGACTGCACTAAAATGCAGCCTAAACTAAACAGGAATTTAATCCCCTTCCCTTCCTTCCCACAGCATAATCATCAGTCTGTAAATATATTATTACAACCCATAGTACCCTTGTTAATTCCAACCAATTTGACTTACCTCAGTGGCTTCAGTGTTATTCTCTCCCATGTTCACTGAGCTTATTGAGCATTCAGTGTTGATGCTCATTTTGTGTTTTGAAGTGAAAGGGTTAAATGTGGTTAATTGTAAATTTATTGTTTGTTTTGCATGGCTTAATACAATCCTAAGCATTTTGGTTAACATTTCACTTAGCTTTAAAAGATATACCATGTTGCACTGAGCTGGCTTGTATGTTTTTGGATATGCTGTATGCAGACAGTGTGATCTCGCTCTCAACATTTCCCTGGTGACCCCAACAGTTTTAAAGGCTTCCACATTGCTTAGATACAGGAAACACATTCATTAATCTTAGAGATAAGTCAAAAGTCACACACACACACACGTGCATAAAAACTACCTGTGCCCACATACACATTTAAAATGTTAGCAAGCCCCATGCTGGACTTGGTTGAATTTTGAATTTTTAGGACAGAAGGAGAGTTCTCAGACAGTTCCAGTTCAGCTTGCAAAGATGCGGTCCCTGCACCATCCACGTGTTTCTGTGCACAGATATGTATTTGTGTTTGAATTCATCACAAATTCAAGAATGTAAAATTCATTATGTTAGAAGTGTGCTCATGGAAACAGCCACATGAATCCTTACACACTTGAAACCAGTTTTTTATCCAGATATCCCAGTGGAATGGGCACCCAAAGTATTTTACCCACAGTGAATGTGATGCTGAAGCTAAGCAGAAGTAGTGGTAAAGCAAAGGGAGATGAAGCAACCTCAGCTGATATGCCTGAGGAGAGTGGAAAAGGCAATCAAACTACCTAAGTAGTAAAAATGACCTTTTAACACTATTTTAAAATATAAACATCTCACAGTTAGAGACTGGGGGTACTTTTATCACTTGAATGCCAGCTCAGCTGTCCCGTCTGTCTAAGCAGTAGTGCTTTAGTGGTTGTGCTATTTCACATCTATGTATTACATTGTACACGGCTGTGCAGTGTATTTCAGGAGTCGTGGGTGTCCCTGGCGTCCCTTTTCTCAGCCTACTCTGCTCCACAAGGGGTAGAAGGACTCATACAAATCACTCTGCAATCCTACCAAGCTCTGTGCAAGTGAGTCTGCTTACACAGGGTGCAGAATGATATCTCCAGTGAATTAAATGACCCATCAGCCCTGCAAAGTCTGGGCAACAGCAGCAACCCTTTGCTTCGTGGTGCTTGTCTGGAGAGCAGTGATGAGTTCTAGTAAGCAACAAGGACTGACGAGCTGCAGGTGCTGCACTGCAGGTGACAGCCTGGGTGCTGAGCTCCTCTGTCTCTCCAGCTGAGGTGTGGATCGGCAGGATTTGTTCACCGAAAGCTGGAAGGAGGCAAATCCTGTGACACACCATCATGTCAGATTTGGGCTCTGCCAGCTTTTATCCCATCCAAGACCCAAACCTGGGGTCCCCACCTCCTGCAATCACCAGCACAACCTCCAGCCAGGGCAGGACTAGGGTCAGTCTCCCTCCCAACTCTGTGGGGTCAGCCCCAGCCCAGGGCTGTTTAACTTCTCCCTGGTAAATGCTGGCCAGGAATCTCTCAGGGGTCACAATGGGAAAACATGCATTTCATTAGGTGCCTTTAGGATGAAATATGGGATCTTTCTCTTCCCTAAGAATAGTCCTTTCAGGCCAGGCAGCTAAATACCAAAGATTCGTTCACAAAGAGAGAGCCACTGGCATACAGGAATTAGCTGAAAGGCTTGGGTCAGTTCCTGGAGAAGGGGTATGAGCAGCACCAAAGCCATCACAGCCAGCAGTCACTAGCCTCTCCCCTGCAATCCATGCAGAGCTGCCCAAGATGGACAGAGCCACACAGCCTACAGAGATTTCTGTAGCCTGGAATCTGACCTCCTAATCTTCTCATCTCCCTCTTGGTGTTCTCCATCAATGTTCCTCTTCTAACTGATGGTTTTTAAGCCTAGGATTAAAAAAAACCAGCAAAACTTACCTCCAGCTTCAATCAAATCTGTCAATCCGTCACCTTGCTCATTGCAGCCTTGCTTAGCAGCATTTAGACTTCCTTGTGCAGCACTCACAAAGCAGTCTGGGGGCCAGTCTCCAAGATCCTGGCACACATGGAGGCACTTCCTAGCTCACAAACGACCCCACTGATTTTATCAAGCTCTTTGCTAAGCAGTTCTGTAACCACCACTGGCAGGCACACAGAGCATGGCCCATAGCAAAACGCATCTTTGTTCTAGCTTGTTCCTGGGACTGAAAAACGGTGTGCATATGGTTCCCAACACCTCTGACTGTTCTGGGGCTCTCAGTCAGACACCCACATGAGTCAGGCATCAATTCTGCTTGGCAAAACTTGAACCACAGTAGTAGCTCCTGGCCTTGCTCCTCTCTCACTTGCAGGAAACTTGCAGAGCAAGCATGGCAGCTAGAGTGCAGGATCTGGCCATGGGGCTGTTCAGATGCAGAAGGTTGAATAAATATTAGTGGTTAAACTAGTAGTTAACCCACCAGTTGAAATAACCAATAAATTCTCTGCTTTTCTCACAGTTGATGCAAACGAGAGTTGATTGTAAACATCTCATGCCTAAATTATACCTTAGAGAATCCCAGTGACACAGTTGGCCTTGCCTGAATTATTTCAATGCCAACAAGGCAGACAAATGAGTGTAATTGTCCAACTCCTTTGACTTGCTGGCTTTCACCCTGCTTGGAAACTCCTGCAGCTAGGCATTAATGCAAGTTTTGGAACGTAAATGCACCTCTGCTCCAGCTCTGGCACTATTAACAAAGCTGTTCTCCTTTCATTCTTTTTAAGATAGGAAGAAGTGGGGTTGTTTTAAAATGAGAAGACCTGTTTGTGGTCTTTATTTCAAAACAATATTACACTCCAGCTCCAGAATGACCATTAAGAAACTGGTAGCCAACACTTTTGTTACTGTGCTGGGTCTCACACTTAATCAGATACAGATCTAACAGCTCTGATCCCATGCAAGAGATGGGGAACAACAGCATGTAAAAATTCATCAGTTTCCATGTGCCACTTTACTTGTCACATGAAACTTTGCATCTGTTTAATCCTAAAACCTAATCCGACCAGTTCCTGGCTGCAGCTTTTTTGTTCCAAAATTGGACCAAAAAGAAAAAAGTACTAATGTCTACTTCCTCCCTAAGAGGCCAACTCTTCCTTCCTTTCAAGTGTGCATCCTCCACACAGTCTTTGGAGGAAGGGTGGGGGGGAGCATCAGAGAAACCAAGAGAAGAGTGAATGGATTCAGGAAATACAAAGAAACCGAGGAAGCTGGTCCTTTGGGCAGCAGTAGACGTGTATGGCACGTCTGAATGCCTGCTGCACACAGGCAGGCGAGTGCATCAGCCTTCAGCACAGGTGCACAGGTAGCACAGGTGTGCTGTGCTGCGGCTGGAGCCGCCCCCGGAGCGGTTCTGGGCGCTCCCGGTGCCGCACGCAGCTCCCGTCTGTTGTGGGGTGATGTTTTTCCAATTCCCGTCCGCGCTGCCGAGAGCTGGGCTCTGCTCGCTCCAGCAGCAGGTCTGTGGCTGGTGGGGGAGCCAGAATTCTGGAAGAAGGAAAACTCTTTATGGCAGCTCCACCAGCTCATTCTCACATATGCTGTTTACCAGGACTGCAGCTCGCTGCTGTGAGGAGCTGCCTGCTGCAAGGCCACATTAACAAACAGCTTGTTGGCCAGAGCTGAGGGCTTGGCTGGCTGGATGACCAGGACGAGATGGAGCTCCTTTCTCAGCCTGATGTTGCCAGGTGCCCCCAGAGCCACAAACAAGGCTGCACAGCAGCCACACAGGTCCCTGGCTCTGGGCACACCTGGAGAGGAGAGGCAGCCTGCTGAGGGGAGCCCTGGAAAAGGCATTTGGATTGTACCTTCGCACTTGCTGCCCCTCTCTCGGGACCAGCTGTCTCTCAAGATGTCTAATGGTACCACTCTATTGAAGAAAACAAGTAAATCTTTAATTTCAGGAGATCTTATTGTGAACTTAAAGCTAAAACAGACAACCAAACATTTTTCTAATTTGAGAAAGGAAGAGATCAGGGCATTCATTTTACAGCATCATAATGTGGGACCCTTTCCACTTAAGAAAAACAAATCTCTGTCTCCTTATCTTTTTCTTTGCTGCAGATTCATTTACTAATGAATTCTTACCAGCTGAAACATTCATCTGCATGCCTAAAATTCAACCTTGTAAAAGCCTACTTGCCCACAGTGAGTAATTCTTTTGGTGGGTGAATAATTTGTCTCCATAGAGGGGCTTATGTTTGGTTTATGCTTTTGCTGCTTAGGATAACATGCAGTGGGAATCTAGATGTTTTGTATAATTCTGTACTTTACTAAGTGTTGAGGGAACTCAGTCAGGAGTGGGTAATTTCATTTTTATTGTCCTTAACAGCAACTGAATAAGTAAATACAAAATAAAGGAAAAATCAAATTATTATCTGAGTCTTTGATTTTTGTCAGGATTACACAAATAAAGGATGCAGGAGACAATGGGATGACCAGGATGGGAAATTTTCATGGCAGATTTTCAGGTGCTTCCTAAAATGTTTTCCATTAAGTGTCCCTAGAGGTCCAGTATTTGTGTAATTACCTGAAGAAAGAGGTCTTGACTTTTCTTTCCTTCTTTGGTTTCCTTCATCTAATGGCTCCTTAAACCTCTGCAACTCACATTTTTCTTTACAGAACACCAGAAACAACATCCCTTATTTTCACACTTCAGAGAAGAGACAAAAGAGACCTTTTGGCAAAATGTCAGATTGTGTGACTGATAACATCCCCCATCATTACAGACTATGACTTGTGGCCACCTTCGACTCAGAAGTGAAAACAAAACACATACATCTGATATTGGCCACTTCTCTCCATCTTATTAATTTAGGACTAGTCATTAGCTGGTGGAGAGGGAAAATAATTTCCATCAAGAACCCGGGGTGGGGGGAATAGAAGAGGAGGGTAGCATCTGACATTCCCCCTCTCCTCCCTCTCCCAGTTTTCCAGCATTTTCCCTCCAGAGATGCTGGTGTGAAACCAGCTCACATGACAAATTAAAGTGATTCATAACCCAGCTGCAGTCCCTGCTGACAAGCCCCATTGCAGAGCAATCATGCAGATTTTATGCACCCAGAGCCCAGGGAAGGGCCTGGGTCATGGCACTCGCCACACTTCAGAGCAGTCTGACACAACTTGGCTGAATTCATCCACAGCACATGAAGGCCAAATGGCTTTCACTTGACAGCAGTTAATAAAGTGGTTTTAGAAGGGATATTTTCTCTGCTAAATTAAATTTTCAAGACACCATCCTGCATCTTCAGCCCTTGTCTTTTTGTCTGGATTTTTCTTTGGCACTCCTGTCAGTCTTTAAACACACAAACAGGGATTACACAGATAAGCCTGCAGTGTGGTTCATTCTGGCAGTGGCTTATTAATCACAGTTAATTTACTTGGGGATCCATAAACTGGACAATTCAGCTGTGATTCTCTTGTCACCAGAATAAAGTTAGAGGCAGTTCAGGGTCCATTTCAGAGGTGGAACTGCAGCCCCAGGTAGGCACCATGGCAAGTGGAGGAGGACAGCAGAGCAGAACAGCAAATCCCTCCCCACGTGGAGCAGCACTGGTGCCCCCACACTGGCAGAGCCAAGGTCCAGGGCCCATCCAGGGGATCCCCTCAGGAGCAAAAGCAGATGGGTCCATTAACCACATGCTGCTGAATAACAGAGACCTGGCTGTCCCACATGGTGAGCAGCAGCCACGAGAGGCACAGGAGAGAAAGTGCTGTGTGCCTTGACCCTTAGGGGATGATTGTGGCAAGACTGAGGCCTGGCCAGACCTGCTAGTTTAAGTTTTATCCAACATGGGATACTGTTGCTTCTGCTCAGACCACAGGAAGGTCTAAACTGTGGGGAACACCTTGTCTGGACCTCAATCATCCAGGTCATGCTGACTGCGTGATGGTTGCTCTGGGAAAACCCCTCAGAAAGAGATATTTGGAGGTGTTTCCGCTGATGCCTCTGATGAGGGAGAAAAGCTGCAGCAAAAATGCAGAGCAGGAAAATGAGGGATTTCAAAATAATGACCTAGGCTGATTTCAACTCTGAAGTAGACGGAAGGAATGGAACTGGGATCCGCTCCCATCAGATGGAAATAAATTGGACTATTTCCCAGACAGATTGGCCCCAGCTGGGAAAGAGAAAGAAGGCAAAGAGGGAAGATGGTTCAAGTAGGAAAACAGAAGCTCTCATATACTGGGCATTTTCAAGGAAGTCAGATTAGATATATTATCAAATCAACAGCATTAGATTCAGCTGGCAGTATGCTGGGAGCCAAGAGACAAAGCTTGTCAAAGCTGATAGTAATTCAAGGTGGACGAGCAACCAGGCTTTGTAATTTTTTTTTTTTTCTGACCATGACAAAAACTGATCTGCCCCTCACAGGACAGAGGGGATGCACTGGAGGATGGCGGGTGCTCCAACATCTCTCCCACCTCGCCGAGAGACCTTAGGCAATACCATCAGAGACCTTGTCATTTTACCTCCCCACACCTGGCTGGAGGAGGACTGGCCTCCCAGGCTGCTTGGTAAGAACCCTGAGTATTAATTAACAGATTCTTAGCCAGAGTTCCAAGCCTGTGTTAGAAACTTGATTAAAATCTTCAGCCCTCCACAGAACCTCCCCTGAAAGGACACAGATGGGTTGTCACGATCTGGATGTTGTGACAACTACCTGCACAGTCAGAAATTATCTGGGGTTCCAGATACTCCAGAAAAAAAACCAAACCAAACCTGGGCAAGAGCCCACAAGCTGAAAGCCAACAATAAACAAAACAAACTCAATCACTGATTAGTGTTGGCTCACTGCTGCTCAGGAGGCCATGGGGGGAACAGTGATCAGGGGAGCCTGAACCTCAGCCTGTGTTGCTGATCTGACGAGTTACTGACACTGCTTGTGCTGAAGGAAACAGAGCAAAGTACAGCAGTCTCTGCTTTGCCAGCCTCCAGGATGGGAACAGAAGGACATCCTTCAGCATTCCCAATGGCAGAACGGTGGGAAAGGAGGTGAGTCAGGGCTAAAGCAGGCTAACAGAGAAGCAAAACCAGCACCCTTAAAAACCATGGTCTGGTCTCAGACAGGAGGGATGGCCACAGGCAGCGGAAACAGGAAGCACGGCAAGAAAAGCCCAGCCAGTTCCTGCTCTATTCTGCCTCCTCTCCCTCCCCAAAGCCTGCACCAGACCTCCCACCTCTGGGAGCAAACAGGAGCTCGTCCAATGGGGCCTTGAAGTGCTGCTACCAGGGGAGCCAGCAGTGAGTCTTAGGGCCTCCACCGGCCGTCAGAACTTTCCTGATGCTCAGTCTATGCCTGCAGCCTGGATGAGGCTTCATCTCAGAGGGAGGCAGTGGTCTACCAGCAGCTGAGACTCAGCATTGCCCTGATAAGTTCTGCAGGGACAGCACATACTCCATTCACATGCTCCAAGGGGAATCCTAAAAATAGAAGGCAGCAGAGGAGCAGAGTGTGGACCATCTCTGCCAGGTGCCACAGCCACAATCACACCAGCATGAGGTGTGAGCCAAGCCATCTCAGAGGCGGTTCACCCACCCACTGTCCCCTGGAAGCTGGTTGTCATGTGAGGAGTCCTTCAGCACCTCTGTACTGAGCTTGGGCTTGATGCCTGCAATGATTCTGCTCCAACCATCATCTCAGGGTGGTACCTGGGCAGGTCTCTGGGGGTAGGCACCTGCTGCCTTGCTGCTGCTTTGGGGCTGTGGGCACTGGTGTGCCCTGCACCAGAGTAGAAATTCAGCATCAGGGAAAGAAAATTGAGCACAATTAAATACAAGCCCTTTGTAACCCAGATAGTAGCAACCCATCTACTCCACTGCCACTATCACACCTGCTCACTGGTACCTCCGTGTGTAAAGCACGTTCAGGTCAGCCTAGCAAGGGCGATTATCCTGACCTACCAGCCGTGCCTCGCACGCGTTTCTGTGTCAGGCCGGGGCTCCAGGCAAGGCCAGCTTCGCTGCTGCTTTGCACACCCCTGGGCCCATCAGCCGGCAGCGAGGAAAAGCCGAGGCTGCCCCGGTGTATCAACCCTGCAGAGCAGCTGGCTCCGGGCTCCCTGCGAGCACCCGCGGCAGGAACGGCTTCGCTGGGGCCGCGCTGCCGGAGCCTCCGCGCCCTCCCAGCCCCTCGCAGCGCCCAGCCCCGGCCCCAGGGTCGCCTCTGCTGCGCGGACAACCCGCCGTGGGGCTGAGCTTTCCCCGCACAAGGACCTGACACACCGGCTCACTCACCTTTTACATTCCTTGAATTCCTGCACGAGGTTCCACCAGCAGCTCCCACAACTGTCCATATACCAGAGCAAAACAAAATATTATCTTGGACAGCAGAACACCCAATTTCATTCTGTTGATGGGGAGAGGGGGAAGGATTTCAGCAGCTCAATTAAAAGCCCTTTCCCAGACAGTTCCCTGCATTTCCCAACTCAGAGTTGTGCCCTGGCCCCACAGCCCTCACTCCATAGCCTCCCCATTTTCAGACGAGGCCACACCTTGCCCCCAGTAATTAACGATGTAGGTAACACCTGGAAAAAGGTGCAGCTCTTGGCAGCTTCTCGAAGGGGGATGTGGCAGAAGGATGACGGGCATTTTGCTAATTGGAGGGAACACCTTCAGGATGAAAATCTGCAGGTTTATCTTGCCCCGGGGCCACAGGCAGCCTGTGCTTGCCAGCTCTGTTTGCACTACCATGTGCCTGCTGAGCTGGCCTGTCTGCCACCTCCAGCCCCCATCACTCTGCAGTCCTGCCACTGCAGGGGTCCCTCCTTCCCAGCCCGTGTCAGGAAATGGGGAATTTATCAATGTAGCCACTGTTGCTATGTTCTCTCTGTCCTCTTCTCGAAGAACCTCAAAATTTCATATGATCTTTCAATTTCCTTTTCTCTTAGGAAGATACCCTGCATCCAAGAAAAAGTTCCTTTATGTGTGAGTTCTGTAGGTGGGGACACCATTCCAATAGAGCAGGGCTGAGGCTGGTGCTTGGGGAGCCTTGACCAGCATGGTTTCCCCTTTGTTTCTGGGACAAGCCAGCAAACAGGACAGCAAGTTTTCTGGGAGCCAGAGGAGACACCAAGCCTCTAGAGCCAGAACTGTGAGCAAAGACATCACGAATGGGAGCAGGAATGGGAGCACAGGAGAGGCACGAGCAGGAGATCAGGTCTGAGTGCTCAGCAGAGCTGCAGTGGATGAAGCAGGGAGGAGCTTGTCAGCAGATCTTTGTAGACTCCAGCCCCACTTTGAGGAGAAGAGAGGAAAGGTCCAGATCAGGCAAATGACTGATTTCCACTGTAATCACAGACCCAGCCATGCTTAACAACAGAAGCAGTGCATTCAGCCTTATGTGACTGCTGGTTTGAGGGTCATCAAGCATGTCCCATGAACAATTACCCCTCAGAATGGCTCCCTTCGGAGCAGGGAGCACGAGGCACTGCAGAGCTGCAGCCTGTGTCTGCCTATTCCCTTTCCAGGTGGGCAACGGAGCTGAGTGCGGGCCTGGCTGCCCTACACAGGATCGGGAGAGGGCCTGCAAAGCCTGAGCAGGGAGAGAGAGGCTCTTCCTCATCCGAGCCAACGCGATACAGGACTGCATCCGAGCAGTAATAACCACTGAGTTACTGCTGTAATGATGCTGAACCATGGGGGAGAGGGGTCCTGCCCAGCAGAACCAGCACAGGGACTTCGGTGTGCTGCTGCAGCTGCTGCCCATGGCTCAGCGGTAGAGCTGGCCGGGACATTTGCATGGCAAGGCCGTTTGTACTTCCGGGATGCCCCGGAGCCCGGGATAGCCTCGGCGAGGTGTTTGTATGACCGAGCAGGTCCGGGTCTGCACGTGTCCTCCCGCTGCCCAACGCTGCTCCGCGGGATGCGGCAGCACGGACCGAGCAGTCAGCGGCAGAGCCGGGGCGCTCCGGCAGTGCCTGCAAGTGGGCGGGCTGGGTTGTGCCAGCTGCCCCGGTCCCGGTGCCCGTTCCCATGTCCTCTGTGCACCTTCCCGCCGCTGCCGGGTGCAGCCCGCCCCCGCGGGGTGAAGGGGCACGGCGGCCAAGCCGCAGCCCCCGCGGACAGAGCCCCGCAGCTCCCGGGCCCGGCCACTGCCCGAGGGCTCCGCCCGCGCTGACGGACGTGGCCGCCAGGGGTCGCCTGAGACCGCGGGCGCGCGCACGTGCAGTACCAGGCACCGCCGCCAGGCGGCCTCAGAGCCGAGGAGGTCGCGAGTCCCCTCAGGGCGCGGCGGGACCCGCGCGGGTCACGCGGGCCGGAGCCTTCGAAGCCGTCAGGGCCCCTCCGTTAAGTCCGAGATCAAAAGGGTTCCCATCCGCCGGTCCAGATCCCGTCCCTATAACTGCGCGGCAGCGGCGCCCCAGGCACCCCCTGGCCCGGCTCTGGGCACTCGGGATAGCGAAGACTCGGCCCCGCCTGGGCCAGTCTGGCTGCTCCCAGCAACAACCAGCCTTTGCCAGCTGGGAAAGCAATGGACGGGACAGATGGAATGCCAGCTGATACCTACCTGCCAGTCTGTTTCCAGAGGTGGAGGGAAATGCCGATGTGCCCAATGGAGGTGGAGAGCTGATCTGAAAAAAGTGAACGATCTTTCAAAGAAACATTTTTGGAGGAACATAGCCCAAGCTCTTGAGCAGTGTGGGACAGGACTATTTTACCCATGCCAAGGGTCACAACTGCTTCAAGACGTGTGAGACAACAATCAGGAGGGTCGAGGGATGTTGCTTCCTTGAAGATGATTTCTGCTGAGGAGTGCTCCATCAGTGAAATGTCACCCGCTTCCTCATTCAGTCCCTGTTCTCTTCTCAGGATCCTTTGCCCAGGTAAGCAGATGGGATATTTGTAAAATATCTCGTTTAGTTCTCAGGGTGTGTCTGAGACAAGTATGAGCCATGCTGTCACAGCTCCTTCCCAGAGCAAACCAAGCAGCTGCCTCCCCCTCAGTGTGCTCATCTGTGTCAGCACCATCCCCTTCAGGGACATGCTCAGCAGAGCTGAGGAGGAACGGGGCTGGCTTGGCCCAGAGCTCCTGTTCACCCTCAGGAACTGGAGAGGCACCTCGGTGATATGCAGATGTGTCAATAGTGCCAGCATCAGGTGGAATTGAGGAGCTGACTGACCAGATAGCGCAATGTGGTGTCACACTCATCTGCTTCTCTATCCTGGCCAGACAGGCTCTCAGGCATCCTCCTCCCTGGAGGTCACAATCAGGATTAGGTGTAAAGGTGTTCTTCAAACAATGATTTGGAGCCAGAGGTGTCCTCAGGCTGTCGCAACAGAGGTCTGATAGGTGACCCCAATCTGAAAACACTGTTTTATGTGTAGTGGAGGAACTTTTGAATGCCTTCAGACCTCTTGGTTGTAAGGCAAGGAGAGTATCAGCTGAAAGCAGGCAGGACTACAGGAACAGCTGCACTGAGGAAGAAGGTTCAAAACACACTGCATCCTCCCATCCTGCTCTGGCCCTTCTCAGGCAATATTACTTATTTTTTCCCCTTTGGCCAGGATTGGCACAAGGCTGGTACAAAGGCCAAGAACACATTCAAGGTGACTCTTATTCCTAATTTCAGAGGGGATCTGGCTGGAGTACAAGCCACTCAGCAAAGCTGGTTTGCCCTGGGATATTCTATTTCATGCTAACTCAGGCAGCAAAGAACCCTCTTCCTATTTCTAACTCCAGTCAGTGAGGGAGGATCCACTGAGGCTGATGAACTACTGACCAACACTTAAACACCAGTTGATTTGGTTTAAGAAACAAAAAGAATGGTATTTTGTGGTAGGGAGCTGGCTGTTTGCAAAAATTTCCACTATTAGCACATCAAAGTGATGTTATTTGGCTGGGGAGAATGACTGCTCCAGTGAGAAGCATCAGCCAATTCCTCACCTCCACTGCTGCAACCCAGCTTGGCTGTACCCTTGCCATATCCCTGTTTGTTCCGCAGGACCTCGGTGGAGCTATCAAACCACTTCCCACAGACTAACCAAAGAGGTGAGTAACACCACCTAATCCCCTACATTATCAGATTAAATCTGTTGACATGGGAGTAGGCAGCCAGTGCTTTCACCTTTGGTCATCATGGCCCCCTGCTGCTCCTGAGCCACAGCCAGCACTTCTCACGTGACCGTCCCAAAAGAATTTACCCTCACAACCATGTCCCATCCTGAGCCAGACAGCTCTAGCAAAAGCAGCACCATGCACTTGCTTCATCCATAAACTGCTGGAATTTGCATTCTGGTTGTGAGAAGATTACAGGGGGAAAAATCCTGCAAACAGCTGCTTTTGCTTTTTGATCTCTTGCTGGTTTTACAGTACTTGCATCTCTGTGAAAACAGAGAAAAGGACTCAGTCCTTTTATCCTTAAAATATTGTTTCCATTCCCTTCTTGGTTCTTTGTTCCTGATACCACGTGCCCAAAACCCAAGAGGAACAAGTATCTTCTCCACACCAGTGAGGAATCTTCTCACTTTCAGTTTGTACAAATAATAAAGGATTCAGAAATTCTTCTATGAAACACAGTAGCCAAAATACCTCTTGTTTACAGCAGGGGCTCAACCAACATCGTGCAGTCTCTTGCCTCTGCTCAGGGAGAGGGAGCTTTCTGCTAAGGAGTGCTGTCCTGGCAGCTGCAGCCTTTCTCATCCAAACTGAGCCAGGCCTGGAACTGCTCCATCACAAGCTCCCTGAGACACACAGGTGATGCTACAAGTGCATCTGCCTCTAAATACGCATGTCACACAGAGTGGGCCCTGAAATCCCTTAAGGACAAAGTCCACAGAAGCAAGGGCTGTTCTCATCTGGGACAGGGCAGGCCACAGACCAGTGGTGGAAAAATACACGACCAACTTCTGGTCCTTCCAAGACAGACACTTCATGGGTCTGACTGAACTGACCTGCAAACTGAGTCACAGTGTGGCCGCAGGGACCCTGCCAGAGGCTGTCCCAGGCACAAGGCGGCTGGAAAGGATCAATGAGGACGAATGCAGTGCTGCTGGTCCTTTCCTCCACCTGCAAAGAGCAGACACTGACACCAGCTTATTTTCGTTGAGCCCTAGTGGTGTGTGGCTGGCTGAGTGTAGGATAAAGTCTGACAATCAGAGCTATGGAAAACATGCTGACATTTTGAGCTTACAGGGCTCAGCAGTTTTGACACACCCGTCTTCTTCTCCATGACAGCACCTCCCTTCCCGTGCCCTCGCCCCTCCGGAAAGATCCAAACTAGACCAGTGTTAATAGCTGAGGTCTTTATTTAAAGTTTTTTATATACAGTAAAATTGCCACAGATAAATCTGCGACAATCAGACAAGACAAATGTAAATCTCTCTCAACAATTAGCAGCTTAAGATCTATAAACTACAGTGTTACGTTCACAAGTGTCATTTCTGTACTTTTCAACCCGTGCAAGTGAGTTTTTCTGTTTATTTTTTTACACTTTTAAAACACACTTACAGCTAAGTCAATTGCCTACGACTATACCACCTGGCATACACAACACAGACACACAGGGTAACTCTTTAGCCACTTCCAGAATTCATTTAAAAACTGGCAAAACTACTCAATCTTGAACCCTTTCTAGCTTGGCTTCTTTTGTTATAATGCCTTTTTTTAATTTTAAAAATGCGTATTTTCAAAGCTGACAGACAGTGCTTTCCTGTAACACGCACATAAGTCAGCAGTTCATCTGATCCCACCTAAGCACACATGGGATTGGAATAAACCAATAGAGTAACTGCTGGGAGCATGCTGAATACCCTTGAAATAACCTAATGAGGCTGAGAGAAAAAAGAACTTTATAAAAGTTTTAAAAGTATTTTTTTGCATCCAGATTTTCTTTCTTCTTTATATTGAATGAAATAGAGGAAACAGATGAACTTCACTTGAACCCTCAAATGTTAATGAGGAGGTGCTGCTCCTGGAACTTACACAGTCCATTATATTTTTCCCTTTTTATGTGCCAAGGCAGTATGTGCTAAACACATCTAAGCAATTTCTGAATCACTTCAACTCCGAATATGAAATGTTTTGGGAAACATTCTGCAACTCAGAGATGGTCACTAAAAAGTTTTTATCTACAAAGGAGGCTATTAAAGGTACTCACGCACACACTCACATCCACAGCAGAAACTGTTCTCTACGCGTCACCCAGAAACACTTCATCAGGAAAGCAAACACAACCACGTACAAGGAAAGGGAGCTTTAAAGCTAGAATCACATTTCCAACAACATCATCGTTAAGCTATCAGAAATCATCACAGACTTTCAAATTGAAGAGGGAGGAAAACCCCAAAATGTTCTGCTAGTGCAAAAGGCAAAACACATGGCAGTTGTGTTAGGATATGAGAAGTGGATGCAGCATCATACATGACGTTACTGCAGACAACTTTCTGGAATGGAAGAAACTGTTGAGAGAGAAAGAGACAGACACTTTGTCCAGACCCATATGTATATGGCCTTCACCAAAGAGTTCTGAGATGTCAGTTTCTATTAAGCCTGCACCTTCTGGCAAGCTAGCAAATGATATTTACTGAATACGACAGAATTGAGAAAAGAAATGAAATTAGGATATAAAGAAGAGGGACAACACTTCCTTAAATACTACAGACACTGAGTGTCCAGAGCCACTGGCTTTTAACTCCTTCCTGATTTGACCACATGAAAACCTATCTTAAGCAATTGTAGTGTGAACAAGACTGAGAAAAAGAGGTACAAAGGCCAGGGTTCAGGAAAAAAAAGGCAACAAAGTATTTCAGTTATGTGCCAAATCAGTTCTTACTGTTATTCACACATTTGTTTCTGACAAAACCTGCAAAATGGCAAGATGATAGTTAGCCAAGAAATGTGAGTCACTAGAGAAGAGCCTCACTGGAGCCAGCAGCAAGGGAGGGAATGGCCACACACCTCTGCTCTGGCTGTGGCACTGCAGAAAGCACAAGCAGTTTTGGCTTGAGTCAGCTGTAAATGTCAATCTTTGTTTTAATTAGGACAGGAGCAGATTAGTGCACATGGTGACAGAGAGGTGTACTGGGATCCCTGGGGGAAGGGCACCTGAGTTTCCTGTGACTACAGAAAAAAAGAACCCTTGGAGGAAGAAAGATGGTTGGACAGTGGAGGGCTTGCCTTTGCTGGCAATCACAAAACACTCAAGGTATTAACCTTGTTTGAGGGAATTTCTCAGAACCCAGAATCTGTATCATAGCACAATGCCTATGTATGTGTGTGTATATGTATGTTGTACACGACTCATATATGCCCATGTATGTTTTCAGCTGGTTTAGGTCACTTGGGCAACATTTGATTCCTAGAGGGAAGTTGATCCTGAAATGAAGGAAAACAGTAAGACCTAACTAAACACCATAAATGGTTTTGACAGAATCCTGGAGGTTTTTTTTCAGATTTCATGAAGACAAAAGATGAATCTTGGCACTGTTATGGTGAAAGGGACAGCAGTTAAAAATCAGCACAGAATGAACACAGATTCCTTGGACTTGAGGGCTGCCTACCTGTACCAACAGGTCACCAGTAATGGCACATTGTGAAGACTTGGGGCTGCATTTGAAGCTGGCATTTCCTTTCGAGATTTGCACAGGTGTCTGCACCAAGTGCTGTCCCCTGTGGCTGAAAAAGAGGATGGCACACCACAGATACAGACACACAAATAATCTTACTGGAGCCTGACAGGAGGAAAACTTTGGTTTCACTTTTCAGGGTTTTTTTTTTTTTAAATTAGAACTATTTTTGAGATAACCATTCTGTTAAGTGAACTGTTGAGTCAGTATTTCTTTCCTCAAAAGAACCTGTCTTTTCCCTAGGAAGAGATGAACAGAAATTCCTTGCTCTTATCCTAAGGCCAGGAATGAGAGATGACATGCAAACAAAAAATACAAACATAGCATCCTTCACATGTGGAAAAAGGAAAAAAAGCCCTGCATGACAAAAAGGTGTGGAGAAAACAGATGTTTTCCATGATGCTGCATCTTTAAGCTCAGGAGGACAGACAAATGGCATATGGACAGTGCTGCATCTGACAGCCTGACACTCGAAACAACTCTCTGCCCTTCTCAGAACTGCTTCAGGACAAGACGGCTCACAATTATTCACGCATTTCTTCATTTAAAAACATCACTTCTTTATTTGAAAGAAAAAAAGTAATGACCCTCCCAACCCCTTCAAAAAAAACCCCAATAATAATAATAATTATAATAAAAAATCCTATTAGAAACAATAAGGAAGCACTGAGAGTTTGAGTATTACACTCTTCAAGTATGCTGTTCGGATTTTTTTTAAATCTGTGAATATACATATATTAAAAAAAACCCTTAAAAGTGCGACCAAGGGCTTCTGCTTAAAGAGTATATGTATTCCAAGGACTACTTCAAAATACTGTAGCACGACTGTGCAGTTACTGTATATGGCATGAGGCTTCCACTCCATATACTCAGCCAAGTTAGCCAGCCTTACAGAAAGTTACTGAAGTCAGGTTAACACAAACGGCGAACCCAGATGCTGAGCTGGGAGAGGGATCCACACGTTGTTGTTTTTCTCTTGTTAAGGAAAGAAACCACTCAACGCATACACTCAGACATGGAATGTGAGCAGACTTCACAGTAAAAGTTTAGTGTTACAGGTTTGCTGTGGTACCATCATTCAAGGCTGTGCACTAGATTGAGCTTTGCTCATCTTAAGCTAACCACGTTCTCGTCTTCCTGACAGGTTTAGTACAGTAGTTCAAGCCACAATTTAAACTGCCCATTGGTATGCTCCAAATTTCTGTATTTTATTCATTTCTTTTGTACACTTTAAAGAATCTTAAGATTTGCATCCAAAGAGAACCATGCTACATAAAAATTATCCAGGATTCTCGCCAAAAGAGTTCTTGAGTAAAATCTAAAAAATACTATTGCAATGCATCTTGCAGAGAAAAAACGTTATTCTAAATGTAAACAAATTCACTCGGACACTTTAAAACTTCAGCAGAGTGGTCGCTGACTAATCTTTGCCACACTTGCTCACCAAGAGCGCCAGGAGCGAGCGGCGCAGCCCATTCCTGCCACCATCATCTGGGGGGAGACAAGAATCGTTCCAAGTAGCCGGTGATGGCATCCCAGTGCTTCCACAAAAAGGCAATGAAAACCACTATAAATAAAGTGCTGAACGTCCTATTGCGAGTCTTCATCAGGGGCACAACGCAGTTGGCCACAGTGGAGACAAAGACGAGGAGGACAGCCATGACAGCCAGCAAGATGTTGATGAACTTCCCCAGTAGGTTCCTGGCCGTGGCATTCTCCAGCCCCTCCAACTGCACCACTTGCTGCTGCTGCTGCTGCAGCTCCATCTTGGAGATGCGCGTCTGGCATGCTTCCAGTGCCTCCTGTGGGCAAGAGCACATACTGGGTTACTCAAGTTCACATCTGTTACCTCACCAACCAGGCCAAGTCAGGAGCATCCCCTCACCTCACACTGCTCATGCACTGAGCTCCTGCCCTGCAGTGGGAGCAGAGGAAGCAGTGACATTTCCCATATCCGAGGTGAGAAGCCCCTTGCTGACTGAGCACTGCAGCCTGCAGTACACCACGGCGCCTCATCCACACCCAGAAAGCTTGACATGGAGATGCTAGGCTGGGAAACCCCACAGCTTCTGCCAGAAGGGGGCTACCCAGCCACCTGGTCACTTCAGCTTTTTCAGCAAGAGGCCACTCAGAGGACAGAAGTGCTGTGCCTAGCCAGAAATCTTCATCTTCTTCTGGGATGTGCATTCCCAGAACCTCAACTTCCATCACCTTCCTTGGAGTCACTTGTGCTTATCTGACCCCTTTGCAGAAAACTAGGCAACTTTGCAGAAAACTACATCAACAAAAATAACTACCAAAGGCTCAGCTGTGTTCCGCTTGCTTAATGAGCTGTGAGCTCAGAGAAAGGTCTGAGGGGCACTAGGGCTGGGACTGCACAGCTGCCATTGCAGGAAGGATATCTTCTCCAGACTGCAGCAAGCTGTGGCACTGGCATAGCTCCAGCTGACTGTGAGACCTGGGGAAAGACATCTAGAAGGGTAAGAAGCATGAGATTTATGGAACTGCCTACAGGAAGAGGCAAAATGAAAGGAGGTGAAAGGAGAAGACTACCCTGCACAAATCCACCTCTTTAAAGCCCCACTGACTCAAGTGGGATTTGTCAGACCTTTTCACCAGGCTGAACCCCAACTGGACCAACCCAACCTGCACTAAAACACTGGTGACATTCAATGCAGGGGGCTAGGGAGAAGGAGAGAGGTTTTCAGGCAATTAACTCCAAGAGAGACTTCTGCTCTTGAAAATACCAAGTTACAATATTTCCACCAATCTTCCCTCAAGAGTCACCTTTTCCAGACACATAGGCCAACTGCAAATATGATATACAAGTCTGCAGCAGTACTTCCCAGACTGATCACCAAAAAAGGAACTAGGACTGCTCCTCTGCAACAGTAGCCCATGCTCTTAAATAGTTTTTTATACAACAAAACACTTCCCTCTTCCCCAGCAGTGCTGAGAAATAGGCTGTCCCAACTTTTAAGATTACACTAAAAGTACCGAATCATACAATGAAGATTAAAAAAAATGTTGAGAAATCCCACTTCAATTCAATCTTCCTTCCATCTGAATTTAGAGAGGAGAACAAAAGCCAACTGTTGTAACACTCCCCCAAGGGAGAGCCTCCTGTTTACACTGCCAGGGGCCATTGTACCACTGTCCACAGACACTGATTAAATTTAACTTAAAGGTCATTGTCACCTGTTACATTTCTCACTGCATCATGTCTGTGGAGGTCAATGAAACATGAATTCCTCTCCTTGGTTAAGACCCCTGAAAGCACAGGGCAGAATTGCTCAGCTGTCCCAAACAGCAGTGACCAGGAAGAATGTTTGACAATCAGAGTTACAGCTGGTGTATGAACAGCATAGCCTGCTTGGTCTTCAGAGGAAATCACCTGGCTGAAGTACCGTGGCAGGAAAAAGGGAGAACTCTTAAACTACAACTCTCTGCTCACACTACAAATATTTCCCATGAGGAATCAGAACTGAGATATCTGTTAAAACTACCACAGCAAGTACTTATAATAGTCAAGAGACTTGTTTCTGAATAGGCCTTTCTCTGTAAGGGTCAGCAGCTGCTTTGCTTTGTAGAAGGGCCTCCAACTTCAAGATCTGTTTCACAACTTTTTTACATACTAAAAGAAACTTTTCTTTTAGAAACACCTCCTTATTTCTTCAAAGCCAACAGAAAGAACTGTTTCCTGACTCAATGCAGCGCACACACAAAGCCATTTTTCCTTAGATGTATGTGACCATTACTGTAAAATCAGTGACACAACCACACCCCAGGGCCGTGTACTGGGAACATGACTGTAAAAAAGTGTTTGGGTCACGGCCCATTGAGTGTCTAATACAAAAACCTGCACAAAAAGTGGGCTCTGGCTCCTGCTCTGCTCCAGCTGAGCAGCAGGTTCCCTTTGTGTGCGACACAGCCCTGCTTTGCAGAGGACGTTGCCTGGAGAGATACCCAGAGGTCAGAGGTGGAAAAAGGACCTTTTGGAATGCAGCAGTTTAGCAATAAAGCTACAAGGATTAAAATCAAATACTGAAGTGCAGGCATACTTCAAAAGTGAATGAGTTCCTGAAAGAGCAGGCACAGGGCAGGACTTGGGTTATTGCTTCTATCACCCACCTGGATGTCCCGGGCTCGCTCGTAAGACTGATAGGCAATCTTTTCCTCCATGCTGGCCAGCTCCTGTTTTAAATTGAGAATCTCGTTCTGGTGGAGCTCAGTCAGGTCATTTAACTGCTCTTCAAGTCTTTCACATCTAGAAATGACAACACATGGTACAATGGCTTTAATGAAAAGAGGATGGCAAAATGATACCAGTGACAAACAAGCAATGAACACCATGGCTTGTGTATTGAAACCAGCATGGCTGCCTCAGTCAGCACACTCTAGCACTAATGCCCTCTTGCTGGGAATTACTTCTTTCTACCAGGTAAACTCTGTGATACTGTTCCTAACCTGGAGGAAACACACAATTGCATGGTAACTGTTAAGTGATGCAAGAAATTGAGGACAGAATAAGAACAGAATGAGGTATTCACCAAACTTCTGTGTAAACCAAACAGTTCCCTTCTATAATACCATAAACTCCTAAGCATTTTTATCTACACTTGGAACAGTAATGGGCATAAAAATTACACGGAAATGACATGTGACTGATGCCTCAGAGAACATGGTGTTACTGTCTGATCTCTGCATGAGGTCACATGGATCTTTGATTTGCTTTTCTTTTATCTCCCATGAATGATGCAACTTAACAAGCAAATACCATCACATTATTTTTAAGAAGGACACACAAATCACTAACCTGCAGGCTTATTTTTCAGTTTGCTCCTGATGAATGGACCAGGAGCAGTCCTGAGGAAGAGGGTTGCTTAAACAAACTGAGTTATAACAACTCGGAGAGATAGAGTTTTGCTTCTCCCTAAGAGAGTTATAAATTAACTGAAATGGTAGCTCTGATGGTAACAAAGGTATGAGCACAGCTGTGGTGGCCATTGGGCCTTTTCCACTGTCTACTCATTGTAGCAGATGGAAAATGCTTACCACACAGTCCTTATCACCTGAATCTTGATGCTAATAACCAAGACATTTCTAAGGATATAACCACAGAGATAATTCCTTGTTTAAATTTTGGTTTTCTTTTGACTCCACTGAATTTAATTCCTACAAAAAAAACCCCCACAAGATTAATAAGAAATATTTATCTAGAAAGAAGAATTTAATTGCAAGTTCTGAAACTAAGACACAAATCCTGCTTCTCGTTTTTTTCAAGATTTTTTTTTTGTGTTTTAGAATCTGTAGTCAAAAGCTAGCCTTTAAAAACAGTCTTACTGTTTTGTTTTTAATAGACAAGTATGAAAAGAATTTTTGTTTATGTTCCCAATGCAATATTACTTCAAACTAAGAAGGAGTCAGACACAGTATGACAATTTGCAGCAGTAAAATGCATGTGGTCAACCTGCAGTGAAACCAAGACAACTGCCAGCTGACATGGCTGAGCCCAGAAAGGTGCCAGAAGAGCTCTGCAATTGTTCCAGGATACACCAGAGAACTGGTTTCCCAGGACTGACAAGGGAATGGCCATATGAGGACTGGCTAACAAAGAAGAAGCCCAGATAATTAATATTGCCCTTTGTTCCCACACGACTTAAAACTGACAACAAAACTTGCCAACAACCAAAAAATCACAACTAAACCCACTCCAAGCCCCAAAGGCAGCATCAATTACTTGAAATATATTCAGTTCGTTACTATATTACAAAATTTAGCAGTGTGTTTATTACACAAAAAGAAACTTAAGCATTTCTGAAAATAGCATGATTGTATTTTTTAACCTCCTCTCACATAAAAACCCCCTTCATAAAGCAGCTGTTGCCAAGCAGCTTAAATCCTGTTCTCTAACAGGAAACAATTGTATTTTAATAACTTCAAAACTACCTCAATCTACAGGAAACATAAGGAAACCCTGCTAATCTGTATAGTTAAGAGTTTAAACAGAACATGATTAGCAGAAGGGTTGGCTCCAATCTTCCTGCCCTGAAGACTTCAGAACAACCAGCTCATTCCCAACCCACACTTCACTCCCTGCTCAACACCAGAACTGCTGCAGTTTGCATCCAAGAATCACCTGCACTTCCAGAACTCACTGTGTCAGGCAACTGCTAGAACTGGGTTATTTAAAAAAAAAACCCACATCCCTGCCCCCACTAACCTACCCTGACTTATTTTTTAAATGACACATCCTCCATTCAGCTTCTTTTCACTTCTTGTCCCAATATCTACAATTTAGAAAATAATTTTTCCAGCTGCTTTCTACTGGTGTTCAAATTTAAAAAGCACTTCTGGGGCCCAGAACCAGGGTTTCCCTATTGAAAGCTGATTTGCATTTAAGTGGGAGTATTACACAAATAAAAGGGATAGGCTACCTGTCAAGAGGGTTAAGATGAAATACATGCCTCTAATTCATCAGTGCCAGGGTCTACTGAACAAACTAAACTTGTCTGTGAATATAGCAGTGCCCTGAATAATCAAATCCCACTTCACTTAATGTATGGAAAATGCCTCAAGAACTATTTTGTTACTATGTAAAATGTGAAATTTATCCTTAAAAGAACAAGGTCCAGCCCAGAAACATCTCTGTGCAGCAGACCAATGCTGCCTGTCACAAGTATCACAGAGATCATCAGAGCTGTTCCTACGGACACAGTAAATAGCTGGGGTGCTTGGCTCAAGTGTGGGATATGGGAACACTTGATTTCAAATAGCCGTGTTGTATTTCCACATGTTTTCTGAGGCTCACTGCGTGGGAATTGTGAAAGTGGTCTGAAAAAGGCTCAGAAACACAATTATGACCATCTCATTTTTTAAAAAAAGCTTTAAGGCATTTTAAAGTAATAGTTGCAAAATGCACAGCTAGCACAGCACATGAAAGGGAGGGATGTGATAAAAAAAGGCATTTGATCTGCACTCAGTGCTATGGTGAGTAAAGAAACTCTGATCAAAGTAATGCTACAAAGACGTCTGCATTAGACTGAGAATGAAGTTTAGTACCTGTCTTCAGATGTCTCTCAAGATGGACCTTTTCCTTTTTAGAGCTATGCCATACAAACCTTCATGTAATCTTTATTTGTCACTAAATACATCTTTATGCTGCTGACCACAGTGCTTCCAATAGTGGAGTAAACAGCTAAAACCAGAAGTTATTTCTGGTATGCTCCAAGTCTTTGATCTAGCAGGACATACGAAGGACAGAGCTTGCTCCCAACAGGGAGCACAAGCTGCTTATGACACCTGCACATAGCCCTGTACTTCCAGCTCTGAGCCTCCCTGGAAGGAGAACAGACAGCTTTGCAGGGATGTTTTGGTGCTGTCCTGGCTGGGTAAGCACCAACACGCTGTCTCCACTGCCTGGCCACACTCCAGAACAGCCTTGCCAACCTTCCCAGACCTCAGAGGTTTAGCTCCTTTGATCTATTTTGAAACACATCATGAGGACAGACTGAAGTGTGACAATTAGACTACATTAAAACCCAGACAAATGGAAGCACCAGTGACTAGCCTTTAGGCTGAAGGTTTTCTTCTGACAGGAGCATGGGAGACCTAAATGCCCTTTCCAAGGCTGTCAGGCTTGGGAAGAAACCCAAAACCTTAGACTGGCCACACTCCAAATATGTGAGCTTATGGTTTTGCCATGTATAAACAGGTTCCTGAAGGGACAAGCAAGATGAAAATACTCAGCAGGAACTTTATTTCAGTCTTGATAACACAGAAAGTCCCTGCTCGTACCAGTAAACAACTGCCACCTTCCAATAATGAGATTAGCAACAAGCCATTTAAGCGCCTGCTCCGGGTGCAGAAGAAAACAATGATGGCCAAGTACCGTCAGACTCTTCCTTCCTCAGAGTCTCAGCCCCAGCAGAGCAGAGCAGTGCTCAAGGGCCAGCACGTGCTGGGCAGCACAGCCCACCCTGGCCTTGCCATGGCGCTGCCAGGCCTGCACCAGGTCGGGAGAACTGGAGCAACTGGACAGGTGAGTCCCTGCCTCAGAGACTAGGGTTAGCAAACCAGCAGCCACATGGATGGTAGACAAGATTTGGAAGCAGGGAGAGGGGAGGGAGGAGATGAAGGAGGTCATGGAAAACCTGTGAGGCAAGCTATGGCTGATAAACAGAAACTGTACAAACAAAAACGGGAGAAAAGATCAGAACCTACAAAACAGTAGACAATTTAAGAAAGAGGAAATGGATTAAGACCAGGTGAGAAAATGTCCTGGCATATTCTTTGTTCCAGCTTCCAGGTACAATGCAAACACTCAGTGTCACCTGACAAGAAAAAGACTTCTCCAAAAACTTTTTTTTAAGCTCCAACTCAACTCTGTGTTTATTTTTGAAAGCTTCCCATAAACAGCAGAGTTAGGAGATATTTACAACTTTTAAAGCCAATTATGATTAATCTGAATCCTCAGCCTGCCAGCATTAAATCACAACTTCTTTTCCCTTCTTTTAGCTTTTTTCTGAAGAAAGCTGAGGAGCAAGAGGGGTTCCAGTTGGTGGAAGAGGCACCACCCCTCCCTGCTAAGGCAGCAGCACCCTCTGCCCTTGGACACATTACATCACCGTCCACTTCTAAGGTGATGTTGGCTTTTATCATTGCGATAGTTCAAAATACAGAAGCTATAAAAACAAGAATCTACATTTGTACAGTCCTGTAGTCATCTAACCGTGATTAACCCATGAGCTCTTGCTGATCATGCAGTTACCCACACAGACAAGGGCATGGAGTGTGGTTTAACTGGTCCTCTTTAAAGGTCACACCTTTAATTAATTTTCATCAACATTCCAAATGACACGTCTAAATTACTGTCTTAAGCTTTTATAAGCCAAATGCAGATTATCCCTGCTTTTCACTCCAGGTTGCCTTGGTTAGTGCTTGGGGTCTGGGCTGACCTCAGGGGAGTGCTCTGCAAAGGTTAATGGCACATAACAGATATTGTGGGACCTATGTGAACCTTGTTCAGAGGTGCTGGGCAGTAAGCAGCCCGCTTAGCTGACAGCACACATCAGTCCCCAAGGTCTGCTATTGTACTTTCAGGCCACTCCTTCAGCTATGCTGTGCTTGCATTAGCGTTCCACCATGAATGGCTGCTGCTGTATGTGTGAAACAACAACCTACACAGCAACAGACAACGGCACCTCTCTCCTCTCTGAGGAGCAGAAGATCCAGCTCTGCATTGCTTTGGGATGACTTGATGACACTGAGGCACAAGGAACCAAAGCTGCTGTGCTGGTTGCCGGTTTCAGTCAAACTGCAGATTATTACAAAGCAGGATTAGAAAGTAGTGTTGGTCTGGCTTTGTTTGCCCAGGCTCTGCAAAGCACACTGAGAGCCTGCTGTCCCCACCAGATCCTAGCAAGTTAGCCTTTTCCAGAGTTTTTCTAATGTTTTGGCATAAGCATGTCTAAAGAGCTGTAGGGCAACTCTATGTTACACTACACAAACCAGTGCAGCAAGTGGCACAGGGCACTTCAGCAAGCCTGTACACACCCCCAGCAGCTCTGCTGTGCCTTTCAGGTTGTGTTTCACATCCTGGCAAAGCAATGAAGGCCATAAAGAACCTCATGACAACAGCGTACTGTCCTTCATCAGAAGGAAGGCTTGCGCTTTGCATTTGTTATTTAAAGTTTAAGAATCCTGTCCGGGATGCCTGCAGAAGGGCAGCTAGTAACTCTTCCCTTCAGAGTCTGGAGTCAAGCCCTTGCTCCCAGCATGCGCGTGGGGGGACATCATCTGTTCGGCAGGACAGCACAGGGCAGTCTGCAGAGAGCCTGTCCTACCCAACAAGGAAAGGGAAGTATTCCCTCAGCACCTCTCCATGGGCAGCTTTCCTCAGCAGGGAGGTGGGGGCAGCCGGTCAGGCTGCCTTACTGAAGGCCACTGTCACCTCTCCCCTGTGACTACATCAGGGATCAGCAGTACTGCAGCAACTGCTCCACCTTTCCATTCCCTTCCAGTGAGGGGAAGACTGATGGAAACATAGGTCACCTGCTTCCAGTGCCCTATAATCTCCACAACAAGAGCACTGTCAGTATCTGACATTTAATTCAACTTCATTTTCCTGAGTGCTGCCACTGTGGACTGAGCAAAGAAGGGAAGGGATATTTTAGTTTTGGCACATGGGCAAGATTATGTATTTTTAGAGAACTTCAAGAAAGCTGGAATGTTCCTTTCTCTGGTAGATATGGATCTGAGTGTTGGAGAAGACAGGGTCAAGTCATGTCCGCATTAGTTCCCTGTCATTTGCTTTGATCCAAATATTTTCAGGATTTTTTGCAGGGCAAAGCACTGTCTGATAACAGTAATTGCATCAACGTACTCCTGGCTTTGGGACACCTTATTAGACCTCTTCAGCTTCACTTTTTATCTTGAAAACATTTTGAAATAACCTTTTTCCTTACAATCTCTTTCTAGTATAGAGAGGGAGGTGAGCAGCAAGATAGAAATATTTATAAAAGGCAGAACTGGGAGGGAATAATCCTGAGAAGACCTCAGAACTATCCACTTGAATCAGGCTGCTGGGAACAGCCTGCTGAGCACTACCATCCACAACTCTGGTGCTTTACAATCACAGCATTGGAATGTCAAACGAAGTACCACAGCACATACCTGTACCGCTCCTCCTGCAGGGTCTGCATTATCAACGTGTAATCCCTCTGGTAGCGAACCTTAAGGTCCTCAAATGATTCTTCCAGTCTTGACTGTGTCTCTCGAATTTCTTGTATCTCATGCAGTACTGCATCAAACCCTGAGCTCTGCATATCCAGAGTGTTTGTTTTGGAGCTGGAAGCTCCCACAGGGCCCCCTGTTGTACTGTTGGCTCCCACTGAGCCTGATGTGGCACTGGAACAATCCTCTTCACTGCCATATTTTGGGCTTGACTGAAAGTTCTGAATAACACCTAGAGCCTTGCCACTTGTCCCATCTTCCTGGCCTTCTTCTAAGGAGTCTTTCAGATTGGCAATATTGTCTGCACTCCCAAACTTGTTCCTTATGAGGGAGGCAATCTCCCGGGGTTTGGAAACCACAGCTCCTGCTGCTGAATGTGTGGCCTGGGAGAAACTGGAAAGTCCTCCTTTTACACTGTCAACCACTCCCTCACTGAAGCCAGTGACTTTTGCTCCAACATCTTTCAAACCCTGATGCATATCCCTGAAGACATCCTTTGGCTGCCGAGGGATCCCATTCTGTTCAATCTCTCGCAGCTTTCGATGGTAATGTTCCAATTTCTTCTGCAGCTGCAAGATGGTCTGGGCTGACTTTTGATTTTTCTTCTCGAACACTTGCTTAATGCGGGCACTCTGCTGCTTGTCTGCATTGTTGGCCAATTTCAGGTACTCTGCCACGTTGTCATCACGGGCTGTTTGCTCAATTTTGATCTGCTCTGTCAGCTTCAGTATCTTCTGCTGCAGGTGTGTGATGGCCACTTTTGTCCGCTGTGGATCTGGGGTCCCATCAACAGAGTCTGCATTGATGCTGCCATCAGTGCTGGAGGCCACGGCACTGGAGGTCTGCGCCAAGCTGCTGACTTCCAATCGCTCAATCTAAGCACAGAGAGAGAGAAATATGAGTGCTAATCAGCAGCTTCACCAACAGAAAAGCTTTCCTTCTTTATGCCAACCAATTCTGAAAAATTGTACCTTTTTTCAGCTGGCCAGGGGACAGTATCAATCCAGAGAGCTTCATATATTTTACAGAGATCCAGCAAAAGTTTTAAAAAAGCAAAACCTCTCATACTTGACTCCACTTAATCACCTCAAACAATTGATAACTCAAGCACAAATGTGCAACAGGGCACCCCAGTTTGGCAGACCAAGCACTCCAAGATATCAGTACAAGGGCAGGGGCTCAACTAGCTAGAGAGTGAAGAGACCAAGAAGGTAACTGAGAGCAGAAGTCACACGGTTTAACTGTACAGTACAGCACACCCGAGTCATTCCTAGTGCTTCACCTGTCTGAACAGCAGCAACAGTGAAACCTACAACCGATCTACTACGGTCAGAAAAATGGAGCCTGAGAGGCACCCGAATGCACGCCTTGCCGCGGCAAACCCTGCCGAGCAGGTGTCTCCGAGTGGGAGGGAAAAAGTGAGTTTCAAAAGACAAACCCCACGTATGGAGGAAAAAAAAAAAAAAAAAAAGGTTATAGGCTGTTTCAGCGCAATCCAACCCGCCAAGTACCCGCCGCGAACCCGCGAAGGACCGGGAAGGTGCGGCCGCACCGGCGGCTCCTGACCCGGACATTCCTCCCTGGAGCCGACCATGCCCCCATCCCGGCCCGCCCCGGGTGGCGGCCACGGTGGGTCCTCCGGCGGAGGAACGCCCGCCCCACGGGGCCCCCCGCCGTACCTTGTCCCGGCGAGGCAGCAGCGCCCGCTCCCCGTGCATGGCTCCCGCCGGCCGCCCGCCGCCCGTGCATGGCTGCGCGCCAGCCGCGGTGCGGCCCCGCCCGGTCCCGCCCGCCCCCTCGCGGCAGGGAGGCCTCGCCGGGCCGGGGAGCCCGGAGCCGCAGCCACCCGCGTCCCGCAGGGAATCTCCATCCCTGAGTTTTAAAACGAACGCGTCGTTTGGATCCCGCGGCCCCTGTCCCGGTGAGGAGCTGGGTGAGCAGCCGCGATTGCTGCCCGCACGCTCCGCTCCCGCGGCTCGGCGGGGACCAGCCGGCAGCTGCCAGCCGACCCACCGCTACTGCCCAGTCGCAGAACCACGTCCGTGATTGGGAATATGCGCTTTACAAAACAAAAATGCTGTTACACTTAACTGTAACCTCTCTCACGGTTCATCATTCCGTATTTAATGCAAAAAACCCCGCAGGCTGCAACACTGGCTGGCGCCGGGGGTTACCCGGGCTCCTTCCCATAACCCTAAAGTTCCCTGTTGCCCCATCAAGAGGAAAACCAGACACCTGGGGAAGCAACTGATTCATTTTCTAGAGGAGCTCAGCTGCTGGAAACCATAGAATATAATTTCTTGGTCTGTTGTGACTCCTGAAATATCAACTGCTTTCTTAAGAAGGTTGAGTTGTAGAAACCCTGAAGCTCTGGAGAGATCAATGGAAAATTGGTGCTAATAAGTAATCAGTGGGACCAACACTATGCATGATATCAGTACTGCACAGCGAACATGCTGTCTCTGAGATGTAGGGACATGCATTTGCAAGTAATACACATTTGTAAAGATACCTCTTCCTGGAATTTGTAATTTCATTAAGATTTTTCCAGGGCTGTCAGTGATCAGACTTCTCCCTATGGCCTAGACAAACACAAAGACCTTGCCTGTGCAGGGTATGCCTGGCCTGGGAGCATCACCCAGCACCCATGGCACAGCTGGTCTGTGCCTCACCCAGAGAGCAGCTCTGCCAAATAGCCGCCACCCCAAGAGCAGCACAGAGCATCTGTGCAGCACACCAAGACAATCATATTACTGTTAACTGCCTATGAACCAAGGGCTAAGGGCTTCTCAATCCATTCTTAACAATCTCTGCCTCCTCCAGACCAAGGACATTTTAGTATTTAATGGCAGACAATGAAAACCAGAAAGATCCATAGTTTTGATGCAAAACTTCCACAATTTAATTTAAAATAACTTTTTTTTTTCCTTTTCTTTTCATAATTGATTTTTTTCTGGGCAGTAGTAAGGGTGAGTGAGCATGGGACTGACCCGGTGTCTCAGAACCAAACAACTGCTCATCACCAGTTTTTCTGCAGCCCAGAGGCTCTGAGCTGAAATCTGTGCAGATCAGTGTCATAGAACTACTGCGGCTTCAACACTACTTTGCAGGAAGGAGTTTCTACCAGCTTAATTTACTCCAGGTTTGGTATAATTAGTGTGTGTGTATGAATAATTAGCATAAATTACACCAATAGTACACTCTTCCTCTCATGACACAAGTTTTGTGAAAGATTTGGTAGAAACTTTCTCTTCCCCCCCTTTTAAAGTCAGTTGACTTCAGCAAATCTGCCCAGGTTGTCTCCTTACAACCTGGTAGAAAATGAACTAGAACAGCAGTAACAGAATAAACCAAATTGGGATAATTGCTTTATAATTGCCAGCTGTGTGGATATTATTCAGAAATAACAAAAAGGGTTCTTTGCAATTCAAGAGGAAAAGGCTGAATAAGTGCAGTTCTGGAACAGAACTGAGATAATTTAAATACTTTGTCCATATTGACAAGGCTTTGTAAAGGGAAGACTTAACACAAACTGGGTCCATGGGAAATGCTGATGACATATTATTTGAGATGATGGTCAATCTGTCCTGAAAAGATGTTGGTAAATTAAATACTGTAATGATCAATGTTTGTATAAGAATAGGGGTTAGAATTCAATAGTCAATCTCTCTTGCAATACAATTTTCCATTATATTTGACAGTCCAGTTAAGGGGAGCTGTGTGCCCTCCCACCAGGAGGTACAAGGAGAATTGCTTTAGCATTATGCCACAAAGCAGGTGAAATCATGTGAGGGCCTGCTTTCTCTCTCTCAAAATCTTACCAATTTCTCAACTGTTAATGCTCTCAGGCTTTCCCTCCTGTACAAGCTTTCCAATGTCTCTATTCTGCAGCACATAGCCCAGAAAGCACCTCATGATTCTGCCTTTTGGTGCTGCTGACGATTAAATACAGCAGTTCCTTTTAAAGGTATTTCACCCTCCTAAAACTCCTCCAGTAAAAGCATATACCGGTCATTCACCAAGAAGATGGACTGTTGCTTTTAAACACTCAGGGCAGCTGGCCTAAGCAAACAGCAGCTTTCAGAGCAAGCCTGATGCAAGGGGGCAACTCCTGCTTCCTCCTCCCTCCCCTTATGAAGCCTGGAGCTTCACAAGTGTGACTGAAAATTGTCATGCTACTTAAAATAAACACATGGAGGGCAAAGTGAGACAGGGGAGCTCAGAGTGAGACTGCACAGCCTCGGAAAGAAGCTAACAGCACCTGAGGTGCCTGGGTTAATCACCTTCCCAGTGACTGCACACCTGACTGGCAGCTAAAACTAACCATGAAAACATTCAGAACTTGTTTGGCTTTCTTCTCCCACTGTGCTGAAGGGAATAGAGTCATACAGACAGAAAATCAATGAGACTCATAGAAAGTCATAGGTTTTAGACTTCCTGTTTGGAAACACCACTCAACAGCATCATTAGTGCACGGCAGGTGCAGGGATGGGCATAGAGACTTGGCCAACCCCTCCACACTAGGTGGACAGATGGTCTCCAGCCTCAGGCAGGCACAGGAGCAGAGACTCAAAATCTCTGATGACAGTTGCAAGAGAGTTGGTTTGTTAGTAAGCAAGATCTCTAATCAACGCCTCAGAGGAAATAAAAATCACAGGGGAGAAAAACCCCCACCATTCTTTGTGCCCGACCACATCTGCAGAGTAAAAGCCCCCCAGGCCCCATTTCATTGGATCTGCGTTACGTAAGTGCACACTTGAATAAACACACACAGAATCCCCAGCAGGTACAATGAAGAGATACTTAGACATCACAAATTACTATGAGGTACCCTTAACACATTAGATTAAGTGCCATCAACAGTCACAAGTCACCTCCCTGCATGCCACCTGCAGCACATGATTCTTCAAACACATGGGTTAACATGGCACCAGCCCCACTGCCTCATGAGCAGTCAGTGTCCTGTTCCTCTGGATCCAACACAGTCGTATATGGCACAACTTACCACAGGTCCCAAAGGAAACAAAAAAGTGTCACAAACTCCCCTGCCTCACCCACTTGGGTGATGCAAAAAGCTCTTTATGACCTACACCCAATCTAGAATTAAGAGTCTGTTTTTCTAATGCTTTGCTTTTTAAAGGTTGTTACTGAATCACAGATCAGTTGGGGTTGGAAGGGACCTCTGGAGTTTACCTGGTCCAACCTCCTCCTCAGGCAGGGCCACCAAGAGCCAGTAGTTGCCCAGGACCATGTCCAGAAAGCTTTTGAGTATCTCCCAGATACTACTTCCACATCCTGCATTCGTGGATCTGTCTGTAACAGAAAGTTGGATCTGTCTGTCTGTTGCACACTGCCACACATCTGATACCAGCAACTCTACGGGTCACTATTTACTTCTAGTTGCATATTTCTGTGATTCCAAATTCTGCGCAACAGCATATGTAAGGGAGAATATTTCTGTTCATTCATCTCTCGGGTGAATACAGACAGAAGATATCTAAATACTGCTGCACTGAACCATCCCTAGAAACAACTGCTCATTCACATGTGGATTGATTTACAAATTCACCTTCCACCTTCCTTCAGCAAGTGCTCAGGGTGCATATATGCTCCCGCTCTACAAAACAGCTGCCTTGGATTTACTGTCAAGAAAAAGGAAAAGCAAAAAACATGTCCAGTGTGATTCCTTGTGACACACTGCAGTTATTCTGAAAAACTGTATTGACTGATTGAATCTTCAGAGGCTGCAGCAGCTTTGCTTTTTAACAGGCTCCAGCTACTCACCCAGAAAAACCTATGGTCATCCTTGACAGCAACTGTACTGAGGTGTCTCTAGCATGCTCCTAAATCCAAATCCAAATTAAACCTGGCTAAGGAAAGCACACAAACAGATGGACAGCTCAAGGAAGTCTTGCTGTGTGTTTTTCACAGCACAGCTCATTGTTTAGATTATAAAATGGGGATTTCTGAAAGTTATACAGCCTTTGCCTATGAGCAATTAACCCTCAAAATGATGGGAAGGATCACCATGGTTATGGGTTAAAAAAACCCCCAAAACCAGTGAGAAAACAAAAAATGAAAAATTACTCCAAAAAATAGTCAATTAAAAATTCCAGTACAATGCCTTTGCCTGCCTCAGACAACAGCTTAAGCAGGAAACCAACACTGTGACACCAAGAGGAAATGGCTTTACACCTTACTCACAATAGTTAAACAGTCACGAGTGATGATTGCTGCAACAGGAATGTGCTAATGGTACATCTGCCAACACAGAGCCCCACAGGCCTGCTTTGGAGAGAGGGGAGAGGGCAGGTCCCTGCCCCGGACAGAAGGGCTGTGGGCAACCACAAAGGGGAAACATTTCACATATGCTGCATATGCTGCATGCAATTGGGCATTCCCTTTCTTTAGGGGTGTCCATGCCAAGCAGCTCCCTGCCTAACCCTGTACAGGCACAGCCTGGGGACAGACAGGACAGCAGCTCCCCCTAGAGCCAATCTGTGAGTTCACTGGGAACCAAGTGATAAGGTGCTTGGGGATGTTCTTACTACTTTCCCAAATGTGGTTCACCATCAGGCCCAAGACAGCAGAAACACCACTGGAGAAAAAGGTGACCTGGGACTGCTTCACTTGGCACTGGTGCCAAAAATAGCATCCCTCAAGCAATGGCCTGAGGCACATTAACAAACCCTCACTTGGGATTTTGTAAAGCCAGCTGCAGGGCGACTTGCCCATGGCCTTGTACCTAATTCAGTATGAAATGTAGATGTGACTTCATGTGTCACATCAAGTGCCAAAAATAGTTTAGCTGTAAAGCAGCCAGCTGTCTTTTCCTCAGAGTTGTCAGCAGCAGACCCATATTCAGCTGCAGCTCTTCCTGGTGTTGGGAGCAATGATGAAAGATGCTGCTGCCACACGGCATCATACTCACTGTACCAGAGGCAGCTTCTGTCACAACCAACACTACTTGTTCCACAGGGGAGCTCCAGCGAAGCCTTGTCAGTGAAGGCAATTGCTGGTCACAGATGCCTCCCCCAGAGCACCTTGCTGTCAGCACAGGGGGGTTCAGGGGGCTCCACATGTTCCCCCTGCTTGACTCCCCCTGCCCAGGGCCCTCTGCCTCTCGGGAAGCAAATGTTTCGCTTACTAACTGGTTAAGAGGCAGCTGAAGCTACAAAGCTGACCTCCATCTTTCCCAGCTGCCCTTCAGGCACATGCATCCCTGACGCCTACCAGCCCAGTATGGTGGGCTGAGGCAAGGAACACTGCACAAGCTGTTCCCTCAAGCAGGACTGGAACATGTGGGGCCAGGCACCAGCTTGGCCTACAAGTACTTATTGACATCCCAGAGACAGAAGGGATTGACACAATGCAGTGTAAAGTCTCCCTTAAGAGGTTGTCTACAGCCCCTTTAATTCCTTTCAAATAATATTGCTGCCAAAGACATCACCTTCTTGACCTCAAATTTCTGAAATCCTGAGAAAAAGATATTTTTGAGCAAAAAAAGTAAAGCTTGATGGCCCAATTCAGTAATGGTTTCCTAAAGCTAGACTAGTCAAGCAGAAAATCATTGGTGTTGACTGAATAAATAAGGCAACACTGAGGATGAGGGAAGTCCAAGGGAACGGATACAACAATCTGATCGGAAAAATAGGAAAGAACTGAATTATACACAAGAACTTGTAGGAGGTGATAAGGGATGACACAGCAAAAGATACGGCCAAAATAACAACCACGGTTGTTTATTTTAGCAGCTCCTGATTTCTAGTGGGGAGTGCCAATCAGGCTAGAAGTTACAAAAATAAGGATAGGAAATGAGGTAAAGCTGAGCAAAAGTTAAGTACAGGAACCAGCAGAAGAGGGTGGATTAAGAAACAAGTTTATACAAGCTTTTATAAGAAAGTGACTATGTAAAATGATGTGTGGTTTTTTTGTTTGGTTCTGATTTTTTTAAAATGTCATCCTATTTTCCCCAGTGTTTGAGTCACATCTCATTACCTGAGAGACTAAATTTTTGTTAATACTTCCCAGACTTTTATGCTTCAAGCTGCTATCTGATGAACAGAGATTATTATTGCATATTATATATTAATTTGTAAAGAACACAGCTTAATTTTATGGTTGCAAGTTAACTTTGACTTGCAAAGCATTGCAGCAAACTGGGTCTGAAGTCTGGAAGGACAAATGCCTCTGCATGATCCTTCTGCACAGAACAGCCGTGTGCAAGAGCAAAGATTATCCCTTTTTCAGGGGATGTGTTTCTGCTGAGGTTTAACATGCACATCCCCTCCAAGTGTTTAATCTGAAGGGCTCCAGCAACTATACTTCTACACTTCCTTCATTTCTTTATTTTTAACTGTAGTATTTTTTGCAGGTACAGCAAATAGTGTGATCATAACCAAAACGCCTCCCTGAAGTTTATCCAATCAACAGTTCATACAATATTAAGTAATTCAAAGCAACAAGATTCATGCTTCCTGTGAATATACTGCTTTGCCATTGCCATAGAGCATTTCTTGACATATTTCCTTATTTAAAGCCTTTGTAGTACAACATACACATAGTACCAGATAAGATCACACTTGTCACAAACATGCAGTACAGCTGCTTCAGACTCCTGCTTCGTTCAAAAGCAGCTTGTTTACTCCAAGTGCTGCAGGTGTTCCTGCATTAGCACCAGCTAAATCTCTAAGATCGCTCCAAGTGGCAAACACAGCTTGTAAAGGACAAGACATTGTGAGCAAGGGCAGTCCCTTCAGCCCATGAACATGCCCTCCTCAGGGCCGCTGACGTGTGGCACAGATGCCTTTGGAAACCTGGAAGAGAACAGCAAGCAACGAGACATCAGAGAGGAAGACGCATTCAAGGGATGACGAGCACCTGTCAGGGTCAGGCAACAGGGCACTTGTCCAGAAATCCACAGGGAATACTGAATTAGGTAAATACTGAAATCACTATGCTGCTTTCAGTATTCCTGCAAAAGCTAAGAATCCTCATTGAGAACTCTATTTAGAGATAGCCCTCAGTGCAGCATCTCCTCAATACACGGTAGAAAGCTGTTCAGACTACCCTGACCTGGCCTAGAGAGCACAGAACGTGGTATCCTGTGCTCACTATTCTTCTCTTCAGCTCTCAAGACATGATGCAGTAGCCTCAAGTTAGGTGTGACAAGATGCAAAGCACGCATATCATTCAACCTATGATGTGGAACATCTGTAACCCCCCGGGCTTTCCTGCTGCCCTGTACCTCTGCAACTCAACAACAGGCATTTTTCCTGAGAGCCACCTGTGTGTCACTTTTATTATGAAGAATAATGAATGCAGTGAGACCAAGTACACATATAGAAGGTATTATTTTCTTTTGGGAAAATCAAAGTTAATGAAATAAATATATTAGACATATGTGTTTCAAACACAACAGGAATACTATTCAACCTTTCAACCGTGTCTTCTGCGGACTGTAACAGACCCCAGGTAAACCATCAGCTATGGCAAAAGCCAGTTTGGATCCCAGGTTTCTTTTTTCCTCAAACACTGGACCACAGAGCACGGGAGAGCTAACTGCAACAATTCAAAGAGAAATAGCTTCTATTTTGTGTTGCAGATCAGAGCATCAAAGACCTTACTGTCTCTCTTTGGTATTTAATAAATGGGGGAGGAGGGGAAGATACAGTTTACTGTTAATGCAGACTGAAAAAAGGCAATGCTGAGCTACACAGCTCAATGAAACAGAAGAAAAATACTTAATCATTTCTGAAGGTCACTGGGTCTGTGGGAGGCAGCACACTTACTCTTTTTTTTATCTGGAAAAGAATATGGTTCTGCAGTTTGTTTACTATTTCCTGAAAATACATTCTGCACAGCTAAAACCAGCAAAACAAGAGGTCACATTAAAAAAGCTACCAATGCAAATACTTCTCTCTGACACTGGGCTGCATCTGCATCTTCTGCATCTGCATCTCCCATCTCTTTCATCACTCACTGTATTATACAAACCAAACCCCCAAACAACAAAACCAGAAAATCCCAAAAAGCAGCACCACATTTGATCTTGTTTATGGATTGCAACACTCACTCAGACAGGAGCCTTTTTGCACTTCCCAGCTTCAAAAGCAAAGAAAAACTGTATTAAAAAAAACAACCACTGAAATTCAACAGCAGTGCCCAGAGGAAAAATGGAGTGCTTCCAAGGCTGATGCACAAAATGAGGTCAAGTTCTACTGGAGACTTAAATAAAACAGCCAAACATGACAGCTACAACTGTTCCCCTACAACCTCCTCACCTTTGTGGGCTCGCAGAAGTCCCTTTCACAGCACACGCAGGTACAGCAGCACCACATAAACATCACCGTGCAGCCATGGGCAGCCGCGGCGCTGGGCACTGCCCGGGCAGTGCCACGGCCATCGGCCGGACCGAGCGCTGGCTGCACCGCCCGAGCGCCGCTGCCGCACGAGCATGGCTGAATGCTGGGCCAGGCTGAGCGCTGCTCCTCGGTGGGGAGCTCTGCTCCAGGCTGGGAGCAGGACCAGCACACGGGATTTAAAGCTACAGGCCTTCCCAGGCACTGTGCAACGCCTGACGCTATTTTTAAAACTATACTTTGAGCCAGAGAAATAGTTCAGGATAACAGACAGCCAAATCAAGAGCAGATCAATAGAATCTAAGTGACACAGTTGCTTCTCAGCAACACAACATAACAGACCTGGGAGCAAAGGCCAAGCAGAATTGACACTGGAGATTCAAAAATGCACAGCAGGACATAAATCCACCTATAAACTATAAGCTCTAATTATAGCAGTGCTGAAACGCTGTTTAATATTCACTAAACAAAATTTTCCAAATATTAGCATGATCTCCTGGAAGGCTGAAGCTCTGATTTTGTCACAGAAGGACTCTAGTACACAACAGCACCAGCACAGCACTGTTACCACAGCTGACCCTGGGGCATGAAGAAACCTCAGCACCTCTTATCCCCTACTCTCAATTTCTTTGTCAAAGAAAATGTGTTTTACTATCATATTTCGAAGAGGTAAAGCAAAGGCTCATCACCCTGTTTGACAGCTCTGACTCACAGCACCTTATGCCACCCAGCCCCCCTCCTTCAGACACATTTGTAAAAAGCCACCCTCACCCGCATGGCTATTTCTCCCCTTGCTCGTCTTTGTCTCACTGATATTCTGTTCATAGCGAGTATTATCACTCACCCAGGACAGAGACAAGATGATCCGAAGACAAGCCATACATAATCTAAGTTTGGCATCTTCAGAACCATTATATTTAGAGTATGCAAGGTGCTCCCGAGGCTGAAATACCAGGAACCACCCAACCTGACAGGAATGGAGTGGCCTTTTAGGAGCTCCCCACTGCATGAATACTGCAGCATGTCTGCCACCAGTATCAATACAAGGACTGAACTTTCCCATTTTAATTTATGTCTGAACCTTTGAGGCAATGACTCTTTGAGACTCTGACAGACATCACAGCGCTAGAGTTTGGTAGGTTTGAGGTTTTTTCCAATAACTTTCTTCACTTGCAGTAATGCACAGGTAATGTGAAGAAATTCTGCACCAAAATGTTAATTCGTAAAATACAAATTTCAGGAATGTAACAGAGGAGAAACTCCTGACTGACTCAGATCACAGGTAATGTGGAAGAAAATATTCCTATGTACAAAATTCAGTTTTCATCAGGAAAAAAGAGAAGAGGAATTAAAAGCCAAAAATGTATTTTGTAAGGACCAAAATTAGAGGAAGAATAGCTGAAAATACATTGTCTCAAATTATATTGCTATGTCAGGTGGCATTTCTGAAAAAGCATTATGATGAAATGGCAAGGGCATTGCACAGGCCATTTAGAACAAACAGGAACTCAGAATGAAAACACCCCACAGGGCAGGAGAGGTAACATCTGATTCATGAAGGAGACAAGCCATGTTGGGGTGGAGGTGTTAAATGATACAGCCCTAAAAGCGTTTCTGTGGTCATTTCTGTGACATCAGAGAACAGGACATGAAGGACAATGGATGAGGGAAAAGGCAAGAGGAAGGCGGCTCTCAGAAGAGTCTGTGGTGCAATTCTGCAACTGGGTCACCTGCAGTCCCCATCACCCCATCACTGACAGGTGCCTGGTGTACCTGGACCCTGCAGTGGGGAACTGCAGGGTACCAGCACTGCTGCCAGCAATGCCGCTCCCACCCTGCTCTGTTGTGCTCTGCCATGGCACCGGCTCCCTCAGAGCTGCACCTGTCAGCAGGTCCACATCTTGGGAAGAGCCCAGAAAGCAGCACTGCAGTAACCAAGGCCAAGATGTGCAAAGAACACAAATGAAAATGAAACTACCAAAACCGATCAATATCATGGATTGCAAACTGCAACATACTCATGTGAAAATGACTGCAAACCCCAGAAACTACAGGAAATTTAATTCAACTAACATTTGCATTACTATTTCTCTGTGGCTATTTTCAGGGTTAAGTGGTAAAAGGATCTCTAAAAATGTATCAACCTATGGGAGTATTAGATATTGATATTCTCTGACTATTGAGTGCACTAACAAACACATTCAAGCTGTAAAAAAGGCACTTAAACAGAAACATTGGTATTAGTCACTGACCTGTACCAAACGAGGATCCCAGCCCACATCTGCCCCATCTCTGTGATCACCCACTCGTCCAGGGCCTGCAGCAGGGTATCATCACAAACACACTGACCGCACTGCACAACACTGTGGAGAGTGTCTGACTCCATCTGCTGTGCCGCAGAGCGACAGCGAGCAAGAACCAGGCTAAGAGGCATCCACTCTATTACAAGAGTCTAGTGAGAAATGTCTACTAAAAAGCCACTGTCCAGGCTAAATGCAGAAACGGAATAATTTCTATTCTTGCACAAGTTCAGAGCACACACTGGATTTGGAATCACAATCGAACACAACAGCAATAAATTTAGAGAAAAAAGAAGAAAGTCTCTTTTTCAAGGAGCTGTTTCAAATTCATACAGCAGATTTCCCTCTCAGAAAGCAGTATTTATACTGAGAAACCTCCAGATGCCCAAGATATTTTTTCTGTTAACAACAGCAGATCTGACTTAACAGGGATGAGAAAGAAGGATGGTGAAATTGCTTGTGCAGAAAGAATGCCATTAGACTTATTTAGGAAGCAGCTGATGTTGGGTACAACCCAGTCTGATTCACATGAATTTTACTACTATTCAGATGGATAATTTTACCACATAAAGCAATAAACACATCCATGAAAATGTGCTAATTAGTCTTCTTAATATAATCAGAGAGCCTTCAAAAGTTTTATTGCTACAGAGTAATAAAATCAAACCCAACCTACCAGGCTGAATTTCACCACCAGTAAGAGGACTCTGTCTCAGTCATCCAAAAGGAATGCATGCTTTTCTCAGTGACTTTGTATGGCAACAGAGCACTGGTGTCCCATGCCATAAAAAGGAGACATCTATACCCACAAAGAAATAGAAACATCATACGAAGAGCACCAACAGGCACTCTTCCATGCAAACAAAACTCAAACAGCTCTGGCATGCTGCAATCCTGCAGCAAGTCTGTGCAGGTCTCATTGCTGCAGGAACTCCTCACCTCCCTTCTGTGACAGCCTGACACAGCAGGAGACAGTGGCCATTGCAGCTGGAGCCAGATGATGGCATCAAGCCTCAGCTATGTGGGGGAAGACAGACACTCCAAGTGCCTCAGCCAAGAACCAAGTCTCCTAGTTTGAGCCAGCACTGAGAAGGGCAGGGAAGGGATGGGGCACTAAGCACCCTGCTACAAGTGTTCTCAGTACGGGGATGTAGCCAGGGGCAGCAGCTTGTAGCTTGCTTACATTCTAGAGTATTTACTTCCTGAAGTTACTCAGTAAAACTAGAAAGACGACTACTTGCAGGGGTGGGAGCAAATGAGCTTTGACAGAGGTTAAAAACTTACGGAGATTAGAGGCTTTTATGACCCCTGTAACAAGATGAGAACTCTTTGCAGGACCCCTTAAAACCAAAAGGCTTTGGAAAAAAATACAGCAGGGGCTAAATCCATTTATGAGGAAAAGTCTGAATGCTGCCAAATATTAAGTAATGCAGAACATTAAGTGAGAGAGTGAGAAATTAGCAGAAAATTCAAGTTCCAAGTTGCCTTTATTGACTAGAACGTTGTAGAGGCAGTGAAGACTTAATATCCCAATGGCACTCCTGGATCAATAACCTCAGTGATGTGAGGCCCCTTGCATAAGGCTTCCTGCTTAATTCTGTGGTGATTAGTAAACTCCTGCACAGTTGCAAGACCCCAGTCACAGATCCCTGGTCTTGATCCATACTAATCCCCAAACTGAAACCCACCAGACTGTTCCCATGCTTACTGCCCAGGACAGGGGCTGAAGCCACCTGAACATTTTGCTTGCATATACAAATTATGAACCCGTGTGTGATTACAAATGCTGCAATAGCCTAATCGTATGAGGTACCATTTGGGCCAGAAGCACTTTAAGCTAATACATTATTTAACATTTATCTTCTAATTTAAGATCCTCGACTTCAAAGTCACTGCACAGAGCTGGAGTTCCCCTCCTCTGTACGCACTCATTGGAATAAAGCCAGTTTTGATTATATTTGTCTTTTGCAGATTTCCCTCAGAGGATGCTCTGCACACGAACTTGCTTTTTTTTTACTAGTCACAGATTCTTGCCCCAGTTTTAATCACCCGAAAAATAGCCTTCCCTTTCTCCACACCTGTTTCCAGAAGTACTCCAAATGTTTCCATTAGCACTTAGAGTGGGGAGGGGGGGAAATGGGAGAGAGAAAGGTTAATTCATAATTCTTGCATCCCATAGCACTGATGTGAAGTGCAGCCATACTGATGGGACTTTTCATAACCAGTTCAGCACAAAACCACCACAGTGAGTCTGAAGGAAAGACCATGGCAGGCTGAGACCATGCAGCTCAGGACTGGGGTACCAACAAGGGCAGCCCACAGACAGAGCAGCTATCACTCAGCAGATGTCCCCAGGGACCATGTTGGAGAGGGAATGGCTGCATGGATGGGCAGGTCCCCCTTCAGGAGGTATCAACACCAAGGACATTTTCCAAGGGCATTCTTGTGATCACTGCTGCATCAAGTTGACTCACCCACAGTAATAATGAAGGACATCCAGCTGCTGCCAGCCAGATTGCTACTAGACCAGATCTGCATACATGGTTAAATGATGTCTAGTTAGAAATGGATTTCTCAGTATTTATAACAGCCTCTCTGTAGGGGAGACTAAACAGTTTGTCTATTCTGGCTACTCATGTGATGATCCAAAGCCTCACTTTAATCTGTTAGTACTGGTTAAGCTCCACTTTCAAACACAGAATGGAGCTTTAAAGAATTACATCCAAAGGACATGCAAAACTGCACTAAATTCTGGTCCTGTCTCCTTTCCTTTCCATTTCTCCAGGTACAGGAAAAACTGACAAGTCCAAGATAATTGCCTACACCTCAGTCTGGCACTAGCTGATGAGGGCTTATCAATGGCTGCTGCTTCATGATCACTGGGATCTGCTTCCAGCCACAAGGGAAAGCAAGGGGAAAACAAAGTTAAACTTCAGCAGACCTGAGACCTGCAGCATGGGCTTTAAACCCATGCTTGTTTTGCCCATAAATCATAGTGTTGTTTTTTTAATAAGCAATGAATTGGTTAATCTGTTAGAAATCTGCATTTAAAACATGATCTTCCTCCTTCATGATACAGAAGATTAAAAATAAAGACTCTTAGCACAGTATCCAACATGGCTCCAGTTCAGCAGAAACCACAATCAGGGCAAAATTCCCAGTCTGCATAAAGGATTAAGTTTATCAATAAAGCAACCTAAAAACTGCAGAGTGATGATATGGAACATTTTCAAGAAGACTTGGTTTGTCATTTCTCCATATTGCTGGCATGAACATTACCACAGTGTTTAATATCTAAGTCTAACTGACACGCAATACACACACTCCCCAAAACCCACATTTCTTTTAGTCTTAATGCTCTGTCTTCTCCAATGACAACTTGGGAAGGCACAAGTTGAAATTGTGGTTGAAATTGCTTGAATTTTCTTCAAACAGAATTTAATTTGCCAGTTTTTTGTTTTGCTGCACATCTGTATGTCAAATTGATTACTTTTGGTTATCGTGTAAAGCTTTTTGAGCTACCCAACTTCACCTTTTCACATTTTCACTTTATTAAAGTAGTTGAAAAAAAAAAAAATCACAAAAAAAGCAACCAAAGTTCAAACCCACAAAAAACATCTTCTCACTCTTCAGCAACTGTCTTGGTGGTTGAGTTTTGCCATTCAATGACTTAAGTTCATAACATAACTAACAAGCCTACACAGACACGTGGAGCGGGGTGTGTGTCCATCACCGTACCTGCAAATGTGAGTCGTCCTGGTCACCACATGTGCAAGGCAGGATCCGAGGTTTTGTTTCTACTTTGCAATAAGCCCAAAGTGTGCAGCAAGCACAGGACATGATGGGCTACTGCAGTTTAGCTGACACAGGTTTGTTTGCTAATTCAATAATATACCTGAGGCCTTATGCTCACCAAGTTGGCTTGGATACATTGAATTTGACAGCTCTCCTCTCAGCATAAAAGTGAAACCTTCTTCCCTTTAACCCGTATTTCCTTCAACTGCTGGAATATGAAGAGCAGAAAATCTGATCCTTTCTGGCTTTGTTGGAGAGGTATTGAAGTCCCAGATACTTGTAGCTAAGATGAAAACACAAGACAGCTGAATTTCTAAAACCAAAGTATTAGTCATTGAAATAGAGTACATACCACAAACCACCTGAAACCAGATTGACTAAAAATGTTTTTTCCTTTTAAACAGATCAGTCAACATGTATCCAGGCATCTTAGCCTGACACTGATAATGTCCCCTATAAAAATATAAGAACCCTTAATTGAAAGCAGCAAAAAATCCAAAAAGCTTATGGTTTTCCTTCTACTCCCAGCTCACCTTTAAATTCTGCCAGTGGCTCTACACACTGGGCTGGCTGCTTTGCAGAGCTCCACAAAAGGCTCCCAAATAAAAAGAAAATAGTTTGAATGCTTTTAGTATTTTCACATTTCGCTGTCCCAACAATGCAGCTCTGTCCTCTGGGAAGGAACACGCTCAGGCTGAAGACAGAGTGTTATTTTGCCCATCCCATGCCCACGGAGCAGCCCGGACACATGGCACTGCGCTGGCTCTGCAGGGACACCTGCAGCCCACCCCTGCTGCACCCCGGGACAGGGCCCATCCCAGCACTGCCAGACCCACACCCAGCAGAGCCAACGCACAGGCGACAGGAGGGGGAAATCACAGAGCTCAACCAGCACAGATGACGGCAGCAATCCCAGCAGGGACTGGACTTCCTCTGCACCAAGGGGAGGGAGCTCCTGGGGGGTTCACCACTGTTTTCTCCATGAAACACCCCATTTTAGTTGACCAAAATATTTCCATTGAAATATGCTGGTAGACTTTCAAAGACCAGCACGTTTTTCTCCTGAAAAACAGGAGTTTCCTAGAATTGTCTTACTGCCCTGATAAAATGCAGCCTTTATATGTTAAAGAAGTCTTAAACACTACTAAAACTTATCTCAGCCATGTTTCTTCTGCTGTTCATATTCCCTCTTGTTCACTGAATCTGTACATAACACTTTCTGACAAATTCCCCACATTCTGTGCTGTTACCAACATCTCAGCGGCGCAAGTGGGTTTCCTTATTTTAATGTTGAGCACAAGATGGGCCACAAACATTGCTTGCTGTGGAGCAGAAAAACAGCAGCAGAAAAAACCTAAATCACTCAGATGAGAGGATGGACAGGAGAAACTAGATTTCATTCGCTTGGTGTCACAACACACAGCACCTTGCTGACTGATTTTTTAGAAGCAAACTCCAGCAGCATCAGCAACAGCAAACAGACATGCAGAGCCAGGCTGTTCAAAGGTGACTCAGGGCTCTGCCCAGCAAACCAGCCACATCCACAACTCCAGTACAGCTGACATCCAAGAAAGGAGAAAGCCCCAGGACATACGGTTCCAGAGGCAGGCAGCAAGTTCTCCATGCTGAGTGTGCGGCGAGGGCAGCACGCAGTGTGAACCTCAGCACCCCTCCACTGGCCAAACACACTGTACCACAGCACTACGCTGGCAGAGCCCAGACCCAGCCCTGTTGGGCTGAGCTCTGCCTGCACAAAGCAGGACCTTGTAACATGACGCTGTAGCGCCCTGGGTGTCTTGGCAGGAGCCCCAAACACGTGTTTGAAAAAGCAACTGCAACCCTGAACAAGCAAGGCATGAATGCACTGCAAGCAGAGCCACTGAGCCTGCTAAAAATACTTCCTCCCTGCCCCTGTCAGAAACACATCTCAAGTGAGAGTCTGAAGAATAATAAAGTTTTCTGAATAATAATAAAACCAAAAAAGCCAAGTAGCTCTGCTAGCAACTGTCTTGGAAGCTTATTTTAAAAAACAAGCAAAACCCCAACATACTCTTGAACAGGAAAACACCTTATGTTTTATTTCAAGATGAATACTGTTGAGTTGAAGGACATGCTTTACACCTCTTCTAGACCTCTGGGCCAAGGTGCAACCTCAAGATCTTTTCCTCTGCAACCTGCCAGAGAAGATTGTTGAGGCTCCTGTTACAGGTTAAGGAGTCAACTGCAGACAAATCTAACCCGTGCCCTGCTGAAGAGGGCACAGATACCTTGTGCACTGTGCAGTCCCATGTGAGATAGATGAACACTTGTCACCTGGCTGGTATGCTGCAGTAGGGGCCTTGTACCAGTCAGGAACCAGAGAAAAAAAAAAGAGCTGTCAGACTGGAAAGAGCTAAAAAACACACTGCACCTGCTCCATCCCTCCAGCAGGACAGACACGAGGCTCTCCCGGGGACCAGGAGGAAACCACGTGCAGAACCACAAAGCACAAGGTGCTGAACTGATCCCAAGCAAGATCCAGGGAAAACACTGTAAGATGAGGCTTATATTTCATGCCTCTAGTAAGCACAGCAAACAGACCCTGTATGTTTTGAGAACCGCTGGGTGATAGTCTAGACAGTGTATTCTTCTAGGGAAGAAGTGAGAGACTGTCCTCTCACAGCATACTGCCTTACAGGCAGACAACTGTGTTCACCATCTATTCATAACAGATCTAGCCTCAAAAAGAAAGACGTGAATTTATTCATTAAGCATGTTTTCACACAGATTGTGTTCTGTTAATTACTAATCAGCCTGGCTGGCTCTACCATGGTCATTCAAGAAATGCAGAGGTGAAAACCAAGTCTAAGGGATGCTCCACTGCATTTCCCTCCTGGTTGGTAGGTCACAAACACAGATAAGCTACATGAGTACACTTTCTGGATCTGTAAGAACTATCTGCTTAGTAACCATCTACCCTGATTATGACAGAGCTGTTTCAAGGGCAGTCTGCTCTGTCACATGCTGTCCCAAGGGTGGCCCACCAGGCTGCACCCCCCAACACCAATCTACCAACCACTCCCATTGCTAAGTCCTAGATCTACCCAGTAGCCCTGAGAAATAGCAACATCAGCAAAGGCCTTCTTTAAAGACAGGACAATGAAAAAGGTGCAAGAACTGCAGAATTACTTCAAAAAACTGGTAACAACAAGAGATGGTTTTAAAAAGGACAAATCTTTTACTCCTCCTTCTGCCCTCCCCAAAGCCAAAACATGAGCTTGGTTTTCTGACTTAACTGCTACCTCACTTTGGGCTTACAGTTTGGGGAAACAAATGCACTTCCCGTTTAGGTAGTGAGCATACCTTTTGTTCTGACAGCAGTCCCTATCAGCTGATCAGTAACTATTACCAGTTTTTAAAGGGAACCTTCTCCTATCTTCTTGCTCAACAAGAGCACAGGTAGTTGCAGGACTCACATGCTCTAAATCCATACTTGGAGTGTGAACCTTTGCAGAAGTCACCATAATGGACAGCTTGCTGATAACCCTACAATGCATCAGAATTATCATATTATTTCTTCCCTTCACACTGTTTTAAGCTTTTATTCTGCTGAATATTTGGAAGACAAGTCCTTTCTTGTGACCACCACTTTTTCTTTTTTTTCTTCACTAAAATTTAAAATTTTCACCTGTCTCAGTCTAGGTTAACTCAAAGCATGTTCTAAAAAAATTGGTAAAAATTATTTCAGGAGGCTCTGGTTGAACTCAGGTTGGTACATTTCTAAGGTTTACTGTAATAATGCATTGCTCCCAAGACATATTCATTCATTATTAGTCTCAACTCACCACACAGGCCCCACCTAATATTTGGTCTTGATGACTACTCAGATGGATGGTAAGGTCCCACCTGGATCACAACAAGGCCACACAGATTGGGTCACCTCCCCAAATCTCCATTAAACAGCATTCACAGCTGCAGAGTCCTGCCAGACCACCACCAGCCTCCCTGGGACACCAGTCACTAACTGCCCACCAGGACAGCACGCTGCAAAAACCCCACCTGCACCAACGCCATCTCCCTGTGCACACAAACGCCCTCTGCACTGGCTGCTCCAAAAGGCTTTGTGGCTGCCTGGCAGTGCCATGGACATAACCCAAACTAGCTAACACACAAGAGTGGGGCAAGAGTGAAATTCGTTGCTATGGCAATTAGCTTCCATTCCTTCTAATCAACATCTTAGAAACAAATGGCAAAGGCAGCGTCTTCTTTGGTCCGTGGCTGCTCCTTCCCCCAGGCAGCACCTTTCCAGCCGTCCCAGCTCTCTATCACTGTCCTGCTTACAGCTGCTGCCAGAGCCATTCCCTGAGCTTTCAGTAACATCACCCAAGGTAAGCGAACAGTTCCAGTAGAGCATGTTTCACTAACCCAGCTCACTGAACTAGTGTTTGGCAGCTAAAGAGTACAGTAGGAGTTACATAGCAAATCCCACCAAAAGCACCACCCCTCTTTTCCAGCTGTGCAATCCTTGGCATTGATCTCACAGAGGGAATCACACACAAATACAGCAGGAACATACTGACAGGCAGTGCTCACTGTCCTGCCTTCTCCACAACTCTCCCCATCCCAAAACCTGGTCTCAAAGTAGGCAATAAAATTTTTCCAAAAGTATCTAGTTGTTTTCTGCTTCCTAATTGGAGTATTCCCACACATTTTTAATGACAACTGTCATTGGTTAGCTGAAAAGAGCTGTTGTAAGACAACAAAGAGTAGCCACAGAGGACAACACATAAACCTCACCCAGAAGACAGTCCAGAGCAGAGGATGAAAATACCCCCTCATAAGCAACTCAGCCAAATAATTGCTGAAAAGTGTCTTAATTTGTTAAAAATAGAACCAATTTCTGCACTGGCAGATGGAGCTTCAGTCAAAATATCCACTGAGCCACTTGAGTAATTAAGTGCTCCTTCTCCATGGCATAACAAAGTAGCTAAAGCAATTTACTGCGCTTTCTGAAAAACGGGATAGAAATACTGTTAGATAATTTTTCAGCATAGAAATGACAACAATAAGGTTTACAGCACTGAGCAGCAAGCCTCTAGCTTAAATGCTGCCAAGTCATCAACACCATTCTCGTCATACACAGAATTTAATCTCTCAGGTAATTACCTCCTGGAACAGAAAAGTAATTTAATCTAGAAATCGGGTTTACTTAGGAGAAAGCAGCTAGAACTCTAGACCGGGAATCCTCAGTGACCATTAAGACAGAGTTAGAGGGACAGAGGGCAGCTGACGGACAGTGAGGTTTTTCAAAAAGTATATGTACAATTTTTGAACAGCTATATGTAAAATTCAGTCTTCGTGATAGTACAAACTCTGTAGTTTTGCCCAAACTGCTTATACTTCATAGGGTCAAGTTTTTTGTTTCAACTCTTCTTAGCATTTCATAGAATCACAGCATGGTTTGGGTTAAACTGCATATTAAAGACCATCTAGTCCCAACCCCCTGCCAGGGGCAGCTTCTCTGGGCAACATGTGCCAGGTCCTCACCACCCTCACAGTCAAGAATTTCTTCCCCATCTCCCACCTAACCCTGGTCTCTGTCAGTGTGTAGCCATTCCCCCACTTCATTCCTGCCACTTCATTCCCTTGTCCAAAGCCCCTCTCCAGGTCTCTTGGAGCCCCTTTAGGCACTGGAAGGCTGCCCTTCAACACATCTTAACCTTAAACACTTTTTCTTTCTAAACTTGAAGTTAATTAATGTCAAATTTCCCTTTACTTTGCTAAAACTATTAATTTTGTAAGTTTAAAAAAAATACAAGGTCATACTCCAGATGGATGAATTTGCAAAAACATTTTGTAACAAACACTGTAAATGGAAACCTGGCCATGCTGGGCCAGGAAATGAGCAGGTAAGAGGAGGATGATCATTGAGCCATGTCTAAGCGTACTAAAAATTTTCCATGAGATGAACTGTGACAAGAATTCAGGCACGACTTCTAGAAACTACAGAACAGCCTGAGCAGTCAGGCTGAGTGCACAGCAGCATGTGTGTGCTGGCTAACACTATAAAGCCCTGGCACTGCAAAGCTGCACAAACTCCACCAAGTGCTCGTTCCATGCCACATCAGTCAGAGCTCCTCAGGTTCTGCACAGAGCAGCAGACAAACAGCTCAACTGGCACTCAGGTCTCCCTTCTCCCCCACTTCCCCCAGGCTCACTAACCAGCCTCACCAGCAGGACAGGCACATCATCTTCCCAGACCCAAGCAGCCAGGGCCCGTGGGAATGAGCCTGGTAGCAGCAGGGAAAGCCAAGCTCCTTGGCCTCTGCTAGAGCATGCAGTTCCAGGTAACCCAACCCCATCCAGCTGTCAGCATGAACCTGAACACAGCCCCATGAGCACTTCTGCAGCATGGCCAGGTAACGAGCACCCCAAAAACCCACAGAGACATAGGGCAACAGCAGCAAAGCACCACACACAGATTGCACAGTACGTAGTGCAGGCACTTCCTTAGTTAAAAGCAGAACAGCATTAAAGTTTATCCCTTCCATTACCCTCTTTCCACCAATATATATATTTAACCTGGATTCTGAAAGGATACAATTTCAATATTTATCAGTTAAACAATAAACATTTGGCTGACTAAATTCCAGCAGCTCTCCAGTGACATCTGCAGCAAGGCCAACTCTCTGCATTTCTAAGCAGTAGCAGCAAGTTCCATATTTCCCAAATTTTACCAATATTAGGATAACATTAAACCTAGCACAGTCCTGACTTCCAAATATCTAACAAAATAATTAAGTCTAGGCTCGTGTAAAAGGATTTGCTTTGAATCTTCACCGTTCTGGCACAGGCTGTCAGTGAACTGCTAAAGTTGACCTACTGTCCCTCCCAGCTACCCACAGTTTTTTCCCACACAATGAATGAAGGCATTCTCATGGTACTTTCCACAAGAAAACTCTCAAAGACTATGTAGCAATTAAGTAGTTAGTGATGAACAAGAAAAGATCAACATATCTCAATTGTTTTGAGAACATTAGTAACAGAGGAACAAGTGCCCCTCCAAACTAGACTCTACATGGGAAGGATTTCCCTTTAAAGCAGATGTTTATAATTCGTTCAGTGCAAAAAACAGCTGAACAACAGCTGATGAGCTCTGAAACCAAAAACCTGCAGCAACCAGCTTTCTGGTTTCACTAGCCAGCCACACCACAGGCATTTGCTTGGAGAAACCTGTAGCACTGAGACCACAGAGCTCTGTGGTGCCCCAGTCCTGCCAGTATTCCATGCAGCACTGCAGGGTTATTTAAATCTATAACACCACAATTAGTTAAATCTATAACAGCACAATGACTTCTTTGCACAGTCTTTAGCTTTTTTGCTCTCTTCTGGCATGAAAAGCAGTATTTTCTTCTTCCTCTTTACTTTTCATGCAAGCTAGTAAAATCCTATATTCTTCCTGGTGGGCAGAAAAGAAACTTTAGTCCCACTCCAATACATCAGTTCCACAAACTGCTGACCTTTGGGCAGCAGTTCTGCACCAGTATTGCACATGCTTTGCAGTTCAGGCTCCAGTGAAGCACCACCTCCCCATCAACCTGAAACTCTTCATTTCCTCTGCTCCTGTTGCCAATGCCAGCAGGCTGAAATGATTTTTTCCTGATGATAGAAATATTTCTTTCCCCTCTAAGTTTTTGTCCACTACCAACAGGATCCTGGGACCTCTCACACCACAGTGTAGGCAGTGGGTTTCAGTGCACTTCCGAGGCAGACATGCCTGAACAAGCACAAACTGTGCCTGCACAAAGGCCATCCTGTGCTAACTGAAGCACTCCAACATTTCATTCTCTTTGGGAGAAGTTAGTCATTCTAGAATGGAGACTTTTACAAGTTACAGACTTTCTGAACATGACTTTAATGTTCACGGGCTTCCAAGAGCTAAGACCACAAAATATGCAGATAACACAGTGAAAATATTTTGCTGCAGTTGAACATTTACCAAGGGCACTCCAGGAAAAAAACTCAACAAACCCCCTCTTGTAGCAAAACTTCAGTTTGCATTCTGGTGATCTTGGATTCTGTTCTTGCTAAGTGCGTGCTCTTTGAATGCCCTATCACAAAGCTCAAACAACAGTACTTATAATATGCTGCTGAAATATTTTATTACTCATATATCAAATCCAAATACAATTTTCTATTTCATGCATACTAAAACCTTCACAGCAAATCTTTGAAGGACAAGAACCTTGCTTCCTTAGCAATTTTTCCTATCTATTAAATTGTATCAAAGCTGAGAACTCAAGAAAGGACCGCTGACCTCCCTATTCGAATACCAGTTGATCTCAGGGAGATCCAAAACGTGTCTCGAGTTAGGAAAAAACCAAAACAAACAAACAAACCCAACAACAAAACCAACCAACCAACTACCCACAATCAAAAAGCCATTTTGCTCCTTTACTCTTCCTGTCCCATAGGAATAGGTTGCTGTAAGGTGAGCAAGTCAGCTCCCTCCACTTTGGGAACACTGAGCAAATATGACTGGAAGAACAGGCAAACCCCATCTTTGAACAACCAAAATCCTGTGAATGAAACCTCAACCTCTTCTCTGCTCAAGCACAACTGTTCACAATTAATCTCTGGTAAGAATTATTTTGGAGGCCATTGTCACATTCTTTGTCACAAGAGGGAGACCCAAACTGGATATCGTGTAAATGTTAAGAACTAACTCCTCTTGCACCATTATTTCATTTCCCCTGAACTTCCAAGGCCCTCCACCAGCATAAGGGTTTTTCTGTCCCTTCTGGAAAGGACCTAGTTTACATGTGCACCTTTATCACTGACTGTCACATCCAGAACAGAAAGAGTTGCAAAACGAGAGCAAACTTTTCTCTGCCCCCTGAGAAATACTGGCTGAGGAAACAGCCAACTGGTTTGTCACAAGGAATTGAGGGGGAAGGGGAAAATTCTACACAAGCCAAAATCTCTACAAAGAACTCCTAAAGGTAACTAATTCAGAGTAAAAATGCCAACACTTGCAATGCAACTCCCATCTTTTGATCCCTGATGGGAGGAAATTCCAATTGTTACTGCCATCCAGCCACCTGTAAGCACCTATTACAAAGTATGATGATCTTCTGTAAACTGCCATAAGCTGCAGAAGTTCAATATTACAAAGAAAGATGCATTTATGTAAGCTGAATTCCCCTATAGTCTGCGTTTACAGCTTTATACATTGTAAGTCTATTTGGCAATGAGCCATTACATGCAATTTGCCAGACCTCCAGCTGGCATGGATAGGGCTGATTCTCTGGATTATTAGTAATGCTTTCTTCTTTAAGTTCCCAAATCCTACCTCTAACATCTCTGCAGGTGTAGTTTTACAGACCCTGTTAATTACCAGTGTGAAAGATGCTTCAAGTCTATTTTACTTCCTCACTGTCATGGCATTCATGGAGCTGTTACACTGACACAGAACAAACTCCTCAGGAAACCTGATAGTCCAACTGGTTCAATCAGAGCACTATTTTCCTTTCATAAGATGAATGTAGTATCTTTGTAACGTTTTCCCACATATTCCTCTGAGCAAGATGATGCAGTGGAAGCTTCTTGAGAACCCATTATACTTAGAAAAGTTTACAGCATTTCTAGTCACTCATTCCAAACCAGCACAGCCAGCAATGCTTAGAGACCTGTTTGCACATTGCCACCTCTCAGCTTTGTGTAGACAAGCCTTTTGCCCTGCACACCATGCAAAATATCTGCAAGAACAGATTCAAACCAAAGTAATATGAGGAGCAATACACTGCAATGCCCCAGTTGGCTTGTATATAACAGGGCACTCAAATGGCCAACACAAGCCAACCTAATGCTACCTTAGAAGCAACAGGAAAATTCTGAATAACTGCCCTTGCACTGACTGGGAGAAGTTCATCCCCTGCACGACCCAAGCAAGGGCACACACCTGAGTCAGGGTGAGGTATGCCTGGGACAGAACTGCAGCACACCACAAAGACTGCAGTGAGAGTGAGCAGCCTTCTATCAGATGCCCTCAGCAGTAACTTGCATCAAATCTATCAAGAGAAAAATGTTAATTTAAAGGTAATCCACTGAGCTACCAATGTGGTAACAAATATGTCCTTGTAGCTCAGATGGTCTCATTAGATCCAACTACCCCACTGGCTTTGCTCAGCCACGGGTACAACAATGCCATTCCAGTTTCACAAGCAGGGCAAATTTGAAGAGCCACAGGGAAAATGCATGCCTGCTGCTCTGTTAAACCTGAGAATCATGTTGATGCATAAAATTTCCAGATCTTCCTCTTACTTCTAACTTTTCCTCATTATTAAGAGTAGGCAAGCTACACCAGATATCTCTCTAAGGACAGCTTTACCGAGAACTCCGTGAGAGCCATTACCTGGTAGTGAACAGATACACTCTATCCTGTTGTATCTGCCCGACATCACAAGAGCAAGGCAACTCAAGAGCTAAGAGACCTGAGGAAGGTGGGGCAACACTGCAGGAAGAAGTTTTTTTACCTGTGTCGGTGACAAGGAGAAATGCAGCCTGGGCTGTCAAACACAGCCACCCCCTGTCACCTTCACACAGGCGAGCTTCTTTTAGCTCAGCTATTCCCACGCTATTTCAACATAACACACTGAAGTTCCTCTCCCATAAATAAGCTCCACACACACCAGTGGCAACACAGAGACAGTTCAGATGCTGATAAATCCAGATTGTACTTGGGAGCAAAAGAGTTTGGCCTGAAATTATTAATATTTTAATGTGCTGGATAAATTAATGGAGTATCAATCACAGTTCACAAAAATTACTTCTTTTTGGCTTTTTCTTTCTTTAAATTGAACTTAACTACTTGGCTCACTGGAATCTTTCCCACAAAAGGAGTACCTTTTGAAAAAGGGGATGCATGACAACTTAGGAAAACATCCTCAAATAGAGTTCAATTTGTCTCCATTATTCTCTTTTCATAAACCCAGCTAAAACATCTGAAAAAATTCAAGTTGTGTAACAGCTAGATACAGCTTTGTACTATCACCCCAACAGTGAGGGATTTCTCCAAATGCAACACATCAGCAACTGCACTTCTTGAGATCTTGGGTGACAGTAACTGCAGGGCCTCCAAGGGCTTCCAAACAGTACAAGATAGAGAGTAGTTTGAACCAAAATACTCTGAAAACACCTTGGATACTTAAGGAGGAAGGGAAAACATAAAAAAAGAAGAAAAAAGGAAAAAAAAAAAAGAAAAGAAAAAAGGTATGGAGACCTCCCACAGAACCAGAAGATGACAAAGTGAACAAATCAAATTTGGCCAGGGGAAACTGGTTATCAAATGCAAACATTTCATAAATTAAGATACAGTTAAGTGCTTATACAGCCCTTTCCAGAACAATATTTTAAAACTGGATAGCCATTATGAAAATAAGAGAAAGGCATTAACCTCATTCATAGGTGGAAGATGGAGACTGGGAAAACTGAAATGATTTGATGGAAGCCATTCACTGCAAATAGCCCCATGAAAAACCCAGATCTTGGAGATTAAAGCCTGGATCATGAGGCCATATTTCTCCTTCCTGCATGAAGTCCTGCTTTTTCTTTGCTCAAGTTTTATAAGCACCGGTGGCATCATTTTTCAGTTTGCAGCTCTCAAATCTGCACATTCTATTTGAAGTCTCCACCATTAAATGTGGTTAGAAACTGTAATTTTGACCTTGCAGCTGCATAACACAGGCACGCCACATAATAATGCCCAATTTCACACAAGAAGTGGACTCACCTTGGAAGCAGCTGCCCAAGGTCCTACAAAAGGATGTGCCAACTCTGAAGTGTAAGTCACCATCCATAAAAGAACCGAGGTTTTCACAGAATAAATACTAATAAAGCTACAGTTTATTTTTATACAGTCTGGCAGTGATTGCATTTCAGCTGATAAAGGTATCAGCAAAATCATACATATCTTCTATGCTTTCCTTCCAGCAGACAAAAGATGGTCTTAGCACAATTTGCCTCTCTTCCGCCAAGGTGTCCAACACACAGGGACTTCCCAGTCCCACCTAAAGCACAGTGAGGAGACAGGGAGATGCAGTTCTCATCCTACATCCAAACTGAGATAAACATAATCCCTTCCAATTGTTCACACAACTATGCTTTTTGTTTTGGTAAACACAGACCAAGCTCTCATTTTCTCCTTCAGTACACTATACTGCAAGAATTGTGCAACTTTTACAATTAAAACAGAGAAGTCAAGAGTATATCAGGGCCAGACAATTGTATAAAGTAGGTTTGACACAATCAGAGCTAATGCAGTGCAAAACACAACTGCGTCAGACAACACAAAAATGGATAGAGCCAAAAAACAAATTGGTGAAAAATCAGTGAAAACATTTTTCCAAACCACCCTGCCCACCTAGAAAAACAAGGATTAAAATGGAGTTATTCAAATGAGTTCATTTTAAACTATTTTGGCTGTCCTACATAAATAAAGCTTAGATACAAAGTTCATTACTAACTAGATCAAGTCTCTTTTGAGGGGAAGATTAAACTCCAAAGTGTCTGTGGAGACTTCTACTGCTTGCAGACACAGCTTGACACGTAAAAAGGCAAACCCTTAAAAGATGCAAGTTTCACTTTTCCCTGAAATGGCCACATCAAGATGAGGAGGTAGTAAAAAAAACTACAAATTAATTAGAAAGATACCACATTATTGCAAAGCTGTAGCTTTTCCCAAGACAGTTTGCAGGATGTGAATTTTGACCCATTTTAAATGCTGATGACAGCATTTTAAAACCTTTACAAATACTCAAAAGGTGGTGGGAGGGATGGAGAAGAACAGCTTAAATGTAAAGTGAAAGTTCAGCTTGCCTTCTAAGAGTCCAATACTGTAACTCCTATGTCCAGAGTCAATTCTGCTCACTGGGAAGGGTGTACAAATAGGGCTGTGCTGGCAGCTCTAGAATAGTTCATACCTGCAGCGTCCTACACAGACTCACTTTTATTCATGGATGGATTTTTCCAAATGTTTTTGCAACTACATGCATTGGATTCAGCGACAATCTGCAAGCCTACTTGGATTAACAATTCTCTCTCTTAAGGCAGATTCCTGAAACGAATTCGAACACTTTCAATTAATAAACAGCAAAAGCTATACACGGCAGCTCCTTTGTTCTGAAGCCCCGTGTTGCCAGTGAGGGTTACTGAGCCTGCACAGGGCAGGGCGTGCTCCCCCGTCCCTGCAGGTATGTCACTGGGACGGCTCACACCGCTAAGGACCTTCTGCCCAGGACAAAGCACACGTGTGAGCGCTCTCACAAGCACCTCTCGGCACACCCGTTAGTTCCGCTGCCCCCTCTCGCGTACCCCCGGCCCAGCGTAGAGGCTGCGCTGACCCCGATAGCCGGCACCGCTGCGGTACCAGCGGCCCCCCGCTCGCCCGAGTCTTTGTGTCCGTGCCGGCGCGAACAAAGGCGGAGGGGCTCCTCGCCCGGGCGCGGCTCTGCGGGGACCCGCGGCTCGCACCCACCTTCGAGAGCTGCCTGCGCAGGCTGAAGCGCTGCACCATGGTCCGCCGCGGGGCCGGGCAGCGCGGGGCGCGGCGGGCGAGGGGCGGCAGCCGGCGGCGCTCAGCGGGGGCTGCGCATCCTCGGGCGCGGGGGCCGGCACCGTGTCCTGCCCCAGCGCTGCCCCGAGGAGCCCGGCGCGGGGCTGGGCTGGGCCGTACAGGAAAGGACAGGACCGGGCAGGGCAGGGCAGTGCGGGGAGCGGCGCTCCCGCCTGCCGCTGCGGGGGGCGGGTACAGACACACCCGGCACCGCCCCGGCACCGCCCCGGCACCGCCCCGGCACCGCCCCGGCACCGCCCCGCCGCCGGCAAGGCCCGGCCCTGCGGGCTCAGGCGAGCGCCGCGCCTGCCCCGGGGCCCCCCTGAAGGGCGAGCCCGTCCCAGCGCTCCCGCCGAGCCACACCGGACGCGGGCCCGCGCAGCTCCGCTGCATTCGCACAGTGGCACGGGAGTGTCAACTCTGCCCCGGGAATCAGCACAGAAGACGCCGTTGCAAGCACTAGAAAATAATTCAAGAAAATATTTCTCCCTCCCCGCCATAAATATGCAATAAAGATGTGTGATAAAACAGGTACACTTGCAGTTCTTCAAATGCCGTGACAAGAGTGGCTTTCGGATCCTGAAAGTGTTCTTCCTCCACTCACAGAACTGGTGAGTGAGGGACACAGCACAATCTTGCAGAACAGGGGATTGCAGGGCTCTAACCTCGCTTTGCAGCAATGCTCCGAGGGGCTGCAGGAGTCCAGCAGGCAGGACAGACACAGTGCCAGCCTGCGCTGTGCAGAGGGGGCCCGCTCTCAACCCATGGGCTCGGGCAGCTGCCAGGATGTTCATACACGAAGGAGGTAAACCAAAAACCCCAAATACAATGAGGAGCTCAAAATCTCTGGAAACAAGCCTGTTTCTGAAGTAGTCCTGTCTCACCATTTTAGTTTTGGACTTCTTAGGATTTTATTTCCAACTTATTTTGTAATTGCCTCCTGCATGCAATAGAAAGGCTTCCTTTGAGCACTACACTGAAATGGCCATGGCTTGATCACTCCAGTACATGGTCTTACCTACACAGAAAAATAGTTTCTCAGTAACTATCAGCAAAACTACTGGATAAGGAACAGCTCCCATGCCAGAGCATGTCCCTGATGAGTCTTGACTCAATATCAGTGCTGGATTATCCAGGACTGGGCTGCTCATTAGCACTCTCCTCAGACCTTAGCTTCACTGGGTACCAAGTACTGGCACAGTGGCTAAAAGGGATCCCGTTGCATGCTTCAGCTAGGACAAATCTGGGGCTCCAGACAGCACAGTCTATATGGTTATGGTGTGTACCTAGCTGTTAGGAGTCAGCTGTGCATTGACTCCATACAAAACCCCTCCCAATGGCAGGTACTAGGTAAGTACAGATTACTACCATGCATGATTGTATAGTCTTGTAGAAAAAGGAAGGTATATTAGACCAGAATATTTGCCTTGTTAAGGAAAATGTTTCTAGCCTATTTTTAAGGCTATCAGGTGATCTGGACACTAGAGATAGAAGAGACATTTGCAGTTGGGCCATGGAAGGTTATGAGAACAGTCAGTGTGGTTCCTTAAATAGACCTTGAAGGGAAAGTTATAAGAAGATTAAACAGAGGTGTTTATTTTATAACTGTCATTCAAAAGTTACATCAATAGATGCATTCTTCAGCACCGAAATCCCAGCTGTGAAATGAGAGCAGGATTCAGTAGCATTCTGCCCAGTCAGGGGTAACTCAGGGGTATTGAATGCAGACACGTTCTGTACAGGGAAAGTACTCCCTGACAGAACTTGGACTCCTTTTCATAATGTTCTCCTTTTTTTGGAATATATGGAAAAGTACATTACCCAGTTACCAGGCCTCAGTTTTGTGATGACCATGGAGAGCTGACAGTACAGAAAACAAAAAGGACTGGGACACTAGAAGCACCTCCTTGTACTGGCAGAGAAGACACCAGATGCTGTGGGGATTCTGCATCTAGCAGCTGCATCCTCCTCCTCCCTGAACTGGGTCAGTACTTCTTGTTCTGCAGTTTGGCTATATTCAGAAGCCTCATGCACACCGTTCAATTCCTACTGCAGAAAATCCATACCACCACCTTGAACAGCTGTGCGCCAGGGAAAGCTCACGTGCCTACTGCTGCAGAGACCAAAAGGACAAGTGTGTGTGAGATGAGAATGAGAGTGTGAGTGTAAGAGTGAGTGAGATGGTGTGGGAGCACGAGAGAGTGTGAGAGTGTGAGTGTGTGCACATATGCAGTCAGTCAGTGATGCAGTGTGGGAGTCCACAATAGCACTGGAGTAAAACACTGGAGCCTGGACAGCCAGCTGGTCACCTTATCTGCTGCACCCAAACCTCTCTGCTTCCATGCTGCCTGACAGGAGATACCAATGGCTCTGGGTAATCAGCCTCTCACCTGCAGGGCTGGGTGCCCAAGGTGCTGAGGACTACCCACTGTCCTGCACCTGGGACACAGAGTGCCTCATTTCCTCCACAGACACTCAGCTCTCCCTTCCCCAACAGGCTCCTGTGGCTCAGAGTCTGGGTCACAGAGATACAGATAAGGAATGGAGCCAGCTTGGCTGGGAAATAATCCACATCAGACTGAGATGGGACTGCCAGATTAGCAGAATTGATGGTAGCAACATTCTCCTTTGTCTCTGGAGCCAAGGCCTCACATTCAGCATTTCCAAACAGATGCTTATGATCTTCACTGTTAATTAATGGCTCCTGCTCTGAACATATGCCTTAGTCCCCTGTTGCTGGGCTATTGTCACTTCTTTTCCTAATAGTACCTTCCTACAGCAATTATTTCCTGTGCAATAGCTTAATTGGTGAATTCTTCTGTTTTTATCCAGGAACATGATGGAGAAAAAGCAAGATTTCAGTAAAAGGCACCAAATTTTATTTTCAAATTTAAAATGAACTTGACATAATGAACTAGTGCCTCTGCCTGATACCCCTTTATGAGAACACAAAACACAATTAGAATTAATCTTTGGTACAAAATATCATGTAAATAATTTTCTTTTTTAAAATGCTCAGTAAAGAAGATAATTATTTGTTTTAATATCCCTCTCATGGAGATCTCCTACAGCTTTTTACTTGTATATCAAATACAGAGTTTTTAGCAGTTTTTAAAAAAATTATCTTTTAGAACCATATAAAGCTAGAAGAAATATGTATGTATGAATGCTACATCAATGCTTGACACATGTAAATGAACAGGAAGGGATCTTCCTGATAACCTCTTACAGAGGGACCTTTTGAGATAACCAACAGGAGAGACATTTTCTAATTGCAGAAGGTTTGGAAGATTAAAATTTCATATTTTGAAACCTACACGTTCTCAGGATAAACCCTTTCAACTTATTTCATATGTATTTCAAAATAACACTTACAGACGCCTCAGTGCTCTGGATCCATGACAGTGAGCCCCAGGCCTCTGCACGCAGCAGCTATGGGCTGCTGTAGGTCTCTCTGAGTCCCCCCCCCGCCCCGTATCACACTCCCCCGCTCCACCGTGCGGCCCCGCGGCGCCCCCTGCGGGCCGGAGCGCCGCTGTGCGGCCCGAGCGCTCGGGAGCGCCCGGGCAGGGGCAGAACCCGCCGCACCTGCGGCAGAACACGGCACTACCGCCACACCTGCACCTCCGCCAGAACAGCCCAGCACCTCTTCCTGTCACTGACTGGGGTGGCATTTCACAGACCATCTCCTTCCACCCTGCTGCTCTGGGCAGGGATACCTTCCACCAGCCCAGGTTGCTCCAAGCCTCATCTAACCTTACCATGAACACTTCCAGATTCGGGTATGTCAAAGCCCTACACATTTAAAAATCACCAGAAACTCACATATTTAAAAGATGCCATGTACTCCTAAGAAAATTCTCAGCAAGTTCACAAATTAAGTTGATTGAGAGGAAAAAGAAGCCTATGTCCTCCACTGCAGCACAGGCTGCAGCCACCATCAGCACGACTTTGCCTCTCTCAGTCCTGAACATTGCTAACCCAGGCCTCCATGTCTACTTTACGTTAGGCAGTCTTACTTTGGGTAAGACTCACCTGTCCTGCCCACATTCAGTACTCACAGAAAGTGGGACACGGGCATAGCGTTGCACTGCTTAGAGTAAAAATTACTTCCGTTTTTTTCAGGGACCATATTTCTGTTCCTGGCTAGCACCGGTTTGCTGCTCAAGTACAGCAGATTTCCACTTCTCACCAGAAAGTCACAGCACTCCCATAGTTGTAAAATATTTGAACATGCCCCAGTAAAATATCCTTCCTTCCTGCAAACCATTTGGAACTGGGAGATTAGATTAGCTCTTTTATTCAGGACTTCCACCTGCAAACTGCACAAGGCAGATAAACACACCCAGTGGTGCCAAAACCCTGCCTAATCCTAACACCCTGGCAGAGTGTCATGGTACAACTCAACATCTCTCCTCTCTGCCGCCCACCTCCTATATGGGCAGGCCACTGCAAAGCAAAAGCCCAGGTTTTATTATTTTAACATTAATTTCCAACTAAATTACACTTAGAATTTCTACATAACTGTTTCAGAAAGCACTCATGACAAGTTTGCAAAAAGGATGACAAGATATATATCACAATCAAATCTACAATTAGAAATTACTTAAAATATTTTGAAGTTGCCATGAAATTTGATACTAGCACCATAACTATCATAGACAGTATTGGTACAGTGAATAACAGGCAAACAAAGCATTTGTCACTTTGGTGACATCCCCACAGTTAAAAACCATGGGGATAAAGATGGTGCAGCCCCTTTCCCAGCGGCTCAAAATCATGATTTTACTGAAATTGACCCCGGTCCTAAGAGAGATTTGGGGATGATGTTGGATGGTACTCTACCGTGGAAGATGCAGACCAGTCAAAAACATCGATGACACATCTGCAGTGGCTCTGCTACTTGCTGCAGCATGCACCTGTCTCCAGAGCTTGCTCTATCATGGCTGAACACGTCAGCAGAAGATGTAGCACTGAGTTGTAACAGTGCTAGAGAAGGTTACATTTATAGCCTTCTAACTGAGCAACCAAGTAACCTCCCAGCGAAGGACACTAGTTGTTGACAACTTGAGGTGATAACACCTCCACCCTGCGCAGAACAACATCACCAACTGTAGGGCCTGAGGAACACTGGAAAGGTGACTGTAAACAGAGGGGAGGGATTATAAAATAAGAAGTGTGTGCATAACATTTTAACACCAATAATACTTTTCCTTCTGTAAAAAATTAGATCTGGACTAATAATGATGAGACTCTTCAGACTTCAGTTATACTAAAATTCTTGGCTCTTCCCATATAGAGAGAGAGTGTGTGTGTGTGTGTGTCCTTTGCCCACAAGACTTTGAGCGTAATGCCCCTCTCTGCTGCACAAAGGTCACTGCTCCCAGAGAGGGAAAACAGTGCCAGCTGCAGAATGGGCTTCTGGGGCAATTAAACAACTGAAGACTAATTTCTGAGCTTGTGAAATAACCCTCAGCCTGGTCCCGACCTGTCTCAACTTGCAATTAAGCCACCCCAGTGATCTGCCAGTATCTTATCTTGCTGCAAGACACAAACAGTGCAACCCTATCACCCTGCACTGCACAAATGCTGGGCTGACATTTCCACTGGGTGCAGAGTGGCACAGGCACATGGGAGCCAGAGCTGCCCTGGACACAATGACACAAACCCGTTCGGATATGCTGGGAGCCTGGATCTGCAGCTCCAGGGGTGTACAGGGCCACTTTTAAGAAAGAAATAAATTCCTGCTGTCCTGAAATGCTCTTTGTGCACTGTCTGTCGAGGTTCTTGTACACCTGGCTGTCAGGGTAGCCCCTGCTTCACCCTTCCAAAAGAGTACAAGTTCTCCCTTCACAGGAACTGTGCAAATTGGTGCTGGCTGAACCTGATTCAGCTGCAGATACTGAAAGTGAAATAATTTTTAGCATTTCCAGTCCCTTACAGCCAAAACTACAAATATTTTACTTCAATCAGTTACCAAAAAAAAAAAAAATTACCAAATGCTCAGCACCACTGTAAGCCGAACTGGAGAGCCAACACTAGAGTATGGTGCTAAGATTGCTTGTTCTTTGGGGAAATGGGTTAAAGCCAAAGTCATCTTTTAGAGACCCAGGACATACTGCTCACAGCCACAGTAGACTTTCCACATGGTTTTAATGTTATAAAAAACTCTTATCTTCTCCCTTTTCACAGGTGGTTCTCCTAGGTGTATTGCATGGTGTTTAGGACAGAAGAATTTGCACAAAATATCTGGCAAATAAGTTACCATTAAGACTATTTACAGTTGGAGAGAAACTGTTCATTCTTTCACAATTGTGCTACATATACTGAAAGGATGGCACCTTGATGTCTTGTTTATGCTATCATGCAGTGTGCAGACCAGTGTGAACACTTGGAAGGAGTTACTGTAAGTAATTAAGAAAAGCAAGCTTATTGCTGGTAGGTTTGTGATACCCATAGGATCTACTTTATCTGGAAAATATTGATGCAGCTGCAAGTTGAAGACTGTAAACTTATGCCATAAGTATATGCAGTAATTTTCTAAAACGTAGACATTAACAGAATATAGATTTAAGTTGATAACCAAAACACAAAGATACTTGAAATATTTATGAAAACTTATTGTCAAAACTGGCAAGTGGATGTGAAGTTCTGTCAGGATACAGTAGGACTGAAGTGAGTGGAGCCTTGAAAAGCTGCTCTATGAGAATCCCACTGCAGGACAGTAAATCCTTTCTCTCATCATTCCTGCAGCCCTAAGACAGACAAATGGCAACCAGAAAATGTCTGGGCCTACGGAGGCAAAAAGCTGCAAATCCACCAAACGGCTTCATACTAAATTAATCCAAGTTGGTCTGTCTTCTCAGTGATGCCAGAAGGTGTCAGCCAAGGGCTTCCACCAAACATTCCAAACCAATTGCCTGTCCAGAATCCAGACTGAATAACCTGATCTCAGTACAGCCATGCTCCAACACCAACACTGGTGTCATGCCCAGGTGACAGCAAACCATACAGCGATCTCCATGGCAAAAATCACAATGAGGTTCCACAAGGCCAGGTGCTGGGTCCTGCATGTGGGTCACAGGCATGAATAAAAGTTCATGTGGACACAACTGCTCATCAAAGTACCAATAATTTCATATCTCTCAAACATCAATATTGTTCTGGTCTTGACACATAATTAATTACCACACAAAAAGCTCTCTAAGTACATGAGACCCAAATGAGATCCGTGCAGGCTCAGCCATTTTCAAACAACCACAATCCCAATTTTCCCAGCTCAGTGGGTTGCCTCTATAAGAAAAGATCTATGCAAAAATATTTAGATTGCTTGAAATAAAAGCCCAAGTGAAGTATCTCAGTAAGATTTTAATTATTACACTTTCAATGCTATGACAATCTCATTTCTCAGCTTCTATACAAAGCCTAACAACATGTGGCAGGATTATTACACATGCAAATATATGTAAATGAGGTATTCAGAAAAATCTGATCTGTTGTTTTGGGATAACATTTGCCCTTCTATTTCAACAACAAATTAAGAAAACAGAGAATGTAACAATACTGTGAACTAAAAACATTTTGTGTGCAGAGGATTATTAAGAATTTATTCTCCTTTACACTACAAAATACTCAATGTCCTTCATTCCCAATGAGAGTGGAGGACCTCAGCACCACAGAATCAGGCTCATCCAAAACTTATTATTCTGAAGAACCATATAAACACAAGGTCAACCTATTTACAGGCAAAGTTACAACACCACCGGAGTTTTCCACCTTTACCTGAAAGGCACTATCACAGCCCTTGCTAAACTCTGACAGTTGCTCCAGGCTTAACCTCGTTCTTCACAGAAATCAGTGCTTAAAGCAGAGATTGTATTATGCTTCTGTTGTATGGTATGAGAACCTCAAAAGTCTCTGAACAGCCTGAGCAGGCAGCTCTGTTGCCTCTGTGAGCCCCAGTGCCAATGCAGTAACACTACAACCTGGTCCCAGCACCCAGGGTCCAACCTTGGCCCAGGAGCTTTGCAGAATTGACAAGAAATAAAGACTCCTCTCTCCAAAACTTTGCAGCATCCACACATAAAACATTGGCAGGGGAAAAAAATACCAAAACCTAACCAACCCAACCCCTCACTTCAGTTAACAATACAACATTTTGAGGACATGGCCCTCCTAAGCTTTCTGGCACACTGTTTAGTGGGGGAGGTTGTGTGTGTGTGTGTGTAATGGGGTTATAGACATGAAAAGGAAAGTGTAGGTGTGTCTAATCAGGAGACAGCTGGAAACTGACCCTGCCATGTGAAATAAGCAGGCTGGGGAAAGAGGAAGCTCCTGAAAGAGAAAGCGTGAGGCCTAAGAAGACATCTCACATGCCAGAAACTGAGGATCAGGAGTGAAAGACACACATTGGCTACACCTATTTTAAAAAATGCAACATAAATGACAAAATGGTGCCCAGCACATGAAGAAAGATGACTTCCATCTGGTTCATATAGCTGGCACAAAGACACCAGGAAAAAAAGGGGTGGAAAAACGGTAATGCAATAGGAGCTTTCAGAAGTTTAAAAAGTCCAAGACAAAAGAGAGGCAAGACAAACTAATATCAATACCATATCTTGCACACATCTTTTCCTTGCACACGGTACTCTGCATGTGACTCAGAAGAAGGGGACTCTGAGGAGCTGGCTGGAAAACTCAGCTCCTAGAGCTTCCCTGCCCTGAGCCCTGCCCTTCCACAGCTGCCCCATGATGGGCGCCTGAGTTTCTTAGTATACCATGGAATTTAATTACAAAATTTCCTTTTGCACTTTTGCAATTTACCTCATGGACATGGCCAAGCCGGTAAGAGTTTTTCCTTTTCCAAAGGAAAAGTATCTGTGTTCAGACATAGCACTACCGCTAAAAAGCAAATGTAACAGCATTGAGTAAGACCAACCCAACAAGAAAATAAATCACAAGCTTTAGCCAAGCTCAACACAGCATTTATGTAAGCAATGTCAAGCATAAACTCTAATCACTGTGCAGCCTTGCACAGAAGGATGACACTCAGGGCTTGACTCCACAAAACATGGTAGATATGGAAATAGCCCAGATGTGTTTAACAGGTCTTCAAGCTTCAGTAGTAAGCAAGACTGAAGCACGTGGGCTCCTGCTCATCCATGCCTGACAAAACAGTTCTGCAACAGGTAACGCTCGTGCCGTTCCAATTAGAAGCACTGACAATTTCACAGCCACCCACAAAAGAAAATAGAATAATGCTCTGGTAAAATAAGCCTCTGATAAAATATAAATGAAGGCTAATTTCTCAGCAATCCAAGTCTGATGACTTCCTTCATCTACTCACAGCAAAACCTTCTGCAGTCATAGTCAAATCTTAAAAGCAGTAAGGGTGCATGGCACACAAGGGTGTGCAGTGCCTGCAGCTCCCTGAGACCTTCACGTCTCACTTCAACAGCCTAGTGAGAAGGTACAGAGCATGTGAACCAAACAAAATGTTCACTGCTCTTCCTAACTGTCTGAATAGATCTGAATACTGGGAGAAAAATAATGAAAGAAAGGAAATGAGAGCAGGAATTCCTGACACAAGAGCAGTGCCAGCACAGTGACACAGGTGACATCAAGGCATGGGCACAGCCCTGTGCAGTTCAACACCTGTTACCTGATAGGGCAGAGGAGCCCCAGAACCACTGGCACACATCTAACACCAACGGGAACAAGCCTTGTCACTACAGGGGGAGGTACCAGCAAAGCAAACAATGACAGAAGACAGGAACCAGAAAACAGAGTTATATTGCTTGACTACAAATCCTATGTTACATAGTTCTTGTCATAATTAAATCACAACTTTTCCATTCTGTGAGTTGTTTCTCTGTTCCTTGTAGCTTGTATAGCCCGTATGTTCACAACAGATGGATCAATGCTGTAGCTCAGTGACATTTTTCTAATTATAGATGGATTTAAGAAATTCTTAAATAATTTTGAAGGAAATACTCTCTGCTGAGGGAAGGTGAGTCAGTGTAGCATCACTGTCAACAGCAAACACCAAAACCAAGCAAGTGAAATTGCTGTGGCTTTATTAAAGGGAAAAGGTCAAAAATTTTTTTAAAAGATAACACCACAAAAAGCCGAAGGAGACAAATAGGCAAAGTGTTGAGAAAGTGAGCACAAACCAACAAAAAAAGTTAAGTGAAAGTTAGATGCAGAGACAATCCATACAGGCTTGGTAGAACCTGGGGGTCCAGAGGATTCTCAACCCTGATGAGCGATTATCTGCCAGACACTTCAAAAAAATTATTTCTATTTCTTAAGCTTCATTATGTTATCTAGTCTCAGTGAGGCTAAATAAAATAGGAGAACTTAAAGTAATACTGTGTGGAACAACTTCAATACCTCATAACTTAAAGACAGTGTTTAAAGTTTGAATTTACATCAAACTTTAAGTTTGCTCTAATGATTTCAGATTTTTCCTGGCTCTTTACTGATTCTTATTTGAAGTGCGTTGTAAATAATTTTCCAATACAAATTTTTGAATGAAGAGTTAGTTTTTGCAACTTAACAACTCATTGATTTATAGTCATAAATTCCAGCAGCGCAGCAGCCTGAATGCTAAGCTGGCTTCTCCAATGAAAACAGCACTGACATCTGTTATAAGGGTGATTTACTAAATGACTGCATTATGCTTTACTGATTTGACAAACCAAGAAGCTCTGCTAATAATCATATCAGTGATTTAAAATTTACATGGAGCTAATTTACAAATGCATTACATCTCTATACTGAAAATTCAGTAAAGGCTGCTATATACAATATAAAGCTGTACAATTATCTACATTTAACCTGCAAGCTGTCTCCCATGAATTTATAACTTCAACTGGCATCAACATACTTTAAACCTAGTATGTATAGACACATGCCATAGCCAAGACGGTACACCTCAGACTGAAATAACAGCAAGATATTATGTAAATATGGCAAAGACACACAGTGCTTTTTACAGAATATCAGACAACATTCTGTTGTTCTCTGTGAAAAAAACCCCAACATTTCTATTTTTCAATTTTTACATTTTGTTTCCTGTGCAAATTAAGTCAAGCATAGTTCATGTGATTTTTACAGCTCCCAACATTATACAGATTGCATAGCAATATTGCAGCAGTCTTGACCTTTCTGGCTCTTGGAGGCATGAGAAGATAGAGATCCCCACATTTGGAAGGCACTAAACTACTGAATAACTCTTCCCACCTTTGTGCCACACTGTGAGATAGTGCTGTTACCTGCTCTCAGGAGAGTAAATGAGGTACACCACCCTGACCTGCAAAAATTTTCCAGGAAAAGAAAGAGTCCAACTCTCCCGCCCATCTTTCTTCCCTCTCCTACAGACTATCTGCTAAAAGACAAAAGGTAGTAACAGAAAAACAGGCACATGCAACGTGATTTCAGTACAAGGGATTGACACTTGCATCTCCCTCTCATTTTATGTCTCATTCACCATAGCAGTATTTCCTTGGCTGTGTCACTTTAGACCTACAGTATACATTGTTATTGTCTGTCATAAGATGGTACAAATATTATAAAGCAGCTAGAAATTCACCAAGCTCTACCAAGGGTCAACTGATCACAGAGGTCTCTGATGGTTTAGTCCCCAAAGGTGGTCTCTCCCCCCTCATTTTGTTTTCTTCTGTCAGACTCCAGTCCCTCTCTCTCATCTCTCCAACACGGAGGGGAGAAAGCCTGTGCAGCTCCTCTCCCTCAGGCCACCAAGGGCACAGCCAGCAGCACCAAGGATGGCTCCCAGGGGGTGACTGCCTGACGAGGCCAGGGACCCCGTCCCCAGCCACTCTTCCGTACCACATGCTGCTCCAGAGGAACAGCAGCTGCAGGGTGAAAGTGGCTGCTTCACCTAATCACAGGCCCTTATTTGCCAAAAAGTGACTCCTAAACTTGTTCTCACACCTGCAAGATGCTGTAGCAGAATGCTATCAGATTAACAGTCTTCATTTTTCCTGTCACTCCTGCCACATGACCCCAGTGGTTTCCAAACTTTGCACACTCAATCAGTACAAAATGTTTGAGCATGGACTCCCAATACATGTATGCTTATTTATAAACTATGTACATGTACTACTCAACTATTACAATATGCTTATTTTAAAACATACACAGAAACACAAACACTAAAGGAAAATAAATATAAAAACAAACCAAAAAATATTTCCTTCCTACACTCCAGTGGACTGTCCTACCCACATTCCGTTTTGGAAACCACCAATCCAGGCAAACATTTCATCAGACAAAGCTGCACAGTGGGAGAAAAGGCCTTTCCCCATATTCCCACATTACTTACCTAATATGCTTTGGCCCGTTCAATCTCCCTGCTCATACATGAAGTAAAGGGATGACAGTTTGAAATCAACAAACCAGACCTTGCTTTATAAACTTCTGTTGCTGGATTTGGGTACAAACTCAAAAAACGAACAATTTTCCCTAAAATTCTCCTGAAACAAAGATCCTGAGTTCACTCACAATGAAGAGAGAGGCAATATACAAGTAAACCTGAAGCTATTATGAGGTCTCTTTCTCACCACTCTCAATGGCTTGACTAACTGCAAAGTTAACCAGCCCAGGAGAGTGCATGCTTTTCACAACTACTTCATTACTATCTCTGTTGTTTTAACAGTCAGCAAGAGGCAAAAGCTCCACGCAGACTCCTTGCAAGAGGAAACAAAGTATATCCAGCCTCCATAGACCCCTTTGTTATTAAGGGCTGTTTTTCAGAGGACTCTCTGAACCAGTTTCCTGAACAAACTAAAATGAGCTAATCAGAAAGCTAGTCTTCCAAAAAGCAAACCAAAAAAACCCCAAAAACATCAAACTTCAAGAATGCTTCAATTAAATTGATCTGGGAAAGGGGAGATACGGTAAGACAAATGCTGCTTGCTTCTTGATATCATCAATAGGCTGACAGGCAAACTTTGCAAGAATGTGTCACAGAACGGAGACTGTCATTTCAGTGACTGCTTCTCCCACACAGGCAGGACAAACTGAAGGAGACAGCAGTGATCCCTCAGCAGCAGAGCAGCCATGATGATCTAAACCACATACAAGCAACCCAGCACTGAGGGGCTGGACAGTAGTGCAGGCTGCAGCCCATGTTCCCAGAGCCTCTCACAGCCTAAAAGACCAACAACACCATCCACTCACACTAGAATTCTTTGCTTTTATAAAATACAAAAGAAAATAAGAGAGGAATTTAAAAAGTCATCTAGGTAAATGGAAGGTTTTCTTGCAGGAACTAGCTAACAGTTGCTAAGAAGGACCACTCTGGTGGCTGCTCAGCCTATCACTCCTTGTTTGACCGAGGTGTGCCATCCAAACAACCTAATATGTTTCAAATGTAGCTCTCATTTCACTGATCAAATACATATAAAATCAGCCACCTGCCATGTGAGAAAATGACTAATGCTTGCATCTCTTAAGCTCTTTGCTTCACCACTGAAGAAGCTTTTGAACACAGTACCATTTGAATTTGCTGAAAGAAACCTGCTTTTCAAAACAAGATTTCAAAGGGCTTAAGAAAACATACAAGGAGATGATAAAGATCAAAGGTAAATCTGAGTAACTTACTGCTGCTGCTGTGGCCTCTTCTCCACCTACATAGATAGAAGAAGCAATCTCCATCACAGACAAGTTTGTGGGAGCATCAGTTGTGGATGATGATCTGGGCCGACCCGACTGAATATCCTGAGCAGACCTTCTGTTGATCTGCGGACTTCCTTTCGGGGCATCTCCCTTGCCCCACCTGCTGTGCAGGCTGGTCCCTCTCTTCATTTTGGGTGGCACTCTGATCTGCTGAAGCACCCGGTTCAGAGCTGTGGGGTGGGTGGAGACACCATCAATTTCAGCACAGACGCTTTGGCTTTCCAAATCCAGGTCAGGCTCCAGCTCAGCCTGAGCTTGCTGGACATCATGTGGAGAAACAGACGACCTCCTGCGCTGATGCTGGAACAGGTGCTTCAAGCCTTGACCAATGACATTAATGTTCTCCAAAGCATTATGCGTTATTTTGGATAATTTTTGCTCTGATTCATGTTGTTTTTTGGTTTCTTGATCTTGGGATTTGCCTCCAGGATCAGGGTCATCAGACAACTGTTCAGTGCCAGACGGCTCCATTGATGACACCCAACAAGTTTATTTGACTATTCATACATAAATATGTCCCCTTTCTTTAAAATGCTTGTGTTTATTTTGAAAATGCCAAGATTGCCAGCCAATTAGGTGTGTAATTGCTTCAAGAGTGACTATACATGCAGCTGTGCCACGGTGATCTCATGCTTATCTAATGTTAAACAAAAGAGTAGTCATTATTACACATCCATGCAGCAAGTGTGGGTTAAAATCCAATGTGCAAAACATGCCATTAACAAAATAAAATGCATCAGTCCTTGGAGCACCCCTCCACATGGCATTAGTTGCATCTAGGCTGTACGCAGAAGCCAAAGCTTGTGAGAGACAAGTCATTCATTGCCTGGGGGGAGAAGTCCAGCACAAAGGGTGTAGGAAAGCAAGAAAGGTACAAAGGCTGTTCAAAAAGGGAAGAAGCAAGAAGAAACCAGTGGGGTTTTGTTTATTAAGAACAAGCCCATAATAACATCTAACATGAGGTTAAACTTCTGAAAAGCATGTTAGTCACTTAGGCAGAACTAATTTTGCTCTTTGACAAAGATCTGATACTAAGGCCCTAACTTAACAGTATTTAACACATGCAAAAAACCAGAACATTTCCAAATAAGTTATTCATTTCCACATAGTGAGAAATGGCTTATTACAGCCAGCATCTACTGATGGCACTGGAAACTTGATGTGAAAATCTATCTTCAAGCAAGAACAGGCAAGTGAAATGCTTTCAGTTGGCATACTCTTGTTCCACAGCTCTCAGAGGAAACAAGAATGCATTTTGAAAAGTAAATTAAGCAACCAAATCTGCAAGGGATCAGCACCAGGTATGTGCAGCTCAGCCTCTGGCACAGGAACTGCGCATCTGTTCTTAGAGATCTCAACCCGAGTCATTCCCTGGGCTCAGGCAGGACTGGATTATACAACAGTGCATCTCAGCACTTGCTCATAGTAACAACTATGGGAGAAGGTCAGCAAAGATATGGGGAAGAAAGGGAGGAAGAAAGGAAGGATACAGTAAGTGAAAGGGTTTCACATCAGCACCATGAGATCACATGCTCAGAAGCTGACCATTGTTTTCTGCAAGAGAAAACTTTGATTAGGCTTCTATAAATACAGAAATCAGCTCACAAAGGTCTACCTCAATCTTGGCAGAAAGCAGTCTGTGCTTTAGAAAAGAATTATTTGAAACTCAGCATATTTGGGATTTGAGAGTGTTCCTTTCTATCCTAGAACAGCTGCAGAAACAGAATACATTGAGTTTACAACTGGAGTGCTCTAGATTTTGTGCATCTGAAGCCTAACACAATGGGTTAAACAGATATTCCAAAATGCTTTCCAAATTGCCATCCAAAAATATCAGAAGAGCTGCCTCTCTCTTTCTTTTTTTCAAGTGTCACTGCTATTAGTTGGAGGCAAGAAGAAACTCAGTACTTACAGAAAGCAGAACACTGGAATCATGCAGGATTTTACCTCTGTGCTTTGAAGATGCTATGAGCATTAAGTGTAAATATACTGGCCAGTTTAATCAGTAACACATTAAATGCAAAGGAATAAACTACATCCAAGAAAAAATATATTTACCCACATTCATGCAGCAATTGTGTGGCAGAAGAAAAAAAGATGTGCCAACAACATACCTACATACTTAACACTATCTTAAATGAATTGAAGTGCCTTTCTGTCTAGTAGTGTGCTTTGGCTTTTGAACTTCCTCTTTCTTAATCTTTTTTTTTCCCCTTCAGGCAACAGGTTTTGCAGAAAGTTAGACTACAGGACTGCACTCAATTTATGTTTTGGGACAAAAAATAGCAAAAACCAACAGACCAAATGGTTCAGTGAACAAAACTCACCATCTAAAAAAGCAAGAGTTCCAAAACTATTTGGCGTATAAAATACAAACCTGGCAGCTGACCCATAACTGCCTTTTTCATTTTAGCTCATTCACTCAGCATTTATTTTCAGTCAGGACTCACTGAAGAACTGCAGTTCTTATCTAAGATGATGGGTAAACTCTCCAGCCAGGATCTCTTTATCTCCTGCATACTCTCTATTCACATTATCACTGGCAATGCTGCTGGTCTTAAAGAACATCATCTGAGTCTAACTGGAATTCCACGCATTATCTGCTAGAAAAAATTACCCTGCTTAAATTAACCCTACGGCAGTTTACAAACCAGCCTGAAACAAACCAGCCCACAGTGAGCTCACCAACAAGATATGACCACCCTGTGTACTCTGCAACGTATTTCTGAAATTATATAGTCTCTCAGAGGTTCCTAATGGGAGCTTTGTAGTCATCTTCTACTTCTGTTTCCATAGGATGAGTCTGTTGTGAGCCTGAAATGAGCTTTGCAAATTACACGTCTGGTATGAAGGTCCTTACAAGTATTTATTTGTTCTAGTATCTACTTCTAGGGGGAAAAAATACTCTAAGTGTGAAGAATTGTGAATCTTCAAAATTAATTAGCACACTTATTTGCATTACGATTCAACTTTTGTCGTCACATTTTTACACCCACCTTTATATTCTGTTAGTGCGAGGAAACAATACTTTATACCATAAAGTTCAAAAACAAGAATACACTACATCAGGAACAAAATTCACAATTACATATACAGCCAACTGAGCAGATGTTACAACATTATTATACCCCAGAACATTCAAATACAGCCCTTCATTTGTGCAATTATTTCCCAGGAGCCCTGGGAAACAAAACAGTTCAAAAGAAAAAACTGGCAAAATCAACATTAGATAATAGTGAAAGGATAAACTTGTACTTGCCTCCATCATTTGCCCTTTAGCATGGCTGACCCACAGCAGTCCCTCCACTGAACAGAACTGCAAAAGAAATTTGGTATGAGATACAATACTGAAAACCGGAGGAAAGATATACATAAACAGCAAAGAAAGAGCATGATTCCAACTTCTAAAATTTTTTTTTAGTAATTTTTTTTTCCATTGAAATGCAAGCGCCCCTGGAAGCTGTCCTGTTTTAAACTCTTTCAAATAACTGAAGGGATAAAAATATGACTCAAGTTAAAGCTGAATCTTACAGAGTTAATCAAGAAGTTCTTGTGAAGGAGCATTTTATGTTGGGGTTTATGGCCACCACCACAGGCCGAAAGCAGAGGAAGATGCTAGGGCTCCAACCTGCACCATGTAGATTTTATTTTTTTCTCCTATGTAGTCATTCTCCATGCTCCCAGCCCAGGTCAAACAGCTGGCTCTGGTGTTCACCTCACAGGAGGTAAAAGCTGTGGGCATTCGGACACACTTGCACCTGCCACAGCTCATTGCACAGGCAGCTGCTGTCCCCTGGCAGCTCCTGCCTGTCCATTTCTGCAAAAGACCCAAAGGCCAGGTGCTTGCTAGGAGATGACAAGAGGACAGCCGAGACCAGACACAGTAACCACACTTCTCTAGGAAGCCTCAAGGACTAGTCTGAAACACAGCCAGATCACCCAGATTTTCCAAAGATGATCATTAACTCAACCAGCTCTTGAAAACAGGGAGCACACTATTCTTCAGATGAACACCCCAAGAACTCTGCACAAAAGGGGTATTTTGACTGTTTTATTCCACATCAGATTCCCACCTCCAAGACAGAAAGAAAGGAAGAAAGGGTTACTCTGATCCACTGAAGTGGGATGCTAGAATATGAAGTGATGACAGCAAATATTAAGAACTTGGAAAAAACAAATTAACACATTTTTGAAAAATATCTTCCTATAGAAGAAAATCCATTTCTATACTAGCATTAGTGGAGAACTAATACAATGTGTGAAGTACTGGTCACATGAGGTGTCACTAACAGAACTTCAGTCACACTATGTGTCTACTTTTTTTTAAGTTTTAATGTTATTTTTTATTCATAGTAACTGTAAGAGATTTTGTCAGCAAGGTCTTCAGAGACATGACCTACAGCACTACAGAATGACCTACAGCATTACAGGACCTGCAGATCAGCAGCTGCTTTTGGCTCAAATTGTTTCACGGCTGCCATAGTTCAGAGTCTGTGTCCCAGAGTGCCCACAGGTGGGCACTAAGAGGCATTAGCACCAAAACTACCTGTGCTGTCCCTCGTGTGAATCACAGCCCTAACTGACACACCACCAAAACTCCCACTTGCTGTCAGAAACTCCATTTTCTTCTGAACGTTGAGAAACTATTGCATGGGGCTAATCAAAATTCCTTCACTTCCATGTACTTACAAAGCGTAGCCATCATCTTGGCTTTGGTGTTTTTCGACAATTCTTCCCACTCTTTCACTTTTCTTTTTTTCTTTATCAAATACTTTGTAAGATGAACATTTCAAAAAAATTGACAAGTCTGAAAATACTTCTGCCCCTCTGATTTTAGACTTTATTCAAGTGAAAGTTTACTTTAAACTAATCAGTTTAATTAATTCCCTTCAAAATCAGAGTTCTTTGTAAACAAAGTGAACTCTGAAGCTACCACTGAAAACCAGTTTAGAGATTACTTATCTGCAGCTGAAGTACTTGTTACAGAAACAAACAGTACAGGACTGCAGAAATGGGGAAGAAAAATTATTTTCAAGGAAAGGAAACAGGAAAAATTCCATCTTCTCATAGAGTATTTCAAATACCTTTCTCTTATGACATATAAGAACACCATGAACCCTTAATAATAAAGATGCTGAAGTACAATTAGCTATATAATCCTCACATTCCTTTTATTTCATAAACAGGTCAATTTAACAGCTTGCTATAGACTTGCCATCACGGTTAGCAGGGATCTTAGGAAGGAGATGCTTCCCACTCATCCTATTTGGTAAAAGAAAAGCACTTTTCAGTTGTTTCAGAATAGAAGCAATTTTTGCTAAGAAAAAGCCCAGTTTAGTTTGAGAAATCCCAGATTATTTTCAGAAACCCATCCCAAAATGGAGTCTGTATCCAGGCAAACAGTTTAGCAAGAAGGACTAAAGAAGCAACACACACTGGAAAGCCACCTGTTACAGGAATTGGGAACCCTAGCAAGTGATTTACATCCAAAGGAGGATTAAGATATTTTAAAAACATCATTGCTCAGCAGAGCAAATAAGGAGAGAAAGCTCTGGGTGTGTTAACAGCTAATTCTATCAGAAAAAAGAACTCATGACAAACCAGAATGGGTGTGAAATTCAAGGGGGCTGTCATCTGGAAAACATTTAAAGAGGAAGACACCAGTAACAGAGTAAGTAATTTGACTCAAGAAAACGGGATAGTAACATGACCACCCAATATCTAGAGAAATGTATATATTTAGCTATTACAATAGAACAATTTTGAAAAAGTCTGAGTGGAGAATTTGGGCCAGAATGGAAGAAGACGTACAAGAATTAATTAAATACAAATACCTTAGGTAAATGGTAGAATACAGGCAGAAAGAAAACAGAAAACAATACTATACTATCTTTAATGGAAAAGATACATACAGTTTTACATACATAATTCTTCATCATCCTCCTCCTCCAAAATTCACCCAAGAAAATATTTTTTTTTATTCTATTGAAGTCTGAAAGGAAAACCAGAAACACGAGATATAGATACACAAAGACCCTCCCCAGGCCAAGACCAGAAAGGGAGTATGGCTGATAGCACTGTTAAAGGAAAAGGCTGGCAGTGTGTTTAGGTATGAATTACATGATTTTTAAGATATTCAGGGACAAAAATGGCATTATGTGTGATCCCATGTGAAACATGAAATGTTTCTCCTAAAATCCTCACAAGCCTAAAATAGCTCCACACAGTCCAGGCACTTGTTTGTTAGAGGTGAGTATGTTACAAGGAAAAAGGAGTGAGAGCAGATCCCCTATTGTCCTCCTTCTCTCTGAAGCAGGGGTGGGGAGGGAGAAAGTCACTTTTTCCCATGCATTTCCATGCACATTAACAAATAGCAACTACAAAGGTTTCATCAGCAGATTTTATGCTTTGGCACACCAAAAAGAGTTCACCATTTCTATTACTATATCCATTAATGGTTCATGTGTGCAAGGGCAGCATGCTCAGACATACCAGAAGGTGATCTTTCAATATCAGCCTCTTCTCAGATCCACATCCTGTTGAAACAGCTCCTATAACTTTATATTTAATACTGCTGACCAGCAGAACTAATGTATACAGTTTATGTTCCTGAAAGCTCAAATATTAATTCTGTAGATAAGAGAAAACTTCACTTATTGTCACTTACACAGCATATACCAAACACTACCTTAGTGAGTGACAGATTCCTTTCTCCTTTCAATTTCTTTTTAATAAACATCTTCCTGAGTACACCTACAACAGAATCAAGTACCTTCAATAACACTTGTGGGCAGCCTCTACACTACTGATGCCCTCCCTATAGGAAGTATTGCTTGCTCATTGCTCTGAATGTAGCATAAAGACTGCTGGTTCTTCTGCAAAGTAGAAGTTCACATCTAAGAACCATAGACAACATCACCAAAGATGAGGCAATTTTCCATGTTTATTTGAGTAATAATAACTCAAAGTGGCCTAAAGTTGAGTGACTGGTTTTCAGAAATGGTTCTGCTGCTTTGGAGTACAACTGATTGCCACTGACATCTTTTCTACTCCTGTCATCCTTTCCACCCCTCTCTGAACATTCAGTAACTCAGTGGTTACACTGTTTGAATCAAAGGTATGAAGTAAAGATCAAGACTTCTCCAAAATTACTAACCATGCAGAGGTATCAATACATAATCTTCTGTGTTTGTGATATGTTAAAATCTGTAGTAGATTCTCTGGATATGGGCAGAGCCCCTTGGAGAATGGAACAAAGGGAATGATGAGACAGCAATATTACTTCCTGACTTATTGACCACTACCCCAAAACCTATCCCTGTAACCCTATAGGCTATGTTACTGTAACCCTTACCCATTGGTCAAACTTGGATCCGCTCCAACCCTATAAAAGGAGCATATTTTAGCCCATTCGGCAGAAGAAGCGCCGACCTGGGACCCTTTCGCACCTCTCCTGAATAAAGCCATCTCTGCGGAACACCCGAGGCCTCCTTCTCCTCTCTCCGTCTGCTGCAGCCTCCGCCCGGGCCAAATAACCCAGCGAGCAGAGCTGAAATCACAAAAGAGCTTGCAATCACTTTCCTATCAACTCGCTAAAGGGTTTGGCCCGAGGCATCCGGCCTGAGCTAGCCTGGCATCTCGGGCTCCCTGTCCCCCTGGGGACTGGGCTCCCAGGCTCCCGATATTAATAGGCCAAAAGAGGCCATTAATAAAAATCTCATGTGAAAACCAAAGCAAAATGTTTCAGCTGTATTTCTATAGCTGGTGACCTGCCTATTTATCAGAAGCCTTTCCCAACTGCGCTGCTGCATCTAGAGCTGGTGTGCCATGGAGTCTGACTGTGGGGCAATGCTGCTGGCTCCACAGATCAGGACAACTTCATCCTTGATGAATTCCTTAGCTACATAAAGTATTTCTAGGTTTATATTACCATAACATGTGAGCAGTCTGTGAATTCACCCTTCAAATGCTCCTAGATTATGTTGAATTATTATTATTTTCCTAGTTTTCAGGCAACCCCCCCCACAGAAAGATCAAGAAGCTGCCTAAAGGTCATGTGACACTTTTACAGCAGAGAACCAAACCTAAAATTTGCTCTTATAAGGTTGATGTTATACTTCCATGATTTCTCCTGTTGATAGCTTCAGATTCATTTATGAACAGTGTACAGCATTGTAACTGGAATCTACTCAAACCACTTAAAAACATTTTCTGGAAAAGGCTACATATAGGCTATTTTCCATCACATTATACAAAAACAGTGCTTCAAGAAAGCTAAATTAATGTTCAAGAAAGACTTAACTAGAGTCTTCTGATTAGTTGACATTGACAATTACATATATCATGTACATTTTCTTGACTTTTTTTGTGAACATATTTAAAATTTGGAAGACAACACTAACAGTGCAGTCTGCAGGGATTTTAGAAGAAAAACAAACTGGATGAAGAATTATTATGAAGACAGCCTGTTTTACTAGGCTCAAGAGGGAACCTGCAATTCAAAACTATGTGGTCTGCCACAGGAAGGCTGACAGTTGACACTTTCACTTAATTTAGTGGCCTGTTTCAGAAAATTGACATCCTCACCCACTCTTCCTCAAAACCAAACTGAAGTTAAGCCAAACAGCAGCATTCGTTTGCTTTTTGCAAAAGGGAAAAATGCTGCACCCCTATTACCGTGTTCTAAAAACCAGCCAAGTGCATGCTCTGAACTCAGGGCTTCACTGAAGAACACTGAAGGGACATCTCCAGCCACAGTCCAAGCAGGGATCTGAAGCTGTCCTTTCACAACACAAGAAGTACAACAGAAATGGCAATTTAAGACATTTCCAACCTCTTTTGTCCCCTGGGGCTCATTTTCAGAACCACAGCATGGCATTCAATTTTAGTTTTTGTAGGCACAGATATTTCCACGGCTGTGATACGAACCAATACAAAAGAAAATAACTTTTATTTGAAGAAGATAGGACTGAGGGACAAATCTGACCATAGACCCCATTATAACAATTTTGGAATAAGGTTAAAGAGAGGAAGTAGACAGGGTACACAATTACTCCCAGATGGTGTTATCAAAAACCTCCTATCTGCTGCTATGGCCATAACAGCTGCAGAAACAGGAACTCATGTGAGCTTCAGCAAGGACTCATCAGAATACAAGTGATTTCACTTCTACAGTTCAAATACTGCATTTTGCAAACAGAGAAACTTCCTCCCCAAAGGAAAAGACTGAAGAAGTGTTAAGCAAATATTCAAAACAATGTGTCTTCCACAAAGAAAAGAATGGATTTAATTCCTTGAAGCATCTCAAATATTTTAGTGGTCACTTGCACTGCTACTATTAACTTCTCCTATTAACATCTGCATTATCTGGATCTGATTCTTCAGTCTCTGGAAAAATGCAACAGTACTAGGCCATGGCAAGAATTTCAGCAGGATCTTTTCAGGAGAGGAAGGGGTAGAGGGGAGAGATCAAAGCTGCTCTTATCTCCTCACTGCCTGTCTGCCAAGAGACAGTGCCACCTTCTGTGTGTCAAAGCTGACTCAAATGTCAGGAACAAGTGAACCATAAAGTGGAAATACAGGTATTTTCATTCCACTTCCAAGGGAAGACAAAAGGTTATAATACACCTATTTCTGGCATTAAAGAGAGACATCTAAGCATGCCAGTAACACAAAGAAAAGAAGAGATAGTCTCTCATTTTAACTCCTAGCAGAATTACCTGTGATAATGCCAGCAGAGATGCTGGCAAGATTTAGCAACTCTGGTTCTAAAAGAAAGGTTTATTCTAGGCTTGCAGTTGTAAGGAGGTTAAAACAAGTTAAATTAGCAGGCTTGTAAAGAAAGATATCATCTACCACCAACCCACACCCCACACTATGTGTTATTTGAACATGTGCTTTTAGCCCTTGGAAAGTATCATATTTACAATGACTCGTGAAAGAAGTAGAACTAACCTCACACATAGTGGTAAAATATTATCCCCCTGATGACTCAAAACCAGCTCTTTCTACCAGTATTGTTTAAAATGTGACACAAATCTGGCAAGACAAATTCTGACCAGAAGTCAATAGTCATCGCTATTCTGACCATTGATGCTGCTCAACCACTGACAGCTTCAGCCTGCTCTTCAGAAGAAAACTCTCCTTCCTGATCCTTTTTCAAGACTGTGAGTCTAGGGAGCTTTTACTTAAGTGTGACTCTTTAAAAAAATTGTATAACAGTAGTGGCCTTAATCTGGGGCCAGTTTGTTTACAGGACCTTTTCTAATCAAGCATTAGCACATTCCTCCCTGCAGGACTACAAACAAGATGTTCAGGTTACCCATCAAACACTGCTTGAAGTCCTTCAGTCAGCACTTGCATGAGGCTGGGAGGACCTATCAGTAAAAGACTACCCCCACCCACACTTTCTTACCTGTTCTCAATGTTAAAAACCTGCTATCAGCTGTCAACAGAAACAGGAGACGTGCATAAGGTGCTTTTGACTTGACTCATTACAGCCACTTCTCCCAGTCCCAGGTAGGCTCAAGCAGAACTTGAGACAAGGAACAATATAATTGCATTCCTATGTACCCTAACGAGTAGGAACAGCGTCAGCCTGGCCTGTGTATCTCACAGACACCGTGTGAGCAGAACCATGGGCACCTGCCCTGCAGCACACAGACATGCTGCCAGGCCTCTTTACAGGTGCCAAGGAACCAGCCCAGCATAGCCACAACTCCCTATCCTCTCAGAGCAGCACCTTTTGGAACAGGACCCATGTCAGCGATCCATCAACTGCTACCACACAGACTTGTGAATTCCCTGCTTTGCTCACTTTTTGGACTTTTGCAATAAAAATACTGATGCATATCTATGGTTCTTTTCTTCTCTTAGATCTTATAATGCATTTTAGACACACACACACACACACACACACACACACACACACACACACACACAAACGGCACAAACACAGCACAGCAAAGCAGCCACTCACAAATATGCTGCTCTTCAATATCCACCTCCACATCCAGCTGCACAGAGGCAGTAATTTGGTATAAAGCAATTGGGCTTGACTACTTTGTTGCCAATGGGAAACAAGTACTCATGCATTTAAAACCTCAGCCAAAATCATGTTTCTTCCCACATTCATGGCAGAGTCCACATAAAAAAAATCCACAAATCTTTACTCAAAGCAGCATAAGAAGAGAGCAATCTTATTTGAAATAAGGCTGAATTTCAGCTACCACTGAGAAGGTGTGGGTTTATAATCAGAGCCAAAAGCAAGACACAAGTTAATGGCTCCTTACAGAGCCGCAGTGCAGCCTGGGTTTCTGCCAGAACACCCGTTTGCTAGCTGCAGAGCAGCTTTGCAGCTGGTCAGGCTCCCAGTACAGGTACATGATAGGAATTTCAGTACATGGGTGGTTACAGAACACCAGCTATACCAGGTGGGTTGTCCCCAAGTGCAGAGCTTCCTCTTTCCCTTCACTGAACCTCGTGAGGTTCATTTCTGCCTATTCCTCAAGCCTATCCAGATGCCTCTGAATGGCAGTACTATCATCAGGTCTATCAACTTCCCATCTTGCATCACCTACAAAATTCTTCACCTGGCCCTATTAATATATTACTAATAAAGAGATTGTACAGTACTGGACCCTGTACTTCTCCCACAGACTGGAACTACACCAGAAGCATTTAAAGGACTTCAGTAAACCAGAACCAAAACTTTCAGCACAACAAACCAGCTGAGAACTAAGTCCCACAGCAAAAGCATGACCAGCACAGGAACTGCTCTGCAGAGCAGCAAGCAGCCACCGATACAGCCGCCCTCTCTGCTCCTCTTACCACAGGATGCTCTGCAGCCCAGGCAAACTTCTCACAGGTATCCAATGCATAGCCAAGTTCTTCTGTTATGCAAAGGCTCACATATGCAGAATATCTTCCTCCACAAAGCATTTAATATAAATCAGTAGCAACCAGAGCTAGAAGCTACCCCAGCTGAAAGCCACCACAGGGAAGGACCACAGCCCCATGCACCTAGGAGGGACTGGCTTTCACCAATAGAGATTTTGCCTTACTAGTCAGTCAGCCATCACTGGCCTGAATGAGCTAAGTTCAGTCTTAACAGATTCTGACCCAAAGTCGCTCTGTGTTCATTTCTCCCATTTTAACTGCTATTCAACCTCAAGATCACAGCAAGGACACTCACTGCTTCTCATAGACAAGTGACGCTACCCCTTATGACTGTGACCCACTAAAGCATGAAATGCTTGTTCAGCGGGCAGTGAATTTACAAACATGGGGTGCTATGGGTGCAGCACTTCCAGTGATCCCAGAAAAGGCCACAGTCCTTTTGCTCAAAACTAGTAAAACTGGGAACCACAAAAAACACATTTATTTGCCTTCAGGATAATCACCATGGCAACTGGCTTCCAGGAAAATAATAGTCAACAGCTTCAGTATCAAAGGCCACTATGGGATTTGTTAAGGACACCATCAGCTCACACAAATCCAAAATATACTGAAATTTGCCAAATTTACGCCTGAAAAAACTGTAAGTAGGTATCTGCAAACTTCCTGTCATAACCCATCCCACCAGCTGAAAGAACAGCAGTACTATTCATCTCAACACTGCAGTGTCCTCTAATGTTCTTTGAACTTTTTAGACAACCTGTAGAACAGTTTTAATGCAACATTCTCTAATGTACACAATTTCACCTTTCAGACCACTTCTTTACATCAAAAGAAAACTTTATCTTATACTCAATCTCCTTGTCACCCAACATTTTAGTAATTCACTTTTAGTTATATGAGTTTGAGTAATTAAACCGCATTTATGTTTTTCATGAAACTTAATGTTTTACAAAGGTAGGTCAACATTATCTTACAGTTAAGGAAATAAAGACTAATACTCTGTTTAGGAATATACACTCATGGAGACATGCACTCTATGTATTCTTACAGGTATTCAAAGATACTGCAGAACTTGTTCTATTTTCACAGAATGGTAGTTTTTTTGGGAAATGTGCACCATTAATTGAGAGGATTAGAGAGATCACAACTTACTTATATACCACCAAAAAAAATGCACCAAGTTGGGTTGCAGAATCCACATCCCTGGTACACTGCATAAAGCACCAATAAGGTGGCAATGGGCAGCTCAGCAAACCACTCCTAGTGTGTTCCTACAGCTTCTATGAAAGTAGCTTACAGGAAACAATGCTCCTCCTTTCTGCCCAATGCTGCTTTTGCACACTGCCACAGCCAAATAACACTGTCCAGGCAGACTGAGAAACACATTTAAAGTGTGCTACACCAACTTCTGTCCACTCATAACAGAGAATCTCACCAAGATGCCAATCCCCGGCCCCAGCTCTGCTTGCAGGCAAATGATGGAGGAGTTCCTTCAGCGCATTTAAGGGATCCCCTTCCCAACCACTGCACTTTGCTGCCCATCACAGTTCAGACTTGCACTGCAACACAGCCCATTCTGCCTTCCTGTTACAGGAACACCATCAGGCTGTTTGTTATAAGCCAGACAGGGAGGTAGGTCAGATTTGTGTCCCTCCAGTACCATCTCAGCCTGAATCACTGGAGCTTATCAACAAAAGCATGCACGTTGTCTGCTAAATATATCCTGTACGACAACTGTGCATGATGAATGATTCTGTCAGGTAGCTACTTTCAGCACAACTAGTTTTCCTTTTTAAACTAAACCCACTAATGAATGTCTCTTCTGGAAGCCAGAGAGGTGTGTGTTTGGCTGCCTTTCACTGTAACCCACCATTAACTGACAAAACTGCCACTGCCACTGCTCTGGAACGCTGGCATCTACATCACAGAAGGGATAAGGAGTCCAAGTAGTTTACAGAAGGAAAAGATGTTATCAGTGCACACCAGCCTCTTCTAAGCCCATACAGAGGCAGTTAGCCAGCTTCCTCATTCCAGGTTTAGAATATGTATAGACAGCTAAAAGCCTCCAAAGGAGGCTTTAGGAAAAGGAAAATAAAACCGTGCATACTGGCTACTTTCTATGCTGTGGAAACAGCCAAGGCTGTCCATCTCTTGTTACCTGAGTGGGACAAACCTGCACAGCAACAAGGCAAATCCCACCCAGCTCTGCTTGTGTCTTGTACATCACAGGCATATTGTCTAATGAGACTGCTCCTTTCTGGGCGCAGAGACCACTGTGCCAGCACCTGTGCACAGGAAGGCAAGCAAAATATCCTTCTTTCCTAATCTTCATTCCAAATGCTTCCAAATTCAGGGCAAATACTCTGTAACTTCATGTGAGTGCTTTACCTAAGCAAATAGAGCAACCACCATTGCCTCCCAGGCGCATTTCAATGACACATGCACTTTGAAGAAGAAAATTTCCGCAGACCATGGTGGTATTTAGGAACTGAATGGGTGAGCAGTGGATACAGCTTTTCGAAATACAATCTTCTGAGTACTCCCACAGTGGGTTCAACCAAGGTCACCCTCCATACAATGCCAGCTGGGTATTCTAGTGCTCCTACAGCCTCACTGTGTACATGTATATTCTGCTGCTAAAACCATGCAAAACAGTGTACATCAAGCTAAATCTAGAATATGTACACCTAGAGCTCTCTTTGCCCTAATCAGATGGCCTTCCCCTTCCATGTGCTCTAAGTCATAGCAGGCATACATACCTCAAAAGTGCTCAGGGTAGCTTGTCTCTTTGCATAGGTATGCTCACAGTTGTAATCCAAATGTCATCAACAGACGTCTAACTTTAAAAAAATTTAGAAGTATAAATTCCAGAGGAAACAGGAAAGTCAGGGGAGGGAAGAAGATATAATTTATCAGCTTCTACACTTGCAGGCATCTGCAGTAGGTACTGTAGGTCATTTTCAGAGTAAATCTTGGCAACAATGCTTCTTTGTAGAGGAGAAAGACCTGCCAAAATTAACAAGCATAATAAGAAACGCCACTAATACCTGATAAACAATAAAACAGCACATATTTTCCCCTTCAGAGTCCCCTTCAGAGAAAAGAATTAACTCATTTGAAAAACTGGGTTTCTGCCAGCTTTGACATATTTAAAATCAAGAAGAATTTAATTTAAGAAGCAACCTCTGAAGTTACCTCATACTCTGGCTACTTTAACCTAATAAATTATCTCAAGGAGGGAAATCCTCTAAGCATTCAAATAAAGTTTGATCATATCAGAGCATGCAACACTATATCACATCACAGATTGCCCTGAGTCAGACAAACCTTCCCAGCTCATCAAATGCCTTGATGTTCACTGAGTATTTTGCCACAGGAGTGCCTGTGTGACCAGTATCAGACTAAAGAATTAAGCCACTGTCCAAAACGGGGACCAACACAGAGTGTGATGGAAGCCCCAACACAGCATGCACATAAAGTACATACCTGGGGGGTACCTGCATGGCATAAATGTTCTGGAGTGTTGGCAAACTTCTGAAATTTTCAGGTCTGGATTTAAGTTAATAAAACGTAAATGTTTTTGGGGCAGAGACCTCCTGTTCTGTGTTTGCATTTCACATGGTGTGTCAGATCTAGCTTCCAAATCAAAGTTCTCAATCTTATCTTGATAGAAGTGTTTTGTATTTTTGGTACATGAGTTTATAAATAAAAAGTGTCAACTAGATCTGCATTACCATTAAATGTTTCTGAAAGTATGAAGACATTACATTTTGCAAAAATACATTTAACTCTACACAATTAATTGTTTTATTCTTTCTTTTTTTCCTTAACAGCTTGGCTGGAAGAACAATTTAAGATTTTGGAGCTTGAATTCAAGCCCAAACAATCAGCTCATTGTGCTGTAACAATATCCAGGGTCTCAACTGCTTAGGGCAGTTAAGTATTTTCAGCATTTCATCACAGCAGAATACTGAGTTTCTAGAAGTGCAGACAATGCACGTCTAGACTGCCACCTTCACGTTCCATTTCATTCAGCCATCTTCATTCTTTCTAGGGATGTCAGTTTATCCTCTAGGAAACATTGTGCCGAGTTCACAGATTTGCTGACCTTGGAAGGGACCTCTTGATGTCACCTGGGCCACCCAGGGTTCATTGCCTACACACCATTTTTACAAGTCTTGCTGTTGATAGACCACCCTGTTCCTGGCCCCAGAGAGCTCAAGTCCACAGGAGCTCCATCCCCCATGGAGAGTGCACAACCTCTATGCCAAGCAGCATTCAGTGTGCTACAGCAACCAGCCTTTATCAGGCCTTAGGGGACAGGCACAGCAAAAACCACTCCCTCTATTTCAGGGGTGAGGAAACTCCAGGTCTATCAAGAGGCAGCCAACCAGCCAGCTCACCTGAGAAACACCTTGCACTTGGTGAGTTCAGGTGCCAAAACCCAGCTCTCACTGGCAGACAGCTACTGAACCACCTGAGGAGAACACGCCACACCAGTAAACATGCTGGGGAAGCCAGTGGAACGGGAAGACTCCTCCTCCAGAGCTCTAAGCAAAAATTCCTAGAAACCAAGCCCAAGATATTATCACACCAAGTCTTTTTGAATGGTTCAAAACAATTCTCAGAAAGACCAGAGAAGACACTAACACAAGGTTTGCCTGACTCCAGAGCAGCCACAATTGCTAGCTCACAGTCAGGTACAGGCCATTCACCCAAGCAGTGGAGGAGCTGACTCACTAGATACAACCCATTTCCTGCAGAATGCACCTCCCTAAACACAGGGAAACAAAATCTGTAGACTTCCAATGATTTCTATTTTGTATCTGAATTAGACATAGGTTTTAATTACAGGAACTTCAGCTGTGATTAAATAAGATGCAAGACAGCTCAAACTATGACACAGAACTGCTTGGAAAACCAAACTTAGCAATGTGGTAAATTTTATGTGGTAAATGGAGGAGGGAAACCCCAGACTTTATGGAAACCTGAAGTTCCAATTTCTTTCTAAAGCAAATTCCACACTAAGTAGATCTTTCTCCATCTTCAGTCTGCTTCCATACTTTGGATGGCTTCCAGACCAGCTGGGTGGATTTATCAGGCAAAAGAACTGGACACAGTGTATACAAAGCTCCAACAAACCTGTTCATTTGGTGCCAGAACCCTATGTGGTTGCAGAGCTGCTGAGCAGCGCAAGCCCTGCAAGCTGGGGAGTGCCACTGTCCCCAGACAAGAGAGGGAAGAGCTCCCCTGGGACCAAGACAGAAACAGCCCTTCCAGTGAGTACACCTACTCACGGGGCCTTCCTTGCCTCTAGACACTTCCAGATGGACCAAGAATTTACCCTAAGAGAAGGATCATGATCAAAAATGGAGTCACCTGCCACATGTTAATCTTGAGTAAGACAGAGTCAGTGGCGAGCATCAGGGACAGCAGCACTTACTCCCTGGGCTGAGGAGAGCCCAGTGGCACTGGCTCAGGTCAAGGCATCACTACTTCAGTGACCACACCAGTAGCCTGGACTGTTACTAAGGGGTTCCAACCTGCAGAAACACCTGATTTTAAGGTTTGTGGATGATGGACACTGTTTACTGATGCAGTGGGAGTTATGTTACCCTCTTCTGTCTCCCGCTGCCCTAGCCTTCAACTCACATCTTTGTGCCTTCAGTTCAGACCTTTACACCTCCTACCCACCAAGAAGGCTCATTAAGCTTCCCTATTGATAGAGTTTTTTAGTGAAAGCGATGCCTCCACCCACCATGGGAGTTTTGCTGACCACCGCATTTGTCACTAATGCACACCAGGAACTTCCGTGTCTCCAGTGACAGCAGCTGCACACAAGTCACAAACACAGTGTCAGCTCCAAGTCTCGTGAATTTTGACACTCATAAAGCTTCGAAGCTGCTGCTTTACCCCTTAAGCTCATTACTTTAAAGGCCTGTCACTGACAATCTGCTTTAAAGCCGGCAAATTCTGAGCTCGCCATGAAATAATTCGTGTCTTAACCATCTCATCAAAGACAGCCAAGGCGAGCAGGAATCAGTGAAGCGAACACACGCCTCAGCCCGCCCCAAACCAGCGCGAGGGCCGAGGCGGTGCCTCGCGAACCTCCGGCACAGGCCACACGTGCGTGGGGTCGCCCCCGGGAGGGCCCGGGGGGCTCTGGGGGCCGCGGGGATCGGGGCGATCGCGGGGGCCACGGCAGGGGCCGAGGGTGCCGCTCGCCACCGCCGAGCTGGACATCACCCCGCGAATCCCGGGCCCTGCGTCCCGGACGACGGCCCGGAACGGGGCAAGCGGGCCGGCGGGGCCGCGACCCGGACAGAGAGTCCTAAACCGGCCGCAGGAGCGGGGACGGCGAGAGACAGCCCGGCCGAGCGGCGGGTCTGGGGGTGGATGAGGCGCTTGCGATGGGCGCACGCGGGGCGGGTAGGGCGGGGTCCCCTCGCCCCGTCCCTCGGTTCCGGGTGTTCTCCCGCCCCGTTCCCGATCCCGTTCCCTCTCCGTTCCCGATCCCGTGGTCCGTCGGTCACTCACCGGCCGAGCGGCGGCCGCTCCATCCCCGCGCGCCGCCACCGCCCGGCCCGGCCGCGTGACGTCGCGCGAGAGGTGGGGCGGGCGCGCGCGATGGCGTCACCTGCGGGGGCGGGCCCTGCGGTAGGGCACGCCCTCCCCACGGCGCCTGCGCGGTGAGACCCCCGCCCCAGCAACGCTGCTGCGGTCACGTGCGGGCTGGGCGGAGTCACATCAGTTCCCGGTCCCGATGCCGCTGATCTCGGCCCGGCCAGGCCCGGCCCGTTCCCGTTCCGCGGGGTCTCTGCCCGGCCGGCTCCCGTTTCCGTTGGTCTCTGCCCGGCCCGGTACGGTCCTGTTCCCGTTCCGCGGGGTCTCGGCCCGGCCCGGTCCCGTTCCCGTTCCGCGGGGTCTCGGCCCGGCCCGGCCCGCTCCCGGCCGCGGCGGGTGCCGGGGTGGCTCTCGGTCTCTGTGCTGCGGTGGCGGCAGACTCAGACTCCACACAGTTTTTCTCTACTCACCTCTTTCGTCTCCCGCAGCCCCTTCCCGCTGGGCCCGGCCCCTTCGGGCGCAGCCATGGCTGAGCTCCCTTGGGTGGCTCCTCGCCTTGAGACCCCGGCACCCCCCCCTCAGGTGTGACCCCCGCACAGGTGAGTCACGGCTCCCTCAGCACTGACTAAAGCACAGCCTTCCAAAGAGCAGGGAAAACCCACCTCCCCCTGCCAAACACCCTTGGCTCTGACCTCTGTGTCGAAGGAGCAGGAAAGGAGAGTCCTGCCAGGGTTGGCTCTGAATAGTTACCATGGCTTGAAATGTCCTTAAAAGGTAAAATCCATGCATTTCCACCACAGCAGACACTCCAGCCTGAGGTATCTCAGATCAATAGCATATTCCCAGCTGAGTATTAAAGGGGCTGTCATCTGATTTTCTGGTCCCCGTGACTAAATTGCTGTAGCTTTGCTCTCATGGTCCAGAAATCCTAGAGAGCCTTCAATGAAATTATGGCTCATTATAACTTTGAAGGATGCACTTTACTCTCTAGATAGTAGTGTAATGCAATAATATAATGAAAAGTACACTTCCATTTGCAAGATGCTCTGTCTCTTGTATCTGCTCCAATGCAGCCAAAGAAATTAGTAAAAGAAAAGCAATTAATGCAAATAGTAATAAAAATGTAGTCTTTTTCATGTGGCATTTCCAAGAAAGTCAGCCTCATATCATTGCTCTTGAGCTAGATAAATGTGATTAACCTCCACTGCAGATGGAGGTGCTGTATTAAAAACACCTTTCTCAACTGCCCAGGTACAGGGCACCCGATGCTCAGAGGGCACAGGTCCAGCCCAGTATAATGCTCAGCATCAAGCAAGGGACACCAAGGCCCCACAGCTGATCTGCACAACTTCTCTGCATACACCAGCATGTGTCTTTGTTGTGTGACTGGATTGCCGTGGATTCCTGATGCTGTGCAGAGCACTGGAATGAAACCCTGGACAGCTTTTCCCCTTGGTAAGGCACAGGTACTGCACAGAGTGTGAGTGTAAACTGACTGTGTGCAATCTTCTACCCAGCGCTGTCAGCACCTCACAGCACCTGGGCTCGCTGGGTCCCACTTCAGCGTCCCGTGCACCCCACAGCTGCCCTTGGGCACCCACGGCACTGAGTGGAACACTATGCTGCCTATGGGCACCCACACCTTGCAGTGTGTAACCCCGGGGGGTTCCCAGCAGTCAGAGGTGAGGGCAGACGTGTCACATGCGTGTCGGCTGCACTCATGTAGGCTGAGCACAGGGCAGCGGGGGACACGCCGGGCGGAGTCCCGCACCCCGCGATGGCAGGTCCGTCCGGCAGGGGGCAGCAGCGCCCCAGCCAGGTGAGCGGGGCTGGGATCGGGCTGGGACTGAACTGGGAACGGGCGGGGACCGGCCTGGGACTGAGCTGGGATCGGGGTGGGACTGAGCTGGGATCGGGGTGGAACTGAGCTGGGATCGGGCTGGGACTGAGCTGGGAACAGGCGGGGATCGGGCTGGGACTGAGCAGCACGGGCAGTAGGTGTTATGGACACACGCTCAGGCAGACCGCACATACCGATAGCTCCAGGGTCAGGGCACACTCACATTAGGGCTGAAACACCTGTTTCATCTCCGTTGTCCGGGCTAGGCTTTCCTACTGGCCCTTTACTGTTTACTACTGACCCATAACCTGCACCTCAACTCAACACAATTATTATTTTCTGTAGAAAACCTCAAAACTCAAACTTTGTTGATGTCCTGTCTGAGAATCAAGACAGAAATGGTTTAATTCTTCCATTGTACAAAAAGGGAAGAATGACTGAACTGAGGAAGTGTGGAACTACTGAAACCTTTGGTAGCAGGTCACTGTTGGACAAATAGAGAGGGCACACAGCACTACTTAATCATAGCAGAGGCTTCAGGATCCCATGTGGGCTTGGATCTGCAAGTGAAATAAATCATAGCATGTGTCTCAGACTGGATAGCCAGGTGGTGTTCCTCTACCATAGAAAGGAGTGGGTAGGCATTGCTCCTGCTGCTGTTCCTAGGAGTTCATACTGCCCCCTAATGCAGTACTCAGCTTCATCGGCACCACTGACAATTAACCAAATGTTAGCAAGCCACTCATTAGTCTGAACCCTGTGAAAGTACCCAACAGCACTGCATCACTCAGAGTGACTGTGCACATCCTTGGAAGGACCACAAGAGCCTCACTGCCTGTTGGCATCTACTGTCAGCAGCTGCTCTTGCCATCTAGGTGTCTGTCCTGCCTCACACTTAATGTCCATATAGAGCTTAAACAAGGAGCTAAGCTTCTAACACTGAATTACAAAGTTGTGAGGGGTGTAGTAAAAATGGGGTTTTATTCAAACCAATGTAGTGTTAAGATGGATTTGGGAAACAGAGATTCAGGTCAGTTAGAAATCAATAATGAAACCTGACTATTATAAATTCACAAATGCATTTCTGCATTTTTTCCTTACAAAGTTCTTTGCAAACTGCAGTTGAAATACCTAAGAACTTTATATCCAATAAAATGCTGGGATACAAATGAAATGTGGAAACTGCAGGCCTTTGAGTTATTCAGGCCAAATGAGCTGGTTCAGGGAACAGACTGTAAAGGACAGACTTGTACTGAGCATATTCTCTCCATTTTCAACAGACTACTGGGGTGGGCTCAGCTTTGGCGGTACTGTGTGACCTGAATTTCACAGTCTGCCTAGAAGCACAAATCAGGCTGGGAAAAAAATAAATGCAAGAATGCAGGAGGTCCTTGTTTTCCACTTCTTCCCTGTCTTCCATTTTAACTGTGTATATGAGAGAGAATGAGAGAATAAGACTGGCTGAGGAACTGCATTATGCACTGTGTGCCCTGAAGTACAGAATATCAGGGAACTGAGGGATAGCCCGAGGTGAAAAACTGATGCTGGACTTAATGATGAATCCAGGTCATTGACTTGAGATCTAGCTGACAACATCTGAATTTGGGATATTTAAATCCAGGATTAAAATTAAATTCTACAAATTTTAAAATATGTCTATCCCACTTTGGTCAGTTTACAGCATCTAGGTATGCACCATATTTTAGAGCCCTTAACTGTCTTCTATTCAGACTGCTGCAAAAAGGCTGTGCAATATTATGTAGTTCAATCCCAGTGCATTAACTTAAAATTACCTTTGACATACTTCAATTAACTAACCAGTGTGGAATTAAGCTTGGAGTAAAATCACATCATAAGAACAAAGTGTGGGAACGTGTTAGGCTAAGCTCAGTTCTTGACTTGCAGGCAAGTAATAAACTAGAAATTCATTTGCAATTATTTTAAAGCATACCTTAAAATTTTTCCTCTGAGTTTAGTAGAGGTACTTTACAACCATAGGAAGACTGTTGGCTTTTAATGTAGTTAAGAGAACAAATTCTTATTGTGGCCTGTGTCTTGAAGGTTTCCAGCTATGATCTAAGAACGCACCTTTGCTTTCAGATGAAGAGGACTAAGAGAGTATGGGGCAAGGTGCCTTTGAAAATTTTAGTTATACTTTGTATAAAGCTTTTTACTGCAATACCATTACAGAGTTAGGTGTTTACGCTTCTAAGGCAAATACAAATATTTCTTACTCTCCATGTGTGTAAGTGAGCCAAAACCATTGAAGTTGATGGGAGGCATCAGCACTTAAAAGTTTTCATGAGAATACAGTTATATTATATCTTACAGGAACCTATAGCACATATTGTTGGTTTCTCTATAACTACATCTGAACAAGATGGGATTTGTGTCACCAAAGTAGTATAAAAAGAAGAAACCACAACCCTGAAAAACTTAAGAAGCCCCACAAAAACCCCACACCCTTGTCTGGCAATTTTTGAATGACCAAGGCTTCTGTGTAACAAACATGCAACCAGCTTCGTCTATCAGAAAGATTCAGAAATTATTTAAGATTATCACATCTAACTCTGGGTAAGCAAGCGACACAGCACTATTCTGTTTTGCAGCTCCATCTTTAAAACTGTCTGACTGCTCAGATTTCTTCCCATCCCTAAGCTGCATGTTTTACAATGGGAGAAGGAGAGAAAGGGTAAAAAACGGGCACAGCAAGGGCTGACTACTCAATAAAGTATGGAGAGCCAGGAGCCAAACACCACAGCACAGCTGGCAAGGCAGCAGCCTCCAAAAGCCAGGCCTCCCCTAGCACCTGACCAGGATCAACAGGAGAGGCCCAGAGGCTGTGGCCAGGTCTACCAAGCCTAGATCACCTGTCTTGACTCTACAGATATGCCTGGGAATCACGTGTAACCCTGGTTACTGTCACTAGAACTGATCCTGACCCATGGACTGATGTCATGGCTGGACCTTGTCACCACAAACTGCCCCGATGCTCTGGTTGACTCTGGCTGCCATTGCCAGTGCTGCCCTGTGCCCTGCACACAGGTGCCGCACTGGGAGGCCCCTGCCCCACCTGCCTTGTGGCCGCTCACCTCCTGGTCCTCTATCCCTCAGTGAGCCCCTGGACTCACTGCTCTCTGACAGGTTTACTCTGAGCCTCTGGATGAGAAGGGGAATGTGGATATCTTTCTGTATTTCTGCCCAAAAGCAGACTCATGGCAATCATCCTATGGGCATTAGGTCTGACTATTGTGATATGGCAGGGGAAATCTCCCAGCCTCAGTGTGAGGGAAAGTGTGGAGTTCACATGGACATTGATTACAAACACTCTCATCTGAGGCCTCATCCATATCCTCCTGGCTGAGTCCTACATGAGTGGGAAGGGGCTGACAGCATTCTCACCACTGCAGCAGGTTATTGCACTGGGATCTGGAAAAACAGTAGGTGACAGAGAGGTCCCGAGGAATGACAGGAAAACACTGCAGGACACCATCAAAGACATTATTGATCCAGTCACTGGAATGAGATGTCTCAGAATTATGATGATTAACTGCAGGGTTTACTTAAGAACAAAGGATCAATACTTAGCTTGGGAGGAATGATTTGGTGGCATAATAAGTTTCTCTGTGACATTGAATGATAAACTCCCAGTTCTCATACACTGGGAGAGAAAAAACATGTTTTCATGTTTTCCTCTAAGTAAAAACTGCCAGGTTTGCCATCTTTCTGAGGATGCATTCAGAAAATTAAGGCTTTGAGGGAGACAAAATGGATTCAAGCAGTGGCCAGTGCACTCAGCTGCATTTCTCAGACTCAGTGCTTTCAGGCTTCACAAGGGGAATACAAAGCCCATGTATACTCCCCCAGCTCAAATTACTGGTAGGAACCTTTGTGAGAACAAAACTGGAGGTTCTTACAAGAAGGACGCCAGCGTACAAGAGAGAACTTCAGGAAAAATGCTGGAAGGAAGGACAGCAATAATGATGAGGCTGAAAATTTTAAAAACTAAACTCCAAAGGGTCTGAAGACCACAGCAGTAATCCAACTAGAAAGTGCTGAATGATGGTAGTGAACTACCTTGATATGGTTCTGCATTTGAAAAAACAATTTCTTTTGTTGCAGTCTACAACTATTAAAAAAGTAACAAGAGAGACAATTTGTAAGAGCAATCAGAATCCAACCCTGCCCTTACTCATCAGCTTGTACTTGTCATGAACACTCACAGGAGACACAAAAATGTTTTAAGTGTTTTAGTCAGGGATACATCATTTCACCAGCTTTCTTCAAGCCCTTCCACTTCCAAAAAAAACCCCCCAAAAATCAACAACAAACAAACAAAAAGCCCAAACAAACAAACAAAAACAACAAAAAAAAAAAAAAAAACAACCCCCCCCCCAAAAAAAAGTAAATATGCCTTGAGCTTCATGATGCTGCAGCTTTGCTGAGCAAACATATGATTTTCTGTAATGAACTCAATATATACCTACTTGGAGTACAAGATTAAAGCAATCATTTACTCTAAATGCTAGGTAATGCAGACATAGTTTAAGATGCTTTATGACATCAAAGCAGAAAGAAATACTGAACACAGGACATGAATTATCTGTATAGCCCAAACCATACAGACATTTGACTTATTGCTTTTTTTTACAAAAATCACAAAAATTTGTCATGCTCCATACAGGAAGCTTTTCCTCTCACTGACTTGGTCAGATGTTAAAAATGTAACATAAAAGATTTTTCTGTTCTCATAAACACGACTTGCCAACAAAGAAGTTTGTTCTGCATGAGGTACTACTGGATCAATAAGCAAAAGGCCGAGAGGAAATGTAACCTACCAAAGAATAGACACATTTTGCTGGAACGATGTGTTGTCATTAGGTATAATTGGGCAAATGGCGGTGTGATCTCCAAAGCCTCAGCTGATCATATTCCCCTGAGTACATTAATAATTTTAGGGAAAAGTGCATTAACTATGCCTTGCTTTATTGTACTGCTGAAGTGGAGAACAGGTGTGAGAAAACAAACAAGTTTGTAATCTTTGCTTCCTTTGCAAATGAATTCTTAATCACTTTGGCTCTTATTTTTCCGTACAAGATTTAACTTTTTGATAATTATGAGAGCAACTTGGCAGCTTCCCTTTTGTGGCTCAGGTAAGCAGATTCAAGAGGCTTTTAATTCCTAGTACTAATACATATAGCTTATTCAGGTCTTTCTAAAAAGGCAGATAACATCGCGCCTGCCCTTGACATAATAAGCAAAGATCAACAACACAACTGTTGCCATTCTAGACTTACTTGCACTGAGAAGCAGGTCTTATTACATCAGGATGAAAGCAGAGTATCATTTCAGTCTTTGTCATGGGAATGTCTAGCTCTGTGCCAAATTTTGACCCCTCTTGATACATCTGATCAATATGCTGAATTCAATCAGCTGGGACTGAGCAGTCCCTACAATTTATGTAAGCATGAATTTGGAGCAGTGTGGATAGGAGGAAAGAGGAATGAGAGTGTCTTTTCGGTGCTTGTGTGCAATTAGATCTGATTATGGTTTACAGTGACACAGATGACAGTGGTCTAACACCAGCTGCCCCAATTCTACCCTCAGTACCTCCAGCTGGGTGACTGTGCTCCAACTCTTGCACCACCAATTCATTCTAAAACTAGTGAATTCTTTGAATGAAGAAAAATATCAGAAAATTATCACCAACTGCTGCTTAATTTCAGGGTCACCAAGTGAGTATTTTAGTTTTCTCCCCAGTCTTTCTGCTCCCCTAAAGGCAGTTTTTCCCTGTGACAGATGCCTAAAGGAAAAATGCTCCCCTGCTGAAGACCTCTGGTGGAAGCATACATGTCGCCTGGCCAAACAACTCAAACTTCTTTCTTTGCTCTTCAGTGGCTCAATTAGGAAGTCAGAGTGTTCTTGTTTCCAAGTCTCATATGAGATGTGAGATTTAATTTAAAGACATCTTGTTCAGTCAGAAGCACCTAAATGGTCATTGATTGTTTTTCCATAGTTGGATATGTAAGTCTCTTTAAAAACACAAACTGTTTGTTATTTGTGTTCTGTTTCCATTGCTAGACAGGCTACAGGGTTTGTGTTAATATTACTGGAATAAGACAAATACAAGTTTGAACAAGTCAAGCCTAAACTCTTATACTCCTGAGTACCAGAATTGCCATGTAATCGAGACAAAATTGTTCAGGCACAGTCACGTTAATTAGAAACATCTGCAAGGATCCTGGAGAGAGCACATCTGGTTCGAAAATTTCCATCATCATTTGGATGCTGAAAATTCAATAACACAAGGACAATATTACTTTATACCAGTTAAAGATAATCGGATGGCTATAGCTCCCCTTTGGTTCACTGGGCTCTGAACAGCACAGCAGCAGCTGTGCAGTGTTAAGGAAACTTCCGTCTGACCATCCAGGAGCCACTCTGGCATTCACACTTGCATCACCTGAGCTGGGACTGAGGCCCCTTTGCAGTTTCTACCCCCACTCTCACAGTCAGACCAGGTTTCCTTGCCTGGCTCAGACATTAATATATTTCCTGAAGTAGATAAACATTAAATAAGCAAAGACCTTTTAGCAACCTCTGGCAATATCAAGTCAGATGACACAATATCATTCATTTAACTTAATCTTTTCACTTGGGTTCCTAGGAAATAGCAGTTAAATTCTGCTACAGTCACAAACTTACTCTACATCTATACAATTTCAAGGGTTGCAGTTGATTCACATGCTATAGCCGGGCTCTGCTTCTGCTCTCACAGCTAGAAAAAGAAGACAGTACCTGGTACCTAGAAGCTGCCACTGTTCCATATGTTGTCAGATCTTTAAAGGATCAAAGCAACCGAGACAACAACTACTTGAGCAAACCTGGCTACTTCCTTTGTGTTTAAATGGGAAAGATAACCCTTTGAAAATTTCACCACTTAACTGTAAATTCACTGTCATTACATTGGTTTTAATTTTTTGTGTTGTCAATTTGTCAGGCAGCTGAGAACTCTAAGAACAGAAGTTGGTGCAGAAGAAAAAAGAAGTTCTGTTAGTTCTGTTAGTGTAGAACTAACAGAAGTTAGTTCTGCAGACTACAAAACTTGTAGTCTGCAGAACTTGTACTCTGCTAAATTTTTAAGTCGGGAGGTCCAGACTATATCACCTTGGAGTCCATATTCTGAAGCAGAAGTCTAAATAAACCATGATCTACTTGTAATCAGATACTGTTTTGCCTCATAAGGTCCCCAAACTCTCTACTACTGCAGATCACTAACCCTGTAATTAAATAATCTGTAGCTACCTGAGGCTGAAAAGGACTTAATAACTTTGCAATTTAGGTTTGCTACAGAGTGAGCACATTGCACCTGTCTTGACTGGCAAAACTGGCTTCTTTATCTAGACAAGGGAAAGAACAAGCTAACTCAGAGCCCTATCTACGTATAGTTCAGAGCTCCTCTGTAACCACTGCTATATTAGGTCTGGCTGGGACAGAGTTAATGCCAGTGCCAGGCAGCCTGCATGTCTTGATAAGCTATTTCAAATGTCAAAATATTGGGTCATATTTTTGAATAAAAGCTATAAAATAAAATGTTATGAAAGTTTTAACTTTGTATTTTCCATGATGATCTCTAAATCACTCATGGAAATGCAGGTGTGAAAGCAACTCCCAAGAGGTTTTTGGGTTTTTTTTTCACTTTTTCTAGTTGCTTTACTTTTGTTACAGTTTCCAGATGTGTAAGCATTTGCTAGGATACCTATAGATCATCACAGAGGAAATTTAACAAAAGGATTGCTTTTATGAATGTCCTTTTTCTTCATCCTTTGGAAGTAATTCCAAACCCTGCATTCTCTTGTACCACATTCAAGGAAGACTATCACCAGCCATTCCAGGAGTGCATTCTAGAATTCCATCACACCATATGTATCAACATAGAACATTTCAAATCTGATAGCAGCTTCAACAAGGAAAGAAAGAAATCTGGAGGAGAAAACTGTTTATTAAAGGCATCAGCAGTTTGTAGAAAGAATCCTGTGAAATTGCTGATATTTAATATATGTGTGATATAAAATTGTGGTTTTGTCACAATTGACTACCAGAGCTTCACCAGAGTCAGATTAAACACGAGTTTTGTATTCACCATTTTCTTTACTAGGAATTGCATGCCATGCCCACCGGGCTTGGTGAAGTCTACTTGCTCCACAGGAAAAACCCCAACCAACTATAAATAACAATTTTTACTTCTCTTGTCATAATTTGTGACTATTAAATCATATCACAAGCATCAAAACTCTCTGTATCATATCACTATAGCTTATTTGTGGACAGGGAACACAAAACTCTGATATTTAAGGGCTTACTTAATTCCAGTTACCATCTATGAAAAGTCTGACTCTGATTTTAACTATAGTTGGATTTTTGCCTCAATGAGTCACTGAAAATCACAGAACAATTCAATGTAAGAGACTGAAACAAAATCAGCTCAGTTCTCAGGCTCCATTCTAATCAAATAACCATGTGGTCTCCCAGCTTGGTGCTTAGAAAAATACAACATACATGCTGTAGTTTGCATCTGCATTCTCCAGCTACTTTTAAATGTATCTTTGTTCATGCTCAGGCTTTGTTGAAAACACCCAGGGGAAGAGAATGACTCAAAACCTGAGAGGCATACAGACTTTGTGCCTCACAGTCTTCTCAGCAGAAGCAGGTGTTAAATGACTCAAGGAACTTTTACTCCAGTGCTACATGTTCATTCACTCAGCTTCCCTTGAGATGCACAGAGTCTGCCAGCTGGACTGATGAGAAGAGAAATCCACAAGAATATCACAGAAGCTATTTCTAAAAATCAATACTACTCCTGGTCTCAGCAGATACCTCACTGAGCTCATGTGTGTCTTTATTGCCCCATAAAGGACAATATCTAGTATTTGTTCAATAATTGCAATTCCTGCCCCCAAAATGGCATCTGAATACCTACTGATTCTCACTTTTTGCTGTTTGCTCATAAACAAACCCATTAAGCACCCTGGAAGAGTCTATCGTTATTACAATGACTATGAAAGTTACAAAGGTGCAAATTAGATAAAGGTCATTGTTGTTATGTAGCTCATAGTACAATATGAAAATGGTCTTGAGCAGCTGATTGTGGAGACCTTCCTTCCCCTCCAAGTCTCTCAGCTGCACATCAAGCTCCATCTAAATGACTGTGCACAATGGGCAAGGGAGCAGTCCTATACTGAGTACTCCGTAAACTTCCCTCATATTAACCAGTTAGTTCACACAATCCACCAAGGAAAGAACTCCCAACCTACTGTGCTCTACACAAGGCACACATGGCAGCATCTCATATCTCTGGTGGCTTCTGTGGTTAGTCAAGTACAGGCAGCAGCACTTCCCAGTTGTCTTCCAGTCACACCTCTAGTGCCATAAATACATATATTTGCTACAGTGAAGGCTTGGATTCTAAGTAAGAGCTTCCAGTTTCACTGGTATCATTAGTAATGATTGCAAGTGACAGGAATAAAAATTCCTGTAGCCATGTGCCCTGCAGACACAGTGAGACTAATGGACAATACTAGAAACAGTAAACTATATCATTAATATTTGCTAAGACCTTCCTATAAATGGCCTGTGCTGGAATCAGACAGCAAAACCTGCACGACTTTATCCTTCTGGTAATGGCAAGTGACCAGCTTTCCGATAAGCCTTTTCTTACAAAAGGGAGGAAATCCATGCCAGGATAAAATGATTTCACATCCTTTTTCAACACTGTAGCAAAGCTCACAAATCAACTGTAACCTGGTCCTGATTAGCTTGATGCTGATTTACAGCTACCCAAACTCTTGAAATATCATATTTATGGCCAACGCAACTGACATGATTACCCCACCCTCTTGCTTCATCACTTCATACACCTCCAGGTGCATGTGTAGATATATGATAGGTGTACGTACACATGGAGATGTATGCATATACACCCAGATTTCATTCTAACTCTCTTGGGAAGACAGTTTCAGATTTTACTTCACCATAGTACTTATGACAACAGGATTCTGATCTTCACTGTTGCTGTGCTACAAGACTCTTAAAATGAGTAGCTGAAAAGATAAAATGTCTAATCTTACTGCAGGAACATGGTCAGCAAATTTAAGCCCTCACAAAATGAGTAGACCAAATAACTTAGTAATTATTAAGAAAGACAAAGGTACTAGACAAAATAGACAGGAACGGTTCATAAGTAAAATCCAGCATTACACACATTCATCATCACAGGCAGACAGGAACACCTGAGGAGAAGGAGCAATACCTGAACTGTTACCTAATTCAGCCAGATCTGTTGACATGACTGGTACCAGAAGTTAACTTTGTTCATTAAACTAGATTCCTGTTCAAAATTCTTCTCTACGTCTGATTCCAGGATGCTCCTCCAGTAGAAGAGCAGTTCTTAGGTGTTGTGTATAGATAGGCACAAACACATCTGCCTTTTTGAGGTGGTCCTGCCACGGGCCCATTTCCCTTTCTTAGCACATCAACATATACAAGTTAAGGGTAAATCACATTTGTGCTGCATCCTTAAAGCCAGGCTTGAGGTCACTTTACAGAATAATTTTAAGTGAACTTTGAACGCTGTCTTTTACAACAGCCAAATGCAACAATAAGATATACACGTCTTTAATTTTAAAAGCTGCTATAGAAATACCTAAATTTTGAGAGGATGATGTTCTACAGTGAGGCACAAGGAACAGTTCTGGAACTTTTCATTCTGCTTTTACATCCTATTCTTACTTGTGCTCTTATATTCCCAGTCACTGGGGATGCATCATTTGTGTCAAGCCTTCAGGAGCTTTGGAGCCTTGTACCTGACAACTGAACCAGCCAGGACTGGCAGGCAGACTATCCAAATATGCTCTCTGCTCATTGCTTCTAGTGAACTGGACAGGAGTACTGGCTGCAAGCTGAGGATTGTGGACTTCAAAATCCAAATCAGCACTTTCAAACACTTGGTGCCAAACACTAAATCTCTTAGCAACTCTACCTCACAAATTTCCATCTCTTCACACCAAATTATGGCTTCTCTGTCATAATTAGTATGTCTTAGCAGTGAGTGTAAGGGACAGGCACAGAGCAAGCACATCACCATGTCACTTCTTTAATTTCTATGGAAGTAGTGATGTTCTATCTACAACCATCCAACTGACTTTGCAATTTACCTCACAGTGTGAATCAGACTTGCTTCTGAAAAGTAAGCTGAATGTTTTCTACCATTCTAAATCAAATTTCCCCAAATCTATTCTTGCTATATGATTAAACTCGCCCCAGTTCAAACATAGTATTTTGGCAAGGTGAACTGAGCTGTAAATCTGATGACTGTTGGAAGTGAAGATCTTGAGTCTTGTCATCAGTAGCTGCGAAAAAACAACAGGCTGGGCAGCTGGAAGGTTTTTTTGGTGCTTGGAGGCATAGAGCCATGTGTGTTTCATTTAGTGATATTTGTTTTGAAAGATCCTGGACTGTGCCTGAAACAAGAATCAGGGCACAGAAATATTCTTTCTGATGATGGCAATTTTCTTCCCAAATCACAGGGTTCACTTGACTAGAAAACTATAGAAATGATTCTGCATAAACATTGTGGAGATAATTACAAAATAAAGAATCACTACAATGAATTTATTGAGATTTTTAATTCCAAACTGCCACCCTCCCAGAAAGAATAAACTGTGAGTTAGTCTGACTCTTAAGTATACAATTAAGCCTGTCAAGTTTTGGCTGCCTAATATGCTGTTTAATATTGAAAAATCTGTCAGTTAACCAATATGTGGCGTTAATGTCATAATGCTTTGGGTTTGCTTCCTCATGAACAATACATCTATTTAGCCAAGACAAGCAACATGTTATTTATACACCTTTTGGCAATAGTTTTAATGATATGTGGGATACTGCCCTTTCCTTCTAATATAATAGTTCCCTTTTTGGACTGAAATTGATGAGGAGAGCTGTGTATGTGTTCCATCTGGAATTTACTCAGTAATTCTATTAAGGGCTTCCTCACAAAGAAATAAATGTTCTCAATCTCCTTCAATACTCATCCTACTCATTATATAAAACAGAAGGCCTAGTCTCTCCATATATTAAGTTTCCTCAAAGGGTTTTCTATTAGTTTTAATGAATTCAAAAAATTAGGCTTCAACACTTTTATGTTTGCAAAACTATGAAAGTCTGGGCCTTACAGTCAGAGCAAAAGGTTTTGCCATTTCTGGAATTTTTGACAAGGAGGTGTCAATTGAAGGTTACACAGCCTTCAAAAGGAATCCTTTACACATCCTTACCGTGCTCGGGTCATGCTTCAAGTGCCATTCAACATCAGCCAGCAGAGCTTCTAATAATTTCACCAAATTCTCCAGCCCAATTCCTTCACCTGGCTGAAACTAAAGCTCACCCCCAAAAGGCCGCAGAGCTCACATCACAAACAAGTGTTTACAACTACAGATTTTTGCACTAGGCAACAAGAGAAGTACTGTGGTGGGGGCTCAGTGCTGGAAGAAAGAGAACATGATAGACAAGTTACCTTTGTTTCCCTTCCTAGATTTTATATTCACAGCTAATGAAAACAAATGGGAAAGCTGTCCTTATTATTCCTGAAGGGTTTTGGTTTTGTGATGACTTGCAGCAAAACCAGCTGGGCTATGATAAGCTGATCTGCTGCCCATAGTGAAGCCCGCCTCGCTGGGTATGTTTACACAAAGGGATCACTTTTGCTAATACTGGTGGTGACCACAGTAGACTGCATTTCAAAAACTTCCTTCATGTGTCATTACATCCACTCAGAACTGTCTAGGCCCATTTACTTAGCAAATGAATTTTGGGGACTAGCAGATAGAAGTTGCTTAAAACTCTGCCTCCATTAATTATTAATATTTAATACAAGGTTTGTAGATTAGGTGTAATATCTTCTATTGCAGTGATATCTATTGCCACGAAAAGCTGACACTTCTAGGAAATCACAAGTCCTTTTTTAATTCTAAGAGGAGAGACAAGCTTTCAGACATGAATGCATTTCCTTGGGCCTAAGAAAGGTTTGTACTCCTGAAGGCTTGCCTCCCTTGTAAAACTATATTATGGGTCTAATAATATACCATCTAAAGATCATTGTGGCTGTACATACTCTGGCACTCCGATGTCATTAAAATCAAAATGAAGAAAGGCTGGAATTATACCTCTCACAAAAATACAATACATCCTCCTCCAGGGCAAACTATTTACCTGTTCTTATGCAGGAAGGATCATGTTAAGAAATCACATGGAAGGAGGGAATTGTCCACCTATTACTGATATCCATCTCCCTAATTTTCTGCCTGAGTAGTTCAATCAAGGAACAAACTGGGAGGAGTGATATAAAGAAACTGTGCTTTTACATTTTCCAGAGAAAACAAAATAGCTGATTTGACTCTCATTTCTGTTAGCAAACAAGTCATTCCTAGTTCACAGCACTGTTAACAAGAGGAAGTTCAGACAGAACAGCTTAGATTTGCAGTCATTGCAAGAAATACAATTCAGGAAATATCCAAGAGGTTAAAGTTATTTAAAGTGATGAGAAAATCAAAATTACAGTCCTAGTGACAGTGTACAGTTAATAAAAATTAATGGGATGCCTTAAGTAGTCAGTGAAGGTATTTCTCTCATTCTTGCACACAGAAGTAATGCCACGTAGGTAACCTTTTAAATGGGAAGGATGTGTGTCCTGTGAGGTTCTACCAGAAACCAAACCTATTTTCTATAAAGGAAGGCTAACTTTAGACCAGAACAGATTCTGGTCTCACTTCCTAATTCTAAAACTACGGATCTGTGACAAAGGGCAAACCACTTAAAATTCAGCGTCTCCTAGTGAAACTGGTAACAAATGCAATGAGCCATAGATTCCAAACAAGAGTGTTTTTTATTCCTATAGGTAAAGAAAAGCAGTTCCCATAACAACTTCTATATTTCAGGATTCCTGAAGGGATGACTATACTAAAAATGAGCAACGTACTTCAGTTACTTATCTCTGACAGTGACAAGAGCAAGGCAGTCAAAATAAGATGTAGAAATTAAAAAATCTGCCAAGGAGAACTTTCTGCCCAACTCATGGCTGACTAACTGTACAAAACATGTTTATATTCTTTAAAACAGAGATGAGACTAGGGTTAGCAGCAGATTTTCTCATTATTCCCCTTTGAGATCTTTTTAGGGACCAACTCTTTGCCCAGTGACAGCCCCAATCTGAAGGCCCCACTGCTATGAACACCAACACTGAGCTGGACAAGTGCTCAGCACAAGTGGAGGCACAAGGATCCTGGTGCCACATGGTGAGTGACTGCAGTCAGCAACACATGCAACACGCAAGCTGGAGAGGGGAGCAGCACAGACCTCAGTCCTCACAGATCACGTGTATGGGTCTGACTCTGGTTTTGGAGGAGTTGTCTGCCTCCCAGTTTCTTCATTTAGAAGCACCTTGAGAAGCTGGGGTGCCCTTTAGAATGTTTAAAAGAAAATTCAGGAACTTCCTCAACTGAGCTGACACAAAAGATCAAGGGACTTGATGCACTTGTGATAAAATACAGCAGTTGGACAAGGGATTGAGAATCACAGTGATGCTGAAATGCTGTATTTAGGTGTGAAATGTGGTAGTTCAACATCTCTGTGCAATTCTAGAACCTACCACAGACTTAGATGTGGACTGGGAGCCAAACCCTGTGCTGACAGAAGCTCTGGGCAAGTCTGGGGTGTCAATGTATTTGTGACAAGACAAAAAAGTATAGCTTGGAACACTCTGGAGTTTGAGGAAACAACCTCTCCCTCCTACCCATGAATTCATCTCAGTGCCATGAGTAATTGTGCAGTCAGGGGGAGGAAAAAACCTTTACACTCATAAAACAAACCTCCAGAAATCTTTCAAATAGAAAAATCACCTGTAGGGGAAATGAAACTGAAAAAATGTAGTAGGAAAAAGCAAAACAGAACTCTAAAAGAAAGGATATCATATTAAAATCAGACAGTTTTCCAGCTGTGAAATAGAAAAAGGACATTTTATATTAAAAACCCCGACTCTCTGAGGTGCTGAACTTTAAGCTTCTTCCTTTAAACAAAGCACTAAAACTACTAAATAAGTCCAAAATAAGATAAAATAACTCTGAGCAAAGAGGCAAAGCTGGCCAGACTGGAAGTCCTGGGCATTGCACTGTGAATATAATTTTGCACCTGCTGAGGAGCCTTGCATGGGGATGTAATTATAACACAGTGCTTTACACATGTTCTCTAAAAGTAAGCTCAAAAGTGTGTCAAGAAGTGGATTTTAAGGAGAATGAAACTGGGCAGTTTCCCATTTCATCGATGCCCACTTTCATAGGGCAATACAGTAACTGTTTAAACTCAGGTGTTGTACCTGAGAGACCTTATGGAGTTACTACACCTAGGAAATGCCAAGGAGTTGTCCCCCCGTGTATGAGCAGTACTGTGTGGAGCAGTATGTTAAGTAGACAACAGGTTAAAGACAGGGAGTCTTATTTCAGTTCACAATAGTATAATGTTTTGAAGCACATAGCAGCAACATAAACATGTTTTAATATTTAATGCTATGCACCTCCTATTCTAAAATACTTTCTGTGGAAGCCTATGCCAAAAAAATATGGAACTGTGAGCCAGAAACTGTATAGTGTCATTCAGAATAAGAACCCAGGGTATACACTTACTTAAATCTAATCCATTACATTTTTGCCATTGTCTTTCTTCCCTAGCCTAATTAATTACCTACCTCTCTGCTTTTATTCCAAAACGCTTGCTTAATAGAGGACAAACAAGCTTAGTTTTTTTAAGCAAAGAAAACCTCCTTTTCTTTATGCTGAGTTACATAAAGTTCAACATAATCTCTTTAGAGAATGGGAAAATAATGGTTTCTGGGAGCCGAGCATGGATTTATGGAGGCCAGCAGATAACTGTTTGAATCTTAAATGCATTCAAAATGCAGCTCTCTGAGAGCAGTAAAAAAAAAAAAAAAAAAAAAAAAAAAAAAAAACCCGACATCATATCCCCTAAATTACCTCAGAGCTGTTTGCATAAAGGGTCCAGAGGCAGTAGACTATAAGTACAGAGACGTGAGCCCTGCAGAGAGCACATGGCAACGCTTCTGTTGGACACTCCGTGTGCCTGCAGCAGCAAAAGGGCAACTGAAGCTCAGGTGCACAAACAGCTTTAAAGGACTTGGCAGATGCATCAAGCAAAAATCTGAAACTACAAATCAGGTAATTTATCAAATAATTTCCTTTTTAGCAGATTTTACCTTTCTGTCTAAAGATTGCTCTGAGTCAAATTGCCTATGTGATGTTCTTAGGGCTGTTACTCAAGGATTTGATCAGAACTGATAAAAACCTGCCAATAAAAAAGGTAATGAACTCATTTTCTGTTTGGGAAATTTGTAGGACTTCATAAATTTGTGCATTTCTTTTATGTTCTGAAGATATAAGATAAATGACTGCTACAGTAGTATTAAAGATGTATTCCATTCTACTGAAGGAACTCTGCTGACTGTAAAATAAATCCCTTAGCATGTTAGAAATTCAGTGCTGGCTAGAAGAAATAGGAAAACATTTGGTATCTGGGCAAGAGGTAATAGAGGATACAATTATTATTATGTTTCTGAAAAAAATATCAGGTACTTCCCTCATTTGTTTCCATGCAAGAAATCTCCCTGCCACACAGAGCATAGCTGTCTTCATAGCCTGACAAATATCCAGCACATGGCTACTTTAAATATATAGAAAAAGACAGCAAAAAACTAGTGGATTATTTAGGTTTGCCTTTAACTAAGGGTGGAATGGAAGTGCTGCTAATCTCAGTATCATTTTAAAATTAACTCTTAACAAAGGGAATTGCCTGATGGAGATAGCAGGTATAGATGTCTACACCTTGTGCATACAGAGTTCAAGGGGGAAGTTATGTTTGCCTCTTGACAGAAGGCAGAGTAAAATCACTGTTTTTCAGAATCACCTGTGCCTCAGAAAGTTCATATCATATTTATTCTGCCAGAAAAAATGAACAACTACCTGGTTTTAATTATGAAGAATTTAGATGCTTTGAAGGATAAAAAACAAACGGAGAGGTTAATAACAGAAATGAGGAAACACCCTAAGAGACTTCAATCCCTGCAGCAGTGCCATATTTGTTTTTCAGTGTCTGGAAATATTGCTGTTATTGCTAGGTTTGCTTGCTCCATCCTCCTCCCTTGTTGTTCTCTGTCCAATGGAAGTTGCAGGAACCCCTGTCCCACAATGCCATCCATCCAGCTGCCACTGCTACTCCTCTGCTTGACCTCGTGTGGTGTTTGCTTCAATGGGGGACATCTCCTTCCAGAGGAGAGTGAGAACATGAGAAAAAGTCCCCTGGATGACATCCTTCAGAGATCTGAAAGCCTCATTCTTCAATCTGTCCTCAAGAAAGCTGAAAAGGAAGAGATTAATAAAGGTATATATATCACTGGGGACACCCATTTGGTAATAGCATAGCACTTGACTGAGATCATTAGATCCAAGGTATGATTTCCAGGTCTTAATCTTCTTACTTAGCACTGGAACTAAGGGGAAGGGAAGGCTAAGAGGGCTGCCACAATATGCTGACAGACAGTTCTTCACAGATGCTTTCTTTTCTAAGATCTCTTTGCTCAGGAAAGGCTGTACTATCACTAAGCAGCTACTGCTTAATAAAAAGGTAGAAGCTTGTCACAGAAAACCTGCTTGTCCAGCAGGTACTTCCCTAGGGAAGCTCTAAGAGGGCCCATGAAGGACATTCTGCAGCCGTGGACCCTGCACCTAATGTAAATTCGAGGTGGGGGTGCTGCCATTCACCTACTGCCCTGATCCACTGGTTCCTACCCCCCAAGAGACGCAGGCTTTTTCCACAGCTGGGAATGCTAGAGGCTGCTCCAGTGTCTACATCTCCCACCTTGTAGATGCTCTGCTACCAGTTGTCACAGCAGTGGAAGGTCAGACTCAGGGATTGCAAGAAGCAGCACAGAGGTGCCTTCCAGCAAATAGGAGCACTGGGTCCTTCCATAGTGGAAGACGAGCTGGCCCCAAGTGCCCACAGGAAAAGCCATTCTCCTTCTTCACATCAGTGCTGAGAATTGGTTGTGTTGATCCAAGCACTGAAATATTTAAAAGAACCTAAGAACGAGTAAGATATACTAATAGTGTTATGACTGGTAGCTGGAAATACTGAGTTGGCTTTCAAAAAGCAACAGATTATGATCCTGCTCCACAAATTCCTATTACAACTTCCTTAGGGAGGTTTATGGGGTTTTTTTAACCTTATTCTTTTCCTTGGACAGAATCAAATGCCCCTCTGCTACAACGGCTTTCCAAAAGACAACACCCTGGGAAAAAGTACCTAAGTAATCTGGAGAAGAGACAGCATCCTGGAAAAAGAGATGTTGAAGAAGAGACATCTTATGGAGACATTCAGAAGAGGCAGCATCCAGGAAAAAGGGATATGGAAGATGACCTTCATGTTTATCTGGAGCTGAAAAGGCAACAGCCTCCCGGCAGAAAGTCACCGTTGGATCAGTTTGCTTACAGCCCTAGGGCACAGCTAACCTACATGAATGAGTTATCTAAAAGAGAACATCCAGGCAGAAGATATCCGATGTACAAGCACCAGCGTCCTAGCAAAAGAGGCTGGAATTATGAGGTAGATGTATATGGTGAGAAACGCCAGCATCCTGGAAAAAGGTACTGGAATTCTGACAGCTCAGATGACACAGGTCCCTGCAACTTTCAGGAGTCATTCACTTGTCACAAAGGCAACTTGTTGCTTGATTTAGTAGAAGATGTTAGCAGAGACAGGGTAGAAGAAAAGCGTCAGCATCCAGGAAAGAAATCAGCATGGGAAAGTGAAACAGAGGAATGAGAAAATAATTGTGTAGCACTTGCATTTGGTAAAGTAAACTGCCAAAATCACCAAATCACCAAAACATCCCGTTCACTTCTTTTTGGCTTCCTGCTGCTGACCTCTGCACCTACCTTTCAGTGTGTTAATGCTCCCATCCAAGTTAATGGCTTTGTCACACACTTAAAGCAAAGGAACTAAAGGACCCATCTGAATGGAACAGGCAAGTACTGAGAATCTTCAATTTCCCCACTTTAGGAAGAGTGCTTATTGTCTTAGGAGCCCAGACCCCAAAATAATCCAGCTGTGTGTTCCTACAGGAATAAAACAGGCTCTTAAATTTCTGTTCTGACACTACTGAAGTAGAATAATTATATGGTTTCCTCTCACATCAGTGAAATCAGTAAATAGTGAGGAAGAAAAAAGAACATATGGCAATTGTTTCAAAATTAAATAGAGCAGGTTTTCAGTTCTAAATAATAACATTCTGGACACCTGAGTCCTTGTACACTACAATCTGTCCAGACAATAAAGCACTATAGAGAGACAGGAACAGTTTCAACTGGAGCAAAATAAATTAGTGACTTCATAGTTTGTCTTGGAACTGGCACAGGAAAACCCTCTTCACCTAAGAGGCTACAGAGTGAAAATGGTTAATGCATCCCTGAACATCGCAAGCACACATTGTGACCCCCCCTGAGTGTGTACAGCCCACACAAGAACTCCACCCTGGTGTGTCCACACTTCAGTCATGACACTTGAAATCATGCCTTCTCCTCAGGCATTTAATAATAAAGCAAGAAGAGATCCTTCTCTTTCAGTGAGGATTTCTGATTTTTCTTCTCTCAAAGGAATGCTTTTACTTTCTGTGGTCAGACTTCCAAAAGTGTTTATTTGATATGAGTTATTCAATAAACAACAATAGTCAACTCTGGTGTCCTTATTGGTTGTGCAAACACACTGCAATAATGTGAAAAACATACAAGCAACTCAAGCTAAATAAAATAACAACAAATGGTATTTTTCTATGTACAATCCCCTTGCATGCTGGTGGTCAGCACATGCTTGTACTTAAAACTATTTCATTACTGAAGTGGAAGGATGATAGGCTCCCTTTTAAGATCTTTCACCTGTATGACACACATAATTATGCATCTGGGCTAAACTCACATCAATTTTGTCACACACTTCACAGGGAACTTGACAAGAAGCTGATTTCCTGTTTGTGGGTCTAAACAATAGATTTACTGATTTTTGCAATTGATACACAGTTACTGAGCACACTGTGTTACTCATATCACTTCTTGTACATTCAAAGAGGTTATAGAACATCAATATTTTGCTAAAATGTTATTTTTATAAACAAATGAGTATATTTTACATCAACGTTCATCCTCAAGATCATAGAGACACATTAGCTGACTTGGAACTCCTCCTCAGTTACAGAAGTCAGCTTTGCAGAAATCAGTTTAGCTACCCTGAAGAAAAATAATTCATCATCTCACAAGTTTCACTGAAGTTAGATGCTCACAGGCTGACCAACACTTCATGTGGTCTTTCAAACAATTTCTAACTTTGGAGGTAATATGATGTTCAGTATGTGACAATGGACAGACATCTTCTATTGACAGGGGGCTTCTAATAAACAAGTGCTGAAATCCTTAGAGAAGATAGGTGCAGACATTCCATATACTTCAACTTCCTCCAGCACACTTTCGGTATATGATGCTTTTTAAAATGTTTCATTTGCATTTTATCAGGGAAAAACCGATTTATCTGAAGAATACCATTTCATATACCATTTTTGGCAGTGAATGAATGCTTCTTAAACCTTGGGGAACACTACTTGCTATGAAATCTTCAAAACAAGTGAAAAACAGAAAATAAAAAATATCAATTGGATAAACATGGGTTACAGCAAGGATTACATATTTCTAAAGTTCTTTTTTTTAACTCACTCCAGTATTTCAAAATGTCCAGATTCTTGTTTTAATCAAAAGGACATTTTCTCCCAGTATCTGCGTGAAAATTTCACCTCTGTTTATTAATTTCTCCCTTTTTTCTGCAGTGTTGCAGACATACTAACAGGCAAGTACACTCTTTCTCCTACAGACATCATTCTCAGAGCATTGACTACCACAGGGGATTTCACACTTTTGTGAATATGAAGCACACACAAGCACAGGTTCAAAGTTAAGTATTTGTCAGATTTATCTACACCTTGAAAGCTTTTTGACTCTGGAGTTTGGCTAAGAAACTAAGCAGAAAATAGACAGCTTTTATCCTATTATGCCATGCTTATTTGAATAGTAAATATAGTGCAATTTCTTAGCAATATAAACAACTTAGATACAAATATACTGTTTAGTTATAAGAATTAATTAATTGCACATCTCTCTCTCATCATCTTATTTTTATTGTACACCTTCCCCTCACTGTCACTTTTTATTAGAACTTAGGAGAATTTAATAGCCATGCAAACATCCACAAGTAACTAGCTTTGCTCTGTCACTCACATTGCAACAACTGCAGAACCAGGGCTTACAGTTGCACTGTTCCCTGAGGAAGTGCTCTGTCTGTCAGACAGGCTGGGGCTCTTCAGGAATGAGAACAAACCAGCAGCAGACTTGGTCCAAAGGTCATGGAAGTCAGTAGCAAAATCTGCAGAATCTGAATTAATTCCACAGAGCAAAGCTGTGCAATGGCTCTAATGTGGCAGCACAGTCACGCAAAATCTCATTTCTAGCTCTAATTGAGACTAAACCCACCTTGCACAGATGAGTTCTCTGTTGATTCCACTGCAGTTTCATATATCTGGGTATTATTACCAGTTACTGAGACATAAGGGAGCTTGATTTGTAAAGCACAGATTTTACAAGAGTCTTCAAAATGAGTTTTGTTTTTAATGGGTGGAGAAAGTTCATGTGAACCAGCTGTATAATGAACGTTCCCTGCAACTATTTTCAACACCTCTCAGCATTACTGTTCAATGCCCCCTCCCACACACTTATGAGCCTTGACCTCTTTGCTGGCCCACTGTAATTATCATGGGCTGAGTGTTTCCGAGGGACATGTGGCTCCAACAAACAACTTTATTACTACTTATAATGGCTCATTAGTTGAAGAAAGTTTGAAAACAGCATCATCATCACCACAGCTGAAGTAGAGTCACTGCTTCCCTGGTAACTCACTCATTAACATTAAAGGGTCAGCTGCAACTTTAAAGCATCAGTCAGGTCAGGACATCATTATAAATAAAAAATATGATTGAAAAAAGTCAAGTGGAGAATGCAAGAGGGATGACACTGTGGGAGGTCTAGATTGTACAGAGACATGACACAAAAAATGAAGACAGGGAAATCCTTTTGATTCTAGGAAATGGGTTTGTGGACTATCAGCATTGGAGTGCAGAAGCCTCTCTTCCCCTTCTGATAAGAACGGCGTGAACACCCCTGCAGGGTAATGAGAAAAGGCTGGACACAGAGACCTTCAATAAAACCAGATGGGAAACTCCTTGAGGAAAATGAGCTAATGTACCTGCCTTAAGACTCCTTTTAGACCTATGTGAAGACATTTGTGCTTTGTTTCCTTGATGAAACCAATACAGCTTATATGTACTAAGAAGGAAACAAAGGAAAGAACATTTGTCAGGTACCAGCCAATTCACCGTGTCTGCTTCCACAAGATGGAAGGAGCACTGGCTGAAGGAGTGTTACTAGATCATAAATTTTATTGCTACACTAGAGCAGGATACCTGTTTCTGATACACATGGGGTATTCTACTTACTGCTTTTAGACATGCTGTCTTCAAGAAGGGCATCTGTTGCTGCACAAGCCTGTAGACAAAAGAGAAGACGAGAGGCTAGAAGAGACAGCACCCAAATGTGGTGTACTTGACATTTGAAATGAGCCCTGAATGGAATCCAGGCATTGTGGTGTACGTCTCTCACAGTTAAACCATTAAATTAAATGTAAATGCAAAGAAATTCTGAATCTTCCCACCTCTCCTCTTTATAATTCACCTACTTTATGTAAGTGCTGCCACTCCATGGCTCTCAGGACCAATATGACAGATTATTCAGCAGTGTTAAGGGACCAAACAAACTTGAGATAATGACTGGCTTGCAGGTATCGAAGCAGTTAATCAACAACTCAGATAAAAGGGGCTCAACAAGCTGCCACTTTTACAAACCATGAGGCTGTCAGTTTGGATTGATGAGACTGCAAACACAGTAAAAATCATGGATTTGGCATGGAAATGTAGCTTCTATCCTGTCTACACAGACCAATTAAACAGATTTGTTATGTATCAAAATGTTTAGTATAAGCAACTTGAGTATACTGAATATATGAGCTTTGGTAAAATGAACAGCAACATGAAAATATTTTAGTTCTCTGAACAAAATGAAAAAATACAGGAAATTTTAGGTCAGATCCACCTAAACAAACAAACAAAACATCTTCTCTGATAAATTAAAATAAACGATCATTAATGTTGTAAGATGAGTTTTGTGCTACCCATTTCAATGTTAGGAAATTTAAAATTAATTTTTAAAAAATCTATCATTAAATTATAAAATTGAATTTAGGTAAATTTAGAAAACAGCATAAAATTAAATTAAGTGACCGCTTTGTTTAGGGAATATTTAGGGAATACAAAGAACATTCTGAAGAACAGTCTGATTTTTCACTCTGCTTACACTCTGTTTAGAGAGTTTATATTGAACTCAATGCTGTTAAATTTCAGGTATTTTAAACCTTTTTTTCACTATGTTTGTGAAAAACCTTCCACTTGAATACCCTGAGAAGTAGACAGGCATCATTAGCATTTACCTCGCCTGTGCGGAGGTCAGATTCCATTATTAAACATTCCAAATAGTACTGAAGGTATTACAAGAAGTCGAAGAACACAGATGACCCCAACTGGAACATATTTTTGATTGAGCTGTGCCATGGCTATGGGGCCAGCTGTGTCCCCCTTCTCAGCCGTATTCCGAAATTCAGCCCACTGAAAGTTCTCCTCTTGGACATCAGTAGCAATTACCAATTTAGCAACAGATCAGGTCCTAAAATTCACAGTTAAGAGTTATCACAACTCACAAACATATTTTACCACTTACTTTCTTACTGATTACAAAGGACCTTGACTGTGGCAGAGGAGGAGTTACCTAAGAGATGTGGCTTCTGTCATCTGAGCTTTTATATCCCAGTGGCAGGATGAGGCAGTACAAGTCCGACTTAGCTGCTTGAGCGAGTCCTTCTGTGCTACTGTTTGCTTGCATTCATTCCCTGTGAGCCATTACTGATAAAAATGAAGCCCCCAAGAGAACCCGTAGAATTGCAATAAGGTTTAATTTGTCCCCAAATACCTCTTCCTATTGCTACTAGCTGGATGAAGACAAATTATTTTTGAAGCACTGTAAACTGAATTGCTATAGACTGATCTGGATGTTTTCACTTTGTGAACACTCTGTATGGGGAAGTGTAATGAGACTGACCAAATAACAGCAGCCAAAGTCTTTTTGTTTATACCAGCACAAAACTAGATCATGCTCAACATCTGTTAAGGGATATGGAAACTCAAATTTTCCTTTGGGGAAACTGATACCATTCCACACATCATTCTATCTGGCCTAACTTTGTAGTACCAGTTCTCTAATTGTCTCTGAGATATTCCCAGTAAGTCTAATACCCTCATAAAGACCCAAATCGTATTGAGAGGGGCAGTCACTTCATGGGGAATGAGTTTCTCAGGAAGGGATAAATTCCACTTATATTCAGAAACAGGCAAACAAGTGGCATTTTTCTTTAAAAACGTTGCATGAAATTTCTCTTTTCAAGAGTGATTGACACTACACAGTGTTTTATCAGTACTTGAAGAATATTCATTCGGTGAGATGTGTTCTCACATCTGTGGTGAAATGTAGAACATGCAAAGGAGCACAATTAACTGAAGATACAGTGAAATGTTTGATTTCTTGTGCGGACCCCAGCATGCCATCATCCTCCTCATAACTCACTGCAGTCAGTCCTCACTGCATGGTTTGTATCCCAACAGGAGGCTACCAGACTTCAATTGTTCTATTTACCACTTCAATTAGCCTTTAACACTTTATTTTTGAAATAGAGCAGTTAGTGAAGCTGTGGAGAGACAGGGTTGAAGAAACAGCTTGCTGTTCTGTACAGCCTCGCTTTTCCTTACACACCTGATTCTTACTACCTGGGAACGGCAAGACAGGATGGACTGGCCGGGTCAACAGGGCTCACAGCCCACGGGCAGGAGAGAAACCTTTACAGCGAACGCGTGTGCAAGGCACGGCCGAGGCCGCCACGGGCCCGCCCTTGGCGGCTCCCGGAGGGGCTTGGGGTGCCATCTAGTGACCGCCGTGACCTGCCACGGCTCCCATCCTTCACCCACCCCTTTTTCTGCCCGTTCCCTACACATTCGTGACAAATCAAGCACATGAAACAGGAACCAGAAAACTGAAACACCAACAGAAACCTCCCTGAAAGTTCTGCGATACGGATCTTGCAGTTCTTCTAGAGACAAGTGTATCGCTGTAGTGTTCTTTCACTGCTCAGTGAGTTATAACTCACTGGCCTCAACTGAGGACAAAAGGAGCAACAACAAAGGCAGCTGGTGCCACTTGGTGGCGGAGGTATGGCTCATCACCAGGAAACTGCCCGGCTCCAGCAAATCCAGACACAACAGCAGGTGAATCCTCGAAGACACTGAGACTCAGGCTGGTTCTCTTCCTCCCCACTCCATCACGATCCGGGCTGAAAAGCTTTTAAAGGGCTTAATATAGAGGGTAGAAGAGCAGGGCATGATGAGTCAAAGTCCACCTTTAATGGATAGGACTCAAGTGTGAATAGCATTGCCACGTAAAAAAATCTCTGCCTCCAAGAGCTTGTAATCCCAACACATGAAGCCAAAGTGTGGTCACACACTTCTATCGTTTCTATTCGACTGGGGGTGTGTGAGAGAAGGGACTGCTGCCAGCTGAGACTAAACAAAAGCCGGCATCAGAAAGGGGGACACTGGAAATGCCCTGCCGTTGATCCACAAAGATCTTTGTCAGGACGCAAGTAGTGGGATTCCTGGGCTTCGTCTGTGGCTGAATACGCCACCGGCTGTTCTGGTTTGCAGTTTTGGGACACTTCCTTTAGGAAGATTCAGTAGGCTGGGAATGTGGAGCGTGTTGGTATTGGCAGCGGTGGTCCTCTCGAGCGTGCCCAGCGTTTAGGACACTCAGCACAGACCCCTCAGCGCTGTGGGAACGGTCCCAGGGCACCGGGGCGGGAAGGGGCGGCGGCGGGACGCGTGTCCCCAACGTGACAGCGCCGTCCCGTCCGGGTGAGGACTCTGTCACCGCAGCTCTGCGGGCCCGTTACCGGGGCCTACTGCAAGGCGGCTGCATACAGCGAGCGGTCCTGGCCTCAGAAGAGACAGCGATCCCGCTGCCGGCCCTCCGCGTCCGCTCCCGACCGCCATCGATAGCTCAGCGCTCGGCAGCCTCCGCGCCGCGTCGGACGAGCCCTCCTTGTCCCCGCCCTTTCCTCTCATCGATGGCTCAGCGCTCGCCCCGCCCTCAGCCGCCCTCTGCCGCTCCCGGCAGCCCGGACGGGCCGCGGCCGCCCTGCTTTGGAGACAGTCACCGGCCGCCCGGGCGTTGAGGTGAGGCGGGCCCTGCCCCGGGCTTTTCCCGGGCCGTCCCTGGGCTGTCGCTGGGCCACGGACCTTCAGGCGAGCGGAGCAGCCCTCAGTGGCCTCTCCCGCGGCGGGCGGTGCGCCTCAAGCCCCGCCCATCTTCCTGCGCGGCCTCTCTCCTGCCCTGGGCGGGGCCTGCGCGGGGCCGCGGAAGGGACCGGAAAGGACCAGGAGGGACCGGGAGGGGAACCCCCGGAGGGGCTCGCGCCCAGCCCGGGCCCTTCCGCCCCCGTCTTGCGCCGCCGGTCGCGCGGCCCTGGCCTGGTTCGTTTCAGGCAGTGCCTGATGACTATGTGGCCCCCGCATCCCGGCAGCCGCTGAGGGCAGCACGCGCGGCCGCGATGGCGTCGGGCTGCCCGGCGGCCTTCGGGGACCCGACCGAAGTGCGCGAGGGCTTCCTGTGCCCGCTGTGCCTGAAGGATCTCCAGGCTTTCCGGCAGCTTCAGGCGCACTACGAGGAGCAGCACTCGGGCGAAGACCGGGACGTCAGGGCGCAGCTCCGAAGTAAGGGTGGCCGCGGTAAACGCGTTCGGCTTGGCCGTGGGAAATCCCTACTCGTATTTCGAGTGCTCCCAAATGTCTGACAATAATAAAATATTAATTGAAGGGACTTACAGGCGAGGTATGCAGTTCCATTCTTCCGTAAATCTCCTTGGGCCAAGCATAGTATTCACCTTCTCCCGATACTTTCCACGAATTGACTCTAAAGCAGGGGCTAAAGGACATTGCTCTTCAAATGTTTGATTTTATGCACAATTTTTACTATTGACCTTTTTGGGTTTTTTGTTTGTTTTTTATCTGAAAACTCAAAATTATACTAACCCAGTGAATACCCAAGAATTACTTGAAGACTGTGGAGAATATGGAGAATCTCTGGTACTTGCCAGGTTCCAGTTCAATAATTTCTTGTTTTGACCGTAGATAAAACTGTGGTTGCAGTTAAAGTGTGAAGTTAAGAACTGTTGTTACATGGAAAAGCATGTGCGTGGTGGAGCTAGCAGGAGATGCTGGGAGTGCTCCATATCTGTTACGGATTTCCACCTTTCAGTAGTGTTTGGAAAATCTCTTTGAATTTTGTTTTACTAGGATATTTCCCTTTTTTTACTCCCTTGTGTACCCAATGTCATTTTATATTGACAATGTCATTTTATATTGAGAGAAGAAAGTTTAAAATCTGGTGATAATTCTCTGTGGTTCTTGCAAACTCTGGTTTTAGTATGCTTGAAGTAGTGGCCTGGCAGTCTTGATTTTATTTTTTTTTTTCCTCTTGAGGTAGACTTTTGAAGTATTAACTAATTTTCTTGGTGAAACCGTAACCCTAACACTGGCCTGTTTAGTATTTGAAAAAGTCTTTATGTGTACAAGCACACTGAAATTGGTAGCTTGTGCAGTAAGACAAGGAATGTGTTGAACGTCCTTGAATCTGAAGAAAACTAGAGGGAATTATGAGAACGAAGATAAAACTGTATGATGCCCCGTGCAGTGAGAGACAGGTACCATAGTTTAAGATATGTTACTGTTTTATAGTGAAGTCTGACAATGGTCTTCTCTCTTGTCCTTAGGACCTCATGCTGCTTTATGACTGACAACAGAGAGCATTTTGTGTCATCTGTGATGCTCTGAACTGCATTTTTGTTCTAAGAATATTTTGAGGATAAATTTATCCAGGAAAAATATTTCTGCTAAAAGAAGAGGAATATTCTATACTGGCTTCACATGACAAATATTTGGTGACTACCTGATATGTTAGATAACTTGGGTTTATTTTTTTCAGATTTAGTCCAGAAGGCCAAAAGAGCAAAGAAGAAATTGCTGAAACAAGAAGATGATGACAGAACTGATTCTGGATCTCAGGAACGATATGAGTCATTCAGCTATGGTGGAGTAGATCCATACATGTGGGAGCCCCAGGAAGTAGGTAGGAGAGCTAGAAAGCAATACGCAGTGGGGATAAGTTTTGGACTCAGTCAGGAAAGTGCTACAGTATTGCTGAAGTGGCTTGGAATTGTGTCTGTGCTGCACTGGATTTGCTAGCAGGGGTTATGGTTTGCACACTGACTGAGCAGCCTATTTGCATTGGGTGGAGTGTGGGGAGAACATGGTTAATGGGGAGAAGAAAAGACATGTATAGAATCAGTACTCAAACTCCCCTTCAGGGAGCTGTTAGTCTTGTCATTGTTGCTGTCCTGCTGAGATCTGTTTAGTCTGTGTTTACCTCTGTGCAACTAGCTTCATCTTGTGACTTTACAAAACAGAAAATCCACTAATTAAAAGCTAAGTTATAAGTATATAAAATCTCTGGCTTTTGGGCTACAGTTAAAGTAGCTGTTAGTTTGCATGTTCGACAAAAAGATTATCCATCTATCTAAACTTTTTTCCCTTGGATTTGCAGTGGCAATCACCTCTTATTAAAAGGAGGCTTACTTTAAAAAGACCAAGTTATAAAACCAAACAACAAACAAACTCCACTCCTCTGAATATAAATCTACATTTGTAGAATTTCGAGGATATTGACTGAGCCTGTAATTATAAATAACTGCTACTGGCAGTTGCCTGTACTATAACTGAAATACTATGGTTATTTTTGGAGAAGGAAGCAGTGCCATCTTTTGTGGTTCATGGGAAAGTTTCCACTATGGTGCTGCCCGACTAGGACTGAGTCCTTTGGGTCTGCAGGGTCTGAGTTCTGTATATTTCTTTACTTTTGACTTTGTAACTATCTGAGCAGCAATCATAGTGTAAATATTAGCTAAGAATAAGTTTAGGGAGAAGGTTTATGAACATTAGAGAAGTGAGAACTGCTTTCTAATGAGCGTTGAGAAGATGAACCATAGAGATTTTGGCATGTGATTTGATGGATCTGTGAAAGGGATTGTGTCTCCAAAGCCCTGGCTTAAATCAGTTACCCAGAGGGACTCTTTCACTCCTATGAATGCGTCTTTGGAGATTTTTGGTTACCTCATTAGCATGAGGAGGTGAGATTCTTAAATAGGTTGCAGCAAAAAGCAACATCTGATTTTGAGTTCTGCTAGCTGGAAGAAAGGTTTTTTTTTGTTGGTTGGTTGGTTAGTTTGGGGTTTTTAGTTTTTTGTCTGTAAGTTTGATTTTTAATACCTCATCCACCTTACTTGGAAAAGGAGTAATCTTAAACTAATGTTATCGACTATGAATTATAGATGTCTTAGAGATGCTGTATAGTTATTTTCAATACTTGGTGACCGGTTTTCTGCAAATCTATATTGTCATCAAGGATTTGATTCAGGCCCCTAAAGGTATAGATATGATCAGAAATCTGAAACAGAATTGCTGCTGCATAGACCTCCAGTAATCCTTAGGTTTGCCTCTTCCCTTTGCTCAGCATGTAGCCAGGAAACTAAAGGGAGCTGGTTTTGAGAACACTACTAGTAGGTAACAGCTTACCAAATGTAACTGTAAATGTAATGAAGATGGAGAAAAAAATTGTTGCAGATTTTCTTTTTAACATAGTGCTGCTTGTTTTCTGCAGTAGTAGTAAACCGCTGTCTATTGCTAGCCTGAATATTAGGCTTTAACTAGCATGTTTTATTTACAGCAACACTGTGAAAATGTAGGGTTCCAATGTGTCTTTACAATTGAATTTGAACATGACAAGGGTGAAAAGAAGAGACATCTGTCTTTCAAGTGGCGTTTAACTCCATACAGAGTACTTGGGTGACCAGGACAACTTTCTGTTATCCCTGCAGGTGCTATGAGAAGCCATCTTTCTGAATTCAAGAAACACCGAGCAGCCAGGATTGATCACTATGTAGTTGAAGTCAATAAGTTAATAATCAGGTTAGAAAAGGTAAACTTGGTGCTTTTTAATATTCCAGCCTTCTAAATGTTTCCTAGATAAAAAAAAAAGATGTTTCAGTATGAAGTGTGTCCACTTATCTAGGAATACATTTTCTAAAAGATCCTAAACTATGACTCTCTTTACGCATTACCTTGAGAACTGCGCGTGATTTGACTCTGTGCCATGGGTATTATTTCTGGTTCTATGCACCATTTTCAAGCTGAAGGTGCTACGTCCACATGCTTCAAGAGCCATTTGTTCTCCTGTTTTATTTTCTCCATGTTTTACTTCAATAAATTGCTCCCCAATATTTTTGTCATGATTCTTTCAGCTTTTCATTCTTCAAAATCTGCCAATGGTACACCTGCATTTTGGCTCAGATGCAGTTATGTTGGCTGCAGTAAGGATTATGGCCAAAATGTCCTGATTTGTACAGGTTTGATAAGTCATTGTTTAGCACTGGTATGAATATGGAATTAGAAAAAAAATGAAAGTTGCATAAGTCTGGTGTAAAACCAGCTGAAACTTCTCTCTCTTAAAAAAAACAGGTTTCTTTTTCTTGCTGGGCTGAGTTGTGTTGGGTTTTTTCCTTGCAAAAGTATAATCTTCTTGAATATATTGTTTATCTTCAACCAGCTTACATCATTTGACAGAGCAAACACTGAGTCAGCTAAAATAAGAGGTTAGTGTGAGCTTACCTGAGACTATTTGCCCCTATAGTTTAACCAGCTGAGGAATCAACTGAACACTTATGTGGTGTATATTCCTGCTCACAGCTATAGAGAAGTCTGTTGTGCCTTGGGTCAGTGATCAGGATGTTCCATTTTGCCCAGACTGTGGCAGCAAGTTCAGTATCCGAAACCGACGTCACCACTGCCGCCTTTGTGGGTCTATTATGTGCAAGAAGTGCATGGAATTTGTCAGTCTTCCTTTGGCAAGTAAGTACTTAAGAGTTAATTCTTTGTTTTCTTAACTCACTTTGGGTGCATCCTGGCTTTTTGCCATTAGAAAAAAATATGCTGCTAATAGTCTGGCTCTGCAGAAAATTTCCATTCAGTTTCATGCAGACTCTTGCCTGTGAAGCAGAATACAAGGAATTATTTCTCCATTCTTTTTCTCTGTTCTTCAGATTTTGAAGTGTTGCATAACACTGAAAAATTTACTAGAAGTAATAGTCATAATAGTAAATAAATAAATACTAAGTAGTAAAAAAGTAGAAACTCCTGGTAAATATAGGTATTATTTATTCTACTGAGTACTATATGGAGCTATTAGCTTTAGGAACTGCCAAGGTTCCTGACATTTAAAAATATTGTGGATTTTCCCAGTTTTGTCTGTGTTGTCCAAATGTTAGACCTTGGGACAACAACTTAGGGAAATTCATGTGTAGGTCTTTAAGAACCACTGGAAACCTTTATCTTTCTCATCTTGCACTGGAGAGGAGACTGTATGTTCTGTGGAGATAAATGATATTAACTGTGATTTTCAGAGTGTGCAAGGACAATGCCTGGATGCCATTATCATACCTGTTCTACACATTGTTTTGTGACTGTGCAGGCTCAAACATGAGAATGCTTGCAGGCATAATCAATGTAGGTGATGCTCAGCAGTCTGCTCTCTAGCTAGTTTTAAATACAGCAAGATTTGCAGTGAAGACACAAATTCTGACTTGCAGTCGTGGTTGTCATGCAATCCTTGCATGTCTTTCAGCAGACTGTTTCAACCTAGTTTTTTAGTACCACCTGAATGGAAAGTTTCTGTTAAAGGGCAGTTTGTTTGTGTTGGTAAAATCTGTTGGCTTCTCCAGTTACTGTGAAATTCCATGTGTACAATTTTCAGGCAAACTCACTAGTGCCAGCAGAGAGGCCTTGGGTTCTCATACAAGCCCAAACTCCTCACCCAGCAGTGTCCATGGCTCCCGCCGTGGCAGCATTAGCAGCATAAGCAGTGTGAGCTCTGTTCTGGATGAGAAGGATGATGAACGAATACGTTGTTGTCAGCACTGCAAAGACACCCTGTTGAAAAGAGAGCAACAGATTGATGAGAAAGAATACACACCAGAGATTGTGAAACTCTATGAGGTAAGTCAAGCTCTGTGCTACAGCATATATGTCTGCATATATGGTCACTACTTGACTTTTGACTTGTTACCTTATGTCTAAACTCTATGACTTAATACTGACTTGTGTTAGAAGAGACCGTTGGATGTTTATGCCATGTAGCAAAGACATATCTGAAATGTTGGAATCAGTTTCAATATAGTATTTATAGCCCACATCAGCTTCATATGTATTTTTAAAATACATCTTCATTCTCATCATCTGGAGCTAGTAGTTCAGACATGCCTCTCTCTTAAAATTGTGAACTTGTTTAAGCCAGTGAGTGATATGCTGTGCATTTGATAGCTGGGCTGCGCTGAAAGTTGACATCACCACTGTTGCCATCAGTCCTTACACTGATGGCAAATGCATTTTTTGAACCATCTCTATCAACATTACATTAAAATGCTTTGCAGCAGGTACTGTTGATCACCAGATACCTTTTCAGTAGAGTCCACAAGCTCCCCTGGTTAGTATTAATGAGAGTTTTTGTTGGTGCTGTTGTTGGTGAAGAGATGTAAGGCTAGAAGTTGTCCAAGTCAGCCATTCAAACAGCTTCAAGATTCAAAGTCCACCTTGTACGGGCACAGCGAGTCTTTCTCTGTTCCTGACAATGCCATATGTGTTCTGGAGATAACTGGAGAGTCTTGTCATTCTGAACAGTTAAAGTGCCTTTCAACCTGGTTAACTTCAAATCTGCACAAGCAGCATGAAAAGATTCATGTCAACATGTTCTTGCATTAGTGTTTTAATGTCAGTTCTTTTTTTATACGTTTTGTTTTAATATTATAACAAGAAACTCCGACTCTGCATGGAGAAGGTGGACCAGAAGGCACCAGAATACATAAGGATGGCAGAATCACTAAAGTAAGTCCCATTGCTGGCTATGTTATGAATACATGTATTTTTCCTCCAAGTGTGAGAAGTAATAAGGTAGTGGTGTACTAAGACTGCAGGAGTGTGTAAATTTAAACAAAAATCAGTGCTTCATTATCTGTTGTCTTCTGGATGCTCTTCAAACAAAGTAGTACTGAATTAATTATTAATGGTAACATACAGAGGAGTATGTTGTTTGATTTGTTAATTTTTTAAAGCCACTTCCCAGTGAGGCACTGCTGTCATACTTTGACACATCATCTTTGCAAAAAAGGGAAGTACAGGGCTACAATTATTGTGCAAATGAGCCTCTTCAAAACAGCTGCACTAAGCTGTTGCTGTCCTCAGCTGGGATGCTCTGGCTTCCAAGGAGTGCTAGCAGTAGCAGATCATTAGAACGCTTCTGTTCTGTGTAAAGCACCTTCATCTGGCACTTGTTCTGAGTGTAGCTGGGTACCCTGTGCTGCAGTGGATAAGCAACAATCTCATGTTTCAGTTTTGTGTGTAATTTCTTGCAATAGTATTCTCTGACTGGGGTAACTTAAGTCTCTCCAGCTCTCTGCAAGAGGTTGCCAGGTTATACTTTTGACTCGTATAGTGAGAGAAATACATGCATTGGTCTTTGATAGGAAGCATTTCCTTTTGAAAAGTTAAAGTTAATAAATACTGCTATACCTGTCCTTTAGATCTAATAGTTGTAGAAAAATTAGTAACAAGAATGGTTGTAAAAACACTCCTTGCAATAGGAAGAAGTACGGAAGGTGAAAAACCTGCTAAGATGTTACTGCTTTTTGTCATGAGTTCATGAAAGATTGGGTTATGTGGCTTGGCAGCTGGAGAAAAGTAAAAATACAGATGTCTTGGATAATAGAAGTAAATGTCAGAAAACAACAGGCTTGTTATGGGTGAAATTAAAGATTTCTGTCTAGTAGTGTGTCCTGGAAATCAGAATCCTGTGGATAGCAAAGTTGCTTTTGAGAAAGTGACACTTATAATTTATTTTTGTGATACAAAAGGACAGGGAAGCTAAAAACTCGTGAAGAGTTTTCCCCACTAAGTCCTAGTTTGTTTTATCAATAAAGTGGAGACTCTAGTAAAGTGCCTGTAATACTTGTATCCCCATATGGACAGTCATTGACAGGCATTTTAAATACTACACCCTTTCCAGCATAGTCTTTTGTTTTCTGACAAATGCTAGTGGAGGTAACTATTGTGCTTTAATGGTGTGGTTAGTTACTTAGAGATTTTTCCCACCAAGTTGTCTAGAAAGAAATCCCCACAAAATAGATATATTTGCTAAGCATATGTATATTTTAGATATTACTTGTAGAGTGGCATTTTTGTGTTAGAATACAGTTTCTCCTAGAATAGTAAGTAATAATATATAGGTAATAATAATTTTATATATATGATTAAATCATTGTGTTTAATCATAAATACGGTTATCTTCTATGAAGTGTTCATGTTCACAAAATTATTATAATTTTCCACTTCTGTCACAAAAAAAAGGTTTTTTAAACATGAGCTTGAAATAAAATCATTCAACCCTTTAGTGTTAGCAGTTCTTACCATTGTTGAATCTTGGTCATCTTGGATAACTAGTAGTGTTGTACATGTTGTTAACTGGATGCATGACTTACAGTAAAGTTCTGTTTATTCTTTAGTGCTGGGGAATCAGCCTACAACCTTGATCATGCTAATGACTTGAGGGTGGAGATTCAAAAAATGTATGAATTTATAGATACGTTAAGGTAAAAGATTGTCTCTCTCTCCCTTTTCCCCCCAGCATGTATGTATCTCTGTTATGATTTAACTGATTATATGGATGATCAATATGTCTGCTCAGTTGTAAAGAGCATTTGAAAAGGTAGATGCTGTTCCTGTACACTACCAATTTCTACTTTCTTCTCCAGCCTTAAAATTCATGCATTTCTCTGCAGGAAGAATAAGCATAGAGGAAACAAGTAGCAGCACCATTGAGGGGAAAGGAATTGTTTGTTTGGGGTTTCTTTGTTTTTCTAAGGCTGAGAGTGGAAAGTGTTGCAAATTGTAATATCCAAAACTGTTTATCTAAAAGAACATCAGAAGTTTTTAATCCAATATTGTCTCTCCACTTTTGTGGCATTTTTCCTGATTTTGTTTTTGAACTGATGAGGCTGTATGTTTTCTTTGATTCAGTAAGAAGATTTTGAGTCTAGGCTTGCACGAAGATCCTCAACCTCATCCTAAAATCCTACAACTTCAGCGAATGATAAGATATTCAGCTACACTTTTTGTTCAGGTGAATAGAGCATATGCTGTGAGATGAATGTACATTTTAGATTGTGTTCTCTTCTTTGCCAGACATCCCTGTGGTTTGAAACTATTTTGACAGGGGCCTTAGTTCTATACGTTTTCTGCATTTTCTGTAGTTCCCCTAATGACTTATGATAGCCTTAAATAAGCTGTCTTGAACACAGATCTTTCAGTCAGAGCAGCACTGCGCCTGGGGAACCCAAGAGGTGTGTGAGCCTTGGCTCTTCCTCTTGCTGAGGTATGAGCCCACACAGCAGTACGGGTGTGGCAGCAGCGGTGTGTGGAGACCTGCAGCAGGGACTGCAGTGTAGAAGCATCTTTGATGTGTTTGTGGGGTTTCTGCTGGTAGTATCTCTCTTCTCAAGGACTTGAAAAATGGGTTGAATACCTGCAAGCAATACTATAAATATTTCAATTCTTGCCAGGAAAAACTGCTTGGCCTAATGTCCCTGCCAACTAAGGATCAGTATGAAGAACTGAAGAAGAGAAGACCGAATATGGTAAGACAGGTTGGGATCTGTTACGTCTTGTATCAGGCTTTCTCTTAGATACAAGCCTGGGAGCTGTGTGGGGATATGACTGGATTTCAGTTTGTTATTTTTTCATACATATTGTCCCATCCCCTTTATCAGGTATTTGCCTAGCTGCTGCTTTGTTCTGCCCAGAACAGAAGTAGGTGGGCACAAAGGGGGACACTTCTAGGAAGCAGCAGGGAGTTGGGTGCATGGGCTGTTTCTGCTGCAGTGCGTGCAGAGCAAGCCCTGAAGTTAGTATGTTAGTTTATACTGACTTCGAAATTGTGTTTAGGAATTCACTCACATAAGTAGAATTTGGAAAATTCTTTTGTTGGTGGGAAAGAACATACTAGAATAAGGATGCCTCTGCAGGGAGAGAGGCTTTTTTTTCCTTTAGGAGGGAGGATATCTTTAATTATAAACTAAAGCCAACTTCATCTTGAAGTATAAGTTGAAATTAGAATAATCCCACTCCAAAAGTCAGTGATATCAGTGACCTTAAACAGTGATGTTCTGTGTGATATGATTGATGTCCAGATCAATCTAGACCACTCTTTGCACAGCTGCATTAGGCATTCTTTTTCCTCTATAAAGAGAATTGTTGCTCCTAGTTTCCCTCAAGTTTGTAGAGGCAGATGTCATGGGTTTTTCATCAGTATCATCACAAACTCAAGGGAAACATGTAAGGAGTGGTATGAAAGTAAGAATCTTCTGCAAAGTAACCAAAATGGCAGCTGATCCCTTTAAGCATCAGCCAACAATGTCTTAAGATCAGCTAACTTGTACCTATGGATACTTAGAGTGAAATTTTTCAAGCTTGCAGTGTTTTATTACTACATGTTTTTCGATTTAGGTTGCTCTTGAAGCACAGGGAAAACAAGAGGAAAAGCAGAAGGAGTTTATCTCCATATCTGCATCTGCAGTTAATGGTGATGAAACTCACATAAAAAAAGGAACAGTCAAAAAATCTGAAGGCTGGTTACCCACATCTAGCATTTCAAGAGAGAGCGAGAGAGCAGACCCGCTTCTTCAGCAGATTGACAATATCACATCCTTTATTAAGCAAGCAAAGGCAGCTAATAGGATAGATGAGGTCCATACGTTGCAAGAGAACCTGATGCAGCTTCAAGATGAATATGATCAACAACAAACTCTGAAAGCTATTGAGCTTTCTAAAAAACAGGCAGAAGAGGAGGAGATACAGAGGGAGGAACTTCAGGTCCTTCGTGAAAAAGAGTGGGAAAGAGAGCACCATAAATTCATGTCTCAGCATTCAAGGACACGCTCCTTAGACTTCAGAGAAGTCAAACAGCATTTGGATGTTACTTGGATCAAAGGGGACACGAGTTTTGAAACTCCTGTTGAGCAGCTGCCAGCAAAAGAGAACTTGACGTCCACACTCAAACCCCAGAATGTCCGACAGTGTGACAAAGACCGTGATCAGCCAGCCTGTCTAAACCCCTTTGAGGATGAAGTGGATACCCCTCAAGTAGAAGAAGATCCCGCTAATCCATTTACCAAAGACACCTCTCCAGTGGTTTCTTTCTCTAACACAGCTCAGCAAAATGATAAAAAAGAATATAATCCATTTGAAAGTGAGGAGGAGGATGAACAAAGTAATGGAGCACCTGGCAGTACTTCAAACCCCTTTGAAGAGGATGAAAATCCATTTGAAAAGCCTGGGGGCAGTTGGAATTCAGGGAATCCATTTGAAGAGGGATCCTCTATCAATCCCTTTGAAGTGGAGGATGGCAGTGAGATCTCTGGAGAGGAGGCTATAGAGGAAGAGCTGCTTCTCCAACAGATAGATAATATTAAAGCTTATATATTTGATGCCAAACATAGTGGACGACTGGATGAGGTGGAGGTACTGACAGAGAACTTAAAGGAACTGAAACACACCTTAGCAAAGCAGAAGGAGAAATCTAACTGCTGAAGCAGCAATAGGGTTGTGTAATAATTCAGTCAGCTGTTAAATATGGGAAAGTAAAGCAGATACTTACAGACAGGAGTACAGATCACAAGAGGGAATTGGGAGAATCCTGACTTGAAAGCACTTTCATTTAGACATAGCCACTACTATGCAGTCTTGAAGAAAGAATTACTGAGGAATGCTGCTGGTCTCAAAAGCTTAGAGTAAGAAATTTTAAAATAACTTTTTTCAGCACTTTTTAATGCTAACTGGTCTTACTGAATGCTTATTTTGTTCCAGGGGTTAAGTGGTAATAGGGAACTATGACGTGGAAGTGGTTGGAATATTGGTTTGCCCTCTTTCCCGCTTTCTGCTGTAGTGTTGGCCTTTCACATGTGGCTTTGACTAAAAAGAGATGAAAACTTTTCTAAAACTTCTTCATCTTCTCCCAACCCAGGATAGTTGAACTGCTAATGATGCTCTGGCAATGTGCTGTTATAGAGCTACTGTGATGCTCTGGGTGCTGAATGTACAGACTCACAGATCAGGTTTATGCAATGCTAATAAATACATAAAAGGGATCTTAAGACTGAGAAAAACTTTCTAACTGATCTTAGTATGAGTAGCTTTTTAGTATCTGTATAAAGATTCCCAGGTAAAATTTGGATGCTTCATCACTTCTGGTTTCCCATTTGCTCTGAGCAAAAACGATGGTGTCGTGGCATCATGCTGGCTTCAGACCTGCTCATGAGGGAGCAAGCATTTGCTTATTTCCAGGGAAAGGAGCATCAGGCCAGCAACACTTCTATCTGTAATATAAAGGGTGAACCTCAAATTGCTAATTACATTATGGAATCTACACATTCCTTTAAATCCTCTGGGTGACAGAATGATCATGTTTGTTGTATTTGTGAGAGTGGAATATTTTGTAGCACCCAAGCAACAAAAAATTTTCTTTATAATGGAAAGCTGAGATGCCACTGGAATTTTGTGAAAGCTGGGAGACAAAGTCTGGCTGCAATAGTGCCAAATGGCAATTCTCTCTCATGTTAGATTCCCCTCAGTTTTTATGAGAATCAGGCATACCTATTTTAAATAAGGAACTTCAGATTGAAGACCTCTTGTGATTCTGTGGCCTGAGGGATGACCTGGTGACAGCCAGTACCTGTGATGCAGGAGGGCCTACAGCTGGGCAAATGCAGGGTTTTTGAGAAAGATGGAATCTAACTGCTTTGATTTTTATCTTTGAGAGGCACAGACCCATCAGCAGGAATCACTGTTTGCAGGAGTGGTGGTGGTGAGTTAATCTTAAAGGGTTTATTTAGAACTGAAATAGAGGAAAATCAGGCAGATCACACTGTATAGCACTAACAATAGTGGGCTTACTCAGAAGCTTGAAGTTCTGTGGAATGGGGCATATCTTTTAATTATGTCTCTGATATTGGCATAGCCGTAACCCCAACACTGCTTAAGATTTTAGAGACAAGTAACTCTGTTACCTAAAGAGCAGGAACTCTGGTTCCTAGCTGTGAGTAAATGGAGGTAGGGACTTGTGGAACTGTTGTTTAAAAAGACCAAACCACCTATATCCTCACTTAAAACAAGTAGGAAGGGGTTGAAGTAACTCAGACCAGCCAGTCAGGGATACCTGATGATCTGTCTGGTGTAGCCTAATCCTGGGTTTGAAAGGTGTGTAGCAGAGGTTGGCTTAAGACCATGAAGTTCTTATACTGATGTTTTATTAGAGCTGATTTAGTCCCCAAGTTTTATTTTGCACCAAATAGAAGAACACAGGATTCTTAAAGGTCTTGACAGAACATAGGTGCTTAGCACCAGATTCATGAAGGCAGCAAAAATTGCTGATAGCTAAACCGAATCCCTGGAGTTATCTAAGAGATAGTATAAGGCACTTATTTAGGACAGACTTGGTTGCTAGTCAGGAGGATTGCATCCTGCAATATAACCTAATGCTTTTTTAGGTATCAACATGAAAAACTAATTCAGTGGCTTCAGCTTTCTCAGTAAAAAGTGGTTTTATCCTGGTTGCAACTATCCTGTCTTGTTTATATTTTCTGGCTAATACACTAATAACTGAAGTATTCTTATTGTATATGTAATACATTATTTTTACAAGCAGGTAACAGACTAGGATACCTCATGATCTTTGTCAGTGTTAACTGTGATAGACTAGACACCTAATAAGAAAATCGTCTCTAATGTGAAGACGTTTGCTGGTATAGGGACTCCTGTGAGGCTTGCAAGGCACAAGGGAATGAAGATGTCTTAAGCATAAAGCTCAATAACGAATTAGCATCAACTTTTGTTACAACTGCATGCACTACTCCGTATGAAAACTTTGTAAAAAGAGATTAAATAAAATGACATGTTTATTTTGTGTTGTGTTTGTCCTTGACAATTTGTACAGGATGCTTGCATCAGTGTGAAATTTTGTATTCAACTGTGAATTCAGAAATGCTGCAATACAGTTCTACAGTGACATGTACATATAAGCCTGACGTAAAGGTCTGTACAGTAGAGTACAATCTATCATGTTTATACATTTTACAGGGATGGTGTAATTGTTTGGTGAGGCAAAAACTGTAATGATTCAGAAAGGGTTTTTTTGGTAATTGTAAAACTTGCCTTTTATACACCAATTTTCCCATTCTCCTTTCCTGCTGATATTCCTGACTTGATCAGTGCTTCTCAGAGCTGCAGTATCAACTGCAAAAGTTGTATCTTCCTGGAAATGAGACTCTGAACTGTTTCTGATTCGTAACTACATACATTAGGAAAATTCAGTTGAGACTGGAGTTATATTATCATTTGTCTGTCTTTAGTTGGTACAATATGGACTTTTCCACCACTTTCTACAAATTATGGAATTCTGTGCTACTTTTAAGATATAACTTTTTAGTCTAGCCACTCTATCCCAAAGAAAACATGATCTTAGTTTTGCCATAATTGACTACCTGCAGGCATGAATAAGACTATATTAATTTTGTTTTCCAGTGGTGACCCTGCAGTACTTCGTAGAACCACAGCTTTTTTTTTTGTGCCAGTTTTAACTTTTATTTATTTTTCACTTAATAATTCTAGTTGTAGTTTTAAGAAGGCTTATGAGGCAGAGTTCTCTGTATTGAATGAACTTGCTTGTTCCTGTTCCCAGGAACTGCTGCTTCTTGTCTCTCTGAAGCACCTTCATTGTCCAGTCCTGAGGCAAAATAGCTCCATGACTTGAGATCTTGAAATGTCAGACTCATGCCTCATTTTTCATGGCAGCTTTGTATTTTCCCCTCATCTCTTTGGGCAATGGTACAAAAGCAGGACAGGGAACTTGGCCTTCAATCTCACACATGCATTCTCGCAGATGATACTTCTTGGGCCCGAAAGTTGCTGGATGTGATAGTTTTTTCCTTTCTCTTTCTTCTTTTTCAAGCATTTCTCTAGAAAAGAGATCTGTTTGTTACTATCAGAAGTCTGACTTGCAATATTTCCTCTCCCTTCCCTGGACCCAGGTTATTAGAAAGATGGAGTTACAGTTCCTACCTTGTGGACTTTACCTTGCTCGTGTCAGTTTTATCCAGGAAAAGTAGTATTTTCTTCCGTATTCCACAAAAGTTTGTAATATGTATGCTAGATGATGTATTAGCTTACTGCGTGCTACTTACTTGCTTTTCCCCAGGATTTTTTTAATGTGCTCTGTTATCTCTTTGTTGGTTTTATCTTCCACGTCTACCAAAACTTGTTCTCCACTGTCTGTCAAGAAAAATTCATAATAGTGTATCAAATGATACCACTTCCTCCTGCATGCCATTTAGAGAGGCTTTACACGCACAGGAATGAAGGATCTACTTCCCTCCTGCGGCTAATGTGTAATGTAATATTTAAAGTGGAAAAGCAAAATCTCCATGAGAGTGAGTCGTGGGGAGCTGCTAACGGCTAAAGCTCTTTTCCGCTCAAGCAGCTTCTTTCCCCGCAGCAGCCGAAGCAGGGCCGAGTGAGAAGGGCACAGGCGCGGCGGTCACCACGCTGCCGGCGCGACCCAGCCACTACTCTGCGGCTCCTGCGGTCCCCGCGGCTGGCGCCACCTACCCAGGTAGAACCGGAGAAAGGGCGAGGGAGTCATGTTCCTGAACAGCACGATCTGCACCCAGGGGTTCTTGTACTGGATCTGGGGGATGTTGAAAAACACGAACTTTCTGGAAGGAAAGAGAAAAGCACACAACGGCTGGCCCGTTGTCGCTGTGGAGGGCGCGGCCCGTGCAAGCCCTGGTGTCTTGGCAGGGGCAGCCCGCGCTCCCGCCGCGCCCCGCACTCACCTTGCGCCTTCGCTCAGTTCTCCAGCCGTGTTGTAGTTCACCGTCATCACCTTCACCGAGCTCTTGAACACGACGTCGCCCTGGCTGAGGTACTGCAAGGTCCGGCGCACCGGGAAGCGGCCCTTCATCGGCATCGCGGCGGCGGCCGGAAGGGGAGGCAGCGCTCCCGCGCGCCCCCTGGCGGAGGCTCTGCCGCCCCGCCTATCCCGTCCCTGGCGGTGCCGGCGGAGGGCGCGCGCTGTGCCCGGGCCCGGCTGCGCGAGGAGCGCGCGGGCCGCGAGGGGTACCGCGCACTGCAGCGACAGCTTCGGGGCTACTCAAATCTTTTCTGTTCACGATGAATTAAAACCTTAGGAAAAGCCCTCTCTCCTCCTAGAGAAGTTCCTTGGAGTCAGTAAGTTAATGGGATTTCTTTTCTATACCAGACCCGGTTAAATCTCTCCTAAGATAATCACTGCGGTGAAGGCAAATTGCTGTTTCTCCCTAAAAGATAGTAAATTATGTATTTGGCTTAGACAGCTCCTGTTCAAGAGAAACTTAAATCGACTTCAAAATAAAACTCAAGAATGCAGTTATATTTGTAATTCACTTTAATGGTAGAAACCTCATTTAGCTACTAGTATTAACCACAACAATATAATATCACAACGGCATTTAATAAAATGCATAAGCTAAATCATGCACTGCAATACTCTATATACAAACACAACAATGCAAATTCCTCTTTGTGACTGAAGACACTGCTCGGATATAAAATTTAGTTTAAAAAAAACCCATGCTATTATTTTTAAATGCTATCACACACAATAATACTGATTTCACAAAAGAAGCTGTGAGAAATTAAAAACTTTTGCAGTTTTAAAATAAACAATAGTTTTCTAAATTATAAGGAATACAGACTTCCAGAAAATATCCCAAGGAACTGAAAGTAAATGCTTCCTTCTATAAAACTTTGCTGTTTTTAGGAGCTCAGCACTCCCTATGTATGCCAATACAGATACAACTGTGCAGTTTTCAGTTAGGAAACTATGAACACTGGCTTCCAGTGTATTTCAGAGTACAGATTAATTATTAAAAATACTCCAACATTTGATCTTGATTCCATATATGGAAAATCTAACATATACAGTCTGTAAGTAATATGTTTTCTTCTTAAAGACTGTGCTTTTTTGTTCTAAATTTATTCAGTCCTACTTTAATCCACAATCATGAAAATACCATAAAATGGACCTGTCTTGTATTATGCAGAGCCTTTATTGCCATTAAATTTGAGCACATTTTGTTCTTCAGAATACAAACAATTCAAATGTGGATATAACACATTTGGTTTCACTGAACTTTGCCTTTTTTTTTCCTGACTTCACACTTGAGTTTTTAAACAGATTCAATCTTGCATTAAGGCCCCAATTGGCTTCCTAAACTTTAAAACTGTTCCTGCAGTACAGTGACTTTAATAGACTTTCAGGTCTCTATTCGCCATTAAAGAGGAAAGCAAGCATTCAAACACCACCAATTGTCCAGACACCAAGGAAGGAACATCTGTCACAGAAATTCCTGACATTAATTTACATATTTTTCCTGCTGAAAATTGTAGAAATAAGGTTTTGAAATGCTACAGGTTTATTCCTATATTTGAAATAAAAGCTTACAAATGCTCACTAACCAATACACCAAGAAAGAGAACATTCTCATCATTTTCCATAGTAAACTTTCCAAAATTTCCTCAGACTTGTGGTTCACTTCAATCATGCACAAAGTTCATGTTATTTTGATTAGTGTCTTATTATTGGATTAAACATACACAAGTCTTTGCCACGGTGAGCACAAAAGGTGGAAATAAATGCCCATAAAATTCTATTTCACCTTTTTAATGACAGAAACAAGACTTGCTGAACTACTGTCCTGCATGGTCTGTGAAATGCTTTTTGTAAAAAAAACACAGTTAACAGATTTACTTTATGGAAGGCTTCCTTTTTAGCTTCATCAAAAGAGAAGAAGAACAAGCTTTGATAATGTAAATGTTTGAGTCCTCATTATGAATAAGAAATTGTCTTACTTCACATCTCATTTCCCAGCTGTGTGTCCAGGTCCCACATGGAGTGGGTCTGTCAAAGGCAGTGCAGGAGCTGCACAGATTGCTGACCAAGGAGAGGACAGAATGTGGAAAGGGACATAGTCTGACAACTAAATTAAGAAACTAGCTGTGTTCAGTTTAGGCTGGAAAATAAAAATAAAAACTTTGGAAAGTGAATATACAATTGAAATGCATTGTGAAAATCCTGAAGATGTCTTGATGCTTGCTAAGAAATAAACTACTGCAATGTCCCTACTATTTAATTACCATTGTACCAGAGCTGCTTTTTCACTGACCAGAGCACATAGTCTCTAACTCACAGCTTGGTTTCATGAGATCACTATGACAATATGACTATTGATTTCTTAAACAGCATCCATTACCTCCTGTTCTGTGTGCTGCAGTTCAGTGATAGATGGCAACTTGGTTTACTTTCAATAAGCCTCAGATGAAGACTTAAAACCAAAAAAATCAGTCTCTTACCAAGCTTCACAAAAAATACAACTTTACAAAAGTATCTCAGGAGGGCTGGAAGAGAATGAGTATATAATGAGCAGGGAAGCATTTTCTATGACTATAGTTATTTATTCATTATTTTTAAAAGGCATTATATGCTCAATTAACTATTGACTGGCAGATCTCTATAGGTCAAATGAGAAAAGGTAAAGAGAATAATGTAAAAGCCAGAAAATTAATGGAATATATTTGTCAGTTCTGAACAGCAAATAGTGAATTCAGACTGGTTTAGAAAAAAGGTGCGAAGCTCTGAAATTTGTGAGGATTCACCAAATTAGGAAGCTCTGGATTAGGAAATGAATAAAAAATTTTAGCACATAATAGATGAATAATGGCTCCATATCTGTACATATATACATACACTACACATTTCCTATACACTGTACAGAATATATTTAGACAGAGAGGTATAAACATATACATTCATACACACATACATACATACAGCTATTTACATATGCATCATCTGCTCGAGTGAGTTCTAGAACTGAACATGCAGAAATGCACAATGGTGGGAGGCACAAAATAGACATGTACAACTCTATCAAACCCCTAAAAAGAAAGGCAGGAATTTAACAATAATAAGCCATTTTCAAAGCATTCATGTAACTCAGAGGACTGAACAGATTGTGGACATTAATGGAACATTACAACAGTACTACTTGTGATGAACTTAGCATGACTTCACAATAAAAAACATCTAAACTTCAGATGCTTAAACTTAGATCATCTAAACTTTACGAAGAATTTTACTTTAACTTGTAACCCCAGTATAAATAATGTTGTAAATTTTTTTTTCCCCAAATAATTTCCCATATGTTGATAACACTGATTGCAGCTGAAGTAGGGTTGTAGCATTATCTAACAAGACGGGCTAATGGCATCAAACAATAAGCCTGAACTTAATTCAGGAGTATTTACTATTAAAATGACTCAGCAACTTTATAATTAAAAGGTGCAAAAAGCAAATGCTTTAATTTGCTCTCCCCTTTGCCATCCCCTCTTGGTAATTTTTCATCCAAAGCTGTTTCTACACTAATTTCCTGTCATTTAAGATCCAGTAGATGCTGGCAATTTGTTCTTCCTCTGCCCCTCACTTTCCTCTCTAGGGTGACCATGCCCTCATTTCGCTGATCCCTCCTGGAGGTTGGGAAGTGTTAGGACTGCACACTGTTGTGTGCTGTTGTCAGCTGGCCCATGCTTATCACCAAAGCCATCTACTGCAAAAGCTCTGCTGTATAGCCGATGTGGCAAACCCTGGGAACAGGTGGGCATCTGCCTGTGTTTTCTGGCATTTATGCTTTTCCTCTTATGGACAAGAGTAGGTAAAAAACACCTGGTTTTGCACTATTAAGAGTAACAGGGGAGGAAGAAAGGGATCTCAAATAGAAAATCAACATTTTTGGTCTTTCCAGGATGGTATCATCCAGTAGATGTGTGCTGGTGCACCTGTGTGTCTGACTGACCTGCCAGTTTTACTGCTCACTTCTCCTGATTCAAACAGGGCTGACTGGTGCTGTTAGCGCCGGAAGTTGCTTTGTCACTGCTTGAGCAGTACCCTCAGCCCATTCATTTCCAGTTCTGTCTTCCTGGTTAAACTGTATTCCTGAAACCCTTTGCTAGTCATGCTATTTGTTGCCTTTTTTTTTTTAATTGTCTTTTACTAATTAAACAGCAGGTAATCAAGAAAGAATCCTAACTACTGTCTGAACTTTAATGGGCAGGAAAACCTACTGACGCCTGCAGTATCCTGAATGAAGTAATTCAGGACTCTGTGAGTTCTGTGTACTATACAGAACAATAAAAGAACTACACAAGTGTTTTACAGTCTCTACCAAAGGAGAAACAGAGTCACAAAACTGATTTCACCTGAGAGCTTCAGCTCTGACTTGGTTTCTCTATGGCAGCCTCAGAATTTGCCCTTTGCCAAAGGGAACTGTAATGGTGATGCAGAGCTGCTGGATTCTGCACACACTGGAACCAGAGCTCCTCACCAGAGGCATCATGGCTGTCTGGGGGCCATGGGCTTCAGAAGATGGTGAAGGGAGACTTGGCAAATGATGCCAACTAATCAGTGGAGAGCAACAATAGTTTCTTGCCGCAGTGTGCTCTGAAAATTAAGCCTTCTTAATGATCTAACATTTTAAGGTAGCTAAAAGAAAGCCTTGTATGACTTCTTAGAAGGATCTCTCCTTGGAGATAACTTTTTTCTCCTCTGCCAGTTTCATGCCAGAGTAACTCCACAGACACCAAAAGCATTGCAGACAATTTATAAGCAATGTAAATAGGCTGAGAAAGATTACTTTTGCACATGGTATTAGTTCTGACTCTACAGTCCAATGTAAGTAAATAAAAGGAAGAAAAGAGTATACCTTCCTATGTTTGTCAAAAATGTAATTAAAATCATTATGACAAAGCTAGTCCCAAATGCTTTTTATCTACAAGACTGGAATCCAGTTCCTTTGCAAAAGAGTTGGAAAACAAATGAAGCACAGTGGACATTACTGCCTCATTATCATTCCCAACATTGCCTCATTATCATGCCCCAATCTCAGTCAGCACAGAATTCTAACATTTGTCTGACTGAATTATGACTAGTATACACATTTGTTCAGGTTCAGATAAATCTAATCAGATAATTTATTATTGTATTTCTGCCAAGTTAAAATATTTTCATCTGAAGAGCAGCAGAAATAGAACCTCAAAACTTCTGCAGAGAATAAATTTTGGCACTAAGTAGAGCTTCAGTGAGATGAACTTTTCCTAGAATCACTTTGTGACTGTGATAGTTTGACTCCAAGTTCTTGAGAAAACAAGTCTGGCATTTAAATTTCACCTTTATGAAAACAAGCTATTTCTATATTTAATACTCAACAAATAGTTCTTCAATAATTGTTACAATATAAAAAAAACTCTCCTGTCCCATATTCATAAGGAAAAGTTTGCACTTTCCAAGGAGAAAAATAACCAAAACTAATTTAACAGTAAAGCTACTAAGATTAGCCTGTTACCATCTTCCAGTCACTGCAGGAGGGATGGAACAAACCTCAGAAATTCGAAGAACTATGTCAGTGTTGCAATATTATTTTCTGCAGAGACCGTGCAAAGCTTGCTTGATTGTGCGGCTGCACTATGTGCATCACAGGATCCTACTGCCACTGAGACGGATTGTTATGGGGAGAAATGAGCCAAGGGGAACCTTGTGAAGTTCAAAGAAGGGAAGCACACAGTCCTTTTCCCGGGTAGGAAACAGCCCAGGCATGCACATAAGTTCAAATTTCTACAATCCAAAATGTTAGTCTTGGAATCAAAATAGTGTATCATTAGAAAGAGTACTTTTTGTTAATGGCATTAGAACCAAGTAGCTTGGTTCTGACCTCTGCAAGCCAGCAAATCATGCTAATGATGCTGCACAGAGAGGGACTTTGTAGCTTTTAGGTGGTAATATCCAAATCTTAAGGATGGAACTGCTTCATTTTATCTATTAAATGCATGCACAACTGTGGATTGCATGGTTATTACTTAGTTTATAAAAATTAATATTTTATCCCTAATAAGCTATTTAATAGCTATTTGTAGAGTAAGTAACTAGCAGGGTTTGAGCAAGGATATAATTATGTGGCCTTGCATTTGTGGGGAGTGTAGTTTATTTGTAAACAGAACTGCATGATATTCATTGTTTCGATTTACATATGTAATGCAAGGCACACATTTTACATTTTATTTCGTGTGATCACTTTGTTCCCAAAAAACTAAAATGCCTTTCTTTTCTGAATTGTTATTATCACAAGTAATAAAAATTACAAACAAATTTTCGCACAGAAAATGGGGCACTTCTACTTGAAAAATTGGAAGTTGAAATTATGTTTGTCAAGAAAAAGCTAGCTGGTGTGTATTGAGATTTAAAACCAAATATTCCAATGGCTAGTTTTTGTTCTAAGGACTATTTAATTTGCCATTAAAATGCTTTCTTATCTGCTTAAATAATTTTTATTAAATTCTGAAAGGAAATTAAGTTCTGTAATTCTTTTGGCAATTAGAAAAATCAAAATATTTCAATGCATTCTTCTTGTAGAACAATGACATAATCCAATAAAATTTTAAATTTTAACAAAAGCAGCCACTACTTCTTCCAAGGTAGCTACTGTTTCTGATTAATCACTTTTAATTTTTAAGTTACATACCCTTAACATAAGGACTGTGCAGCAGAAGTGCTGACACAATCCCACAGCAGTTACACTACAATCAAATGGTTGGTACTAAAAGCTGAAGTCCAGCTGACTTCACGTGTAGAGAGCAGACTTTCCATCGCATGAACAATATGACAATTTCATTTGCTATAGCAAAAGTTGAGACAGATACAAGTGCAGTATTACAAATCTCTGCATGGATACTGGAACTCTCTAATACCCTTCTGAGAAAAGAAGATTCTGAATGTGCTAAAAATAGTAACTATAGAAGACTAATGCATCCAGAAGCTAAAATTAAATAGTCTTTTGTGTCACAGTAAGTGCTACAAATATCAGCCTCCTAACAAACATGAAGTATACAAGTTCTTTTTGTTACTTTAGAAGCCTCATCTAAAGCTGCTTAAGGTCTTTTGGCTACAATTCAGACTCTGAAAAGTCACAAACACCAACCTAGTTGATGTTTCTAAATAAATATCAATTACAGAAGAAAAACCAAAGTGCTGAACTTACCATTAGATAAGTTTTGTCACATAAATCTACTTAAGTAAGAATGCCTCTAACACACAAATAATTAAAATAATTAATGCATCTAATGTGCCAGGATCAGATGAAGGTATTAATTGCTATGACTTTAAAAAAATCTTTGATTTTAAAATACTGAACAGCCATAATAGTAAATTATACTAAAATGAAACCTATGCTAGCAGCTAATGGCCAGTATTACTAGCAGACATGTTGATGGCTCATCACTCGAGACAATTAAAAAGTAGTTCATTTTATACCTCCATGGTGCATCAGTCATCAACTGCAATTGTACATGAATGAAAGTAAATCCTAACTATATTTTGGTTTCAAAGTGAATGACAGGAAAGTTGAGAACACTGCAAAATTGGGAGTGCTTCATGAGGGAGGGAAGGAGAAATAAAGTGAGAGAGCTTTGTAATAAACTCTTGCTGACAACCAGAGGTTCTACACATTTTAGGTCTTAAATTGTACCCTGTGGCTACATTATGAGGGTGTTCAAAGTACAGAGAGGAGGAGTAAATTTGGAGCATACAAAGAGCATACTCAAAGAGCATCACACAGCTCTATTTGAAATACTGCTCTTCCAGTTAATGACTGATTTTCCCCTAAGTCAAAAGGCTGCTTCTTAGAATAACATTTGTCATGATTGTGTTTGTCTCAATAAACACTTTAAGGAACCTGCATATTTAATCATTATTGTGACAAACACTTTTTTTCTTTAGTGTGGGGAATTCCTGTAGCACATAATATGACTGCACTGTACCGTGTATTACAACTGCACTAATTTAACAGATAAAGTTTTATATAATGTGGATATCTGATTTAAGAATCCACATTAATATTTCATGCATAACAGCAAGTGACTTTTTGTAGATTAAATGATTGTCTCCTTTAGCATTCTATTTTTACAAAAATCGCTAGCATTTTGACTAAGGACATATGCATTTTTTTCATTTTCCATACTCATAAACAGGATGTTGATGATGTTGTTGCTCTGACAAGAAGTGATTACAAAGTGCTAGTATTATACCCTGGCATTTGCTAGACATTCACTCCAAGGATATTTTTAAATATATACATACTGTTCTTTTTACTTTTAAAGTAATTTTATTACTACTCTGATATTATAAAACTCTTTTTAACCACTGAGTTTCTAAATACAAAGCATGTGAAAAGTATGTTCAGTAATCTATGGCCTTTTAAATGAAAGGCATCCAAAATATTCCTTGTGGCAGGAAAGGTCCTATAATAGGTCTTTTAATAGCTGCTTTAAATTTTGTCAACATCAAAAAAAGACAAGGAGAAATCTGTCAGGAAACTGATAACAAATTGGAATTATCTGCACATACCGAAACATTACTCTTTTAACTTCATAATTATACGGGTTTTGTGAAAATTACTTCAATCCCTCAAATTACGCTGTTTCCTCTATGCAGACGTGCCAGTTATTTGACCATTATATTCTGCTGTTTCCATTTTGAGAATGTAGGGGATTATGCTGTCAATGGGAACATTTCCAATGAGACCTGTGAAAAACAGTTCCTCAGTGATGCTAGAGCTCATCAGCCTAAGTGCTGGCAGGCGAACTAGGATCCGGGCTAGCCTGAAAAAGAAGTTCAGTGGATTATAAATACATGTAAGACCAGTTTAAGTTACTCTATGGCTAAAGAGCTGGATCTGCCTTTATTATTACCATAATTCTTGGATAGGTGTAAAGAGGCAATTAAAGCTAATTTGGCTACACCACAAAAAGAATGGTTGCTGTTCTATCCTGCAAGCAAAATGAAAGCTAAGTAGCTTTGTAGTTTCCAATGAAAGGGACATGTTAATGCCCTTTGTAAACAGAACATGTACGTACAAATACACAATTTTCTTGGCCTGCTTTTGAAATTCCCAGCTCTGGACAAACAATGCTGAGACTAATAATATTCATGTTGATTAGTGTGAACATTTGCACAATTTTAAGAGTACAATGCTTAATTAAAATTTCAGCCATAAACAGCATAGTCCTCAGTTGCCTAGCAACTTCATGCCAAATGAGACAGCAGGAAGGGGGCTGGATGTATATAAACAGAAAAAAGAGAATCGGCTTCTAATGAGAGAAGGAATTTGGGGGAACGGGAACGTACTGTTAAGCATAAATATTCCCAAATTGCCCTGGTGATTTATTTACCAAGATGTTAACAGATATCCAATACAATGAAGTGACTGTACTGAAATGCCAGACTTCCCATTAATATGAAATTTAGGACAGTGATGAAAGCATTTTGCTGCCATTCATATGGCAGATGTGCATCACAAATGCTAAATCAAATAAATTTTCTGAACCAAAACCATGTAATAGCAAACCTCAGGTAGCACTGACCACAGGTGCTCTGGAAAATGCTTGAATATTTATGGAGAAAATATCTAAGGTCCATTCTGCTAATATACCATATCTTGTAAACTTTAGGGCAAAATGATTCAAACTATGCTGTTGTTTTTATGAAAATTGTAACACTGGTCCCTTATCTTAATTTCTACCAGCACTCAGTTGCTCAGAAATAAACAGATTTGTTCTCTAAACTTGTCTATAGGGGAGCATGGAGATAGAGACACTATTAGTTAAAATACAAGACACTGCTTGGGGAATGTAACTGATTTTCTTCCCTGAGACACTATTATGAGAAGTAAGTATATGGAACGAATTTTATATTTAGTTTTATGGCAGATATTCAGCTCTCACTAATCAAACCAGAAGTCCTCAATTGTACATGGAAGAATGTGGGATTTGAGGATATTTCTGAGGCAGAGAATCCTATTTTCATTGCACCACAGTGTTAATTCTGCAAGATCAGTGCAGAAAACAGAGATGGGAGAAGCTCTCTTTTTCAGACAGGTTTTTTTCTTCTTTTTCGTTACTCCACCCTCAGACAGTGCTTAAGTGTATGGGATTTCTTCTTTACATGAGGATGCCTTTCACAGTAAAAAAGAACATGTTCTGGTATATCTTACAGACAGAGGTGAGTAGTTCCCTGAAAATGCAGAGAATTATTGTGTTGATGAATTTTGAGTTTTGATGGAGATTGTTAGAAAATACAGTAATTGTTTCTAGCACATAACAAACAGAAGAGTTGAGAAATGAAAAAAACCAAGCTAAATAACTTCAGAGAAGTTCTCGGAAATTTAAAAAAAAAAACAAAACACCACCAAACCCAGAGGAGAAAATAACTAGGATATGGGAATTTCTTATAAACAAAAGTTTGAGAAATGGTTATTGTTCCTTGTTATATGTATCATTGTTTTTCCAAGGGCTATAACTGACAGTTTTAACATTTTCCTGCATATGCAACTTAAAAAACATTTCAAGGATGATAATCACCTTTTAGTTGTCAAAGAGACTTTAAAGTAATAACTTGAAAAAAGAAGCAGTGCAAATTAGTCAGTCGAAGCAGTTTTCCCCCAAACTTCCAAAAAAATAAGTCTGTTTACTTTTCTAAACATTACTATGACAGTCTCAAACCCCTCAAAAACCAAGAAAGTACTAATAAATTTAATTTACATGGAGGAAGCTAGACAGCTATTCTTGTTTCTACATATCTTTAAACAAACCTGCTTTTATGAATTGGGTTTTAGTTCTTTCTCACCAACAGTCAGAAAAAAACCCAAACCCCAGATGTCAAAACCATCAATGACATTATTTTGTACTTCTGTTAGCCACAGCCCACAACATTACTTTGGGTACTTTAGAAATAAATACCTATAAGTATCTTCTGGATAGGTTTTTTGTACATAGTCCTGCAATTCCATCTGTGCCTTCTCCTGGAATTTTTCTATTTGGGTTGAACTGGTCAGACCAGGGTGATCTAAAGAAACAAAACATTTCTGTATGTCGATTGTTTCCCTATACATTGTGAAATAAATGTATTTATAAGACTGTCACATTTAATTTCAATGAAATATTTCTCTGGTATTGTGATGTTTAACATGCTAGCTGTATAAAGGTAAACATTTACTTCCTGGCTTCAGAATTAGCTTGTTCACTTTTCTCTCTAGAGCTGTGTGTATCCATAAGAAAGTGGACAAAGATTAAGCCTGTATGAGTGTACCGGGCAATGACACAGAATTTGTTTTTAGCTTTGCCTCTTTAAACGTAAACATGGTTGCCTCTGTGATTTGTTCTAACTAGGCTGACTAAGCAGTATCTAGGGTTATTTTCTTGATAGATCAATGTCTTAATCTTCTCAAGTCTGTCTCATGTTTTAATTCCAGCTGGCTCAGCTCCTCAGACAGCCATGTTCTCAGAGCAAAAAAAAGCAAACCCACAAAATATCACCTCTCTTAGTATGCCGAAATATCTTCACTCATGTGTCCAAACTGCTTGTCCCTTGAAATAGGAAAGAGCTACATTGAGTTTGGATAGTTTCTTGCTTTTCCAACTCAAATAAAACCCCTAACAAACCTAACTTTAATGGGACAATCTCCCCCAAAAAATTCAAAAGAACATTTCAGGACACCAGTATCTTCCAATTAAGTTTTATTACAAAGAGAAAAATAGTTATCAATGCAAAAAACCCCCAAGCAAACACACCAATACCAATATATCCTTTTACTTTGTATTCTATTAAATACAAAATGGTAAATACCTTTGAATTAAAATAAATAATATGCATTTCTGGGCAAAACCTTCCCTTTTACTCAACCTGTCAGCAATTTTAGATTAACTTTTGTGTGTCCTTGAAACATTTCCATCTTTGCTGAAAAGACTGCCACTCCAGTTTTTTATCATTCCAGAAAATCTCAAGTGTCTTCTTTGAGTAAATTTTCATATTTCAGAAACTGCTTTAGCTATCTGCTGTCATTGTTTAGTAACAAATGGAAGACAGCTTATTTACATTCAGTTTTTGAGATTTTGTGGAAGTTTCATATACAATAGGTATTTCTGCTCATATTTCAGCTGTTCCTCTTATAAGTATATTAAAAATACTAAAATTGAAGCAAATTTCTTTTTGTCACTTGGAAAATGCATTTCTTCTAATCCCCCTCACCATTTACCTCACTAATATCGCTAGCACACATTCCAGATAAATTATTACTCATAGATTCTCAGCCGAAGGTAACTTGAGAATCTAATCTTCTAGGATGGATATACAGGAAACACCTGATAGACTTGAACTGTAAATAACATGGATATGTTGCTCTGAAGTTATTTTAAGACACATATTATGATAATCATTATGAAACAATAATTTTATCTGCAACATAACAGATGAGTCTCATCTCAAGACATTAGTCTAATTTAAAAAATGCTAAAGAATTTACATATTAAGACTTATTATTTTAAAAGATATGATTACTAAATTCCTTACCAGGGCTAAAAAGGACTATAGCTTTAAGGTATGCATATTCATATCCATCAATATCAAGCTTGGCCATGCTGTTACAGAACTCCTGAAGTTTCCAGATGTGTTCCATGACTTGCTTTATTCTGTCGCCAGAAAGTTTATCTACAAAAAGATATTGCTTACTATTTCATCTGAGCTCAAGCATTTCTAATATATTAACAAATAAAGTTTTATAAACCAAGTCAATGATATTTGCAAGTCTTTTTCTGTCTTAGAACCACTTAACATGTAAGGATAGCCTGAATTATTATGAAAGCAAAGTGAATTTATAAAGTCTGAGACAGACCCAGAGCTAGCAAATAATGTTAAGAACATTCTAGCAACAGAATGTTGTCCTGTTGCCAGGATAGCATAATCTGCCACACCAGACTTTTTCCAGTGATGTACTGTTCTGAGCAGAGATTTTGAAATGATGCTGCATTATTCTACAAATGGCTAGAGTGATTCTGGGAATGAACAGAAGCACAAAGCAAATACTAACGTGCGACCCTAATTTTAAATTCAAACATTATTGAATTAGCCTTTCCAAAAGTCAATGCAAGAACAGTAATGACAGTGCTACTTTCTCCTCTATCTGTACTTTTAGGAGTAACTTTTCATTAGCTATGGTAAATAGTCTTTTTCCCATCTGATAGGGTAAATTCACTGTAATGCACATACACAGTATCTTCCATCATTTGAAAGATCACATTCCTTATATTGCATTCATAATCTATCTTAAAATTTCAATTTAAAAGACGTATTTTATTTATAGATCTGTTACGAGTAAGTGGTATTAGCTGCTAACCTAGGAAGGGAGATATTTCTATTTTGGTAAATAGAAATCCTTATATTGGACTGCATATCTACAAACTAGTCAAGGAATAAAAACATTAGAGAATACATTAAGACATTTTTTTTAAATATATAATTACTCTTATCAAACTTCAAAAGTCAGTTTACAAGGGATAAAAACCTTTCCTTGAAAAACACGTTAGAATAATTTTATTCCAGTTATAACCTCCAATGTAGTAGTATTTCATATAATTTTGAGTATTTTATTTTTCTCTATACAGCTAATAGTGCATAGGATTGCTTAGACTACATGTGGCTTAAACAGAATCTTTGACATAGTTTATTATTATTTGATCTATTTTCTGAAACTGCAATGAGAAGATTAAATGAATGGAAGAACCATTTTTTGCACAGTCTTGAAATAAGAATGAAAGCGTAATCTACATTTCTTAAATCATTAATTGTGATACAAATTTTTAGTTACTCAAGATGGATGGAGATAGATGTAGTGTTTTTATTCCTGTATTAAGTGGGAAAATATGGTCCAGAAAAACTCAGGAAAAGCAAACTAGAATTCCAGAGTTTCTAAGTAGCTTCATCACTAATAAATAAAGTTCTGAAATTTCTTTACTTTGTTTTGAATTTTGAAGGTATAATACACAATGTATCATGATAACTTTGCAGAATAGATAAATAACACTAATGATCCTCTTTTATTGGCTGGTCTCAGCTAACACAGTATGAGTGCAAGTACAGGTTCTAGAAAAAAATTACTTTTTTACAACATTGATGCATAAGAACAGAAGTGGAATCAGCTGTAACAGCCCTGCCACTTACTCCTCTCCACTGCTAGGAACAAAGGTGGAATAGACAGCTCTGTGTATTCTGAAACAGATATAAAGCCTAACTTTGCATAGAACATCGAATATGCAGGTTTCCCTACTGATCTTTTCAACTCCAGGAAAGGAGCAGCACTCTGTTGTATTTTGGAACTGTCCAGGCTCTCTTAAATGAGAAAACAAACCAAACCAAAAACCAACAAACAAAAAAAAACCCCAAAACCAAAACAAGAAACAACTCTATATTCATTATGAAAGCAATTAAAGCATACTATCCATTAAAGAATCAAATTTCAGTCTAATTTACTTTATCATGGTGAAGCTAATAAAGTAGATTAAAACTTGATTGTAGAACTATAAAATATACCAAGAAGATAGCTGGAAAAATATTTCATACTTTCAGCTCTGGAAAAATACATCTGTTTTACTCTCGTCAGTAAAAAACTATTTTCTAATTTTTTCTGTGTGCAAAATAATGACACCATAAAAAATATTTTTAAATGGTACCAAATAGTATTTTATAACTGCTTTTAATGGACATGTACATTTAAAGTAGTTCTCATGTATTACGCTGTCTTTGCAGAGTTTAAAACTGCTAGCATTGTTTTCTTCCTCCTTTTAAAAGTTAATATTATTTTCATGCTAATGACTCCTATTGATTGGAAGTGTCTTTAAAGAATGAAAAAAAGCAAATATAACAGATTTTCATCCATTCAAGATATAATCATCATTATCAACAGACCAACGTTGAATTAAAAAATAAAATTACATACATCTTGTTAAGAATGTCAAGAAATGAGGTTGCTTAATGCTTCAAGGGCACCTCAAAATACATTAATCATTATTGCATTACAGTAGTATCCAAAACCATTATACATGCAATAATATGCTTGTTGTGATAATTGGCAAATGCTGTGTTTTTACACCACAAAGAGGAGAAGGAAAGTTCCTGAAGGAAAAAGTCTGGTGTGGTTTAGAAGAGGATATCATTATTCTAAGAGAAAAAAACATACATCTGGATGGGAAGAAAACCCTCTGAGCACATCCAAGGAGTATTTTAGGATGTACTTTCTCTGTAATATCAGTCAGGCATAGAAGACCACCTTGCCTCTATGGACACTTCTATCCCACAGATATCTCTGTGAGGACAGTGCAACAAAATTGTAAATCACCAGGGGAAAGATAATTATGCAAGAGAAAGCTTCATCTTCTCCTGGTTCCTGGTGAACAATTTAGCCACTGATGGGGAAGCACCTTGTGAGCAAAGTTATCCAAACATCCCTGTATTGTTAGCAGCACTGGTAACATACCTTCTTGTATGCTGTTCTGGAGGTGGTTGACAATCGCTCCCAGGATAGTGGACAAACTCATCACCTGTGCACACTGTGCCAGCCCTAAGGTAAACAGTTCATTCCAGCAGGCACGCACAAGGCTCGTATTACAGTCCTGCCTATAAACAGCAGAAAATCAAACAACACTAGGTAATTTGCATATCAGCTTGGTATTGCCCTATGTATAATTATGTTACGTATAACAATTCATAATCAGGATTAATCTATTGCAAAACTTTTTGGTAACAGGCATATATTAGCATATTACAAGTACTTCAAGAAGCAAAAAAAAATTATAGACTATGGGAAACCATTTTGGGTTATCTGTGAAATGGTGCTCATCAATTCTTTAGTAAGGTATCAAAAGAAAGCATTTAATTTCTACAAATTAATGCTTGCTTTTGATTTGGCTTTAGTTTATGTAACCACAGTAACAGCAGATATTGTAGTCACCCTCCCTTCTGCCATCTTCTATTTTATTCTTCAAAACAGGGAATATTGCATAGTCTTCACAGATTTTAAAACATTAATTAAAAATTAAAAAATATTGTAACTAAAAGTTCAGAATATTTGGAAGCATTCAGATGAGTGCTTAAATTCATTCAAAAGCAAACCATTCAAACGGAGTATGTCCATTTACCCAAGAGCTTGAAATGCAGGTATGGACCTAGCCCAGTGCATAGAGAGGAAAAGGAGTCGTGATGCGGACTCACAGATGTAGTGTACATTAAGGTACTCTGGCATCGGACTGGGCATTGTCAGCTGCAAAAAATAAAAGTACAGTACAACACATATAGTTCAGACATAAACTAGTTTTTATCATTGGTGAAATAACCAGCAAAAACATTCAAAGTACTCTCACAGTCCATCACAATCAACAGTGTGACAAGAAGTTGTCAAAGGGAAATTGTACTAAATAACTCATTACTACTGGCAAGGAATGCAAATTGGGAATATGAGACAAGAAATTATGTAGGAGCTCATACATCTTAAGCATTAGTTTATTTAGTAAGACATTTAAAGAAGCACCTACCTTAAATGTGACATGTGTATCTGTAAGTAGGGGTCCTTCCACTTCAATAATTGGTGTTGACTGATCTCTACTGATTACATGAATATTCCCTCCTCCTGTAGGATCCATCCCATCTGCCAAGTTATGAGCTGTTGTACCATCTGTGGTATTAAGTGCTTTAGCCAAAGTATCAAATGCCCTAAAATATAAGTAAACAATAAAAGAGTGCTTCCTTAGATCTTAAAAATTTCACAGTGCTCAAATTAAATGCTATAAAATATTTCCACTTAGAGGCAACATACACAAGAACTCTTTAGGATGACACAAGGTCAGATGTTTCATTACAATTTGGTCCCTCTGTACTCTTTGGGCATTAATAAACAAACAGAGGTGCCCACATACTCCTGGTAAAAGATCTCCCCTATAAGGGAAGGATTTCATACTGTAAATCCTGCTCTGATAGTTTTATCCTAGTTTTGTACTAGTAAAGGGGCCTTGTGCTGTGCTGGTTGTGGCTGGGATAGAGTTAATTTTCTTCACTGTAGCTAGTATGGGGCTATATTTTGGATTTGTATTGAAAACAATGTTGATAATACTGAGATGTTTTTGTTATGCATAGCAGTGCTTGCACTGTGTAAAGGCCTTTTCTGCTCTTGTCCTCCCTTCAGTGAGGAAGCTGGGTGTGCATAAGAAGTTTGGATGTGACACATCCAGGACAGCTGACCCCAGCTGATACAAGGATTATTCCATACTTTGTGATGTCACGCTTATATAAAGAAGGGAGGAGAAAGAGGAAGTGGGGGGATCTTTGAGGTGGTAGCATTTGTCTTTGTTAGTAACTGTTACACGTGCTGGAGCCCAGCTGTCCTGGAGGTTGCTGAACACCTGACTGCCCATGGAAGGTAGTGAATTAATTTCTTTACTTTGCTTGTGTGTGTGTATTTTGCTTCACCTATTAAACTGTTTTTATCTCAACCCACAAGTTTTCTCACTTTTGCCCTTCTGATTCTATCACCAGTCCCACTGGACTGAGGGAGCAGCTGTGTGAGGCTTAGTTGTCTGCTGGGCATAAATCTCAACAGTCCTCTTGTACTTAGCATTCACTATTCCCCCTTCTCACAGATTCGGTGAGCATTACAGACCAGATGTATTCTGAAGAACAAAGTCCCTCTCCTTGTCCCCATCCTTGATCTCTGGCTTTTTGGAACAGTGGAGAACAGTGTGGTTTTCTTCTACACAATATGCCTGAATTTCCTTTCCCTTAAGATGAAATATATGCAGGCACTCCTGATCTCCCAGTGTACATAGAGCCTTAAAAGCCTTATGACAGCAACACAAGAGAGACTGGTCCCTGGTCTTCTTTATACTCAAGCTGTTGCTGGATCATTACCCAAACAGATCACTGTAAATTCTCTTTGGATTAACAGAGCTTAAATGTAAAGAAGAAGTTTGTGTTCCAATTTCATACCAGCGGACATTATTATGGTATTGTGCTTCTTTGCCATTTTTTGTCAAGATGTTTTTTTGGGAGAGGTATTTTAATAAATTTTTTTTCTGCTTTAAAGAAGGAGTAAGAGGTTGACATAAGCTGACATTGCAGTGTCAAGTATTTTAAAATATTTATTCACTTCACTTGAAGAGTTCAAATGAAAGACTTAGCAGCCTTAATTAATAGAAATAAAGGAGCATTTTCCTTCTCTGGGTAGAGTATCTTGTTTTTCTCATGTGTGGAACTATCCATTGTACTTCCTTTAAACCCAGCCAGCCCAGATGGACATTAATTAATGTCCTTGTCGCTCTCGCACTTTCTCTCCCCAGAGAGTTTTCCAGTCAGTGTAGTGGGCAGACTGGTCTGGTATTTGTTTACTGTCAGGGGCTTTTCTGTGTAAATAATTTTTCTTATACCTTTTGTTATTAATGTTGTGGCTATTACTGTTTAATTTTGCTGTTACTGTTTGTTTGCTAGTCTCATTGCTGTTTCCAGTAAATTGTTCCTATTTCAACCTGTGATCTCTGCCTTTTGTGCCTCTGACTGGAGACGGAGGGGGAGCAACTAGCAGCATAGTTTAAGTGTGAACATTAAATTGGAGAATACCATTCTTAAACCACGACAGTTAAGCTCCTCCTAAAAGTCTTCTTTTTGAGAAACAGTGGACAGTTTTGAGTCCAAGTATTTTGTCTTATTAACCTATACTACTAAATTAAACCAATCTGCTTCCCCCCACAAAAAACGCAACCAAAAACGTCCAACAAAAAAAATATCCCAGCCTTGCAAATCTCAGGCTGTGCTGGAAATTATAATATTCCATGCTCCTTTTTCATATATTTTTCATTAAGAAAAGAAAGACTTCAACTCTTCCTAAATCAACATTACCAGGAGATTTTATGGCAGCACAATCTCAAAAACAAATCTGCTGTAATACAGACTCTTAAAGAGCAGGGCTTAAGGCACAAGTATTGCACAGGAGAAGCTTACATAAAATACATCTGTGAAATAAAATGGCACCGAAATGTCGCTATTCTCAGAGTCTTTCAAGGTCACAACCTAGTCATTGTTAATTTTTCTGAGAACCAAATCTGGTCTAGGTTTAGAACACTACACTTGTAACACAGGACACAGTTCTTCACAAGAGGGCAAGAGCCAAAACTGATTTCTAAAGAGCTGGTATTTTGTTTCAAAGTAGGGGCAATCTGGCAATCTATACTGTGTCTGATGCAACAATGGCAAATTCCTTTACTGAATGAGTGCAAGGATACACCACATAGAACACAAATTACTAAATAAGGTGTAAATATAAAGGCATACCGTGTAATCTCACTTGCAGATTGCTCTTCTTGTTGAACTTCAGAAGTATCTCCATTATTTAGTGACTCACTGAGATTAGCAAGAGATGTTACAACATTTGCTAGCGTTCCTAAGGCACCCTGGCTTGTTTCGGCCTAAAAAGGAAACACTGTATTAGTAAATCAAAATTATAGTTAATGTATCATGTATAATTTCCCCCTCATTTTCAATCTTTTTGTTCCTTTTCCCCTATGCACCTTTTCCTTCTTCCTGAATGCCAGAAAGAACAATGGTTCTCAATTATCTTTAAATACTATTCTAATTATCAATCCTAGTCACAGATGAGACATCATTTTGAGAACTACCTGTAGCTGACCTTTTGCAGAAATATGCTTGCCAAAAGAAACCACAATCCTATTGATCAATTTATTATATCCATTTATACAGTTCTTCACACTTATCACAACCTTATCTTCTCAAGAGCAACAACTATTTGAGACTATGTGCAACAACTATTTGAGACTAATAGATAAAGTAATCTGAACAAATTGATAGATATCTCAGAACTGAAGTGAGACAGTAATACCTTGGAATCAGCAGCTAGGAGGACTGTACCATCATCCCTGATCAAAGGCTGCTGAATATTCACGAGCATTCCTGGATCAAGAAGACCGGCTGACCTGTTCAAAAGCGTAAGGCATCTGATGATCAATAGTATTTTCCATTAATCAGAAGAATGTGTAACAACTTATGAGAGCATAAAAGGAATAACCAGTTTTTAAATAAACAATTTAGTGAAGCTTACAATTTATTTAATAGGACTTAAGTCTTTCTGAAACAGTTCCCAAAAAGTAGCCTGAAAGACAGAAAGACTGAAAGATCTTATAATTTCCAGTACAAAAACAACAACAACTTCCCAAATGCATATCTTCTCATTTGCTTTTTGTTCTGGTTTGGCCTGCTTTAAGGAAAGCTGTTGTCATCTCATGCTCTCAGAAGTCACCTAGTAGCTTTAGTTTTATATTAGACTTAGGAGGAAGGCATAACTCTGTATTCCAAGCAAGACACTGGCCAGCACTAAATAAAAGTCATAAAAATATTTTTTACATTCCAAAATATAGTCAGAAACAGTCACATAATCAAAGCCTGCATAAAATCTCTGCTGCCTTTACTTCTGCTGCTTTTTGACCAAATATCCTTCCCCTCTCCTGTATCTAATTTAGGGAGACAGTGGAAAGTCTTTGCAGTCAGCAAGAAGTTTACTTGCTTCTTATGTGATGCTCCAAGTGTCTATAACACAATACCAATGCACACAACACAGGTGCAAGGCTGCAGGACATTACAGTACAAGGGGTCCTACACTAACAGCTATCATTGTGAACAAGCACAGGCAGCAAATGATCGTGCATTAAGCAAATCTAAATCCTACATAAATAACAGAGTGGTTCTTAATGACTAGAGTAGTGTTTATAGGTCTGTAATGGATCTGTAGCTCAAGGAAATTTTTAAGAAGCAAATGTCTCTGTGAGTACTTCTTTCAAACAAGAACACTGAAAAACAATTCTCTGAGAAACCTGCAGCCCAAACTTCTTAACTGCAGCGTCATTTGTTCAACAAGGAATATGTATATGAAAAATTAAACACACACACTTCTTCCCCTATGAAAACTGAATAAAAATATCCAATTTTTTACGTAGTTCTCAACCATTCATAAACTACGGTTTTAAAAATGTCATATTTAACCTAGACTTTCTTTACTCTATTCAGAAAAACAAAAATCTTGCCTTTGTTTGTAATTATGTGCATTTTCACACCCATTGCCTAAGGAGACACCTGAGAGTGCAGGAATTGCTGCAGCAGCAAGGTACAGGAACCACTTTGGAGTATCTTCCATATAGTAAAAGGAAGCTGCTGTTTTGCTATTGTTGAAACCAGTCTCTTGGGATGCGAATCAGCAGTCACTAAGTCTCCCTAACTAGTGTCTTTAGGAGAACGAAGCCTGAGTCTGCCATTTGCAGATCTGATTTCAGAGAAGTGCTAACTCAAATGTATCACAGCATTAGCCTATATGCTTTCTGCTTGAATATCATTCAATTGCTCTGCATTGCTCTGACCTGGCTGGACAAGAGCCAGCTCTGAACTGAAAACCACATACCTGTATGCAGACATAAAAACTTTCATGAGAAGCAGAAACTACATTGGGCTTGGTAATGGAAACAGATGATGTGTGCATTAAAGTTCTTTTCTGTTCCCTCTGAGAGCAGAGGGGAGAAAGAATATAGGTGTGACTGCAAAGTAATATGCACAAATGACGTGAAAGAAGATACATGGTACTGAAGTACTCACCGTGTCCCATCTTTATCTGCCACAAATGTTGGAGTTGCTATTAGAGGGCTTCGAAGATCTTTTCTTATATAGATTTTTTCAGTAGAAGCTGCACAGTTGGTTGGTTTTTCACGTTGCACATCAAAAGGCTTTCTTTCACTTTGAACAGCTACATAAAGACAGAAACATACAGATTTGAAAGAAAATATTTCAAATGAAAAATACAAAAAGTAAGTAAAATTCCTGCAGTTATGATAGTGTACCAGCTCAGTTAAAAACTGGAAATTTAATACCAAGAGGGAAGAAACGCAGGCTCCAATTTTACTAGATCTGTGACTATGTGTATTTTTACATATGCTTTTAACTAAGAAAGTCACAGACTGATCTTTTGCTTCAAGTGTTGCTGATCTGGAATAAAATATTGCTCTTTTTTTGGCATTTGATAAGATGGAAGATTCTACAGATTGTGTTTTCAATTTGTATTTTTTTTTACAGGCACAAGCTATATCTAAATGTTAGGCAGATTTCTATTCTGGATGACACAAAACAATGCAAACCCAGAAGGAACCCTGAAAAAGTCAAGAGAGGCAAGTTACCTGAGAGATGCAGGTAAATTCCTTGAGAGGATACTTTCTGCATGACATACACTTCACTCACAGCCATTAATTCCTCCCAGTTAGGGAAGAGTGTTCCAAAACTAACCCTTTCGTAATCTACATTTATACTTGAGAATTGAAACAAAGTTCAGTCACTGAAGTGCCGAACAAATGTAGGAAATTTTTTAATGAAAAAAAAAAAGCAAGAAGCAATTACTTTGTAACTTTTAAAGAAAGTGAAAAGTGCATCTTTCTAATATTAAAATATTATTATTAAACATATTACAGAAAGTTATCCTCACAACCAGCAGGAGTTACTTAGTTCCTGGTTTTATTTTTACTATTGCTGTTACTATTAGCAAAATTTAGGGGCTTCCAAGTTGGCATATCAAATTTACTGGCTTGGTGAATACATATAAATTAATCAGAGGCCTGACTCAAAGCCAGTGAAGTTAATAAACATATACCCTAATCATATTGGAATAAGAAAGGTTTACTATGTGGAACTGCAGCAGTTTTTCTTGTACAAACATCTCATCTTATATTCAGCACATTGTGCGTAAAGCAGCAGAATCGTCACAACAGGTCTGGAGTTTCAGAGTGCAAATACAACAATTATGTTCCTATTTACAGCTTAAAGTTCTGCCTCCCTTGAACTCAGTGGCTGGAACTAACCCTGCTTAGATCAGATCACAAAACAACCTTGTAATTGTTTCACATAGTGCTAAACTGAAGAACAGGTGATATAAACTGAAAACAAAAATACATTTAAACAAGTGTTTGGCTGCTAGCACTGGAAATGTATGAAATACAACATACAAACATGAAAGCATATTTTAAAACATATGACAGTTTGTACAATGCCTCATAAAACACTGCTCAGAAATTATCAAATTAACATAAAAATTTAAAAAGAGGGAAAAAAAAAGACTAACTATTTTCTATCACTGTCTGAAAAAGCCACAAAAAATAAACTGGAAGGAAAGCAGATTCTCAAAACAGAATATTACACTCAGATTCATGTCAATCCATGTCAAAATATTTTCTATTATAAACATACACTGTGTTTGGCACATGCATTGTAAGTGAGGCTGTAACTGGGCTCCTCAAAGACAACAGTACTTGGAGACGTGATTCAGAACAAACCACTACTGCACCTCAGACATAAAATGGTGATGAAAGAAAGGTGCACTAGATGCTGCCAAAGCGTTCTGTTTCCTTCCAGCAACATATACCAAAACAGAGAGAACACACTAACAAATGGTAGTCCACATAATTGTTATTTGGTAGGCACAATATCACATTGAGTACTTAACACTCACATTCCATTTTCATGCCCATCTCTAGACATTTCTTAAGCCTACAAAACTGGCATCGATTCCGATGGTGTTTATTGATGATACAGTCCTGGTTGCTACGACAACTGTAGGTCAAATTCTTCCTTACACTCCTTTTAAAGAAACCTTTGCATCCCTCACAACTGACAGCACCATAGTGACGACCTAGGAAACATATATATTATCAGTTGAAAATTACTTATATTTTAGCATAGAAATATTAATTTTAACCAAGTAAAACACTGTAAGTCACCCTTTAAATTTGTTTTGGATTTGTGCCAGCATTTTGGATCATGAAGGCATTACTACAGTCTCACAAGATATTTCTGGTTTACCTAATGTCAGGGGTTTTGGTGAGAGAGTGGAGAGAAGAGAGGAAGGCTCAGGCTATTTCTGAATGTGCAGTTGATGAAGGTGTAGTTCCCACTCTGTGTAAGTACAGATACAATTCTATCTGCTGTTACAGACTATAGGATACATTTAGAGACTATATCAGGTAAGAGCTCAAGTAATTTCAGAAAACAAGTAATTTTACACCAAAATTTAAAATGCAATCTTAATTTAAATTTTCTGTCTGTATTAATTCTGGTATTGTTTTAATTTCATAAATACTTAAGGAAAAGAAAGTGAGAGAAAGAGACAGAAGGGTGTCTTCTCTCTAGGATGAAAGCACAGAACACCCCCTTGACTAATAAAAAAATCTTAAGATTCGTTGTTACTGCATGGATCTGAAGCACTGAGGTTTCACATAATCTCTGCTTGCCTTGTTTTGTGATAGTAGAAGAAAAAAATCTACCAGGAAGTATTGAGTTTGTTAGAGAGCACTAAGAAGCATTTTCTTGGAGCAGTTACACATTTTTAGGTGACATGTTTATTTCATGGTACCACGTCACTGTGGGGAACTTCACTACATGCTTCAAGCAGTCTTTTTCAATTACCAGGAGCAATTTAATAATTATTTTATCTTTAAGCCAATTTATCATATGCTTCAGTTCAAGGAGAAAACCTAATATTCTTCCAGGCAGAGTTTAGCTATTTTTTGTGTATAGATACAGAGTATACTTTTCCATTTAAAAACTCAGTTACTTTTGCCATGAGCATAACTAAAATTAGTTAAAGCACATGAAAAATCATCTCATCATCCCAGTCATCCTTTCAAGCAAGTTTCTTCAATATCACTTTGTAGGCTTCCTTACCTGATGCTTTATCACCACAGACTACACAATATTCTACTACCTGGGGCCGCTGAACATCAGTTTTTCCTAGCAGACGTTCCACTGAAGCAGAGTCTGTCACTATCTAAAGCAAAATTCCGGAACAAAAAGATGTAATTAGCCAGATATAAAGGTAAGGAGTCTTGCTTATAGAACAAGATTGGTGTATCAGCTAAGAAGAGGGGACTAAATTTATGAATAAGTATGGCATTTGGGATGAAATTAAGTAGTATAAAATGCAATTTAATGAGAGTTCTTACTGACAATAGAGAGACTTTTGAAACAGTCATATCAAAACAAATTACAAATAAAACTGCTAGCTTTGTTTATTACAAATGTTTCTTCACTTGTGCAATCAACAGTATTTTTCTCTTGTTGCAAATACTCTCAAGTGGCTGCTATACTTTAGCCAAAGACAGTTGGCTTTCAGATGCTGTTCCCATCTATCTCTTCTCTAGCTATTAGGGATGTATGGTTCAGAGAGGATAGCCTCGAGCTCAGATCTGTAACAGAAACACTTTAGCTTCCAAAGGCCTTGGATTCCAAAACTTCTGAACATTCAATTTAACCAAGAAAAATTTAAAAACCCAACCCCTCTGTAATGTCAGATATCCTATTTAGCATGGAAAATGAATTTTAGAAGACTTTTAATAACATTTTGAAAATATTTATGTAAAAGTTACTCTTTTTCCTGTAAAATATTCTCTATTGTAACAGTAACAAGAGAGACCAGGCACTTTCTCATTTGTTTTATTCTTTTTTTTAAGACTGCTAGGAAGAAATCTGAAATTTCATGAGAGATAGATTATTGTTACATCATTGTCTTTCCAAAGCTTCTGTTCATGTAGATTATGCTCAAGACCCACAAAAAAACATGAGCTTTATTGCAATGTCTTGATACTGAATGTAAAGTACGAACTCATGTAAATTTGCTCAGGTGAGTTGTATCTCTGTATATCAGTGAATCTTAGACTAAGAAATCCTGGCACTTCTCACAAGCACTATCTTAAGGATTCCCTTATGTCTTTGGAACCTGAATGAGAACACATGACGAGGGATGATAAGTGCAATGGAATACATGAGGTGGGTGAAGACTGAAGGATTTGTGATTGAACAATGAAGCCTAAAATTAGTATGTCTGATCCATGTCATGAGAAAACTACTGCAATTGGTCTTAAAGCAATTTAGACTTAATTTAGAAAGAAAACAAACAAACAAAAGAACAACAAAACCACTGCCCCCCCCCCCCCCCCAAAAATATTCCATGGTTTATCTAAATTACTGTAGTTACCTGAATTCTGCCTGGCACAATGTTGTCTGTGGTGGTAAAGATAAGCTGCTTGGCATTAGATGTCTCAGGTGCTGCCAAGATCACCTTTCCTGCACCAGTTCCATCTGGACTAGCTAAAATGAACTGTTGCTTTGGAGACACAGCTGAATCCACTGCTGTCACTATTTGAATTTTCTGACCTGTTTGCTGATCCGTCACAATCTGTAAAACATTGAAGAAATTAGTGACCACAGTAAATTTTGTTTTAAAACCTTTCATTCCATCTCAGAATTATGTCAGTGGAAAATTACAAAGAAGCTCTCTCAAAGTTTTCTTTATAAATATCACTAGGGAGATGTTCCCCAGTTAACATTTACCAATATATTTTACACAAGATGTTACTCCCTAAAGTTATCATCAAAAGATGGAATCAGGCAGCCTTATTGTTTCACATGCCAATTTTCAAGATTCTCTTATGATGGAAGGTTTCTATTTCTGATACACTTGTCTGGTAGCGTGATCTCTATTTTGCCTGGTAGAGTAACCATATCAATACGGACTAGAATTTCATTAAAATTTAGTAAGTCCTATGTAATTTGCCATTGAATACATTCTGATACATTACTGACATCTTTTTATTATCTACCAGTAACAAAGTTCCACTGTGCAGCATTCCCAAAGGCCAACTTTACGCTAAATAGATTAATCTCCTACTGGCTCCTAAGTAAGTGGAAGAGGAATCCACTTGGAGACAATCTCAGATATCTGTTGACAATATCTCACCCTTTGGTGTGGCCAGGGCTTGGGAGATTTGCTTGTGCAGGCAAGGTTTAAACTGTGTTAATACTCCTCACTGGCTAACTATTATATACAGCCATCTAGTCAGCACCAATACTGAGGGAAAAAGAATTTTAATTTCACTAAAAATTACCTAATCTCACAAGACTTAAAGGAAGTATTCCATAGTCTTTAGCATGCTTTTGTATAAAGCTAAGTAGGAGGAGAAGAAAAAAAGAAAATATATGATAGTTGGTTAATAATTGGATTTTTACCTGAATGCGTTGTGGTGAAGCTACAGAGGAGTCTGTGGAAATTATCTGGATACGCTGGGAAGGGTTGGTCATCACTGGAGATTCAGATAGCGAAGTCTGAACAGTCGGCACCTGTAAATAACATACAGAATTTTAATTCAGTGTAAAGGTATTGAACACTTTTTAAAATTCCTATATTTATAAAAGATCAGATAGCCCTATAGTTTAGAAACTAAATTTACTGGCAAGGTTACAGTCATTTAACCAGCTTGGATTGGCTTTCAATGAATTATCAGAATATTTTTCTTTTTCTGGAAATGGAGGGAACCTGACAAAACCATATCACCACTACCACCACCACACTGCTCAAATGAATCACTAGGTAAGTACTGTATGATTCTTTAGCTTACTGAAATGCAGAAATACTTTTTTAAACTTTTGATTATACACTTGTCTCATTTTTTTCTTCTGTAAGTAAAATGTTAAGTACTTTTGAATGACAGAGATTAACTTTCACACTGCTTCTGAATACTATTGTTTTTTGTCGTATTCCATACCTTTCTAGACTACCAAACTATAATGCAAATTTAGTTCTGAATACTTAGCGCGAAAAACATCCGTTGCAAAGCCGTTTTCAGAGCAAAAATGTTAAATGTTGAATTAAACATGGATGATAACATTTAGATTGGATATTGGGAAGAATTTCTTCCCTGGGAGGGTGGTGAAGCCCTGGTACAGGGTGCCCAGAGAAGCTGTGGCTGACCCTGGATCCCTGGAAGTGTCCAAGGCTAGACTGGACAGGGCTTGGAGAACTCTGGGATAGTGGAAGGTGTCTCATCCAACCCAAACCATTCTATCAACCTGGTATCTGCAGTAGCACATCCAAAACTAGGATGGTCACAAGTTGTTTTTATCAAATCCTATTCTAAACAATCTCGGAATTATATCAAAATTTTTACAGCTGAACAACAGGACAGTTTCAATTTTAGCTTGCTTTGAAAAATCTTTGTTTAATATACAGAAAAGTTAATTTATGACATAAAGAAAAACCAGTTTGGATAGCAAGGAACATGAACTACAGTCTCTTTGGGGAAGCAGAGGTATTAAAATACACAAGACTTAATGAAATCATACCATTTACTCCCCCATTGCCTGTACCATAAGCAGTTCCACATACTATAAAAGTGTAATCTAAATTAAACATACAATCTCCAATTATCTTTAATACAGGTCACAAAAATTGCACGCTAAATGAGAAAAACAGACAGGAGAGATGTAGAAATAAGAGGTATCTTCTAATTATTGGATGATCCAAAGTTTTCAGCTGCAGAAAACAAGATACCTAGGTGAGAAAAAAGACTCCCAAAAATCCAGACTCTTAGATGACACATTTAATTGATGATCTTGTCTTCCATTCTAAATTATTAACAAAGCTATGTGCCCTTTAAAATATCTAAATTAGAGCAATAAGGTCTTTTAAAACTGTTTTACAGTTGTTCAGCTGTAGAATCCTTAGCCTTTCATTGATGCATCTTCAGACCTTACTACACCACGATGTACTGCAGGCAGCCTAGAAAAAAAGAATAGTCTATTCTTCTGTATTGCTCAAGGAGAAAGACAGGCAAGACAGACATAAGGTACCTGCATGGAAATTCTTTAAACATTTTGGAATTGAACAGCCACTTGTTTTCTGGGTTTGCAAAGTATGTTTAACCTGAACCCCATGTGGCACAACTTGAAGCCATTTCTTTTTGTCCCCCACCTGACTCCACCCTCCTGTCAGGGAGTTGACAAGATTGAAAAGGTCCCCTCTGAGCCTTCTTTTCTCCAGGCCTAACAAACCCAGCTACCTCAGCCACCCCTCAGTGACTGACTCTCCAGAGTCTTTTTCAGCTCCTTTGCTCCTTTCTGGACACGCTTCAGCCCCTCAATGTCTTTCTTGCATGGCAGGGCCCAGAACTGACCCCAGGGTTTGAGATGTGGCATCACCAGTGGCCAGTACTGAGCAACAGCCACTACCCTGGTCCTGTAGGCCATGCTGCTCTTGATCCAAGGCAGGATGCTATTGGTCTTCTTGTGTGACCTGGGCACATCCAGCTCACATTCAGCCACTGTCGACCAGCACCTGCAGGCACTTTCCTGTTGAGTGGCTTTCCAGCCACCCTGCCCAAAGCCTGGAGTGCTGTGTGGGGTTGTGGTGACTCAACAGCAGGACCCATGGCCTTGTTGAACCTCACATTGTTGGCCTTGGCCTCAATCCCCTCATCCAGGTCATTCATAAAAATATAAAAGAGAACTGGGCCCAAAACAGTCCTAAGGAACCCCACTAGTGACTGAAGAATGGATGTGGCACCACTCCCCACCACTCTCTGGCCCCAGTCACCCAGCCAGTTCTTAACCCGACAAAGATGCACCTGTCTAAGTCCTGGGCTGCAGCCTCCCTTGGACAGTGTTGGGAGACAGTATCAAAGGCTTTGCTGAAGTACAGGTAGGCCCAATCACACCCTTTACTTCATCCACAAGGTGGGTCACCTCATTATAAAACGAGATCAGGTTGGTCAGGCAGGACCTGCCTTTCCTAAACCCACACTAGCTGGGCCTGATCCCCAGGTCTTGTGAGCGCCATGTGATCTCACTTGGAAAAATAATTTAAAATAAGCAAAATTGAAAGGAAAATCCATCAGATTTCCTGTAGAGCATCTTTAGCTCTAAAAATTCATTCCACAACAAAACATTTTTATGAGGCTGCAGTGAAAGCTGACAAATGGATGAAAACAAAGAATATTTTTAAGATTTTCAGAAGTTAAATTTGTTAAAGTTATGGTACATGAAGTTTTGAGAAAGTGACCATGTACTTGACAGGTTTTACAACAATAAAATTATTAACAACAATAAACAAAATCCAGTGGACTTTTTCCACTAGAAAAGTTTCTGCAGCAAATGAATAATTTAGTTGTCTGTGTAGCATTAGTATTTTCTTCTAATTTCAAGGATTCCATAGCACAGAAATATGCTCACTAATGAAATTAAGCACTTTACTTGACAGAAAACACAATCATCTATTATACATCTCTCTAAAATAGTATCCATACATAATTACCTATGGGAGTGTATTTACAGCACTGGTACACCATAAATGTTAGGTCAACTAACTGTGATCTAGTGTAGAAGAAAGTATTATTTATATCTAGAATACAATTGCTTTTGCTCTCAAACCAGTAAGTACCACTAGCAATAATTTCATATGCTGAAGTTTATAAAAATTAATAACGATTTGCCTTAAGTGACACAGAAAATCTGCACCAAGCTCAAGAAATACAGACACACTTAAACACATATGCATCTACCTTTTGCATCATTAAACTAAAAACAAGTATTTGGCAATTAGGTGCATTTCGAAGGCTGGCAAAATCAAATTTGGTTTCTTCTGTTTAAATTATTAATAATTTTTCTCTTTTTAAAGATGAATATATATAATTGTATATTTACCTTATTTTTTCTACTTTTTCCATTTCTAAATTTTAGTTGAAATCATATTAAACTTCCAGTAGATGGGTGTATATATATAAAATATATATGTATATATAAAATCAGTAGTTTGAAGTTAAGTTTCTCCAAGCATTTCATTATTTTATGTCATTAGAAATAAATAAGGTTTCTTCATAGGCATATAGTCGTGTTTATACAGTAACTGACTGATTTGCCCATCATGTGCATATGCATCTATGTGTGTTTGTATGAGCATATGTACATATATAATAAATATTTGTCCTGACTAACCAAATTTTCAGTACTTTCTGTAGCTTATTTCCGCCTCCCACACTGATTATAAAAGCAGCATTTGAGAAATAAATTGAAGGAATAATCCATTGGCCACATAGAGAGAAATTTTTAAAGCCTCTAATCTTTTCTAACTTTAGCAGAGAAACATTTTATACATGCACTCCAGTAAAAGCCAAAGTAATTGTATTGCTTGAATACATTATGTGTAAACCAATTTCCGGCTCAATAATTTCTATTCTCTTTCCTATATTAATTAAAGCATAATTTAGCAATCACAGACCAAATATTTTTAACTGCACCCATAAAACAACTGAAGAATTTCAATGAAAAATATGGTACCAAGTTTTACACCTGCAACTCAAATCAAATCAAAAGAAAGACTTATTTTTCCATAGATATTTTTCCTAATGAGTAGCTTTAGCTATTAAATTAATAATATGCTTTTACCAAAAATGTATATCCAAATATATTTCTTTGACAGGTGTAAGACACATCTAAAAACCGTTTCAATTATTCTCCTTGGAATTAGCTCTCCTGACCACTCCCAAGTGGCCCTTTGTAGGATGGCAGATAAAAGTCAAATTCACCACTAGAACTCTAACTGCCCTAAATAGGATGCCAGTGCAAGATCTTGCATAGCACATAAAAAGGCAACGATCATGGAAGAAACTGCAATTGGCACATCTGCATGCTAAAGAAAATCTCAGACCAGCTCTTATGGAACACCCCACACTTCTATTACACCAGCAGCTATGCCACATCTGGCAACAGTCTTCAGTTCAAATGCTGCCCAACTGCCTAAACCAGATACAATCTCCATATTCCCATTTGCACTTTCTGTGAATACCTCTCAGGCTCATGGTACTGTTAACAGGAACTTGAGAAAAGCTGTATTGAAACTTGAGAAAAGCTGTATTTGAACCAAAAATTGTTTAAGAAGACTTTGCATCAAAACTCCACTTTGAAAAATCATCAGAAATGAGCGAGTGGCCAATGACAGCAATAAAATATTAAATATAAAGGCTCTTATGTCACATTTCCTTAATTCTTAAAACAAAGTAAAAACTTGTTCCATCAGAACAACAGTGTTTCCATCTCCTTTTCCAGCACATCTTCATCTGGACGAAAATCTGAACTGCAGAACTACTTATGATGTAACATGTCAGAGATTTCTGAAGAGGGTCAAGAAGATATTTTATGTGACAAAGATATCCAGTATTTTTTGAGCTTCATGGGAAAACATGCTTTCCAAAAGGCTTCAGACTTTGATAGTTTCCTTTCAGGACACTGAGGGAACTGAAAGCAACTGAAAATTCTCCAGCAATGTAACTGTCATGAACAAGATCCAGGAAGAACAGGGCTCAACAGTCACCTCATGTAACTCTCTCCCTGAAGCCTCTGACAAGAAAAAGGATGCACCAGGAATAGTTTGTGGCTGCCAGAGAGCTGGCCAAGGACAGTTATAGCAACTACTAAAAATTATTCCTGGTTACACCAGAGCTGCTGTTGGAAAGGTGAAATAGCCCTTATTTCTACCACCACACATTCCTTCCCCTTCCTCCTCCACACCCCGCCCACAACAGCTCTGTTTAAATTTTTTTTAAATTTTGCATTAAAATCACAGGTACTACACAGGGAATGCACCTCCACTTTAAAAACAAACACATTTTTCTTAAACAGTATTCAAGTCAGATCTAAGTTGGTGCTGGGACTGCACCTAGGCCACTTCCATATTGTACAGTGACTGTACTAAATAAATACTTCAGAAAAGCAGCATTACTTATTTATGCATTAAGGCTTAAGTATTTTTCCTGCTTTTCAAAAGCTCCTCAGGATGAGGAGAAACTGCTGGAATTCCCTCCGAATCCCCTAGCTGCTCTCTGTTCTTCAGTTTCATGAACTGTAAGTAATGGCAACTTCAAACACTAAAAATGGAACTCTCATCCAATCTGTTCAGAAATGCACAATTGGAAAAAAAATTAAACAAGCGACACTATATAAAGCACAAGGAAGCAAAAGCAGTGAAATAATTTGAAACCATTACAAGAACAATTTTTAAAAGTCCTAAAAATAGAGTAAGTACAAAAATACATGCAACACTGGAGCACACCGAGAAACTTCTGTGAAACATTCCATTTTATGAAAAAACGACTGAACTATTGCTCAAGAAAGAGAAACAATGTAGCCTACTTGCATGACAGTCTGGTTTGGTGCTTGGCATCACAGCTCTCAATAAACCCATGCCACTACATATGTGGCAGTTATGTTGAAAAGGTGATGGTGATATAGGTAAAGCTACTAATATTTGCATTAGGTTATTCCAGTTGCAACTTGTCTCTCACAGTTAATAACCTAAAATTCAGTGCATCATCAATGACCCTCTTCTTCCATTTAATTTTCATTTATAAAAAATATCATATTCCGAAAGCCAGTGCCAAGTTTGATTCTACATTTTCTCTAAGATATGGTGAGTACAAATACAGAATTTTAGCATATTTAAAGAAAACTAGTTATGTGTTTACTTGTATTAAAAACTGACAGAGGACAAATAGCAGGCAGCCAGCCATTCATAAAGAAATTATTCAATATTAACATGGTCATAGAATTAATGAATTCCTAAGGAGATAAAGCTGCTTACAACTGGTTTTCCATGAACAAAGTTTTCATGGTGTTACGCAGTGGACAAGCGCATCATTTAAGCAGCAGCTGAATACTATAAAAAGATGGAGCCCTCTATTTACCCACCGGCCAGGAAGAAATCACAGAGCTTCATACACTCTTGAGATGGAGCGATCTCTCCAGTGGCAAGATACAACCATCACACTATGTTACCACGGTGCATTTCCTGCACGAGGAATTACAGATGTCACATATTTTATGTGCTTTAGATGTTATTACAGCACCCAACCTCTACCAATACAGTATAAAGTTTTCCATTACAGGTTTCTCTTTCCAAGTATATTTGGAAGTATATTCTCTTCCAAGTATATTTGGAAGTGTTTTTAAAACAATGCAGCTTGTCAAATTCATACCTGGTACAGAAAACTAGAGTGAAAAATCTCTTGTTGGTTTTCACTGTGAAACTTAGGAAGTTTTTTGAAACTATTCCAAGATGTTAATTTCAGGACACTCACTAGGCCATTTTGTTAAAAAGAATGAAATTTCTTTTTTAAAAATGTACTTCTAAGTATGGAATCTCAAATCAACTTCTAAAAGCAGAATTAAACTTGTATTTTCTTCTTTTGTAAGACTTCTTCTTGAACTAAAAATATTTTTAATATACATGTGTAATTTTAGCTCAATGGGTGAAAGAAAACACCACACTAATGTCTGAAAAGTGGCCTTATCTACAGATGTCTCTCAGCCCATTTGCCCTTTATTATTTATTAAATCCCTTAATTATGTAACTACAAAAAATCACAGTAAAGTTCAAGGATACCAACCCAAATAATTTTAATCAGACAAAAGATCTTGCTTATTTTTTGACTGAAGTTTGCATAGTGAGGGAGATAAATTATTTTCTATGGCCATGAACACTTGCAGTTTGTGTTTATGAGCTGATTTAAACTTTTTCGCTGTTCAGCATCCAAGCTTCAGTGACTATGCATCTAGACATCACTCAATCACTTAATATCACTTAAGTAGGTTTTGTGCTTTTTTTCTTTAAAGTGTGGGCACAAAATATAAAAACTGATTTAAGTTAACCACTTTGCTGTAAATTCAGAATGGCGCATAAGTAAAACAGGTAACTTCAAACACTGTGGTGGATCTAGATTACAATTCCAATTAGGTGCAGAAGCTTTCCATGTCCCAAAAGGTCAATCTAATGATCAAATGACAAGAAATTTTGTTGTATTAATTTTTTAAACAATTCATAATACAGCCAAATTTCTCTATAGCTCATGTTGAAGTTTCTACTTACACTCTTAATATGGGGGCCACCAGAACAAAGTAGGGTGAACAAAGCATGTTCCAGTTGGACTGTTTTCATGCTTGTCCCCGAGTGTAAAGCAGCACTTTTCTTTAAAGATCTTCTGTGCTGTTTATGCTTAATTGTAAACAGCAGGGACTCCCTAATAAGTTTTTAATTTCAAAATCTCATATACCAACTGTTGTGATATCATCTGTCACTCACCTCAGCCACCTGCTGAGTCTCCACTACCTGCTGAGCCAGCACCTCCATATTGGTTGCCATGGTGAAACAAGACCATTAGAGAACCTGTTTGGAAAGATGCCAGTAACTTCCATCAGGCACAAAAGTTTGGGTTTTTTCTTAGTATTAAAGAAAGCTCTGCTATGACTTTTTGAAAATTTACAACTCTGCTTGAAATATCTGGCAAATAAGAGAAGGTGCCATTGACGTGTGTGTGTGCACACATACATACACACACATAAACATATATGGGACATGCATACTGTTCTAACTGCTGAAGTACAGTTATTCTTTTACTTTATTAAGCCTCTAATATACTTTTTCCAGTCCATTATTTAAGCTGTAAAGAAGAGAGGTTAATTTCATAAATGAGAAAGGACTAATTTCAAAGTCAAGTTCTAATGCAGCTTGCAGAATTCATAGATCTCAAAGGCACTTTCCTCAGCTCAGGCAGGAGAAACCTTGCAGTTAAACTGCTTCTACCCCACATGCTGAACCAGGGAGCAGCAAGCTAAGAATGCTGCTTGGCATTTAATTGAGTCATTCCATCAAACCACCATGTTCATCCATATTCTTAAGAGTAATCTTACACAATAAGGGAAATAAACAGTTTCATCTAAAATGTATCTTCCATTATTTAGGCTATTTCTTTATTATAATGTAATACTATTTTCATGATGAGAAGAAAATACTGCAGAATCATTTCATCCTATTCCAAGCAACTCCACCTTCACCTTTAGGGTTTAGAAAAAAAATACAAAGAAATCAAAGAAACAATAAAAAACCACTTGCAATATATTTTTAATTATCATTATTATGGATGTATTTCTTCCAAGGTAAATTTAATTAAGATTTCCAATTAATGCATTCAGTTTTTAATTGTGACTTGCTAATTATAGGGCTAGACTTCAGATTCTGATTCAGGCATAGGTAATAAAAAGGCATTTCTGAATGCTGGCTTGTTTGATGTTTCATTGGAAACCTCTGCTTAAAATTGCAAAGCAGTCATTTAATATAAAATTTAAAAATACAGCACACAATAGCAACACAGGTAGCAGAAAAACATATGCATGTCTCTAGCACCCAGTCAAATGTAACTTCTACAAAGCTAACATTGTTAAATATGTCAAAATTCATTAAATGGATTCACTTATATTGTGACAAATGTGAAAGTAATTTTGTATATGTCAAGTATAGATTATTTGTAAGAATGGATAATCAAACTTCAGACATCCCCATGGAAATTGTATTTATGCTAGGTTCTCCTACAGCTTGTCATTATTTTATTGAAGTATTGACTTGATTAAGACTGTGAACCATTTCCACTAAACTCAGCTTATGGATGGTTTCTCAGTTGTTCAATGGTTCCTTTTCAGTGTTCCGTCTTATTTTTCTTATGTTCAGCAAGAAGCACAAGAAGCATAATCATATGCTTATAATAAGCTATTTTCTCAGCGCTTTATAATGACAGAAGCCCTTCAGATAGAGATACTTTGCTCATAATAGTAGCTTTCCGAGACACAAAACACAAGTGTTTGCTATAGAATGAGTCTGACAGATTTGCTGTTGTTGGTGCTGTCACCAAGGCTTTTTGTACTTTCGACCTTCACAAAAGAACCTTAAGCTGAGGCTATCTGATCAAATCCATCTGAAGCACAGAGATCATACACAGCCAAGCCAAGCTTCTTAATGGTGCCAACTCCCAGAAGGCAAAATCAACTTCCTAGCAAAAGCCCCGAGTTTGTAAAGCAACCACAACACAACCTCCCAAATCAACACAAGAGGTGAAATTTAAAAACTAGGAAGAGGCACCTGGAGCACCAGGAAATTATTTTCAGCATAACAGGGTGGCAGCCAGCTCAGTATACGCTGTCCAACACACAGTGTAGAATCAGTAATCTTTCCCTAAGCTGCAGTGAAACCTCAGAAGCAAGTCATAAATTCCACTTGAGAGGTTCTAAGGGTATGGCCCTACTGAAAAAACATGGCAAAAGGCCGAATTCAAACTTATTGAAATTTGTTCCTTTGTCTTAAAGAAACGAGATTCTTTACGCTGTGAGCTCGACTCGGCTACACCGAGCGGCCTGCAGAAGGCTGCCATCGGCGGGACGGGCGGGGAGCGGGCCCGGGCCTGCCGGCAGTCTCCGGTACAGTGTCCCGGCGGCAGGACCCGGACACCGCCGACCGAGCGGAACACCGCGAGCGGCGCCGGCAGCGCGCCGGGCCTGCCGCGTCCCCATTGGCTACGCCGCGCGCGCCGCCCGCGCCCATTGGCTGCGCCACGCCCCGTCTGCTGCTGAAGGGCCTTCGGCAGCTCCCCGCCGCGCGCCGCCGAGACACGCCCCTGGCCCGCCCCCAGGCCCGACCAATGACTTAACGACAGCCGCAGCGCTCCCCCGCAGATCGCCTATTGGCCGAGCCACCCGCTTGTAATAGTGGCGGTACCGCCCCTCGAGCAGAAGAAAAGCCCCCCTGGGATTCACTGAGCACAAGATGGCGGCGCTGGCCGCCCGCCAGAGCCCAGGCGGGGCTGCTGCCGCCGCCATTAGGCCCCTTCCCCTCCCCTCCGGTACAGCCTTGTGTCCGCCTAGAGGAGGCCCAGGCATGGCAGTGAGGAAGCGGCCGGTAAGATGGCGGCGGTTTCAGCCCCGTATGCAAAGTACCCGCCGCCCCCTCCCCTCCGCCCTCCCGGTGGCAAAGGTAAAAGGGTCGGGTTCAAGCCGCCGCCTCCGCCCGCTCAGACTCCATCTTCTGTCTCTCTGTGTGTCCCGCGCTCGTCATCGCCGCGACCATCGCCCTACACCCCTTGGACAGCAGACTTGGCTCACCGCGATCGGACCAGCTCCGACCTCTGCCGGCCCAGGCTGCAACCAGCGGCTCCGGCACGGGACTGCCCCGCCGATCGACCCAGCACGCCACAATGGTCGTTTCCTCTCTCTCCAGGAGCTGTAGACCAGGCCAGACCACGGCCGGTGCTCGCTTACCAGACAAATACCGGAGCCGTGCAATCCCCCTCCCCTAAACCCACCGTCACCCCACCCCTCCCCTCGCGGGGGTGTCCAGAGTAGGGCCCTCTGCTGCCTCCCCGCGCCCCCTCCCTCGTCCTGGCCCCCACGAGACAAACCCAGCAGGCCGCTTCAATTTTAAAAAATGTTTTTTACCTCAGGAATGGGCGCCAAAGGTGCAGTGGCGGTGACCCGACCGGGCCCGTGCAGGCCGGCGCCCAGCAGCGGCCCTCCCTCCCCCCGCGGGGGCTGCAAGGGGCTGTGGGGCCCGCGGAGGGGAGGGGGCCGGGACTGTGTTGGGGTCGGGCGTGTTTTGTTGTTTGTGCCGTGCCCTGTGACAGGTCAGAGTTCGTGACCCCACCGCCGCCGCCCGGTAGCGCGTCCCCGCTTCCTCTTCCAGCGCCAGCCCGGCCGCGGCCCCTCCATCCCCCGCGGGGCGGGGCCGGCGGCGGGGAGGGGCTACCGGGCTACCTGGGCCTCCCGAGTCCTGCACCGCTCGGGCCGGGCCGCGGAAGTGCCGGCGGGAACCTGGCCTCCGGGGCAGCGAGGGGAAGGTACGTTCACCGCCTTGCCCCTTTCGCTCGGGAGGCTCCTCGGGAGCCGGAAGCCCGAGGTCGCGGGTTGGCGGTGGCTGTCCAGTGCGCTGATGGTATTGATGTTCCAGGTGTATCTTGGTTCTCGCTGAGGATGCAAAGGTGGGCTCACAATTGAGCAAGCTCTCACAAACGCCGCCGTCAGACTGTTGAGTTTTTATTTAATTTTGTAAAGTCAATGTCATTGATTAGGGCTCTTATGGCAAAGTTGGCTGTAAGTGAGGTATGTTGTGCCTTCAAACACACAAATAGGCATGAAACAAGTTTGAGTGTAGCTGAGGTGGTTTAAGAGTTTACCACCTTTCAATGCTTGTCTTCTTACAGGCTATGGGATGTTCACTCCCTGTCATAACTAGCCGTCCTTAACCTACTCGTATCAAAATGTTCTGAATGCTTCTAGTAGGTTTCCCTTGACTCTAATAATTTTTACAGAAGCTAATTTAAGGAGCAGTTAGATGAATAAGATAACACCTTAAAGAAATAAGAAAACATATGGAAGAGATAGAAGTTAAATGCAACAATCACAGAAACAAGAGGTGCTGTTGACTATTCAGTATGTATGCTTTTTTTTTTAATTTTTCTTTGGAAGGTTGTTTGTAGTATTTTCTTAGAACTGACTCCTTGGGGTAAGGGTATGATTAATGTACTAGACCTACAAATTACAGCCTTACTTTCACAGACCAGGAATTAGTAAAGCATGTGATGTGCAGATATGTTTGCAATACACAAATAAAGGAAAATGTTTCAAAAATGTCTTGGGTGTTTACTGCTGTAATGTTAAATAAAGAAATTTCAAATTCTCAAAATATGGACATGCATACCTTTAGAAGCAGATATTTCTTTTAACTTTATAAAATGTACATCAGAGTGTGACCAAATGAAAGGAAAAATGGAAAATGCTAAAGCCAAATATAAATGGCTGCTTTCCCCCCTCAGTGTTTCCTATGGGCAAGTTGAGGAAAGGTTTAGAAGGCAGGAGGATTTGTCTCCTCCATCTTCCTTGTTTCTGCAACCTGGAGAAAGCTTTGCAGCAGTTTTACTCTGAGCTCTGGTGGAGAACAATCATACTTGCTGTACAGCTCCACCACACATGCTACGGTTGAGGAAAGCTGCATTAACATTGTGACAATTTCACTGTGGTTTTTGCAACAATTTCAACGAAGTGTAGAACTACAGTGTATGCCCTGAACTTATTTAATAAGCAAGATTGTATTAGATAATGCTGAAATTTGCTAAATTTATATACACAGATATATAAAGGAGTGTTAGTAAAAACTGCTTTTTGGCCTTAGCTATGATTGGACAGAAATTAATAGAAGATGCCAGAGGTGAAAAACATCAAAGAACACTGAGATTACTCTACAAGTCAAGGTTAATAGCTAGACTGGCAGCAAAGAAAATAATTATATCTATCTACCACACAGTGGTGAGCTGACTGTGGATTGCAGCCACACAATAACCCAGTCACTCACTTTCCCTCCTCTTCTATAGCAGGATGGGGAGAAAATGATATGAAAAAGCTCATAGGTCAAAATAAAGACAGAGTGATCACTTAACAATTATTGTCGTGGGCAAAGCAGACTTGGGGAAAATGTATCTACGTACCAGTTAAAATGGATGTGGATGGTGAGAAAGCCAAAAATTAACATACCACCTTCTCTAGCCACCGCTTTCTGCCAAGTGTAGTTTCACTCCCTCTCCCATCCGGCCCTCAGGGTATGGGCGATTCCAGCCGGCACACGTCAGCTCCTCACGAAGGGCTCCTGTCCTCATCCCGCAGGTCCTGCCGCGAGCGAGAGCTGCACCGAGGGCCGCCCTCGTGACGGGACAACGGGCTGCTCCCCTGACGGGACAACGGCTGCCCTCCTCAGGGCTGCTCTCCTCGGGGCTGCTCCCCTGACGGGACAACGGGCTGCCCTCCTCAGGGCTGCCCTCCTCAGGGCTGCTCCCCTGACGGGACAACGGGCTGCCCTCCTCAGGGCTGCTCTCCTCGGGGCTGCCCTCCTCAGGGCTGCTCCCCTGACGGGACAACGGGCTGCCCTCCTCAGGGCTGCTCTCCTCGGGGCTGCCCTCCTCAGGGCTGCTCCCCTGACGGGACAACGGGCTGCCCTCCTCAGGGCTGCTCTCCTCGGGGCTGCCCTCCTCAGGGCGCTCCCCTGACGGGACAACGGGCTGCCCTCCTCAGGGCTGCTCTCCTCGGGGCTGCCCTCCTCAGGGCTGCTCCCCTGACGGGACAACGGGCTGCCCTCCTCAGGGCTGCTCCCCTGACGGGACAACGGGTTGCCCTCCTCAGGGCTGCTCTCCTCGGGGCTGCCCTCCTCAGGGCTGCTCCCCTGACGGGACAACGGGCTGCCCTCCTCAGGGCTGCCCTCCTCAGGGCTGCCCTCCTGGCGGAGCACGGGCTGGCCCAAGGAGGCCTCTCCTCGGGCCGCAGTTCCTGCCCGGAAAGAGTGAACTGCTCCCAGCCTTAGCTGAGAAAGGATTGTAGTGGGGTCAGTTTCAAACGCACCTGCCGATAACAGGATTTTAGTGGTAGTCAGTTTCAAACGCACCTGCTGATAACAAGGACGTTTTAGCTCCTCCCATTAAATAGGATCGTTGCCTCAGAAGAAAAAATGAGGCAGCTACAAAGCTGCCATGCAAAAAGGGAAGAGACCCTGCGGAAATTATTTCCTGCCCAGGAGAACGGACTAAATTCCCTACGGAACAGAGGTAAGATGTGCGTACTTCCAGGCAGGGAAAGAGGCTCTAGGCGTGGAAGGAGAGGACCTCTACAGTGAACGTGTGGGCTGTAAGAGGCCAAAGCTCTCTCTCTGGCCATGTTGGTGGCAGTAAAAGTACATAATGGACTAAGAGGGATTAAAACTCGGGTGTGTGCCATGTAGTATAAAATATAAATAGGATTTGAGGTTATTCATGTGTTTTGAATGTTTGGGATAGACGGTACTGTAGAGCTCGGTTGTTTGGGGTTTTTATTAAGTTCTCATTTCAGTTGCTTAAAATTTTCTGGGAACTTTCAAGGTAAATTGTCAGAGCAGAACCAATACTTAGTGTAGAAGAAATCAACAATTATAAGTGACTGACAAAGTTTTAACAGAACTGTTTGGTCTTGTTAATACCACATTCAATTTAAATCTCTCTTTTAAGTGTTAGAAAATTATTTTTAAAGTATGAGTCCTCATGCCTTTCATTTGGGTTTGTGCGTGGCTGGGCAGTGTAGAAGGAAGCTGGTGACCTCCACCAAGTGGGAGGTTTGCCCTCATTTCTCCATGTTTGTCTCTGAGTAAAAGTGAGTTTGCTGTCCGCTGTAGGTTTTGTTGATTGCAGAAAAATATTACTACATAAAATCATTAAGGCTGGGGAAGACCTCCATGATCATCAAGTTTTACCTTTGACCTCATACCACAATTCCCTGGAGTCTAGAAACTTTCTTGTCAAAATTTGATGAAAAGTGGTGTCACAGTGTTACCCAGGCTGAAGAATCATACTGCTTTTAATACACAGAAGCTTGTATGTTATGTTGCTAAGTTACTTGTGGAGTTAGACTAGTGTTTTTTCTCTTAATATTTAAAGGAATACCTTTTCCCCTCACTGAATATTGTCTCCTTCTTTCACCTTCCCAAGCAGTTATATTCACTTAATGTTATTACAGCCAACATAGTTTTTACTGCTTTTGTATCAAAGCAGCATGGAAATAGGAAAGCCTGGTTGGTATTCATAGCTGTGTGGTAAAAGCAGCAGAGAACCAGCTCAGGAAGGTAGCAGTCCAAGGTCTTGACCAGCAGTGCTTGTGTAAGTGGTATAGCCTCTTGTCATGTTGGTATTTTCCATCTCCAAATGACTTGTACTTTGATTTGAAAAAAAATTTAATAACTTTTAAGATTTAAGATTTTTAACTAGGCATATACCATAAAATAGGTCTAAATATTATTTGCAGATATTAGCTAATAACCTTAATGTTTTTTAATAAATCAATTAATAAACAGAAAAACTCTGAAACAAGAAATGGGAGAAGCTTGATCCCAGGTGTTGGCTGAGCAGCTCGTACATTGTGACTTAGTGCTAAATTTTTTATCGTATTTGTAAAGACATGGAACAAAATTTTGATTTGAAGGAGTAATATTAACGTTAAATTAGTAAGAAAAAGCTGTGTAAGTAAATGTTAGGTAGTAAACTGTGTATCCGCCCCTATTTTAATATGTTAGCATTTTCTAAAAGGTGATTACTAGGTAACTCTGAAATTAAAATTTCTCTCTGATGCCTATTAGCTTTGCTCAAATTCAGTTAACAGTAGGACTGAAATTGTGGGGACATTTTCTTTTTTTTCATCTTTATGCTGCATTGTGACCATTTGTATCTGTAACTGAAGTCAAGGATGAAGTAAAGTAGGTGGGCTTTACAGAAGGTAAATCAGTGTGATTGAAACATGTCATCATACCAATTAGGTCTAAATCCTGTTTCTACCAGAAGGCCTCCAGTACCATCTTCAGATTTGATGCTTTTTCTTATTTGTCAGAGAACTGTTTAATAAGCAAGTGTCTGTTAACAGTAACTGAAACTGCAAAGCTGGAATTAAAGAAGGTAATCATGGTGTAAAGGAAAGGCCTGTAGAACTGCAGTTATGTTTTGCTCTTTTATTTCTCTACATTACTTAAACCGATGTTTAATAGCACTGCATCTTATTTTTTACAACAAAATATTTTCATGTTCATTTTCTGCTTCTAACTGAAAGCTTCATACAACAGTCACTACATGTCAGCACCTAAACCTTCATAACATTGTCATTCTGTAGTGAGTTTTGTTTTGTTTCAGACCATGGTTAGAGATCTTGCTCTGTATTCAATATTGTCTTATTTTTCTTGTCAGTGCAAAATGTTTTCAAGGGGGGATAAACATTTACAGTGTATTGGTAGCAAGGCCATGGCTCTACATGAAAAAAGTTAACCTTGCTGTTCATCCATTAATTAAAGAATACAAAAGTTTTATTTTTCTCATTCTTGGTTTCTGTTTGCACATGATAATATATGCTTAATGGAATGGTCAAAGTCAGATGTATTAAAAAAAAACCCAAAATGAGCTTTTTATTTAGTGATAGATGTGTATTTGTTTCTTTAAGCTTATTTATCCTGGTGATAAACTGATCTACCTTACCATTTCGATATATATTATAGACCTTTAAAAATATAGAAAATTCTAAAAAAATTGTTAGGGTCAAAAATTCAGATCTCCATTAAGTTCCTTGAAGAAAGGGAAAAATAAAGGCAATAAAAATTCCCACCAATATAATTTAATGTAAGTAAATTCTTGAGCATGTTATTTTTATACAAAGATATATTTTAATCATAGATGTCATTCTGTTCCTCAGTTAAATATTATGACTGAGGACAAAATCACTGTATTGCAATGATTAGAACATCACTTCTCAATCTTCTTTATAAAAACTCCCACCCAAAACATAAAAAACCCCACCACAACAAAAATAACCAAAACAACAAAACAAAACTAAGAAAAAAGACCAAAAAAAAAAAAACAACCACCCACACCAAACCAAAACAGCAACAACAAAAAAATCCCACACAACAAAAAACCCAAACCCAAACCAAACAAAAAACCCTACCCCCAAACTCCAGAGATCTATATCCTCAGCTGGTGTAAAACACCACAGCAGTCTGACATAGGACAGGTGTGCCCACAGGAGTTCCAAATTACTCCAGCAGAGCAGGTTCAGACAAGTGCATTTCAGTCCACCCAGCATATTTCAAATGCTGTGCTGGTTATGTGGATCAACTTTTGATGACATTTTTCATAACAAGAACAGCAGAAACAACCGGAATTTTGAAAATAAAGATACAGTATTTAAATAGATGATAAAAATCTTAATACTACTAGGTAGATGTGTTAAATAAAAAATGTCTGTAGTTTAATAATAAATTAAAAATAACCTTTGGGTTTGAGTCTGAAGTATTTAGAGAGATATAATTCAGCATCTGGCTCTGTAGAGTTACTGGAGTGCATTTCAAAGTACTGCAGTGATATGAAACTAAACCTTTGACATAAATTACATGGTGATTTGTGTAAAATTATAAATTGATAGTAAGTAACTATGTTGGATCATAGTCAGTGAAGTGTTGGTAGACCAGGTAAATTGTGTTTTTCCTTCATTTTCTGTGGAAGTAATTTAGCATATGCAGGGCATAATTTCATGCTGGTGCCTGTTAATGGACAACTAATAAATCAGGCCACAAAACTCCTTAGAAACATGAAGAAAATGAGGCTGTTGTTCAATAAAAAATGATAAAGTGCTTTAAATGATCATTTGTTGTTTACTGCATTATTTCTCATGTCACAGTAGACATCAAAACCAACCCAATGAGATCCAATAGTGCTCTGGAATAAGTAAAACTGAGTTTGTTATTTGCTGTAGTCAATATTTCTAGGTCTTGATGTTAAACTTAGTTTACTGTGGGATCAGAAGAGAAGCTTATAGTACAGGCTGAACTTGCACAGACATAAAGATCACCATAAATAATCTCTTATCTTGATATTTTCATTTGCAACAATGTGTATGTAAGAAGAAGGAAGAAAAAGAGCAAGCTGGAAACAGTTCAGATCCAGTGTGTGGGGCCAGTAGGCCTGAAATACACTGTTCAGTTTTGTAAGTCAGAAGAGTGTTGCTGGAAATTTATAGAAATCTGAGCATTTATTCCAAGTTCATTGAGTGAAAGCTGCTATAATATGGATGCTTCTTCCATGGCTTCAATCCACCTAAAAAGTAGAGGAAAGAAAAATGGTACATACAATTTTTTTTTTTTGCATTTTAAGAAAAATAAGTACTTTAGGAACATAAAGCATTGAAGAAGACTGTATTTTCCATCCCAGCTCTAATGAGGAACAATAGTTCTGTGATTAAAGCGGGGAGCTGAGTACTGGGACTCTTGCTTTCTAGTACAATCTTGACCAGTCATTTATTGTAAAATGTCAAAGTCAGTGCTGTCTTAGAATAGGAAAGATGAATCTGGCAAAGTGTGATTTAAAGCAACAAAACCTCCTAGAAATACTAATTTCTTTTTCTGTGTGTCTTGGGGTGCTGGGTTTTTATTACAAATCTTGTGACTATCTTATTATGTGAAAGCAGTAACATTAGAGTGGGAAATCCAAGCAATTATTTGTGGATGAGAAAACTAAGAAATGGGTAAATTTAACATATAAATTGGAAGTTTTTCTACAGTAATCACTTTTGACAGACTTCTATCTATGCCTCTTGAGGCTCAGTCTCTTCTTTACCTACAGAAGGGAGCAAATTCTTTCTGAAGGAACTGAAAAGCACTAGGTAGATTTTTAATGTCAGTCAGGCCAGTCACAGGCAATCTGGCTTAATCAAAATTCTGAAAGCTGTTTCATCTGTTACAAAGGTGTTCTGAAGTGAAGGAGGGAAAAATCCCCACATAAGCTCACTGGCTAATGTGGAAGTCTATCCCCATACCTATGTGCTGAATTGTTATCCTCTGCTCGGAAGCTATAAAAGAGCGTCTGCTTGTGGTAGAGATGAAAAACTGTATCCATGCTTCCTTCCTCCTTTTCTGGGGCAATGGTGAAACCCAACAAAGGCAAACTTTCTGTAGCAACTTTGTCCTGAAAGTGAAGAAGCAAACCAAAATGTAGAGAGAAGGCTTGTAACAGTTTGAGGTATCTTTCTGAAAAGCAAATGATACAACCCCTCTGTGACAGTTCTGCAAAAGCAGTAGTATGGATATTCTGCTGGACACATGGCTTTTAACCCAAACAGGAGCAGTGCCTGTGTACTGCACATGTTTTATCTACTCTGAGTATTGAACACCATCTCTCAAAGTCCAGTTCTTCATGATCATCCATGTGGCCATGAAGGTCAAATTAGTCATTCCTTTAATGGCTGCCTTTGACATTATGGTCCAGGAGGCAAACTTGAGATTACTAAGAGTACAGCAGCAGTTCTGAAAGCCTGAGACTCACTTTCAGTTATGTTTCTTTCAATCATTTTTATTTGCTGGCTGCAAGTAGTGGTTCTTTTGGTACCTTGTCATTTCTTTTCACAGTGTGAGTGACTTTTTTAGAAATCTGCTCTCTCTCAAGCTGCACACATGCTTTCCAAAAGGCTGCTTGGAAATTTCCTAGTTAGTAATGCAATTAATCATTAATTTACTCCCATGAATTTTGCTTGGCAGACACAGCTTTGTACGAGTCAAAGAAAACCATAAGCCTTAATGAAATTGCAGTTAAGCTGTTACTGATAGCTGCAGTTTTTGGTCACTACATTTAGGTAGATTATATGCGTATATTGCCTTCGCCTCTGCTTTTAGAAGGTAAATTGCAGCCTAGAAATGTAAAGTAACCCATTATTGCTGTTTTCCTATTGTTGAATGAGAAATAATCACTTTTAAGGTTAAAAGAGATAAGGCAATTGTGTTGGATACAGAATTTGATGCTAACGGTCTGAACTGCTGGCTTTGGCCATGAATCCTTTTGTGACTCAATCTCCTCATCTGTTTAAAGGGGATAACATTGCTTCATGTAACCAGCACAGGGGTGATGGTGATTCAAGTTTAAATATCTGATGTTTGCAAAGTATTCTAAAGGCTTAAAGTACCAAGCATTGCTTTGACAGGTTTTTGCATTCTATATCCTTTATTTGAGCAAAATGAATTTTTATGGTTTTGCTTATGAAATCTATCAGTTATAACCAAACTTTATATCATACTTCAAGTTCATCTGTATTACAGCTATTATATAATAAGGGATAAAATACATAAAAATGATCTAGCTGATATCCAGCCTCCTTGACTGTAAGGAAGAGCTTGCAGGCCAACACAGAAGGCATTGTTCTCACTTCTGCCTCCTGTCTTTCTCTGTTGGTGCTAGTTGGACAAGCATGTCTTATTTATATTTACCGAACTACAAGATCCTCCTCCCCACCCAAAATGGATCATAGTACTCTCCCTCTACAAAAATGTGACAGTTACTAAGTGCACCAGAGAACACTGAAGGATCTTGAAGTCTTTAGGTGTAAATATGTATGCTCAGGTTCCCGGTGGTTGACAATTTATAATAGTATGAATAATAAGAAATCAAATAATGAAGGGCAGCATGTGACAGGTCTAGCTAGGACTGTGGCCAAGTCAGTCTGTTAGGACCAGGTCTCAGAAGCAGATAGTTGGAAGAACTACCATTTATACCTTTCCCATTTACTGGTCTCCTGCCTGTAGGAAGCAAAGAAGGAGTCTCAGACAGAAAATTATTTCAAGACAGATTGCACAGTACCTCGTTTGCTAGGTAGGTGTAGAGGACTTTGCCTTTGATAACAAACCAGCGTTTCTTCCAGTGTCTTTTGCCTCCCTTACATCTGCTGAGGTAACCACTGATGGTAGCTCCCTCTCCTGAGGCTGCCACCTGGAGCACGGTAGGAGAAATCAGGAGTTGTAACAGTAAAGATTTTTCCCCTCTTGATTATGCATGTTTGCATCACACCAACCACTAAGTGAAACCTTAAAAGTATTGATACAGAAAAAATATAAGCATGCTATTATGGTTCTTTTTAACTGAATATTTATAGGTAAACTTAATTCTCAGTTACTCTAATGGAAAATATGCAGTTGAGTTATTATTGAGGTCAGTAAGATTACAGTTGTTTTCTGAAAAGCCAAACTTGTCCCTTTTCCAACATCTGGTGGTTTTTGGGTGCTTTTCATATTTTAAAAGTACATGCTTCCAGAAGTGAATTAGAGTCTTGTAGCTGAACACTTTTAAGACGTAGGTATATATAGGGTCTTGTTATGTTTTTGTATTAATTTATATTAATCACTTTGGTAATGACTTGGTTTCATTTTTGAAATAATATTTCTGAGAAGACTTGCTCCTCTTATAGAAATATTTTGAGGTCTAAGGGCTTAATGTTCTTAAAAATCCAGGTTTTGAGTAGATGGAACTATACACATGCACACATAGAATGCAGGGTACATCATTAGTTACAGCAGTAAACTATAGTAGTATTGGATTTGGAAACAAAGGGCATAGATTCAAAAGCAGCTTTTGTAACACTGATACAAGAGATGACTGAGAATTAAAATAGCAGTATTTTGCAGCAGAACAGAAATGTTCCAGGACATGGAGTAATGCTATTGTGAGATAGTTCATGTTAATATAGATGTGCTGCTTCCCTGTGGATAGAAAGGTGATGCTTTTTTCCTCATGGGGTTGAAATTCTGCCTGCTAGTTCTTTTAGTACTCAATTTGTGTGTTTGTATTACATGCTTGTATCTTTGGCACAGTTTCATGAACAAACCTCAAGAAATTCCAGTGTCTCGACTGCACAATGAGTTCAGCAAAATGTTTGCACCCTAGTCTCTTTAATACAATGATAAATGCCTGCAGAAATGGGAGTACCTTACTGTACTCAAGTTCAGTGGGCAGTTTAGCTTCCTAGAATCAATCAACATGATTGGCACCTTGTTTCTGGAAAGAATACTAACACAATTGGAGAAATCATGTCCCCATTGAAATTGGTGGGAATTTTGTTTACATTGGTGAAGTCAAGATTTTACCCATTTGATTTGAAATAGTTTCGTTTGAGCTGGAGGGGAAGTGCCTGGTGAAACATGTATGCTCTTGAACTGACTGCCAAGGACTACTCACTAAGTAAGTCTATTTCCTAAGTGTTATTTTATTTCTCTTGAAATCAAAGTAAGATTTCAGAAGTAAGGGCCTTCTTAAGAAAGGTAACTGATGAACAGTATATCGTGCTCTGTTGATCTGCCCTCTTGTTCTGTCTAGTACCTTGAAAGCATTTTAGTTTTTTCAGGACTTCATAGGCTGATGAGCAAATTAAAGTGCCATAATCTCCCACTCTCTCAGTGGGCTCAAGACACTTCTGTGGTATCTCCAGAGCTCAGAGTATTTTTTGTGAACACTACTGTGAAAAGCAAAAAAAAAAGAAATTGCATAATGAAAGTAAACCAAGGCATGTGCTGAGCCCACTGCACACAGTATAATTTAAAAACATAGCTGCTGAAATATGAGCACACAGTTTCCTATAGTTCCTTGCCTTTCTCAGGCAGCTTGGTTCCTACCTCCATGAGAGCTGAAGGGATTTTCTTCTGTTTCTTAAAAGATGAATAATGAATATTGTGGAAAACAGAGGAGAAGGCACTGCTTGAACACCTAGATGAAGCTGGAGGGAAGCTCACACTTAGTGGCCGCTCTGCAAGATTAAGAAAATTCAGAAAGGGGAGGGGGAAATTGATAAGTTGGTATATATCAGGCTAGGGTAGAGACATGATACACTAATATAAATAACTACAGAACATGCAATCCCTCCTTTATACACAGTTTTTATTTTAGCCTTTCTTTCAAATCACCTTTTTAAGTCTGATGAGTGGGTTCCATGGCACCCTCAGTTAATGGTACTAACCTAAAGTTTCTTGAAAAGGCCTACAAGAAAGCTGACAAAGCTCAAAACACAGCTTGTTTTCTTCTTGTTTAAAATGAGCATTAAGCAAATGGTTTTGACATCTTTCTCCTTTATGTTCTGTAACACCTTTCCAGGATAGATTCACTAATGCAACATTCTTTCTGTATGAACCATTCATTCTCTTTGAATTGTACATGGGAGACAGTTATTCTGTATCTGAAAATTTCCATTAGGCCCATGTGCCCGAGTTCATATCTTCATGATTTCACTTCTGGCAACACATTATTTGAAAGCTCTTAGTAAAGCATAGCATTAGTTTAGCACAAATCTGAGTTACTGTTTCTGGACACACATTGGCTCGGAGATGCTTTTTTTGGCTGTTGTGACAGCATCTGTTTATGTGTTTTCTTGGCTAGCATGAATTTCTTCAATCAGAAGGGGAAAACGAAGCTTCATCTGTCCATGCCTTTTTTTCCTGGCAATGTAGTAAGCTTACTTTTAGAGAGTGTCTACATGAGTAGTTGTGCAAGAAAATTATTTCCTGTTCACTCTCTGGTCATATATCTGTAACCCCTCTCCTCCTTTTGTCTTTTATTTGGATGTGTACTTAAATCAGAAGAGACTTATATAGTAGGATAATAATACAAAGTTCTAGATAGGCAGTAGCTCTTCTGCTTTGAATTCATACTTTCATCTGTAACTAGATAAACTCACCTTGTAGAGCAGCTCTTAGTGACTCTGCACTTAGCCTTAGTATTTCCTTTTGTAAAAGCAACAACATGGATGAGGACAGTGAAGAACCACAAAGACGTGCTTTATTTTAATGGATAATTAATTAGAAATGACAGGGAATAGTTATCACCTATAATTACATCACAAAATAAAATAGTTCAGTTAGGAAGAACCTACAACAATTTAGTCCAATTGCTTGACCAATTAAGGGTTGCCCAAACATTAAAACATGTTATTAAGGGCATTGTTTAAATGTCTCTTAAACACTGACAGGCAGGGGGTATAGACCACCTCTCTAGAAAGCCTGTTCCAATGTTTGGCCACCCTCTGGTAAAATAAAGGTTTCCTCATATCAAGTCAGAGCCTTCCCTGCTGAAGTGCTGAACCTTTCTCGTGTGTCTTGTCACTGGAGCAGAGGGAGAAGAGATCAGCACCACTGTTTCCATGTCTCTTCCTCAGGAAGCTTCCGAGAGCACCTTCCAGACTCCTTATCTTCAAAGGAGGCAAACTCAGTCCTCAGCTGCTCCTCGTAGGACATTGTTTTTATAATTATTCTGGTTTATCCAAAGGCTAGGGGAGGCCTCAGAGAACTGAGAACTTATAATCATAGAATCCCAGAATGTTTTGAGTTGGAAGAGACCTTAAACTTCATCTTGTTCCATCCCCTGCCATGGGCAGGGATGCCTTTCACTAGACCAGGTGGCTCCAAGGTTGGAGCAAGGTTGGCAGCTGCAGCTTCTCCAGGAAACCTGTGCCAGTGCCTCATCACCCTCCGAGCAAAGAATTTCTTCTGTAGAGCTAACCTAAGTTTCCTCTGTTCCAGTCTGAAAAAACAATTTGCTAAACTTGATTTTATGGCTCACTAAGCAGTTTTAGCTGCTATAGAGCCTGGCTCTCCCAGAACCTCAGTACACATTCCTCAAACTTGAAATGAGGAGTACTATTTAACAAAACACAATATAGAAGGCAGGTCCTAAATCATCCCCATTATACAAGCAGGAAATAGATTTGTCAGTTTTGTGAAGAATGAAGGAATCTTACCTCTTTTCTTAAGTTCCACATAGCAGCTATCACAGACTTTGGCTGCTTGATCTTTGAGGTACTTCATAGGGTACTTGTTTCTTGAACAATTTCGACATACAATCTGTTTCAGCAAGAGGAGAGGCACATTAATACAATATAAGTTTATAGATATGCACATACAAAACAAATCCCCTGAGCTGGCTGGGAGAGGAAGTTGGATAGTGGACCAGACATGACTCTCTCCTGAATCTGCGGCAGTCAGGAAACGCCTGCTGATTGAAATGTGATTGCTGTAGCTTTACACTGTTGTAAGCCAAGCAGAATTGTTCACGGTATTTGGTTGCATGATGTTGCTGTGTCCCTCTCTCCAGGAATTTACACCTTCCCACCACTGAATCACAGAAAGACCACTGTAATACGACTTCTGTTTTTGTAGCTTTGTAAGTAACATTGTTTTCTTAAACAAGTTTGTGTGCTCCTCCAAACCCTGTGTATGTACAGACTGATTTTCTCAGTGGAATTAGGAAAAAAGATTAAGTTAAATGCTTTTTTATCCTGTCAAAAATTGCTGTTGGTTTTATTAAAATAAATTTTAAAATCAGCTTAAAAGACAGCAGTGGTTTAAAACAGGACTGCAGTTTTATGTATATAGGCAAATCTCTTTAGTCAGAGGTCAAGGGATAAAACCAGGAAAGCTTAAAGATCCCCTGAGCTTTAGGGCAAAAGGTAACAGCTCTTTGGAGCACAGAGGAAACATTCCCTTTAGTCACTGATCAAACCATGCTCTGCTGCTGAGTTTCTTCACTTTCCTTGGAAGATCATTTTTTGCCAGCTGTTATTAGGGACAGAACATGGCGTAGTTGTGCTACTGCTCTGGTCCAGAACAGAGCCTGTATTTTTAGTCTATTTCTTCATTGTCTCTAGAGCTAGCTGTGTGTTAGATAAAAGGGCTGCACTCAACAACAATTATCCTGTCAGCCTTCAACAACTAGCCTTTAGGAGGCAATTTGACCTTAAGGCAAAGTTACTGTTATTCCTTCTAGTAACAGTAGAAACCTAACTAGGTAATTTAGCAAAGTGCTCACTGGTTCTGTTAGAAGTTGAATTGTCATCTTGATGTTGCTGCAAATTTTCAGGTTACAGCAGCAGCCGCCAGTGTCCTAGAGGTGTGAATAAAACCCCCTTGAGAAGCTCGCACAGCTCTTACCTTCCCACAGGCATGGCAATGATGTCGCCTCAAAGTGAGGGTAAAGTCACAGCCACAGTTCATGCACATCATGACATGGGACACGGGCACCAGTGTAGGAGGCCTCTCACCCAAGGGTATTCCAAGCCTTTCCCTTAGCTTAAAATCAAAGAAGAATTAATGAAGAAGCATCCACACTTCCTAAGTCCACTTAGTCAGCCCTGTTGCATTACATACAATTCTCTCATTTCAGTCTGCCTTCACCTACTAAGATCCCCAGATTTTCTCATTCTTAATGCACTTCTATAAGTGACATACAGCTGCTTCAGCATTGAAAGATTAGCACACACTGCTGTTAAAGCCAGAGTCACAAAAAGTAAAAATCCACATAAATCTATTTTTGGTCAGGCCCTGACACTCTTCCACATCAGAAAAGTATCTGACTAATTGCATATGAAAATTGCAGGTAGGAACATGACTTAAAAAACATCTTTTTGTTAGCAGCTTTTGAAATTATATCCAAAAAAAGCTCTACAACCTTAAATCGAAAAAGACCCTGAGCTCTTTGTCATTACACCTTGAGACAGCTGTGTGATAAGGGAAGGGAGGATAAAGAAAACAGTAGAGCCAAAGATGAATTTACCCCACTCCAAATCTGATCCATGCTTCCTGGTTGATCTCAATATGTGTAAGCAGTTTTAGAAAATATATTTGCTGTTCCTAGTTCTTGAAATGCATCACCTGGCAGTGATGTTCAGGTGCCTTTGCTCCAAGCCCAGGGAGCCACGATCAGTGTGGAACTGAACGCAAGCTAACAAGGTGTGCTACTTCAGGTTCAGCACCAAAGGATTATGAGTGCCCCATTGTGATTTCACAACTGCTCAGCATTTGGCACAAGTAGGACAAATTTTGTGCTTTTGAAGGATTGTCTGCCGACACACAGGATTTAAATATAGACAAATCAAATTCCTCCAAGTTTCTCCATGCGCACATTCAAGCTTATACCAGAGGCAGAAATGCAAAATAAATTATTGTTTCATTTGTTGAAAAAGGATTTGGTTTAGATTAAACTGACTAATTTCAAATGTTTTTTCTGTTAAATATTTGAAAGTAGATTCAAATACAGGCCAGAAAAAAAAGTCCGATTTGTTTTTGAATTAATTTTTTACTTTGTGAGGTCTTAAAAAATTAATTTATAGAATGGTTGAATTTGGAAAGGAACTCTGAAGGTCACCTGGTTCAACCACTCTGCTCAGGAAAAGCCACATAGTGGCAGTTGGCAAGAACTGTGTATGGGTGTCTTCTGAACATCTCCAAGGATGGAGACTCCACAACCTCCTCAGGCAGCCCTGGGTGACAATGCTCAGTCGCCTTCAGGGTGAAGAAGTGTTTGCTGCTGTTTGAGGAAATTTCCTGTGTTTCAGTTTGTGGCCACTGCCTCTAGTCCATGTCACTGGACACCACTGAGAAGAGCCCGACTTCTTATTCTTTGTGCCCTCCAGGTATTCATACAGTAGATGATCCCTGAGCCTTCTCTTCTCCTAGCCGAACAGTCCCAGCCTTCTCAGCCTTTTCTCCTATCTGAGGTGCTCCAGTCCCTTATCAGCTTTGCTGCCCTTTCTTGACTCTTCCCAAGGTTTCCATGTGTCATACTGAGGAGCCCAGCATTGGACACAGCACTCCAGATGTGGCCTCACCAGCACTCTTTTGTATTTAGTAAAACTGGGGCTCTATGTAATCTAAAATAGCTTTTAAAATTTTTATCAGATGCAGGTTTTGCCTCCTTAACTGGGAGTAGAATAACTGAAAATAATGAGATAATAATATGCATAATTGCACTGGTATAATTTCAATATTGGTGGGGTTTGCACTGATAGTGACTTTATTGTGTATATGATATTAGTGTAATTAATGGGTAGTTGTTTTTTTCAATCTATGAAGATTGTAGCTATTTTTAATAAATCCAAAATAACTACTTGTTTGTTGTTTAGGACAAAACAATCTTCCTCCAGAAGAATTAAGCAAAGGCTACAGAGTAAGGAGTGTGATTAATATTTCAGAGGTGGCCTATGAGCTGTGATTGAGTTTTACTGTTCAAGCTTGGCATGCTTATTTAAATGAAAATAGAATGTATGGCTACTAGGAACTCCATATTGTACAACCCTTCTCCTTTTGTGTCTCTGTCTTTCTCTCCCTTCCCCTTTCAAGCATTGATAGATTTGGCCTCCTTTTACCTCCACGCTACTGTGGAAAGTCGAAGTCTTGTGAGCTTTGCAGTCATCTGGGATAAGTTTGGCGATGCAGCTGTACCAGTCATCCCTTTCTGAGCAAGAGCTGGGGAATGAAATACAGCAGAGCAGTCAATGCCATGTACAGCAGGGACTGAAACAAACTGATCAGAGGAGAAAAGTTTTACTTCATGAATGTTTGCTTTTCCCCACTACTGCACTGAACTTGTAATTTTCTGACCATGAACAAAATTGACTGTTGGACATATTCAGAGTGATGATTAGTGTAGCTCCATGCTTAGGACTGTGACTGAGAAGGAACCAAATACCCAGAAATTTTTTCAAAGTAATCTCTGGCTTTGCTATAAGCTGCTCAATCCTGGATCACACAGGACAATATGAAGTGGCTCTTTCTTTCCTGTCTTTTTGTCCTTGTCTGCCCTATCTTTTAGGCACTCTAGTGCATAGAGTGTTGGCATATAGGGGTTGCTCAAAACAAGTGTGTTTATGCTCATCTCTACAGTGGGCTGCTTAGGTGAATTGCATATTGGGAAATGCAGAAGTGTATTGCCCACGGTAGAGGTGTGAATGATTCATTTTCCTTTAGCTTCTTCACAGACAGCCTCCAGTCTCCTGGAACAGCGTAAGCCAGGATAGCAATTATTGAAGGAAGCTGGGTGTTCCCTGGAGTTGCAGTTACCCGTGGAGGCCAGTAATTCTCCAGACTGGCCCCTAGATGCCCCCTGTGGACAAGGCAAACCAGCGAGCACTTCGCATTTGCCTGCTAGTCCAGCTATCCCCAAAAACCAGCAGGGTGGGTTCCTGTTATTTTACAGATGCATTTGCTGTGTTACAGCTGTGAGGTATCCTGCCTGTTTTAGCTGGTTTTTTCTGCTGTGATTTCAAACTGTGCACTTCCTGTTCTTCTGAAACTCTGCACAGCTCTAGGGGCTTCTAGCCTGTCACTGGAGAGAATGCAACTCAGTGTGGTCTCCCCTTTCCAGATCATACCAGCCACTCACATTAAAGCTACCCACTAGACTTTGTTGTAAAAACTAGCAGTGGCATCATTGCCAGCTGCTGCTCAGCTGTGATTTCCTCACACTGTCCTCATGAAGACCACCAAACAAGACATCTGAGAACAATTTGTGTGTTGTGGTCTTAAAAAAAAAAAAAAGGCACAAAAAGAGAGGAAATGCCAGATTTCCAGATTTTCTTGATGATATTTGACTTGGCATCCCTCTGCACTATAAGCATAAGCCCTTGTCTGACAAACATCAGCCTGTGCAAAATTCAACAAACCTGGAGCAGAAACTCTGAGCTAGTGTATGTACTACAAATAGGGTAGCTTCCTCTGGAAACCAAGGAGCTAAGTTACAAGAGATCACCTCTGTCAAGAGTCACACTACTAGTCATAGAATCCCAGAATGGTTTCGGTTGGAAGAGACCTTAAAGATCATCTCAAGCCATGGGCCTGCCATGGGCAGGGACACCTTTCCCTAGACCAGGTTGCACAGAGCTCTATTTAGCCTAGTCACTCCTTATTACTACCAAAGTTACCACCTGTCAAATTACACTTTCTAAGAAATCTGAAGATGTCTGTATCTTCCAGACAAATCATGTTCACTGCCTAGAAAACACTAAAAGAAGTCCTGATTTTCCTGATTTAAACATTTGTCTTGCTAATTCTTTAATGGAAATTCTCTTCACTTGAGAATTAAGGTATGATTAAAAAACCCAAAAGAAACACAAAGGAAATCATGGCCCATATAGTGGTGGAAATTAAAGCCACTTTAGGAAAGACAGGTGAGAAGGACAACATACTAGCAAAAGTCTGATATCTAATTGGCCCCTTAAGCCTCTTTTCCACTGAATTAAAAATATCTAGGAAGTAATTACAGGTTTTTAGTGACCTAAATGTGGGAATAACACCCATATGCTGATAAGTAAAATCAATTATGTCAATTTGCATAGGCTTGTTCTTAATTAGATATTTGATTGGTTGCATGAAAGCTCAGCAGAGTTTTTGCTGAACCTCTGACACTCAGAAGCTCAGCCCTTAATCCACCATTGCCACATTTGGTCCTTGTAGGATTTTTTAGGGATGCATCTTCTGTGCTGAGCGATCAGTTATCCATGTCAGCTCATATATTCATCATTAAGCAAAAAGAAAGAGGGGGTCAAGTTGCCACTGCATTTCACTAGACAGCAGGGGACATCCACAGAACAAAGAAATTGGACCAGGATGGGATTTTGTCAGAGCGCTACCACTATCACTTTAAATTAGCCTTGCAGGAGATAATATTGACTGTGTTATCCTAATATTTGCTCTGGTATTTTATATAAGCACCACAGAGTTATACCTGTGTCCAAGATTAATATTTTTGAAAGGTAAATAAAGATATAAGGGCATATGAGCTCCAAAAAGGTGTTGTGCTCAAATCTGTTAGTAGCTCCCTGCTAAACCAATAACATGGCTCTTCAGGTGAATGAGCCATTTTCAGCCGGAAATGCTAAAACTTTACAGTACTATCTGCTCATACAGCCATGCTGACTTCTGAGCTTTGGTCATCCTTGGTCTACAGCCTTTAGTCCTTGGCATTCATGTTGTATTTACTCAGTTCACTCACCTTGTCTCATACAAATATAAGGCTTTGGGGTTTTCACTTTGGTTGTTAACCACTGGCCCATAGTGCAGCTTGCAGCCCCTCAGTGTGAGCAGTAAAATATAGTCTTTAGAGATACTTGAAGCCTTCTGCACTTTTCTTTGTGTCTTTGGTCCTTCTTTTGGTGAGTGTAACAGGCCAAGGGTGTTGTGCAATGGAGTTAGGAGCGCGTGCTGGCTACTGTCTCACTGGTATCTCATTAGCTCTGCCAGCCAGTACAAAAAGGAGGAATAACTGTTCTTGGGTGACTTATGGCAGATTGGTCACAGAATGAGCAGCACAAGGAGACAGAAGGGGCTCTATCCCAGCCTCTGTCTGTCTGTTATCAGAAGGATAACCTTAGTCTCAGGTGCTGGTTCTATCTACAAACAAACACAGCTCACAGTTGCCTCCCATACTTTATTTATCCTAATTAAGCATGGACTTGATATGAGTACAAAAGGCAAAGAAGTATCCTAATAATGCAAGCAGTGCATCCCAAGCTGCTCACTAGGGATGACAACTTCAGTTGGTCTGGGGAAAGGGGATGTGCAACAGAATTTCCCCTCTACAATACAGAAGGACTGTACGCATCTTGCTTTTATAATTGGCAGGTAATTCATTATTATATTTTGAGGATTGTGAAGAGTGTGGAGGTCTATGGAAATCTCAGATATGGTTATAAAAGGAAATGGACCAAAAAGCTTTAACTGGTAGCTGAGCACTCCCCACAGATGGTAAATGCTCTGGGAAGGATGAGAGCTCTGAATGCTGATTCCTGAGTAAGAAAGTGCCATCCCTGTCTTTTTCTGGCACTGTGTAATTTAGGAAGTTGGCTGTGTTTCTAGGCATTCTGTTGCATGCTGTAGTTGCAGACTGATGGTGGGAAAGTCAGTACTTAAAAGCATTGAAGACCTTGTTATTTGGAAGAATTAATTTTAATACCCTCTGCCATGGACATTTGGGAACAGTACCTTGCTGACAGGGTCAGGCAATGCTCATCATATTCAATCTTCAGGATGTTTTGGGCTTTCTCTATCACTGGGCGACTGACCTAGAAACAAATGCCACGAACATGAATGTGGACATGAGTTAAACTGTCTATAATCAATACACCACACAAGTCTCAATGCATATGACCTCTTATATCCCTACCATCTGTTTCATATTTCAGTGCAAAAAGATGGGCATTAGGGTTTTTTGTATTGCTGTTGTAATGAGATATGATCTCTATTTCAACATGATGGTGTGCTAAAGGGGAAAAAAAAACATAATCCAGCCTATAAGGATGAAGTATCTATGAGGGTTCAGTTTTAATATGACAAACTTAGGAGATGTTAAGTCTGCCAAGTGTCAGAGCATGTTGGTCTATGCTTGTAATGAATAGAAATCACTTTTTTTCTGATGTGTGGGCATTATACAGTGAAGCACTTCAGCGAATGCCTGCCTGCAGCAAGACTCTGTAACAGCAAAAAAAAAAAACAAACAAAAAAACAAAAAAAAAAGCCAACTTAAAAACTACACCTCAGCTAAAATTTTTTCCCTACCATGGAGTATATTAGTAGCCTGCTAATGGCAACAGCCAGTGAGGAGAAACATAGGTTCATATTTTCATAAATTTTTATTAACAAGCACCATTATGCTAGTCACTCAGTATTTCAAATGTACCTCAGTAAGAACTTGCTCCACAACTCCTTTTCACTAAACAATAGAATATTTTGGCAATTCCTAGGAATTTCTGGGATCCTTAAGTTAGTTTTAAACTCTCAGGTCCCTGGGGTGATCAACCCCTGCCATGTTTTCACAACACCTTAAACTTCCTATGTCATTCCACTGAAATTAATGATTAGTAATTCTCATCTTGTGTGTTTTCTAGATCATCAGACTCTTGACTTGTCACTTAAATCCTCTTTCACATAAATACAACTTGGAATATTAGTTATAGAACAGTTATGAAGGTCTAATAGACCTCTTTGGCCCAATAGTTCCTGTTGCATAGGTTCTGGTGCCAATGAATACTTAGGGAAAGAGTGTGAGGACAGCTTAATTGTGTTTACAATTTATAAATTTATTGAAGAAGAAGCTGGTTTCGAATCACTACGTGAAATTGTTCCAAATACACCTTTTCCCCATAAAATTGGCTAACTGCTTTTTGAACCATTAATGCTTTTGATGAAAACAGTTAAAAGGCACATGAAAACCAGCCATGTGTCAATTTTGAATAGCAAGAGTTTAAAACCAGGCAGACTAAGCTCTAGTGAATATATTGAAAGGAACAAGAATGCATTGGCTGGAGACAAAATGAGATAATAAATCTTTTCTGTTTCATGTTTGGAGGGTAACTGATTTTGGCTTGTATTATTTATGCAGTCTGAATAAGGCTGTCATATTAAGTCACAGACTTAGAGATAATATTTTTATGTTTGTTTTCTACTGTTTTTCCTTCTGTCTCCTGTAAGAGACAAGGGAATGCCCTGATAACAGGTCTGTCCCCTTTTTCCCCTTGCTTGATATGAAACATAAACCAGCAAAGCACCAGCAGTTCCCTATAAAACTTTAATTCAAGCTTTTAATAGAGATGAAGCATTACCTTCATGCCTGACACAGCCCAAGTGTTTTTCAGTCGGTATTTGCCATCTTTCTGGGGATATGTGTACAGCAGAACATCATTCATCTATATGAAAAGAAAGACAAAATCAATAATTTGCAATATGGCTTGCAGGCTTGCCTGCTTGCCCATTCTCCTGGGGGGTATACCTGGAACAGGCTGTAACTTGATGAACTGCTGGAACTGTTACCTAACCCTAACCCTTTCCTAATATCCAGCCTAGCCCTCTCCTGACAGCTTCATGCTGTTCCCTTGGATCCTGTCACAGAGAGCAGAGACTGGTGCTGCTCCTCTACTGTCCCTCCTGAGGGAGCTGCAGACCATGATCAGGTCTGACCTCAGTCTCCTCTGGGCTGAACAATTCAAGTGGCCTCAGCCACTCCTTGTATGGCTTCTCCTTCAATCCTTACCCATCTCTGTGTTCCTCCTTTGGATGCTCTCTAACAGTTTTAGCTCCTTATGCTGTGGTGCCCAAAACTGCTCACAGTGCTCCAGGTGAGGCTGGCCCAGTGCAGAGAAGAGCAGGACAATCCCCTCCCTTGCCCAGCTGGTTATGCTGACCCTGATGCACCCTTGGACATGGCTGGCCTTCTTGGCTGCCAGGGCACTGCTGACTCATATTCAATTTTTGCTGACCAGGACCCACAGGTCTCTCTTCACAGTGCTGCTCTCCAGCACCTCATTGCCCAGTCTACACTAAAGGTTTTCCCCTCCCCAACACTAGTCCTTGTTAAACTTCATATGGTTGGTGATTGCTCATCTTTCTAATTCATCAAGGTTTCTCTGCAAGGCCTCTCTGCCCCCGAAGAAGTTGACAGCTCCTCCCAGTTTAGCATGATCGGCAAACTTACTTCTTATCCCTCAGAGTCCTGCATCCCTGTTGTTCATGAAGATATTAAAGAGCACTGGCTCTAAAATGGGCCCTGCAGTACTTGGGCACTAAACCCAAGGAAGTGAACTCCTGAGAGAGATTTTCAGGATCCTGACATAGTCTGCTATGAGGCTTCTTAAATAGCAAACTCAATTTTTAAAATGTATTTTAAAAGTAATATATTTCATTTTTTTCCCCTCAGTTTTTCTCCCCTATTTAGCAGTAGGCTGTGATTTGGAGGTCTCACTAGCTACAATTTGACACAGTGAAATCATGACAAATATTTCAAAGCTTGTGAAGCAAGGCACACATATTCATGAAGAAAGAAAGGGTTTGCACTCACTGCTGTTTCCTTTGGAAAGACCTTAATGATGGCCATATGAATGGTATGGACAGAATTAGTATTAGTACCAGTGGTTTCATGCATGCTTCTGCTTCAACTGTTCACTGTTCCCTCAAGCAGTGAGGACTAGCTGATGATAAAAGCTGATCTTGCAGCCTCTCAGAAATCTGCGCTAAAGGAGATGGACTGCTAGAACCCTGTGGGAAGTTTCCACAAGTCCTTGGGCTTCAGACACAATTCCTGTTTGCCAGCATACTTTTAATAATTGGGATTCCCAGACTGCTCAGAGTTTGATATTGGACCACATACTCTTTTTCTGCACAGAGAAAGAAGGATATGTCTCATCCTTTGTTCCCTTTTTTCCAGTCACTGCTTTCCTTTCCCCCACTTTCTTTTTATAATTCTCTCTGTTGTGACAGTACCTAGTAACATTAGAGTGAATGCAAGTTTTCTAACCTACAGTGTTCAAGTTGATTGATCCAAACAAATGTAAGCCCTGCTAAACTGCTGGCATCCATATGTAATATACTCTCCTTCTAAAATCTTCTACTGCGTGTTTGGTTTTTCCGAATGTTTTAAAGGCTAGCTAATTATGAACCCTGCCTTCTTCTATTCAAGTCTGAGTTAAACGTGCCCTGAGTGTCAGTGGACAAGTCTGAATGTGTGCTGGAGCTGTGTTTTTCAAGCTGTGACTCCAAAAATCTCCTATACTTCAACCCTGCCAGATACAGCATTAAACAGTCTCCCATTTGATAGCAGCTTCCTGCAATCCATTTTCAAAACAAGTGGTCTTTGTAGAGAAATTCTTAGAAGGGTGAGATAAGAGACAGGCTCTGAGTTGCAAAGTCTTGTGGTGAGGGGCAGTTAGGGGACCTGCCAGTTTCAGCAGCCCATACTGGGCTGCACAGAGGCCACAACATCCTTGTAAACAGAGACTGGACTCAGGAAACAGACACACAGCAAAACTCACAAAACATCCTGCCAGGAAACACCAGATTCAACAATACCATCAGCCTGCACAAAACAGCCAGCTCAAGTAACATTTTGATACACACAACATATACCTGCAGAAACATTTGAAATTTGTCTTTACACTGTCATGCATATATGTGCTGTGCAGAGACATATAGTGCTCCTTAGGGGTAGATAAATATTCAGAGCACACCACTAAAGCACACTTTGAAAGCACAGGCCAAGCAGAAGCCTAGCACACACCCAAGTTTTACAGCCTATTCTAGCTACAACTTCAGTTTGATGGGCTCATCTCCTGGGATGTGTAGGGATTAAGTTCTCAGGGTTATCCTTCGGTGTGTACTCTTGCTCTGAAATTCTCTCCAGTTCCTGGCCTTGATTTAGCTTTAGTCAGAGCAACTTCGCTACTAAGAACTTCAGAAAATGCTATTCATGTAAAAATCTCCTTGGGATAGTGAAGGTAAATACACTTATTCCATCAAAGCCAAGCTACTTCTATTATATGTTATCTTCTGGTGATCTTTTTGAGTCACTGCTGACATGTGAAGCATTAAAAAGAAGTTCTGAAAGGTATTTTTGTTAACAGACAAACCTGAGTTTTGCAAGTGGCTTCAAAGGATTACAATATGGTCCTTAGAAGATAAAGGCCTTAAATAAATGTCAGTTTTAGGAGAAAATGTTTAGGAAATTATTCTAGTCTTGGGGTTTTGTCATGGGTTTTTCTTCCACAGAAATCACTGAACCTGAAGGTAGATATTTGCCAATAAGTTTCAAGTAGTTTCAGTGATCCAGTCACCCTCTCCCTGCCCCAACTGGAGATACAATACAGGAAGCCTGAAGTAATTGCAACTTCAGTGTGTTAGATCAGGAAATAAGCCAGGTTTATGTCTCTTGGTTCTTGAAAGTGACCATTATGACTAGCTCCACCCCATTCTTTGCATGACAGCACATTTGGTCACAATTTGCCTTGCTGACTGAAAGGAAGACAAAACCCCACTGTTTCTGGATAATGAGAGCGTCTATTAACAAGACAATGGCTACTGTAATGTCTCCAGCTGTCAAGAGACACTTCTCTCTCTGCAGTTAACATCTGAACTTTCCCCAGGAAATAGTTCCTAAACTAGAGAGTGCCCGAAAGTAATTTCTGTGCTTGTTCTGTTCCAGTAATTTTGGCCTCTTCTGACTTATGACCTTCAAGCTGATACAATCATTTTGGATAACTTGAAATTTATAAAAGTTTATCCCATGTTTAAATTACTTTCCTCTCAGTGTTTATTATCAACTTGATTTTTGATCTTCCTTTAAAATTCTCTGTACCAGTTACAACAGCTAAGTTTGTAGCACTTCCGTTTTTGCTATAGTAATGGATTATGATGACAGCAACAAACACATTGGAAGACTAAAGGGTAGTGATGTCTTGGAATTTTGTCCCAGCTTTAGCCACAATTCCAAAGTAATTCTGAAGACTAGCAAAGGCAAGTGCTTCAGAAGAGAGATCAGTAGGAATGTAATTATCATCTGTTATTAAGTGGTTATCAGTAGACTTCAGAGTTACTGCTGCGGAGAACATTGTTTCTTAACACCAGCTCCTGGAGTTTCTGGCATAGCCTTTTTCCTGTGACTGCAACGAAGTCATGATTCTACGTGGGCTTTAGGTAACCATAGGTGTAGGCCGGGCTTTGACTACGAAGGCTAGGAAGAGGGCCAGGCTTGCGGCTAGGCCTGATCAAGAAGAGTTTAGTGTAGAGTGTGAAAGTTTGAGTATTGGGAAGTATTTATTTGACATTTATTGCAGTTGTTACAGTCCATTGATGCTGACTCTGTAAAACAGAACTGCAGCTATCTCACATTTGAAGATTCGCATGAAATCCATCATTTTCAGTACACGAAAGTCTGAATTTTCACAGAAACCACTGAAACTATCAAAAAAGTGCAGCACCAGCACTCCATCCCATCCCATCTGATCTTTGATTATGATGGCAATATATGATTGAGGAGGGAAAGAAGCTTGTGCATACACTCATGCACAAATAGGAGTTACAAGTGAGAGGGAGAAATATAAAGGATTAATGCAAAATATATGGCTTCTGTAATAAGCCATCTCTCCGCCTTACAATGATCCCATGGTGAAAAGCTGTCAGCAATTAAAGGCGACAGCAAATACGTATGGCAGGCAAATAATTAATTTGTTTTAAAATCAATTCTGCAAGCAATATTGTAATGTTAATAGCAGCAGTAATTCTCAGCTCTTTATGGCTTTTTTCTGGGAGGGAGCTCTGAAGAATTTTTCAAACACTAACAGGTAAGCAGGTGACAAAGTCCTAAGACACAGGCAAGTATCATAATCCCCTTAATATTGAAAAGTGCATAGAAATATGTCTGGTTACAAAATACGCTACCTGAGAAGTTGAGAACAGAGCTCAGGAGCCTGGAGTCTCAGATATTCTCTAACTGCTCAATGGAGTGTGTGATGCAAAATAGAAAGCATAAGTGATCATAGCATATCTCCAAAACAGTGGGGTTTCATCTGTTTTGATTTGATTATGATGGCAATATGTGATTGAGGAGGGAAAGAAGCTTGTGCATACACTCATGCACAAATAGGAGTTACAAGTACTTGCAGGAAGGTTGTGGACCCTTGAAAAGAGTATTCCAGCCAAGTGATGAAAGGTCCATTTTTCCTAATTATCCTAGAAGAATGTTGCAAAGTGTCACTGAAAACTGTTGTTCTAATCCACACTAAGCTGGAGGTGTGTTTTTAGAGGAACTACACTGAGGCAATGCACACAATTATGAGGACAGCAGGAGCTAAAAGCAAGTTCTTCAGTTTCAAAGATCCCTCCCAAGTGTGACCAAAGGAAATTTTCAGCTACTTCAGCAGTAGGGTATTCTCTCTTGCTCCTGATTAGGTCTTCAAAGGTCTTAGGACTTTCAAGTGTGTAGATTAATTCCTGAAGGTTTTCAGGAGTTCTCATCTTCCTCATCCCCTTGAGAACTTGCACTTCTTTGCAGAATTACATCCTGGTGAAGGCTGTATGTAACTGTTGTACAACCAGAGGGTTGCGCAGCACATGTTTCTGTATGTGGGGCCAATGGGACGTGTGAAAGGACTACAGCCCTGTTAGCAACAGGAACTAACTCATGACATGAATGTTGATAGTTAAATGACTTGCAGCCTAAGATCTCCCAGGGTTCAGGGGTGCATAAATGCATTGAAAGATATGAGAGAAAAAGTTTTAAAAAATCTTACCAAGAACAAATGTCGAGGATGCCTGTTTTTGCCAGAGACTTTCATCAGCGTTCCCTCTTTAACAAAGATCTGAAGGAGAAAACAGCAGATTGTAATCCTGAGATTTCATTCTGAATCTTTCTGAGAAAAAAAGAGTATTTATCTTCGGGAAGGAGCTACTCCAACGCCATTCATCAGCACAAGAAGAGATAGAGAGCCTCAACACTTGTTTCTAGCCTTACTCCCTATGATCTGGCTTAGTCTTTGCCTGGGTTAGCTCTGCTACTCTTCATGGCTTGCATTTGTGTCAGTACAAAATGGGTTGGAATCCCACTTGTCCTCAGCCCACTCTTTCTGCACTGTGGACTGTGCTCAGAGGTGATTGTCACAGGTTGAAAATTAACATGTAATAAGATTTAGAAAAGAATTATTGTCTTTAAAGGTCCTCTGAAATAGGCAGACCAATGAGAAAACCCAAAACCTTGGGTTTTAGTATGCTACACAATCTTAACTATATCTCCATATATAATTCGTATAATTTTGCAAGCACAATACTTTTTCAGTCCATCTTATTACTTAGTATGTAGGTAGGACTATGTATGTAAAAGCAGCCAAACCAGCACACTAGAACTTCATTGCTGCAATGTTTGAAAAAGTCTGCCATAACTAACTGAACTACATCAGTGGATTAACAGTCATCTGCCCTTTTCAAATGGAGAACAGAATCTAGTGTACTTCTCCACTCTAGAATAGTTTATAATCAAAGAGACAAATCCTGTAAAATCTGTATGCTGGGCTTTGCAGAATTTGTTAAAGCATTACCTGGTAAGGGCAAGTGAGAATACGGATGTTAGAGAGAAAAACATTTGCAATATTTGGCTGATGAGTATTCTTATGCTATGAGTATGCATGCTTTGAAAATTGCTTCATGAATTTTGTAAAAGGTATTGGTGGACTAAAAGGAAATTCAGAGTTGCAGAACTCGGGAAAGAAATCTTTTGAAGCATAGAAGCAGGTTGGAGCTGAGGGAACTGGACAGGTTTGAAAGTCAGAAGAAATTTGCATTTGATGTGGATAGCAAGACAGCTGTACACTCTCTCATGTTTCTGTTGATGTGTTGCTTAAAAACAGCATCTTATATTAAAAGCACCATGGGGGAATGGTGAAAATATAAAATTGAAAAAAAATTAATTGCCTTAATTTAAGGTTCTTAGCCAGCTATATAAAGAGGCTTTTCAGGCTGAAAGCAATTCCTGCTAGAGTTGCAGCCTTTTGACAGGAGTATATAAGGAGGAAAGCAGTAGCTCCATCAAAATACACTGCACTTGGGGTGTCTGAGGACTGCTGAAGTGAAAAGCCAAAAAGCTGCTCTGTGTAAAAGCAGAGACAATGCATATCTTTCTCAGCATGACCTTCTTTTTGTGCACTGCCAGAGTGATGTTTTTTACACAAACCAGTGCTCCAACTTGTATCACAATAGCTCAGTAAACAACATCTGTAGGCATCTCAAACATGGCCATCTACACAGATATTGCTGGCCAGAAAGAATACTCTTACCAGCATAGGTTTGCCAGCAGCACTCACCCTTCCTGGCTGGAGGAGGCCGCTCTGCCCTCTCACACTGTGCTCAATGTGTACTAGCTTCTGCAAGTTTTCCTGGGAGAGAAAAACAGCATTTAGAAGGCTGCATGGAGACTGTTTTTATACAAGCAGGCAAATTTCCCCTCACCCCTCCTCACCATTTTATTTCTTTAGAACTGGTATTACAGAATTACATTTCAGAGAGAGCTGAGACCAAAGATTTACACCCAGAAAGTCTTCTTCCTGCCTTATGGGTTTTACAGAATCTCATCACCTGCATTCACATCTGCTGTGACCGTTCTTTTACCTGTGATTCCCCAGTGTACCTTCCAGAGGAACAGCTAACTTCATATGGTATTTATACATTGGCTTCTTTGCTGACTTTCTGGCTCTGTGAACTAATAAAATAGGGACAAAGTACAGTATCTGCTCCAAAGGCCTGTGTGTAAGAGCCATGATACCAATAATCCAAAGCATGCTTTGATACTTTCAGACTGTTGCTAGGTTTATCTGAAGATTTACATTCTGTGATAACAGACTAATGCCTTTGCAATAGGGGATGTAGAGGGTACACTAGTAAGCAGGCAATGAAGCTGCATTTCTGTTTGGATGCTCTGCAAAAACCAGGAAGTTTATGATTCCACTCTGATACTATTAACTATTTACCTGGCCTTAAGGCACAGTCAGTCATTGGGCACTGGCACCAGGCATGAACTTATCCATGAAGATGGTAAATAAGATTAACCTAGATAAGTCTGTGCTCCCATAAAGAAAATCAGATGAATGTAAGAAGGAAGAAGGGATGTCTGTACTTTTGCAATATTGCTAGTCTTTTCAAATCTCCTTCCATTTAGCAGATGAGGCTGTTAAAACAGAGGCTTGTGCATAGGATTCAGCTGTGTTTTTTATCTGATCAGAACAGTAGAATAAGCTACCCAGGAGAAGTGAGTCCTCACTGGAATATGCCTAAAAATTAGGAGTCTCCTATCCAAGTCTCCTAGACTATACAGCCACTGTATCCTGTATCTTCCGTTATACACCCAGATAAACTACAGACTAAGGACCATACTTAATACAGCTTTGTGACCTGACAGCCTTTTAGAACAGTTTTCTGCTTCAACAGGCAATGTTTTCCTTTGCTCCATTGACTGGCATTAATATACCCCTGGGATTAGTGAGACTTGATTAGATCATACACTGTATCTGCCTGATACAAATCAGTCATGTCTACAAGATCAGCTAACTGAGAAAGTTATCACAGATACCAGAAGGAGCATATCCAAGTTAACATGATGATATGTCAAGGCTAATTTACCCTGGATTTCAGCTAACACAATTAACATACCTATCTAGGCTTGCTTTTTGAATAAGCCTGAAATCTCCCTATCTTACTGCCCTAGTGAAATATTGCACTTGTTTAGCATGATACTTAGTTCTTAATCAGTAACTGGATGTCAAATATATGGAAATACCTACAGGCCTACAAGGCTTGACCAGCACAGGGCCTCACTGTGCCCATGCAACATAATTGACAGTTGACACATTTTCAAGAATTTGAGATGTCAGGTATCTCTTTCACAATGCAGGAAGTAACAAATGGATTTTTTCAGGTCACTTCTAAAATACTATAGGCAAATAAAATAGGATCAACATATAAAGCAATAGCACTAGAAATATCAGGGATCATGGGACAGCTAACTTTTGCAAAAGGTATTTGCAAAGGACTTTCCTGTCACTTGAAGGGTATTTTAGCCTGGCAATACCGGTCCAATTGACAGCTTCCACAATGAAAGTCTGTTTTTCATCTGCAGAAAAAGCAGTGTTCTCCGGTGAGCACACTCATGCCAGTGCTAGCTCTATTCATCTGGGTTTCTGCTAGAGAAGTTGCAGCAGCCCGGCTTTTCTCAGGACTGCTGGCAGAGGAGCCTCTTGAAATGCTGATGTTTGCAATACGGACACATGTTCACCAGGAAACGGACAGAGAAGTATTGAACTCATTTCCTGAAGGAAGTCAAACACGCATCACATGTGAAGGATAGTGGTTTATCTGGGAATGTGGACAGCTGAGGCGGGGCATAGTTTCCTGTCGGTTCCCCAAAATTCCGAGTTTATATAGCTTTCTTCATTGGTCTTAAAACTATCACTATTCTTCTTTCTAAGATCCTTCACAATCCTACAATTAAGGAATAAAAGCAAAGTTCTACCCAGACAGTACTGCAAAAGTGGGTGTCAGAAATACTGCTGTGGCCATTTTAGCAGTGAACTGCAGCTTCTAGAATTTTATCATGATGTCTATGCAGCAGGAACACCTCCCCAAGGAATTCACCAGCTGTTAATAGCAACAGTGATTTATAGCTCTTAGCATCTCAGGGTCTCTAACAGATTATAGACATTCAGAGAGCAGTACAAATCCTGCTTAGTTCATCTCCTGGAATTACAGATAGACATAGACTCTGTGGTGATGGTGTGCCTTGTACTTCTTTTTGTACATCTGTAACTTGAAAGTAATATTTTCGTATATGGTGAAAATGCTGTGGAGAAGGTTATGGTCATAATTTTCTTGAAAATCCTGGGTTAATAGTCCCCAGGAAAAACTGCTAGAGTCTTATTAGCATAAAACAACAAAAAAAAGCTAACAATGGGTCACTGATATTCTATAGAAAATGCAGATCCTAATTCAGTGCTCCTATGAGATTTTTGGAGTGTTGTTTGATGAGCTGGTACACGGGAACAGAAATCATCTTCCTTCCAGGTATACGCCAAGTCTAAATTATTTCTTAGAAATTCAGCCAGGTACATGACAATTTATTAATGCTCTAAAATGCTCATTGTTCAGTTTCTTCTGTAATTAGAGTAATTATTTGCTTTCATGTTTCCTTTTTTTAAACTGGGAGAAAGAAAAGAAGTGCTGGTTGTGGCTTTTGTGTCTGGGATGTTAATTCAGGAGGACAACCTCTGATTTAGCAGAAAATTGAACTTTGTTTCTCATGAACCTGTGCTTTCACATAACCCTCCACATTCACACAAAAGGGAGAGAAGAAAATTTTGTTTCATCTCTTCCATACCAAAGTTTTGAAAAATAGTAGATGTGCTCTGATGATACAATAAAAAATAAGTGTAAAAGTACATCTGGAATTTTTGATGAAATTATTCCACAACAGACATTATTTTATAGCAATTATTATACAGTCTGTCACATATGTATGACTCAGATGATACAATGACGTTCTTCAAATTGAAGCATGGCATAGTAGAGACAAACACAAATTTGATTTTGGCCACTTACTTTTACTTCTGACTTCAGAAAAGTATTTCTATAAATATCCGATATACCTGAGTGAAATCTAAGGAAGCAGAGGTGCCAGGAATGTGTGACCTTGATCTGTTTGAACTGAGCTCTTAGAGTGCTGAACCTCCAACACAGATATCCCTAAAGCTCTGAGATTTTTCTGGAAGGTTTGCATGAGATCTGAGGTTTTGGATGAAATATTTATTTTGGTACAAAGACTGCTTTAATAATGGGAAAATATGATTATAAATTCTTTGCCTGAGGAGAAGGAAAATCAGAATCAAACCAGTTGAATCAAACCACTTTGCTTAGAAGTCTGTAGTTTCAGAGTCTAGTTTACAGAGGCGTCAGATTACATTCCTTATTATGATAAAACTCTAGGCTTGTTAGACATCCTCCCTGCAACCTACATCTGTTCTTTCATCTTCATAACCGATTAGTGTGTTCTTCCCTAACAATTCGAGTGCATTCATTTTTTCAGCCTAAAAAGCCTACCTGAAAACAAGCTCTTACTAATAAGATTGATATTTCACTCCTTTCTTTCATCTACATCATCTTAATGCGATGCCTTTTCACTTTGTATCTTGAATTTCATGTTCTGATGCCTGAATGATTATTAACAACCCTCTCATTGCTCAGAAAATGAAATAATAAAGAAGTGAGTTGAAACCCAAGAGGGAAAAAACCTCCTCTGTGCTATTTGTAATAGTGTCTTACATCTTGCACAGCTGCATTAAAGGGCACAGACAAACTCCACATCTGCAGTACTGTAAACCAGATCTGTACAAGCCCTTGCGTCTCACCTTGGGCGAGGCTTCAGAATCTAGCAGACATATGTATTCACTTGAACAGATGTGTAAAAACCACACTATTGATAAGGGGAGCATGCGTCATAGTAGGACTCACCGCTTGGAGCATGCTGTCATTGGCTTGGTCCGTGATTTCAGAAACAATGAATAAGGCAGCTGAGGGATGAAGGAAAACAAACACCGTGCATCACACAAAAGAGTAGAAAAATAACTCAAATCCCTCCTGATTGCAAGGGCATCCTTTGGCTTCTCTGTCATTTTCACAATGCAACAGCCTAGCAACTCTGACATGGCATGGGGTGCTGTCTCCCCTTCCTCCCTTCATCATTTTCTTGTGTGAAACAGCATCATGCTTGTGGTGATCCAGAGAGCTTATGAGGTCCCTTTTAAGCATCAAGGATGGCACAAAGTCTTTTTTGTAATGTTTTCTAGTTGCAGATTCTTGTCAATGTCTTGTTATATGGAGAGATGAATGTAAACCAACTTTAGCCACCAAATAGCATGGCAGTCTAAACTGTACCTCTTACTGCTGAGAGAGAGGACATGTCATCCCTTTCTGATAGAAATGTGTGTGAAGTGGAGACACAAATTAATTCCTGGATTCTCCACTGGCAAATAACCTGGGCTAGGACATGTTTGCTGGCACTGAGAGCAGTGGCATAACATGGCTCAGGTCCCTATTTCACATCCCTTCCCCTGTGGCACAGGGCTTTCTATAAATTTCTGATCATAACTTGGGAGCATGCTGGCTAGGAATGGCACAAGCATCTCCTAACCAAAATGAGATAGGCAATTGGGGTCAGAGGGCTTGAACATCTGCCCTGCTACTGTTTAATTTACTGGTATAGCTGTTGTTCTACCATCAGCGACTAGGGTCCTAAATCTTGCATGAGTCTCTGCTCTTGGGCAGAATAAACTGACTTTATTGCTATGAGTTGGTTTGAATTTATAATCAGTGTAAGAGGGCTGAATTGATTTCATTAATACAATGTTACTGCTGCTTACTCCAGCCTGGAAAATACTCCTACAGACATCACAACTAAACCTTGCTATGATTTCAGTGGGAGTAAGAGACTTCTGCTTTATCTATCTCATGTGTTGGAAAGGATGGTGTTAGCAGTGGATTTGTTCCTGATTTTGCAGAACTGCTTTTTATGCAATGTCTTTCAACTTTATGTAATGTTAAGGAATCCAGAATACAGATATGCAATTCAAATCTCCTTGGTTTCTCCCAAGTTCACAGAGTACAGCAGGCATACCATAGCTAATGGTACACAATCAGGCAGGGGGAACCATCCAAAATGATTTTACAATGACCAGGCCAAATATTTACAAAGTCAAAGAGGACTAAGATTTCCTCAGTGACCGGGGCAAAACTACAGTGTCTGCACTATGCCTGTATAGATGTTTTCTTCTTCCGTTAAGTTCCATCATGCCAAAACTATAGGAAGCCCATATGTTTCAATTAAAACTAAAAAGATACCATTCTTGTCCTAAATAATTTGTCTAAATTAGTAATCCGTTTTTACAGATTTTACATCGAACCTATTAATGCAAAATCTTGAAAAGAATCATCTTATATATACTACCAGTATAGAAATATTGCACCTCTTTAGAAGCAATGTTAGCAAAACAGACATTTTCTTCTACCAATTTCATTTTACCTTGTGTGGCTTCATACTCTGTAGAATCAGGACAAAGATTATTCAAGTAATCTGTAGTAAATGATCAAATAAACACAGACATCCAACAATGAGAATTCAGATCAACATAATTTGTAGTGTTGTTAGCTAAAACATTAAATCCTAATCACAAAATCAGACACTGGTTGGGGTTGGAAGGGACATTAAGTATCATCTTGTTCTAATCCCTCTGCCATAGGCAGGAACACCTTCCAGCAGACCAGGTTACCCCAAGCCCCATCCAACCTGGGCTTTGAATGCTTCCAGGAATCGGGCATCCACAGTAATGTCCCACAGCACTTTATTCCCAAATCATTAAGTGTATATATAGCCTCTGTCTGAAGCAAAATTCATCTTTGATGGCATTTTACTTAGAGAATCAATGCAAACAGCATTGATACAGATTTGGGCTCACATAACTTGGCAGGTACAAATAAACGGTCAAAAATGTTTCTCAAGAGAATTGCTGAGTAGCACCACTTTACAAATAACTCTTTTTCTAATTAATTCTGATTTCCCATCTGAATGAATGCTGTTGGTATACTTGCAGTTAGACTAAATGAATCATATGCTTTTTATGGGCACAGGAAGGAGACACTAGTTCTGTACAAGCAGGGTTTAAATAATTACTACCAAACTCAATCATAATCTGAAAATAGGTTCTGTAAGATAGATACAATAGTGCTTAGTGTGACAGCAATTATATTTGCATTATATACAAACCTTTAACCAGTGTCATTTTGGACTACTTTTCTTGGACCACCTGCTTATTCTGTGTCTGGGTCTTTATGCTTTTAAAGACTGTAGTATGTAAGTGCTACAGTTTAAAGACTCTAGCCTGGAAATACTTAATTCTTATCTTGCTGATTAGTCCAGATTCCTAAATTCTGCATTGAAAAACTAGACTTCTGCGCTGAGAATGGTGCTGGGCATGGATGTCTGTTCCCTTGAATGTCTTATCCCTACACATTTCTCTTTCTAGTGCTGTGTCTTCCCTGGCATCTTGAACTTCATCTGGCTTTTCCCTGCATTCTGGAAAGCATCTGCCTGTACTCAGGCAGGCAGAAGGGGTTGTGTAATGTCATTAGGCAATATTTAGTGTTCCTTTTCACCACTGCAAGCTCTGTCCTCAGCTGTGGACTGAGTGGACAAATCCTTTCGGTTGTGGTGCCATAAGTGGTAACCAATACCCTCATAAATACCCCTCCTTATCTGGTAGAATCAGCCAGTTATCACACAAGTGCACCTGAGAATCTGAAGGACTGCACTGCTCCAGACTCATTCTGTCCTAGCAGTCAAAGAGGGGCTTGGTTTCTTGAGGTGAAGAACTAAAGCAGTAAACCTATTTTCTGTAGTATCTTAATCCAGTAGACTTCATCTCAGTACACACAAAAGCTTTCATTTTCCCAGTTAGTGTCAGCACATGGGACAAGGAGGAACTCAAGTTGTTTCAAGCATAAATAGAATCCAGTCACTGGAGTTTCACTGAAGCCCTTCACCTTTCTCACAAAATATCATGCTGCATGTTTGCAATTTATCTTGTGGACCACAGAAATGGGAAAACAGAGAATAGAAGGGCTATTTTAAAGTTTTCACATGGTCACTTTGTCCTGCTGCTTTTATAGAGGCCCCTTCTAGTACACTGTGCCCTTCATTGGCTGTATGGACAGGGTTTATGGCTTCCTTTTTACTGTCCCATGCATAACTAAAACTAATCTTGCATCCTTGTCCACCCACACATATGCATATTTCCAAAATATTTCTCTATCTTTATGTCTGTGGAACCCTGTTCTTTCGTGTTCTGACTAAATTACATGACAACACTGAGTTTCATTGTTACGTTTCACCATTTCCTTCCCTAGCAAGTTCTAAACTTCGCAATTCTTTCTAGTGGCCACACTCTGCTTCAGAAAGCCTACTCTTCTCACAGGCTCAGACTTGCTAGATTTGGGGTGGCTTGCAGAGAAAGAACATAACCCCCCTTGGAGAGACTCAGGTAGTAGTTATACATATGGTTCTGAATGTAAAGGGAAGGTATAACTGTAAATGTAAAATCTGTAAGTTAAATTTGTACTGTTAATGTAAATTTGTATCTCTTCCTTCTATAATGCAGCAAAATTGGACTGTTTTTTTGACTAATCACTAGCTTTCGGTATACTGTGCATAGGACTTATGATGTAGTACTGGGTACAACTGTTTTGTTGATAAGAAGATGGTGCTTGCCACTGTCATAGAGGATGAAGTGCAGAGTATCCTTGCCAAAGTCACCTGTCTTCTAGTGTCTCTGATAACTACCCTTGACATAATAAGAAATTAAACCTGTTTGTTGGTAGTGAGGCTGAACTCTGCGTCTCCTGATTCACAGAAGGAAAAAGCCAAGAAGTAATGGCTAAAAGCATCTGACTATGCTTTTTTTGTGACCTTTCAACATGGCTGTCCTGTAGAAGTGCCTGCATCTCCCCAGGCTGCCTGACACTTCCTGAATCCTGAACTAAGCATATTGAAGTTCCCAGGAAATCCCATACTGCTTTAGCCCTATTTTAGCTGTTACGGCATCAATGTGTAGCACAGTGGAGGCACAGAACATCAGGGCAGTGTTTCTATTGGGGTCTTTTCAGAGTGATTTTACTGACCTGTGAGCATCACACGATACTGGAAGACACGGTGTACCACTTTCAGAAGCTGGTGTTTCACACTGTAAGGGCTGTCACTGGAGCTTTGCTGTCCTCAGTGGAAGGGAAGAAACACAGACATCAGGGGGAATGCGAGCTCAGCAGCACATTGTTATCTTAGTTTTAATCCTAGTTATTAACTCTAACACATCCTCGAAGAGCTTGATAAGTTAATAAGTGACTGAGAAACCACTCCAATATGTTTCAGCAAAATATGTACTCATGGATCTGTAGATTCACCAACACAAATTCTGTATGCACACACAGGAGTGTGTGGGCAACAGAGACAGAAACAAACACATCACACACAAGTGAACTTCTCATTTCAGTTTTAGCACCAGGTCTGTGAAAAAAAAGACTATTCTTCCATTCTACCCTATGTGTGAACACTGGTGGAGTTACAGAAAAAAATAAATCCTTGAGTAATCCCCATGGCAAAGCCATGCATTAGTGCATGTCAAAAAACACGTGAGCCTCACCTCAAACTCCTGAATCATGGTAGCCAGTTGGGAATATTTAAGGCACATTTCATCTAGCAAAGCCAAATTCCTGTCAAACTGCATAATGTATGCTGAGTGGTGATGCAGCCTTGATTTTCTGGAGAGAAAAACATCAGCAACTTTCTGGTGTTCATCCCTAAGTCCACAGAAAGAAAAGAAGCAGCAAATAAATAAATAAAAGTAAAGAAGTAGAGCCATACTTCTTGCTTATTGTATTAGACCCACAGTGGCTCTATACACTGTGCACTTAAAGCCTAGGCTGAACAGCAGGAAAGGAGGAGTGCTTCAGGACACATTGACAACACCACAGGCTGCTGTAGCATGGGCACCATGGGGGCTGGTCCTTTGGCTGTGCCTCTTCCATAGCATCACTGTGAGGCTCATTTCAGGACGTGGCTCCTGCTCCTATAACTAGACCTTCCAATTGCTGCAGTGCTTTGAGCACAATTTGTGGGGGATAATATAGCATTTGTTGTCATATTAGATCTTCAGCTCTCCTTCACTGCCTCACTGTCATCTGTCTCAGTATTCAGGTGCGCAGTGTTGAAATATTTATAAAGCATGTATAAGGAGACAGCAGAACAAAATCTGAGTTCACAAAAGTGGAAGGAATCGTACTTAAAAGAGGAACGTGAGTTCCAGAGCAACAGAGTGTCTTGAGCAGTGCAGGCACAGGGAAGGGCTTACTGGAAGCTTCAGGTGTGGTAATCACCTGGGAACCTATTTGAGTGCAGGCATATAACATATATATATATATATCTGTTGTGCTGGCAGCATTTGCAATACAGTCCTCTTTTATCCCCAGTGCCACAGAGTAGTTCTGGACAGAGCACTTAGGGTATTTATGGTTGCGTTCCTTTTGTTTTAGGGAACTGGTAGCATGCTGCTAGAGTAGGGTTGTGGCTTCTTTAGTACCCAAGACATTTTAGATCCCAGAAACACTGTGTCTGTTTGTGTTCTAAGTGTATAAATCATAAATCATCGGTGACACCTTTTAAGTCTTTCTCTCAGCAGTCCCTTGGTGGGCACAAACCAAAACACAGTTTCCTTTAGCCTCTCCTTTCCTTGTATGCTTTGATTGGGAAGAGCAGGGCTGCAAGGAGACCTGCGCCCTACATTTAGGATTGTTACTAAAAAATTTTACTAGTTTAACTGACTTCCTTAATTGCTCAGTGGCTGTACAGAAACAGGATCATCCATTCTCAGTGACCAATGCCTTCTGGAGTTTGGCAAGTTGGAGCTGTGGGGTTTCATGGTCCATCATTCAACAGAACCTGGCAGCCTGGCTTAAGTCAGGGGCCTCCTCAGCTGAATGAATTTTGCAGCATTGTCTGTCCTATTCATGGTCTTATTCTCTCATGGAAAGACTTTTCCCTGTAAGGATGTTTGATGGAGTCCCATTAACAGGCTGCCAGAGTTCATTTGGCTTGGAAGCTTAGGGTAACAGATCCCTGCCTTGGTGCTGGGAGCAAGGGGCTGTCCCTAACTGAGACCTACACAACTGCTATGTAGATTTCTGTAAGCAGATGATCTTTAGGATCAGTTCTGATGTAAGTTGTTCCTGCTTTCCACAGCATGAGCCTGTGACCTTCAAGCCATAGGTGTGAAGCCACTTGGTGATGACTGAGAAGTGGCAGGGGATAATGCATATGAAGCTGGCTGTTCTCACACTGACTGACAGGGCCATTTCAAAGTCATTGGCTGTTCACTACACACATATTTCAGTATTTGATTTCTTAGCCTGACAGCTTCTACATTTACTTCCTTCCTGTCTGTATGCAAAATCTGCCAAAGTGGTTCAGATTCTATTCTTTTCATTTCTGCTGGGATGGTCAAGGGAACACCAATGAGTTCACCCACCTGCTATGGGGAGGGTATGTTAAGGCCATCAAACTATGCCATTCTGTACTTGCCATTTAAGGACTCTCTCTTCCAGTTCTTCCAGGATGTCTTGGTGTAATTCATAAATTTCAGGGAGTTCACTTAAACCTTGCTTGAGTTTAACTTCTTCTTGTTCATTTTCATCATCATCTCTGAGCACTTTCAAGATACCTTCATAGAAATCCTGTGAACAACAGCATTGAAATGAGGCAAACAGACTTAAAATATCTTTTCTGAAATTATTATTACAATTTCTTGACTCCTAAACTATGCTTTCTAAGAATTAAAAGCTATGCTATCAACAGCAATAGTGTTCAGTACGGCAAGGAGATCGTAGAATATGTTTTCTTTCATCCATTAGTTCATACACTGTTTCAGCTGAATTCCACAATGCTATCAACCTAAAATGGAATGTTTCACCAGATCAAGCCATAAGACCCTTATGTATACAATGCATTGGTATCTTTTTATTTCCTTTCCCCCCTGCTTTCCTGGGTCTGGTTTGTCTCATTTTTACAGTGTTTCTTAATCCGAAACATAATTTTTAAAAATGAAGGGTGAGATTCTCACCTCATTGGATCCAACATCTTGACATGAAAAACATTAACAACTCCACGCCTTGTGCTAGAAATTGCACTAGCTATACTTCTGAACTTAAATTTTAAAGTATGGAACAAATAATTTTCCCTATGAAACCCGAGTCCTTTCTTCCTCATCTAAGAAATGGTTTTCATGATGAAGTGGTTTATAAATTATGTAGGCATAGGGGCAATTTCCTCTATATTAAAATATAGCCCACTCTAGTACATAATAGGGCACCTATTTCAGAGCGCATAGCAAAATACTTTCCGAGGTTTGAGTTGCCAAGAAATGAAATTTTGTTCCCTGGACTTTTAGGGACAATCTTATGAACTTCCCTGGGCCATACTGGGATTTATCATGGCATTTCTCATGACACTGCCTTCTGTCTAGTTTTTTTTTTTTTTTTATAGATAGAGTTATTAAGGAGGAGTCTAAAAAGGACAGACTTCCATAAAACTTGCGAATGTCCAGGTATGAGCAACACATCAGAGTATGCTTCACTGTGAATCTATATTTTACGTTGGACTGTCCACTTTGGACTGATAAATCAAGGTTGTTGTACTGATTTCGGCATGGTGAGATGTGGTTGGTATGACTGTGATCCTGCTTAAAGGTTCTGCTCTTACACAATAGGAAAGAGTCTAGTCAAAGAGCTTCAAAATTCCTCTCTCATGGGTAGGAACTGACTACAGGCAAGATCAGGTTTTAGTTTCCTCGGATTAATTCCTGGTTTTTCTGTTGTTACTGTCAACTGCAATGTCCACACTGGCTCTCTGTGAACTGGGATGACTGGATTATGTAATTGATAATAGCCAAGAGTCACACATAGACAATGTTGGGGGGCTTTAGCAACTGTAACAGCTGAAACATTTGTTTTCTGAAAAGCCACTAGAACTAGGTAAAAAAAAGATCATGATGACAGTTTTCTTTTTGATTAACTATATCCTGGATAAAAAAATATCATAAAGATTTCTGAAAAAGTATTACTATGTTTCCTAATTATCTGGGTATAATTTCTGCAACACGTCCTGCCCCAGTACCATAAATAATCCCAACGTTGTGCTATTAAATTTCCAATTTTTTCTGATGTGAGTTAGCCTATCTAAGTTCATGTTTCAGCCACTGTACAATTCAGAAGTTTTTCAAGCTACTAAACCAATCAATCTCTTTTCTGGATGCTTTTACTAACTCAAAGGAATATGCAGCCTTTCAAAGTCCTCAGTCATCATAATTAATCCAGATCAGGGAAAGGGAAAGAATCTAAAGGGTTCTCTCAGCTTATTGTGCCTAGACAAGTGAATAGCTTGTAGTTCACTAGTGATGTGCTTAAGTAATCTATTACATTACAAAGATGTCATCTTTTCCAAATTAACATCAAACAGCTCTGTATCTGTCCACTTTATACCACAACAAGCAACAGGATTAACACTCCTTTCCCACAGCATCTCACTAGATTTAATTAGTTATTAATTGTCTGTCCCCTTGATTATAATGAATTCTCAGACAAATAATTAAATTCCAGTTGCCTGGATAGCCAGCCTTCTAATGATTAACAAAAACCCTGCAGCATAACAGTAATCACTATAAATATCCATTAAAAATAATTATGTCACTGTTGAAAATGCTGAGTGTCTGTGAGGCCATTAATCAAATGCAAAGTGCTTTTCCAATCTCACTAACTGTAATCAGTCATGGCACCTGAAGGTCTCCAAGTCTCTCACAAAAGCCCAATGTCTAAGTACAGGAGGTACTAAACACTGAGTCTATATAATTCCCTGATGGATCAAAACTTTCTTAAAACAGCTTCATGAACAGAACTTGTTTGGTTCAGGGCTCTGGTGTGATAGCTACAAAGCTCAATCTCATCCAGGGTTGGATGAGCCTACAGATCTCACAGTCTTATGCCTGTACTTGCATGTGCATGGAAAACATAACCCAAGCTGCCTAGGTGACACAGAAGGTTAGCAACCCAGCTATGAAAATACATTTCTGAAACATAAACCTTTTTATTACATTTTGGGGATCCATAAGTAAGCCCTTTATAGTCATCAAATGGCCATATCCTTAACATTCCTGATATAAACCCTACAAATAATGAATTAAGAGGATCAAACCCAACAGCCACAAAGATTGGTGGCTTGGGTTTTTTTCCTTTTGTTTGTGAACATCACTAATACACACAAGTTATGTCTTTTCCCTCCAGAAATGCCTCTGAAGAATTCTGTTCTCTGCTGTAAATGGGGACTGTAGTCTGGAGTTTGTTATGAGAGTATGAGACCAGGAGGAATGCAGGGTTTCAACAATATGTTATGGTTTATGTGGAGCTCTGCCTAACTGAAACAAGATTGGCTCTTGGAAGAGAATCTGACACCCTCTTTGAGGTGATGAGCCTCCCCGCAGGATGCTGGGATATGAGATGCTTTACTGATGCTGGGAGTGCTGGCTGACACTAACAGGAAACAGTTAGGGTGTGAAGTTTTGGGCAAAAAAAAAAAAGTATGTGGCTCTAGGCTACAGAAAAGTAGCCCAATTTACCTAGGATCAGCAACCTTGATACTTTTGTAGCAGGTAGTTATTTCTAGATACTCATTCAAAGAAGTCAGCAATGCCAGCAACCAGAGGTTTTTGGTAGAGCACTTATCAAGAAAGTTCTGTACAGGATTCAATGTCTATATGAAATGTGATATTCTAATAAAAGGGCAAGAGGTGTAGTTAATTGGACAAGAGTTAATTCTGAGTTTAGCTTCCAGGATTCTGTGAACAGATGCAGAAACAGTGAGTTTGTGTATCATTTCTCTCCAACAATAGGGGTGAATGTGTGAGTCCGCCTGCAAATTTCAACTGTAGCAATCCTGTATACATGTTAGCCTTTATTAGCTAAATGAGTGAAATGAGAACATTTAACTTTGCAGGACCCTAGTGAAAGGAAGGAAAATCTCTTGTCAGACTTACGACTTATCAGGCAGGTAGGTTACCCTGGAGAAAAAAATTGCCTCTCTGTACATAAATACATACATACATACATATAAGTATATGCTATGCTGGGTGACTCCTTTTCTTCAACTTCTACTTCAAAAAAACTTGGAGTGCAGTAATTCATTCTGGATTCAGAATGTCTGTTTCTTTTTTTCTATATATAACAGAACAGGCCAAATTAGATCAGTTCATCCAATAGAGATGAATGAATCCCTGGGAACTGGGGACTACTACAACCAGTCTAGAAGAGGTAGCCAGAAAATGATAGGACTGAAGTTATTTTCTACCTTTACTGTAAAAAGCTAATGGTTCTCCCATCTGCAGTGGGTTGAAAGCAACTATGAATATTAAAAAGCTGAGTACACTAAAGAAGGGAAAGTTGGGATTTTGACTTACAGGTGTAGCTAAACAGACAGCCCTATTTGAAAGATGACCTTTTAGAATTGTCCAAGAAATGCTGATCAGTTGCTAGATTTACTTGGGTTTCTTATTTTTCATCTTCTAAAGCACTAGCATAGACAATTCTAATCTAGTCATAATGAAAATCCTAGTCCTTGCATATTGACCACAATGGCAGGAGAACAGAATGGAGAAGGGAGTACAGCATCATTAATATTGTCTCTGCCAACAGTAATTTTTAGTCCTATGGTTTGACCAGCAGTTCCTCTGCAGGTGGGGATTGAGGTTCCTTCTCACTGGCTCACAGCATTGTGTTTCTAGCATCAGGCCTGCATTTGAGCTAGAAACTGTGACATTCTAGTAGAAAATGATGATTATAGACTCTTTAATAGGCCAAGAGAAAGATCTGAAACAAAGAGCATTTCTGTGAACAAAAAGTGCACATTGTACTAGAAGGAACAGATTGCTAGATAGTGATTGAATTAGAAAAACTCTGAATGCCTGCGGTCTAAGGATTATGGGTGACCTTGATTCCAGGTCTTGAAAACAAAGTGTCGATTTGCTCTTTCAAAGTGTTGATTGGGAGGAACAAAGGTCGTACAAAGCAGAATAGAGCTGAACTGCTTCCCGAATTTTGAATTAGCTTCACATTGTTGTTAACAAAGTAAATAAATCTTAACTCAAAAGGATGCAATGCAATGCTTTGAAAACGTTAATCATCTGCTGTTCTTGCCAGAGAAAAACTATGTAAATTTACATGAAGCAGAGGTCTGACCTCTACTGCTGTCATGGCTGAATCAGCTTTTCTGCATATATCTCTAGTCTGTATTAAAGAAAAGGGAATGGTCTAATGGGTGAATAAATTCCCCTGGGATATTCCTACAATTTTTAAAATAGATGTGTGAGTTTCCATTAGGGAATAACACTGAAAAAAAAAAAAAAAGGGGAGCAAGTGTACAGAGCAGATGCATTAGTGGAAAACTGCAGCTATTTTTCTGCCTTTGTCTTCATATGGGGATATCGGCACTTCAGCTGCAGAAATCATGACTGCACACAGCATGTTTTTACCTTCTTCACACCACAACACCCACCTGGCATCCAGACTTTTATGCTTTTCAGCAAAATACACACATACATCAACATACATGCATACAAAATAATTTTAATGGACAAATACTAATGGGAAGTCATCATATTTGACACTTTGTAAGGCATCTAGGGAGGACAACAGGAAATCTTGTTGCAGCCCAAATTATGTAAATAAAGTCTACACTAATTGCATAAAATGGGGCAGGATTTTACAATCACTCTCACTGCTAGAATGAAGGTGGATTTAATAGATTCTGCATATTGCAGAATCCAAAGCTCCTTTGGACATCTAGGCATTATACCTGAGGGGAGGGTGAAGAGTTAAAAGGGGGAAAAGACAGCCTCCATATTAAAGCCAAGTGCAGACATGAGGTGCTGTACAGTACCCTATGAACCGAGTCTGATTCATGGAGATTCTTGGAGGTATCTGCATCACAGTCAGCAGCTCCTCTCTGAATGATGAAAGTGGCACTCCTGAATTAAAGAGTGGCACATCATCTATAGCAGACTGAATGACCCCTGATCTGTATGGAGCAGTGATCTCACATTTCTCACTTACTGGACTCAGCAGAAACAATGCCAGATGAACAGCAGAAAATGCTATCTCATCAGCCACAATCAGTCCCTTATCCTGCCATACAGGGTACAATCTAGGTCAGGAACCCTGACCTCAGCACACACTCACATGCAGCCAAATAGACACATTCATCCAAAACACTGCACATGAATTTCATAACCAGCAAACTGTACAGTATGCACTCAGAATACTGTATCAGTGCAGCTTTTTACCAGAGAATTGTCCTGATCCAGATGTGCTGGTGTGGCTTCCTTCTCCTTTTAAGAGATATACAGGTTATCTGAAAGCTATTTTGGCTCAGCATTCCCACTGTGGAAGCTCTCCAGCCAATACATAGTTATTTTCTCACTGCTGATGAACACAACAATGAATAAATACATGAGAAAAAAAATCAGCCTAGTGTAAGTGAGGGCAGGTTATTCTTTTGTAACAGTGTGTCCTTAGGCTGTTATAAGAGCTCCAGAGGGCCTAACAGCAAGCTAGATCTTTGCTTAGCCAGCACGTTGCATTCACTGAAACATTTTATTAGGAAAGTAATGACTTGATTGGTTCAGAAGTTTGAACATCATCCAAGAAATTCACAGTCATAAAAAAGGCTCAGCAAATCATTCACTAGAAGTGTAAATAATTAGAAAGATGGAATGGGATAATTAGATAGATGGAATTTTGTCTAACTTGTAGCAGTGGTTCCTAAATTAGGCAGTTAATTTTTGGTTTTGAGAATGTGCCACATACAAGAATTCTGAAAATAGAGTTTCATCAATGAGGCTTAACTCTTAAGTTAGAGGCTTGAGCACTATGATTATTTTGTTCTTTTTTACGTTCTAAGATTTATTTTGCAGTCATGAACACTGGGATGTCCAGTGCAGGGCTGAATTCCAAACTGCTCTGAAGGGTGGAGAACCAGCACATATCGATCTTTATCATATTCATAGCTATATCTCCAAATGCTTAGGAAACATAAATCTGGCTCTCTTTGTTTCTAACAATTGTGGTCAATTGTTTGAGGAAAATGCAAACCAGGAAACAGGGTCAATTTTCTTCTTCAAAAGAAATGTTGGGGCTGATGTCTTTTCAGCGCAGAGATGTCCTTAATTCAGTAAATATCTTGGAGGGAAGCAATAACTTCAAAGGGGTTTATGCACACACAGAGATGTTATGTACAAAAGCCAAAGGCAAAATAAACATGAACATGGTCCACTGTTAAAAATGAAAGGCAAAATAAATGTGATCATGATACACTATCAAGGAAATGCTTGGTCCCATACAGACTGGGATCCTGAAGCAATCTAAGTCACACTAAGTTTCACTTGTGTACATCTTGTAAAGCCATTTGAAACAGACCAGCTGAGGGGAAGCAAATAAACCATCTTGGTGATGTGTGAAATTTTAGACTGAAATTTTAGACTGAGAAAGCCACCTGCAGCATTTTGTTCAGGAGCAAGTACTAAGAAAAAGATGTCAAGTGCAGCCTGCACTGCTGGGGAAGCATAATAGGAGACAGAATGATAAAGCTTAAAGATTAAATGATCCTGAAGGAGATTCAAAGACTAATCGACTTTGGAAAAACTGTGACTACCAAGAAGTCATCAACTTGGACTAGAAGGCCCTGCCAGTTCCACCTGCTCAGACCAGAATGGGTCCTGAACTCACTGCTCCAGAGAACTGTATTACCTTTGAGTAGGGCAAGTAGCAGCTAACCTTTTAGATTATTATCACTACTTCCACACCAACGGATACCAAGTTTGTGAGCTAACACAATGTTTCCAGTCTTTCAGTTCAATAGCAGAGTGGGTGTATGGAAATGTCATCATTTTGGCAATCAATCAGTTTATTAAAGTCTCCACTGAAAGGCCAAACAGAATCTGTTATGCTGAATGAACAGCAGCACTAGCCAAGCCTGGAAATGAGATGGGAAATTGCTCCTGCTGCAGGCTTAAGAAAAGCCTTTTTTTTCCTTTCTGAAAGCAGCTAGGGTGTGGTTTAGTTCTTTGCCTTTCTTACCAATATGTGGATTTACATGAGAAGATGAAACTTGAGACTTGATGCTAAGTGTTTAGAAACTGTTTTCTTGAAAAAGTTGGTGATGGGAAACAGAAATGCATGCCTGGGTTGAGGAATGTTGTCAAGGAAGGTCCTAACTAGCCATGAATGTTGTGTTGTACCTTGAGATCAGTTTGGTGACTGTGGGCACTCTTGGTTGCTTCTGAAATCTGCCAGTGAACTTATGTCAATAGCAAGTGCACAGGAAAGCACGATTTTTTGCTGATGTGATTATTCTTAAAACTATTCAAATACGGAAAAAGGAACAATTGGAATTATTGTAACTTTTAGTGTTACAGCATATTGAAAATATTGCTTTGGTTAGGTAATAACCAATATTAACCCTACATTCTAAGGGATTTGCATGTTATAATATTGGTAATAGTTTCTCTAAATATTCTGACCAATACACTAGGCAGCAGGTGAATACAAAGATTCAACATTAGTTGGGACAGAAAAAGTGACAGCGTTTTCTAGATTGAACATGTTTGCAAACGTTTGGAGAAACCTGCAGATTATTTCTGAATGCCACTGCAGTAGGTAGGTATCATACAGATGTCAGCTTATATCAGTAGAGACGGGGTACGCCAGGGTGACAATCAATGAAACTCAGAAACATACCCTCTGAGCCTTTTCCCATAAAGATTTTTGAGTACTTCTAAACCAAAGACTGCCTGAACTAGCAGACAAGTGTGAAAACAGGCTGCCTGTTTCTCTCTTCTCCCTCATCCTCTGACATAGGTTCCATTCATACATTTCACTAGTTAAAAAGCCAACTCATAAAAACAATTAAATCTTATCTGAGAAACTTGCTGTTGGCTCTGCTGAAAAAAAGCCTCCCGTAACCTCGAAAGGAGTGTATAGGTCAAGACACGTATGAACTTTTCCACTATATAAGGAAATAATTAATCAAAATTGTGATTTTGCCCTTCTTAAACTTCCTACAGTTGGTGACTGCTCATCTGTCTGATGGGTCCTTCCAGTTCTCAAATTGATGAGATTTTATTAAACTTTCTAACCTAGGGAATTCGGACAGGGAATGTCACAGTGCATGGTTATAGTTATTCTGACATTTCACAACCAATAAGTGGCTTAACTTTGCCCACCAGTGCATTCATTCAAGGGTTTATTTTGGTCCATTTCTTACTTTCTTTTGACATATTAACTTCTCTTTTCTTTCCTCTTTCTCTTTTCCTTAATTTCTTTCATAACTAGGGAAATAATGAGAACATGCTAAATATTCATAAGATCCCTTTAATCCAGTGGATTGGGCAGGCAGGGAAACAAATTTCACTACACAGGGATTTACCAGAGGAAGCAGGAAAGGGAAGGGATGGGGAAAAGTCCTGAAGTATTTTTTTCCTGCCTAATAGCATAGGCAAGGCAGCCTGACAGTAACATGGTGCTATAGCAGCCATGAGGGTATGCAGCCATTTATACTGTGGGTAAAGGCATTGAAAGGCATTTCAAGTTTGGATATATTTATTGAAAAGTTTTCTGGCATTAGTAAGTCACTTTTATCTCCTAGAGATGTATGGAAAATGCCAGGATGTAATGCAAATGAGAGGCCTCTCCTAGACACCTCCACTAAATACTCTCACTACACTGTCTATGTGCTTTCCACAGTGCTGCTCTCCAGCCTCTTGTTCCCTGGTCTATATATATAGCCAGGGTTGCCCTGTCCCAGGCACAGAATCTGGCACTTGTCCTTGTCAAACTTCATGTGATTGATGATGACCCACCTATCTAACTTGTCAAGGCCTGTCTGCGAGGCCTTTCTGCCCATGGGGGAATCGACAGCTCCTCCCAATTCAGTGACATTGTCACACTTAGTATCCTTTGAGTTCCAACCTCATTACTTTTGTCCCCATCAGAGTTCCTGTTCCACTGCCAGTGCTTGAGATGTCCTCCAAGGACAACCTGGGGTTACTTTTTCCCTTCTCAGGAAATTTCTTTCCAAGCAGCAGTGGAAATAGCAGCAGTAAGCTTTGTGTAGTGGCTATTATTCCTTATTACCTTTCAACTAACAGCCAAGAAAGATACTGACAGCAAGGCCATCTAAGCTGTGTACCAGTCTTTAGGGAAGCAGAGGAAGATCTGTTAAAGGGACACAGAGTATTCCATGTCAAAGTTACCAGTCAGTTTATGCCATGCAAGAATTCTCTATCAGGGACTAAAAGTGATTATTTCTGGGTGTTCTCACATGTTTCTGACACCAGAATCTGTATTTTTGCCATGGTGATTAGCTGTGTGTCTTGGCTAACCCAAAAGGTTTTGGTATTCTATACCTATCTGAGACCAAAGTTGTTACTGTCTCATTAAGACTCCATGGCACAGCCAGAAGCAGAACCAGAAGGTGCCTGTCTTTTTCATGTTCACGTTGCCCAAGCAGAGCTCTTTTGCCTCTTGGCTCTGCTCTTTTCCCTTTTGTTCTTGCAGGGCAAGATAGCTGAGGCAGTACAGGTAGAGGCTTTGGCTTGTTTTTGTTTCCCTCTGGCCTTAAAAGAGAGTTGCTTCTGGGTAGCAACCTGAGAGGCTGCATTTCAAAATGAAAAGCTTTCAGAGTGAATTTTGCAACATCTGCCTGCAGCGCAAGGCTGGCACTGGTTGGGGTTGAGCCACTGCTCTTTCTGTGCTTGAGAGTCCATTTTCTCCCTAGCCCCCATCAGAACAGGGACCCGAGAGAGCAGCACAGCACCAGCACCAGTGGCTTGGAGGACACAGTGCTGATGCTGGTTGGCTGCTGCCAGCGTAGAGACAGGCAGAGAGGCTGGCACTGCAGATTCACCGAGTTCTTCAGTTCCCTAACTCCAGATGCCCGAGGGTGCCGGCCACCTTTTTCAATGGAGGTGTTGCTGCTGGAGAGATGAGGAGGGGAGGGCGGCTGCCACCTTTGTCTCCCCACATGCAGTTGTCTGCAGAGGGCGCCGTCTTAGGGGTTTGTCTGACATTTTCCTTTTGTCTCTGACACGCTCTGGGCTGCAGAAGGCGTCCTCTGGGGAGAGGGCTTACTCTGCCCTTTGGAGTTTATGTTTGTTTCCGGTAGTCCGTGAGAGCTCAACAACTTTGTAACTAGTGAGGATTACTGTTATTTTTTGCCTGTTGCTGTTTCTTTTTTATAGAATGCTATTTTTTCACTTATAGCTACTCCTGTTCCTTTCTCCTTATTGGTGGAAAGGGATTTGTTAAATCAATGGGGAGGTAACTAATTTTAGAGCATCTGCCTCTTAAATTGTCTTAAACCAAAACACTGTGACACAGTGTGGATACCCAGAGCACACTGGCTATTACCAATACTGCATTATTAGAAAACAAGAAGCTTAAATGCAAGCAGAGTGAGTCCACTGAAACCAAATCCCTATGCTTCATACCCCTAATCCCATCTGTCTCACTGTGAAGGGAGAGTGTCCACCCCCGTTTATCACCATCTCCTTCTCTGCATTAGGCTTGTTATGCACCTTACACCAGACTCAGCCTCAAGAAGCCCTAACTGTTGGCCAACGCTTTTCCCTCTAGATGACAAATAATAGATTAGAATGGTTCACAGTAAGCCATTCCTCCTCAAATTCACTTAAATCCCTTCAGTGCTTTTATGTCTTTTAAATTGCAGCTAAATAAAAGGGTATCTAGGTTTCAGTGATTAAAATTATTTACTTACCATACGTAACAACTGGAGCATTTCCACATATCTGGGGAGAGAGACAAACTTTTATTAACTGCCATCAAATGAATATGGAAGGGTGGACTACATAGCTTTAATTTTAGAAGCGCAACAGGTAGATTATAAAAACAAACTCACACTTTTTCTGAAGACATTAGTTCCTGGGCAATGAGGTAAGCTCTGGACTGGCCTTCTTTCTGTCAACAGAAGAAGTCAGAAGCAATTAAGAAATTTCTCATTCTACAAAGTAAAGCAGTGTTAGAGAGCACTTTAAACTGACATATTTCTATAGTAAAAGTAGTGACCAGACTTTATTCTTTGTTGTTCAGTGTCTGGTATCCTGGACTTTCGAAGACAGGCCATTTTCCTTAATTCAAATACTAGTAATACAGTACAAAGTAATAACTGCTAATACAGATAGCAAGTCTGAAAAATGTCTCGTTATTGAAGGAGGAGTGAAATTTTCTGTGGATTTTTACAGGTCCAAAATTTGTCAAGGAAGCAGAAAGTGCTTAACTTTGAACAGGCTAGCTTCACAGCTAGCCTGTTGAGGATATACCACCTAGAAAGGGGAGTTCTTTATCAAAATGGTCATATTCCAAACTGTTCTGACTGCTGTCAGTGAGACCTGTGGAAGCAAATGGGATAAAGGGCTTTATTGCATACTAAAAAAAGTGTCTAAACTAAATGGCAATAAATATCTCCAGGATTAGTTCAGTACTTCACCAGACAACATTGTTTGAAATCTCAGAGGCATCTATTTAACTGGTTGGCATCTTGGAAGAAACAGATAACTGTGAAAGAAGCAAATTGTATGGCTCTGAGGTGCAAGTGGCTAATAGTATTTTGCTCCTAATTCACAACTCATCCTTATGGTAAGAGATGGCTAAAGCATAGAAATATGTACTGAAAGGAATGTACTGGAAAAAGTTTGACTTTTTCAGCAGTGATGAAGTAAGGAGCTAAAACAGTGGTCTAGTAGTTGCAAAGAAATGCAGCCCTCAGTGACTTAAAGTCGACTCAGGGGAAATGAGTGCAGTATCAAGTCATAGTGACATTGCTTGCCAGACCAAGTATGCTGGTAAGAAGACTCAGTGAAGCAGAAAGTCAAGGGTCCCTACATGGCTGCCATGGCCTCCATCTGCTAAGCAAAGGCTTGGAGCAAGGCCCAGAGGGCAGCTACTGAAGAGGGAGCTGGGAGAGAGCTATACCACAGGACTAGGCACATGACTGGCTGCAGGGAGTAAAGATTTCAAAAATGCTGGTAGCTTTGCAGTCTTATAATAATCACTTGGACTTTGTTTCAGAGAGTGAATAGTTGAGGGACCTGCATCCACTCTATCCCCTGTTTGCAGAAATCTGTCTACAAACACTGTTGTGTATCTCAGAGTTAATTTCCTGGTTAAACAAACAGCAATTAAATAACCCAAGACAGACAATGCATAGAGACACTCTCAGACTTGTTCTGGACAGACCACGTGACACTGAAGTCCCTGAATTTTGCCTATGACATATTAATCATAAAGATTGATGGCACTTTGGTGACAGTGCCAGTCAGTCCCCTCTAAACATAGTGCCAGTTCTCAGTTGTGCTGACCCAGCTGTTTGCACAACCTTGATCAGAACCAGACTGGTCTCCTTAAAAAACTAAACAGATCCAGCTTAAAAAAATTGTGAGGCCAGAGGCAAAACTGCCTCCATAGGGCTAGGATGGAGTTGTTTGGCCTAAGAACTGCACAAGTAGATCACAGAACAATTTTCAAAATCAGAAGCATTGTGCAAATCACTCTCTGGAGTACTCTTTTGTACTGCATTTCAAAGCAGGGCAACTTGTGAAAACATGGAAGCAGAAGCTCCATCGCTGTGTGTGCCACTAACTTGCCATGCTAACATGGATAAATTTCATCTCCTCATGCATTTTACTATGTGTGTGCTGTACTTCAGAGTGTATTGCAGCTTGATTGTGTTCTGGTGTATTGTAGCTTGATTGTACTCAGACAAGAGTGCTACTGCCACAATCAGAGGCTCATAGCAGTTTTATAAGTTTCGCTATGTGAGTGACTTCATAATGCCCCATTTGTAATTGTTATGCACTGTGTAGCAGTTTACAGTAGTGCTAATGGTAAGTAAACTGAGGCATTACAAGAACAATTCACTTTTTCAGGTTAGCTCTGCGAATCAGTGAGAGTGAAGGAAAAGTAGTCCATATCTGTCTTCCAGATCCATCCTTGAAGAGCTAGATTGCAGCTGTTCTGGAGGATCTGCATAATTATATAAATCAAGAGCTGTCCCTTGAAAGGCATCTGAAGTAGGTGCTTCCTCAAGGCACACAAGTCTGTAGTTCCCAACTCCAGCACATTTCAGTTTTATGTATGTGCACAGGAGTGAATATTTTAATATGTTAAAGGTTTGCAAAACAGAATGATTCCTGGAGTCTGGAAACCAGTGGAAATGTGTAAGGAGCACTAAAGACATTCTTATGTACTGCTGCTTTTGAGTCAGTAGCTGCCCTGCTTGTTTTGAGACCTTTGAGACTCTGCTTACTGGTCCCTGTTTGTGCACAGTGCAGGTCTTCTCCATATGTCTTTTTTGATTCAATGTAATTTTAAATTCTCAAGATGGAAACTAAATGCTTTGGAGTGAGACTTTTTTCCTGACATTCAAGTCAGGCCTTTCTTGCTGTTTATGTTGTCTCCACTGCCCATCTTCAGACTACATTCTTTGCCTTTGCCATGTGCTGTAGAGGAAAATTATTCCTAGTGCAGTGGGGGAGCAAAGGACTGATGGCTCTGCCATTTCCAAATGAGCACCAGACAAAAAACAGACAGCTAAGAATCCAGGATCTTCTGCAAGTTGCTTTTCCCTCTCCAGGTTTCATGCATTAACCACTTTTAGAGTTTTTTTACCTTGTTGGTGAGACTGGGATCACCAAGGCTGCTTTCATCATCTTCTGAACTCTTTTGTTCCTCATCTGATGTGACTACTTCCATTGGTGTCACAGAGACTGGGCACACCTTGTAGGGCTCAGTGTAGGCACTGCAGAAAAACAGAACAGACTAGCTCAATGGTGTTATTCCCAGACTCACTGTTGCTCAGACATATAGAATCCCTGTAGAACTGCAGGGCTTGGAAAGCAAGATTTATCAAGCAGGGTTTTTTTTGGCTGCTCTGTTCAAAGGCAACCATTTAGGCAAGCAGAAGACTCTGAAAGGAGCAATGGGAAGTTAAATGAACTTGTTCAAGCTTCCCCAAGAGATGATTGTTCTGGCCCAGTTTGGAGTAAAAACTTCATACTTAGTTGGAAGCAGAACTGCTTTGTTCCTCCATAGTCAACCCCTCAAAATAGATTCAGTAAAATCACACTAACATTTTTAAATGGAAGTTAGATACTGTGGCAATGGGTTTTCTGGGAAAACATCAAAAGGACAAGAAAAGTATAATGGTAATACCAATGTCATCATTTAAACTACAAGATACTCAGGTTCCAGAATCCTTGGATGGTTTCAAGGGAACATGAATTCAGCTCCAGAAGCCCAGAGAAAGCTGTGCAGTAAGAGGACTGGACCTGGAGTGAAACACAGGCCAGCGCAACACAGGCCTGTGGCTTCACAGCATTTTATTAAAATTTTTTTTTTTTCAATTAAAATTGCCAGTGATCTCAAAACCTCCACAAAGCATGACTAAAGCTGATCTGTATATGCCTAGCTCCAAATTCCAGTTGATGGATCTTGTTAAACCTTTGCTGAACTGGTGGCCAGTCTTTCAGATTTTGTTACTTTGTACTCACAAGCTGTATTCAAGTTGTCCCTTAATTTTGACTTTTATATGAAATAGGTGAAGATTTGGGTGTCTTACTATGTCATGCCACTTATGATTTAATAATTCTAAAATCTCTGAACTTCATCCAATTATTATTAGCATTAGCATTATTCCATTTACCAATCATTTTAACATCAACTTTTGCTGCCATCCAGTTTTGATACTTCTCTTGGTACTGCAACACGTAACTCATTATTCCAGCACTGGCAAAAAATGAGTACCAAGCCGTGTATATAAGCTGTAACACCCATCTATTCCTACCTGACTTTACTGAGTTTTCACATTCAAGGATGAGATTTGGTTTTTTGACTACAGTGTCATACTAGGAGTTTATATACAGCTTATACACCACAGTGGCCCCAAGCTTTTTACATTTCTAGGGTGAGGTTCCTGTGTTCAGCCAAGAGGGTGAGTCTTTTGTCTTGAGAAACAAAATCTGACATCGCCATGTTTTCTAGTAGACATGTTGGCCAGGCGGGTCAGTCTGTAACGTGGGCCTGGATGACTCAGTTTATATTATTTCTATACTTCTCATTTCCTCTGAAACACTAACTTCCTTTCACATCTCTGCTTCATCCCTTTAATCTTCTTTAATCTGCTTGGAGATCCCAGATGTGAACAAACCCATGGCATCAAAGCCAATACTAGAGTAACAGAAGGCTGGGCAAAGATGAGCTAATGTAAGTGAGAGGACAGTGATGAGACTCCCAAGGTCACTGACCAGATTCTTATTTCCTTTCAGAAAGGAAACTCCCTAGATATCTGCATTTACCTCTAAGCTGCAAACAGGGCTATGTGTCTCCCATGCAAGTGTGGCTGTCAGCCTTTCTGTTCTGGCTCCAGATTTTCCCTCATGCACGGAGTCCAGGAGCTCATATTTCAGTCTAAAGAAGGATATGAACAAATGCAGCACTTAAGGAACCTCTGCTGTGCTCATATTTGAAATGAACTAATAATTTGTCTCCATAAGGTACATACTGCCTAAAGGATGATCCCAGCTAATAAAACTCAAGAGGTCAGCAAAGGATATCTTGCTTAATGTGTCCCAAAAACAGTGTCTAGGGTGTGCTGATGTTTCAGCCATTGTGACATCATTTGGTTAACAGGTTTCTGTTCAGCATTCAGACACCCACACTACCTGGATTACCTCCTTGCTGCCTCCCTGTGGTCTTTCACTCTATCTTCCCTGTCAGTGTCAGGACAGAGAAAGAGAGAATAGTTATTTTCTTTGCATCTGTTGCAAACTGCAAATTTGATGATGCAAATTAATTACCAGCAATATACATGAAGGCCAAAGAGCCCCCAATATATTTTCTGAAAGTTTCTTATCGTTTCAAAAGTGTCTGAAAGTAAAGATCATGACAGTATTTGGCCAAAAATTTCACCACAAGATGAAGAAAACAGTAGAAGAGGCTAGAAATCACATCCCTGGCTCCATTCCTACCAGTATATTAAAGGTACTTTTGTCAGTAATTATCAACACAGGGCTCACCATATTCAATGTTTACACATAGTGGCAATAGGAAGAAAGTGAACTGTCTGGGTTTCTGAGGTAAGCACCAACTTCTGCTCTGCCTGTTGTGGGGTAACAGAATGTCTTTTTTCTAGGATGTTTCATCCATTCATTAGCGAAACCATGTTTCTGGACTGCTAAAAGACAATCCTTTCAAATATTTGCCTAAGAGAGAATGGCTGCAGTGTTGAGTTCATTTAGACCTAGATCCACCAAAGCTCTGAAATGAACGACAGTTATGACCCTAAATGTTTTTCTGTGTGTATTTGTGTTTGCATTGGCAATTATTTCACCTGAATCACCAAAGCAATCTTATATGAACTACTTTGGAAGGTACAGTTATTCCTTCTCTGTAGAGTACATCCTCTACAAGTATATCTTCCCTGAAGCCAGCTGAGTGGTGATGAGCTTGACATATCAATTCAGATAACACATGCTAAATTTACAAATGACTACTAAATTGCTGCCATAACATTTCCATCCACAGACCTCACCCTATGCCCATTTAAACTCCTCTGTCACAGGAATCTTAGCTCATAACTAATTATAATGTATTGGATGCAAAACCAGAATCTCACCTGGACACAGCTGGGTTATGCAAAACCCACATAGGGAAAATTTATGCCATCCAGTGGGAAGCAAAAATAATCAACACCTGCAAAGACCCCAACCTTCCATTGTTTGGCCAAGAGGATTGAATGCTGCTTTTTTCTGCATGCAGTATCCCTGTCCCTATCTCAAGTCCCAAGCCCAGTAGTTACCAGCTCTAACTCTCAGTGACATTCTTATTGCAAAAAACTAAAATAATATGAACTCAATGCAGTGATCAAGTAATTTGGGAGATGCAATGGGGTGCTGAAGTACCCTGTTTTATTAAAACTGATTATTTATTTCCCTGTATCAATTTGTAAATGATTGTTTTAATTCACTCTGCAAAAGGAAGGCTCATTAATAAAGGAAAATAAAGTCCAAATGCATTTAAAGACAATAAAAGGAAATGCCTATTAGTGCAGCATAATGCCTATTAGTGCAGCATATGTTTAGCAAGTCAGTTCCCTATGGCAGATCATCAAGGCAAATATTGTACCTAAGGTCTGAAAAGGTCAAGAAAGACATGATGCCTGCTAATAACATACACAGCCTGTCAAGGCAAGGTAACACAGGGATAATCACATTTCACACTTTGAGGCATAAGCTGTTTGTCTGGCAAGGCCAGAAAGGTGCTCTTTCTAATTCCACAAGCATTTCAATTTGAATATTGCTCTTTCTTACATTGTTGTGTTACAGAATACAGGCGAGGGGAAGAGGATTTTTGATCAGGTGCATAAGGCTTTTGCTGTTTTTGAGACAACTTTAGGGGCAAAACTCTCCCAGCTTCAACCACTGCTCCTGGAGATGGTCACAGAACAACCGTGCTGGTGCAGCTCTAGTTTTGGAAGGGAATGCAGGAAGCACAAAGGTCTTTGGGCTCCATCGTAAGGAATGTCCTCTGGCCCAACCTGGGACACTATCAGTAGAGAAGGGATAAGAGAAAGCCTGAGAGTGAGGCTTCACTAGCCATGTCCCAGATGTGCCAGGATGGATAGCTTTGAGGCTTTTGCTTTGAGGCACCTGTGTAGCCAATCCACACTTCAGGCTCAGTGACGTACCTTGGGGTGCATTGCTGTCTGTGAGCACCATTACTCTCCCCAGCCCTGTGGTTTTAAAACACTAGGTAAAACAAAGCAGCAGTAAAAATTGGACATGCCTGGAAACAAAACAGTGTCCTTGGGCCTCATACAAGTGGCATACCCCCTTCCTGCTCTCCCAGCCATGAGGGAGAGGCAGTGAGCTGTGGTGGCCTCAGCCTGTGCTCAGTCCAGCCCTTCGGCTCTTGTCCTGCATTTCCTGTAAACACGGAACAGTTCCTCCCCAGAGATGACCTGGCAATGAACTAGCAAGGGCTGACGCTCAGCTGCACCACACCCAGCGTCCCACCATGCCAGAAGGTACAATGGGGCAGCCAATAATACATAATATATTATTAAAGGCAGCTCTACCCTTTAGGGATTCCTTTGAACATATTAATCACATCACATGTCAGCCATCACAGAGCTTTTACTTTCAATAAATCATTAGCTTCACAGGCACCCTAGAGCTTTTATATCCAACAGCCCCAGCAGAGGTTTCCCTTAAGATTCTTTTTATGCTTCTCTTTTCCTTCTTTCCCTTGCTAAATCATAGCCCTGTTGATCTCCATCACCCTACCATTCCCATCTGAGGTAACCTTTTGCTATGTTGGCTCCTTGCAATGCAAAGGAGGTGGGCATAATGAAGACCTGAGTGCTTGACAGTGACAGAAGTACTGTGCTGTGAAACTTCTTCCTTCCCAGACCATGCACACCATATATCTGCGTTATGTTGAAATTCCATTCTGCATTTCTGTCAAGAGACAGAAGCTAACAAGGAATACATCCACCAATTATCAGGATAGGTTTCAAATGATTTGCTGAGTAATCCCTAGTCGCAGTACAAATGGCCTCTGACTGTGGAACCACCCAACACTTTTGCCGTATTCTCCTCTATAAAATGACTTATCTCAGTGACAGTCTGACTTTGGATACAATGATGTAAAACTGGGGAGGGTTCATCCTGACTTCAGTGGACTCACTTTGTATTTGTGATCTTTGAGCAGCGTAAGACCTTGTGATTTCACACAACCCTCTGTAAGACTTATTCCTCTCTAAATCAGTGACAGAATAAGCCAACCACCTAGAACTTCATTAATAAAGGGAAGGAAAAAAATATAAGTTAGAAGTGACTTTCAGCTGGTCACCTGATAGTCATCTCAGAATATGAGAAGTACACCTCTCTGAGGAGACCACTGTCTGGGAAGCAAAGCTGAAACCACTGCTTTACTACAAATTATTTGTTTTGATCTTTGGCATGTTTCTCAACTTTGTGCTTTGGCAGTCAGTTGTGTAAAGTGGGTAATCCCAAAGCAATGTCACGTTTAGAGCACAGGTTAGACCGAAGGCTTTGGACACTGTGGATCCCTGACAGGGTCTAAACCAGAGCTACTTTGTCCATCTCCCTTGAGGCACAGTTTTACTTCTCTTCTTTCTGTTTACTGCAAACTAAAAGGGATTTCGCTTTGTCCTTAAGAGAGAGGGATGGGTACCCCAGGATTATGCCCATGCTTAAGGCACAGAGCAGTGTTTTCATTCTTATGGCCAAGCTGAGATGCAGATATCTATCTGGAACTATTTAACAGTCATGCTTGCTAGTATTGCTGCTTTCTGCTGGCGGTGAGGGCTCTCGAGTTGCAGACTGTCAGTGGCTTTCAGGCAGCCAAGTTGATGATTTCTGCACAAAGGCACACACTGGAGAAGAACAGCAATAATGAAAGATTTAAGCAGTACTACTTGCCCAAAGAATTAGAATTCATAAAAACATTGCAGATGGACAATTCAGAAAAAGATCTGCATCAATCATCGTGTGGGAGTTTCGCGAATGGAGCCAAGCAGAACCAAGGCACATTTGTCACACACAAACCTGGCCCTGGAGACGTTCTGTGTTGGTGGACAGTTCTGCTATCTAACAAGCATAATAAACAGGTTTAAAATTTTATATAGGTAAGAATCTGATCCAGATAGGTTTCATACCTGCACAATGAGCTTATTGACTATAGTGAGCTACACAGAACTAGAATATCTTTACAAGTCCTCTTCCTTAGCGAATCTAGGTCCGTACACTACAGCAGTTCTCTGTACTTTTGCACAAATAGTCCTGAAACTCAGAGTACAACCAGGATTACAATTGTTGCTTCTGGAATCCAGTCTGGTGAGATGTGATAAGGTGTCAGTTAGGCAAATGTGATCATCATAGCAGCAAATGGATGCAACTCATTATAATCCTTTCAGAATATCCAGTTTAACATAATTGTAAGTGATAATAGTTGTGAAAACTCAAAGGAGGATGCCAGCTTGGGAATTGTGTCAGTGAAACACAAACACAAAATTCAACTTGAATCAATCATCGTTTGCTGCAGACAGACTTTTTAGTGACCTGTTTATTAAAAGAAATTTGAATTCTTGGCATCTGATTCCAAAAGACGTAAGAACTGGTGGACAACAGAGGCGTTGGTTTTTGTGGTAGAGAACACTGCCTTTTTAAAAACCTTTTTAGAGTTGTATTGGGAAAAGACTTAAAATTAGTACTCCTAGAGCCATTTAGACTAGAGAGAAAATGATACTACCAATGCAGGTAATGACAGTTTTCAGGGTTTTTTTCTTTCTTTTCAAAAAAAGCATAATTTTTTCTAAATTCAGGAAAAGTAGAAGTAACATAGCACCAGTACTTTACAAAGTCTGAATCTGCTATGACAGACAAAATACTCATTTCTTACAAATAGTACCTTGTTTAGAAGTGAAGTTACAAACACCTTGTACAATAATGAGTCCTAATACAAGAATTATCTCTATGCATTGTTATAGTATTACTGAATTAAATATCATTCATGCATAAATAGAATAACAGTTGGTTATACACATAGCAGAATAAGGGCAGAACACGGAATTTCAAAACTGGTATTGGGAATGGGAGGACACCCTTGGTTTGTAATTGTCATTTCCAAAATGGAAATGACACTTGTAATATATGGCTTTAAGAGATCCCTTTCAATGCAGTAACAACATCTGTCTCTCAGATCCAGCAGTGGAAGAGGGCCCAAGAGGAGCCCATTTGTAGAATGCAAAACTCTGATTACTGCAAAGTCTGAAGTGTTAGCTCAGTTCATACGGAACTTGACCAGGAGACTACTGTCTTTCTTTGCTGCAACATCTGAGGTGTAGGAATTTATTTTTGTACCTGAAAAGGTACATTGGGTACATCAGGTACATTTTTGTACCTGAAAAGGTGCATTATTTCAGATGTTCTAGAAATGAAACAGGACTGCGTCCATTTTTGGGTCTTGTGACCAAAACCTGTAGGTATTTCCTTCTCCCTGTGGCTGGTGTTTTAGGCATTGGGTTGTGAGAAACTCATAATCTAATTACCACTGCTGACTGATTCAAAGTCATCACTCAAAGTGATCTGGAAAAGCAGACCTGTGAGAAGCAGAGACTAGGTTTTCTGTATCTTAAGCTACAGCATATAGGAGTTCCTTTAAATTCTGTCAAAACAGATGTATGCTTCACATACAATTCTTTTGTGAATGTTTCCCTTTTGGAAAATGTTTCAGCTCATTCTAATTTTAGGTTCTAGCACAAATCATCAAGGCAGTCAAATCACAAATTGCTGTTCACATCCTCAGATGTACAAATGTACCCCACATGAGTATCTGGCATAGTATCATTTATCATCCAGATTCCATTTCACTTTTCCAACTATTAATGTCCTTCTGACTATGAGTCCTGGATCCTCTTATAAAAAGATGATACATTGCAGAAAATGAAACTGTTAACATGGCACATATCATAGATTGGCGATTAGGGATATGTTCCTGATTATTATTAGTTTATTTTTTGGCAGTGTAATTTAGACACTAAAACTTGATACCAGAGTCTTTATGTTCTCTTTTAATTTTGTTGCCAGTTCATTATTCCATACTTTCCATGGAAAATACTCACAGTAAGTTCAACATAATGAACACCATTCTGCCCTGCAGGACTTTTAAGATGGAAGGTGAGTTGTTATTTCCCTGTACTACCAGGATCAATTGCTTTATCAACACCATGCAGCCTGGGGACAAACCAGGGAAAAATGCAGGGAAGCTAGGATCAAGTGAACTCAGTTTTCTTACATTTCAGAGATTCACCTAGTTGTTAAAACAGTACTTCCAAAAGGAGAGAAACAGAACTTAACTGCTAATCTGTAGGGCTGAAGCAAAGTGCTCTCCTCTGTCTTCTAAGAGGTTGGGTTCATTTCCCAGATTAAAATTAGAGTTTGCCGTACTTTTTGGCTGACGTTTTTTTAAATTGGAAAATCAGCTTTGGAATGATTAAAAATGACATAGATTTGTAATATTTGTCTGGGATGAATCCATTAAATACTTCTGGCCCCTCTCCCAAATAATTGTGGAAAATCAAAACCAGCTTAATTCTGCAATTCAAAAATATGGCTTAGTTCAGAATTTACTTCAGTATCTATTTTTTTTTACTTGCAAATGAAACAATCAGAAAAATGTCATGAACTACAGAATTCTTTTATTTTGTTGGGGCTTTTTTCTCGGACTTTTCAATTAGGCATGCATATTTTATCTCTCTTTTAGCCAATGAAGGAATGTTTTTTCTTAAAACTTCAATCAAATGGCAAGATAAATTACTTGTCCACACAACTTAATATATGTCACTCTCACTGAGTCCCTTTGCCCTGGATGTATTCACTGTGATGTAGTTTTATCTCACTGCCAGTGGATTTTTTATGGCCAGCAATGTGAAAGTAGAAAGAGTGAAGGAAAGATTTTGAGGTGCCCAGTTTTACCTCACATACTGCCCTTTTCTACTTAAGGACCAGAAGATTTGACTTCAAAGTTGTGTTGTACTGTATGCAGTCCATTACTTCTGTAGACATGTGTGTTAAGGAAGAATCTTTTCTGAGTTCTTCTAGCCAACTCTCAGAACTAAGAATGCAGACTGAGACCTGAAATGTAAGAGGATAAGAAACTCTCATCAGAAACACCAAACTAGCTATCCTTGATGAGGTCCACCTGCCCTGAGGGCCCATCAGGGGGATGCAGTGGGTTAATATCCAAGTTTAGTGAACATATTCAAGGCATAAGGACAAACTACCAAGAGACTGAAGAGGTACTTAATTTGGGACAGCTGAGAATAGCTGGATGGATAATGTGCAGCGGACATATGCAACTATCTCTTGTCTCAGTTCATCAGTACCTAGCTGTATTTCTTTTGAGAAAAAGAAGTTTGAGTATCCCTGTGATACTGATAAAGCTGGGGTAGCATGAGTCAGAGCACCAAAAGGTGCTCACTAACAATAGGTCTAAATCTGTTTGCTCTAGGCTTTTAATGGATAGCACGTAATTAATCCAGCCAATTACTCAAGTGAAAGGATCCTTTTATAAGCTCTTGAAGAGGGTTCTTGGCAAAACAAACAGCGCCTCTTAAATATGTTCTTCCATCCATTAACTCTAATTCGTTGATTAAAGTAAAATTAATTGTTGTGTGGCACGGAACACCAAATTTTTAGAGGGAGTTTTAAAATTAACCCCTCTTTGGGTCCTGTAAAAGAAGAATTCTTGTAGAATAATTAAAAATGTGTTGTGCACTATAAATAACTTTGCTGGGTGGCAAAACAAAACATAAAATACTAGACTGGATTTGCATTTAAAATGCAATAGCATTCTGTTGCTTTTGCTACAAATCTAATCTAGAGATATACCCCATGTCATGGAGCAGTGGATTCTGGAAAGGCTACAGCATTCTAATGTGCAATCTCTCCTTCAATAAATCTTCTCAGTGAGGCTCCTAGTAGGGGTGGGAGAGGAGAAAGCTAGGCACAGAACAAGGCATGCAATAATATGCCATGTTATTGACAGTAAAAGGTCTGACCATTACAAACATTTCATCACCCTGTCTGCAGCACATGCTTTCTTTCTGCATGGTGCTAGCATTGCTTAAATCACACCAATATCACTTCTGGCTCCATAATCATCATGCAGGACAATTCTGCACAGCAGACTCTCTCCTTTTGTCTAATCCCACTGAAATGTATTTCTGGTTCGTTTAATGAAAACAGTGAAGACAGAGAAGTCAACCCAGGCATAAAAGCCCTCAGGACATGAAGAGGGCAGTGTGTACACATTCCTTCTTTTCTGCACTGTAATTTGATAATTAAAATAGCCATCACAATGGAGTCCATCTACTAATAAAGCCAACATCTGCTGAGGTTTTTGGACCATTTCCTGGGAGGTATATGAGACTGTGATTCCTCATAAACAAAGCCAGGGTGAGAACTAGCACATTGTGTCTGAGTAGCGGCAGTTCTCTGAGGCTGTGCTATGTATGCAGGATGGTGATACGCAATGCAAAGCTGTGCTGGGGAGCACACTGGCTTTCTCATTACCTATACTGTCCCTACACATCTGCATCCCCAACATGAACCAAGACAAACAGCTCCACAGATATGAGGAAACAGGAGAGCAATCACGGAGTTGCTGGAAAATTGATACCTGCTTGTAGGCAATGTATTAAAATCTTTCATTCTTTGGTATTAATATGACATTACTGATACTGTCTAGAGACACTTTTCAGAGATGCTTCTTAGGAAAACTCTGCCATCCAAGAGCACTTAATATTTTCTGTCTCTAATGCCTGACAGTGCAAGGTGAAGCATGCCCCAGCATGTTTCACACTTCTTTTAAAAACCTCTCACAATGCTCATGATCACTTTGGTTCTTTTCAGCTAAATGATTGTCAGCAAAATTCCTTACAATTGACCTGTACAGGTCTTTAAAGGAGCTAAGCCCCATTAGTAGACCACTACCTCCACAATAAACATTAATATATCACCAGCCCTGAGAAATGCTAGACCTACAAAACCAAAATTCTGTCTCTTGTAAAGCTTCTCATCAATGCTATGCATGCATGCTAGCTTAGTGTAGTCACAGAGCAGGGGTTTAAGAAGTAGAGAACCAGGAACTGAGTGGAATCAGCAGCTAGAATTTGTTTTCCTGTGAAAGCGAGAAAAAGAACGGATGAGAAAATCTTTCCCAAATCAACTATCTAAAATCTATGCTGATTCTGTAGCTCAAAGCCTGCTTTGTGGAGATTTGCCTCCAGTATAGATATAGCTTGCTTCTATTACAAATGCAGGGTAATGTCAGCAACATTGTTATTATCATTCATAGCAGTGAGCCAATAGACAGCTTGAACTGCATTGAACATGTGTTATCTTGTTTGGATATCCTCTGTACCGAGCAGCTCTAGCTAGGACAAGCAGAAAAAACAAAGCATGAGTTGATTTTATCTTCTTGACAAAATTCTCCTTGAGTTTTACCATAAACAGGAAAGTATGGTAACTGAACTGCTCATTGGGATGAGAAGTCTTGATACGGTCGGCATATGGGCAGGTGTTGTACAGGTCAAAACCAGCTAACAAACTGTGTGTCTTTTTTCTGCCCATGTTTTCTATAAAATGTCAGAAACATCTGGAAATTTGGTGTTGCTTCTCCTTTCACAACTACTCCTTGTATATGAGGTTATTTTGATTATCTAGAAGCAACTAGAATGCTTCCCACTCATTTGCTCTTTGTTGGGACAGAAACAACTGCAGCCTTACGGTTTTCTTTGGGCCAGAGTTCACCTGAATTAACTGTCATAGGAAGGGGCAGGTTGCATCTGTATAAAAAACCATCAGGTGCTTTAGCTGTACCTATTGCTTCAGCTGCACTTTTTATCCAAGGAGTGAAAGGCTACAGGAGTTTCTAGTGGCCATCCTCCATGCCCATCTGATGCAACAGGAGTTCAGGAAAGGCAGGTGAGTTCCAAAACAGAGATCTTGAGGGCACAGGAACAGACTGTCCCTCTGTGCTGAAAGATGATTCGACGAGTTAAATGCCCAGCTTGGATAAGTAAGGAGTTTTTGAAGGAACTTAAGAATAAAAGGAGGATGTATCATCTTTGGAACGAGGGTCAGGTCTCTCAGGAAGTATATAAGGGGGCTGCTAAGAATGTAGGAAAAAAATTAGGTAGGCCAAAGCTCGGTTTGAACTTAAAATGGCGACTTCTGTAAAGGATAATAAAAAATGTTTCTACAAATATATTAATGGTAAAAGGAAGGGTAAGACCAACCTTTGCTCTTTACTGGATGAGGGAGGGAACTTAGTAACTGCAGATGAGGAGAAGGCAGAAGTACTTAACGCCTTCTTTGCCTCAGTCTTTAGTGGGAAGATGGCTTTTCCCCAGGACAACTGTCCTCCTGGGTTGGTTGATGGTGCCAGGGAACAGAACGGTCCCCCCATTATCCAAGAGGAGGCAGTCAGAGAACTGCTGAGCCACTTGGATGTTCATAAATCTATGGGACCAGATGGGATTCATCCCAGGGTGATGAGAGAGCTGGCAGGTGAGCTTGCAAAGCCACTCTCCATCATTTACCAACAGTATTGGCTCACTGGTGAGGTTCCAGATGACTGGAAGCTGCCCAATGTGATGCCCATTTACAACAAGGGTGGGAAGGAGGATCCTAGTAATTATAGACCGGTCAGCCTGACCTCAGTATCTCGCAAAATAATGGAGCAATTTATACTGACTGTCATCATGCAGCATCTACAGGATGGCTAGGGTATCAGACCCAGCCAGCAGGGGTTTAGGAGGGGTAGGTTGTGTTTGACCAACCTGGTCTCCTTTTATGACCAGGTGGCCCCCCTGGTGGATGAGGGAAAGGCTGTGGATGTTGTCTATTTGGACTTCAGCAAGGCCTTTGACACTGTCTCCCACAGCACACTCCTGGAAAAGCTGCAGCCCATGGACTGGACAGGAGCACTCTGTGCTGGGTTCAGAACTGGCTGGATGGCTGGGCCCAGAGGGTGGTGGTGAGCGGTGCTGCATCCAGCTGGCAGCCAGTCACCAGTGGTGTCCCTCAGGGGTCAGTGCTGGGGCCAGTTCTGTTCAGTATTTTTATTGATGACATGGATGAGGGGATTGAGTCTTTCTTTAGTAAATTTGCAGATGACACAAAACTGGGAGCATGTGTCGATCTGTTGGAAGGCAGGATGGCTCTGCAGAGAGACCTGGACGGTTGGATAGATGGGCAGAGACTAACAACATGAAGTTTAGTAAGTCCATGTGCCAAGTCCAGCATTTTGGCCACAATAACCCCCTGCAGCATTATAGGCTGTGGACGGTGTGGCTGGACAGTGTCCAGGCAGAAAGGGACCTGGAGGTATTGGTCGACAACCAACAGAACACGAGCCAGCAGTGTGCCCTGGTGGCCAAGAAGGCCAACGGCTCCTGGCTTGTGTCAGGAATAGTGTGGCCAGCAGGAGCAGGGATGTCATCCTTCCCCCGTACTCAGCACTGGTGAGGCCAAACCTTGAGTGCTGTGCCCAGTTCTGGCCCCTCAGTTTGGGAAGGACGTTGAGACGCTTGAGCGCATCCAGAGGAGGGCAACAAGGCTGGTGAGGGGCTTGGAACACAAACCCTGTGAGGAAAGGCTGAGGGAACTGGGGTTGTTTAGCCTGGAGAAAAGGAGACTCAGAGGCAACCTTATCGCTCTCTACAACTTCCTGAAGGGTAGCTGTAGTCAGGTGGGGGTCAGTCTCTTTCTCCAGGCAGTAACTGACAGAATGAGAGGTCACAGTCTCAAGGTGCATCAAGGGAAATTTAGGCTGGATATTAGGAAAAGGTTTTTACAGAAAGGGTGATAAAGTATTGGAATGGTCTGCCCGGGGAGGGTGGTGAAGTCACCATCCCTGGATGTGTTTAAAAAAAGACTGCATGTGCCACTGGGTGCCATGGTTTAGTTGAGGTGTCAGGGAATGTGTTGGACTCAATGATCATGAAGGTCTCTTCCAACCCAGTGACTCTGTAATACTACAACTGTATTTCTCAGAGCTGATCGAAATCTTGGTATTGCTGTTAGGATTCTCCTGATGACTGCATAGCAGCACACCTTCAAATGTCTGTCCTTTTAAGCAAGAAACTTAAACAGTGAATCTTCTAATCAGAGAGTTTCTGTGAAGTCCCCTCTTGCCCTGCTGTTCCCCAGTCATACACAGTAGGGAAGGTTCCTGGTTTATAATAATCTTTTATAACACTCATGTTCTGTTCTCTGAAGTGCAATAGAAGAGTTGAACTTGGTTATTCATCAAAAATGTAGCAATTCCATAAGGTAAACCAGATGTTAAACCAGATGTTTAACACAAGTGCTCTACAGGTGAATGCACAAAAAAGAAGTTCATGGGCTCAAAACCCATGTATTGCAAGGGTTTAATCCAGTACACTTGTATCTCAAACAGTTGAAAAAAGCCTCTGGATATGAGCAAGCTGCAGTTCAAAGAAATTTTTTATGCCATTTTGGTAGAGGTATGTTTGATAGATATTCTTACTAGAAATCTTAAATCCATGGCAAGGCATTTTAGGCCAAACTACTTTAGCAGCAAATAAAACATCCATGTCCATACATCACGTATGCATGTGTAAATAGGTGCACCTGCTTGTACAATTTGCTTTGCTTTACAATTAGGCCATACACTGTTTCTTCAAGTCTGTTATGCCACTGCATGTGTATGTACATGGGATGTGTATTTACATTTCATCAAAGCTTTTCAGGCATGTCTTTGTCCAAAACATGCTGACAAAATATAGCAAATAATAGCTATCTCAGCAGTAATTATGTCTGCCTGGTGCTCTTCCCCTCCACCCTGGTTATCTTGATAAAGGAGCTGTACAGGAGCCTAGCCTCCATTTCACCCGCCGGTGGCAAAAACTACATGCACAACAAGCAGCAGGCTGAAGATTATGTTCATGCCTTGACCTCGAGACTTCCTGAACCAGTTTGGATTGGCTCTCCCTTTGAAACTACAGGCTTTCACAGGAAGTTCATAAATGGGCCCAAGTCACAGCAATTGACGTAGTCCTAGTATTTTTAACTTGGTTCTTCAAGAACTACCTACAACGGGTGGTGTTTCATGGATACAAAGAGCTGTCTGGCTTTTTCAAAAGCAAATGTCAGTGTGCTGGATAAAATGCAAACCACTGAAAGCAAGTGAGTAATGTAGCTTTTGCTGCTCTGCGGATGTGGTGTTGTGTGCTGTGAAGCTGCATTGCACTCCACCATGTCCCTGTGTCAGCATCACTGGAGCTCCCAATACTGCAGGCAGCCATTGTCTCTGAAGAGCTAAACCACAGGCCTGTGTTCCACACCCCTCAGCTTCAGGTGCATTTGGATCTACTGCTTAAGCCTTAATGCAATCTCTTTTCCCATGTCTCACTCACTACCCCACATCATTTGTGTCTTAGAAATGGTTTGCAAGACTCATTCAGAGGCGTTACAGAAAAGTTCTTTTACTCCCTAAATCCAAAGTACCCTAAGAGGGGTTTGTGAAATGCCCATGGTTTGTTCTATCCACAATGACAAGAGAGACGAGCAGAAAAAATAAATGTTGCAAAGAAACACGAATATTAAATCTTTTAGAGAATGATGGATGCAAATGGGCATGAAAACCTTATTTCTAAGATTTTTATCTTTTTCATACAGCTCTAACAAAATGCAACTGCATTAAAGACATTCCTTTTCGTTCATTTGCTTTGCACCTTGTTATCTCATTACCTGTTAAACACAAACTTAATAGAAAACACTCTTCTTATTTACATCTCTGCATTCCACTAATTGTATGCTATAATTTGAGAGCAAGTTCAAATTCAGAGGTGTTGAATGCATTGCTCCTACGTTCCTTTGAAAAAGACATTTTCATGTTTGCAAATAACCTGATGGAATGGGATGAAAGGTTGTTATTAATGTTAGCAGTTGCATATGATTTATATGATTTCAGAACTATTTAATTCATTTATAATTTAGCAGCTCTGTCCAAGGGCCATGATAGCCCTTAACGCAACTTCTAAAATTCAATGTCTAGTCTGATTAGTTCATGATTTGGGATTTTCTGGTCTATTTTTAACTGATGGACTTTGAAACAAATTATGTATATATTATTGTTTTGAGAAATTTACAGGACTTAAAAAAAGAAGCAGGGCCCCTTCCAGCATATAGGCTCTCTTTTCATTCAGTCAAGAAGTCAGAAACCTTTCTTACTGAAGAACAAAGCAAATTCTCCCCATTTCCCCTGCCAGACACAAAAATTAGATCCACTGGATAAACCAAATATTTTTGAATATTCTTTGGTTTCTGCCTGCAAATCATAGGACCCAGATCCAGTATTCATTTACAAAGTAAGGAGTTAATTTGATGTCTTTTATTTTTTTCACTGATAAAAAAGTGTATTCTTCCAATCTTTCTTGTAAGCATTTCCTGAGAGGGGTGTAAGTCAGCCAACATGGAGAATCTGCCTAGGATACCTAGGAGGGAAGGCCTTGCTTGTTTGGCCAAGGCTAGCAGGTCTTACATAATAATTTATTACAGTACCTTTCTGTTTCCTGGTCTGTGGTTTGCTGCTTGTTTTCAAAGCCAGTGAAGCTGCTCATATCCACATAGCCATCATTCTCATTAGCAGCAGATAATGCCCTGCTGGGATCTTCAAAAAACTCAGTGAAAGTTCCTGCTCTGGTGGATCTCCGAGGAGGAATTTGTATGTTTTCATAGTCAGAACTCATAGCAGGAATGTTCTCATAGTCAGATGTGTCAGCATTGGGAAAAGAAATAGACCTAGGTTTCGTTAATGGCAGTGGCAGGAAAGGAGGTCTGGACCGGTCCTCAAAGGACTCCACCCTTGACACACTCCTGCTGAATGACTTGGGTGTTCCTTTTCTTTTACCATCCTTATAGAAAAGAACAGCTGAGGGAGACTCAGATGCACGGAGCTTACCCACATGCGATTTTAGTTGAGGTGAGCTACTTAGGCTCCTTCCTTCCAGCTCCATCAGCCTAAGAGGCCCATGATAGCTGGACTCCGATGAGGACCTTGAAGAAGAAACATTAACATCTACGTGAACTTTATTCTCACTTTTCTTCTTGAACTTTAGAGTAAGAAACCTCTTAAAAGAAGACTTCTTTTTCTTGGAATACTTAGTAGGTGAGTCATTGTCTATCAAAAGGGAAGGCGAACTTTTAGTGATTGGCTTTTTGGTGATGTAGGCAAGTTCAAACGGAGGTGGTATATCAACAACTGAGGATGGAGTAGATATGCCACATGATGAGAGATGATTTTGCTGGGAAAAACTACCTGAGGAACCATTGACACAAGGCAAGGACAAGTTATCTTCTGTCCTTTTTATTCTAACACCATCCAGTACACAGACATCGCTTTCTCTGTAAACAGAGATAGGTATCTCTCTCCCTTCAACAGAATAAGATCGAGGATATAAAAGAAAGCGTCTTGACTTGGTTGGTAAAGCCCTGTTGGCTTCCACTGGTTTTCCTTCCATTGAAAAGGGATTATTGCTCGAGTCTTCTGTCCCACAGCCATTTCGGGAAGAGGGTAAATCAGTTTCAGGCCCAGTTTCTTCTGGAACAGTTTCTGGGACATAGCCTGGCATTCTCCCAGAGAGAGATCGTGTTCTAGTGACAATACTTTTACGATCAATGGGCAGCAAGTTGTTTTCACCATCCATGCCTAATTCACCCTTTTTACTGTGATCAACTCCTAAATCAGTCTGCATATCATGGACGATTTCATTTTCTTCAGGAAGCACATAAGGATCATCTAGGGAATCACTTTCCTCCAATTCATCAGTCACAATGACCACTTCAGGGACTGCTAGATTTTCATGCAAAACACGTTTGGTCCCACATTCTACATTAATTTTGCCATGCTTACAGATTTCTAAGTTGTCCTCAAGTGGGATCTCTTCAGACGAACTTGGGACACTTTTGCTGAGGCTGTTTGCTTCCACCTCATTGTCTTTGAGTTGCAATTCATCTGACTTAGAGGCTTCCACAGTATTTTTATTATCCTCTTCAACAGTTACAGCTTCTACCTCTGGCTCCATCCCTGGACTACAAGGTAGACTATCAGAAATCATGTCATCTTCATGCAGAGAGGCTTCTTCTGTTTGAAGATTCTCAACTGAATGCTCCACAGGTATTTCCTCGCGACATTCATTCTCACAAGGTGCAATCAGACACCCGTCATCCATATTTTCTGCATTCACAGTTTCTTCTTCCTCTTTCCCAGAGACTTTGTTTGCTTCACAGGCTACCTCTGATGCCTTCTCACTTTTCCTCTCAGTGATCTGGCAGCCATCACTGGCATTTCCTGTGTTTGTATTATTGTGCTCATTTGGGTCTACTTCCTCCTCTTCAGCTGCTGCTTGATGGGTGAACTCTGCTAAACTGTTTTTGGCACTGCGTTCATCTCCACACAGTTCTAACTCAGGACCTGTTTCTTCACTGGCATCCTCAGGTAGCATGTCAGGGTTTGCACAGTCATCATTTTCTAAGTCCCCTTCCATGTTCAAATCAAGCTCTGCATGCACACTGTGGTTATCATTTTGTGCTAGACACCCATCTGCCATTTCTAAAATCTCAGGCAGTTCCTCCTCTTGCCCTAGCTTCTCACAAGCTGGGATTGATTCACCTGCAGGCACTGGCATTGCAATGGTATCTCTACAAGTATCATCTGTTACTTTCTCATCTCTATTCAAAATGTTATCACTGTCAGTCTCACAATCACTACTGTTCTTGACCAGTTCCAGGTTGTAAGAAGTTTCTTGCCTGTTTTTGGTTTCAGTACAATCACCTACAAAATCCTCATCTTCATCTACGTTCTTGGTAGCATTGTTATCCCTATCTGGGGCATCTAATGACTCCTCACAAAGTGCTTTGGACTGGTCACAGTCTCTGGATGACTCCTCAGAGTCTGGTTCCCTTGGTTCAGCAGTATCTGAAGAGTTACAGTGCTCATCTCCGAAGACTTCTCGATTACTGGTATTCTCATCACTAGCAATGTTATCCTCTTCCTTCTCTACCTTTTCTGGAGTTTCTGAGACTTCACTTTCCACAGAGGAATCTAGGTTTTGATCACGCTCACGCTCCAAATCATTAGAGTCTTTGCTGGGCAGCTGAGCTTCAGGAACTACAATGTATTCATTAACTGCCTCAGATCCTAGGCAATCAGCATTGCATTGGTTTCCTCCACACAGTTCTCCACCAAGACACAGCAGTTTTCCATTTGCACATTTATTTAAGTTATTGTTGTTAGAAACACTGGATTTGCCTTCAATGTCAGCTGAGAATTTTGGCTTGGGAGCAATAGGTGGTTTGGGACCCCTAGGCACAGAGTTCGGGTGATGAAGAATATCAGCTCTTGGCAGTGAAGGAGAAAATTTGGAGACAGGTGCTGGAGAAAGATGACCAATAATCTTTGGTTTTGGTGCTAATGGTGGTTTTGAGATTTCTGGAGAAAAGAGACAAAAGTTATGTCAGTCATCTTGGTTTCTTATTAAAGTCAGCAGAATATATCCTGCAATACACTTCATCAGTGACTTGTAATGCAGAAGCAGTCCAGCCAACAAAAAGCTGAAAAGAGAACTGAAGGAGCAAAGCATATGGATTGTCCCTCCATGTGACACTGTAGCTATTCCAGTGAGCATAGTTTAAGGTCACATCTGAACTGAACTAGATGCAGCCCTAACACACTTGGGGAAAGATGTACAGCTGCAGAGCCAAGGATGTATCACACTTCAATCCAAAACATGAAGACGGTTACTGGTTTAAACCCAAGTTATGTTTTCAGTGTGTAGCTTCTTCAGCCCTTTAGTCAGAAGACCCTCCATTCCTCCTGTAAATGCCAGGATCCCTTGCAGGTACAAACTTCTCTAAACATCAAAATGTACTTTAAATGTATTTATGTAAATACATTTATTGTTACGTATTTAACATAAGGCCAGCCTTGTATTTCTACTGGTAGTGCTGACACATATGCAAGGGAAATCAAGCAGACTGGCAATAAACTAGATTGAAGCTATGTGAATTAAATTGTATCTATATCACCATTTTACTCAGTAGCTTGCCTGCCACAGTCATTTCCAGCTGTCTTGGTCCTGAAATTATTATTCTTCAAAAACGAAATGAAATGCTGAAAGACTGCATAAATAGGCAGCAATAGGGATCTTCCCTGGTGCTATTTTTTATGAGATAAAATATGTAGTGTGAAGAAGCCAGCATAACAAATGGTTACAGATGGTAAGAAGTAGGGAGAAGTGGTTTCCTCCTATTGCTGTTTCCGGGCCATCAATAGATAATTACATAGTTTAGCAATCAGAAATCTCTAATTATAATTTTAATTTACACATTCTGGTGGAAAAATGAGAGCCCTCCATTGTAAAGAAAAGCATAGGACAAACTATTTCATCATTGCAAAGATAGAAACAATTCTCCGTGGATAATCTTCATGCACAACACACAAGAAATAACAGAACAGCATCTCAAAAGACAAAAACTGGGACTCTGTTCCTATGTGAAATCCTATCCAAAATCATGGTACAAGCTTCAGAAAGTGTAGCTACTGTGCTGTTGCATTTAGAGCATTTTGAAATGCAGACTTTAGATACGTAGAAGTGCAGACAGTTAGAACTGAGCTGTGCACTGTACTGAGAATAAAGGAATACTGAATGCAAACTGCTTGAAAAAGATTCTCTGATTGTCCCAATATTTGGTGGCATAGTACTTTTCTTATTGTTATCCTAGTATAATTGGAGTAATTTGTACTGAAATAATACTGGCCTATTTGTTTGGTTATACTCTGGGAGACATAAAAGGCTGTTTCTTCTGATCTTCTTAACCTTCCTGAAATTTCTTCTGATACACAGAAAGAAGCTGACAATTTGGCATTCTGATGCAATCAGAACACAAGTCTTTCTAGAGTTATGAGACACCAGAGAGATTTTCTCTAAGTTAAAAACTGAATCAGCGATCTCAGCCCAGAAGGAATGAAAAATCTGTTATAAGCAGGTGCCTTATTGCATATACCGCTTAAGAATTATTCTGTATCTGGAGTTTTAGCCTATCCAGCTGCATGTGGGAGACTTAACTCATGAAAAAGGAGAGAGAGAGAACTGCGTATTCACCAGTCTGCAGTTACTGTGGTGTTTCACAGTATCCACCGCTGGTTTAGGCTGCTGGATGTCTGTCTAATCACAAAATGGGTAACTCGTTTTTCCCCGCCCATTAAATCAGAAGCTTTACATGCTGAATACTCCGCCTTTGCTGAAGTAACATTGCTTCTTTTGCAGGGAGCAGTTGAAGGCTGTAGAGTACTGGAGACTCTTGCCAGTTAAAAACAGGGAGGCAACAGAAGTGGGTTTAGTATCTTGTAAGCCTGGTGCCGCAGCGAGAGCTACCTTTTACATTTTTAAATTAGTTACTGAAATCATGGAACATCCTAAACTAACTTTCTGGTAGTAAAATGAATGAATTTATTATTAGCTAAAACTGAGTCTTTACACCTTTACCACCATAATAAAACATTTTCAGGACTAACTCCAAGAAAAAACCCATCATTTTGGAGGTACTACACCACTTTCTGCAGTGCCTAGCCTTTCTTAGGAACGTATATCCTGGAGTAGGATACAAATATTAGTCTGTTCCTGGAATGTGACAAAACTTGAAGTTTCTCCATTCTCATCCTTGTTCTTTTCAGAGAGTGTCTGTACCAAAACAGTGAATAATGAGGAAAAGACTGGACTTTAGAGAGTGCTGGGACCTTCCAAGCTTGGTCGTATAAACAAATTTGAAATAAAATAATGACAGGAACTCATTTCCTTTAAGTAAAATAACCGTGGAGACATCCACTTAAAAGAAATGCAACTTAAACAATTACCCACTTTCCCTCCAGTGATAATTTTCTACAGCAAAAGGATCACATAATCTTGAGTTTTTCCTTCTGGTACCTTCAGTAACACTGCTATTGGAAGAGAACTTATGGTAATGGAGCCTGTTCACAGTATGATAATAGGCATTGTCATGTCCTTCTCCTACCCACTTGTGCCAGCTACTGGTCACTACTGTTTCCTTACATAGTTTTTTTCCTAACTGCTTTGTCCATTGATCTTGCCTTTCGTGAGTCTCCTTAAACAATTTTCCTTTTTCTTTGGTGGCAGTGTGAGGAAGAGGTAACAGGAGGAATGCAAGTGTTTGTTTAAAAAATAACGCAAACAAAAGAAACCACAGCTTCTTGCCTTTTATCACAATTTCATTCTGCTTCAATTTCTGCTTCCTTTGCTGTCTGAGCCACTTGAAAGGTTCTGGCTGTAACTTCTATATGCAACATTGCACCATATGTATGTGTATGCTCCCAAATAATTGTGCATGTTTATTTTAGGATGTATTTTATGTTGGAGGGAGACACACCCACCTTGTGCTTAAAAGGAAACTCTTGGGGAATACAAATTCCTTTAGCCTGCTCCTCCCCTCATTGTTCAGTGCTTCCTTGCACTGACAAGGACCGCTTCCTCTCCTTGCCCACCTTCCTTCAGGCAACCCTGCATAATTCTATTCCTGCCATGATCCATGTGAAATTACATTACATTAGTCTCCTCCCGTCCAAGTTTCTAAGCAGTCAACAGTAGTCTAGCAGGTCACCTGGTATAGCTCTCCTGGAATAGCAAGCAACCCATGCAGCCTTCACTGTTCAAGTGTTTCTTTGAAACAATATATATTTTGTAGTATGGTATTACCAGAAATACCACAACTACCCACTTTCAAATAATTTCAAATTTAGGATTTCAAATTTAGCCTAGAACTTAATTAGGGTTTATAAGGGACCATACCTACAAAACACCACCACTGCGAACTAACTAAACACCAAGGTTTCACATTTGCCTGGATATACTGTAGACATGTCCCAGGGCCATGGTCTCTGCTAGCGGCTCAAGAAAGTACATAGCTCCAGAGTGCATATACTGGTTCCAGCCTTGACTGGTGCTGCAATCCGGTTCAGGCTTCTTTTAAGATGCTGAAAGTAGCTTTTTCTGACCAACGAACTTTTGTGGACCTGTGCTTCCTCCATGCCTTTGGCACTAATTCAACTCAGACATTTGTTAAAATGGCAAAGGCACTGAGGACAGAGGGCAGAAATGCATTGTTCAGGGATTTGCAGAGCTTTTGGGTGGAAGTGACAGGGGAGGTGAAGGGACAATACTGAAACAGTGGGATGGGACTGCGCCAAACTGCGAATCCTGGTAGAAACCAAGTCTTGTCTGCCACTGCTTCTGCCCAGGAAGAAGGGATTGAAATCCACAGATAGAAAGTGTCTGAGAAATAGGAGGGAGACTATCCAGACAAGGACACGAGAAAGTCCTGTTCAGCTCTGATCAGGAGCTTTATAATTTCACACAGCTATATCAGAATGAAGTTAAAACTGATTTTCTAGAAGATTTTGGTCTAAAGTCAGCAAAAGGCAGACTATATATCTTAGTATCACCATATTTTAATCCTGTAATTAATTGTTGATTTAAAAAATGAACCCTTTATTTCCATTTAGCGCTGCCTTGATTCTCTTTCCAGCACTTAATATGGCTTCTTCCATTGAAAAATTCCATTTATTATTGTTCCTTCCATATTATTAATTGTGCAATATCTGATGCAGAAATAGTTCTCTTTGTTTTACAGCATATAAGTACATCTTATGGAAAAAAGTCTGAGATTACAAAAATTACATAAGAAGTGGAAACAGTTGCATGGGAGCCACTTGAAATGGAAAACATATTCAGACTAGGATTTTCAAATGATATAGGACTGCAAGTCTTACTGTTAAGTGGGGTTCCAGTCCAGATTCAGGTACTAGTTTGACTTGAACAGGTATTAGATATTTACATGGCTTTTGCGAATTTGGACTTCAGGAAATTGAAATATGAGGTCAAAATCAGCAGGCCCCTAAATGCCTCAGATATTTATGAAAATGGTATTTCATGTTCTTTGTAAGTCTGATACTTTTGAGAAGTATCTATCTTATCAGTATGTGCTCTTGTGATCAAAGGTACTCTGCATATAGCAAGAGGGCTCCATAGTGTGAAGATAGACCTATAGTCACTAGTAACTGTCCCAACAATTCCCATAGGAATTTCATCATCTTAAAAGTCATAGCTGCAATATTAACAGCTGGGCTGTCAAAGCCCACCCCACTCTGCTGCTATGTACAGTTACAGGAACACATCCTCTATGATCAGATTGGTGCATTATGATGCTGGGATATCAGATCAATACCTTACAGATTTCTGTTACTATACAACTTTACTGCAGTCATCTATAAATATAATACAACAGCATAATATTCCACAATGAAACAGCGTTGGAGAAGGGGAAAAAATCAGAAGGCAATAAAATCAGGAAAGGGTATGTTTCAATACCAAAACCATCTTGATCCTAAAAATTCTCCTGTGTTTTCACTGTCTCCAGCAGACTGTACATATAAGTCTTGCTGGTGGGCTTAGCAACAAAAAACCACATGTACATGACAAATAATCTTGGTTCTAAACTACTACCATACATTTCTTTTAATGTAATTGTAAGCGTTTGCGATGCTACCAGTTTGGCTGTGTTTTCATAACAGTAACTTAACACTGAGGCAGACAACCTGTTGTTTCATATATTGCTTCCTGGGAGCCAAAGAAGATGGTTAAAATTCTCTGACAGGTCCATACAGCATTTTTTCCTATATCACTTTCAGTAGCAGCTGAAAGAATATACAGTCTGCTTATATCTCTGAACAATCTGGAGTCTAATGTCTGTACACTTTTCATTTTACATCATTTCACCACCTGGCAAAAAAATTACTAGAGGCTAGAAGGTTCTATATATGAAGCTGGTCTGGTCTCTTGTCTCTTACCACAGATTTCCTGTGGCCTTGGGTGGATTGCTTCATCTTTTCATATCAGTTTTGCATCTCTGAGGATAATCCATATCTCCCTTCCTGTTCTCAGCCTGTCATTATTTTAAGTTCAGTGGGATCAAGGCTGCCATATATGCCTGCACATATGACTCTACTTACTGGTGCTACGCATTACTTACTATAATACAATGATAGCCTAATGCTGGTGCCCAAGTTGTACCAGTTAATAAATATCCCTCTCCTTCAGATTCAGTAGGAAGTTCTGCTTTGCACTGATGGGGGAGACATTCCTTGCATTGTGCAAACATACAAAACAAAGGCTGAGAAGGGATATGAGCACTCTATAAATACAACCTGGAGGTAAACACCAGAAGAGGAAAAGAACTATTTTTAAGCAAAAGGACAATGTAATCACAAGAATACATGGTGTTGAATCTGGTCTGGAAACCAGGAGTAGCAGGAGAGCTACCTGAAAAGTTTTTGTTTAGGATATAATTGGAGGAATTATTAAAAGCAGTAATCACAACGGGTGCCGCTTTTAATAATGAAGGCAGTCCCATTCGGTCCTACATTCCTCAAAACTAATAAAGTTTAGTCGATACATCTAATATTCCTTACCCTGCACTTCCACTGACAACAGGAGTAGATAAGAGCTGGTCTGTTTTAAATAATGGAGAGATGAAGAAAGACAGGTAGGAGCATCATTGCTGAAGTTATGTTTGGATGGCTTCATTTTCAAATGAGTTTGTCTCCTGGGAGGGACAGAATCCAGACCAGGATCAGAAAATAGAATGGAACTATCACCAGATTTTAGGACTACTGGAGGAAGAAGAACCTTTTTGCTTTAAATTCAGAGGAGTGGTATAACACATTGATACAACAGTGGAGTGCTGGATTTGATAGAAAATAACTTTTCCAATCCTATGTTACTATGCTTTGGCAAACAATGAATCATAGTTTCCCAACACAGAACAGTTGTAGGGCAAGGTATCTCTGGGCTTCAGGATGTACCCATACATTGCAAGTGAGGTGCCTAGCAATATTTACCCGGAGCAAGCAAACACAACGGAAATTTTTAGGGCTAACAAAGAAGATCTGCTGCTCTTCATCTTTAATTCTAGAAAGAGCTTTAAATTTTTCTAAATAATTCCAGTTAGCAATAATTGTTTCCTATATTGTTATGCTTTTCAGACACATGCCTCATGCCTGAAAATTGGAAAGTATTGGTGAACAGTTTAAAGTTTGCCCCAATTTTCCAGTGGCTTCTTTTTCTGTTTCAACTGTTGAATGCCTGTTCCCTTATTCTGTCTCTTTCACCTTCCCCGTTTCCATCAATAAAAAATCTGAAAAGTTAACAGAAAGGAGGAGGAAGGGTTTGGGTTTGCCTTAGAGAGCAAATTCTGCAAAAAACATTACCTTCCCCCAAAAATATACTCTTGGAAAGAAACTCACAGCAGATTTTCTAGGAACTTCGTGAACGGTTGAGTGTATCCAAGGGAGTAGTGGGCGCACAGCCGTGTCCCTTAGCCTCGCCGGTCTGCCAGCCTGGTTGTCCCCGGAGCACCTAACCTCGCCCGCCCTTGATCCTTCAATGGCTGGGCAAGTAATGGGGCACTCACAACCTCGGGGAGCCACTGAGCACCTGCTGGATTGCGGGGAAAAGGAGGGCCGGCCCTGGACGGAGGGTGCCCAGGGGAGAGATGCCAGCCCCCGCGGCACGGCCCAGAACCTGCCGGCCCCGAAGGAGGGATGCCGGGAGGAAGGGGGACGCGAGCCCCGGAGGAGCTGTGCCTGGGCAAGGGGTCTATCCTGGTGATAGGATGTGCCGGCCCGAGGGAAGGAGGGAGCCGAAGGAAGGAAGCCCGCCAGGCGTTTGCCGGCCCCGGGGAAAAGATGTCCAGAAGCAGAGACCCTTCCCGCGGGCCCGCGCACTTACCGGCGTTGCTCATCTTCCACCCCAACTTCGCTCGCCGGCTGCTCCGGGCGCTCAGCGCATGGCTCCGGGGGCCCCGCCGCCTTCGCCCCTCGAGGCCGCGCCCGGCCCTACAGCCCCTGCGGGGGCACGGGAGCGCAGCGGGACGGCCGGACGCGGACGGCGGGCTGGGCGAGTGGCGGTGCCGGCCGGGGGCGGTCAGCGCCGCGCGCCTCCGCCCTGCCCCGCGCGCGGCCCGTCGGGGGGCGGTGGCGGCGCCGGGGCCCCGCACGGCCGGCGGCGCGCGGGGCCGGACCGGGCGGGGCAGGACCGACTGCGTGCAGGCAGCGCTCGCCGCGGGGCGAGTCCGGGGGTCCCCTTTGGGAGTGAAGGACATGGATGCGGCACGGATGCCCAAGCGCGCGAATATTTAAAGGCGCGGCGGGGTCCTTCGGCCTCCTTTTCGCGTGTGTCCCCCCCCCCCCACCCCCTTCGTGTCCCCACTCCCTTTCCACCGCCCTTGGTCCCCCTTTGCGCTCTACATGGTCCCTTTCAGCCCCTTCTCCATCCCCTCTCCCGCTTTCTCTACTCCCTCCGTATCGCCTGCATCTCCCCCCCTCTCCTTACATCTTTTTCCCTCTCCATCCTTTTCTTCCTGCCCAGTCGTCCTTTCTCTCCATAATTTCCCCACTTCCATCCATCCCCCTCAATCTATTCATTCACACACACACACACACACACACACACACACACACACACACACACTCCATTCCCCTGAGGAACACGACCGCCCCAGCCTAGGACCCTTCAGAGAACGAGGTTCGGGGAGGCCCCCGCCCCGCCCCAGGCGTTTTTTTCTAACCAGGAGCATCCCTGCAGGGCCGACAGCACCTGCTGCTGGAAGCGGGATCTGAGTGCAGAGGACCCAAGCACGGTCCCTCGCATACAAACCACACTTGCTCAGAGCAGTTTCAGGCAGCTGCAGGATGCTGTCTGCAGCCCTCTCCCATAAATCAGCATCTGGCTCAACGAAGTTAACGCAGGCACCTAGTTTTCGGGCTGGTAGCAGCACTAACACCCAAACAAAATTGGATCGCCCTCTTCCTCTCAATGGAGGCATTATACCGCCTTGCTACGTTTCCCAGTGGGGCTGGTATTGCTCACGCAAGTAAGCACAACTTGGCAGATTCCGCGCCCCCCCCCCCCCCCCCCCCCCCCAGGCTAAGAAATCTCAGGGCTGAAGCTGACCTCGAGATTCACTTCCCTAGTCTGGGACGGACCCTTCCTTCCCGGAGCAGGACGGCTGTTTGCAGCAAACCCAGAGTTCTGCAAGCCAGAAGAGAGAGGAGAGAAGTGGGGAGAAGTACCATGTTGTACTTGGCCAGTGTCCAAGTAGGGATATGAAGCTGTCAGTTCTTACTTTGACATTTTGAATTCCCCAGGAACCATTACAATTGCTAACACCATCCAGAGAAACTTAATTTTAAATGCTGTTGTGTTTTTGCAAAGGGCCTAATAACTAACATCATCCTGCTGGCAGGTGCTCTATAGTACAGTCAAAGTTCTTTTCTTGACCTTTCTTTTTCTTGACCTTTTTCTCATTGTGACTGATGGAGTCCAGGGTGCCTTGCACTGTAGCGCACAGACCTCTCAAGAGAGAAAGCAAGCAGAAATGGGAAATGAGAATGGGAAGCAGAAACAGGAATTCTTTGGATGGGCTTGAGTGTCTCCCACTGAGGCTGGTATCCAGGAATGCCGAGTTTTGATTCTCTAGAGGACCCTGGTTGTCTCACTGCGGCTCTAAGTATGCATTTGCAATGCTGTATGGTTTTGGAGATGGATAAATTCACAGTAGCAGCTCTTTCCTTACTACTCTGACTGACATAAAGGCCTATATAGTCCCTCACAGCATAATGTGTCTGGTCTGTGCCCTGGTGCAGGGAACAAAATGGGTTTCCCTGGTCCACCTATGACCAGCTGTCATGCAAGCTTCTTCCATCTTCATGTATTGGTCCCTGATTTTATTCTTGCCACCTGCAGCCTTGATGTCTGTGTCAAGCAAAATAAATAAGATGTCAATACAAAGCAGCATGTGAAATAGCTTCAAGAATACAGATTTAAGATCTTGCAAATGCTGGGGAGAAGTTTATGGGACACAATGGAAAAATAATGCACAATTTTAAAAAATCAAGCACAGTAAGAGTGATTTGGGAAAAATTCCTTGAATATATTTTCCAGGAGAATAACTTGTTGGTTAAACAACTGCAAAAAAAAAAAAAAAAAAAAAAAAAAAAAAAAAACCAGTAGGGAAAGGGGCAGCAGGAAGGGAAGAAACAAGTTTTCACAGAAGAATTGAGAATGTTGGCTGCAGAATTTGGGGGAATGTCCAAATAAACCAAAAAACATAGTCTAGACTACAAAGTTTCCTCATACCTAAATACATAGTGGAAGAATGGTTAAATATGTTACTATCTAAACAAAGCCATTGTAAAAGAGATGTTGCAATTAGACTAGATGGTATTGTAATTAATATAGTATTTCCATAGTGCCCTTCACACAAAATCTTTTTTGGTCTGCTGTAGGACAAAGAACCATGATATTCATAGATTTTGAGCCAAACAATTGATTTGTGAAAAATTTCATTTTTCTGTGGAAGTAGCTGAACACTCCAGCGGAACCCTATACTTAACGACAACGAGAACTTGTCAGGAGTTAGGAACTCTCATTCCTAACATCATGCCATTAGCTCAAAGCCTGGCTAAGGGGCAGACATCGCCCGAGGTTAATTTTGGGACCTAGCTCTGTACAGGCTGAATGCTTCTCACAAGTTTCTGACTGCCTGTGCTCAAATCTGCTTCCTAATGTGAAGAGCATGGTGCCAGGGTACCTCCAAGAGTTATTGACTCCTTTCTTTTGTCAGATCTGATTGGTTTGAACTTTGAACTGATTTGTGGTGGTTAAAAATGTAACCAATGGACTGCTACAAGATATTGTACTCTTCACCAAGGAATGTGTTCTTGAGCAGTTCAGACGAATTTTGGGCTCCGAGAACTGCTGCATGGGCAATTAGACTACAATTTGGATTCAACAGGGAAAACCCCCGAAAATCTGTGCAACTAAAGTATACTTAGTAAGCAAAAGCCTTATATTCTTTTTATTATTAGCCTAAAAGACAATCCAGGGTGCAATTTCCTGTACTGAAATGATGAAATGTTGTGAGAATTTTGTAGTTAAAGGCAAGTAAGAACCAAAAAATAACTGCTTGAAATTTGTCTGTTTACTCTGTAATCCTCTTGAAAAATAATGGGGAATGATCTGTATTACAAATGGAAGAATGGGAAGGTGAATGCATGTGAACATGTTCAGGAGATGCTTAAGGGTCAAATCAAGTTTTAGCAGCCAGAAGAGGAATCTCTGCTTTTGCAAGCATATCCTGCAATTAAGGTTTTAAAGGGTGGAGTCCACACCACATAACACATTCCTTGAAGTAAGCAGAGTTCAGAACAGAAAAATCATTTTCCCCGGGGAGAACCCATGACTTAATTGATGAGAGGTGGAATTGACACATCTAATTTCTTAAGTCGTCTATAGCAATAAATGAAGCATATATTTTAAAAATAATTTTCACTAACTTTTAATACTGAGATGTCTTTTAACAAAGGATTACATAATATAATAGGGATTAACATAACCCAACTACCCATTTGACAAATTTTATGAATTTAAAACTCAGATGAATGTTCTAGGTTTATAGGTCTCCATCCAGCAGCTGTTTTAAGTACATGTTTAAATTTAATCAAGTGCATATAATCTGTTTTAAGTAGGGTTACTCCGTATGCTTAAGTGCCCTGTTAGATCAAAGCTATCTGGCATGCTGGAGTCATTTTTTTGTCATTGTAACATAAGCTAGCACTCTTTTTGCCATTTTAATGGAGCTCTATAGAGTCTGTCTATCATAATATACTACCTAAGCGTCCTAATTGTTATTTTTAAGCCTCTTTATGTTATTCCACAGAGGTGTTTGCCAAGATGAGGTCTGCTTCTTTATAAGCAGTGTTTCAGGGCATTTTTCATGACCTTTCACCCTTCTGTCTCTTTTTCTTTATGGTTTATAGGTTTGGATTTTGGGGGTTTGGAGTTACTTTATCACTATTTCTGTGTCAGTGGCCTTACTAAAAGAAATTTTCTGGCATTGAACTAAAAATGCTGGGGGTGAGGGAAGAGGGTGTGTTTGACCTCAAAATGACATTGGGCTAAACTTAGTTCCTAGTAGGCAGAATTTCAGAAACCAACATTGCTTTATAAATCTTCATATGCATCTGGTCTTAGTTGCCTGAAAAATCACCTATTTTCATATTATTTTGATATTACCTGGAACATTCTAGCTGGTAGTATGCCACCCAAGAAACCACAAGACAGAGAGAAGTGGTTCAACAACACATCTCTCTTGGTGACCTGGCAAACCCAAGAGTGTAGATCTATAGCACAGGGTACATAGGGTAGCTAATCCCTTGTATTTCTCTTTGTAAGTATTCTTGGGACATCTGAAAGGCTGAATGTGTTGGGGAAAATTGTTGTATTGGCAGGGATTCATGCCGATCAGGCCTACTTTAATGTTATTCTACAAAAGCATTTCAATTTTTGCAGTAAAGTGGTGCTGCATGTTACAAAAAGTGAAATAATTTACTAAAGCAGGATGAAAAAAAGTGTAGCTCTTTTAATAACCATAAGCATTCCTTGGTATGTAGGATAAATTTAAATGTAAAATATGGGCAGCTGTGATGAGCTGAGCATAGTAATAGGTAAATACAGTAAATACTGGTAGGTAAACACTTTTCAGTTATTTATCTTTTCTGTGATGTGGCACTAGAGCCAGATGTCATTGCTACCTGTGTCTGTGGAACTTTATATCCTTCAGTGACTTGGCATGTCATCTCCCAGACTTTCTTGGTTTCTTTTTCCTCTCTGCTCAAAAGGCTGACTGACACCAAGTCAGGCTCAGAGACAGAACAGTAGGGAGTGCTGTAGTGAGAGTCCTGACCAGTCAGTATTCCTCAGTGGCCTGGCAAACCACAAGAGATGTGCTGTAGTAGAATTGGAGTTGCATTGGCAGGATGTGTCTTAAATTTGTAGTTCTGTAGTACTCCAAGTTTCTTCAGCGAGAAGTTAATATTCTCTTGAGAGTTCTTGATAGAGGAGGAAGTTGAAGGACCATCGCTCAGATGAGATCTCAAAGATTATTGGTGAAAATTTCTTTGAAAGACAGAAATGAAAACAAATGTTGTCATGTCCATTGGAGACTGAGATGAAATCCTTCACCCTGCAGGAGCCCATATTGCCTGGCTAAAACATAAGCGTCTGAGAGCAAAGCTTGTTCATAGCAAAATTTTACAGCATTAGCTGATCATCTCAGCACAATTCAGCACAATACTTCCTGGCATATAATGGTAATTTTTCCTATTTTTGAGCACCAATACACCTTTTATGACAAACAGTTTGCTTGCTGCCTTCACTCTACATTTGTGTTCTTCTTTACATCAAAACTGATTGCAAAGAATGTGTTGTATATATGTCATAGCCCGTTGCTGTTGTATTGAGGTGGGTGAATAAAGCGACATATAGACTCTAAGGTCTCAGAAGGTAAAATGCTGAGTTTATTAGACATCAGTTTCTTTTTATAGACTCTTCTGATAAAGCTGGACCTGATTGGTCCTCAATCAACACCCCTCACGTCATTGGCTAATTAGGAACAACGTTTTTCTTGTAAACATCTTACAAGTAATTAACATGTTCAAAACACCAGCTGCAAAGATAAGGGATTACTTTAATTCTTTCTCTGAATTTTCTCAAAACTTCCCAGGGCAATGCCTGTGAAAGTTTATCTGACTCTCTCCCTCTGACTAGACTGTCCGTAACCACAATAGCTTTGGCCCCTGATTTTACATCCTCATTAAAGGCAAGAGAAGCTGAATGAAGACAAACACAAAGGAAGTGGAGAGGAAAAGAAGTATGGGAAAGTTATAGCTACATGATGAGTATTCTGTCCCATACAAGCAGTTTGTTACTTCGCAGCATACATTTTTTCACAGCACTGTTTCGCAATAAAAGAGAAGGGATTACAGTTACCAGTTATTAATGACTAACGCTGCAAACGTGCTGTCCATTACATAGTTAAGAGAGCTCATTTCAGACTACAGGAGATACTAGATTTTGAAAGATGGTTGATGTGTACAGACCCCAGCATGCCACAGGAGAGAGAGGCTACAAGGATAGTGGCATCAGTTCCTAGAAAACTAGTCTGTGTTTTTATTCCTTACAAAGGAATACAATTCTGAAATCCTCCAAACATATCTTTGACTCTCACTTGATCAAATGAAGATCTGATTGCTTCACTCATCATTTTCAGTACAGGGCCCCTAGTAAGAGCACCAGTCCTCTCAGGAGGGAGATTTACGTGTTTCCATTCAGTCTCACAGTGCCATTGAGGTTCCTCTGATGCATCAAGCTTATGAACTTTTTACTTCATAGTATAATTGTAAGAAAAGAAGATTTGTAGCCAATTGTGCAAAATCGGAGAAACCCCACATTTGGGTCTACTCATTGCTCACTGCCATGGAAATTTTCTTTGCCAGTCAACTGCCCAGATACCTGATTCTCATGTCCTGAATTAGTTTTTGCCAATGTCTTACCGAGGTATGACTTCATTTAATGTAACTTAGCTTGGTGCCTGTATTTGTAAAATGTCAATACAGCTCTACTGGCAACAAACAGAGAAGTAGCTGAAAGTACATTTTGATGGACTGGCCTACTGCAGTTACTTGTTTCTCTCCAAACTTTCACATCCTTGCAGATGCTATCCGTTATACAAAGCACAAGAGGAAATAGCATCAAAAGAATCAAATGGTGACCTGTGAGCTGAAGGATGGCAGACAGGTGCTTCAGACATCACTCAAAATAGCCAAGTGTAAGTGAGGAGCAGTACCATTGAGGGTCAAATGTTATGCAGGTGTAAATTTGATGTCAGTGAAATAAAAATTGGTCACCAAGTCAAAAAGGCTGAGACTTGGCTTAAAGAAACTCATCAGCACTGGGGATCTTCAAGAGCTGAATTTCAGTTCTTGAAGTCAGTAAACACTCTTGCTAAATTTCATTTCAAAAAGGGGGAAAAAAACCCTCACCCAGCTGGAGAAATTTTGACTGGTTTCCTGTATGTGATGGGACCATGCCTTTGATACCCCCCGATAAATGCAACAGCAGTGGGTCATCAGTGAGAGAAAAAGTTACAGCAATGATGGTTACTCTGAGCGTTGTTTTGAACCACAACAATAATTACACACCTCATTTTATCATGGCTATGTACTCGGTGCAATCTGTTGTATGAGAGCTACATATAGGGAGGAAGACAAACGCCCATTTCCTCTCAGTATTTGGATTTGTTTTGGTCTCGCGCCAGTGAAAGTCTCAGTCTAGGCACCTTCCACCACAAATCCTCACGTTTACTGCACAAGCTACTTATCACTAGGGCCTTTTTTGGCTGTGGTAGACCTTGGCTGCATTGATTAGTACACCCACTGACCCAGAGTGGGGTTGGCAGCTGCATTCTCCATTTCCTGCCCAGGCATCTGCTGCCCGATTGGAGGAAAGTAGTTCTTAAACCTTCTTCAAAACAGGAAACTTTTCTTCTCCCTGCTTCCTGAGATACAGGAACCGTCTCCGAAGCAACCCGTAGACAAAGACTCATATTAACTATTGGGGCGCCATAACAGATATAGTGGGAGTTCATAATTCAAGCCACAACCTACACTGAAAGCTTGGAAAGTGCCTCTCTCTGCACCACTGCTCCCACCTCTCTGTGCCTACATTGCTGCCTCTTTAAACAGTCTGGATGTTAAGTAGCAGATGATAATCCTATCCACTGGAAGCATTTGTAAACACTTTTCATCTTCATGATTAAATATTGATCTTGTGCCACCAATCTCTGGAATATAAATTTGTAATATTGCCCCTCTGACTTTGCATTGGAGAGGTTACTGAACACGGCAACATTGCCACTCTCTTTTTTCAATTTTTTAATGACAGTACAAGTAGTACAAAAAGTATTGATATCTCATGCTTTGCTCTTTGAGTAGTTTCCCACTTATGATCAAGCCTCCTTTAGTAGTCGGAAGTGGAGCTTTCAGCAAATCACTGCAGCTTGAATGCAGTCCATTGTAGTCCTGGAGAAAACTACGTGCATGCTTATAGTTTGCAGTTTGCATCACTGAAGGCTTGTTACTAGCAGAGCCAGTGAAGCATAGCTGAAATTAGTATAAACTTCTGTAATTCTGCATTCATAGAGAGTGTCAAAAATTTTACCCTAAAGCTCTGATTTGGTGGATACTTTTAAAAGAGCCTGCTGGTCAGCTGTATCTGATAGGTGGTTAAAGTGCACTTCAGAGCATAAAAACAAACACAGTAGATGAAAATCATAAACGGTGAGAAATCTTTGTTCTTATTATTGGGTTTGGACATAAATTCTACCTACATGATCATCTTTTCACAGCAAATGCAAAGCCCCTGTCAGGTCCACCCATAAAGCTGAGCAATTTGGATGTCTGAGTAATTTTCCTGGTGTTAGGCTTAAGGAAATAGAGCAGTAGGATATAGCAACATTCAGAAGTCACCCTTTTCTTTGCATTCAGCTACTTTCTCACCAAATACTTCCTGACAGTAGAGTGCTACAATGGAGGATTCCCCTCAAACTGTCTGATTTCCTGCCAGCAAGCTATGCTGTTAATCCTAGAGTGGCTGCCTTCAAAATCTAGACTAATTATTTTGCCTATGACTCTACCCCTGGTAATCAGCAGGTAACAGGGGAAGCTGTTATGTAATAGTGGCTCATGCCTGCTGTAATCCAAGCCACCTGAATTGCCAGTAGTGAATAGATATGCGTTACAGAAGGGTTTCTCATTGTTTCTAGTGATTTTCATACACACAGAAGCCTGTCCTTTCACCGCAAGTGAATTTTAAAGGGAGAAGCAATTTGCCAAGAGAAGCAATTTCTCTTGATAAACTGACTGATCTGGGTCATAAGGCAGACAAGCTCTCCTTCAGTTCTGTCACCAAACTAGGGGAGAAACCAGTATATTTTAAGCTAACTACATGCTGTATGTAACTTTTCTGGCTTTAGCCTAGTCGTAAATGCAAGAAGAATGTAATGAGACACAAGCTGGCTGCTTATGGTCTTCCCAGTTCATGGGTGTTTCTTTGTTCTTTGGAGGAAAAAACTTAAACCTAGCTCTTAAAAGGTGATGTTATGCTGCATGAGGAGAGATAATACAAAAGTGGTGTGATCAGAATATGGAAACATTTTTCACAGTGGTCGGGACTGTGGGATAAACTGCTTGTCTATCTATCCTTTGGGGCCATTTATGCTGGGATCCTTATTTGAGATGAAAAAGTTGTGAAATGCCCAACATCTCCTATTTTGAGCACCTCCCTCCTTGTTTCTTCAGTCTCTCTCATAGGTAACCAAGACCATTTTTTCTATTCTACTGTGTCTAGAGTAGGACAAGTGGTTCCAGGGTGTTATTCCATGTCCTGGCTGCAGTGCAAGTCAATGTGCTCCAAGTGAAAGTGCACATGAGGAAAGATGTGAGGCACTCCTGCAGTTCTGACTAAGTTCTCACCGAGCCAGGCAATTAACTTTTTGAGCATGCTCTCAGGCACTGGTATGGATGGTGAGAAGCTCCACTAATACTGATTGTAATTTGGTGAATAAGCAACACAGGATGCGTGAACGCCTTGTGGAACCAATGCACTCAGAAATGCTCCTCATGTGGAGAATCAAAACTGAAATCTCTCTTTTCTGTCTGGCATGGCTTTGCCTCTAGCAAGCATTTCTAAGTAATTACAGCTATTTAAGGGTGTAAAGATCCCTTTCATTCCTAATTTTGACATTAGGTTTCATTTCACTGAAATTTCTCTGGGGAAGGTATCCAAGCAGCCTACTTTGGAGCACTTCTTTGATGTCCTCTAGGCAGAACTGCCAAATAAACATTGTTCCTGAATGAATCAGTCCCCATTTATATATTTGGAACATTTTTAGACATCACCAGGAGAAGAATGTGTACACAGCCACAAGAAAGTGTTTGTACAACCATTCTGTCAAAGCAGAGCAAGAGTATCTTCTGCCCATTTTGTGGCAGTACTTTCTTTCAAAAGCATTGAGCCCTGGAATGAATGAAACTTGCCTTCTCATAAATTTGTGTCATTCATGGTTGCCTTTCAAGTGGAACATAGTGTGAAGTCTGATTTTAAGATCTTGCCTGTAGCTGGGCTGTAAACAAAAAACTTTCTGAATTCGCTAGTGTCTGAGTGGACTCATACTGCAGTTTCTCCTGTACTGATTCCTCCTCTCTGGTCTACATGCCAATCCCAGACTTTGATCTTCAGCGATGAGCATCAAAAGGAGAGTAACAAAGTTCAGCAGAAGGAATTTTAATGTGGAGGATTGAAGTGACAAGACACACAACAAGTGTATATGCTGGGTAGTAGCATTTATGAACCTTTAAAGCTGGGTCAGAGCTCCTAGAGTCCACTTCTGATCCAAGCAGAGAAAAAGGGACAAAATGTAATCAGGTGACAATTTTTAAAGCTATTTAATTTTCTTAAGTGTTTTGATTCATGAGGACAGAATCACTGTCCCATGTCATCACTGTCTCTATCCTTTCTCCTGTAACCAGGAGTCTTCCACAGTTTCTTAGCCTGCACCATTTTTCAGACTGTTCGCTCAAAGTTACAGAGGCATTAGCTTATATACTCTCAATGTGGATAAAAGTATATTGCTTTCCTAAAATCAGGATATTGGATTTTTTTTTCCAGGAAGCTAGAAAAAATTTTACCTGAGTTTCCATCACTCCAGGACATCTCTATTTTTGCTTAGACGTGTCAGTAGCATACACTTTCCATGATTTTTGTATTCCTTAGTTAAGACAATAGTGATAAAACCATTTTGTACAGGGGTAATTATAACTGATTATTTCCTATCCTTAAAACAGAGACATAGAGTTTTAATGGCTTAAAACAATTTCTTGTTTTGCTCTGCATACCTTTTCACTAAATTAGAATTCAAGTCATGCTAGTTCTGGGACTTTTTTTTTGCAGTTCTACATATTTTCTAAGTGTCCTTGCTGTCATAATGAAGGGTTCTTCAAAGTCTTGTGAAGTTCTGTGGTTTCAACATAGTGGGAACTGAGAAAATGATGTGGGGAAATTAGGAAAAAGAATTTGTTCTAGCATTTTTTTCCCTTCCTTGGGCACCTCGTAGTGGGAGAGGAGTTTAAACCCATTTTTGCAGATTCTCTTGAGCACTGGTATGGAAGGACTCTGAAAACAAGTGTGTTTCCTTTGAGAGGAACTTTCTCTTCTGTAAGCTGAGAAGAGAAGGGAGCCAGAGAGGCTGGGAAGAAAGAGGTCTGTTTCTAGAGGTCAATGTGAACTGTGAAAGGGTTTTGCTCCTAATTCACAAGACCATCCTGGACCCTGAGACTTGCCAGATTTCTTACATTAAACGAGGGAAAGGTTTGCTTTGATTGAACTGCGTATCTGGTGTATTCTACAGACACCTCCCCCACTGTGGTTCCTTTGCCCTCCAAACCCAGGACCTTTCTGGGGGCAGTCTGCCAGGGCTGCAGTTACTGTGAATGGGGTGCACACAGCATGTCTCTTCCTATGTACCCACCCTTGCCTGATTATCTAGCCTTTATTTACAGCACCTGGATAAATAAGTGGGTTTTTAAATTATCTTCTCTATGGTTAGCTTTGGTGATATTGATTCATGAAAAAGGAAGATTTTGACTGACCAAGGGGCAAAAATACACGGGATAATACTGCATATCTAAGTGGCCAAAGACCTAATCAACTTTTAGAGAGCAGTAAAAATCTCCACAAAATCAGCAAATTAAAAACATGTTTTTCATTTTCCAACAACAGGGACTTCAAATGTCCTCCATTTTTCAGTGAAAAAAGGACCTATTTGCTCCTGGCTTTTAAAAAGAGAATATTATTTTGTATGCATTTTGCCAACAGCTGATAAATATTTCTGCAGATGGACTTTCAAAGAAAAACATGTTTTTCTGTCTCTACCAGCTTTTTACTTCCTTGCTTTACACAATTGCAGGAGAGAGAGTGAGCAGTGAGGAAGGTGGGGGTAGTTGTGGCTATTACTGTAAGTCTTTTTTTCCCACATCCAGTTTTGTTAACAGATATAAGACATGGCAAAACATCTTTTTCTTCATCAAGAAAGTAAATTTTATTTTGCTGCTGACTTAAAAAAATTTTATATATATATATGTCTGTATATATATATATATATATATAAAAAATATATACACTATATTATATTTTATATATTTTTAATATATACAGGAATATATATATATAAAATAGATATATATATTTCTGTATATATATAATATATAATATTTTATATTTATATATATATACAGGAATATATATATATATATATTCCTGCCCCCCTGCCAGCTCCAAAAGTCAAACTGATTTCTTGCATTTAAATTGCAAGTAACATTTTGAGACCTGCTGGCACTTTTCAGATTGACAAGCTTGTGAGAGCTTGTGAGTTTGAAGAATAAGTGACAAAAAATATTCAGAATGATTGTAGCTAGGCGTCTGTTGTATGTGTGAAAGCACAATGTTCTTACACGTACTGGTAGGTCTGTGCAAATCCACAATCTGATTCTGAATTCAAAATTTTGACCTAAAGTCTTCAGCATGGTAAAAGCTGAAAAACTGTGCAGTATTGGCTCCCTTATATTGCAGTTATTGTAGATTACAATTGTAACAGAGTGTCTTATAACAAACACCTTGGTTCTTATTAAACACATGTACAACATCGAGGTGAGCTTTTTATTAATATATATGACTATATATATGACATAGATATACCAAATGCAACTGTAATTAGACATGTTAATTCTATCAGTGTAAGACCATATTGAGTCTTAAGTACTGCTCATGACCACACATTCTAGAAAACCAGTATGTCAATGTACAAGCATATCTTATTGAGTGTGTATGAAATTTTCAGATGCAGTTAGTGGGCCTGAATGCTTCAATTTTGTTCCATTCTGAGCTGCAGAAATGCTGTCTTACAGCTGTAGTGGCAGCTGTAGGTGCTGTGGATGTTAAAGGACTAAAAATCTTTAATTTGCCTTGCAAAAAATTAAGAATCTGCATTTTAGAGGCCACTTAAAAAGTCTCTTTATGGGTTTTTTCTGCTTTTAAATTCTTACTCGAATTTACATATTATATCTAATTAAAATACTTCATCTTCTTGGTGGAGTGATATGAGTGAAAAGAAATGACATAACTCTAGACATAGCTATTGTTTTACATTTCCCTGGAAAGCCATATGACCACATGGGATCTTGTGCAGATAAAATATGGCTATTTTGCATTTTAACAACGGTGAAAGTGAAATAAAATCTGTGGGCTTAACAAACCTGTTGATAGTGTAGTAGGTGTTGGTGAAATAAAAATATTTAGTCTGGCTTGACAGTTTGTCAACAGCACTTTCAATCTGTATTAAACATTGAGTACTGTCTTAAATATCATTCCCTGTAGGGGACGTAACTGTCACCTGTCTTCTTCAGGTGATTGCTTGTGCCAAAAATGACAAAATTTAAGTGTTGTTGGTGACATCATGCTGGCCAGTGTGTGCTATATAGAGGGAAAGCCTTCTTTTAATAGGGTGTTGGAAGAACCAAAATTTTCATGGGGACTGTTAACCTGGAAGCTGCTGTGAGTTGCTTCCTGTCTAGCTCCACATTGCAAAATGTGTTTCTCCCACCTGCCAGGGATATTTCTTGGGATGCTACATAACTGTGCATGGTGCCACTGAATGGAATTAGGCAGTTTGTAAAACACAGGAGAGGAATGCCTAGATGGGCCAGGTAGCTCGTGACCATCACACGTATTGTTGTACTTTTGCCAAGGATCTGGCTTATACCCTGCTCAGTTTGTTCTGTTGGGAGTATTACTGTGATGGACGGGTAGACAAATTCTTTGGATTATGCAGTATGTGGCTGAACAGGTCATCTGTTATTTTACCTAACTCAAGACTCTCTGCTATCACTGACGGCTGTCTGAGCAGAGCTCACAGACCTCATTGCTATTTCTTGAGGTGAAGGTCTGCTGTTCATTTTAATACGTCCGTTTTCCATGGGAAACATTGCATCTTTTTGCTTATGTTCATTCTGGTTGTCTTCCTCTTACTTGGATGCTTTTGGGAAAGCTGGAGGGGTCTATACCAATTCCGTGGTGCATGACTTGAATTAAATGCAAGACACAAACATTTTGGCAGAGATTTTTCCATCCAAGAAGTCAATAGGGACAGGCAGAGAGGCACACCGTCTTTCCCTGACCGGGTAGGTGCTACTGTCAGACATGTGCTACTGAATAAGAACTGCTGGCAAGCACTACAGTTGCCTTTGTGCACTTACTTAATTTCGTGCTTTTTTACCTGGGGGAGGGCTCTGGGAAAGCAACAGAAGTCTCCTCCCTCAAAACCCCAGCGCTTCTATATAATTATTTCCTTGGAAAAATTAGCTTCCCATTTTCAGCCCCTCTCCAGAAGAGCTTCGAGATTCCCCTGTGGAGCTTTGACTTTGGCAGGCTCAGGAGACCACGGCAGTATTGCTTTACCCTGGCTACAGAGGGTCCTGGGCCTCGCACACACCCTGGCAGTTCACGCCCTGTGGGCTCCTGGCCCTTCAGGATTGTGCCTGGGACCATCAGCCCCACAGCCCACGCCTGCTCAGCAGCTGTGGAGCAAAGAGGGGCGCAGCTGGTTCTGAGGCTGTCTGACAGGGCAAGCCTTCGGTTTGGTACAGCCAAAAGAGACACTGCCTGTGGTACATTGCTTGAATGTACGAATACAGCTGCTGTTTATTGCCTTGTTTTTCAGGGAAAGCCTTCAGTAAGTTCAGAGACTCAGGGAATTTCCACTATTTTTCTCAGCGCTCCCCCCACCCCCTTGGCCTTCAGACACACACATTGTGTTGTTTTGACGTAATTTCAAGCAAATATTTTGCCACCGAGAGGCAGTGCAGGGTCACAGAGGTCCTCCAGGCTTGGGCTTCAGGCTTTCAGCCCTCCCCAGTAAACAATAGCTCTATAACTCATTAAAACTCCCTTTTGATTACTTTTTCCTGTTTCTGATTGTTTTGGAGCAGCAGGGGTGGATTCCACACTCAACAAACTTCATTTTCCTACTGCTAAATTTAAATGTCTCTGAACTGAAGGGATTTGCTAATCTCTTTGGCAATAGCTCCATCAAATACAAACTATAACTTAAAACAAAATTTAGACTATTTCTGAATGCTACAAGGGAATTGTGACTTGGTTTTGCAGAACAATTTTCATGTCTAGGATTTTTATTTAACTGTCCCTTTTTTTCCTTTTTTTTCAGACAGAGAAGTTACCCAGACTCTAGTACCTTTTCTGTTGGTTACTGTACCCTCTTCATTTTCAGATTTAGTAATAGTCATGTTTTCCCATTATGGCCTGCGTGAAACCAAGCTGGTAATCTTGCTCATCTGCTATTTTCTTCAAATTCATTCATTATCTTCTGCTTCACATCATTGATTCAACACTCCATTTTCTGTCTCTATTCTCTGAATGCTTTTTCACTGCATGGTTTTCTCCTTCTTGCAAGTCACCTGATTTACATGATCTACCTATAAAACTCCCTCGCTCAGCTGACTTCCCTGACAATTGCATATTCCATCTTTTATTTATAGCAGGGGTAAACTCCCAAATTGTTTTCAGCAACCTCTAGTTTCCTTGTAGGCCAGATTAATAAATTAATAATTTTCTTTGATGGACAGCAAGGAGAATTTAGGACAGCGAATTGCAAAAAATCCAATTCTAGGGAAGAATATGTGCAAATTTATCCATCCACATCCTTTTATCACACACACTGCCCACACATACATAGACTCTAATCTGCTCAATCTGTACTAATCTAGCATGAAACCCGCTTTTCAGATATAGTGCAAAAATGATAAAATAACCAATTAAAATGTAATCTGTATAGCACAGGTCCCTTATGTGGATTTAATTAGGAAGACAATAATTTACTTCTGTCATTTTTAAACCCACAACTAGGATCTCTGGGAGAACATATATATATGAACATATATAAAGATGCAGTGTGTCCTGACAACCTTCTTGGAAATTTGCTGTTACTATTTGTTATGCATGCCAAGGAAAAATATATTTTTCCTGCCCAAAGAGCAGACATCTTAAACAAAAGCTAAACAGACTGCAAAAGCAGATAAATACTGTTGGGCATCCCGTCCCTCACTTCGTGACTGCCCCTCGCTTCCCCTCATCCTCCTCCCCACCCTGCTAGTTTGTTCTCGGTTTTTTGTTTGTTTGTTTTACTTCCGTTGCCACTGGCTCAGTTTTAAGCACCCTCTGAGCAGAACAACTGTAAAATGACACAGTGTAGTAGATCCTAGAGTGGACTCTGTGCCTGGAAGGCAGAATGACAAAAAGACACTTCCTCGAAAGAATTATGTAGCTTTTTCTTCTAACAGCCTAGCTACTAAAGTTGTCCTTTGCAGGATAAGCCAGGGACAGAGACAGAACTGTTCTGTCTGTAGCAAGTGCTGCGTAGTCTTGCAAGGTTTGCTACCACAGTAATGAAACCATGTTCTTTGCCTCAGAAAAGACACGTGCCTCCACTGTGAAGTGGACAATTTTGCCATTGAGGATGAAAGGGAACACCTTTCTGCACAGTCTGGAGGTGATAGTGCTTCAAGGTGACAACTAGTGGGTTTTAAATCTGAATGGAAACTTAAAAGTCACCTTAATAGCACACTGAGGTGTTGCTGCTTCCACAGCACGACTTGCTCCTGCCACATGAACAAGCATGTTTTGCTTGTGGTGGTCTTCAGAGAGACGCATTTTATATATCTGTCACGCCTTTGGCATGACAAGTGATACACTACTGCAGAGTGTGAGATAGAGCTGAATCTATCTGAATTTCATCTTATTCCTAACTGTTTTATAAGGTATCTCTAGATGTGTAAACAGTAAAGCAATAATAACACATCACAATGCACTCATCGCAGACCATGAAGAATAATAGCCTATGAGTCAAGCAATATGCCCTCTCTAAATGATATGATGCTTCTTGCAGACAGGAATATTAATCACTCCAGGAACTGACAGGATCTGATGAGAGAGACTGTTATTAATATTATCTCCCTTGGAAACATTTGCAATGGTAATAGTAATTTTAATAATGCTGGAACAAAATCAGCTGGGTTGGCTACCTTTGTAGCAAATGGGAACACTGAGGAAGGCAATACATAAACAGAGAGACTAATTCATGAAGGAGGTGGACCACATTTCTCTCTTGACAGCTCAGACATGATAAGGAGATGGGGAGGGAACTTTTGGTTTTAAAGGTTGCATTTGCTTCATCAATTGTCAAAATCTTGTTAAAAGTCTAATTCAGTTATGATGTTTTTGTCGCTGTCCAGAGACTGAATGTATGTTTTAGAGCGGCCTTATATACAATTTTTGCCACAAGCAATTTACTATGATTATATTATTCCGATCTGGCTGGTTCCCAAGGAGCCTCTGAAACCAAATCGTATCAGAGGAAGATGAATATTAACAATCCTATCTCTCTCAGGAGAGCTAACAAAAGAATGGAGATCTCACATTTAGGTTCAACAGAAAGAACTTTGAAATGGCCATGGAATTATTGACATCAGGTCTCAAGATTCCTAGTTCAGTTATTTACTGCTTGGCTTTTCTGCACCTGTGCCAAAAGCCAGCAAGATTACAGTGGAAATAATGAATTTGTAAGCTAAATAATGAGTAACGTGTCAATAGGAGAACTGTCATAAGGGTTTAGTAGGAAAACAAAGCGCCAAGAGGACTGCATTTGATTTCTTCCTTTGTTACATTCTGCTTTACATGAATATGCCATCTGCCTTAGAGTACTATATACCAATTAATAATGAAAAAACAGATACATTTGGAGCAGTGCTTTAGGCAGATGGCAAATTGCCCAATCATTTTTTTTTAAATATTAAACCAAATAACTCTATGACTTATCTTAAGACTTATCTCTGAGCATCTAGTATGATACATTCAAGCTGTGTTGATAGCTATGACTGGCAGTGAATCCACCAATGCTGCATTGCATTCCCAATTGGAAAACTATAATAAGGCACTTGGCTTTAAAACTTCTCAGGTAAAAGGAGGAAAAATAAATTAAATTGTAGAAATTGAGACATTTTCAAACCTTTCTTTCTGGACCAATTCTCTTTAAACTGGTATAAACTAAAGAGAAAATTTAGGCTCCTCCCAATGTATTTACAAGATGCACAGAAAATAGTTACCCGTATATGAATTATCTTATCCCTGGAAAGGGTGAAGTAAGATGCTTATTTAGTTGCTCATGTGAGCAAGATGCTGATAAAAAATTCTGAAAAAAAACCCTCACCATTCCAGAGCTTAATAATTTAAAATGGGGGAAAATACTACAGCTCCAGCCCCTGCATACTGCTGCCTGAGATAGATATCAATCTCCATTCAAGATTTTAATAGACTGGGATGAGACTTTATTGTTACTATGGCCTAATATCTCAGTTCTCTATTTACAAGAACAGCTACTTAGGACACTTTGGTTAAAAGGAATTTCTCTTGGAAAAGGCCAGTTTGCCTGAAATACTTTGAGGAGGGAGAGGGCCTAATGACAGAAATTATTAATTTGCGCCTTTTCCACAAAACAAACCTCTTTTAAAATGAAAGATGTGACAAGGGTGGCTTTGCAATGCCTGCTATCAGTCTCTCTCCTGAGCATGAGAAATATCACATCAGTTTAAACAATCAACAGTGACTATTCATTATTTCCTGCTGTCTACTTGGCATGGAGCTGATAGTAGAGCTAGAAAATTCCCCTTTGCTTTGCTTAGGTTTTTCCCAGTCACAGAGTTAGATGGATCCTCATCTAAGTCTGCCAGTCAGTCAAAGATTCTCAGAATAACGGACAATTATGTCCCCAATAACTGGTTGCCTAATGTGATGACTAAATTCTGAAACCAGGGTTAGTGACCACAGAGTGATCATATGGATAAACTATGCAATGGACTATGCCTGTTTTGGATAAACAAGTCTCTGCTCAATCAATGCCTCCAGGTTCAGCACAGCATGTGCATGTGACAAAAATTATGCACAATGTTATTTTCAGCTTGTGTTCTCCTTCTCTACCAGCATTATCAATAAGCTTGAAATAAAATGTGGGTTCAACCATTTAATGTGGTAAAAGGAGGTGACATAGAAGACATGAGAAACGGACATATTTTCACTTGGAAATAGCACTTTCAGCCTCTCCATTGCCATAGAAGCTACATCATAAAACTGCAACAAAAGCCTTCCCAACGCCATAGTAGATATTTCACTCACTACTGCTGCCTTGCCACCTGTTCTAGAAAGATCAAAGAAAGGAGCCTTCACATGTGGGAGCCTTGACACAAGTAGGTCAGTCAAAGAAGGAAAACCTCTGCCAAAAACAGGAAGGCACTAAATAAAAACAACCACGTGAGATGCCTGTTACTCTCAAAGGGATAGCCCCTGTTTGGAGAGAAAGAAGCTTTCAGGAGCAAACACCTAACATTCCTACTCCTTCACAGAAATATTGTGAGTTCGGGAACTCCAATCCAGCAACACCTCAGTAGCATTGGTTGCTTCATGACAAAAGAGTCACAGCTAATTTTCTTGCACTTAAGAGCTATTGAAGGAGCAGACAATACTGGGAATATATTGCCTATAGATCCTCCCCCTCCTTCATTGTGTTCTGGTTCATGTGACCTTCTAGTGGCCCCTTGTATCTTTTTGCTCTTGGCAGGGGGGGGGTGGGGGGAAGTCTCTGTGAGGAGAGAGGGTCTGAGCAGCACAATGCACAGGATTGCATTTGTCTCTGTGTTTCTACCCAGAGCGCCTTCAAAGTAACTTACGCTAGGAAGGTGAGATATATATAATGTCCCTGTGGCTATGTGAGGAGGGTTTCTGTACACTAGATCAGTGTTTAAACACATCACCATTTCCTGTCTATGAGTGACACATGAAAATTGCTTTAATTTTTGTATTTTTTCTCAGATGTAGAGAAACAATTTTAAAGAAGGAGAAGGAAAGTAGACAAACCAGCATAAAAAGAAGAGGACCTTTTCTGTGTTGATTGCTCCGAAAGTATTTTTTCTCATAACTGCTAAATATAATTGTCTTCTAGAGAGTTTCTATCTTTTAAATGGCAAAGGAGGTTTGGTATGCTTTTTCACTCACTTGCAGCCAGTCTCTGTTGTAGTTTGGCAGTATTCGAAGATCTTTGTAAAAGGGTTCTGAGCCGAAGTTAAATTTTGTGCTCCGAACCAGTGCCCACGAAAATATGTTCTCTTCATTTTCTGCTCCGTCAGGTTCACTTACAATCTTCTGGGAAGAATCAAGAAAATCAGTAAATTCTTTTGTGGCAGAGAACTATTTAAGCAGTGTTGAGAACTGGCAGCTGCCAGAGGCATACTGAGGAATGTGCCCAGGTGGCATGTGCCATAAAATTTTTGATGCCAGAAGAATTTGCACACCTCCTCTCACCTGGCAGGAAACAGCTAATACGCAGGAGGGTGACTGCGAGAAGTGACATTCTTCATATCAGAGAGGCTGCTTGGAGCCCCTGCTTGTCCCAACAGGTCCATACTGAATCTCCAAAATTATGCCTGGATGAGCAGAGGATCAACAAGTGCTGTTGACTTGTATGGATGTCTTAAAAGTACGTGTGGTATTTTCCTGGCAAGGAGAATGTGGAAAGGCTGCAGGCAGCATGATGCTAGTTAGGAAGAGCACGTGCTCTGAAATTCAGATCTGTCTCAGAAACAGATTGTCTAGTTTTGATACTCCAAACCAAGCATACACTGGGAACAGGTAGTAAAAAGAGAGAAGCAGGAATTAGGCACAGACCTACAGCCATTTTATTTTTGTGGCCTAATCTTAAGGGGCTCAGATCCTGTGCTCCTACTGGAGCCATCCACTTCTTTAAAACCCTCTTCTTATTCCCCAGTTTTCAATTCCAGTGAGTTGTGGTGATGAGGAGAATGGTTTTGCCTTGCCCTGCAAGAAAGAATAGAACTACTTCAGCACTCTCCAGCCTCTGCCATCTCCAAAACGTACTTCTTTATCATCGGACTTCAGCTACAGCTGTCAACTAAAGAAAATTAAATGCAGTAGATATGGGAAATACCTCCACCAGGCCGGCTCAAACAATGACAGAACAATCTTTAAATGTTCAGGCATAGCCCACCGTATCCCTGCCCACTGCAGCACCAGCCAGGAATTCCTGATAACTTTTTACTGAATGCATTAAGATACTTTTCCTGCATAAATAAGAGTAGGTCTGTGACGTCAAGAGCTTGTCTTTGCAGTAACTTATTATCCTATTATCGTTGTTTGCAAACATCGGCGCTCAACACTTCCTTCCTTGTAGCACTGAAATACTGTGTTCAGAAAGCCTAACCATCAGCCATAAAAATCAGTAAACTGCTGTATGCACTAATGTGGAATCAAAACCATTATTCGGGTGATTTATTTTAAGCACATATGTGACAAAGGAGCCTATAAAAATTACAGGCTGCTTATTTTCCTTTTTCCTCTGCTGCTGCAACACTTGCAGCGATTAGTTGGCATTTTAAAACTGTTTGGGTGTAGGGGAGGGTTTTTGTTGTGGTTTTTTGTTCTTTGGGTTTTTTTGACTCACAGACAAACATAGGTAACCCATCAAAACTGAAAGCGGAAAAGCGATGTATTTTTTACAACTGGAATCTTGGCTTGGATTAAACATCTTCCTTTTCCTGTTTTGTCCAGGGCACCCAAATCTGTATTTTCTCAGTATCTGGCGCTCTCAGTGCTACACATTCTTCCTAGCTGGAGATCGGGAGCAGCAGCGAGGGAGGCCGGGAACAGAGAACCGAGCACTCTTTTGTGCGCCCGTGTCCAGCGGTAACACTTTTTGGCGACCCCAAACCTGCGCCCTTCCAACTGGCGGGCGCGCGCTGCTGTCTCTCCGGAGAGCGAAGCCGCCGCGCCTTCCTCCCGGCCGGGCAGCACCCACCCGACCCCGAGCGCGGCCAGGGCCGATAGGCCACGAGCGCGGCTCAGCCGTGAGCGCGGGGCGGGCGCAGGGCGGGCGGCGGAGCCCTCCTGTGCGCCGTGGTACTTGCGTCCGAGCTGTATCCGCTTCCGCCCCGCGCTGCCGCTCTTCTCCCAGCTGCGGACAGCTCGCTTGGGCCCCGACCAAGTAAGCGCATCCCCGCGGACGGCCACGGGCCTCCGGATGTTTCCTGGCCGCCGTGCCCGCGTCCCTCCTGGGGCAAGAGGAGGGGGCGAGGAGGGCCCTGGCACTGCGCCGGGCGAGGGCTGCTCGGCGCCCCGTCCCCCGCCAGGCTCTGCCCCGGCCGCTCGCCCGCCTCGTGGCCGTGCCCGCGCTCGCTGGCGAGCCGTGGGGCTGGAGCAGGGTCGTGGCCGGCGGGCGGAGCGCCTGCCCCGGGCGGCCGCAGGCGCGTGGTCGTGCCGGGGCTGCCGGGGCTGGTCGCCCGCTGCCACCCGGGCGTCGGCTCCTCCCGAGCGAGGGGCCGGCCTTGGCCGCGGGTGACGCGCGCCGTGCCGTGGCCTGTGTTTACTGAACGGTGTCTGAGCGGGGTTCAGAGCTCTGCTGCCATGAGATGCTTTCTGCTACCTCATTTCCCCCCCTTAAATTCTGTCAGCAAACTAATGCAACCAAGCTTCCATCTCTCGCATGAGAGAGCCTGGGGACCTTGGTAAAGAGTACAAATAGATGATATAAACTGCTCTAAATTTAAAAAAAAAAAAAAAAAAAAAAGTCTCTGCTTATCATCGAGTGCATAGTTTTGGAACAGGTTTAATACTCCCCACTGAAAGAAATGAAGCAGCTGTAAGTGTAAAAAAATACCTATCAAAGGAAATTCACTGTAGGTATGGATCACTGGCTAGCATAATAATAGACCAGGAGATTGAAAAGCAGGAGATTTTGTAAGTGGAGTAATTCAAGCCTTCAAGAGCTGCTTATATTTTGCCACCCACAGCACTCAAAAGAACTAAAAAAAGGAATGAAGCAGACTATTAAAATTAAGTTAAAGAAAATTATAGGGCAGTATCCTGAGTAACGGTCTGAAAAATAACCAGTGATGTTAGCAGCTTTATGAATAGTAATATTATGTAACGATAACTACAACCTCCTTTGCCATTAAAAGTAATATGAAAAGTAGCAATAACTCATGCACCAGTTTACATCTCTGGCATGTTTTGTTTGGACTGCCCATGCCTCACATGGACGTGACACCCTAAGGATCCTGAAGGTGATCAGTGGCAATGGGAAAGACACTGTAAGATAAGAAAAAAGTAGCCTCTAGTGGAAGGAGCAGTAAAACAAACAAGAAACAAAAATGGGGTAAATGAGACTAAATATATGTGGTGACACTGAGGCCAAGTGACAGGTTTGAAGCCAGGGAAGAAGAAACATGCCTTAGAACATATCCTAGAAATGGAAGGTACGAGTTCAGTATCATGCGAGTGGGATGAGGGCAGTGGAACATATGAATGACAGCTCCACATTTTTCAGTTTCCCACTTCCAGGGATGAAAACTTGTGGACTTAGTTGTGGATTGGCTGAGAAGGACAATCACTGCACAATCAGTTTGAGAAGGTGGATATTTAGGCTGACTTTCCCTCCAGCTCACAGCAAGCCCCCCAAAAATTCCCTCTCTGAAAATCAAAGGAGGAAGCTGTAGTTTGACCTGGTCACTTACTTTTGCCCTGATACCAGGTGTTAGAGCAGAGCTGTGCGTTGCTGGATTTTTTTCACTTATATTCTATGCCACATATTAATGTTTATAGCAGCTGTGGCAGATTATAATTGTTCTGTTGTAAAATTACAGACCTCTATAGTATTAATAGTAGCAGCTGAATTAATAATGAGTATAAATTGAAGAACTATGCCTTTGAATGACACTGATTGTTACATGCCTTCCCCTGACTCAAGTCCTGAGCTGGCAAAAGTGGATTTGTAGTGTCTTAAGTGCTGGAAGGCTAAATGCGGCTCAGTAGGAGACTGTGGTTACTGCCTTGGTCCCTGCACTCCAGCGTGTGCCTCTGGAGGATGAATGGTCATGATCAACACAACCACACAACTGCTTGATCTCATCCAGACTCTGAGGAAGGGGTTAAGGAAAGAGGGTCGGGGAGCCCGAGAGTTTCAGAACACCATCCTTTTTAAACTTTCAGCGGTCTATCTGCATGTGTATGACTGAGATGCATTATACAGGTAATCCTTCATACATGGCTCATTCATTCATATCTCTTAAGTTGATGCAGTGCTTGGGAGGTAATACCAGAAAGTCAGCTGATATGTCTCATGTTATAAGTGGCATTCCAAAAGCTTCCAGCTTTCGAATGAAATGAAGAGCGTGGGAAACCTGTAACACAGGGCTTCTAATTTCATGTTGGCTTTATACAGTTACAAGGCTTAGGTTTACAATTTTGTGACTGTTTAATACGTGGCAATTGTTATTAGCCTCTCCAGAATACAGCCGATGACGGAACTACATGTATTTGGAAATGTACATTTCAAAAGCCATAAGACGGGTCTTGTTAATTTAATTTTGATCTTGTTTTCTGTGCTTCCTCATACAGTGTCTGTCAGCTGCCAAGTAAAGAAGGTAAAGAAGCCTGTCCACACAAAAGACTTATTAGCCAGTAAAGGTAGGAATACTTAGACGCCTGGTACATCGTGGGTATTTGTTTGGAATTTTTGAAGTTTTAAATGCAAATCGCTACTTCTGCATTCCAAATCTGGTACTTCCTACTTACCTAATTTCTTTCTGTACTGTAGAAGACCCTGTGCAGCTGCAGGTCTGTCTAATCCCTTATTAGCAAGAATACTATACTTGAGTTTACAAGTGGAAGATGTCTCTTTAATATAGAATTTCAGATTTATGTCCTACATTGTCATCTGGCTTTGGCATTACTTCTTACTATGAATGTTAGCACTATGACTGTGCAGTTGCTGAATGCCAGTTTTTATAGGTCAGAGCAGCTGTATTGGACCTTTCTTGAATATGCATGCTATTCTTGCAATGTGCCTCTGTGAATGTGAAATATGCAAAATTCTGGAATATGTGCACTTAAATAGGCAGTAAATCTAGAACCCATGGATGGCTGAATTCTAAATTACTTGTAACCTCACACTTGTGTTCAGTGTATGCTTTTCTTTCATTGTAGGGATGCTACCTGGAGCACAGATGAGGTCAGGGAAGCCAAGACAAAGTATGTTGAACAGAAAAGGAAAAAAAATGCGCACATCACACTCCCCATGCTCTCCTGATAAGGAAGATAAGAAAACTAGAGGCAGCTGTCATGGAGAAGGCTGAGATACTCAGCAATTTTTTCATCTCAGTTTTCCATGGTAATCTCTCCTCCTACTTCTCTCAAGCCGCTGCCCCTCAAGACAGGGACTGGGGGAATACTGGAGGAGTGGTAATAGCCATTGAAAATGAAGATCAAATTTGGGACCATGCAAGGAACCTGAACATACAGCGTCCCGGGAGGCAGCAGCAGCAGTGTCGTAGGGAAGGGATGAGCCAACTGCTGCCGCCGGCCTGAGTGCAGGAACAGAGCGGAGCATGAGCACGAGCCGCAGCAGCATCCCCGGCCACACTGCCCCCGTGCCGTGGGGTGGCCGTCAGCCCATGACAGCAGAGCTGAGGAGGAACTTCAGGCCTTCTGGGGGCTGCCGCCCTTTCTTGTTGCAGCAGAGCCCCTTTTTGGGGGCATGTACACGTGGAAATGCTTTAATTTAAAGCAACATGCTGCTGTCCAGGGGCTTGTTTTGTGCCTTCTTTGGGGTGAGGAAAAAAGGCTGGGGGATGGGGTGGAGGCTCAGGGGCTCAGATCTCATTTGGGGCACCCCAACATCTCTGGGTGGAGGAGCAGGTGAGTGGGGAATTAAGGGGGGCAGGTCATGCTGGGTGCCCTCCCCCAGAAGGACCCAAAGCTGCCAGAAGATTCACAGGGAGGGGTGGGTGTAGAATACCAAAACCTGTCAAGTTTTTTATATATATTGACAAATTTATTTATAAACTCATTTTAAAATAAGCCCTCTCTATCTACTACATTATATACAGGAATATAAGAAACTTGGACAGGACGTGTAGCTTTTGAAAATAATGCCATAATGTTTTTATATAGGAATGAAACAATCAAGTGCCTGAAACCATAAGAAAAGCTGCTGGCGCTGAAGGGAGTAGGGCTCTCCGGCAACTTTTGCGTCCGTTCTCTGCCTGTCCCTAAAGCGCGTCGCAGCCCCTAGCTGAGCTCGGCAGCAGGGCTGCCGCCTTGTGGACAGAGAGCGCTACTGCAGCCCCCCAAGCCAGCGCCCTGCCCCTCGCGGCTGGGGGGCAGGAAGCAGGGGCGATGACTGCTCTCGGCAAAGGCTCTTTATTATTGCTCTGTCAGATTTCCCTCAGCGCTGTCAAGGAAAGGCGAGAGTTTGGATCAGGAATTCTTTAAGCAGGGCCTGTGTGACCATTGGCTTCCTGTGTGTGTGTCAGCCAAAATCAAGAGCCAAAATCAAAGGTTGGTTTGGTTTTAAGAACTTAAAGTAACTTTAAAACAAGATAAATAACTCTTTCTCCTTTTTTTAATTTTAGATGCTGGAAATGCCTCTCTGGATGTGTGCTGAGTTCTCGCTGCTGTGGACTGTGCGGCCCTAATTGCTGCGGGTTCCCGTTCTCACTGAGGAATTGGAAATAATGATTGTTTGGGCCACAGGGATGTTTTCTGAAACCTTTCCCATTTTTCTGCCTTTTTATGGTAGATCTTCTCTTTCTGCCTTTGAATTTTACAGCGATTTTCTGATATCATTCACCCAAATTCCTTGCAGCTCCTGGGGCAGAGAGAAGCTTCTCCTGTGGCCAATATTCAGTGGAATAATGATACTGTGTGTCCCATGTCTGTAATATATTTAACTGCTGTTTATATCTTAGAGTGTAGACTTAATTGATCCTTTTTCAACAGAAAGTGGCAGGCTGAGCTCACCCAAATTACTGAACCATAATTTAGATAGTTGAGGTTTTTTAAAGAAGAAAAAAGCCAGCCTTTTGTCTGTGGGCTTTACTAGTATTGTTCCTTATTTGAGCCACACCTTAAAGTAATGATGTGGGCGCCTTCTAGAAACAGTGTTCAATTATTTCGGACTCTCTCATGAGACCTTCGGGCCCACATTTTTCCATTGCTGAATTAAATACAGGTCCAAGCTGACAGTGTCCTGCATCTGTTGTTCATTGATCTGTTTCTGATGCTCATTTCATCTTGATGCAGAGTTGGGCTTTTTGAGCAGATAATGCCCCTCAAACCACGAGGCTTGTTTAAACCTTGTACTCTATTTTATGAAGGCACGGGGTGGGTGAGGACTTTGTCTTGTTGCTGTACTAGGAATGGCATTCAGGAGGTTCCTACAATATTCACATTGATGTTGAAATGTTCAAGGGTATCAGTGTAATGGTTCTTGGGGATGAATCTTGCTCCCAGCAGTCTGTGGCATAGTAGCGCAGGACATGAAAAAGCAGGGTGTGAGGCACAGGGCAGGTAGGAACAGCGAGGTGCTTCATGCTGGCAGCTATGTTTGGTGTTGCTGATGTTTTCAGAGCCAGAGCAGATTCATTTGGTTCTGGTGGACTGAAACAGAATCCAAACCTTAGAAAGTATTTATTTGTCCTTAGGCTGAAAAATATTGTTGTGCAGGACTTGTTCCCTTGCACCTGCGGTTCATTGCAGAAAAGATTTTTTTCATGAACAAATGTTGTCATGGCTGGTGCAGTGAAAAGCTGAAGAGTTCCTGGTAATAAAATCATCTTGGTGGGAGCGTGAGTGCCAGCCAAACCCTCTCTGTGTTCCAGTGGCACGCCACTGCGGAGGAAAGAGCGTGAGGTGCAAAGCCCTGAGCGGAGCAGTGGGAAATGGGAGGTGAGTAAGGGTTGAGCTAAGGATGGATTTAAACTGGGCTTGGTGTTAGTGCAGGAAGAGATATTTGTCATCCAGATTGCCAAAATGAAGACCTGTAAAATCCTAGCTCTGCCTTGTGTATAATGTGATTCTACTTCATATTTATGTCATCACAAAAAGCAAGGAAACAATAAAAGTCACTGTTTCAGACTATTGCTGTGTGAAGGTTTTTTAAAGGCTGATGAATTTATGTTCTCTTTTTGCACTCCAAGCTTGGCTTTTCCCCTCCTTTTTCAATGTCTGCTGCATTGAATGTCCCAAGGAGGGCTGGATTCTTCAGCAGGGGTCTTAGGAGTTGGTGCTAATTCTGCTTTTTCTGAAGGTATATGAAAGTGTGCTACCAAAATGGCTATTTTCTCCTCTGAAAAGCTTTCCCTCTGTGACCAACAATGCAGGTATCTGTTTTAATCATGTAGCCAGATGTACTAAGAATATTACTTTCAGAGCCAACAGCTGTACTAGATTTCTGGTTTGTGTCTGTGAGAAGTGGGATTTGTGCAGAGGAGGTACTGTTGGGAACAAAGGATGGAGTAAACCCATTCCTGGAAGGTGCAGTGAAGGACTGAGTTACAGGGAAGGTGTGTATTTATAAACTGTATCTATATATCCCTGAAATTGGGGGTGCAGCAGTGATGAGGGTGGTTAGAGTTGGCAAATTCTTCTTTCTGTGAGTTACAGTTAGTTAAATAAGAAAAGCTAGACCAATTTTAACAGGAGATGTATCACATCTATTGCTTTTTACTTTTTGGGCAGCATTTAATTGTTTTAGCCTTACAAACCCATTCTTCAGGAAAAAACAACTTCTTTTTAACAGCAAACAAAACATACAAAAGAAAAAAACCAAAAAACTTCTTACTTAAGGAAAACAAACCACTTTGTGAGGTTTGGAGAGTCAGTAATCTCTGCTTTGATTTTATCTTTTAGTGCTAACCCCCCTCCCTCTCTTTTCACAGCCTTGCTGTCAATGCCGTTCTTCGCCCTTCCCACGGTGCTGCCACTTCACCGCAGGGCCGGAGCAGGGGAGAACAGCCACGGGCATGGGGGCCGTGGGGGTATGCCTTGGGTCCCTTTTGCCCTCCCTCTCTCTTTTTCTTTCCTTCTCTCTCCCAGCCCACTTACCGGACTGACGCTGCCATCCTGGGCTCGGGACCCCGACAGTCTGGGAGCCACCCCAGCAGTTTCGCCACGGAGCCAGCCCGCTCCTGGCCGGCAAACCTGCGTCATCTGCTGCCAGCACCGCCGCCGGGTCACCTCCACGGATAGGTCCCTGCCGCAGCCCCCGAGACCCCGCCGCTCGTAGGGAGCGGTCAGACACCCAGGTGCTCCTGACATTCTTTTTCTTGCTCTAGTCAACTGAAAGATTTAGGTGTCCTGTGGCTGCTGTCTCGCTGCAAGTCCTTTCTTGTAAAAAAGTATCCTACATAGCATCGTTTCTATTTTAACAATTTTTATAACCTAAAACTATATTTAACACAGTACTTAAGAGAATTAATACAGCATTACTTTCTAACACAACACATATAACATACATTTTAATATTTGCAAAAAGCCAATCATAAAATACATGCATTTTTCACACTGCTCCATCCATTACTTCACCCACTGCCCACCTGTGAGTCCCCTCCAGCAGCACGCAGGAGCCTGAACCCTTGGAGGACAGTGCAGCTCTCGCAGCAGGACAACACCCAGGTAAGACAGGCAGGGACAACGTCAGTGGGCTGCAGGGTGTCACAAGGGGTGCAGGCTGAGGGGAGGGGGCTGGAGGGTGACACAGAGGATGGGGGGAGCTGAGAGGCAGAAGGGGGCTTTAGGAGCAACTGGGGGGCTCCAGAGTGGCACTGAGATGCTGAGAGGCTGAGAGTAGGGAACTTGAGGGTGACAAGAAGAGGGTGAGGGGAAGCAGATGCCTTGAGGGGCAAAGTGGGGGCTGCTTGAGGGTGACAGGCGAACCAGCCCTCGCACCACCCCTAACCTTACCCTAAAAACCACCCCTAACCAGGTGGAGAGTGCATGGCGGAGACCAGGGGGCCAAGGGACAATGTCAGAGGTCTCAGGGTGGCACACGGACATTGCGGGCTGAGGGACAAGGAGGGGGAGGCTTGACAGGTGGAGAGCTCACGCTGAGGGTTAGGGATACAAAGGACACAGGGTACCAGGTAGGGTTAGGGTGCAGGTGCAGCAGCCCTCAACCCAACCCCAAGGTCACCCTAAACAGCACCCCTAGGACCCCAGTTTTCCCCAACAGCAGCACAAGGCAGTAACCCCAATGCTGGGAGAGCCCCAGAACTCTCCCAGCAGCTGCAGGCAGCAACCCTAATAAAAAGGTAGCAATGATGTTTGTGGTCTGGAGAGTGACATGTAGGAGTTGGGGGCTGAGCAGTTTTTTAAGGTTTTTTTAGTGTTTTTCTCATGGCTTTAAAAGCATATTTTAGGGCTTTTTCGGAGGAGTTTTTCAGGAATTTTCTGGGAACGTTTAGGATACTTTTAGGGCTTTCAAAAGATTTTGTTAGGGTATTTTAAGGGCTTTCTTAGTACTTTGAAGAATTGTTTTGGGGGGTTTGGGTGTTCTTGGGTCTTTTTTAGGACTATTGAGGGTATGTGGAGGACTTTTTAGGGCTAGGGTATTTTTAGGGTTTTTGAGGGAATTTTAAGGTTTTTTTAGGGTCTTATCTGGGCATTTTAAGGATTTTGGGGGTATTTTTAGAGCTCTTTTTGGACTATTTGGGGTATATTTAGGGATTTTTAAAGGTTCTTTGGGGATTTTTAGGGGTGATTTAGGGGTTTTTTAAAAGTAGGGTATTTTCAGTGTATTTCAACAGTATTCTGAGGCTATTTTTAGGTTTTCATGAGTTTTTAGGACATTTTGAAGATTAGGGGGTTTTCAGGGAATTTTTAGGTTTTTTTAGGGTCTTTTCATGGCACAACACATGGAGGCTGAGGGGCAGCTTGAGGGGCACTGTGGGGGCTTGAGGGTGACAGAGGCTGGGAGCTGAGGGAGGAACAGGGAGAGGGGACCGTGGGTGACACACAGAGATGCTGAGGGTGGCAGGGGCAGCTGTAGGATGACACAGAGAAGCTGGGGGCTGAGGGGCAAAGGAGAGGGGTTAGGGGTGACACACAGGAGCTGAGGGCTGGGGGACAGAGGGACTAGTTGAGGGGTAAAGGGAGAGGGCTTGAGGGCTGGAGAGTCCAGTGGAGATCAGGGGTACAGGATACAGCTGTACCACCCCTCACCCCAGCCCTAACCTCAGCCTAACCAGCCCCCCTAAAAACAGCCTTTCCCCCCAACAGCAGCACAACACAGCAACCCTAACAGCGAGACCAGACAGCAACCCTCACACACCAGGACAATGACAGAACCCTCAGAGGACAACAGACCCACCGCAAAAAGGTAGGGACGACATCTGCGGGCTAGGCAGCAAGAGGTAGAGTTCGGAGACTGAGCATGTCTTTTTGAGGTTTTTTTCCAGGACTTTTAAAGGTATTTAGGGGATTTTGGAAGGGACTTTTCTGGGACTTTTTAGGGTATTGTTGGGGCTTTTTCAAAGCTGTTTTATGATTCTTTAGCATATTTTGAAGATTATGGTCAGGGTCAGAGGAAACATCCTCTGAAAAGGCAGAGTTTTAGGACTGCAGCGGAATGCTTTAGAAAGGGGCCAGCGGTGGCACAGTGGGTTGGGTCCCACACTGCCAGTCAGAAGGTTGTAAGTTTTACACCCGGCTAAGTTGTTGTGGTTAGGGTTAGATGCTCTCAGCTTTGGTCTGGGGGGAACTTCTGCACAGAAAAACTCACCCCCCGAATTTCCTGATGCCAGTTTGCAGGAGGTGCTTGGCACTGCCAGGGCAGCCCGAGTTCTCGGTGGGGGCAGCTTTTCTCCTGGAGAAGTCCTGCGCCAGCCCTCTTCCCTGTAAAACCAAACTCACCCCTGCTGCGTGTCGATGTCTGTTTGCAGGAGGCACGTGGCACTCCAAGGGCAGCGAGAGTTCTTGGTGTCGGCAGCTGCGGTCCGAGAGAAATTGTTCTCTGCAGTTTTGGAGGCCGAATCGCAGTTTTGGCCACGGGCACACAGAGAGGAAAGACTGTTAATTTCCTTAGAAAGGAAAGTCTGGCACCCCATGGTTTAAGGGCAGACGAAGGGCTGTGTAGGGGAAGGAACTCCTCACAGGACCTTTCTTCACCTCAACCCCCACTCCAAGGTCTAGCAGCCCCCCGTGTGACCAGCTGCTTTCAGAGGGTTACCCAGGCACACCTGCACAGGGAGCTGCTAGTCCAGAGGGGCTAACAGGGCTATCCCAAGTGTCCCTCCAGGAACTACGGTTGGAGCATCCAGCACGGACTAGGGAGCAGCCGGACCCACCCGGGCACGGAGCATCGCTTTGAGAAGATGCCAAGGGAAGAGCCCTTTTGCCAAGGGGCAGCGTCTGAGCAGGCCAGGCAGCATGTGGGGTTCCAGGAGAGGGCTTTCAACTTTCCCCTTTTACTGTGTCAGTCCCTCCCCAGAGCCCCCAGACCCTCCACAGGACTCCCAGAAAGGAGAGTGGTTATTAGGAGAAAAAGAGTTTAGAAAAAAGGAAAAAAGCTTCCTTTTCCATTATTTTTTCTGCTCAAACTGGGAGGGACTCTACTTCCCCTGCAATTTTAATGGTCTCAGTTGAAAGAATCCCTGCCTTTTCTATGCTGTTAGGGGTGTTAATTGACAGGGAGTCCCCATTTTCTATTATTTTCCAGTTTAAATAGAAGGGGAAAACCTTGACAATGTTTCTTATGGGTTTGAATTAAGGGTAGCTGTCCCCTTTTTGTTGCTTTGAGGCCTAAATTGAGGGAGAAGCCCAGCTATCCCTCCATCTTAAGGGTTTGAACTGAGGGAAAAATCCCTCTTTCTTCATCACTGGAGAGATTTAAAGTGAGGAAAACTCCTCTTTTCCCAATACTTAAGGAGAGTAAATTAAAGGGCAGAAGCTATTTATTTGCCATTGTATTACTTTCAGTAGAGGTAACTGCCCCATTTCCTCTTTTTAAGGGGTTCACTGGAAGGAAGCTGTGCTTTTTTCAGCATTTTAAGGGTTTAAAACTACATTTCAGAGCACTTCTTTCTGTGCTGTAGGACCAAGTATATCAGAGAAGGGTGAGCCTGGCATGCACTTAACCCTTACAATGCCTGGGAGGCTTTTATTTTTCTTATTTTTACTTATAATGTAGATAGCCTTAATTAGAGGTCCCAAGGAGACTTCAACTATTCATATCATTAGCATTCTTCTCCACCTGTCTTAGTCACACGTGAAGTACTACTTAGTAGCTGCTAAGGAATAATTATGCAAGTTAACAGCAAACTACCCAATTTATCTGGTTATGCTGCCTAAACAGAAAGTTTTATTTCTTACCGGTTTTCTGCCCTTTTGCTCAAAGTAGTTGTAGCCAAAAAGAAAGTGCTGTCATTTCCCTGAATATTTTTCTCCCGTATCAAGCCCTTTACTCCCCTTGAATTCAAGTCAGAGGAGCCAAACAGCTGCAGCCGCTCTGAGGGCTTTTATACCCGGTGGGATTTGCCCCCTCCCTTTCCCTGGGTGCCATGGGAACGAGAGGCGGGCCCCATCAGGGGTATATTAACCCCAGCCTTTGCTGAGGGGCTTCATTGCCTCTCTGGGATATGCTGGGGGAAGAGCTCTTCTCTCATCTCAGTGAAGAGGCTCTCTCTGCTTGTTTTCAGCAGGTGTTTCGGGGCATCTGAAGCGACAGAGGCTTTGATGATACTGTGAAGAAACCAGCATTGAACACCAGGAAAACTTAAGTTCGTGAATTTGGGTTGCATGTTCAGGAGTGGTAAGGTGCTTTTGTAATTTCTGGTTTTGCTCTTGGGGGTTTTTTTTTGTTTCCTTTTTTTTTTTTGTTGATTTTTTTTTTTTGTGGGTTTTTTTTTTTTTTTGGTCGTGGGTTTTTTTGGTCTGGGTTTTTTTGGTTGTGGGGTTGTTGTTGCTTGTTGTTTTGGGGTTTTTTGTTGTTTTTGGTTGTTGTTTTGGGGGGGGTTGGGTTGTTTTTGGTTTTTTTTGGTTTTGAGGAGTGCAACACCCTGAAATTCCAGCTTGTGTCAAGTATAACACTTTCTCAGCAGATTCATCATGTCACAAAGGGGATTTTCCCAGTGTCAAGGATGATGTTTGAGATTGAGGCTTCAGATGAGTTGAGGATTGTGACTAGGAGAGGGAGGGTGAGCAGGTATCTTTATTGGGCGGGGGGGGGGGGGTGTGAAGGCAGCAGGATGAGAAATCATGTCTATATGACGGCCTCTCCCCAAAACTTTTCAGAAGTGTAGCAGAGGCATTCATATGTCTTACAGCACACAAGGTCATCCACTGCAATCACAGGAATGCCATTGAACTTTGCCTTTCTCTAACCCAGGTGCCAGTTGTAATAAAGGCCACAGCCTTGGAATCAGGGTGAAGCTGGAGCCTGAAAGAGCCAGGCACACTCAGGAGAGGGCAAGTAGCTGACTTGCTGGGATTCGGCCCGCATAACTCTGTACTGATACATTGGTTTTGGTTTTTTTTTCTTGTAGCTGACCGAGAGGCTAACAGGCCATCATGGGGCCCTCCAAGGCAGACTCATTTCAGGCGCAATGTGGATCCACATCACCGATCATCCAAAAGATAAGTCGAGGGCCACAGCCTGGAGATGGGATGATGGGCGAGTAGTGAGTTGGGAGTTCTTGGGACAGATTTAAAAATTAGCAGAGGGGAAAGTAATCCTCTCCAAGGGGCCTCTTAGGAAAGCTAAAGGGAGAGGCTCTGCTTTTGATGGCAGCTTTCAGGCAGGCAGCGCAGAACAGTTCTGGTCCATGTTGTGTTGTCCAGTGTACTGTGTTACCTAGTGTGTCTTTGGGGTCCCTTTTGCCTTTTCCCCTCAAGGCACTCACCACAAGCATAATGTTATGTGTTTAACGTCCCCCCCATTTGTCATGTTGTGTCATGGGTGTCTGCACATATTTGTGCCGGAGCTGCTCTGCCCTGCCGCATAGCCTGCTGCAATCGGACAAGTCCTGGGGACTCGCAGTTTGTGGGGTGTTGCCAGACTCTAGATGATATTCCTAGACAGACACAAGATGTTTCGAGCTGCGAAGTTATCCTGCAGCCCTTTGACTTTTGTCCTCACTTTCTTTCAGGTGCAGAAGGATAAAAGCCAGGGCAAAATCCATCCACCCATCCCGGGTGAGGAGGTTCCCCCGAGCAGGTCAGTCAGTGTTTGTCTCTGCAGGGGGAGTGTAAAGTGTGACTCTGTAACGGCGCTGTTCTTTTTCTTTTTAGGAAGTAAAGCTGGATATCAGCAGTCAAGGTGAGGTGGGCAAGGTGACCATTGAGTAGCATACAGATGCAGTTGTTATTGCTCAAGTCTCACTCCCTGGTGCAACTCTAAGCATCTGTTCCTGTTTCTGCGCTTTAGGCAATCCACTGGGAGTACGCCAAGCCCCAGTCACCCACCGGCCGACGCGTTGGGTTTGCCGCTTTCCCGAGCCCTGCAGAAATATCACGGGACTCGGTGATGAAGCCTCTGCCTTTTCAATTTAAAGGTGTCACCATGGTAGCCTTTGGCACTGGCTGAGGAGTTGCAGTGAGTTGGGGAGGTAGGGAAGGAGGAGCCAGGGTCCGCTCAGGTTTCAGCAATGCCACATGACCTCGTCTCCTCTTACCCCAGGCGTACCCCGTGACGCGTCAGCCGATGGCGTCAGCCTCAGAGTGCGGCCGAAGTGTGCGGCACCAGGCATTCTTAGGAGAACGGTGAGTAGCAGAATTGTTGGGTTTTGGCAAGTGTGCTGCGGAGATTATGCATTGATATTTGGATTTCTTTCATATAGCTGACTAAGAGACAACAGGGAGTTGTTGAACAACAGTGCCAGCAGGAACTTCCCAGATGTCAAGGCCGCCTTCTCTTGTACATGACACGGACCTGCATCCCCAGATGTCTGAGAGATAAGTAGATGGCCACGACCCACAGGGGGGATGAAAGCGGGGCGTGGGGTAGGGACCCACTGGAAGGGGTTTTTGAGTCCCCTTTGGAGATAGGGGTGTCACTGAAAGTGGCCCCTTAGGCCCCCTGTAAAGGAAAAGCGTCACTTTTGATGACAGAACTGAGGTGTGCAGGGCAGAGCAGTCCCAGTGTGTATCTTGTCACTTGTCTATCGTGCATTATGTGTTGTTTGGGTATCTCATGTCTTCTACCTTTTACCTTTGAGGAGTCTGTCAGAAACCTTGGCAACATTCTTAGCAGCTGTGATCTCTGCATTCCTTGGCCTGGCACCCAGGCCATAGAACTTTTGACTCGGGAGCTCAGACAGGCATCAGACTCCCATCTCTTTACAAGCATCTAGTCAGATGCCTTTTCAGGTCTTGTTCTGAGTTGTATGGACAGCTATGCCCCGCCAGGATCCATTATGGCGGACTAGGACTTGAAAGAATGTGAGGACAGGTAGAGGCTTCTGACTGTAGGATTCTAAGGCATCCATACATCCAACTTTGCAGTTCTTGGAATAAATCATTCAGTCAGCTTCTTCTTCCTCCGGGGTTCTCTGAGCCTCATCAGCTCGCCATTGGTCTCACCTCGGTCATCTCACTTTGCATTCTCTCAGTCCTTGCAGCTATTTTCCTTGCCAAGAGATTTCTTTCCGTGTTGTGTCCACATTGTCGGTCTCATCCTGTCCTGTGTCACGGGTGTCTGCACACATTTGTGCCGGAGCTGCTCTGCCCTGCTGCGTAGCCTGGTGTAATAGGACAAGCCCTGGGGACTTGAAGTTTGTAATGAGGGGTGTAGTTGTACTCTGGATGGGATTTGTAGATGGACACAGGATATCTGGAGCTCTTAAGTTATCCTGCAACAGTTTGGCTCTTGTCCTAAATTTTTTTTCAGATTCAGATGGATTAAATCTGTGCCAGAGGGCCCCATCCCGGGTGAGGGGTTTCCCCTGAGCAGGTGAGGCACCATTTGTCTCTGCAGCAGAACTGTATATGGTGACTCTGTTACAGCACTGTTCTTTGTCTTTCTTTTAGGAAGTAAATCTGGATACCAGCAGTCAAGGTGAGCAGTGGAGTGAAGTAGTTGTTATTTCTCAGCTCTCAATTTCCGGTGCAGCTCTAAGCTTCCGTTCTCGTTTGTGCACTTTAGGCAACCCACTTGGAGTATGCCAAGCCTCCGTCACCAGCCGGGCGATGCACCGGGTTTCCTGCTCCTGTGAGCCCTGTGGGTGTGTTACAGGACCTGGTGATGAAGCCCTGAACTTTTCTATTTAAAGGTGCCATCTAGGTGGCCTTCGGCAGCTGCCAAGGAGTTGGGGTGAGTCGGGGAAGTAGGGAGGAGGAGCGAGGGTCCACTCAGGTTTCAGCCATGAGAAATCACCTCATCTTCTCTAACCCAGGCACCCCCTGTGACGATGGCCTCGGTCTCCGAGCGTGCCCGAAGCGTGCGAGCCCAAGCAGCTGGGCATTCCTAGGAGCACGGTGAGTAGCAGGCTTGTGGGGTTTTGGCCGATGGGCTGCCAAGATCAGGCACTGATGTTTGGTTCTCTTTAATTGAGCTGTCTAAGAGACACCAGCCCAGTGCCAGCAGGACCTTCCCGGCTGACGAGGTGGCCTTTCTTCGCACCTGAGACCGGCATCCCCAGATGTCTGAGAGATAAGTATAGGGCTACGACCTACAGAGGGGATGAAAGCAGGGTGCTGGTTTGGGAATTACTGGGAGGGGTTTTTGAGTCCGCTTTGGAGGTGGGGGGTGTCCATGAAGCGGCCCCTTAGGCCCCATAAAAGCCAAGTCTCACTTTTGAGCACAGTGCTGACGTGTGCAGGGCAGAGCAGTCCCGGTGTGTATTGTGTCACTTGTCTATTGTGCGTTCTGTGTGTTTGGATGTGTCATGTCCTTTACCATTGGCCTTTGAGGGGCTTATCAGAACCCTTGGCATCATTCTTAGCATCTGTGATCTCTGCATTCCTTGGCCTGGCACCCAGGCCATAGGTGCGATTCTGATACCTGTCTGAGCTCCGCAGTCAAAAGTTCTCTCTTTGGAAGCATCCGGTCAGATGTCTGTTCAGGTCTTGTTCTGAGCTGTAGGGACAGCTATGCCCCCCCAGGATCCATGATGGCGGATTAGGACTTGTAAGAATATGAGGTTAGGTAGAGGATTCTGACCATAGGATTCCCAGGCATCCATCTTTGCAGTTCTTGACTAAATCATTCAGTTAGCATCTTCCTCCTTCAGTGTTTTCTGAGACTTGTCAGCTCACCATCAGTCTCACCTCGGTCATCTCCTTTTGCTTTCTGTCAGTCCTCGCAGGCATCCTTCTTGCCCAGAGATTTCTGTCAGTGTCTTGTGCCCCTTGTTTGTTATGTCCTATCTGTCCTGCGTCACGGGTGTCTGCACACATTTGTGCCGGAGCTGCTCTGCCCTGCTGCGTAGCCTGGTGTAATAAGACAAGCCCTGGGGACTTGAAGTTTGTAATGTGGGGTGTAGTTGTACTCTAGATGGCCTTGTAGATGGACACAAGGTATCTGGAGCTCTTAAGTTATCCTGCAGGCCTTTGACTTTCATCCTGACTTTCTTTCAGATGCAGAAGGATAAAATCCAGGGCATAGCACCCCATCCCGGATGATGGGATTCCCCTGAGCCGGTCAGTCACTGCTTGTCACTGCAGAGGAAGCATAAATGGTAGCTGTTACAGCACTGTTCTTTGTCTTTCTTTTTAGGAAGTCAAGGCAGAGAGCAGCATTCAAGGCCAAGTGGGCAAGGTGAGCATTGAGTAGCGTAGAGAAGCAGTGGATATTGCTGAGGTCTCAGTTTCTGGTGCAGCTCTAAGTGTCTCGTGTTTTTTTTTATTTTAGGTGGTCCACTTGCCATCTATCCTGGCGGAGCATGCCATGCCTGGTGGGTGCAAGCTTAAGGTATCGGTATGGCATACTTGTCAGATTAGGGAGGTTGTGTTTTCACTGTATCTCAGCATGCTTTTCTCCTTTGTTTCTTTGCAGGTGCTGTCGCTGCCCTAGGCATGCCAAGGAACAGAGGAGGGCAGGTTAGTCGATGTTTAGGCAGGCTGACTCATAGGTGAGTGTTATGCAGCAGCATGCTAAGGGTGTAACTTTTCTTTTTGCAGGTATCTTCTGGGTGGCCTCTGGAGTCAAATCAAGATTTGAGGTGAGCTGGGGCAGTGGTGCAGAGGAGTCCCAGGGATTACTCTTTTTGAGGGCAATAGTCACGTTTTCTCTTTTGTCTTAGGTACCCTGAGGAGGCTTGTAGCCAAAGTTTGGAAACGGCAGCACCAAAGCACACATGGAGATCATCTCAACGTCCATGTCCAACCGAGGATGGATTTTGTCTGCTCGTCTTCCAAAAGCTAATTGTCTGGGGCCAGTGGTTGGGAGAAGGGGAAAAACCTTTACTATCATAGAGGGCACTTTGATGTCAGCTTAGCGAAGAGGTCTGTAGTGGGACAGGCTCTCTGGAAGTAAAGGGGGGAGGGTTTCTCCTCAGCCACACCAGAGACTTTGCCGGGCAGGGCAGTTCCTACCCATCTCCATGTTCTCGTGAACTTTGCGTCGTCCGCCTTTCTCGACTTGACATCGTCACAGATCTTTCCCCCGAGGAGCTCGCCTTCCGGTCTGGAGCTATAGCCATGGTCACCCGGCAGTCCGGAACTATAGCCACGGTCACCCGGCAGTCAAAAAAACCCCATGTTTTATTGTTATGGATCATTTGGGAGATATAGTTGATGGTTCCGTTTCTCTTTAGGCTTTGTGTTTATTTCTAGGTGGTATTTTTAATATGATAGATTGAGGCACTATGGGTTTATTCCATTAGGAATAATTTTTTTGTTGTAAATTTAAGTTTATTTGGCTTGGGGGATATTTTGTGGTTTTTAAAGGTTTTGTTTTGGTTTTGTTTTGTTTGGTTTTTTTTTTTTGTCTTTTGATGCATTCGGTTGTTTATTAGTTTTATTTTTGGGAACGTGGGTATTTATATGATGGGTCATTTTAGGTAGTTTTTTGCTTGAGTAGTTATTTTCTTATTTTTTAGTTGTTGCGATTTATTTTACATCGTTAATTAGCTGGGTTTTTAAAGTTAATTTGATAGCGTCTTGGTTATTCTTTGAGTTTGTGTAGAGGTAGAATTTTGGTTATTTCTTTTAGTAATGTTCAAGGTCAGTGGCACTGTTTGGAGTTTTGTAAGTTGGTTTGATTTTTTTTTTTCTCAGTAGTTTCTGTGATTTGCTGTGTGTGTTTCTATAGGGTTTTTTTTTATTTTTGTTGCATTTTTCTGGTGTGATGAGAATTGTTAGTGAAAAGGGCATAGTGTGGGATTTTTTCGCTGGCAGTTGTTTGGCTGGTGGAGGTCTTTTGATATTTTTGGAGGATATTGGTGGGAATTTGATGCTGTTTGTTTGATCATTTTATTTAGGAATTGGATTTTAAATGTAAAGTGATAACTATAACTATATTTAAACAAAACAAATAGATGTATAGAAATGGGAATGAAAAACTTAAAATTTAAATCTAGACTGAAGATATAAAAATAAAACTTGTAACATAAGTCATTATATATTACAAGAAGATGTTATTTTTGATAGAGTATTGTGTATGCTTATACATCTATAAATATACATTATAAACATAAACACAACCCCAATCAAAATATAAATATGGAAATGTATTACAGATATATGCAGATATATACAAATTAATTAAATCTTTTTAAATATAAAATAACATGAATCGATACAATACATAACACAAGTAATACCGTATACATCTTATTATCTTACATGATAGGAAATAGATATAACTATAGTACATCAATATGATCAAATATATAACAAGCTATAGATATGATAAATGTAAATATAAAAATATTTTTGAAGTAGTTTAAAATAAAGGGGGGGTTTGTTTTTTATTTGGCGAAAGCAGGGGTTTAGTATAAAAATTATAAATACAAATAATAGAAAGGTAGAAATCTAAGTAGAAAAATATATCATAAATACCTAAAGATTTCTATAAAAATTGAAAATATAAGAAAAAGTAAGTTGTAGCAGTAGATATGGTACATAATAAAAAATAATAGCTTATCGATCCTTTTTGAATATGATACATATTAAATACTAATATAATGCATCAAAAGAAACGATAAATATAAATGTGAATATAATGATGCAAGCTATAAATATAAATATATTTCAATATATTTTAAAAGAAGGGTTTTTTATGTATTTGTTTGGTTAGAGATGGGATTTTTATTTTAAATAATAAAAGTATTATAGAAATATAAATCTAAATATAGAAATATGCAATCAATATAAAAAGATATTTATAAAACCACAAAATATAAATAGATATAAATAATAGGAATAGCCGTAATATATTCTATAAATGACATAACACATCAATGTCCACTCTAAATATGCATGTGAATATAACTCTTAAATTTATTTTAATATGGTTTTAAAGAAAGGGGGCGTCTTTGGTTCTTGTTGGGTAAGAGGCAGGTTTTTGGCATTTATTTCAGAGGAGTTTTTGGAGGGGATGACTACAGCTTTGTATTTTGATGGGCTTGTGATGACTCTGAAATCAATTGCTCATTACCGTGAAAAAAAAATTAATGTCTTTTTGAACATGACAGCAAAAATAACATTAAGCACCAACTTAATAATAATAGATCACCAATTTCAGTTAATAATTTTATGCTCTACTATCAAAGTTTAAAGGTAAGTTATTATGTATTAGGAGATGGTATAAAGTGTATGTTCTAATGTGTAGGATATATACAAAGATACATACATACTTGAAAGTCCTTAGAGGAAACAAATTTTTACATCTTCTGTTTGACTGTTTATCAGATAAGATTTGGTTTTATTTCCCAGGGATCGGTGAATTTTAAATTTGGAGTCCTCTGTGCTAAGGATGGTCAGCTTACAGATGATGAAATGTTCAGCAATGGTGAGTTTTTCACCTTCTCCTTAATTGTTTTGCTCGTCTGAATAAAAAAAAAAGGCAAGATAAAAAAACAAAAAAAAATAGGTTTATTATTTTTTACCCTGTTATGTCTGTTTCCTCAGTATTTGCTGGAGCCGTGCTTAGCCAAGCTTTGGGTAAAACAAGCTTTGGGTTCCTTCTGTCTCACCAGGAGTTGCCCAATTTGGTTGCATCTGGTGCAATTCACCCTGAGACCTTGCAGAACTAGCTCAAACTACGTGAGAGCCATTTGCAGTTCTCTCCAGACACCTGGAGAATGGGTGACGTTTCTGAGGATCTGGCAAGTGTACTTGGATCAAAACTCAGTCTGTGACATTTCTGGAGAAAACCCTTCTGTATCCTGAAGGGTTCAAACTCTGTTGAGGATCCAGTTATCAGTTGCTCACCTGGATGGTTCCAGTTCCTAAAGTTAACACTTGTACTCTTGCCCTGTAGTTTATAGCTATTGTATTTTTGTTATTTTGCAAGATTTTGTATCTTTGCAAAACATTGTGCATTTCATTCTTTGGAACCTCTCAGATCATTCTTTGGTGCAGCACCACCTAATGGGACACTCGGCTGCTGTCCTGAAGGGGCTGGTTACTGGAATTGTAAATCCTGGAAGTCATTGTAATTGTAAGTCTTCTGTCCCCAGGCAGGTATCACGCTTTGTTTACTTTTGCTCTGTTGGTTAGGTGCTGCTTCTCATTGGAAGTATTAATTTCAAACTACCGTGTTCTTTTTTTTAACTTTTTTCCTGGTTCTCTCTGTACGGCAGGGAAAGACTCTCGTATCCTTGTCGTCAGACTCAGTGCTGTCCAAAAAGATACAGAGACCAAAAAAATCATAAGAAGCAAATATGACTGCAGAGAAAACAAACTGGAGAGAACAAAAGGTGATATTGTTATCCTTATCCTGTATTAAAAACATCCACTGTGCTTTGATGCTGGTAGCTGCCAGGGGCTTGTTAGCTCTTTTTAGGCAGCTGTATGTGTTCACTCGTAGGTTTTTTCTCTGAACAAGTCAATTCAAATTTTGCTAAGCTTGTATTTGAAAATTATTCTCTAGTACAGTCCAGCATGACGTTTTTGAATGTTGTAAAAAAAAAAATGTTACTTGGAAATTGCTCATGATGAGAAGCTTTAGGGAAAAATAAGATTTCAGGGTTGGGAGATGTGCGAAGAATTTGGTGGGGATGTTAGACTGAAATAAAGCACGCTTTAAGCTGGACTGGCACCCTGGCAGATCCCCTATTAAACAGCAGTGCTTGGATTAGCCTGGGCGTTGCCCGTTATTTCTGCAGAAATAAATGTTTCCTGGTCTTCAGAAGTAAGCTGCTTTGAAAAGCTGGAAGGTGCAGTATAGTGACAATCCGTGTGCTTCGGATTAAAAGCAGATTCCAGAAGGGTGATAGGCTTTTGTCTTTTCCTAGAAGTCGATGTAATCCTCTTGAGGAGTTTTTAATTCTGTGTTGCCAAGTCATCCATCAGAGCCCTGTTGTACTAATCATCCTACAAATACAAAAGAAAAAATCAGACCCTGTCCCAACCACTTAGAGCCTAGAACATTGTTTCCTCGGGCTGCCGTTTGTGTGCCGTGAATGCTCGCCACGGAAGCCAGCTGAGGATTGTTGCGGCTGTTGGGAACAAACTACTTCTGGTCACAAAGAAATAGAATCCGGACGACACCTCAGTCAGCGGCTCTCCGCTCTCGTCTCCCGAATCTCCAGCAGAGGTGTTCCAGTCCATCCGGGTACGTGTGATCCAGTTCCCGATGATCTGAACGCACCGAGCAGCACTCGGCTGCTGTGGGGGGTTCAGGGAAGGCAGGGTGTGCATTCTCATCTTACTGACCCTACAGACAAATCCAAGCGAGAAGCCATAGGGTGAAATCAGTCGCATATATGCTAAATAAAACTTGCAGATGTTTTTAAGAATTGTTTCTGCTTGTTCTTTGTTGTGCTTCTGCGCTTAGAAAACATCCCTTTCAAATCAGTTCAATTCATCGGTTGAAAGTTTTTTTGCAGACCCTCACTGAGCAGAATTTGTTGCTGACCTCCTAGGAGCGTGAGGAGCATGTGTGTGCTACTTTTTGCTTTAGGACGCTCTGAGGTGTTTATTCCTTTTGGGATACACAATGAGAATTCCCAAGAGAGGTAGTTATAAGGTACGACATTGGGAAAAGGCCTGTGTTGTTGGAATGTTGTTGTTGTCCCAAGTTAATTTTTTCTTAGCCAGTAGTTAGCTTTTTGCTCTATTTTTGTGGTATCAGTATTTTATCGTTTAAAAAACTGCTTCAAAATAACTTCAGTGGTTGGCCACCAGTACCTTGTTCAGATTTGCCTATTTGCTTGTAGCTCAAATGTTTACCTATTGTTTATCATTCTATTTAAGAAACTGCTGCCCAGTCAGCTAATAACTGAATATCTGTCTGTCTGGGACATGGGGAGAGGATTTAGGTAATGTCTTTGTTTTCAGAAAAAAGTTCCAGTGCAGTCTCTAAAGAGAGGAAAAGGGGGTGAAGACTCGGGGCTCGGATGCCATCGGGGGCACCCCAAGGTCCCCAGGAGAGGGAGCCCCACTGCGGGGCAGGAGCAGGTATGTTCTCATGTAATATAGAACAAATTATAAATATAAATATGAAATTTATAAATATAAAACTATTTTTAAAAATAGTTAAATAAAGCGGTTTTTTTATTTGTCAATAGGCAGGGTTTTGATTATAAAAATTATAAATACAAATAATATAAAGATAGAAATCTAAGTCTAGAAATGTATCATAAATACAGATAGAAAATTTTAAAATATAAGAAAAATTTGTTGTGGCAGTAGATATGACACATAATTTAAATAATGAATATATTTTAAGATTTTATATATATGATATATAATTATTAATGCATCAAAAGAAACGATAAATAAAAATGTGAATATAATTATACAAAGTATAAACAGAAATATTTCAATATCGTTTAAAAGAAGGCTTTTATTGTATTTATTTGGTTAGAGACGGGGTTTTTCTTTGGAATAATATAGAAGTATTCTAGAAATAGAAATCTAAATCTAGAAATTTACAATCTATATAGAAAGGTATTTATAAAAACACAAGCGAACGATGCCGCCTTCGGCCGAATGGAACGAGCTCAGCCGAAGCGAGGCGAGAGCAGCCGAAGCTGACGACCTCGAGCGAGCCGAGGCGAGGCTTGCGAGGCTGCCTGAAACGAGCCGAGCTCAGCCGAACCGAGCTGCCTGCTCTCGTGCGCGCTAATTAGCGCGAGTGCGGTCACAGCCTAATGAGCTCCTGTCGCACTCCGCGCTCCCGGTCGTGTCCGTGCGATGGGCGGGCCGCCCGCGGGACGCGGCAGCAGGAGAGCCCCGAGCTGGGCGAGTTGAACGTGAGGCGGCGCCGCTTGCCCGCCCTCAGGGAGCCGAGCCGAGCCGAGCTGGGCCGAACACAGAGAGCGGCTCCGAGTGTGTCCGAAGAGAGCCGAGTCGCGCCGAACACAGAGAGCGGCTCCGAGTGTGTCCGAAGCGAGCCGAGCTGCGCCGAACACAGAGAGCAGCTCCGAGTGTCTCCGAAGCGAGCCGAGCTGCGCCGAACACACAGAGCGGCTCTGAGTGTCTCCGAAGCGAGCCGAGGCGCGCCGAACACACCGAGTGGCTCCGTGTTCGGCCGAAGCGAGCCGAGCCGCGCCTTAGAGGCGAATGCAGCCCATAATAGCTGAATGTAGCCGTAGAGCGGACTCTAGCCGAGTGTCTCCGAAGCGAGCCGAGCTCCGCCCAGCGCAGCAGCCCGGGCAGGGCGAGGCGCCGGGCCGGGCTCGGGGTGCAGCCGGGGGGCTCTGTGAGGCTTCCCCGCCTGTGCCTCTCTCTAGCCCTCCTTCCTTCTGCCCGTATTCGCCTTCTCTCGCTCCCTTTCCCCCATTCCCTCTCCCCCCACAAACCCGGCTCCTTCGTGTCCTGTCCCTACCCCGCTACTCCCTTCTGTTGCCCCTCTCTCCCTCCTCTGTCCGCCCTCCCTCTGCCCCCCTCCCGGCCTTTCCCTTGCCGTCCCGCTTTCCTGCACAGCCCGACCTCCCTCCCTGCCCTTTCTCATGCCCTGCTCTCACTCCTCTCTTCCCGTGCCCCCTTTCCTTCTTTGCCCCGCAGCCGCGGGGCTCGGGGTGCCGGAGAATAAAGCCGCGAGGGCCGGAGCCCGGCGCCCCTCGGCCCTTGCAGGAGTCCCCGCACGGGGCCGGAGGCTCTCGGCGGATCCCCCCGTGCCGCTCAAACAGCCCGCCCGACAGCGCCGGCCCTGCGGCTTTCCCGGCATCGCGCTGTGAGCGGCCCCCGCTCTGCGCCGTGCCGGCCCCGCCGTCTCTGCCGCTCCCTCTCGCTGCCCCTGGCCCGTGACAGCGAGGCTGGGGGAGGCACCTCAGCCCTTCTGGGGGCTGCCTCCCCTTTCTTGTGGCAGCAGAATCCCTTTCCGGGGGGATGGACGGCTGGAAAGGGCTTGGAGGAAGCGCTGCGCTGCTGTCCAGGGCAGTCGGACTCGCTCTGTGGCTTCTTTGGGGGTCAGGAAAAGGGGCTGAAGGCTCGGGGCTCGGATGCCATCGGGGGCAGCCCAAGGTCCCCAGGAGAGGGAGCCCCGCTGCGGTGCAGGAGCAGGCGGGTGGCGGGCGAGGGGGGTCACGCTGGGGGCTGTCCCCCAGAGGGACCCAAAGCTGCCACCAAATTCACAGGGAGGGCTGGCTGTAGAATGCTAAAACCTGTCAAGTTCTTCGTTTTTATAGGTATTGGTAAAGAATAGGAATTTGTCTCTAAATTCAGTTGGGGAGAAACCCTCTCTTTCCACTCCTTCGTTTACAGGAATGTAGGAAACTCCGACTAGAGATGGGTAGCAGTTTTGAAGTTTTTATCTAGCAATGGACCAAGCTGTGCCCTGAAACCATCAGAACAGCTGCAGGGGCTGAAGGCAATAGAAAGGGCTCTCTGGCACCTTTTGCCTCCTTTCTCTGCCAGTCCCCAAATCGTGTCACAGTCCCGGAAGAGGCGCTTGTCATCCAGAGGGCCAAAACAAAGACCTGTAAAATCCCAGCTCTGCCTTGTGTTTCACGTGGTTTTTTTTACTTCATATTTATGTCATTACAGAGAGCAAGGAAAGAAGAAATGTGACTGGTTCCCACTCTTGCTGTGCCAAGGCTTATTTGAAAGGCTGCTGTATTTATATTCTCTTTTTCCACTCCAAGCTTGACTTTTCCCCTCGTTTTTCGAGGTCTGCTGCATTGGGTGTGCCAAGGAGGGCTGGGTTCCTCAGCAGGGGTCTCAGGAGTTGGCACCGATTCTGCTTTTTCTGAAGGTGTATCAAAGTGTGCTAGCAGAATGACAGTTTTGTGCACTGGAAAGCTTTCCCTCAACGCCATCAGTGCACGTACGTGTCTGAATTGTGGAACCAGACGGACTAAGAAAAGCCAACAGCCGCAGCAGATTTCTGTTTGCTCTGTGTCTGTGAGAAGCCGGCTGTGTGCTGGACAGGGAGAGGCGCTGTTGGAGAGTGGCAACAGCGCCGGGTGTGAGTGTGAGGATGATGAGGGGCCGGCTCCTGCCGGGGGGAGGCTGTTTTAGGGGCAGGGCTTGCCTCAGCTCCCTTTTGCATGGAGATGCTGAGTAGAGGGGTTTATGGGGGGCTCCCGGGGCTCTCTCATGGAAGGACTGCGAGAGCTTCTCCCAGGGTCTGGGGGAACACCTGGATACGCGCTTGGATCCGCGGAGCATGGCTTAAAGGAGGTGCCGAGGGACGAATCTTTGTGCCGGGAAGCAGCAGCCGAGCAGGTGAGTCCGTGTGGATTTGGAGCGGGGACTTTTGTCCTTTCCCTTTTCAATTTCATCTTGCCAGTCCCTCCCCGGTGCCCCAGGAACAAATAAGGAGCTTATGAAGACAAAAGAAATGAAGGAGAGGGAAGCAGCTACTCTTCTATTATTGTCTGTGTTTGACCTGGAGGGATCCCCCTTCACTTGTGGTTTGAAGGGTGTTGATTGAAGGAAAACCTGCCTTTTGCAGGCTGTTAGGAGTATCCCAGGGGTGATAGGGAATCCCTGCGTTCTGTTTTAAGGGGAATGGGAAAAGTATTGTTGTGGTATGATGGGGTTGATTTGAAGGCAGCCACCCCATTTTCATCATGCTAAGGTTTAAATGGAGGGGACAGCCCTGGTGTCCCTCCTTTTCAAGGGTTTGAATTGAGGTCAAAATCCCCCTTTGCCATCAGTTGAAGGCTTTCGTTTGAGGAAGAGCCCTTCTTTTCTGCTCTGCTAGGGGATGAAATGGAAGGGGAGAAGACGTTTCTTTGGCCTTGTTGAAGTGAGGTGAGCCCCGCCTGCGGCGTCAGTTTCGGGGTTCAGTTGCAGGAAGCTGCAGCTGTGGCAGCGTTTGCAGGACTGCCATGGGAATTTGGGGCGGCTGGGCTGGCGCGGCAGCGGCGGAGGCGCGGCGGTGCGCGGCGTGCGGAGGCGAGGGGAGCCGTGGCGGGGCGGCCAAGGGCGGCAGAGGCGGCGCGGGCGCTGCTGCTTTGGCGGCCCGGGCGGTGGCGGCCGCTCCGTCCGCTCCGGGCGCGGGGCTCGGGCGCCGCCGGGGCCGGCCGGGCACGGTGCCGGCCCCGGCGGGCAGGGTGGAGCGGTGGGGGTGTCTGGGGCGGCGGCGCCCCTGCGTGCCGGAGGAGCCGCTTTGCTGCCGGGAGCCGCGCTCCGTGCGGTGCCGGCAGCGCGGGCTTCAGCTGCTGCATGTTCTTGGGTGTCGTGGTTTGGAGGTGGTTTGTAGGGATTCATTGCATCGGTTTGTTTTGTTTGCAGTGGGTGCACGCTAAGGGATATGGTGTTCTTCTTGATTGGTATGGTTCTCGGTTCAGGTGGTGCTGATAAAGGTTTGGTTTGGATTGAATTTTTTTGTCGGCTATTTTTTTTTTTTTTTTTTTTTGCCGGGGTATTATGTTTTTAAAGGCGTGCAATGGTTTTTACGGGTCGTAGCGTGAAGCACCCCCTGCAAACAAAACGCGCCCGGCACGCCACCCGCACGCGCCCGGCACGCGCCCGGCACGCGCCCGGCACGCGCCGGCACGCGCCGGCACGCGCCGGCACGCGGGCACGCGCCGGCACGCGCCCGGCACGCGCCCGGCACGCGCCACCCGCACGCGACCGGCACGCGCCCGGCACGCGCCCGGCACGCGCCCGGCACGCGACCCGCACGCGCCCGGCACGCGACCCGCACGCGCCCGGCACGCGCCCGGCACGCGACCGGCACGCGCCCGCCACGCGACCGGCACGCGACCGGCACGCGACCCGGCACGCGCCGGCACGCGACCCGCACGCGCCCGGCACGCGCCCGGCACGCGACCGGCACGCGCCAGCCACGCGACCGGCACGCGCCAGCCACGCGACCGGCACGCGCCAGCCACGCGACGGCACGCGCCCGGCACGCGACCGGCACGCGACCGCACGCGACCGGCACGCGACCCGCACGCGACCGGCGCGCCGGCCACGCGCACGCGACCGGCACGCGACCGGCACGCGACCGGCACGCGCCAGCCACGCGACCGGCACGCGACCGGCACGCGACCGGCACGCGCCCGGCACGCGACCCGCCGCGCGGCACGCGACCGGCACGCGCCCGGCACGCGCCCGGCACGCGACCGGCACGCGCCCGGCACGCGCGACGCGACCGGCACGCGCTCGGCACGCGCCAGCCACGAGTCTCTGTTTACACATGGTCTCAGTTTACACTTGGAATCGCTGCAGATAATTTATTTGTAATGCCTGATGTGTTGGTTTTGCATGGCTTGGTTATCAAATTTTGGGAATTTTAGTAATAATCAATGCAGGTTACTTTGCTTTTAAATTTTTTTAAGCATTGACTTGGGAACTCACTTCATGCTATTTCGTTATTAATCCATCAAATATTTTGATTGCATTCATCATTTTAGGAATTTAGGAATTTAGGAAGGAAGAAATTTAGGAAGGAATTTAGGAAGGAAGGAATTAAGGAATTTAGGAAATTAGGAAGGAAGGAAGGAAATTAGGATGAAAGGAAGGAAATTAGGAATTTAGGAAGGAATTTAGGAAGGAAGGAAGGAATTTAGGAATCTAAGAATTCAGGAATTTGGGAAGGAATTTAGGAAGGAAGGAAGGAGTATAGGAATTTAGGAATTGAGGAAGGAATTTAGGAATTTAGGAATTTAGGAAGGAATTTAGGAAATTAAGAATTTAGGAATTTAGGAATTTCAGAATTTAGGAAGGAATTTAGGAAGAAATTTAGGAAGGAACTGAGGAACTGAGGAAATTAGGAATTTAGGAAGGAAGGAATTTAGGAAGGAAGGAAGGAATTTAGGAAGGAAGGAAGAATTTAGGAAGGAATTTAGGAAGGAATTTAGGAAGGAAGGAAATTTAGGAAGGAAGGAATTTAGGAAGGAATTTAGGAATTTAGGAATTTAGGAAGGAAGGATTTAGGAATTTAGGAAGGAATTTAGGAATTTAGGAATTTAGGAATTTAGGAAGGAATTTAGGAATTTAGGAAGGAAGGAAGGAATTTAGGAAGGAAGGAAGGAATTTAGGAAGGAAGGCATTTAGGAAGACATTTAGGAAGGCGTTTAGGAAGGAATTTAGGAAGGAAGGAATTTAGGAAGGCATTTAGGAAGGAAGGCATTTAGGAAGGAAGGAATTTAGGAAGGAAGGAATTTAGGAAGGAAGGAAGGAAGGAATTTAGGAAGGAAGGCATTTAGGAAGACATTTAGGAAGGAATTTAGGAAGGAATTTAGGAAGGAAGGAATTTAGGAAGGAATTTAGGAAGGAATTTAGGAAGGAAGGAAGGAATTTAGGAAGGAATTTAGGAAGGAATTTAGGAAGGAAGGAAGGAATTTAGGAAGGAATTTAGGAAGAAAGGAATTTAGGAAGGAAGGCATTAGGAAGGCATTTAGAAGGCATTTAGGAAGGCATTTAGGAAGGAATTTAGGAAGGAAGGAAGGAATTTAGGAAGAATTTAGGAAGGAATTAGGAAGGAAGGATTTAGGAAGAATTTAGGAAAGGAATTTTTAGGAAGGAAGGAAGGATTTAGGAAGGAATTTAGGAAGGAAGGAATTAGGAAGGAAGGAAAGAATTTAGGAAGGAATTTAGGAAGGAATTTTGGAAGGAAGGAAGGAATTTAGGAATCTAAGAATTCAGGAATTTGGGAAGGAATTTAGGAAGGAAGGAAGGAGTATAGGAATTTAGGAATTGAGGAAGGAATTTAGGAATTTAGGAATTTAGGAAGGAATTTAGGAAATTAAGAATTTAGGAATTTAGGAATTTCAGAATTTAGGAAGGAATTTAGGAAGAAATTTAGGAAGGAACTGAGGAACTGAGGAAATTAGGAATTTAGGAAGGAAGGAATTTAGGAAGGAAGGAAGGAATTTAGGAAGGAATTTAGGAAGGAAGGAAAGAATTTAGGAAGGAATTTAGGAAGGAATTTAGGAAGGAAGGAAAGAATTTAGGAAGAACTTAGGAAGGAATTTAGGAAGGAAGGAAGGAATTTAGGAAGGAAGGAATTTAGGAAGGAATTTAGGAATTTAGGAATTTAGGAAGGAATTTAGGAATTTAGGAAGGAAGGAAGGAATTTAGGAAGGAAGGAATTTAGGAAGGAATTTAGGAAGGCATTTAGGAAGGAAGGCATTTAGGAAGGAATTTAGGAAGGCATTTAGGAAGGAAGGCATTTAGGAAGGAAGGCATTTAGGAAGGAAGGAAGGAATTTAGGAAGGAAGGAATTTAGGAATTTAGGAAGGAAGGAATTTAGGAAGGAAGGCATTTAGGAAGGCATTTAGGAAGGAATTTAGGAAGGAATTTAGGAAGGAAGGAATTTGGGAAGGAATTTTAGGAAGGAATTTGGAAGGAAGGAAGGAATTTAGGAAGGAATTTAGGAAGGAAGGAAGGAATTTAGGAAGGAATTTAGGAAGAAAGGAATTTAGGAAGGCATTTAGGAAGGCATTTAGGAAGGAAGGAATTTAGGAAGGAATTTAGGAAGGAATTTAGGAAGGAAGGAAAGAATTTAGGAAGGAATTTAGGAAGGAATTTTGGAAGGAAGGAAGGAATTTAGGAAGGAATTTAGGAAGGAAGGAAGGAATTTAGGAAGGAATTTAGGAAGGAATTTAGGAAGGAATTTAGGAAGGAAGGAAGGAATTTAGGAAGGAAGGAATTTAGGAAGGAATTTAGGAATTTAGGAAGGAATTTAGGAATTTAGGAAGGAAGGAATTTAGGAAGGAAGGAATTTAGGAAGGAAGGAAGGAATTTAGGAAGGAATTTAGGAAGGAAGGAAGGAAGGGGCGGAAGGAAGGAAGGAAGGGGGGCGGAAGGAAGGAAGGAAGGAAACTGATGCCTGTCCTTGGATATTCCACTGTGATGGGTAACTACACAGCCTTATAATCCTGGAAATACCTTCTCCAACCCAGAATCTGCCTTTTCAGACACTGGGGGAAAAACCACCCAGATCTGTGAACTACCATAATTAAGCCAACACAACTTACACAGACTAAAATAAAATTAATCACTGTGTCTTCCTTTTTGCAGACAAAACACATGCTAAAACACCTGAGTCATAGGATGAGAAAACAAAATTGACTGAAGACAATCCTGATCACTACAGCTCAAAGCATTCATTTCTGTCCTATCAAGAAATAATTTTGAAGCAGTCTATTTAATTTTTGTTAGCAACGTTCTTCAATCAAACCCTGTTTACAGCATGACCCCTTACAGCTGTCTCTATAAAAAGACTTTTTTTTTGTCTGTGTGTACAAGTTGAGCTATTTTGCCATGAACAGCATGAATAACACAGTCCATACAGAATATCCACCCTGGAGCAGCAGTGCCAGAGCCACTGTGAGGGGATGGGGGAGACGAGCCTGGACTCCAGTTCTGATGAGCACTGCGTCTCACCAGATTCTGTCAGCGCTGCAGAGCCTGGGCTAAGGTAATTCACACCAACTGCCCCCTGCCCTTCTCCAGAAAAACAGATATAGAGATCAATGGACTTTTACCACCCTGCCCTGAAATCCTCAGACCAAAAAGAGTGACATTTTATTCTAAATATTAAGTGCTACGCAGAAAAATGTAGCTTATGCCTTCCGAAGAAGCTATCTATGTTCAATAAAAAGTGATACTGCAATTGAGAATGCAACTGAGTAATTATTGAAGTGTCAGTGATCATAAATGACAACAAGCAGGCACTTCATTCCACACTGAAATAAGATGGCTTTCAGCAGAGCAGACAAAATTCCACAGTGCCATGACACAACTGTGTCCCACTCTGCATTTATTTACAGTTGCTAAAAATGCTTAACTCCCCTCCTACCTGCCCCCATCAGTTGTCCCACAAAAAAAGACACAGAAAATCAAAACTGATAAAGATAAATTAAAGCAATGCATGCTGTCACATTGCTGGAAACTTGTCAAAGAAAGGCAGACAAGAAAATTACATTATTTTTCTTCCAATCATCCATGATTTGAGGGTTGCTGGCATCAAAAACCTTCGTTAATTTGTCTGCTTTCAGAAGAGAAATGGCAAAGAGGGAGCATCAGAATCCCTTCTGTCCCAAATTGACTTTGGAAATGTTTCTTACAGTTGTAAGATTTAAGTAAGTAAGATGTAAGCAAGTTAAGATGGAAGTAAGTTAAGTAAGATGTAAGTTGTAAGTTGGGGTCCTGCCAAGTCTTACAAAGCATCCATCCTGATTTGGAAGTGGTTTTCATTCCCACTAAAAAATGTCTAAACCAAGACATCTTCTTTCAGATTTCCTAGTTCTAGTAAGATTTTTTTCTGATCAGAACTGATTTATTTCTAATACAAGGACTGCATGGTTTTACCATATTTTAATTGTCACTGTTTCTTCTTAAAAGTGGCATTAACTTTCCTGTTCAGGACATTCAGTTAAGGCATTCAGTCAGCGCCTCCCTGCTCTCGTCTCCCGAATCTCCAGCAGAGGATTCCAGTCCATCCGGGTACGTGTAATCCAGTTCCCGATGATCTGAACGCACCGAGCAGCACTCGGCTGCTGTGGGGGGTTCAGGGAAGGCAGGGTGTGCATTCTCATCTTCCTGAACTTACAGACAAATCAAAGTGAGAAGCCACAGGGTGGAAATCAGTCGCATAGATGCTAAATAAAACTTGCAGATGTTTTTAAGAATAGTTTCTGCTTGTTCGTTGTTGTGCTTCTGTGCTTAGAAAACATCCCTTTCAAATCAGTTCAATTCATCAGTTGAAAGTTTTTTTGCAGACCCTCCCTGAGCAGAATTTGTTGCAGACTCAGTGCACGCTGTGCTGGCCTCCTAGGAGCGTGAGGAGCTCGTGTGTGCTACTTTTTGCTTTAGGACACTCTGAGGTGTTTATTCCCTTTGGGATACACGATGAGAATTCCCAAGAGAGGTAGTTCTAAGGTACGACATTGGGAAAAAGCCTGTGTTGTTGGAACGTTGTTGTTGTCCCAAGTTAATTTTTTCTTAGCCAGTAGTTAGCTTTTCGCTTTATTTTTGTGGTATCAGTATTTTATCGTTTAAAAAACTGCTTCAAAATAACTTCAGTGGTTGGCCACCAGTACCTTGTTCAGATTTGCCTATTTGCTTGTATCTCAAATGTTTACCTATTGTTTATCATTCTATTTAAGAAACTGCTGCTCAGTCAGCTAATAACTGAATATCTATCTGTCTGGGACACAGGGAGAGGATTTAGGTAATGTCTTTGTTTTCAGAAAAAAGTTCCAGTGCAGTTTCTAAAGAGAGGAAAAGGGGGTGAAGACTCGGGGCTCGGATGCCATCGGGGGCACCCCAAGGTCCCCAGGAGAGGGAGCCCTGCTGCGGGGCAGGAGCAGGTCTGTTATCATGTCATAGAGAACAAATGATAAATATCAAGATGAAAATTATAAATATAAAAATATTTTTGAAGTAGTTAAATAAAGCGGATTTTTTTTATTTGTCAATAGGCAGGGTTTTGATTATAAAAATTATAAATACAAATAATATAAAGGTAGAAATCTAAGTATAGAAATATATAATAAATACAGATAGATATAAAATTTAAAAATATAAGAAAAATTAGTTGTGGCAGTAGATATGACACATAATTTAAATAATAATTTAAATATATTTTAAGATTTTATATATATGATATATAATTATTAATGCATCAAAAGAAACGATAAATAAAAATGTGAATATAATTTACAAAGTAGAAACAGAAATATTTCAATATCGTTTAAAAGAAGGCTTTTATTGTATTGATTTGGTTAGAGACGGGGTTTTTATTTGGAATAATATAGAAGTATTCTAGAAATAGAAATCTAAATCTAGAAATTTACAATCTATATAGAAAGGTATTTATAAAAACACAAGCGAACGACGCCGCCTTCGGCCGAATGGAACGAGCTCAGCCGAAGCAAGGCGAGAGCAGCCGAACCTCGAGCGAGCCGAGGCGAGGCTTGCGAGGCTGCCTGAAGCGAGCCGAGCTCAGCCGAAGCGAGCCGCCCGCTGTCGTGCGCGCTAATTAGCGCGAGTGCGGTCACAGCCTAATGAGCTCCTGTCCCACCCCGAGCTCCCGGTCGTGTCCGTGCGATGGGCGGGCCGCCCGCGGGACGCGGCAACAGGAGAACCCCGAGCTGGGCGAGTTGAACGTGAGGCGGCGCCGCCTGCCCGCCCTCAGGGAGCCGAGCCGAGCCGAGCTGCGCCGAACACAGAGAGCGGCTCCGAGTGTGTCCGAAGAGAGCCGAGCTGCGCCGAACACACCGAGCGGCTCCGAGTTCGGCCGAAGCGAGGGAAGGGCGAGGAGCGGGAGCGAGCGGCGGGCGGAGCGGGGTCTGTGAATGGCGGGGAGGGGTGAAGGACATTCAGGAGCGAAAAGGTACACGATGGCTGAGAAGAATGGCCGGGGCGGGGCGGGGCGGGCCCGGCGGGGCCGGTTTCGGCGGGCGGCGGAGGCGCGGTCGCAGCGCTCCGCGGGCCGGGGGCAGCGGGCGGGCGGGGACGGGCGAGCGGCGTCGGAACACGGCTGCACCCCCCGAGCCCGCGCACGCCCCTCTCCAGGCGCTGGAAGCGACCCCGGGCCGGAAAATCCCCGCGGGGCGGTGCCGGGGCGGCGGGCAGGCGGTGCAGGAGGCGGAGCGGAGCCGTGGCGCTCCCCGCCCTTTCTGCCGCCATCTTTGGAAGGTCAGGCCAGTGGCCCGTCCCGTCCCGCCTCTTCCCGGTCTCTGTAAACTTCTCTCTGGCTGCACAGGTCCGTGCTGGAGAGTAGGAGAAAGGTCTCTGCTGGTTGCCGTGCCCTCGGTAGGCAGAGAGCTCTGACCTTGGGCGGATGGGCTGGTGAGTATTCGATCAATGGGGATGTGCTTTTATGTATTTAGTGACCATTACAGATTTATTCCCCAGGTTTTTTGAGTTCATAGAATCATGGAATAATTCAGATTGGAATGGGCTCCAAAGATCACCTCATTCCAAGCCTGCTGCCGTGGGCAGGGACGTGGTTCCATAGACCAGGTTGCTCAGAGCCTCATCCCAGAGCACCAATGGGCCTCGAACACTTCCAGGCCGCAGCATCTCTGAGCAACCTGTGCCAGCCGTTGCCAGAGGAGGAAGAAAGCCCTTCCCACCTGGAGCAGAGGCTGCTGCAGCTTCGTGTAGCCTTGTGTCACCGAGTGTGTGAGACAGAAAGGCCCTTCCCATGGAGGGATAACAGCACTGAAAGATCTTTTTTGGGAGAAGCAGAGATATAGAACACCAAAGTAGGTTTCAGTTCTTCCAGCAGATTTGGGAACAACTTGAAGGAGGAGCAGAGCTGGCCTGGTGCTTGCCAGCTCTGCAGGCAGTGGGGGTGGAGAAGCTGCAATTATCTGTCTTCTTGGCTCAGTCTTTAAAAATGAGGCACTTTTCTGTAGTTCCTTTTCAAGCATTACATGAAAGTTCCGCCTAGAAGTCCAAAGGCAGCTGTTTTCTTAGCAGAAGGAAGTCAGGAAGAGGCAAAGCAGGCAAAGACATCAGATAAGTCTGGATAAAAAGCTTGGCTAACCTATTTTTCCCCCTCCTCCAAACAGCCAATTTTGAAGCACTCGGCAGAGATCTGCCCGGGAGGAAAAGCAGAGCCAATCTCTGAGAGCTGACATGCGAGCTCTGGTGAGGACGGCTGCTCCCCCTGCCTTGGTGTGGGACCTCCTGAGTTCCCGTTCCTGTGGTGGGAGTTTTTCTCCTCTCATCCAGCCAAGCCAGAGACCTCCTAGGGAACGAGCAGGTAAGGTTGAAGTACCGAGATCTCCCCAGTAAGAAGTGACATGGTAAAAGGAAATGGCCTCAAGTTGCAGCAGGGAAGGTTTAGATTGGCTTTAATGAAAAATTTCTTCACAGAAAGGGTGGTCAGGCATAGGAGCAGGCTGCCCAGGGAAGTCCCCATGCCTGGAGACATTCAAACGATGTCAAGATGTGGTGTTCAGGGACCTGATTTGGGTAGGGGCTTGGCAGTGCTGGGGCAGCAGCTGGGCTCGATGACCTTAGAAGGCTTTTCCAACCTAAAGGATCGTATGGTTCTGGAAAGCCTTGACCCCTCTGGCTCTAACACAGCACCTGGATGCTGACAGAATGAGGCTGGTCATAGACACTGGAGGTCCCTGTCCCACAGGGAGAGGACAAGCCAGTGTCACCTGCAGGGAGGGTCTCGTCCCCAGAGAGCAGTCAGTGCCTCCATCCCCGCCCGGGGCTCTGTGTGCACCCTCGGGGCGGACACCTGCCCTCAGGTTTCCCTCTGAGCACCCGGGAGAGGAACCAGGTCCATCCATGTGGCAGCTCCAGGGCTTGCAGGCTTTGGGGCTTTGCAGCTGTGTGCCTTGTCACAAGGTGGCAGGGACGTGACACTGCCTGGCAACTCTGCTGGCCTCGGATCCTTGCTGCTGTCCTCCTTATCCAGTATGGATTTACCAGCAATCTTCTGTCTTTTCTTTAAAACTGTCCTTGGGATAGTTCAAAGAGAGGGTAATTAGTTATTTCAAAGCCTAAATATTTTACCTATTGGCACTCAAGAGAAAAGACAAAAACCTGCTTTGCATCCTTCTGCCTGGAAGTCATTGTGACACAGGGAAGTGAGGAAGGGGCTGGCCGGGGTCACCGAGACCCTGAGATGGAGGTGAGTTTGCATTCCAATTTATTGGAACAGAGGCTCATCTGAGAAGTTTTCTCAGCTGTCTAAGGCACAGAGCCCTGGAGCCAAGTAAGCCTGAGCTGCTGCATGCTTGCTGTGAGCCTTGAGGGGAGGAGCGTGCATCATTGCAGGCTTGGGATTGACTGAAATGCCCTAAGGAAACCAGCTCTGGGGAGGGAGGGAGGGAAATCCTCTCTTAACATGTGCCAGTTCTTCTGTCAAACTCATCACGGCAGGACAGCGTGAAGACTGAAAGTGTAAGAAGATGTGGAGGGAAACAGAGAATCTGACGGGAGCATCAAACGCACAAGTGCACAAATTTTGCTTTTTGCTTGGATTTAAACTCAGAAGTTGTGAGGAATGTGGGAATGAGAAGGGACATTTCAGAAGAAGAAGAAGTTGTTGTTACAGTCCTAGCAAAACCTTTTGTTCTAGCTAATAAAAGAAGTTAGTTTAAAAAATAAAAAAGAAAAAAATGTGGGGTTTTTTCCTTCACTATTATATTTATTGGTGGTATATGGTGTGTGGTTTTATTTCTTGGTATTATTAACTCTGTGAAAATTGTTTTTTGAGTGCAGCTAACTTTCTGGATGGGTTGGTTTGTATTTGAGGTAGGATTAATTTCAATAGGTTTCTTTAATAGACTTCTGATAGGTATTACTGGGATTTTGGTTTTGTTTACTGTATGTATAAACATAGAGATTTGGTAGGGCCAGCTCGGCTGCTGGAATTTTGGGTGTTAATTTATTAGATGGCTTTTGTTAAATGCAGTTTTTAATTTTTGAAAGGTTTTTTAATGTAGTGGTTTTAAGGTGGTTTGTAAGAATTGATTGTATTGTTTTATGTTGTTTGTAGTTGGTGTATGATAAGGGATATGGTGTACTTCTTGAACATTATGGTTTTAGTGTTCCTAACTTCCGGTTTCTTTCTGGTTCGATGTTTATTTTAGTTTTATTTTTGGGGAGAGGGGCATTTATATGGTGGGTTTTTATAGGCAATATGTTTTTTAATTTGGGTAGTGATATTTTTTAGTATTTTAATAAGTTAGATTTTTTATTTTCATGCTTTTATTTAGGTTTTTTTTAATTTTAAAAAATCATTTTTATAGATTATTGGTTATTATTTGTGAATTAGCATAAAGGTAGAGCTTTGGGGGCTTTTTTTAGTAATGTTTAGGGTCAGTTGTACAGTTTTGAGTTTAGTGAGCTGATTTGATTTTTTTAATGGGTGTTTGTTTTTATTAGTAGTTATGTCATTTTCAATGTGTATTTGAGCTTTTTAGGTTTTTGAGATTTAGGTTTGGGTTTTTGGGTTTAGGAGGAAGTTTATGATGAGAATGTACGGAGGTTTTGGGCTAGTTATAGTGGGATTTAAAATTTACAGTTAGATTTATTTGAGTTTGTATTAGGGTTAAATGTTGTGGGATCTTTGTTCTGTTAGTAATAGAAATAGGTTTTGTTTTGATATGCTGCAATGGGAGGAGCATGTACTGCGTGCTGGTGCTGACAAAGGTGCAGTATTTTTGTGGATCTGATGCGTTAGGTTAATGAATTTATATGGTCTAATAAATAGATGAAAATAGAAATAAATATAAATTTAAAAAGAAATATAAAATTATAGTGGTAAAGATAAATATAGAAAAGAAATAGATACATATATAAAACTATAATATATAGTATATTATTGTAACATATTATAATATATATAAATAATAGTCTATTATATATATATATACAAAGATATATAAATATAGATTGTAAATATAAAAATATTTAAATTAATTGGGGATTTTTAAATTTTATTTGGTTATAGGCTGGGGTTTTTTATAAATAATATAAATATAAATAATACAAAATAGAAATACAAATATACAAATGTATAATGTATATACCAATATCTATAAATATTTATTATAAATAAATGTAGGTAAAAAAAAAAAAGTATCTATTTATATATTAAAAGGTATTCTCTCTAATATATATAATATATTTAAATATAAATAAAATTATAAATGTAAATATGAATAGAATTATGAAAAATCAAATTATTTTTAAAATTTTAAATATTGTTTAAATACAGGGGTGTCTTTGGTTTTTATTTGGTTAGAGGCAGGGGTTTTATTTAAATAATATAAGTATTCTATAAATGTAAATCTAAATTTAGAAATATATAATAAATATATAAAGATATATTACTAAACTATGAATATAAATTTAAATTTAAATATATGTAAGTCATATGAGGAGATGTAATATAGAATAGAAAGAACATTATAAGGCAATATAAATTATAAATATACATGTGAATATAAGTATGGAAAATATAATTTTTAAAAAATTTAAATACAATTGAAATTAAAGGGGTTCTTTTTGGCTTTAATTTGGGTAGAGGCAGGGGATTTCTTTTAAATAATAAAAAGTTTTACAGAAGTAAAAATCCTAACACAGAAATATATAATCAATATTGTGAAAAACACCAATCACTTGTTTTTGAAATTTTAATAGTAATAAAATTGTTATAAAAATAGTAATACAATTGGAGTAATAATAATTTGGACAGTTTGAATTAGGACAATATGAGACAATAAAGACAAAGAGTTACGGATGTCCGGGTACCTTTTTCTGGGCAGCACGAGCCCGAAAAAGGACACCCGTTAACAAAGGATTAACCCTTAAAACCAATAGCCTGTTGCATATTCATACACTTCATACGTGATGCATAGATTCCATTCAAATACAGGATTCTGTCTGGTCATTGTCAACTTCTTCCTCTGAATCCTAACAGCACCTTCGAGGCGGGAAGAAGTTTGTTTCTTCTGATAAGAGGAAATACATTCTTTTCCTCTGAAAGATTTAGGTGGCCTGTGGCTGCTATCTCGCTGCGAGTCCTTTCTTTAAAAAAAGTATCCTACATAGCATCTTTTCTATTTTAACAATTTTTATAACCTAAAACTATATTTAACACAGTACTTAAGAGAATTAATACAGCATTACTTTCTAACACAACACATGTAACATTCATTTTAATATTTGCAAAAAGCCAATCATAAAATACATGCATTTTTCACACTGCTTCATCCATTACTTCACCCACCGCCCACCGGTGAGTCCCCTGCAGCAGCACGCAGGAGCCTGAACCCTTGGAGGACAGTGCAGCTCTCGCAGCAGGACAACATCCAGGTAAGACAGGCAGGGACAACGTCTGTGGGCTGCAGGGTGTCACAAGGGGCTGCGGGCTGAGGGGAGGGGGCTGGAGGGTGACACAGAGGATGGGGGGAGCTGAGAGACAGAAGGGGGCTTTAGGAGCAACTCCAGGGTGGCACTGAGATGCTGAGAGGCTGAGAGTGGGGAACTTGAGGGTAACAAGAAGAGGGTGAGGGGAAGCAGATGCCTTGAGGGGCAGAGTCGGGGCTGCTTGAGGGTGACAGGCGAACCAGCCCTCACACCACCCCTAACCTTACCCTAAAAACCACCCCTAACCAGGTGGAGAATGCATGGCGGAGGCCAGGGGGCCAAGGGACAATGTCAGAGGTCTTGGGGTGGCACACTGACATTGCGGGCTGAGGGGCAAGGAGGGGGAGGCTTGACAGGTGGAGAGCTCACGCTGAGGGTTAGGGGTACAAAGGACACAGGGTACCAGGTAGGGTTAGGGTACAGGTGCAGCAGCCCTCAACCCAACCCCAAGGTCACCCTAAACAGCACCCCTAGGACCCCAGTTTTCCCCAACAGCAGCACAAGGCAGTAACCCCAATGCTGCGAGAGCCCCAGAACTCTCCCAGCAGCTGCAGGCAGCAACCCTAATAAAAAGGTAGCAATGATGTTTGTGGTCTAGAGAGTGACAGGTAGGAGTTGGGGGCTGAGCAGTTGTTTAAGGTTTTTTTTGTGTTTTTCTCATGGCTTTAAAAGGATATTTTAGGGCTTTTTCAGAGGAGTTTTTCAGGGATTTTCTGGGAACGTTTAGGATACTTTTAGGGCTTTTCTCAGGGTTTTCAAAAGATTTTGTTAGGGTATTTTAAGGGCTTTCTTAGTACTTTGAAGAATTGTTTGGGAGGCTTTGGGTGTTCTTGGGGTTTTTTTAGGACTATTGAGGGTATGTGGAGGACTTTTTAGGGCTAGGGTATTTTTAGGGTTTTTGAGGGAATTTCTAGGTTCTTGTAGGGTCTTATCGGGGCATTTTAAGGGTTTTTGGGGTATTTTTAGAGCTCTTTTTGGACTATTTAGGGTATATTTAGGGATTTTTAAAGGTTCTTTGGGGATTTTTAGGGGTGTTTTAGGGGTTTTTTAAAAGTAGGGTATTCTCAGTGTATTTCAACAGTATTCTGAGGCTATTTTTAGGTTTTCATGAGGTTTTTAGGACATTTTGAAGATTAGGGGGTTTTCAGGGAATTTTTAGGTTTTTTTAGGGTCTTTTCATGGCACAACACATGGAGGCTGAGGGGCAGCTTGAGAGGCACTGTGGGGGCTTGAGGGTGACAGAGGCTGGGAGCTGAGGGAGGAACAGGGAGAGGGGACCATGGGTGACACACAGAGATGCTGAGGGTGGCAGGGGCAGCTGTAGGATGGCACCGAGAAGCTGGGGGCTGAGGGGCAAAGGAGAGGGGTTAGGGGTGACACACAGGAGCTGAGGGCTGGGGGACAGAGGGACCGGTTGAGGGGTAAAGGGAGAGGGCTTGAGGGCTGGAGAGTCCAGTGGAGATCAGGGGTACAGGGTACAGCTGTACCACCCCTCACCCAGCCCTAGCCTCAGCCTAACCAGCCCCCCTAAAAACAGCCTTTCCCCCAACAGCAGCACAACACAGCAACCCTAACAGCGAGACCAGACAGCAACCCTCACACACCAGGACAATGACAGAACCCTCAGAGGACAACAGACCCACCACAAAAAGGTAGGGACGACATCTGCGGGCTAGGCAGCAAGAGGTAGAGTCTGGAGACTGAGCATGTCTTTTTGAGGTTTTTTTCCAGGACTTTTAAAGGTATTTAGGGGATTTTGGAAGGGACTTTTCTGGGACTTTTTAGGGTATTGTTGAGGCTTTTTCAAAGCTGTTTTATGAGTCTTTATCATATTTTGAAGATTATGGTCAGGGTCAGAGGAAACACCCTCTGAAAAGGCAGAGTTTCAGGACTGCAGCGGAATGCTTTAGAAAGGGGCCAGCGGTGGCACAGTGGGTTGGGTCCCACACTGCCAGTCAGAAGGTTGTAAGTTTTAGACCGGCTAAGTTGTTGTGGTTAGGGTTAGATGCTCTCAGCTTTGGTCTGGGGGAACTTCTGCGCAGAAAAACTCACCCCCCGAATTTCCTGATGCCAGTTTGCAGGAGGTGCTTGGCACTGCCAGGGCAGCCCGAGTTCTCGGTGGGGGCAGCTTTACTCCTGGAGAAATCCTGCACCAGCCCTCTTCCCTGTAAAACCAAACTCACCCCTGCTGCGTGTCGATGTCTGTTTGCAGGAGGCACGTGGCACTCCAAGGGCAGCGAGAGTTCTTGGTGTCGGCAGCTGCGGTCCGAGAGAAATTGTTCTCTGCAGTTTTGGAGGCCGAATCGCAGTTTCGGCCACGGGCACACAGAGAGGAAAGACTGTTAATTTCCTTAGAAAGGAAAGTCTGGCACCCCATGGTTTAAGGGCAGACGAAGGGCTGTGTAGGGGAAGGAACTCCTCACAGGACCTTTCTTCACCTCAACCCCTACTCTAAGGTCTAGCAGCCCCCTGTGTGACCAGCTGCTTTCAGAGGGTTACTAAGGCACACCTGCACAGGGAGCTACTAGTCCAGAGGGGGTAACAGGGGTATCCCAAGTGTCCCTCCAGGAACTACGGTTGGAGCATCCAGCACGGACTAGGGAGAAGCCGGACCCACCCGGGCACGGAGCATCGCTTTGAGAAAATGCCAAGGGAAGAGCCCTTTTGCCAAGGGGCAGCATCTGAGCAGGCCAGGCAGCATGTGGGGTTCCAGGAGAGGGCTTTCAACTTTCCCCTTTTACTGTGTCAGTCCCTCTCCAGAGCCCCCAGACCCTCCACAGCACTCCCAGAAAGGAGAGCGATTATTAGGAGAAAAAGGGTTTAGAAAAAAGAGAAAAAGCTTCCTTTTCCATTATTTTTTGTGTTCAAACTGGGAGGGACTCTGCTTCCCCTGCAATTTTAATGGTCTCAGTGGAAAGCATCCCTGCCTTTTCTATGCCGTTAGGGGTGTTAATTGACAGGGAGCCCCCATTTTCTATTATTTTCCAGTTTAAATAGAAGGGAAAAACCTTGACAATGTTTCTTATGGGTTTGAATTAAGGGTAGCTGCCCCCTTTTTGTTGTCCTGAGGCCTAAATTGAGGGAGAAGCCCAGCATCTTAAAGGTTTGAACTGAGGAAAAGATCCCTCTTTTTTCATCACTGCAGAGATATAAAGTGAGGAAAACCCTCTTTTCCCAATACTTAAGGAGAGTGAATTAAAGGGCAGAAGCTATTTATTTGCCGTTGTATTACTTTCAGTAGAGGTAACTGCCCCATTTCCTCTTTTTAAGGGGTTCACTGGAAGGAAGCTCTGCCTTTTTCAGCATTTTAAAGGTTTAAAACTACATTTCAGGGCACTTCTTTCTGTGCCATAGGACCAAGTATCTCAGAGAAGGGTGAGCCTGGCATGCACTTAACCCTTACACTGCCTGGGAGGCTTTTATTTTTCTTATTTTTACTTATAATGTAGATAGCCCTAATTAGAAGTCCCGAGCAGACTTAGACTATTCATATCATTAGTATTCTTCTCCACCTGGCTTAGTCACACGTGAAGTACTACTTAGTAGTCACTAAGGAATAATTATGTAAGTTAACAGCAAATTACCCAATTTATCTAGTTATGCTGCCTAAACAGAAAGTTTTATTTCTTACCAGTTTTCTGCTCTTTTGCTCCAAGTAGTTGTTACAAAAAAGAAAGCACTGTTATTTTTCTGAAGAGTTTTCTTTGATAACAAGCCCTTTACTCCCCTTGAATTCGAGTTAGAGGAGCCAAACAGCTGTAGCTGCTCTGAGGGCTTTTATACCCGGTGGGATTTGCCCCCTCCCCTTTCCCGGGTGCCATGGGAATGAGAGGCGGGCCCCATCAGGGGTATATTAACCCCAGCCTTTGCTGAGGGGCTTCATTCCCTCTCTGGGATGTGCTGGCATAAGAGCTCTCCTCTCATCTCAGCAAAGAGGCTCTTTCAGCTTATCTCAGCTTGGTCTCAGCAGGTGTTTCTGAGCATCTAAAGCAGCAGAGGCTTTGAAGATATTGTGAAGAAGACAGCATGGAATACAGGGAGTATTTAAGTTCACAATTTGGGTTTTATGTTTAGGGGTGGTAAAGTGCATTTGTAATTTCTGATTTTGTTCTTATTTTGTTTTGTATTTTTTTCTAGGAGGAGTGCAGCTTCCAGAGACTCCAGGTTGTGTCAATTACAACACTTTTTTCAGCAGATTCATCATGTCATAAGAGGGACCTTTCCAGTGTCAAAGATGATGTTTGAGATTGAGGCTTCAGGTGAGTTGAGGTTTGTGATTAGGAGAGGGAGGGTGAGCAGGTATCCAGTTAGGAGTTATTGTTGGGGGGGCAGTTTGAAGGCAGTAGGGTAAGAAAGGGTGTTTATTTGAGCCCCCCCCCCCCCCCAGGCTTTTCAGAAGTGTAGCAGAAGCATTCACATGTCTTACAGCACACAAGGTCATCCACTGCACTCACAGGAATGCCATTTAACTTTTCTTTCTCTAACCCAGATGCTACTCCTAATAAAGGCCACAGCCTTGGAATCAGGATGAAGCTGGAGCCTGAAGGAGTCAGGCACACTCAGGAGAGAGCAAGTAGCTGACTTGCTGGGATTTGGCCCACATAACTCTGTACTCATACATTAGTTTTGTTTTTTTTTTTTTTATTGTAGCTGACCGAGAGGCTCACAGGCAATTATGGGGCCCTCCGAGGCAGACTCATTTCAGGTGCAATGTGGATCCACATCACCGATCATCCAAAAGATAAGTCGGAGGCCACGGCCCAGAGATGGGACGATGGGAGAGTAGCAGGTTGGGAGTTCTTGGGACAGATTTAAAAGTTAGCAGAGGGAAAAGCAATCCTCTACAAGGGGCCTCTTAGGACAGCTAAAGGGAGAGGCTCTACTTTTGATGGCAGCTTTCAGGCAGGCAGCGCAGAACAGTTCTGGTCCATGTTGTGTTGTCCAGTTACCGTGTTACCTAGTGTGTCTTTGGGGTCCCTTTTGCCTTTTCCCCTCTGTGTGGTGTTTAACGTCCCCCTTTTGTCACGTTCTGTGTCACGGGTGTCTGCACCTATTTGTGCCGGAGCTGCTCTGCCCTGCCGCATAGCCTGCTGCAATAGGACAAGTCCCGGGGACTTGCAGTTTGTGGGGTGTTGCCAGACTCTAGATGATATTCCTAGATAGACACAAGATGTTTTGAGCTGTGAAGTTATCCTGCAGCCCTTTGACTTTTGTCCTCACTTTCTTTTAGATGCAGAAGGATAAAAGCCAGGGCAAAATACACCCACACATCCCGGGTGAGGAGGTTCCCCTGAGCAGGTCAGTCAGTGTTTGTCTCTGCAGGGGGAGTGTAAAGTGTGACTCTGTTACAGCGCTGTTCTTTTTCTTTTTAGGAAATAAAGCTGGATATCAGCAGTCAAGGTGAGTGGGCAAGGTGAGCATTGAGTAGCGTACAGAAGCAGTTGTTATTGCTCAAGTCTCACTTTCCGGTGCAACTCTAAGCATCTGTTCCTGTTTCTGTGCTTCAGGCAATCCACTGGGAGTACGCCAAGCGCCAGTCACCCACCGGCCGACGCGTCGGGTTTGCCGCTCTCCCGAGCCCTGCGGAAGTATCACGGGACTCAGAGATGAAGCCTCTGCCTTTTCTATTTAAAGGTATCACCAGGGTAGCCTTCAGCGACAGCCGAGGAGTTGGGGTGAGTCGGGGAAGTAGGGAGGAGGAGCGAGGGTCCACTCAGGTTTCAGCCATGAGAAATCACCTCATCTTCTCTCACCCCAGGCACCCCCTGTGACGATGGCCTCGGTCTCCAAGCGTGCGAGCCCGAGCAGCTGGGCCTTCCTAGGAGCTTGGTGAGTAGCAGACCTGTGGGGTTTTGGCTGATGGGCTGCCAAGATCAGGCACTGATGTTTGGTTCTCTTTAGTCTAGCTGTCTAAGAGACAACAGCCGGTGCCAGCAGGACCTTCCCAGCTGACGAGGTGGACTTTCTTCGCACCTGAGACCAGCATCCCCAGATGTCTGAGAGATAAGTATAGGGCTACGACCCACAGAGGGGATGAAAGCAGGGTGCTGGTTTGGGAATTACTGGGAGGGGTTTTTGAGTCCGCTCTGGAGGTGGGGTGTGTTCATGAAGTGGCCCCTTAGGCCCCATAAAAGCAAAGTCTCGCTTGTGATCACAGTGCCAAGGTGCGCAGGGCAGAGCAGTCCCGGTGTGTCTGGTGTCACTTGTCTATTGTGCATTATGTGTTGTTTGTGTATCTCATGTCTTTTACCTTAGCCCTTTGAGGGTCCTGTCAGAAACCTTGGCATCATTCTTAGCATCTGTGATCTCTGCATTCCTTGGCCTGGCACCCAGGCCATAGAACTTTTGACTCGGGAGCTCAGACAGGCATCAGACTCTCTCACTCTTTGGAAGCATCCACTCAGATGTTTTTGAAGGTCTTGTTCTGAGCTGTATGGACAGCTATGCCCCGCCAGGATCCATTATGGCGGACTAGGACTTGAAAGAATGTGAGGACAGGTAGAGGCTTCTGACTGTAGGATTCTCGGGCATCCATCTTTGCAGTTCTTGGAATAAATCATTCAGTTAGCATCCTCTTCCTCCAGTGTTCTCTGAGCCTCATCAGCTCACCATCAGTCTCACATCGGTCATCTCCTTTTGCATTCTCTCAGCCCTTTCAGCCATTTTCCTTGCCAAGAGGTTTCTCTCCGTGTCTTGTCCCCTTTGTTTGTGATGTCCCGTCTGTCCTGTGTCACGGGTGTTTGCACATATTTGTTCCGGAGCTGCTCTGCCCTGCCGCATAGCCTGGTGCAATAGGAGAAGTCCTGGAGACTTGAAGTTTGTAATGTGGGGGTAGTTGGACTTTAGATGGGATTTGTAGATGGACACAGGATATCTGGAGCTCTTAAGTTATCCTGCAACAGTTTGACTCCTGTCCTAACTTTTTTTTCAGATTCAGATGGATTAAATCTGTGCCAGAGGGCCCCATCCCGGGTGAGGAGTTTCCCCCGAGCAGGTGAGGCACCATTTGTCTTTGCACCAGAAGTGTAAATGGTGACTCTGTTACAGCACTGTTCTTTGTCTTTCTTTTTTAGGGAGTAAATCTGGATACCAGCAGTCAAGGTGAGCAATGGAGAGAAGTAGTTATTTCTCAGCTTTCAATTTCTGGCACAGCTCTAAGCTTCCCTTCTCGTTTGTATGCTTTAGGCAATCCATTTGGAGTACGCCACGCCCCCATCACCAACCAGCCGATGCACCGGGTTTCCTGCTCTTGTGAGCCCTGTGGGTGTATTACAGGACCTGGTGATGAAGCCCTGAACTTTTCTATTTAAATGTGCCATCCAGGTGGCCTTCGGCAGCTGCCAAGGAGTTGGGGTGCGTCAGGGAAGTAGGGAGGAGGAGCGAGGGTCCACTCAGGTTTCAGCCATGAGAAATCACCTCATCTTCTCTCACCCCAGGCACCCCCTGTGACGATGGCCTCGGTCTCCAAGCGTGCGAGCCCGAGCAGCTGGGCATTCCTAGGAGCTTGGTGAGTAGCAGACCTGTGGGGTTTTGGCTGATGGGCTGCCAAGATCAGGCACTGATGTTTGGTTTTCTTTAATCTAGCTGTCTGACAGACACCAGCCCAGTGCCAGCAGGACCTTCCCGGCTGACGAGGTGGACTTTCTTCGCACCTGAGACCGGCATCCCCAGATGTCTGAGAGATAAGTATAGGGCTACGACCCACAGAGGGGATGAAAGCAGGGTGCTGGTTTGGGAATTACTGGGAGGGGTTTTTGAGTCCGCTCTGGAGGTGGGGGGTGTTCATGAAGTGGCCCCTTAGGCCCCATAAAAGCAAAGTCTCGCTTGTGATCACAGTGTCAAGGTGCGCAGGGCAGAGCAGTTCCGGTGTGTCTGGTGTCACTTGTCTATTGTGCATTATGTGTTGTTTGTGTATCTCATGTCTTTTACCTTAGCCCTTTGAGGGTCCTGTCAGAAACCTTGGCATCATTCTTAGCATCTGTGATCTCTGCATTCCTTGGCCTGGCCCCCAGGCCATAGAACCTTTGACTTGGGAGCTCAGACAGGCATCAGACTCTCTTCACTCTTTGGAAGCATCCACTCAGATGTTTTTGAAGGTCTTGTTCTGAGCTGTATGGACAGCTATGCCCCGCCAGGATCCATTATGGCGGACTAGGACTTGAAAGAATGTGAGGACAGGTAGAGGCTTCTGACTGTAGGATTCTCGGGCATCCATCTTTGCAGTTCTTGGAATAAATCATTCAGTTAGCATCCTCTTCCTCCAGTGTTCTCTGAGCCTCATCAGCTCACCATCAGTCTCACATCGGTCATCTCCTTTTGCATTCTCTCAGCCCTTTCAGCCATTTTCCTTGCCAAGAGGTTTCTCTCCGTGTCTTGTCCCCTTTGTTTGTGATGTCCTGTCTGTCCTGGGTCACGGGTGTCTGCACACATTTGTGCCGGAGCTGCTCTGCCCTGCCGCATAGCCTGGTGCAATAGGAGAAGTCCTGGAGACTTGAAGTTTGTAATGTGGGGGTAGTTGGACTCTAGGTGGGATTTGTAGATGGACACAGGATATCTGGAGCTCTTAAGTTATCCTGCAACAGTTTGACTCCTGTCCTAACTTTTTTTTCAGATTCAGATGGATTAAATCTGTGCCAGAGGGCCCCATCCCGGGTGAGGAGTTTCCCCCGAGCAGGTGAGGCACCATTTGTCTCTGCAGCAGAAGTGTATATGGTGGCTCTGTTACAGCACTGTTCTTTGTCTTTCTTTTTAGGAAGTAAATCTGGATACCAGCAGTCAAGGTGAGCAGTGGAGTGAAGTAGTTGTTATTTCTCAGCTCTCAATTTCCGGTGCAGCTCTAAGCATCCGTTCTCGTTTGTGTGCTTTAGGCAATCCATTAGGAGTACGCCGAGCCTCCATCACCAACCAGCCGATGCACCGGGTTTCCTGCTCCTGTGAGCCCTGTGGGTGTGTTACAGGACCTGGTGATGAAGCCCTGAACTTTTCTATTTAAAGGTGCCATCCAGGTGGCCTTTGGCAACTGCCAAGGAGTTGGGGTGAGTCGGGGAAGTAGGGAGGAGGAGCGAGGGTCCACTCAGGTTTCAGCCATGAGAAATCACCTCATCTTCTCTCACCCCAGGCACCCCCTGTGACGATGGCCTCGGTCTCCAAGCGTGCGAGCCCGAGCAGCTGGGCATTCCTAGGAGCTTGGTGAGTAGCAGACCTGTGGGGTTTTGGCTGATGGGCTGCCAAGATCAGGCACTGATGTTTGGTTTTCTTTAATCTAGCTGTCTGAGAGACAACCAGCCCAGTGCCAGCAGGACCTTCCCGGCTGACGAGGTGGACTTTCTTCGCACCTGAGACCGGCATCCCCAGATGTCTGAGAGATAAGTATAGGGCTACGACCCACAGAGGGGATGAAAGCAGGGTGCTGGTTTGGGAATTACTGGGAGGGGTTTTTGAGTCCGCTCTGGAGGTGGGGGGTGTTCATGAAGCGGCCCCTTAGGCCCCATAAAAGCAAAGTCTCGCTTGTGATCACAGTGTCAAGGTGCGCAGGGCAGAGCAGTTCCGGTGTGTCTGGTGTCACTTGTCTATTGTGCATTATGTGTTGTTTGTGTATCTCATGTCTTTTACCTTAGCCCTTTGAGGGTCCTGTCAGAAACCTTGGCATCATTCTTAGCATCTGTGATCTCTGCATTCCTTGGCCTGGCCCCCAGGCCATAGAACCTTTGACTTGGGAGCTCAGACAGGCATCAGACTCTCTTCACTCTTTGGAAGCATCCACTCAGATGTTTTTGAAGGTCTTGTTCTGAGCTGTATGGACAGCTATGCCCCGCCAGGATCCATTATGGCGGACTAGGACTTGAAAGAATGTGAGGACAGGTAGAGGCTTCTGACTGTAGGATTCTCGGGCATCCATCTTTGCAGTTCTTGGAATAAATCATTCAGTTAGCATCCTCTTCCTCCAGTGTTCTCTGAGCCTCATCAGCTCACCATCAGTCTCACATCGGTCATCTCCTTTTGCATTCTCTCAGCCCTTTCAGCCATTTTCCTTGCCAAGAGGTTTCTCTCCGTGTCTTGTCCCCTTTGTTTGTGATGTCCTGTCTGTCCTGGGTCACGGGTGTCTGCACACATTTGTGCCGGAGCTGCTCTGCCCTGCCGCATAGCCTGGTGCAATAGGAGAAGTCCTGGAGACTTGAAGTTTGTAATGTGGGGGTAGTTGGACTCTAGGTGGGATTTGTAGATGGACACAGGATATCTGGAGCTCTTAAGTTATCCTGCAACAGTTTGACTCCTGTCCTAACTTTTTTTTCAGATTCAGATGGATTAAATCTGTGCCAGAGGGCCCCATCCCGGGTGAGGAGTTTCCCCCGAGCAGGTGAGGCACCATTTGTCTCTGCAGCAGAAGTGTATATGGTGGCTCTGTTACAGCACTGTTCTTTGTCTTTCTTTTTAGGAAGTAAATCTGGATACCAGCAGTCAAGGTGAGCAGTGGAGTGAAGTAGTTGTTATTTCTCAGCTCTCAATTTCCGGTGCAGCTCTAAGCATCCGTTCTCGTTTGTGTGCTTTAGGCAATCCATTAGGAGTACGCCGAGCCTCCATCACCAACCAGCCGATGCACCGGGTTTCCTGCTCTTGTGAGCCCTGTGGGTGTGTTACAGGACCTGGTGATGAAGCCCTGAACTTTTCTATTTAAAGGTGCCATCCAGGTGGCCTTCGGCAACTGCCAAGGAGTTGGGGTGAGTCGGGGAAGTAGGGAGGAGGAGCGAGGGTCCACTCAGGTTTCAGGCATGAGAAATCACCTGATCTTCTCTCACCCCAGGCACCCCCTGTGACGGTGGTCTCGGTCTCCGAGCGTGCGAGCCCGAGCAGCTGGGCATTCCTAGGAGCTTGGTGAGTAGCAGACCTGTGGGGTTTTGGCTGATGGGCTGCCAAGATCAGGCACTGATGTTTGGTTTTCTTTAATCTAGCTGTCTGACAGACACCAGCCCAGTGCCAGCAGGACCTTCCCGGCTGACGAGGTGGACTTTCTTCGCACCTGAGACCGGCATCCCCAGATGTCTGAGAGATAAGTATAGGGCTACGACCCACAGAGGGGATGAAAGCAGGGTGCTGGTTTGGGAATAACTGGGAGGGGTTTTTGAGTCCGCTCTGGAGGTGGGGGGTGTTCATGAAGTGGCCCCTTAGGCCCCATAAAAGCAAAGTCTCGCTTGTGATCACAGTGTCAAGGTGCGCAGGGCAGAGCAGTTCCGGTGTGTCTGGTGTCACTTGTCTATTGTGCATTATGTGTTGTTTGTGTATCTCATGTCTTTTACCTTAGCCCTTTGAGGGTCCTGTCAGAAACCTTGGCATCATTCTTAGCATCTGTGATCTCTGCATTCCTTGGCCTGGCACCCAGGCCATAGAACCTTTGACTTGGGAGCTCAGACAGGCATCAGACTCTCTTCACTCTTTGGAAGCATCCACTCAGATGTTTTTGAAGGTCTTGTTCTGAGCTGTATGGACAGCTATGCCCCGCCAGGATCCATTATGGCGGACTAGGACTTGAAAGAATGTGAGGACAGGTAGAGGCTTCTGACTGTAGGATTCTCGGGCATCCATCTTTGCAGTTCTTGGAATAAATCATTCAGTTAGCATCCTCTTCCTCCAGTGTTCTCTGAGCCTCATCAGCTCACCATCAGTCTCACATCGGTCATCTCCTTTTGCATTCTCTCAGCCCTTTCAGCCATTTTCCTTGCCAAGAGGTTTCTCTCCGTGTCTTGTCCCCTTTGTTTGTGATGTCCTGTCTGTCCTGGGTCACGGGTGTCTGCACACATTTGTGCCGGAGCTGCTCTGCCCTGCCGCATAGCCTGGTGCAATAGGAGAAGTCCTGGAGACTTGAAGTTTGTAATGTGGGGGTAGTTGGACTCTAGGTGGGATTTGTAGATGGACACAGGATATCTGGAGCTCTTAAGTTATCCTGCAACAGTTTGACTCCTGTCCTAACTTTTTTTTCAGATTCAGATGGATTAAATCTGTGCCAGAGGGCCCCATCCCGGGTGAGGAGTTTCCCCCGAGCAGGTGAGGCACCATTTGTCTCTGCAGCAGAAGTGTATATGGTGGCTCTGTTACAGCACTGTTCTTTGTCTTTCTTTTTAGGAAGTAAATCTGGATACCAGCAGTCAAGGTGAGCAGTGGAGTGAAGTAGTTGTTATTTCTCAGCTCTCAATTTCCGGTGCAGCTCTAAGCATCCGTTCTCGTTTGTGTGCTTTAGGCAATCCATTCGGAGTACGCCGAGCCTCCATCACCAACCAGCCGATGCACCGGGTTTCCTGCTCTTGTGAGCCCTGGGGTGTTACAGGACCTGGTGATGAAGCCCTGAACTTTTCTATTTAAAGGTGCCATCCAGGTGGCCTTCGGCAACTGCCAAGGAGTTGGGGTGAGTCGGGGAAGTAGGGAGGAGGAGCGAGGGTCCACTCAGGTTTCAGCCATGAGAAATCACCTGATCTTCTCTCACCCCAGGCACCCCCTGTGACGGTGGCCTCGGTCTCCAAGCGTGCGAGCCCGAGCAGCTGGGCATTCCTAGGAGCTTGGTGAGTAGCAGACCTGTGGGGTTTTGGCTGATGGGCTGCCAAGATCAGGCACTGATGTTTGGTTTTCTTTAATCTAGCTGTCTGAGAGACAACAGCCCAGTGCCAGCAGGACCTTCCCGGCTGTCGAGGTGGCTTTTCTTCGCACCTGAGACCGGCATCCCCAGATGTCTGAGAGATAAGTATAGGGCTACGACCCACAGAGGGGATGAAAGCAGGGTGCTGGTTTGGGAATTACTGGGAGGGGTTTTTGAGTCCGCTCTGGAGGTGGGGGGTGTTCATGAAGTGGCCCCTTAGGCCCCATAAAAGCAAAGTCTCGCTTGTGATCACAGTGCCGAGGTGGGCAGAGCAGTTCCGGTGTGTCTGGTGTCACTTGTCTATTGTGCATTATGTGTTGTTTGTGTATCTCATGTCTTTTACCTTAGCCCTTTGAGGGTCCTGTCAGAAACCTTGGCATCATTCTTAGCATCTGTGATCTCTGCATTCCTTGGCCTGGCCCCCAGGCCATAGAACTTTTGACTCGGGAGCTTAGACAGGCATCAGACTCTCTTCTCTCTTTAGAAGCATCCACTCAGATGTCTGTTCAGGTCTTGTTCTGAGCTGTATGGACAGCTATGCCCCGCCAGGATCCATTATGGCGGACTAGGACTTGAAAGAATGTGAGGACAGGTAGAGGCTTCTGACTGTAGGATTCTCAGGCATCCATCTTTGCAGTTCTTGGCATAAATCATTCAGTTAGCATCTTCTTCCTTCAGTGTTTTCTGAGCTTCTGCAGTTTGCCATCAGTCTCACCTCGGTCATCTCATGTGGCATCCTCTTGCTCCTTGCAGTCGTTCTTCTTGCCAAGAGATCTCTGTCCATGTTGCGTGTCCATTGTTTGTGATGTCCCGTCTGTCCTGTGTCACGGGTGTCTGCACACATTTGTGCCGGAGCTGCTCTGTCCTGCCACATAGCCTGGTGCAATAGGAGAAGTCCTAGAGACTTGAAGTTTGTAATGTGGGGGTAGTTGGACTTTAGATGGGATTTGTAGATGGACACAGGATATCTGGAGCTCTTAAGTTATCCTGCTACAGTTTGACTCCTGTCCTAACTTTTTTTTCAGATTCTGATGGATTAAATCTGTGCCAGAGCGCCCCATCCTGGGTGAGGGGTTTCCCCCGAGCAGGTGAGGCACCAATTGTCTTTGCACCAGAAGTGTATATGGTGGCTCTGTTACAGCACTGTTCTTTGTCTTTCTTTTTAGGAAGTAAATCTGGATACCAGCAGTCAAGGTGAGCAGTGGAGAGAAGTAGTTATTTCTCAGCTTTCAATTTCTGGTGCAGCTCTAAGCTTCCATTCTCGTTTGTGTGCTTTAGGCAATCCATTCGGAGTACGCCACGCCCCCATCACCAACCAGCCGATGCACCGGGTTTCCTGCTCTTGTGAGCCCTGTGGGTGTATTACAGGACCTGGTGATGAAGCCCTGAACTTTTCTATTTAAAGGTGCCATCCAGGTGGCCTTCGGCAACTGCCAAGGAGTTGGGGTGAGTCGGGGAAGTAGGGAGGAGGAGCGAGGGTCCACTCAGGTTTCAGGCATGAGAAATCACCTGATCTTCTCTCACCCCAGGCACCCCCTGTGACGGTGGTCTCGGTCTCCAAGCGTGCGAGCCCGAGCAGCTGGGCATTCCTAGGAGCTTGGTGAGTAGCAGACCTGTGGGGTTTTGGCTGATGGGCTGCCAAGATCAGGCTCTGATGTTTGGTTCTCTTTAATCTAGCTGTCTGAGAGACAACAGCCCAGTGCCAGCAGGACCTTCCGGCTGTCGAGGTGGCTTTTCTTCGCACCTGAGACCAGCATCCCCAGATGTCTGAGAGATAAGTATAGGGCTACGACCCACAGAGGGGATGAAAGCAGGGTGCTGGTTTGGGAATAACTGGGAGGGGTTTTTGAGTCCGCTCTGGAGGTGGGGGGTGTTCATGAAGCGGCCCCTTAGGCCCCATAAAAGCAAAGTCTCGCTTGTGATCACAGTGTCAAGGTGCGCAGGGCAGAGCAGTCCGGTGTGTGGTGTCACTTGTCTATTGTGCATTATGTGTTGTTTGTGTATCTCATGTCTTTTACCTTAGCCCTTTGAGGGTCCTGTCAGAAACCTTGGCATCATTCTTAGCATCTGTGATCTCTGCATTCCTTGGCCTGGCCCCCAGGCCATAGAACTTTTGACTTGGGAGCTAGACAGGCATCAGACTCTCTTCTCTCTTTGAAGCACTCAGATGTCTGTTCAGGTCTTGTTCTGAGCTGTATGGACAGCTATGCCCCGCCAGGATCCATTATGGCGGACTAGGACTTGAAAGAATGTGAGGACAGGTAGAGGCTTCTGACTGTAGGATTCTCAGGCATCCATCTTTGCAGTTCTTGGCATAAATCATTCAGTTAGCATCCTCTTCCTCCAGTGTTCTCTGAGCCTCACCAGCTCACCATCGGTCTCACCTCGGTCATCTCACTTTGCATTCTCTCAGTCCCTGCACCCATTTTCCTTGCCCAGAGATTTCTCTCCGTGTCTTGTGCCCTTTGTTTGTCCCATCCTGTCTGTCCTGTGTCACGGGTGTCTGCACATATTTGTTCCGGAGCTGCTCTGTCCTGCCGCATAGCCTGGTGCAATAGGAGAAGTCCTGGAGACTTGAAGTTTGTAATGTGGGGGTAGTTGGACTCTAGATGGGATTTGTAGATGGACACAGGATATCTGGAGCTCTTAAGCTATCCTGCAGGCCTTTGACTTTCATCCTAACTTTCTTTCAGATGCAGAAATATAAAATCCAGGGCAGAGCACCCCATCCCGGGTGAGGGGATTCCCCTGAGCAGGTAAGTCACTGTTTGTCTCTGTAGAGGAAGCATAAATGGTAGCTGTTACAGCACTGTTCTTTGTTTTTCTTTTTAGGAAGTGAAGGCAGGGAGCAGCAGTCAAGGCCGAGTGGGCAAGGTGAGCATTGAGTAGGGTACAAAAGCAGTTGTTATTGCTGAAGTCTCAGTTTCTGGTGCAACTCTAAGCATCTTTTCTTGGGTTTTTTTTTATTTTAGGTGGTCCACTTGCCATCTATCCTGGCCAAGCATGCCCATGCCAGGTGGGTGCAAGCTTAAGGTATTGGTATGGCATACTTGTCAGATTAGGGAGGTTGTTTTTTCACAGTATCTCAGCATGCTTTTCTGCTTTGTTTCTTTGCAGGTGCTGTCACTGCCCTAGGCATGCCAAGGAACGGAGGAGGGCAGGTGAGTTGATGTTTAGGCAGGCTGACTCATAGGTGAGTGTTATGCAGCAGCATGCTAAGTGTGTACCTTTTCTTTTTGCAGGTATCTTCTGGGCAGCCTCCGGAGTCAAATCAAGATTTGAGGTGAGCTGGGGCAGTGGTGCGGCGGAGTCCCAGGGATTACTGTTTTTGAGGGCAATAGTAACTTTTTCTGTTTTGTCTTAGGTACCCTGAGGAGGCTCGTAGCCAAAGTTTGGAAACGGCAGCACCGAAGCACACACAGAGAACATCTCAATGTCCGCGTCCAACCGAGGATGGATTTTGTCCGCTCCTCTTCAAAAGCTAAGTGTCGGGGCCAGTGGTTGGGAGAAGGGGAAAAACCTTTACTATCACAGGGGACAATTTCATGTCAGCTTAGCAGAGAGGTCTGTAGTGGGACAGGCTCTCTGGAAGTAAAGGGAGAGGGTTTCTCCTCAGCCTCACCAGAGCCTTTGCCAGGCAGGGCAGTTCCGACCCATCTCCACATTCTTGTGAACTTTGCGTCGTCAGCCTTCCTCGACTCGACGTCGTCACGGATCTTTCCCCCGAGGACCTCGCCTTCAGGTCCAGAGCTATAGCCACAGTCACCCGGCAGTCTGCTCCCTTCTCTAGGCTCACTGAGCCCCTCAACCATCCTCTTAACTGCTTTGGCACTAACTTCTTTTAATGAGTTACATTTCATCATCACATGCCATTGTCATAGGGCTTTCTTTCCTTTGGCATCATCAGCCTCTGGCTCATCTTGTGCTAGGAATCTTGGGTCCATAAGTTGAAAGTGCTAGGCAGTTGACACTTGTGTCTGTTATGCCATCTGTGTCTGTTGTGTCATCCGTGTTTCTGTTATGTAGTCTGTGTCCATTGTGTTCTGTGTCATAGGCCTTTGTTACATCTTGACGCTTTACAGGCACTATTTTGTGCCATATAGGCAGTATTTTACTCACGTTCCTTCCCGGATATAGCTTATTCCGGCATCTTTACATTTTTACTCTGAGATGGAAGGATTACACAAGATGTTCTCATCCATCTTCCTTCTCACTACCAGCTTTGGTAGTGCCTTTTTTTCCATGCCATTCTCTTGGACTTCTAGAGGGAGCGTCTTAGACCCTCCTCACGTGACTGCAGTTGTTCTGTAGGTTCCATCTTCTCAAAGGGTATAGGGCTCAACAATTAATCTTCCACAGAGTTATCTCAAGTCCTGGCTTATATTGTGTGTACCTCTGCTGGCTTATATTGTGTGTACTTATACTGTGTGTACCTATGCTGGCTTATATTGTGTGTACTTATACTGTGTGACCTATGCTGGTTATATTGTGCACTTATACTGTGTGTACCTATGTGGCTTATATTGTGTG